>OY776111.1:326405568-327666818 GCA_963675035.1 Allygus modestus
AGGGTCCACAGGTTGGGGATGCAAATCCACCGTACTCGTGAGTTTGAATTCTTTTAAGCACTCCATTTCTCTTCTAGTCACGACTCATTATAAATGTATCTAATTGTCATTTTACAATAATGTTCTGATCTTCTAACTTTGTTATTTTCCTAAATTCCAAATTTAGCTTTGTATTTGCATTTGCTGGTTGGTTATGAACTATAATATGTAATTATATTTTCCTCAATTATACATATTTGTTTTCCTGGTTCTAATGTTTCATTTATACGCTCCAAGTTGACACTATACTATGTGTTATACTATTATTATACTATACTATACTATCTATCATATCATCATGATCTATTATTATACTGCGGACCATGAAAATATTTTCACAACCAATTTGTGGTCCTCAGCCAAAAACGTTTGGAAACCACTGGACCAGTGTATGAAAAAACTGTACATTTAATTTCGTTAAAGATACTATTGGCGGTTTATTAAATGAATAAATTTGTATAATTTTCTTCAGTAAGGAAAACTACGTTCCTTAAAAACGAATTTGTTTTAAGGCTTTGATAAAAATTGTCCCTGCCACTGTAAAATTCTTTGTGAGAAAATGGGGTGTTAAATAAATACCAACAAGCATATAGCGCAATGAATGCCAAGCTGTAATTTACTTGACAGTTCTCTCAGCAGGCCCCGGATGGTTCTGTTGTGGAAATATACTTTGTTATGCAAATCTGTTTGGCGCTTAACACCGTCTGCTATTTATTTATCTGTGCAAAGTACAGCAATGCACTGAACCTTGGTTTAAGTAATGAAAAGAGCGAGATAAAATCTCTACAAAGTATTACAATTAGTCACATTTTCAGATACTTACGAATGTACATGATAAATGATAACATTTTAATAATGACCATTGATATTTTACAAAAATGGGTAACGTTTGCTTTCCACCTTATGTTCGTTCCAGGACAACTTTAAAACTGGTCTAGGTATACCAGTTTTGAGGATTACATTGGGTATAGCAAATTAAGTTGTCATAGCATATGGGAGGTCTTTTGGCTGTCCATTATGACAAGCTTCCCTTTCACTTATCGTCCCTCCATTTGCAGCGGCTGGGGACGGAACGTCTGGGTTTTGTCCCCGACCTGAGAGTGTGGTCCCTGGCTGTTGTACATGGATACCCTGTCAGTTAAGGTGCCCATCAGTTGGAGGCAGAGCGGGTCCGCCTGTTAAAGCCTGATCACAGCTGTCTCAGGAGCACGGAAGTTGGCCCTCTGAAAGGCCAATTTGGCTGCCTGACCCATCCAACCCTTTCCCTTCCTGCTATATCCTATCCTTCCGGTAACCTGCGCAAAATTACGGCTTGTGGAAAACGTGCCTAGCAGCTTAGCTGGGGTTTTCTGTTCCAGTAATAACATAACTACAACCTTCTGTTCATCAGTTTAATGAATGATGCATAATAATTAAAATACCCGAAGGTTATTAAATTACAAAGTGCAACATTACCATCTTACTAACACTGAAATGATCAAAACAATTATTGATTACTCCACTTCTCACTTCACTTATGAATATTCAATCCGATATTAAGTTTGAATGATTAAACTAAATGTTTTTAATCTTATAGCATAACTTTTTATATTACGATTATAACATTAAAATCAGATCGAGGAAAGTATTCAGATGTTATATTAACCAATATATATAGCATAATGATACTAATACAATATGCATAACATCTCCTTTGACAGAATATTCAGGGTATGTTGGTTACGAATCCATTGCAGTAAAATTACCTTGAATGACCGTTATGGAAGGTCAATAAGGTAAGTATAACAAAAAAAATCAACCAAGTGCATCAATTTTATTTTCTAGAATACGTTTAATTGTAGGCTTCTAAATATGTAACTAACAATCTAATTAATAAATAACAATAAACATCTAGATGCAGCATATTGAAATTTTAATAAAGCACCTATTAATTAGGAATAAAAATTCTCATTTTTATATTTCGGATAGTAATATAATGTGTGTGACGCCATTTCATAAATCGACATATTAAGGAAAACTAAAAAAAAACAGCTGGTACAATTGTTGTTTTCTCCTCAGAAATACGTATTTCTCAGATAATAAGACAATATATGATTTGACAATAAGATGGTTCTAAGCTAAGACTTTAGATTTGGCCTTAAAAACAACCAAAATGTATAGTATTTGCACTTTTACGTCTCGCTATTTAGGTTTGATTGTTTTATCCTAATAGCTTAACTTTCTGTGAATTGTTTTTTTAATATGAAAGTAACATGTTCAAGAAAATTACTCAACTAGAATAATTACACGAATAAAAGCGTCTCTTTAAGCTCGATCACAAGTTGAATACAATTAAAGCGGTGGTGGCTTGGCACTGTTCGCGGATTCAAAGGATTTTAATCAAGTTCAAGCCTACCATCATGTCTATATTAGTCCCTCTGAGTTGAAATTTTACCATTCAATCACTCTGATAAATTAAAATTAGCCAAAATTATTTATGTGCAATAAAGTACACATCATAATATTTTTAACTTTCAGCAGTCACTCCCTTTTTTAGGTTTGTTGCAACAAAAAACAATTTTTTTTATATATAATAAATAAAAACGAAAGAAAAATTATGCATACCCTCATGCATGTCGCAGCTCTCAAATTTTAAAAGGTGCCATCTGTTTAATTAAACTTTAACATATTGAACCCCATTAAATCGCAATTGTCAATCCTCGCCACAGATCATGGACAAAACTTTACTGATAATAATACGTTCCAAATGAACACCTCGTTTGGTATGAAAGAAAAATTTTCTTTGTGGATAAATTCGTAAATAACATAACATGAAATATAAGTAGTGGTGAATTACCGGTTTAACATCACTTCCGGCGCTTTTTTCCCATGTTATTCTTATGGGGATCAGTTTTTGCACCGACGCCCGATCCTACCCTACACAAATTTTCTTTTTGGCCCCTGCCTTATTTTCCCCCATTTAAAATTTGCATTAATTTTAATACATCCTTTGCAGAAATCCACGAGTTCAAAAATAACTCCACACTAAATAAACAACACATGTAAACAACTTAGAAGTTATTGTGTAGTAGTGGGTAAACAGGAAAGAGGCATCACTTCCGGCGCTTTTTCCCCATGTTATTCTTATGGGGAGCCGTTTTTGCACCGACGCCAGCTCCCGCCTATAGAGCTCCCGCCCGCTGGCCTATATTAAATATACCCCTGCCATAAATATATTGTCCCTCCTCTTTTTAAAAACTCTGGTGTCTGATTTGTTTTTGGTGTTTTAATCCCAACTGCCGCCAAAACTTGGTGTTTTAATCCAATTTGCATTCATTTTAATACATCCTTTGCAGAAATCCACGAGTTCTGGCTACTTGGGAACCCGAGCCATTTGACATATAATAAATCACCCTTCCTCCTAATTACCTTCTCTACCAAATACATGTCTTTATATTTAGTCTTTAACAATTCTTCTGTATAAAATCCTCCTTTGATTATATTGCCATTCTCATCTTTCAAAATATAAGTCACAGGCTTTGTTTTCTTAACTTCTGCTATTGTAAAAAGCTCTCCCGTCCAGTTAGGGGTATAACCTTTACTAAATACATGTTTATATTTAGATATCCTTACACTATCCCCCACCTTATATTTTGGCTTTTTAACTTGTACTTTAGATGCTAACCTTTCATGTACGTCTTTAGAGTTCTTAGCACTTACTTGGTTAGGCTTCATGCCTATGGATCTATGTACTTTATTATTATATATCCTTATTAACTTTGGAAGTAAATCCAACCACTTGTAACTCCCTTGTGCACTAAACTCTCTATACAACCAATTCTTTAAAGTTCTCTGGAACCTTTCCACAATAGCCGCCTTAGTTGTAGAGTAAGTGTGGTAGTGATTAATATTTAGAATTTTCATTAGTTTGGTAAAATGTTCATTAAAAAATTCTTTTCCGTTATCAGATTGAATATTTTTAACTCCCTTTGGGAGAATAGTTTTTATAGCTTCTGTGACTACTAATCCAGTTTTATTCTTTAGTGGAGCAGCATAAGCTTTTTTAGAAAATGTGTCTATTAAAGTTAAAATATATTTATTTCCAGAATTCTCTCTAGCATAATTCCGCATATCTATTAAATCGATTTGAACAGTTTCGTTTATACCCAACACCTTAAAAGACCTTCTAACAAAGTTCTTTCTCGCGGGCTTATGCAATTCGTAAGCAATTTTTTCCATTTTTTATTCTTTATTTTTAATGTTAACGTATCTGCCAGTCTCTGTCGTTTCAAAAACACCTCCATTGCTACCAACTAACATACCATCACTCATTCTTTGATATACATAGTTTTTTGGCAAATATGCCCCTCCATCTAAAGTCTTAAATCCGCTTAAAGATGTAGGGTCTGCAACCAACAATTTAGGATTGTACATCATCAAATCGATTTCATTATTGTCTTGCATAAATTTATTAGTTTTATTGTTAAACCTTAATGCGTGTGATTTTAAACAAATATCAAATTTAATATTGTCTTGTCTAAAAGTTTTAATATTATCGTCATACCTCAAAACCTGCGACATTAAACAAACATCACTCCTATCTTTGCCTTCAGGTACATTTTTTATTAATTTGTCCTCTGCATCCCACACATCGCCATCTAATGTTAACACACTATAATATTTATCCCCCTGTTTTATTATGCTTTTCTCACCCTTTGTTAATATTTGCTTAACAACAGCCACATCATTTGGCAATGTCCCAGGTAAAATGTTTGTTAATTGTTTATTTTTACCATCAAATTTAAGACCGTCTAAAGTCACAGTCTGATGTTTTGTAACACAATCGTTCTCATCAACAGCGGGTTTAACACGAACTAGCCTTTTATTATTAAAATCCCAAAAGTTTAGATCCATTTTTGGTACTTGAGAGACGTTTACAACATCATCGCTTTCTTTACCAGCCAACAAATTACTAATCTTTCGCTTTTTGGCATTCCAAACATTTCCCTCCGATTCCAAAAATTCATAATTATTTTTGTCTTGTACAAAGACACCATCTTTTCTTATTAAAGTTTGCTCTAATGTGGGCACATCGGTTGAGCTTTCACCTCGTTTAACATTAGTAATTTTGCGTTTATTAGCGTTCCAATTATTATTCTTGGATTCTAAAAACTTATATTTAGTATTACCTTGTACAAAAACATCACCTTTCCTGGTTAACGTCTGCCCCAAAGTCGATACATCGTCAGTAAACTCCCCACCTTTAACATTACTAATTTTATAATTTAAAGCATTCCAACCATCATCTTTTAGATTTAAAGTAGTTTCTTTAAAACTTCTAGCTTCTGGTTTACTATATGGGTTATATATGCGATAAAATTTATCTATCATATTTTTATTTAATAAACAATTCCACTTTCCCTCAATTCTTCTATGATAGAATCTATCTCATTATCCACTCCAGAATTTCCCGCCAATCGGCTTAACCAAAGCAGTCTTAACCTATCTACAAGCTCATTAGGATCGTCCCAATAAACATAGTCTATTTTATTACCAGTTACCTGCCTTAAACCTTCACCAACAGTCTTAAACAGGGGTTTAATTATATTAAGATATTTAGTGTGTTTATTACTTGACATCGCCGCACCTGTTTTATAACCCTTTAAATGTGCATTTGTAGCTTCCAAAATCTCTTTATAATTTTGCAAATCAGCCTGACTATAGTTTACGGGTTCTTTTAAAGTTAACAATTCCCACAATCCCTTTGTCCCTTTATAAATTTTTTCTCCAACTGTAACATCATCATTGGCAATTTGAACTTCCTGATTCCCAATAAAAAATTTATTTCCTTCTCGCCTAATACCATATGTGGTGTCTGTCATACTACTTCTACTAAGGTAATTTCCTAAATAGTCTGATGCTAAAAGACCAAAATCTAATTTGTGCGGTGTTATCTGTGTTATTCTTGGTATTCTAGACGGGGTCTTTTCTAAAATCATTGGGAGAACTGGCCTCTCTGTTTTTGTGGCTAATTTTTTTAATTCTTGCAAAGGCTCTATTAACGGTTGGAATGTTTGGAACCTCTCTTCAGCCTCTAGAAATTTACCACGTTTTAACGCCCTATATTTTTCTCTTATTTGTTTTGCAGACTCTACCAATTCTTGTTGAATATTTGTTTTCATTTTATTTACATTTTATTTATCTCATTTGTCAAAGGATTATACTCAAACACCTTATCGTGTATTATTAGGCAATATGCAGATGTGTTTGAAGGGACGTTTTCTGCAGTTTCAATTTCTAATTTAATATCTACAACCCCCTCTTTGATTGATTCATTCTGCCTAGAACAATCTATTACAATTAGAGGATATTTATTTATAAAGTCAGCTCTGTTAAACATAGGATCGGGGACGGTGTTGTAGTAACTCTCCCTAAACCTCACAAACATCTCATAAGCTTTAGAGGCATCTCCATTTTCAAAGTCGAGATTTAAATCACTATAAGGATAATATTCAGAGTTTAAAAACACTTTGAGATTTTTCAATTTACAGTGATCAAATTCATCAGTTCTTTTTCGTGCACTGTTGTCCCTACCTGTTTGGAAACCAAATATAACATACCTGGGCTTCTCCAAACTCGAAGACGTCTTAACTGACCATGTGTGTCTCTTGGTTTCGGGGTATGATGGGAGTTCGTGTAGCTCCAAACTTCTAAATGCAATTTGCAAATTTTTATTTTGCAATAACATCTTTTGTAATTGAAGCTTCTCCCCATCAGATGGTACCACGTGCGGCATCACCCACTGAATCGATTTAAGTGTAATTTTAGGAATAGGATCGACACCAGTTGGAGCATTAGATGTTGTTAATATACAATTTATGTCGTTTTTGGATCTTTTCAACACCAATTCTTGTTTAACATTTACTAAAACCTTATTAAAATCCTCAAACACACCCATTAACAGCTCTAACGGGACACAGGTACTAAACTTGCCGCTTTTATGGAACTCTTTTAAATTTTCATCAGAATCAAATGCTACATTTGACAATTTAGTTGTTTTATTGTAAGAGCACAATATTTTCATAAGACTGGAAATTCCCGGATTTCTTACAATATCTATTTCTTTACCAGCAACTTCGTATCTAATTTCGTCAAATAAGAATGCAAATGCATTATTTATAAAATGTCCTTTATCATGATTCTCTATTTCTCCTTTAATATACAGATAACTCCTACATGGGAGTGTTAGTAAATCTTGATTATTTATGCATATTCGAATTTCATCGGAATTATTTATTGCTAAAGTGTTGTGTGGAACATAGGAGTGATTTGTAATTTTAACCAGGCTATCATCGTATTGGAATTTTGCTGCAACGTCTAGAAAATCTTCCATTTTTATTAATAGAAAATTTTAACTTCAACCCAATTGATCGCAGAAACCTGGCATTTTGCACACTCAGCCCGTTCTTGTAAATTCTCATATCTTTTTTATATGACAAGTAATTGTAGTTTCTTCTTTATTAAAGTCAATTGGCTTGTCGTGTTGATCTGCAAATGTAATGCTAACAACATCTAAACTTCTCTTATTTACAGGGAAGTATATAATATTTCTGGGAACCTCAATAATCTTGTAGCCCGGAGGAGCTTCTGGGTAAAAACTGTGTATGGTGTGTGATTTGTCACCATTTAAATAAGACCCATTCGCAATATTACATTTTACTCTAATCACATTTACATTATTTATGTTGATTTTATTTACAGATTTAAACGCAATATCTGGAGTAGAAAATCCTTTAAATCCCAATAATTCAGACCCTAAACATGGTTTTGTAAAATCAAACACATGGCCAGAATGTAATGTGGCTTTCATAGTTTTATTATCGGCTATAAGTACAAAATCTGGGAGTTGCTTTTGAATTTCCTTCGCAAGCTCAAACACCTCGTATGTACCTTCAACAATTTCAATTACATTTGGAGCTTTGTGATCGTAATAATACACATCCTCACCCTCGTCTATAGTTAATTTTGTGTCTTTAAGTTTATTTAATTTTGGAACTAGCCCTTTGTAAAATATAAGTTTGACTTTTGTATTAATTAATGCTACTTTATTTTGTATAATAACTTCAACTTTACCATCTAATGCCCGGTTTAATTCGTCAATTGTGACCTCCCCTTTTGGGGTTGTAATTTTGTGCATTTTGTAATATGTCAAAGTATTTAGAGGTTTTTTAACATTAAATATAGAATTATAACTTTGAAAATCTACCAGTCCAATTACATAATCACCATTTAATTCTATAGGAGGAAAGAACACCGACTTCAACTCTGGCTCTGTGCCCGTAAATGTTATAGTAAATGAATCCATTTTTTATAAACTAAAATTTTTCAGAAATGATAAACATAAAATTCCACAAATGGAACTGTTTAAATCTTGTATTTGATCAGTTGTATAGTAAATTTTAGATGGTACAAAATATTCAATTACCTCTTTTGGAGGCTGTATTCCGAAAGGGTCAAAATATATTACAATATCTTTATTTTTACGATATGCTGTCCAATGTGTGCCCCTGTCACTGTCTAAATTAATAATTCCACATTCTCTTACTTTTGGGGTCTGTTTTCTTAGCTCGTTTTTTAGGTACACCCCCCGAAAGTGAGGCACGTCTCTTGCTGCCTCTAACAGCTGAAAGTTGTCCATCTTTTTTATTAAATTTTAATCCCATTCCCATTTTTGCCTTGGCCTTCATCAAATTTGTCACTGCATAAGCTGCTGCTTTTTCGGCCAGACTGGCGTCCTTTGCCGAAACCCTAGTCCAAGCCTGGTCCGCTAATCTCATATCTGCCTTGTTCCGGGCGGCTGTATCAGGATTATTCATGTAGAATATGTCGTGCTCTTTACAATAAGAGTCTAGCTTATTTTTTGGAGGTACATTTCTGGCTAAATTTTCACGTATATTAGTTGCTGGACCACAATATGAATACGACGGGATGTGGAGGGGGAAAGGAAGGTTGTTTATAAGGGTATTTAACAAGCCACGGCCTCTATATGGCTTTAAGAATAATCCCTTACCCTTCTTACACTTTCTCTTTGCCATTTTTATTATATAAAAAAATTAACAAACATAGCACATAAAGAAAATACACCATTATATAAAAAATGTCATTTATTCAACAAAAGAACAAATTTAAAATTGCACATAAAGAAAATACACCAAAGAAGTTGGGCCTATTTCCTAATAATATTCGCTGTCTTATAATAGGGCCCAGTGGTTCGGGGAAGACTGTTGTAATTTATAACTTAATTGTAAAAAAACAAGGATTAAAGTTTACAAATTTATATATAATATCCAAATCTTTAGAACAAGAAAAATATAAAAAAATAATTGAAATATTCCGTCTGTGTGATGAAGTTAAATTACACACATATTCAAACTGTGAAATCACACCAAATGATGTAGAATCACACTCAATAGTTGTATTTGACGACATAAATAGTCCAAATATCACACAATTTTTCTCAATGGGCAGACACAAAAATGTTAACAGTTTTTACTTGTGTCAATCTTACAGTAAAGTACACAAACATTTACGTGACAATGTTAATTTCCTAATATTATTTAAACAAGACGATTTAAATTTAAAACATGTGTATAACAATCATGTGGGAAATGATTTTTCATTTAACCAATTTAGAAATCTCTGCCATCAATGCTGGGATAGGTCTAAATATGGCTTTTTTGTAATAGACAAGGAAAGGCCAAAGAATAATGGCAAATACAGATTTATGTTTGACCAATTTTATAGTGACCAAGGGCAAGGGTGTTGATGCCATCCACAATAAACCTCTTGTCGTCATCAAAAGAGAGTACCTTTTTGTTCATCGTTAATGTTTGCAGATGGTGGTTTGTGGATTTAATTCTTGTAACATTCTCGTAGTAATCTTCTCCGGTTGCAAGACAGTGTAAGTAGTGTTGGTGTCTTAAGAGATGTTTAACTGTAGCGCCGTCAGCTCCTTTTGCCTTTTTAACCTCTAGCTCATTTTGCTTTTCTTTTTCGTATAACCACTGTAGAGGAATGAAAGAGTATAATTTTGGCCTTAAACCACAATATTCATACATAATTTGACCATTTAATTCGTCTTTAAACTTGCCCGTAACTTTTTTGTTTTTATCAGAGTATAAGAAATGGTCTTTACTATATGCAGAGGTGTCAAAACGGTCCAAGTCACATTGTATTTCCTTGTAAAAGTCCTCTGTTACTATAGAATAAAGAAGGCTGTCTGTGTCTGTCATTAAGAACTTTTTATTCTTAAATTTTGACATATAATTATAGTGGAAATCATACATTATTACTTTGCTGATATCCAAAATGGTCATTCCTAAATATATTGGTTTATCAAACTTTACAATTAATTTATTTAAATGCACAGCATGCAACTTGTTATCGAACATTTTGCTGCAGTCAAATCTTGGCTTTGTAACATACTTTGTTAACTTAGACTCGTCTACAAGATGTATATCACGAAACTTGCGTTGGTTCATAATTGTTCGACCAAAGAGACTGTTATTTAACAGTTTGTAAAAGTCTTTTTCAAAATCATGTTCAGCTTTTTGTCGCTTTTCAATATTAAAATTAATATAGGGCGCGAGCCAATTCGATTGTCTGAATTTTAAGATTCTGTGGTATTTTGTAACTACCAAACCCAATTCTTCGTATTTTTTTAGTGCTTTATAATGTAGAATATATTTGGTTTTGTCATTTAAGTTTGGTATTAATTTTCCATTCATTTTTTCTGGTGCGAGCGGGTAGTCGTTGTGCAAATCGTGTAAACTTTTATCGTATTTTAAATCAACTTCCAAAATAAATCCAAAGTTTTCATTTTTATTGGCTTTATAATCTTTCTCGTTTGTCCATCTAAAGCCATCAACGGGCAACGACTCGCACATTGCTGTAGAGTATAGCGAGTTGCAGTCTAAGTATACAAGATAGGTGCTTTCTTGATTTGGGTCATAATGTTCGCCCATGTACTTATTATTGGCTTTAGCGTAGCGTGTGGAAATCATGCTTACACCGCCTCTAATGGCGTGTTCTATAAACAAATGCATGTCAATGTCACTAAATAACTGTAATTTTATGCCAGTCATTCTAAGACACGCCTCTCATGTTAGTCCAGGCAATGAGTACATGTGGACGGGGTCGAGTTTATAATCCTTTAAACTCAAGTCCCTAAATGTCTCAAACACATCAGCCAATAACAACACATCTGTTTTAAGGTATAAATCGTGATATTCTTTTAAATTCTTTATATTAAAATGATTCCATACGTTTTTAGCATGTTCATATTGTGCAGGAGATATACATTCTTTAGTTAGGCTGCTGTAAAATGCCTCTATGGGTGGTAGGGGCTCTAAAAACTTTTCTGGTCCTGTCATGTATTCGTATGGAAATTCGCCCTTGCGTTGTAGTAGTGGATTGTCTATAAATCTAAATGTATTTAAATTGGAAGCTAATTTGCTTAAGGGAAGAGACAGAAAGTTGTAGGAATCCAAAAATACCAAATCATCAACAGAGAACGATATATATTTTTCCATGTCTTTGGCTATGCAATTCAATTTGCGATTGAGTTTTCCCAAGTGTTGCATTATTAAATGACCATCATAGTTTTTAAGGTTGTGGAAGAATATTGGAATTTTCTTGGTTGCGTTATAGTTTAAATTGCAAGCGTTGTGGGAGGGTCCTCGGAATTTGCCTGTTAGATGGCAATGGTCGCGCACTTTATCACCCAGTAACAGCTGTTGGCATATGTGGCAGTATTTAGAGTTTTTGAAGGATGCCTCTTGCTTTGGAGTCATTACAAGGGGAACATATACTTCCATCTGACTTTTAATAAAGTCATAGGTTTTAAATAACTTTTCGAAAAACACATCCATTACATTTTCACCGCTGTACAACTCTTCGTAAATAATTTTAGAGTCTCTCACCACAACATAAGCAAATCCAGAAGGCGTGTGTTTGCCGCAGTTTATAAAACATTCGAAATCTGCATAAATCACAAAGGGAGCTTTAAGTTGATATTTGTAATTCGTAAATTGTAGTGTATCTTTTTCAGACATTTGTACTCTTTGAGCATCAAAGGTTTTACAGTGTGTTGTGTGACGTTCCAATATATCTTTGGTGCCAAAATGTTGCAAACAGAACTTGCAAAAATATTTCTTATGGTCATCTTTTGTAGAATTAAACATTAACTTGTCAAAATCACGAATTAAACAGTAATGTGATTTCTGACCGTGTTTTAGAAGCAGCAGATTGACGTGAGTATTGCCGTTTAGTTTAGTTGTTCTCAGTGGATATATTGTTTTTCCTTCAATTCCATATACATTAACACTTATGTTATTTTGTTTTTCAAATTTATCAATGTCAGATATTTTTACTGGATATTTTATATTTGTCATATTTAACTGGCCCTCATAGGGTTCGTAGTGAACTACTCGATTTGCATTTTCTTTACTATTCCTTGGTCTTAAGCTTGCTAAAACACTCCAGGTGAAACATTTATTGTCGGTGTTTTTAATATTTAAAACAGCATGTTTTGATTTTATATTTTCTGGCGTGGGAATGTATGATTTGGGAGTTAGGGGCTTATATTTGTAAACATGCAACTGCCAGTATTTGGTGCGGTCATATATCCATCCACTGCCCTGAGCTTGATACTTGTGCATGGAGGTATCGATTTTTAAAAGTGAATTTTCAATTTGAGTCTTTAGCTGTGCTTTCTCAATTGATAAATTAGTTAAACTTCGAAAATCAGCAATACATTCTTTGTCAATGATTAAATCACCATTATTGTCCACTGAGTGTTTGATGAATTTTACTCTCCTAATAAGAATCCATTTGATGGGTAGAGGACAAGATTGGAGAGTGTCTAATATATCCGCGGACTCGCCGTAAAACTTAAACACATTATAGGGTCGCTTGTCACATCGTAGGTGGTGGCGGGGTTTGTTCCGGGTGATGACTCTCTTACACACATTACAAGTATTGTGGTTCTCTAGCATATGCATTTTAAAATTGCTATTGTCAAATATTTGATGACATATTTTACAAATTTTAGGAATAACTTTGTGAACAAGTCGATAATGGCGTAATAAATTGCTTCTGTTGGAGTAAGACGTGGAGCACTGTGCACAGGTCAACATTTTTTGTTGGAATGAGGGTGGTGATTTTGGGGCTTCTATATATATCCTTGGTTGAAAATTTTAAAATTTTATCTTTTTTAAATAATAAAAACATATTTTTTAACTCTAAAATAAGACATTTTTGCAGTTTAATTACTGCAAAAATTAAAAAAATTTCCAATTTGGTGGTGCAATATTATTTTTTACATACACATTTTAGGTATTAATACACATTTGGAAATGGTGAATTGGAGATTTACAAATATTAGGCTATTTCAATTATGGATTAACAGTTGTCCCTAAAGACATCACACCACTGCTAACACTCACACAGAGTCCTGGGTGGAGAGGCCGTGACTTAGTGTGTTAGTATGTCAGCGTGTGCAGGCAGCGGATCGTTGCGCGTGCAAGCGGCGGATGTTTTAATCGGTTGGCAGTTCGACCGTAGTTGGAATTAAAACACTACAACAATCAAGAAGTTGGCGGCAGTATTTTTGGGGGAATTTATTAAAACACTAGGACAATAACATATCCAAATTGCAGACAAATCGGGCAGTAAATAAAGAAGTTGGCGGCAGTATTTTTCAAAAATATTTTTGACCGTTATAGTGAATTTGGGAAATGTAAGTGGAATTTATTAAAACACTTGCCTAGGACAATAACATATCTAAATTGCAGAAAAATCGGACCATAAACACCAAAGATAGTTTTTTAGCCTGAATTTGAAAATTAATTTTTAAAAATATAGAGGAGGGATGGGGATGGGGACAATATATTTAATATAGGCAAGGGTATATTTAATATAGGCCAGCGGGCGGGAGCTCTATAGGCGGGAGCTGGCGTCGGTGCAAAAACGGCTCCCCATAAGAATAACATGGGGAAAAAGCGCCGGAAGTGATGCCTCTTTCCTGTTTACCCACTACTACACAATAACTTCTAAGTTGTTTACATGTGTTGTTTATTTAGTGTGGAGTTATTTTTGAACTCGTGGATTTCTGCAAAGGATGTATTAAAATTAATGCAAATTTTAAATGGGGGAAAATAAGGCAGGGGCCAAAAAGAAAATTTGTGTAGGGTAGGATCGGGCGTCGGTGCAAAAACTGATCCCCATAAGAATAACATGGGAAAAAAGCGCCGGAAGTGATGTTAAACCGGTAATTCACATCTACTAATATATATCAAAAAATCCGTTTAAAACAAAAAATCTTATTTTATTGATTTGATAATAATATTATTAAGAACAGAGGTTTAATACAGAGGTTGGTATGTGCAGTCCAATTAACACATACTATTTGTTAAATTGCGATCGGTGTCACATTTAATTGAATGTATGTTCTTTGTGGCACCGCTTTTAAACCGATTGGATTATGCTATTATTTTACTAGTACCGCACCGTGTGTTTTTACTAAATATTTATGTATATGTTTAGCACATAGTCATTACGATACGCCGCAAACATAGTAGGAATATCTAAATGTTGAAGAGGCGATTTGAATAATTCAAAAGATTAATCTGGCTGTTTCATTATTACCTCATAAAAACATAAAATATGTTCCATACAATTCATAATAACTCTTTGCATCATTAGACTGCTTGGTATTTTGTATAATATTTTGGAGGATGTAGCCTTTTTCAGTTCATCGCTACTCTAATCAGGTCCATGGTTACTGATGCGGTGCACAAAGGAGCACAGATTAACAACAGTCTTGGTTAACTTAGACAATTATCTCATGATAAAGCAAGCGTTTTAAACTATAATCTTAATTTTAATTTTATTTGTTATTAGGATTTTCAGTAAAACTATTCATTCATTCAAATAGTTAGGTAATAACGAGATAAATACTAACGGCTGTTCTGCTGTGTTGCTATAACAAAATGAAGATTAATGCTAACCAGTTTTATTTATCTCATAGTTTCCTTGAGAGCACAACATGCATATGAACTTTAATTATAACGAAAAACTAACTCTACTGGTCCAGGAAAACAAACTTTGCCCGTACTTTAAAGTATCACGGAGTGGAAAGTTTTCTCATTAGCTGTCTCAGACTCGTCATCCCCATAGAGTGCTGAAAGTTCAATATTCGCTGGAAAACTGTGATGCAGCTCTTATCCCAATTAATAAAGCAACACTAGAAATAGATTAAAATAATTTTACACCATAATGTTATTAACAAAAACAACCTCAATACACATTCTTTAATGTTATTGTTAGTCTTATAAAATAGCTAATCTGTTTGATCTAAATACATAAAACAAAGTCGGGTTAGTTACACCATTTATAATTAAAAAAATACTGAACCGATTGGCATACAAATTAACAGAAATATTCCGTATATCTGGTTAACACATAGGCCTATTTTCATTTTGAAAATTCTTAAGGGATGCGCCATACGGCCTTTCAAAGTTTACATGTTATTCTTATGGAGGAATGATTTATTTGGGTACAGTTCCAATATTCTGGAATATAATATTCTCAATATAATATTCTGGAATATTATTAATAATGAAATTAATGAACCCAAAAAGGAAAATGATGTTCCAATTAATTTAAATACATTGAATCACAGCTTTGTAAATGCTGCTTTTGTAACCGTAAGTAATAAAAGTACAAGGGACCCAATAGCTCTTCTCTCGGCCTCAAAAAAGGTTGATACAAAATTTCAATGGTCAACCATTTCCCAATTGAACGTTATTGAATCAATTAACAAGCTTAGTAATTCTAAGGCTGAAGATTATTATGGTTTCTCCAATTTTATTATAAAAAAGATATGCCCTATTTTAGTAAATCCACTTCATATTTTATAGAACTTGATGATTCAACAAGAAACATTTCCAGAATGCCTTAAAGTAACAGTCACAATACCAATTTTCAAAAAGGTGCTAAAACAGATCCAAACAACTACAGACCAATATCTATCATTCCAATCCTTTCTAAAATTTTTAAACACTGTCTTCATCAACAAATATATTCATACTTTGAAACAAATAACTTATTTTGTGAAAGTCAGTATGGTTTTAGATCAAATTTATCAACAGTTAAGGCCTTGGAAAGTCTCATTTCAGATATTTTTGAAGGCTGTGACACCAAAATTAATACTTGTGCTACATTAATTGATTTAACTAAGGCTTTTGATTCTGTTTCTCATGAAATTTTGATCAAAAAATTAGCTTTTTATGGTGTAGTTGAAAGGTCTCTTAATCTTTTAAATTCATATTTTAAAAATCGCTTTCAATTAGTACAAGTAAAAAATGAAAGATCTAATCTGTTAAAAGTCAAAACTGGCATACCTCAGGGGTCAGTCCTGGGCCCTTTATTTTTCATTGTCTTCATAAATGATTTGCCTTACTTTATTCTTTGTAAGGCAACTCTTTATGCTGATGATACAACATTCCTCACAAGTGGTCTAAATTTAATCAAAGCACTTGAGAAAAGGGATGAAGTTACAAGGTTGGCTGAAGAGTGGTTTCAAGGAAATGAATTAAACATAAACCACTCAAAGACAGAACAAATTCATTTTGATCTTAAAGTAAATTCTCAAGAAAATAAATCAGTTAAATTGCTAGGGATCTACATTGATCAGAGGCTGGATTGGAATGAGCATACTAATTTCCTATGATAAATTGGCTAGAACAATTTTGTTGTTGAAAAAACTAAAAGGTAATGTTAGTGAAAAATTCATTCTTTTTTGTTATTTTGCATTCTTTCATTCCCATCTGCAATACGGTAACCTCTCATGGGGTAACTCCGTGGGAGCCAAAACAATTTTTAAATGGCAGAAGAAGGCTATTAGGTGTATTGTGGGGATAGAGCCCTGGGTTTCTTGCAAAGAATATTTCAAAAATTTTAAAATTTTAACCCTTCCGAGTATGTATATTTTTAATTGCTTACTACACATTAAAGAAAACATAACTCAATATAATCAAAGATCCAATATACACAATCATTACACTAGAAATAGGCATTATCTTAATTTACCATTAACAAGACTTACGCTTACACATAATAGCTATAAATATCTCAGTATACAGCTTTTTAATAGGTTACCCCCAACTGCAGCAACGATTCCAACCAATAAATTCAAAGTTGTCCTTGATTCATGGCTGAAATCCAAATACTTTTATTCAGTTGATGATTTATTGTCCTTAGAGGTTATTGATATACATTTTTAAAACTAAAATCAAAGAAACAATGTTATTGTGTTTTATTTTATTTTATACATTTTTGTGTAATTTAACTTTTTTCCCACTTACTTTATAAATTAGAATTAGGACTAAATGTTTGACAGAAAAAGGACGGCATGAAGAAAATATGCAAAATGTTAGTAATAAGGAAAAATGTATTGTTGACAATGTCGATTGCTCACTTGTTTAAAGACAATAAAGAGATTTTGATTTTGATTTTGATTTTGTTCCGCAGAGATCCCTACGATATATTATCGAATGCAAATATCGATCGATTATAAATATCGATATATTATCGAATGAAACTATCGATTGATTATAATTATTGATTGGAATTCAGTTGAAATACGATATTTTTAATCGATTGTGTAAGTTACTAATTAAATGAGAACAGATTTAACTTAAATAACCAAATATATTTAAAAAATTAACAAGGGATAAAACATGAAACGAATTAAAAAAAAAACACATACCAACGAAAAAAATGTACCCAACAAAATAGATTAAACTTATTTACAAACCATACTTAAACTACGAAAATTATCACTTGTAGAGTTCATTTTAGTTCACTTATAAGATAAACAAATAAAGTAAACAAATTATATTTCAAAACAGATGATTTAATACGATACAAATATTGTTGAAAATATAAAAAAACAATTAATTCGATCGATAATAAATACCGAATTCCAATTGATATTTATAATCGATCGATATTTTCATTCGATAATGTATCGTAGGGATATCCGCGGAACTGTACCCTTTTATTTTGTTTATTATGTCACATGTGTCTTTTTTACTTAAATTTATTTAAAGAAACAGTTATTATAAGGATTATATCTAACATACTTGAAAGACATAAACATTTGTTCATTGTGGAAATAAAAATCCAATTGAATGAACACTTAAACTCCTTTATCGATGCCGAAATTAGCTGAGTGAACGTAGCGAACGAGCTCATCTTGAAAATGAACGAGTTTTTTTGGAATAAAACAAATTAAATGACACTAGAGCAGGACAACGAATGTCGGGAAAGCTAGTTGTTTTATAAGAGAACGCAAACAAAATAAAAGTTTTTTTTATATATTTTACTTAAATATATTCTGTAGCCTTACCTCTATATAAAGTATAGCCGTACCAGGACCTTCTTATAAAACCACAGGTCTGACACCTATGAACAAAATACTTGAACAAAATTAAACGTCTTGGTGACAGAATTAGAGGAACAATGTTATATTTGTTATTCAATCCCTCTTAATGCAAACAAATATTTAATTGCCAATTGTCCAGTTGAAACATATATTTAAAATTGGAATTTGATTAGCTGTGTGATTTAATTTGACTGTAAAACCGAAATCAGGTAAACATACGAAGCTAGTTTTATTTGGGAAAAGCTAGTTTTAATTAATAACAACTTTAATTAATAAATTCTAACAACTAAAATTATCGAAACCATTACATTTCATAGCACATACCGAGATTTTAATTGTAGGACCGTTGTAAAACCATTTAACTCGAGACTAACAGGTTTCATGCAATCAATTAAATAAAACCCTTTTTAAATAATAAATAGTAAGGTTCATAAACAAAAAAATGATGTAACTTGTAACACGTATACAGATCTGATTACAAATATTCTATATTTTTCAGTTATAAAAAACTTATAAATACCGCCGTAGCAGCAAACCTGCATACTCAGCGAATTTCCAATGCATATAAATTTATCTTAATACCACATAAAGCCACATTCCAAGTTTCATCACTATACATTCATAAATAAATGATTTATGACATTTTAATTATTCTCCATAAGTATAACATGGCGGCTGAGTATGCAGGTTTGCTGAAATAAGGAACACTAAAATTGGGTTTTTATACAAATATCAATACAACTCAACTAGGTAAAGCCACATACCAAGTTCTATTAATTTATGTTCTTAATTAAAAGAGATAACACGTTACTTATTCTCCATAAGAATAACATGGGGCTGAGTATGCAGGTTTGCTGCTACGGGGACTAGAGGCCAAAAAATGGTTTTTTGTGCAAATATCAGTAGACCACAATGAAATCAAGCAATATACCAAGTTTCGTCAAGATAAGTTGATAAATAAGCGAGATATACAATTTTTCTTATCCTCCATAAGAATAGCATTGGACAACGTACTGTGTTTATCACTTTCAATATCTCAGTAACCAATTGATGTAGAGCAATGATTAAAACACCAAATTTTGCGTCTTTTTAAGCTGATTCCAATGGAAAAAAATAAAATTTTACTTTTTCAAAAATTATATGTAAAAAACTCAAAAAACCCATTTTTGGGGTACAAAAGCCTCCCAAAATACCCCTTTGGATAGGCCGATCTGTCTGGTTTTCGAACTTAGAGTCATAAATGCTGCTTTACACGTTTGTACCAAATTTCATCAAAATCGGACTTTTTTTAGGAGAGTTATCGCACCCACGGACACACACATATATATATATATACAGTTTCGAACGAATGGTGTTTTTGGGGTCTGGGGACCTCAAAACGAAAAGTTATCATGGTCCCGGGCCTAGGTCTTACCATGCCGACTACGGTAATAGCTTCTTCCCTATAGGGAATATTCGCTAAAATCATATGTAATGCTCCCATCACAGCAATCCTGCACACCCAGTTGAATTTCTCATCAATATATATGTATCTCACTACCAGATGAAGCCACTTACAAAGTTTAATCAACTAAATATTTAAATAAACACCGAGTAACATTTGATTTAATCTCTACAACAATTATATTACCCTGAGTACGCAGGTTTTAACGGGGACTATAAAACAAGGTCTTTTGGCAAATATCATAAACTAGAACCAGATGAAGCAAAATTCTAAATATCGTCAAAATATACACGTCAAAGAGCAACGTACAACGTTCTGTCCGTAAAAACAATAAGATTACCGTATGCAGGCTTTAAGTAGGGAGGTAAACACACAGCTAGGGTTTCGAACTCTCGCAGAAAACATCGGGAAGTCTTTCCTGGGTTAAAGAAATTAAAAACTGTATATAAAAGTAGGGTCTATTTTGCTCCTTTTGACTTCTGAGAGTGTGTTTATAATCATAATATAATATCTTAGAAAACACTTGGAGGCACTGGCTTGAAACTTGGTATACAATTATTTAGGGCAAAATTGCTACCTCTTATTTGCAATTATTAATTATTAATATTAATTATTATATTATTAATATTTAGGCCACTCTTATTTGCAAATCATTACAGAAAATCGGGGTTTTACGTAATTTTTCCATTATTAAATTGATTCAAAATTGAATACTTTTATCAGTTTAACGAAAATGTAGGCCTCTTAAACGGTGCCGGTAGTCAAATTTCCTTGTATATCTTGTGGTTTCTGAGGTACCAAGTGTAGCTTACATAAAATAAAATTCATGCCACCTAAACTAGAACGAATAGTTTTTTGGCATCCGGGTACCTCAAAAGTAAAGGTTATCATGGTCTTGGGCCTAGGTCTTATCACGCAAAGGAAGGTAATAGCTTCTTTCCTGCAGGGAGAGTTCTTTGAAACCCTACAAAACAAATAAACGGTATCAGGAAACTGACACATACTTTCTCCCTTTTAGCCCAACTTTAATGAATAAATTACTTTTTATTTACTAAATATAGAATACAAAGCACGGTCGAATGTACAGAAAATCTTGTAAACAAGTTGTTTTAAAAAAAATCCACCCAAATCCCTGCTTTAGAGGCACTACAATATCCATTGCTACACTCGGGGTTTTAAGAGGGGAAATGCCCCCTATTCCCCCCCATGGATATTAAGGGGCAACATATTTCGAATTAACTCTGTTGGTCAATGCTTAATTGACAAGCATATCAAGTTTGAATGAAATTGATCAGTAAATAAGAGAGAAATAGTAATTTTTGTATTCCCCATAAGAATAACATTGAACAACGTACTGCGTTTACTGCTAAATGAAAATTTCAATTTTCTCCAAAACCATCAATCGTAGAATAGTAATTCAAAATACTAAATTATTTAGTTTTTTGAGCTCTTTTTAATGGTGAATAGTAATATTTTTTTATATTTATGTATTTTTATGAAAAATCCAAAAAACTGAATTTTGGATGTTTTAAGTCACGTAATTTCTGAACCCGAATTTTTACAGACATGCGGGTGGTGTCATTTTGTTGGAAAACTAAAGTTCTACAAACGACTAAAGTTTAATCAAAATTGTTAGAGCCGTTTTCAGAAATTTGGATTTTTCATGTTTTTTGGTGGTTTTTGGGGGATAATTACCCTTAAAAATCCAAAATTCAAAAAAATGAAAAAAATTCCTGGAGATATCGTAGATTAGTACCTACATACCAAATTTCATCAAAATCGGCCCATTGGTTAGGGCTCTAGCTCTGTACACATCCAACAGACACACACACACACACACACACGCACGGACACACACACACACACACACACACACACACACACACACACAGACAGACATCACGTAAAAACCACTTTTTTGGGTTCAGGGAGCACCAAAACGAATATTTCCACTGAATACTCAAATTCGAAAATTTTGACGAAAACAATACTTTCTCCATATACTATGTATAGAGGGTGAAAGTAAAATGTATAGTTTCTTTGAAATAATACAGGTTTGATTTTAGGGCTTTTAGGAATTTATTTACATTTCAAAATGAGTTTCCTAATCATAATTGCTTGGATACAGAATTCTCTTGACCCATGCACTTTCAGCAAATCTTATTACGTTGTTACTAAACTTCCCACGAGTAAGCTAGGATAGCAAGTAGTTATGTTTGTTATATTTGATAAGGGTAGTGATTTTTCAGTGTGTTAACTCTTGAAGTAAAATTGTACACTTATATTAGTGTATTAGGATAATAACTGTTATCACCACTTTAAAAATCACAAGTTATTATAGCAGATACCAAGCATGACAAACCTAAAATAAGTTTTGAGCAGTGAAACAAAACGAGGAACTTTATTGAAGCTGAGTGTCTGAGGGGTACAAAGCAACCACTGAAGTGGCGTCTGCGGTGCTTCGCAATTTAAAAGAGATTTAATAAACCAGCCCTTTGAGTTTACAAGATCCGCTTCTGTATAGTTTCCTTGTCTATTTGAATATACCATTACAATAATGTTTCGAATAGTTGAAAGCGTGTGGTTTGCCCAGAGTAAGTTATGATCATAAACATTCAATTGTGATATGAAATAATGAACATTTTTCATCTCTATTTATATTAGATAAAGTAATGAAATACAGGAATGGGGCCGGAGAAAACCCTTGTAAAGCTAAGTGTTTGGATACCCAATTATTCCTTTACACGTGAATATTCATTTTACTTTGCATGCAATTTATGATTTATTGATAGTTTTTCTCAGGATTTTATTATCAATATAAATTAGTAAATAAACCTTAAATAAAACGTCTCTTATTTATTTAGAACATTTTCTGTTTGTTAACTCATTGTAATTGTAGATTTATCGAAGGCATTTTAAAGTTTTCATAAGGTAACTTCAATACTGGGAAACGTAACAGGATATGTCATTGTAAAATATATGTCCAGGGTCAGCATTCATGTGTTTGTAAAATTTGTGCACTACCTTGAACTACTATTTTTCACTACTTTTTTAACGCCCGTGTCCCTTCTCAGTCGGAGTCTGATTACGGGCTGGCATGTGTTGAATTATTGTATTCCGTGTAAATTGTTTGCAAAGGTATGTAATATGTGACACTGTATTTATATTGAACTTTGTTAATATATTGACGAAATTTGAAATGATCTATTGACTTGTTTTGACATGAAGATGAAATTTTAAATTCTGGAACATGTTGTTGTTGTAAAAAGGTAACAGCATTTGTAAACCAGGTATTAAAATTGGTTAGTTTAAAATTTAAAATCATAGGATGCAAAACACTATCCTGTTTTTAAGTGGATATTACAGGAGATCAGTGTTGTTTTCGTTGCCGTGGTTGGGTGTGTGTGTATGTTTAAAGTAAATTAGTTAAACATATTTCAAATTGATTTTAGAATAAATATATTGTGCAACGACTTTGTACCTGGAAACTATGTTTAACTGCTAGTTTAGTTCACATATACAATTAAAACACGTTGTAAGAGTTTATATAGTTAGTTCAGGAAAAAAGCACGAGTTCTGATTAAGTAGTTTCCTTAGGCTGAGTGCGCTTTAATCAAAACGAACCAAGCCACAATTCTGAGAACCCTTAATTTCCTATCCAATAAAGTGCTCAAACGTTTTTTTATTAGTGTAATTTTCTTACTTGTCTTGCTCGTGACTGTTAAATTGATTTGTTCCTTGTCGGAAATGAAATATAGATTTGGGAGGAAATAGTTCAATTCCCTCGTCTTGAATAATTAATGGTGAATAAATTCTTACTGTTATATCAGCGTAATTTTAAATGTGTACTAATTAAGATTACACTCGGTACCTGCAACATTCGCATAGTAGTTCTCGATCTCCATATATTCTAATTGTTTTATATCGATTTTCCGTTACTTCCATTTTATTTCTACCGAAACCCATTGGTCCCAGGAGGTAAAAGCAATGTTATAACTGAAACTCAAGTAAAATCAAAATGCCATGATGTTAACACTGATAATTCCAAACGCAACAACTTTGAGTACCATTAGGGTAGAACTCCAAAAGATTGTAAGTACTGTACATGTAGTAAATCTATGTAATTGATTTCCATGGACTTGTCTTCCTACTACATTTAAAATCCATATTTGATGTGTGATAGTTAACATGGGGACAAAAAAGACATTTTTTCATGATTTATGCCTCCTGAATCGAGATGATTAAATATAATAGGTCACTAACCTAAATTCGTCGTCGATTCTTTGTTCACACGATGGTGACTCGAGTTTCGACCTTAAAAGGCCATTATCAAACCCTTTACGTCAAACTTTACTTCATGTTGAAGGTCATCATGGTTTTAAATAACACACAACACATTTCTTATGACGGGATGTAATAAAAGACGTCTTACAACACTTAGAATATATTTACACTTATACTGATTCACATACAGACGGTAAACATATATAAAAGATGGTACAAGGCTATCGATTTCGACCAGTCACACCGGTCATCATCAGACCAATGAGAGAACTGACCTGTTTCTGGAGAGGTCAGTTAAAAGTTCTCTCATTGGCCTGATGATGACCGGTGTGACTGGTCGAAATCGATAGCCTTGTACCATCTTTTATATATGTTTACCGTCTGTATGTGAATCAGTATAAGTGTAAATATATTCTTAAGTGTTGTAAGATGTCTTTTATTATATCCCGTAAGTAATAACAACACGTAATATGCTAATCAAAATGTTGTATTTTTTATGACAACACATTTAAAACAGTACGAGGCACAATAAAATACAAACATTTAACACGAAATTGATTGTTCCAAACACGAATTACCGAACTAAAGAGTGTAAATTTCGTGTTAAATGTTTGAATTTTATCGTTCCTTGACTGTTTTAAATGTGTTGTGTGTTATTTAAAACTATGACGACCTTCAAAATGAAGTAATGTTTGATAATGTACTTTTAAGGTCGAAACTCAAGTCACCATCGTGGGAACAAAGAATCGACGACGGATTTCGGTTATAGTATCCTGTTATATTTAAAAAAGGATAGCTAGGGCGGAACCCTCAGTATGTTTTGATCAGGAGAAGGCTTACGTGTCCTTTGAGTTTATTAGCTTTCTTCCAACAGAGATTCAGCTTTATCAGTCAAGAACTAGATGCAAGCTGGTAACAAAATTTAGAAATCCAAGAGGGCAAGACCCCAAATGATTTTTTGGAACGGGAATACGCCATGTTTTATTCTGGTGTATATTCTTTCTTACTGTCAAGTTTAAGCTTCATTATATAAACTTATTAGTGTTTTATGGTCAAACGGGAATAAAAAGGCCAGTGGGGTGGAGCGTTTAAGAGTATTTTTTATCAGCAATATGCCTATGCCTGCTTTGAGTGTATTATCATTGAGTGCATTTAGCTATCTTCCTACTGAACTTCAGCTTAATCGGTCCAATAGTACTTACAAGAATGTTAACATAGCTAATAAGATAGGCTAAAGCTTGTTTTCTTCAACAGGAACACTTTATTGTAACGTAAGTATTATGTTGCTCATTGCATTTTATGTTATTTATATTTCAATTTGTATGAAAAAACGTTGCCTTAGCTTTTGTATTTTTACTATTTTACTTTCTGTACACACGTAGACCATTCCTCCGACCTTTGGCCAGACACACACAATTTTCAGTAAAGTAAGACCAACCATTTGCATTATTATTAAAGTTGATATAGCTAAAAATTATTTTATTTTAATTATTGTATTTTGTGAAGGTACGGCAGTAAATACCGTTAATTTACTAGATGATAGATTATTTTATTGGTTCATCGTGTAAAGTATCTCGTGCTGGCTGGTTATGTAGCCCCTCACAAATCAAAACCATGTCTAAACCAAATTAGCACCCTGAGTATAGTGCTACTTTACAAAAAAATACGAATAATGTACAATACCAAAGTAATGTACAGTATAAAAATTAAAAAGTTTAATGGAATGTCTGGTAAAGCAAATTTGATATGTACTAATATTTCTAAATATTTATTTAAATAAGTATATAAATTTGTAGTGACTCACATAAGTAAATATAGTTTACCAACTCCAATCATTATAGTTCTTAAGTTACTTCATGGCACTTTGACTTTAATAACCAATTAGAGTCATAGTTAAATCATTATTCCGATAGTAGTTTTATCAAATTATGTTAAATTCAATAAAGTACGTATTTCACTTGCAGAAAGTTCTTTTATGTTGAAGCAATTCACATTAAAGCAGTATAAATCCATGTAAAGGCGCATTAAAACTTTTTATTTCTGTGGAGCACTGCCCGTACATCTGGTTAGATTTAGTAACCGACGATTTAGCGGGTCGTTGTTCTGATAAAGACCCTGACAACTTTGCTACTTTATTTTCCAAACTATTCGTTGTGTTTTCACATTGTTGTTTTTGTAATTGTGAGTGTGTCATTGAAAACGATTTTTTTCACGTTATGATGGAGAACAAAACTACCCTTTTACTAATAATGTTTAACGTCAATCTTTTGTTTAAAAGTGTCATTAATTAACAGCCCTGTGCAAAGTCTCACTCAGGAGTGATCTGGCGAACCTCACATTACGATGTCATTAACCTCATGTGTCACTATTTGATCAACTCTTATCTTCCTATCTTCAAGCTCTAGTCTAATTATATAATACCCCCGTTGCACCAAACCTGCGTACTTAGCGAATTTATAATGCATATATATATGTCTCACTACTACATAAAGCCAATTACCAAGTTTCAAAAAATACAATCATAAACAAGTGACATATAACATTTTATTTATTCTCCATATGAATAACATTAGGGTTGAGGACGCAGGTTTGCTGCAACGAGGAAGATAAGTAATGTGTTTTTTTTAATAATCAATATAACTGAACCAGGTGAAGCTACATACCAAGTTCTCTTAATTTAGGTTCATAATTAAGGGAGATATAAAACTTTACTTATTCTCCATATGAATAACATGGGCGCCAAGTATGCAGGTTTGCTGCTACGGGAACTATCGACAAAAAACTTGTTTTTTGTGCTAATATCAATATAACACAACTAGTTGAAGCCACATACCAAGTTTCATCAATATACATTCATAAATAATCAAGATATCGAATTTTATTTATTCTCCGTAAGGATAACATTGGACAACATACTGTGTTTAGCACTTTGAATATATCTGCAACGGTTGGATGTATAACAACGATTAAAACACCAAAATATTTGTTTTGTTGAGCTAAACATATTAATAAAAACAAACGTGGAGTTTTAGTAAAATTATCTGAGATAAATCTAAACACCTTTTTCCCATAAGATTAACATGGGACATGCTTTTGGATATTCTCCGCAACCACTTAACCTAGAGGTTAATGATTCAAAATACTAAATTATTTAATTTTTAAGCTTTATAAAATGTATGTAACCAAAATTGAGTGTTTTTAAAATTTTGGGGTAATATTTGCAAAAACCGATTTTTGGAAAATTGCAAACCTCCATAAAACCCCCTTCCCATAGTCTGATCGATCTGTGTTTCGAAATGCTACTTGCCACATTTGTGCCAAATTTCATCAAAATCGGGCGTTTCTTTCAAAAGATATCGTGGTAACGGACATACACACACACACACACACATATATATATATATATTTACATATATATATATATAATTATATATATATATATATATATATATACTTAAATATATATATATATATATACTTAAATATAGATACATACTTAAAATTTGATCGAATTGTGTTTTTGGCATCTGGGGACCTCAAAACGAAAAGTTATCATGGTCTCGGGCTTAAGTCTTACCATGCCACCTACAGTAATAGCTTCTTCCCTAAAGGAGAAATTCGCTAAAATGTTACTCCAAAAACTCTAAATATAAATTCACATTTAAATTATAAAATATATATCTTATTTACACAAATCAAATAAAAAAGTGTTGGGACGACCTCTTCAAAGATTTTATGAAAATAATAAATATTCAATGCATATTCATTTGTTTAGATTGCAGGGATCAATGCATACATTTTTAAACAGTCAAATTATTAGTTTTTTGTATATATTCTTAATAAAATAACTTATGATATGTTTTTACGAACTTATACTTTAAATATGCAACCCTTGTAAATAAAACCAACCATAACAATAATTTCATTGTTGAGTTAATAGAGGCACAATCGAAGGAATAACTGCAATTAAAGTCACACTGTATGTTTCAACTACAAGTTAATACTAAGTATTCATAAACAAACTAGATATGTACATAAGTGGTATAGGACTTTGACTAAATACTTGACAAGTCTATTCTATATTTTGTGGATTTTGAAAAAAGTGCACGATTAGAGAAGAGCAGAGTAACACCATGCACTTAAGATGAATTATGTTTTATGTTTAGTTTTTGAACTCAAATAAAATAGGCAATCATCTGATTTTAGCATTTAATTTAAAAGTCAAAATGTTCTGGTCATTTGGAATGTATTGTCCCGCTGCACGGGATAACCCTACTCTCCCCTACCTCTGCATACATTGTGGTGTTTAATAACACGTCTACTGATCGTAAGCATATAATGTAATGTGTGTAATGTGTACGAATTATACTAGATTTAATATTATAAAGACTCGTCTAATTTAGTCGCAGTTATGAGAGATAAATGTAGATAAAGAAGGGATACAGTTAACAAGAAAATGTTTAAGATTTTAATGTTGCGCGTCTGAGCTTAGAAGAGTTACGCCTCCCGAGTTTCTAAATAAATACCTAGACCAAAGACTATATCTTTCGTTTTGGTAACATATCAGTCGTGACAAAATAAGTCGCGGTAAGGTCACATTTTGAGGTCTACTTGCTCATTTTAACTGTAGTTAAAGGCTAATAAAAATTGTTTTTTCTGAATGTGCGCATTAACATGCAAATTTAAATATTATCTAAACTGACCTTTAGAAACTTTATATATTCAATCTTAGAAGGGACCCCATATTTTAAAATTGAAAGGCTAGTAAAAAGTGATTTTATACATTTTAAAAGGAATAGTAAACTCATCGGAAACACTCCAAGAAAAAATCGTATTTTTCAAGGTAACTCTATCACAGCCAAGACCCACTAAATCGTCAGTTGCCAAATCTGTACAGATAAACGGGCAGTTGTTCCCCAATAACAAAAAGGTTTAATGCCTTTTTAAATTTATGGTCCCCTAGTCAATTCATCTAAGAAAAAGTATATCCAGCCCGCACTATTGAATTACGCCATTTGTTATTTCAGACGATTCAAATAACAACTAATTATGTAGATATTTGAGTAATGATTTACAGAGTTATAAAAAAATATAATAAGCGTTTCACATTTACATTATGATGTATTTATTACCTATACGAAGTAATAATAAATATTATATTTTGATGTATATATATTTGTTTTGTAATAATTGCCGATTGGGCAAAGAACTATTGTAATTTCACCCTCGTTTCTATAACAAAATATTTTACTGGAGTGAAAGGAAATTTCTATCAAATAAGAAGTCGATTTTAATTGTTGGCTATCTGAAACATGAGTATAATATTACAAATTTGTTTGAGATAATAATTATGAATTCAATATCCAAAAGTATTTTTGTACTTTAAAAATTCCTCTATTGTTGAAAAACATATCACAAGATTATTACAAACTTAATTCCTCTATTGTTGAAAAACATATTACACAATGATAACAAATTTAAATAAAATAATAAAATAAAACCATTTTATTTCCTTTCCCGAAAAATCATCTACCAATAATGACTTATAGATAATGACTTATAGCGTTACTATTACACTCCTTACACTCTCTGGGAGGTAGTGACACATAGCGTTACGATTACACTCTCGGCAGAGCTCAATCAGCTGTTCCAATAGCATCAGCTATTGCGTTTACAACATTAAGGTTTTGTTAGAGAATACAATTATTGTTTGTTTTGATGCTGATATAACTTTAACCTGCACTGCCAGTTTCTAAACTACTATTTGTTTTATATTTTAGTTGCAAAAATAAAATTGGTATGTCTTTTTTTTTTTGGGGGGGGGCGATAAAATAGTCCGACCCCCGGGTATGGTAAGAGCCATAACGCACTCGTGCTTTCAAGCATCACCCTCACCTGTAATGACGCTCTTAATACCCTAGATGCTTAAATATCTATTAAATATTTTCGATAAAATTATAATTATATAACATAAACAATGTTTTTTCTAGACGTTTTACTAGTTATGCATTCAAAAAGTTTCATTCTCGCTATGGAGATCACCTTCAGTAGAAATGAATAAAGTATATGTTTATAAACAAACAATTTATAATTATCTACAAAATGAAACTTGCAGATATCCCAACTTACAAAAAGATAACGGAAGAAGCTTTACAAGTAATGAAAACCTCAAATAGTTTAAAGAGAGATTAAGAGTATAGAATTAGCAGACGTTGGGTTCCTGTTCTATTTAATTTAAATTTCAACGTGATCGTCTAGGTGGCATGTTAGATAGTCGAAGCGGCGGGTACTCGCATCCAGCTCCGTCCAGTCGTAGACAGGAAACAATTAAGTTTTGATTATATAAAATTACTTTAACATTTTAAACACGCTCTTACTAGGGCAATAAGAGCAAAACTCATGTCTGACCTGAGCCTAAAATATAAAAAAATAAGAAAACCCTGGGAGCAACATCTGGCTGAACGACATCTTGGTCTCATATTGCACATATAATTTTTGTTACGGTTTGGTTTTGGTTACGATACCCACCACTAAAATTAACATGAACGTGGAGAAGCTGACCTTTTAGAACTAGTCCAAAAACCATTAACAGGATACATAATAGATAAACAAGACTTAAAGCTACATTTAAATCTTCTCCCATTAGTAAATAAGAATACCAAGAATTATAATTAATCTAGTGGATTGTAGAGCAAATAACCTCTAACATTATATTTAAGTAATTGGAAGTACTGTTACTGGTAAATAAACTAATACTAATGTTTACATTTGACACTAACTATAATCTAATGTTCTAAACGTTGGAAATAGTTACTGCTGATCAGAATTTAATTGTAACGTTTTGTCATTGATTTGTGTACTTTAAGGATATTTTAAAAAGAAAATAATGTCAAGTAACAAAAATATGGCTTTGTTAGGTTTTCCCCTGTCTAATGTAGTAAAAGTGTATGCCCTTTAGGTCATTCGATAGCTTGAGAAATCTGCGCAAAAACACAAATCTTCTATTTATCCTGATGCAATCATATATTAAGATTATAATGTAATAATGATACTATGGCAACACAATCTAAAATAATTGAATATATTTTATTACTAAAACTCCTGATACAAACCAATTATAATTAATTATCTGAAACGTTGTGCAATAGAGAGAAAACGAAGGTTGAAACTTTATGAGTCCGTTGATTCAAATTGTTCGCTTCAATTTCAGCTCTGTGTTTTTAAAACAATGTATTTTAAATTGGAAATAAAACTTCTAAACTAGTGCGTGATCAAATAACAACCAAGAACTAAATATATTTTGCAGGTATTTGTTACAAACAAATGATATCCGTTTACGTTATTGATAACTTGTATGTGTTGTATATTGTACAACTCTTGAATTATCTGTATTATATTCTATATTATATTCTACGACTTATATTTATTATTTTTAAACTAGATGTTAAATTTAAAATATATAATCACATTTTTTATAGCTATAAATTAAACAGAAATCATTCTATAAAGAGAAAAGCTCTTTCAATAATAGGATCGCTTGACCACGTCCTACAGCTTTAGGTCGGGAAGAATTATAGGCTCCATCTTCTGACTTTACAGATTTAAAAATAAAATAATGCTTTATTTACTTTACTAGTAGTTTATATAATTGATTTCCCATCTGTTGATTTCCGTATATTGTTAATAAATGGAAAATAGTAAGGACATTGGGTCATATCTTAAAGCAGAAAATCCAAAATCCCTTTAAAAACTAATATTTTTACATTCCCTCGTCAGCAAATGACAATAAATTAATTTAATGTATTTGTTTCAAATTAATTTTGGATGAAAGTGAGTTGAAGTTATTTATTATGTAGTATTAATAAAATTCAATAGTTGCAAAATATTTGACAAATTTCCGATTTTGCTGAACTAATGAATCCATTAGTTTATTACTAACTGTAAATCTAAAATGATATACATTAAAATGTGTTGATTTTTTAAAAAAAAGTAATTCTGGACAGCTTTATAAGCATAAATAAAAACTCCGTAAGATAGATATATATCTTCAATAGTATTTTAAGATGATTTATGTACATTGTTTCACATTCTTAAGAGAGAAAATACAGAACATTAACGGAGTACTTTTCAACTCTATAAACTAAAAACTGTCAAAGTTTTCACCATAGATTTTATTTGTTATTATATTGTAGGTTTAAATTCTCTTAGTGAATCTCTGTAGAATCGAGTTATGACGTAAAAAAACACTCTGGATCCCTAAGTTTAACGGCAAAAGTATTATAATTGCTTCTTCTGTCGATAACATAACCCCTGTAGGATATTATAAGGATAACGGTATTTTAAACAAACACTTTGGTCTAGAATGATTAGTAGGGCTTGAATATTTTTATTTTGATATTATTTTTGTTTTATAAGCATTAACTTTAAATCTGGGGATTTTCTGACCCTTTTCGGGTACAAAAGCTCAAAATTGTAAAAACTAAAATCTCATAAAAGAAGGTGAGAGTTTTCCGATTGTTTAGACCAGAAAAATTGTTTATCTGATTATATAAAGGAATATCCCTATCAAGTTTGAAGTACATCGGACAAAAAATGAGACCGAAAGAGTGATAACAAATACTTGATTAAAAATCCAATTTTCGACCATATTTATTGGAGTTATTTTAACATTCTTCCCACAACATTTCACACACACACATATATATTATATATAGTTTTTAACAACCCCCCAAAACCTAATCAAGGAGTCACGTTAGGAACTTCTATGGTGGTCCTGGTCTTAAGCTTTACAGCGCGGGTCATGCTTATAGCTCACTTTTCCATTGTAAATTCGCTAAAAATTATTATGTTTTACAAAGTTTACGATTCAGCTTTGCCATGTTTACTGTAGATTTGTATTCAGTCTAACAAAACAACAGCTTTCAAACATATAAATCCCAAAACTCAAAAGAAAATATTCAGCAATTAATAAAAAGGACCTACACCAATTTCCGGAAACTCATAATTTAACATATCAGGGTTACAATTGCTGATTAATGTAATCAACACAATTGGCTTGCTATTAAATTATCAATACAGTTCAATTTAAATTCACTAATTTTATTTTGAAACATAGCCTTTTAATAATTTATGTTTCCATAAAATATCTGTATATTTATAAATTACCAAGCAGTATTGTAAAACAGATAATTATTATTTGATACAAAATATTAATATTATCAAATAAACCGTGCATACAACGATTATTTCTACCATTACAGCTACTACTACTATTTCAAATCCACAAACTAACACAGTTTAAAATAAATTGTTAAAAGTATGTATTAGAAAATAATAACAACAATTATGAAATACCCCGTTGAAGCAAACCTGCATACTCAGCGTATTTCAAATAGTACATAACTACGTCATGAAAGCCACTTACCAACTTTCTTTAAAGCATATTCATAAATAAGCGAGATATGACATTTCATTTATTCTCCATAAGATAAACATTAGGACTGAGTATGCAGATTTACTGCATCAAGGACCAAAACAATGAGGGTTTTATGGAAATACTAATGGATAACCACCAGATGAAGCAACATACCAAATTTTACCAATTTATATTCATAAACAAGCAAGATATAGCATGTGTCATATTCTCCATAAGAATTACATTATAACTGCTGAGTAAGCAGGTTTGCTGCCATGGGGACCACAACAAATTCGTTTTGTATGCAAATATCAGTAAACCCTAACCATATGAAGCCACATACCAAGTTTTATTAATATATGTTCAATAATAAGCGAGATATAAAACTTTACTTATTCTCCATAAGATTACCATTGGACAACGTACTGTCTAATAGACGTATAGCGATGATCAAAATAGCAAATTATTTTTTTAGGCTGAATTTAATAGTGTAAACTAAATTTTGGCTTTAAAAATAATTATATGTAAAAAAATCAAAAACCCATTTTTAAGTTACAAAACCCCCCTAATAATAGTGCGATCGTTCTGGTTTTCGAAATCATGAAAATATATGCTACTTTACACGTTTATACCATTTCATTAAGATCAGACCATTTATACGAATGTTATCGCTTCTACGGACACACACATATCATATTCACATATATATGAATTTGAACGAACGGTGTTTTTGGCATCTGGGGGCCTCAAAACGAAAAGTAATCATGGTCCTGGGCCTAGGTCTTACCATGCTGACTACGGTAATAGCTTTTTCCCTATCGTGAAAATTCGCTAAAATCACATTTCCTATTGATGCATTACGTGACTAGACTACATTATGAGAGAATACAGTGCCTATTCGACTGTAACATTCTCAGAAACAAAAAATATAGGTGTAATGACAAATATTCTCTTTTTTATTTAAAAAACAATAGAATATGGTCACATTTATTTACTGAGTTTTAAATTATTATTTATTTATATAAATATGATTAAATATTATGTTTTAGCGAATTTCCCCTATAGGGAAGAAGCTATTACCATAGGTGGCATGGTAAGAGTTAAGCCCGAGACCATGTTAACTTTTTATTTTGAGGTCCCCAGATGTCAAAAACACTATTCGTTCAAATTTACATATATGTGTATATATATATATATATATATATATATATATATATGTGTGTGTGTGTGTGTGTGCGTTAACACGATAACTTGAGTAAAAATCGTCTGGTTTTGATGAAATTTGGCTCAAATGTGTAAAGTGACATTCATGACTTTAAGTTCGAGAACCAGAAAAATCCGACCATGGAAAAGGAGGTTTATGGGGGTTTTAAATTTTCAAAAAATCAGTTTTTTGCATTTTCACCCTAAAATTTTTAAAACATTTAATGTGTTAATATATGTGTGTCCGTTAACACGATAACTTGAGTAAAAATCGTCTGGTTTTGGTGAAATTTGGCTCAAATGTGTAAAGTGACATTCATGACTAAGTTCGAAAACCAGAAAAATCGGACCATGGGAAAGAAGGTTTATGGGGGTTTTACATTAAAAAAAATAGTTTTTTTTGCATATTCACCCTAAAATGTTTAAAACATTTGATTTTGGTTTCAACCATTTTATAGAGCTTAAAAAAACAAGTAATATAGTATTTTGAATCATTAACCTAGGTTAAGTGGTTGCGGAGAAAATCCAAAAAACGTGTTCATAAAATCTCCCATGTTAATCTTAAGGGAAAAAGGTTTTTTGATTTTCCTCAGTTAATTTGAATGTAAACCTCACATTTTCTTTTTACCAATCTGTTCAGCTCTAAAAAACAATCATTTTGGTGTTTAAATTGTGATTCTACGTCCAACCGTTGCAGAGATATTCAAAGTGCTAAACACAGTACGTTGTCCAATGTTATCCTTATGGATAATAATAAAAATTTGATAACTCGATTATTTATGAATGTATGTTGAAACTTACTATGAAATTTGGCATGTGGCTTTGCCTAGCACTGGTATGTTGATATTTGCACAACAAAATAATTTTTTGCCAATTTTCCCCGCAGCAGCGAACCTGCATACTCAGCCCCATGTTATTCTTATGGAGGATAAGTAAAATGTATTGTATTCTTTAACCCATTGAGGTAGTAATTTTATTCTATTTGTAGTAGCCTATAACGGGAATTGATTGGTGCTGCACTCTAGTAGCAAATTATGTAACTAATGACCGCGGGCGTCTACGGTTCTATCCGCTAGGGGCGCGGACTGACTGAAAACCCTTAATATCGCCGCCAGGCCTTTGGTCGTGTTAGCTGAGTTGGCTACGTCGTGGAAACACCTTGGCCAGGTGGCGATACGATGTTCGTGGGTTCGATTCCCGCACACGACCAAAACTGACCAGTTGTGCAACTCTCAATGAGTTAACCGGTCTGTGGCAACGTTGGTGGGAGGGCCCAAGTAAAATAAACGGTGGCAGGCTTGCTTGGAAGTTGACGGGATCGGTTAATTCTTTGAGACTTGCACATGGTCAACACTGATTTTGCTAATTTTTACTTATGTCTACTGTGTGTGTGCCAATGCGACTCTGTAAACTGAAAGAAAACAATATTTGAATTAAAATATGCCATTAATCCATTTAAAAACACCAATTTTATACTCCAATTCCATGTGGCTTTGCCTAGCACTGGTATGTTGATATTTGCACAACAAAATAATTGTTTGCCAATTTTCCCCGCAGCAGCGAACCTGCATACTCAGCCCCATGTTATTCTTATGGAGGATAAGTAAAATGTATTGTATTCTTTAACCCATTGAGGTAGTAATTTTATTCTATTTGTAGTAGCCTATAACGGGAATTGATTGGTGCTGCACTCTAGTAGCAAATTATGTAACTAATGACCGCGGGCGTCTACGGTTCTATAGTAATATAGTATTTTGAATCATTAACCTAGGTTAAGTGGTTGCGGAGAAAATCCAAAAAACGTGTTCATAAAATCTCCCATGTTAACCTTAAGGGAAAAAGGTTTTTTGATTTTCCTCAGTTAATTTGAATGTAAACCTCACATTTTCTTTTTACCAATCTGTTCAGTTCTAAAAAACAATCATTTTGGTGTTTAAATTGTGATTCTACGTCCAACCGTTGCAGAGATATTCAAAGTGCTAAACACAGTACGTTGTCCAATGTTATCCTTATGGATAATAATAAAAATTTGATAACTCGATTATTTATGAATGTATGTTGAAACTTACTATGAAATTTGGCATGTGGCTTTGCCTAGCACTGGTATGTTGATATTTGCACAACAAAATAATTTTTTGCCAATTTTCCCCGCAGCAGCGAACCTGCATACTCAGCCCCATGTTATTCTTATGGAGGATAAGTAAAATGTATTGTATTCTTTAACCCATTGAGGTAGTAATTTTATTCTATTTGTAGTAGCCTATAACGGGAATTGATTGGTGCTGCACTCTAGTAGCAAATTATGTAACTAATGACCGCGGGCGTCTACGGTTCTATCCGCTAGGGGCGCGGACTGACTGAAAACCCTTAATATCGCCGCCAGGCCTTTGGTCGTGTTAGCTGAGTTGGCTACGTCGTGGAAACACCTTGGCCAGGTGGCGATACGATGTTCGTGGGTTCGATTCCCGCACACGACCAAAACTGACCAGTTGTGCAACTCTCAATGAGTTAACCGGTCTGTGGCAACGTTGGTGGGAGGGCCCAAGTAAAATAAACGGTGGCAGGCTTGCTTGGAAGTTGACGGGATCGGTTAATTCTTTGAGACTTGCACATGGTCAACACTGATTTTGCTAATTTTTACTTATGTCTACTGTGTGTGTGCCAATGCGACTCTGTAAACTGAAAGAAAACAATATTTGAATTAAAATATGCCATTAATCCATTTAAAAACACCAATTTTATACTCCAATTCCATGTGGCTTTGCCTAGCACTGGTATGTTGATATTTGCACAACAAAATAATTGTTTGCCAATTTTCCCCGCAGCAGCGAACCTGCATACTCAGCCCCATGTTATTCTTATGGAGGATAAGTAAAATGTATTGTATTCTTTAACCCATTGAGGTAGTAATTTTATTCTATTTGTAGTAGCCTATAACGGGAATTGATTGGTGCTGCACTCTAGTAGCAAATTATGTAACTAATGACCGCGGGCGTCTACGGTTCTATAGTAATATAGTATTTTGAATCATTAACCTAGGTTAAGTGGTTGCGGAGAAAATCCAAAAAACGTGTTCATAAAATCTCCCATGTTAATCTTAAGGGAAAAAGGTTTTTTGATTTTCCTCAGTTAATTTGAATGTAAACCTCACATTTTCTTTTTACCAATCTGTTCAGTTCTAAAAAACAATCATTTTGGTGTTTAAATTGTGATTCTACGTCCAACCGTTGCAGAGATATTCAAAGTGCTAAACACAGTACGTTGTCCAATGTTATCCTTATGGATAATAATAAAAATTTGATAACTCGATTATTTATGAATGTATGTTGAAACTTACTATGAAATTTGGCATGTGGCTTTGCCTAGCACTGGTATGTTGATATTTGCACAACAAAATAATTTTTTGCCAATTTTCCCCGCAGCAGCGAACCTGCATACTCAGCCCCATGTTATTCTTATGGAGGATAAGTAAAATGTATTGTATTCTTTAACCCATTGAGGTAGTAATTTTATTCTATTTGTAGTAGCCTATAACGGGAATTGATTGGTGCTGCACTCTAGTAGCAAATTATGTAACTAATGACCGCGGGCGTCTACGGTTCTATCCGCTAGGGGCGCGGACTGACTGAAAACCCTTAATATCGCCGCCAGGCCTTTGGTCGTGTTAGCTGAGTTGGCTACGTCGTGGAAACACCTTGGCCAGGTGGCGATACGATGTTCGTGGGTTCGATTCCCGCACACGACCAAAACTGACCAGTTGTGCAACTCTCAATGAGTTAACCGGTCTGTGGCAACGTTGGTGGGAGGGCCCAAGTAAAATAAACGGTGGCAGGCTTGCTTGGAAGTTGACGGGATCGGTTAATTCTTTGAGACTTGCACATGGTCAACACTGATTTTGCTAATTTTTACTTATGTCTACTGTGTGTGTGCCAATGCGACTCTGTAAACTGAAAGAAAACAATATTTGAATTAAAATATGCCATTAATCCATTTAAAAACACCAATTTTATACTCCAATTCCATGTGGCTTTGCCTAGCACTGGTATGTTGATATTTGCACAACAAAATAATTGTTTGCCAATTTTCCCCGCAGCAGCGAACCTGCATACTCAGCCCCATGTTATTCTTATGGAGGATAAGTAAAATGTATTGTATTCTTTAACCCATTGAGGTAGTAATTTTATTCTATTTGTAGTAGCCTATAACGGGAATTGATTGGTGCTGCACTCTAGTAGCAAATTATGTAACTAATGACCGCGGGCGTCTACGGTTCTATCCGCTAGGGGCGCGGACTGACTGAAAACCCTTAATATCGCCGCCAGGCCTTTGGTCGTGTTAGCTGAGTTGGCTACGTCGTGGAAACACCTTGGCCAGGTGGCGATACGATGTTCGTGGGTTCGATTCCCGCACACGACCAAAACTGACCAGTTGTGCAACTCTCAATGAGTTAAACGGTCTGTGGCAACGTTGGTGGGAGGGCCCAAGTAAAATAAACGGTGGCAGGCTTGCTTGGAAGTTGACGGGATCGGTTAATTCTTTGAGACTTGCACATGTTCAACACTGATTTTGCTAATTTTTACTTATGTCTACTGTGTGTGTGCCAATGCGACTCTGTAAACTGAAAGAAAACAATATTTGAATTAAAATATGCCATTAATCCATTTAAAAACACCAATTTTATACTCCAATTCCATGTGGCTTTGCCTAGCACTGGTATGTTGATATTTGCACAACAAAATAATTTTTTGCCAATTTTCCCCGCAGCAGCGAACCTGCATACTCAGCCCCATTTTATTCTTATGGAGGATAAGTAAAATGTATTGTTTTCTTTAATTATGAACGCAAATTAATAAAACTTGGTATACATCTTCAAATTGTTAAGTTATATTGATAACTGCATAAAAACACATTTTTGTGTTTCTTATTGCAGCAAACCTGCGTACTCTATGTTATTCTTATGGAGAATAAATTAAATGCTATATATCACTTATTTATTCGTGTATTTTTATGAAACTTGGTGAGTGGCTTTACGTGGTAGTGAGAAACATATGCATGCATTGGAAATTCGCTGAGTACGCAGGTTTGCTGCTACGGGGGTATTTATTTGTATGCACTTTTTGGACTTGATATCAATGTATACAATTTATAAATACACATTATTAATTTCACCTTGTAGTCATGACATTTATTTTACATAGCGGAACGTCATGTATCATGAACTGTTCTTCTTCAAGATGCCCATTATCTTAAACTGATGTATCATTTTTTGTATGTGAACCGGCAAGGACGCTTTGATTAAAAATAAATAAGCACTAAAACCCTTTTTAACATTCTTCTGTCTTATTACGTTTCAATTTAGTTTTTTTCAAACATTCCTTTAAATTGCACAGTTTAATTTTATACTCTGAGACCTCTTTGAAATGAAATAAGTCGTAGCTTTATTAAAAGTTGTTTACTACTTCAATCCCTTTATATTAAATACGTAACACATTGAATATTTATAACAAATAAATCATAGTCAACAATAATTTAACGACCTTTTATTACCGAACAAGTTTATATCATAATCTTTCTTGAAAACTTATAAAAATGAAATACTATTAAATAAATGGTTTGTCAATTTAAAATACAATCTTATTTTTGGTGTTAAACCAACTTAATATAACACTTTGTAGTTTGAGGTTGATTTACGTTAATATTTTTAAGTGTTAATTAACATGCAAAATGATAAGTGTTAAAATATTAAATAATTTATTATGTGATGTGAACGATGTGAAAACTACATTAAGCATTTAGCAGCTAAGAACCAAGTTTACCGTGATTTAATTGTATACAGATATATTTTCGTGAACGTTCAGGTTTAAAAATTATGTTCATTTTACCTGGAACTGTTGGGGGATAAATAACCAGACATAACGTTTGTCTTCTATTTCATTTTACAAAAAGCAAAAAAATGTAGTGGCGAACGTACTACTTACCTTCAACTATCCAAGTTGAAACATAAACAATAATTTATGGTTCTAGTTTTCAAGAGTTGTTAAAGCGTAAGTTGTATACCTAAACCTTAGTTGAACATATACATTCTTCAAGCGTGACGTTCGTTGAAAAACCAACGGAAATTAACTAACTGCACATAGTGAATTAGTAAGTAACCATTGATTCGAACGATATAACTAATCGCAATTAGCGACTGACTAAGTATAATTACCCTAAAACTATACAGTTAAATAGTTCAATGAAGTAAACTATTGCTCCAATGAATGTTGTCTTGCTCAAGTAGGCCATCCCCTTCAAAATCCGTAACTCATGATTATATACGAGATTATTAGAGCGCCTAATTATTATTAATCTAAACTAATATAAAATGAAGGCGGTGTCTATCTGTTGCAACTCCTAAAATGTCAAAATAAAAACTCCTAAACTGATTCAGATGGTTTGGCATGGATGTAGCTAATATACAGGATATTTCCGAACTCTCTATCTAAACTTCAGGAAATTTTTTTTGATAATTGTTCGTCAAAACAAACACAAAAATTGTATATGAACACAGTATAGGGCATATCTTACTCGGTTTCATGGCGGTTTGTTTGTTTGTGTTATTTTATACATTAAACATATTTAATGATGTACTGACTCGAAAGTTTTTGTGAATTATAATAGTGGGAGGCTAATTTAGTTTTGATTTTGACAGTTTTAGATCTAACCGTTTCAATATGGCGGCCTTTTCAGTTTTTTAAAGCTTAACTTTTGAAAACGGCAAATTATTTATTAATGAATTTATCTATGTTTTTAAATATGTAAAACTTAAAGCCGAATACGATTGTATAAATATTTTAAAGATCATTCAACCCACAGCTGAGAAATTGTAATTGTTATGAGTCAAATCTCGGTAATTTACATAGGATTTGCACAATTTTACTGATGCAAATTGCAATTGCTGAGCTATGGGTTGAGTGATCTTTAAAATCTGAACACAACCTTTTTTGGCTTAATATTGCACAGTTTTTTAATGCATAAATCAATTGATTAAAAACTTACCGTTTTCAAGGCATTAAGATTTGAAAAATGTTCACCCACGGTTGCCCCAAACAGTTGTATTACAAGTTTCGAGTCAGTAGTTTACAGACACATAGCCGAGAAACGGAGGGAGACAAATCCTTTGTTTAAATAACACTTTTTGTTTGTTTTGACTACAGGAACAAGTTCCAGAGGTTTTGGTAGAGAGTTCGGGAAACCCGTGAATATATTTCACTTATAGACATTTTGTGAAATAAAACCCAAGGGTTCCTCACCAAGGTTATGCAACTTGTTTCGTTTTATTATTTATATTTACTATAATGACTGTGTTATCAAGGAAAATTATTTTACATTTTACAAAACGAAACATGTTTAATGCCTGCGAGATCCCTGTGCGATTAATGAGCCGCCAACTTGTACAAGAGTATGGGATCGGTGAGTGAAAAAGGTGTGTTTTGTTAGGTTAATTTAGCTCATTCACAACGTTAAAAAAATCAATTAATTGGGTTTCACTACTTTTTTATAACCAAATCTTTTACAAAAGATTATTTGTTACAAGGTCAAGAATTTTGTTAAACCCAAAGGTCTGAGCGAAATTGTTTCATTTCCACGCACTTCAAAGCTGAGAACATTTCCAAATCGTTAACGGCAATTCAGTTCTCTCCATCGTTGTTGCAGCTCTCTTTCATGCTTGGGTTATAGCTGAGCTTGGAAGTTTATGTGAAATAAAACTGATATGGCGGAACACGCAGTTAGTACTAATCAAGTCAATCAAACATTTAGATACATCACTCCTAGTACTAGTATTAACCATGTAAAGTAAAATAAACTATTACGCCACTTATATACAAGGGAATTTAGTAGAACATTGTGCCTAAAATCTAAAGCAAAGTGTAAATATACATTAATTACCGAGTTTGTAGATTTAAAATAGTTGTAGTAGTATAAACATATAAGTAGTAGTATTATAACGTATAAAAGAATATACTCCTTATTGTTAATGTTTTTGAAAACAAAATTATATATCTGCATTTACATAATATATTGTCATATTTTTAAGTAGCATGTAGCTCCCATCAATCATAAACAATACATTTTAAATATTAGGAAATATGTTCTAAACTTAGAGACTATTCATTTTAAATTTCTTTCCGTTTTCAAAGAATCATAATACAATTTCATTATTCCTGGATCACATATTAAAATTGTTTCAGTAAACTAGGTTATTAAGTTTATTTTTGAAACAAGTTTGTTATATGAAGTTTCTGTTGTTAAACTGTTAGTCCCTCCTTGATTATTGCCATTCACCACTGAGATATAAAGTGAATAAAGAAACAGCTGGTCTTATTCAGTATCAAGGGCACCGAGGTGTCTCGTTCATCCTACACCGGAATCAATTGCTTTACTTAACCTTAAAATTCAAAAGGGAGTGTGTTTATCTCACAAGGTGATATAATGTACGTTATCAATGAACTGATTTAAGAAAAGGCTTGAGTAGCCTAGAATTCATAAAAAGCTTAATCCTATAGAGTGCAACATAAAACTTCAGTATTTATACAACAAATCTTCTTTTAAACCCTCTATTGCAAAATGCATCATAATTTCATCGTTTTCCCCTCAGTGCAGTATTGTTATTTTGAACATTTTATTTTTGACACAAAGTGAGCATAGTAATAGAACTTAGCCTTGGATAAAAGCACAGGTTTACAATGATCATTTTTTATAAACTGAATAGGACTTGTCAAGTTAATTAATTGATATAAATAGTTATTTCAATATATGACTCTTTTTTAATGAGAGTAATTAACTTTAGTCCCGATTAACCTGGGATAAGTATTTGCATTGCAGTAAATCCACAGTGTACGAAATAATCGAATGCACAGTTAAGATATTTTAATGTAAATGTGAGTAAAAAGTGAAGTCAACGAATATATATCGAACAAATAGTGTGCAGTTCATACATACACACAATAGGACAACAGATGATGTCGGGAAGCACAGTGGACTATGTTGTGTGTCGGTTGACGAGGGCCTATTGTCTGCTTCGATTTGATACAAATTACCTTTCTGGCTTTATGAGTAATTTACTCTACTGAATAGGATTATAATTGAGCTTAAATACATCTGACCAATAACCCTCTCAACACTATCACTACTCTAATTTGGTGAGTCAGTGAAATACCTATTTACTTGTAAAGCTGTTATTCATGTTGATGTAACAATTTGAGATGTTAAAATATTACCAGTAACCTATTACATGCCTTATATACGAAACAAATGTTTTAAAATAAATATAACAACAGTAGGGTCGGCTATGAAAGAGCACTAACATGGGTTCTTATGGAGAATCTTATTGCCAACTTAAGAAAATCCCCCCCAAAAACATGACCTACATACCTGCATATACATATATATATATATATGAAGATGCATAATAACGTATCATATATAATTATGTTATACTAACAACCTACAAAAAACTATTACATGTATAAAGATGTATAATAACGTAGTTACGTCACGCTACCAACCCCCCAAAAAATACCTGCAGTACCACCAAGGTATATATGTATATGTATATAAATATGTATATACTATGTAGGTATATATTATTATAATATACATAGAAGAGGAAAAACCGGCGCGAATATTGCGTGCTATAGCAGTGACCTGTATTGATTATCCTGTGGTAAATAATAACAAGTCAGATTTTATCTAAATTAATACATTATAACATATCAATAATACATACATATTATTATCATATACAAACCCATCCTCTGTTTGATTTCTTACTCTTCTCTCTCTCCTATGTGTTCTGTATTTATTCTTCAGCGTGTTATGTTACTCCCCTCACCTTCCCCTCTCACCATCACCACTCCGCGCTACTGCTTCTCTCTTTCTTCTTCTTCTCTTTTTTGAGTCTAATTATCTTAAAACTGCTAATATCTTGAAAACGGCGTCCTAGGGCCACTTTGACCCCAGAAAACTACCTACCACGTAATTTTGGCACTTTAGAGGGGTATCTACCCATATTAAAAATCGTAAAAAATGTTGTGGGTTGCATCCCAAAAAATGAAGGGAACAAATTTCAAAATTAAATATCTTGAGAACGGCTAAGCCGATGCGAATGAAACTTGGCATAGAAGTACCTGCTAACCTCCGCTATATCTTACAAAACCCTAAACACTGTATTGTGGGTAAGTATCAAGACAATTGAAGGAGCTATACTTTAAAATGTAATATCTTAAGAGCAGTTGGGGCCGATTTAAATGAAACTTGGTATGTATGAACCTGTTAACCTCCGCTACGATTTAACAAAAACTGAAACTGTGTAGTGCAGGTAAGTATCCAAAAGAATGAAGGGGAGAATGTTAAATACCTCAAATCTCGCAGCATAATTGGGGGGGACGCGGCGGTCTAGTGGTTAGCGTCTTCAACACCTTCCATGAAATAAACATCCCGGCCTTTTCCATCGTAACTGTAGACTATTATTCTGTATTTTTTAAGATGGGACTGAAATTTTTAAATCTCGGGGATTCAGCACCCTCCTCGGGCATTTCCACTCGGGCCTTTGCTATGAGCTCTGAAAGTTTGTCTTTTACCCTTGTCTTTTTGAAAAGATTTATACTGGGGATCAAATTTAGCAAGTGCTTTGCCTACTACAAACGCTCTAGCTAGACATAAATAGGGATAGGGTAGTGTCGTGTTTGTATGTGCTGATTAACATAACCTTACACCAGGAATCTCACTTTCTATGATTGTTCTTTAATACAGTAAACTCACATGGTTGAGCAGTTCTCGGCTAGGTAGTGTTTACTACCTTCATTAGAGTAGTTTTCTGACTTTCGGACACCTTATAACTTAACTTGTAGTTCTGATTTGACTAGCGCAGTATGTGTTAGTGTATTAGTGTTTTCTGACTTGCGTAGTTATACAGAAATGCTGTGTCACGAAGTGCCCGGAGATCCTAAACGGTAGCGGTGGAGACTCGATGGATCGAGGCTGGAAACTGGCCGCAGGAAAACGTTCGGCTTGGATCGTAGAATTTAATACGTTCCGGGCCAAGTACAACATGGTCCCCGGTAGACACTTTTAAGCGAACTTGGATACAATTGGTCAAGTTATTACACCGTCAAAGTAAACTACGGACCCAGCAAACAATTTAGCTAACTTCAAAATATTGGCCGGGGAATTTAGATGGCGGAAAAATAAAATGTACTCACACAAGTGCAGCTGTTCAACGATCCTCCTGCCAAAGGTCTCTGGTAGTTGCAATATATGAGTGGTTGAATCCGCCGGCTGGTAGAATACCCAAGTGGGACTTTAAACCAGAGCTTGAGGGTGCCATCTCTGTCAAACAAGAACAAAATTGAATACAATCCATGGTTTAAAGCAAAAGATATTGTTGGGATTTTAGAATATAAAAATACGGAAACGCTAATAATAGCGGTCTAAGTTAAAATGAAAAAAGAACAATATTTATTAATGCATAATATATCTGTCTTTTATAATCTCCTATACTTACCGCGATGCATAACCCGCAATGCAGAATACCTCCTTCCTTCCCAACGGTATTATGGACCGTAGTATGTTATAATGTATTAGTTTAGATACAATCTGACTTGTTATTATTTACCACAGAATAAACAACACAGGTCACTGCTATAGCGCACAATATTCGCCCCGGTTTTTCCACTTCTAAGTTTATTATAATAATATATATATATATATACATAGTATGATATTATATACATATACATATATACCTTGGTGGTTCTGCAGGTATTTTTTATGGGGGTTGGTAACGTGACGTAACTGCGTTATTATACATCTTTATATATGTAATAGGTTTTTTGTAGGTTGGTAGTGTATAACATAATTATATATGATACGTTATTAATGGACGAAAAAAGTGAGTCCTTACACGTGAGTTGCGAGTTTTTGTGAAGTCGAAGTAGTGTAACGCTAACTACATTTTGACGGTTTATTGGATTGTCATGCAATTTTTAGGGTAACGTTTTGATGATATAATGATTCCAATAAACTATAAACGGAGAATTAATCTTAAATTTTAATAATAATTAGTTTTTTAACTGAACTATATTCAGTAGCTGATTTGGTTCATGTGGTGAATTTCTAGAACTGTCAAATGTTCAGTTGGATTGCTGGTGTAAGAGTGTCAAATTTCAATTTCATGCTTGAGGTTGAGGTTATGTATAGTTTGATTGATTCTAATAATTGATCTACACCTTCCTATTCTTCTACGAAACGTGAATTTTAGTTTCTTAATAATAATTTTATTGATGTTCCTTGGTAAATTAATAGTTTTCACAGATGTAAACTTTCTCTAAATTCGACTGTGCTTTGAAATAGGTTATTAAAATACAAAAGTGTAATTATTGGCGAGAACGCCAAAATTTTTTAGGTGGGGAAATCACAAACGTTCAAGCATAATCATACCAATGTACCCTTTACTTGAATATTCGTAATAAAAGGAAGAAGATGAGTGTAGGCCTAGACCTACTTCAACCTATTTTATGGTGTTGTCGATATATTTTAAAATCTGTCTTCACAGTTTCAATTGGTTGGTTTGGTGTAATGAAGGTTAAACTGTATCCCAAGACACAAACTTATTTACCTTCCATTTAATATAGGAAGATCAATGTTATTCTAATGAGCTATGTCAGATCAGTCAGTATTCTCAAGCTGGCTAAGGTATTTTAGCCTTACCATAAGTTTATTCCATCTTTAATTAGGAATTCTCTAAAAGATAAATTTGATAAAAGGCATATAAATATTGTATTAACTTAAATCTAGCCATATGTCAACTTGTTTTTCATGGGAAACTACTTGAAAGGGGTCTATAGGTTTTAGCTTTGATCACTTGTAATCTTGTACTCCAGGCACTTTTGATAGGTTATAAAAGAGGCAATTAGCCTAGGCCTAGATTCTTTGAGGGAGAAAGTAAAGTGTACAATTTCGAATAAGAAAAAATGTGGCATCCTCAGAATTTTCAAAAAGGATCTAAAGGCAGTTATTAATGAATAGAGCCTACGACTGTATTTTCAGTTTAGTATCATTTCAGTATAAAGCTGTAAGGAATAACCCAACAACTGTAGCGCTCTAATTGGGTGTAGTATGATAAACGTTCACTAACTATTCGGATGTGATATCAGAATATCGGAGTTGTACGACCAATTAGGCCTACTATAAATATATATTCTAATATAATTAATATTCCCACATTATTAATTAAGATTAAGATTTGAAACGATATATCGTTGCATGGCACTCAAAGGGTTGACATTTATTTTTACCCTAAGAAATTTAATAACATACAAAATACAAAACATTAGGCTTTTACAAACATAACTTATTGGTTATCAGCAAGATTGTATGCTAGGTTATAGCTGCTTTGAATTTGGGGCCTTTCAAGTTGCTTAAAAACAAGAGAAAATGAAATTCAAATTCAAAATTAATAGCATCGCCGTATTATAATCATATTATTGCATCGCAGTAGTGCACCGCATCCAACGCTGATCAAATCGCATTAATGGGTCAATATTGTATAAAAACCAATGTATAGTAAACTCAATGATTTGTAACTCAATCATGCAAATCCCTTCTCATTGAGTAACACCGCAGCGGTAACCTTATGAATCACTTGTTTAGGCATATCTCCGACTATCTTCAAGAGGGAACATTGCAAGATTGAAATATAAGACAAATTGAATTCTCTTAAAAATATAGACACAAGTAATGAAGTATGTTGATGATGCACACATTACAGTTAACAATGTAATGTTAGGTATCGGTTTTATGGTCGTATGTGTCTAATTTGCTGATATGATGTCAAACAGTAAGGGGACAACCAGTTTTTCATGCTTTTTATGGCGATTTTCCATGGTGAAAACCACCATGTCCAAACGAATTTTGATCTCCTTTTTGTTAGGCCTATTTGTTTATTTTAATACAATACAGTAGACCCTCTCTTAACCGACCCCCGATCAACCGCCACTGTGGACCTGTGGATGAACGGATCAACCTGTGGAAGCGCAGTGGACGGATCGACGGTAGAGTGGTGATAGTTAAGTTCAAATGATACGGTCTGTAAAAAATGCTAAAGATACGTATTATATTGCCATATCACGATAAAACCGTATTTCATGCCAAATTTTTAATAATAGCTAATAATAAAAATTATGTAAATACGTTTAAGTTCAGCACTCTAAGCCTGCAAATAGATTTGTCATTTACATCTAATGCCTTATTCCAATTCTGTAGTTTTATTAACCAACACTTACGGTACATGTAATACAATCTAAGACATACTCTCGGTTATGTCTGTGACGTCAGGCGGTTTTCTTTAGGAAAGCAAAGACGAACTTGAGTCTGTGGATGGGTAGTTCGCCTCCACTCATGTTATTCAAGCTGATTATTTATGTTGTAAAATTATAACGTGAGATGTTCATCCATCACATATGGCCAGTGTGAAGAGCATTACTACTGAATTTTTTACTATAGTAATGTTCACATTTATTTATATTTATATGTTTGGCTCAACAAATAAACATTTTAAAGCTACATGTCGAGTGATGAGATGGTGGGTGGTGGTTTACATCGACCCACATTTATCCTCACTGAGCGAGCCTTCCGCGGTCGTCTGATGACGTACCATCTGCAGCGTCACATGGATAACCTCATGACCATCGACAAGGTGACGGTCTTTCTGTTCCAAGACCTCAACGAGCTGCTGGCTACCGTGTTGGGGGAGCATCGCAGCATCAAGACCAACCTGTTTATGGAATGTGAGTTCGTCAACGTCCACGGAGCCACGTGCGTGCGCGCATTCAAGACGAAGAACGTCCCGCTGACCGAGACTTCGGACTTGGAAGACTTCATCTCTGAAGTTTTTACGAAGCTCATCAGGGAGAAGAACTAGTGCCAACACATCAGTTCTAGCTGAACATTCCTGCGAGTACGTGACTTGGAGGTTCGCGTTAACCAGTACTCTCCATTGGGCGAAGACGGACGAGCATACATCGCTCTGCCTGAAGAGATTGAAGCCGCTATAGCAGTCATTAACGTAGCGAACGATAATGACATGTGCTTCATGTACGCCGTCTTGAGCTAGTTTGGTCAAGTAAAACCAGATAGACCAGCGGCGTACAAACGCGACATCATCGCCAGGTACGATTGGACCGGTCTGCACTTTCCAGTGGTGCTCAAGAGCATCACGACCTTTAAGCGTATTAACAGTATAGGCATTAACGTGTATGGTATTGATCATACGTTCGTGGGGAAAAAGTCCAATGGGATGGCAAAGTTTCAAGACACGGTCTATCCCTTGAAGAGTTGTCTTTTGCCAACTGCGGAGATGGAAGATGTTGCGACGCCGTTCGGTGAAATAAACACCCATGTACACGTCCCTGACGCCTTCGCCTCCCAGATCGTTGATACGTATGCGCTGGAGGAGTTTGAACATCGAGTGTACTTCGGCGAAGACGCATCAAAGGTCTTTCTGGAAATGCTGAAGACGGAAGTCGAGCGATTGTGGAACTTCCTATACAGCGCAAGATCTATTCGACCAATCCTTACACCTGCAGAGAATGAACAGTAAAACGCAGCCTCGTGTTGTTACCTCTGCGGGTTAAATTTTTCACGAGAAGATACCAAAGTTCGCGACCACAACCACGCACCACCCTACGAGTTTCGCGGGGCGGCGCACCGGATGTGCAAATTGCGCTACAGGGAGCAGCAGGTAGTCAACTGATACTTTCACAACCACTCCAACTATGATGCACATTTCATAGTTAGAGAGTTGGTCATTGACTCTGGCCACGTTGAGGTGTTGGCTCATACGGAAGAGAGGTAAATCTTACCGGTTCCTGTCTTTGAGCTTAGCCAGCCTCGCAGTAGCACTCACTACCGACCAACTGTGAGAGACGAGGAAACTATTCCCCAAAGACCGGCTCTTTGAATTGATGCGCAGGAAGGGTGTGTTTCACTACAATCTCGTCACCTCATACGAAGTGTTGAAGAATACTAGGGAGCTGCCGTTGAAGAAATACTTCCACAATGACATGACCCTGGAAGACATCTCCGACTCCGACCATGAGCATGTTCGCAGCGTTTGGCAAGCTTTTGGCTGTAAGAACCTCAAGGACTACGCTGAGAAGTACCTGCATTGTGACATTGCTGACGGATATTTTTGAGCGGTTCCGGGATACGTCGTTGGTAGAGTACGGACTGGACCCTGCCCACTACTACACCCTACCATCGTACGCATGGGACGTCATGCTAAAGACCACCGGAGTTGTGTTGGAGACGCTGCAAGACTTTGATATGTACCTCTTCGTCGAGCAAGGCATCCGAGGAGGTATAGCTCAAGCCATCACCCGTCATGCCAAAGCCAACCATGACCGATGTCACCCAGAAGACCGCCACCCCGACGAACCAATGTGCCACCTTCTCTGCGTGGACACCATCAACCTCTATGTTTGGGCCATGTCCCATTGCCTGCCTACTGGGAACTTTCAGTGGCTCAGCCGTGAGGAGGTTGCGTCCCTAGACATTGCCACGCTGGACGCTGGATGCCGAAGGGGATAAGGGCTATATCCTGGAAGTGGATCTCCGCTACCTGACCCATTTGCACGACCTTCACAAAGATCTTCCCTACTGCTGTGAGACACAACGTCCGCCAGGAGGGAAGTTCAATAAGTTGCTCATCACCCTGGACGACAACATCTGCGTTACATCTGCCACTACAGGATCCTGCAACAGGCCCTGGAAAACGGCTGGAGCTGTGACCGTTCATTAAGTCATCTCGTTCCGTCAGTCTCGGTGGTTGTAGTAGTACATCGTGATGAACAGAAAGCTGCGGAAGGAGGCCAAGACTTAGTTCGAGCAATACTACTTCAATTTTATGAATAATGCGGTCTTTGGTAAGACCATCAAGAATGTGCGCAAGCGGTTGAACGTGAAGCTTGTGTGTACGCTTGAGAAGTTCAGGAAGTACGTGGCGAAATCCAACTTCCTGGACCGAACCTACTACACAGAAGACGTCACGCTCATCCATCTAGCCAAAGTCAATATCGTGCTTGTTAAGAACATCCTAACCCTACGACTACAGGGACTTTCTCTTTAACGATGTAATGGTGAGCACCACCAACACCAGGTTCCAGTCCCGCCTGCATCGCGCATCATGGTCCAAGTGGAGAAGTTGTTGCTCAGCACCAACGACGATAGGCGATACATCCTTCCTGATGGTATCCAGACGCTAACGTGGGGACATTGTGACATTCCACCCGACCTCAACCCGAAATAAGAAGACCGGTAAGAATACCTGGACATTTTTGTGCATTTGTTATTAGAATGTATTTGTTTTATGCCTTTTTCAGTACCTCAAGTCTGGATTGGGCTGTAAAATAATTGTTTGTATATCATGTTTTATTTATCTGTTTTTCATGCCTTGTTTGTTACCTCATGTCTGAGAGAATTGGTTTTTTATCAAGGAAAAACTATGTGTAAATATTATGTTATCATTTTATTAGAATATAATTTATTTGTTTCTAACTTGTTTTACTTCACTGTTTTTAAATGTAATCAGCTTCTCAAGCTAGGTGGAATTTTGTAAATGAGTTCTGATTTATGTTCACTTGTGTATTTTGTTAATTGTTGAGGTAAACGTTTGCAAATGAGTTCTGATGTTCACTTTTGTAAAATATATTGTACATTGATGAAGAAAATAGTTTAAACATTAGAACTATTTATCCGTTTTTGTGTTTCTAACTTGTTGTTTGTTAAGCCTGGGAGAAAGTTTTATCAGTGATTAGCTTGTGAAGTAAACTTTGGTGTTCTGATTTATGTTCACTTTTATGTAAGATTTTGTAATGTAAATTGTAAAAAACTTTGAATGCAGCCTCTACTAGTCTCAAGCCTGCAAAACGAGTTTTGCTAGGAAACGTAGAGAGGAAGCTTTACCGCAGAAAACCCTACTAACCCTCCACTCAGTCTTTGAACCTTAACCCAGAATACCGGAAAGGTAAATACACTGACGTATTTTGTATATTCCCCACTAAATATGTTTAATTTATTGTAAATATTTTTCGTAAGTAAATATATATTTTTACTTAATTGATGTAGTTATTTTTTACCTTCTATCCTTTTTTTTAAATGTTTTAAAATCAAGAAACTAAAACTGAAAACAGGCATTCAAGCCAATTAGTGAGATAATAATATGCTTTTTTATGTTAATGTACACTACAATTTCAAATTCTAAAATTATCTACTGTATTCTCATAAGCCAAACAAATTCAATTAATTTAAATAAACAGCTGTTATAAGGATTATACCCAACTACAGACTGGAATTTTTTTGTTTACTATTTAACTAATTATTATTCTCACTTCTGAAAATGGGATGCGCATAGAAAATCTTAGTACTATTGATTATCTTAATACTGTTTACCTTGAATATGAATTATGAGCTATTTTAAATAAGTAGGATTACCTAAGATCCTTGAGTAGCAACCACTTTGATGAATGATACTGATTATCTTAAATATAATTTATGATTCCCTTGGATTTAGATGAAAATATATTTTAAAAATCTTAAATATTAATTAAGAGCTTTTAAAACATATAGGATTGCCTAGGATCCTTGATTAAACAGTTTTCATTAAGTATAGTGATCAATTAAGGTTAAAAAGAAGAAACATGTTTTATATTCAGATTGTCTTTTTATCATACAAATTTAATCATATAAATCATATAAATTTAATTTACCTGGGGACCTTTTCCGGCCCCCAGGTATTTTAGGGACATTCTCGGACTCGTTGCATGCTGCCATCACCTGATCACCCAGGACGGTCAAATATCGTTTGGACAGGTATGTTCGGAGATGGTGATCGCCGCCCACCAGCCCCTCCAGCGTCACGGCGACGGTCTCTCCGAATCTAGTAGTTGTCCTCTCCATCATGACCACCTTGTAGGAGACGTCGGGGCGCAGGTCCGTGATCATGGAGTTTTGTGGCTGGATTATGGGGTTTAGTTGATTCTTAATGTCCATGGTACTGGGAAACGAAAATATATTTTAAAATGAGGCCTGTATAAGCTAATCGCAACATTTATGCGAATGAAAAAATATTTGAAAAGTCTTAGAGTCTACATTAATGAAATAATTTAATACTGTGTAATGCTACAGCAGTAACATATTTTTAAACTATGCTCTTCTCAATGAAGGGATGTATAGTTTAGCTTAAAACTACGTAATGCTATAGTTTAAACGCATCATCAACCAATATATTCTACAATGCTAAACGCTACATTGAAAATAAAATTTAAAGCCAGTATAAAAATGGTTACATATATGTGAATCTTAAAGATAACCGCTAGAATCTTAAACAAAAATGTACTTTTACAGAGTTTAAACGAAAATATATTTTAAAAGTTGTAGGAAATCAGCGTACTGCTATTTATGATTGTAAATTGAAAAACTAAATAGACTTAACGCTGATGGTGATGTTTGATGATGATGTTAATAAACCTCTCCACCCTGGATAGTGGAAAAAATTGTTTGTGGGGGTAACCCAACATGTAGCTGGGTCCTGGCTGCTGGTTGGGTTGGCCAGGTCCTGGCTGCGTGCTGGGCTGACTGGGTCTGGCTGCTGGCTGAACTGTGGCTCCGCTCCAACAGGATTTGGTTCAGGATCAAATCCTTCATAAGGGTACAATAATACCGCTCATGCTGATCCTTGTTGTAGCGCTGGTTGAAGCTCCGTTCACAGTAAGCGCAAGGGAAGCTGCGGTCTTCACCGTGGAATTTCATGGTGTGTTGCGCAGTTTATTCTCCCTTTCGAACACCGCGCCCCACAATTCATACAGGAAACGGTGGATTCGGTTGTGAATTGAATCCATATGCCGCTGCAGTTTGACTGTGTGCGCGTCTGAAACGCACGTGTTCATTGCACGTGTGCCGGTCTGGGCCATGACCTTCATCTGAAAAATAAAAATAAATTAGGAAAACTTCATTATGAAATCAAAACTATACCTCATATTAATGAACTAACAATCTGATATGAACTATGATCGCTTTTTAATTTTTACAAGAGGGTCCATGGTCCATCGATGATGTGTAATAGAGCCGCTCCCATGTGAACAACAATATCAAGCTACAATAAAAAGGGAGCCTGGGGGGCATAGCCTCCCAGAAAGACCAACGTGCTACATTAAAACCTCTTTAGAGTTTTAACTATTTAGGCGTTTAATACCGATTGACTGATTTTCAACCATACTGTACATATCAACTTCTATATTTATATATATTTAACATCACTATTAACATTGATTATACATCCTACGGAATAGATAAACTTAGTAATGTCGTTTTTTGAAGCCGACCTTGGCGAGCTCCTCAAGCGCATTCTGTTGGCTAACGGTAGAAGCTCTCCTAGTTGGAGCGTCGTCAGCTACCGTACTGAAGCGCTCAAGCGGCGAATCCATCAACTACCGTCCCCTCTTCTACCCCTCCTGTCAGATATGATTGTGCTGCGTGGCGCGGCGAGGCCGGCGAGTAAGCCTTGGGCGTTGAGAGGACAGCCGAGTCGACGACGAATTAGCTAGCAGTAGCTACGGCCACACTTTTACGATCTTAAAATGGGCTCAAATCCCTTCACTGTTCAAGTGACATAACGCGCAAAAATTGTGGTTTCGCAAATGTAAACCGAAGTAATAGCAAGTAAATTAATCCTTTCAAAGGTTAAGAGCGTTCTTTGGTTCATTTTGATTGAAATATTACCCGCAAAGCCTTCTTTTTTTAATAAGAAACTTTAAAATTCTTAAATAATAACAATTTTATAAAAAATAAACTCACTACGGTTAAGAGAAAAGTTATTAAAAAATAAAAGTATTTCTCCAATTTTATAAATTTTACTTTCTGCTAACATATGTTCCCCTACTTATATGACAAAATAAATATGTCAAAGCTGTCCGATTATTTATGTTAGTATATACAGGATGAGTCAGACCACCCGTCCACCAGCATGTATAACGAGAGAACGGTTTGGTCTAAAGTCATCAAACAAAATTATTCCCCACTAAAACGCATATGGGCTGTCTATTAAAAATATTTTCATCAAAATCTAAGTACGGAATGTTCCAAAACTGAAGGTCAAGGGTTCGCAACCCAAACATGTCTTATGTAAACATAGGAAATATTATACTTCATTTTAAAGGTCTCGTTAAAATAAACATTTTGGTGAAAACGGAATTCACTTATCTTTACCCGTTTCAAAATGGTGGCCCGTTCAAGTCAGAAAAAAGGTACGAGTAATGGTTTAAAAAATACAGAGTATTCCGCAAATGTCAATATTTTACACAAAAATATCCGCCATTTTGAAACGGATAAAGATAAGTGAATTCTGTTTTCGCCAAATGTTTATTTTAACGAGACCTTTAAAATAATGTATAAAAAAGGCCTTTTAAATAATGTATAATGTATGTTGGCCCTATTTTCACATAAGAAAATGTTGAGATTTGAATCCGTGACCTACAGTTTTGGAACATTCCGTACATAGATTTTGATGAAAATATTTTTAATAGATAGCCCATATGCGTTTTAGTGAGGAATAATTGTTTTTGATGACTTTAGACCAACCGTTCTCCCGTTATACACGCTGGACGGGTGGTCTGACTCACCCTGTATATTATGACTAGTTTTGAAAAATATCTGATTTCCCCAGATGAACATTTCTCATAGGGTAAGTTCGGGAGAGATGCCACACATTTTCAAAAACCATTATTCTAAAGTCCATGGTGCACACAATTATAAATAAATAGTTGTTATGTTAACACAATAAAATGTATAAGTGGGTAATGGGTTATTATTAAATTAAAAACTGTATATTAAGTAGAAAAAATTTATTTCTAAAACTTTGCACTGTGGCGTCTCACCCCATGGTGTCAGGGGTGATGCCACACCCTTCGGGAGAGACGCCGCACCTCTTAAAATCGTAAACAAAAAATTACAATACCAGTAAAAACATTGTTAATAAGAGTATTTAATCACTTTTTTTTTAGGTATATAAAAGAGCTAAAAATATATATTTTGCATATAGAAAAAGATCTTTAAATATTGTAAACAAAATTTTGTCAAATTAAAATAATAATAATTGGACAATATTTAGTCTTTTTTCTTTCTATTCTGACGACCACAATCGACACAAAATTCTTCAAAAATAGTGCAGTCTTCATGAAGCCATCTCTTGCATGTTGCACAACGCAACCAATCACATTTCTTGGAAGTTGAAGAGTAGTTTTCATCGCATTCCTTGCACATATCCAACAGTTTGTCAACTTCATTAGTTTCCATTTTACTCTTCTTACAGCTCTTAGGGACCTTTATTTCACCAAACAAATTCCTTTTCTTATTTTCCGATTGTTTAGCTCGTTGTTCTTTTTTTTCTTTGTTCTCTATTAGACTGTCACGATTCGATTTGGATGTCAGAAGTAGTGCACCTTTACTTGCCTTTTTAACTTCTTTCATTCTGGGAACAGGCGAAATTTCGTGGAGAATTTTTGTTGGCGTTTCCGGTTGAAGTTGTGACCCATTTTGGCTGGTAGATGGCTGTGGATCAGATTGAAGCTGAGTAGTGACGGATGTTGTCGGCCTTAGTTTTTTTGGACGTGGCTCCCTTGGGATTATGGCCTCTGCAGAAGGTGTTGTAGAAGGTTCCTTTATTATATTGTCAGAAACCGAGAAAAAATGGTCTGGGATTGCTTCTCTGTCGAGGGGAAAAATCCCTGTCGACTTGAAACCAATGGTGCCATTTCCAACAGATGCAGATCGGTTCCACGCTTTGCAGATTAAGGGTCCCACCTGATATCTAGTAAGTCTTCTACCAATATTTTGTTCTACCCAAGTGTTGCTCTCAGTTTTAAAGTAGGCCTTAAAAGGGGCAAAGAAAGATTTATCGAGAGGCTGCAAAGCGTGGGTTGTGTGTGGCGGAAGGCAAATCAGTGAGATGTCATTCTCGTCGGCAAGCTCTAAAAGAGCGATGGAAGACACGTGTGAGCAATGACCGTCCAGGATTAAAATATTTCTTCCCGGAGCCTTTCTGGGAATGAAAATGTCCTTAAACCAGTTGTAAAAGAGGTCAGTGTTTATGTACGCAGATTTTGGATTCATAAACACGTTTGATCCAGGAGGCAGACCGTCTCGAAATTCAGCTTTTAAATTTTTGCCTTTCAATATGATAACTGGTGGTAGAAATCTGCCCTCAGCTGAGCAGCAAACAACCATACTAACGGTTTCACCCTTTTCCGCTGTTGTAATTTTATGGACAACCTTGGCACCTTTTTTTGCTACCACATGCCCAACTTTGTTGATCAGTTGAACTCCTGATTCATCGACATTGAATATATTTTGGGGCTTTTTCTCGAGTTGGTATTCTTTAAGCTCCTTTTCTAAAATGTCATAAAACTTGGTTGTTGCCTCTCTGGTCAGCCCCATACCTCTAGCCATAGAAAGTCCTTCTGCTTTTCGAATGGTTAAAGTAGGGTTTCTTCTAAGGAATGACCAAAGCCAATCATATCCTGCAAGTTTTGTTTCTCTGTTAAAACGGTGGTCTATCTTCAACGCTTCAGCGAACTCGAATGCCAAACGTCTAACAGTAGTTCTATCAGGACAGAATCCAGCATCACACAGCCTGTTGATATGTTTCACAAGCCGCTCTTCATTTTCGGGCCCAAGAATGCCTAAAAAACCCATTAAAAATTAGTGCACAACAATTTTTTTTCAAATTGTGCACCATGGACAATACTTAATACCCAAACATAAACCAATACATTAAAACAATACCTAGTAAATGCAAAATTGCTTAGGCAAATTAAAACTGGCTGTTGTTTCACACTTACAAGATGGCCCAAGTGAAGTTGACGTAGTATTGTTTGATGCTATTCGCCTTTTTATGGTTCTAGCAGGGACACCATAATAGCGTTCGGCCTCCCTCAACCCTATTTCTCCGGCTTGGTATCTAGTTATGGCCTCATTTAGTTGTTCGATGGTCCACTTTCCTCGTGGTTTAACACCAGGCTTCCTTTTGTAACGTGTTGGCATTGTAACTGTAAGTTATTAAAAAATATCAGTAACGATAAAAATAAAAATGTAAATTTGTGACTAACATTTTACATGATTTAAACTGCAAATTATCGTAAAAACATGTTTTTTAAATTATTAAACACGTTTCGTTGCTTGGTTTATTCGTGTAGTAAAAATTTATAACATCAAATTATGACAGTAAGTTATCTTTATTATAATAATTCAGAATAACAAGTGCGGCATGTAACCCTGACTCGGAGTGTGGCGTCTCTCCCATTTAGTACGGGTGAGACGCCACACCCTCCCTCTTGCCGCCATTAGCAGCAAACAAACCAAAAACCGACTCATAACCTTACTAGAGATCTCTTTGTTTACTATCCATTCGACTTCATTAGAATATTTAAAATATTGGCTCTTAATAAATCCAAAAGTGAAGATTAAGAAAAACTTTAGAGTGTGTAATGCGAGTCTTACCTTCGATTTTAGCCTGTAGTCAGTAAAATATTCTCCACAATCACATAAAAACAGTTTTCCTATCAACACAGACGTCCAACTGAGTAGCCGGGCTGGTCTGCGCTACGATCTAGCGGTTGTCTTATGAACTACAAGGGGTGTGGCATCTCTCCCGAGTGTGGCGTCTCTCCCGGACTTACCCTACACCTAAAATGCCCACTTGCCATCATTAAAACATTAATAATGTTTAGGGCATACAGGCTCAGAAATATAAAATTTTAAAATCAACTGAAATTCGTATGATCTATAATGTACAGTTTTAATTTAAATTCGAAATTTTGTCATTAGCAATAACAATAATTTATAAGAAATCACCTGAAAATTTCAAGAAAATTAACGATTCAAACAAATTTAATAAAATTTAAAAAGAATGATTTGTTTTGGAGTGTTAATACAAAATTGAGGACTTTGTCACAACTTCTGATTGATGTTCATTAGTTTATTTACATGTAATGTTAACATTTATGTATTATTACAACAACGAAGAGCAACAACATTCATGGCAATTTCATCTTTATGCAAAAAAAAAACAAAACCAAACAAATAAACATAATTAAACAAATAAATAAAACATATATTCCCTAAAACGGGGGCAATGCAAGAAGCTGCGCCCAACGAACGACGCGACGCACAGTGGTCAAATTCCTCTGTTTACACGCGAAAAAGGGGTATTTTTCATGTCTGCAAAAATGTGTAATTTTTGACTGAAGAGTTTCCTAAAGGGTTGGGAAACCAGAAACCTGCTTTTGATTCTCCTACAGGTCGAAGGGTGGAGGGGAATTCTTGGGGAAACCCAAGAATAAAGTCACATTCCTTTATTACCAGTCCAGATTTGCTTGTTGGAAAATGTTGCTGTACGATACAAATCTGCTCTTCCACTAAACTGAAAATCGTCCTAACGCAATGGAAAACATCCTGAAAGGCAATAAACGTAATTATAAGACTTAAACAATATTTTAACCGTATTTATTAACCCTTAAAATGTTTTAAAAACAATAAAAATTCGGTTGTTCCACTTAAGTAGTGCATACTTTTTTGGGTTGGTGATCGTTGGTCATAATTTTATTACTAGTTGATAGGTCTTTTTATACTTAACAACCCCTATAAATTTCAGCTGCTACCTCTTGCAACCTTTAGAGATATATAATTTTTTGTAGAATCATATCATAACAAGTTTTAATCAAAGAAATATACATATATTACAGTTAAGTACCTGGGGGCCGAGCTTTGCTCGGGGGAAGGCCAGTTAGTTTGTTTAGATGACTTGGAGTAATATTTCACCACTTCCCCCTGCTGATAATCAGATTTGTATAACTCATTTGCCTCTTTTCTACATTTTTAAGGTCACTCCAGTTGTTATTTATAGCTCAATGTCCCTTTGATTTATTTTAATACTCTACATATGTAATATTCACTGAAATCTTTCAATCTCTGCTCTCAGGAAACAATATGTTAATAATCATATACAACATGAGTATTACTTTGACAGTTCCCTGGTTGATTATGATCAGCTGTTACAGTTCTTTTGTTTTGATTTGAAACTCCATAAGCCCAATGTTAATTTTTTTAACTTTTCATTTTAGTTTTCTTACATTATTTGATTTTTGCTGGGGATGAGGCCTGTCTATAACTTATTTTTATCCCAGAAATTAGTTATTTCGAACATTTTAAGGAAATCGTTGGAGCCGTTTTTGAGATCAGTGTTGCAAGCAAGCAAGCAAGCAAGCAAACTTTACTCATATTAGAGTATAGGATTCGGGAATACACATTTGGATTGGTGACATTGGATTTTTGCACAACATTTTATTACTGGTTGATAGATCTTTTTATTCTACACAACCCATATTAATTTCAGATGCTACCTCTTGCAAACTTTTGCAATAAATATTTTTTTGCAAACTGCTACCACTGAACGAGTAAGTTATTTTAAATTTGATAAATTTGTCGAATACAGTTTTTATACCATATTGTTTTATACTGCTGATATAACTGGGGACTTTTTTTGTTGTGAAAGGTCGTATTGTGCATTCAACCCCTAGAAAAATCTATTTAAAATGCTCGCGAAGAAGACGATGGAGGACTTGTTCCACGTGCTGCTTGTGTCATCCGATCCTTTAATTAGTAGCTATAGAATTAATTAAACATCGAAAAAGGGCTAGCAAACTACCCTCAACTGTACTTAGTTTTCTACAGGTTCCAGAAGAACCCAAATCTGTAGAAGTAAGGTCAGAAGACTCAGAAACCAACATCAGTGATAGTGATTAACCTACTAAGTGTGTGCAAAACATCTCAATAATGTTATTTTTTCAATAAGTAATTTAGTGTTTTTTGTTTGTTTAATGTAATAAAGTAGTCGAAATATGTGCTATAGTTACGTATTCCACTCCGTAACACCCTTTTCATGCGTCACAAGGAGTTTTAAATAGTTTGCAAAGTCTTTAGATTTTTCGCGTCTATATCGCCAGCCGTGACCACTGTGCGACGTGACGCTGCGCCAGCGGCATTGCTTTTGTACTTTAGTATTGCTTTGCCCCGCGTCCCGACTGGACACTCGTTGGGACGCATATTGTTCCAATTTTCTGATTTTTAAAGGCAATTCACATTTTAATAGGGCCATTTTTGCAAAGTAATAATTTTTTTTCAAACGAACAGTGTTATGTATAGAGTAAATGTAACTAATGGCAATTTGACCGCATTTCATGGTCGCCGTAACATTTAGACCGAAAACGACAAGTGAACGTAGTTTTATATACCAAAAGCGAAGTCTGAAACGCATTTACCAGGCAAAATCAGATGTTTGGCCGTGTTTTATCGGTAAAAACATAAATTTTGCCGCAACTTGGTGGTAAAAAGACAAACAAAATGACTGATTTTTTTTAGGAATAATGGACTGGACCGCGTTAATTAATTAAATAAATATTAATTGTTTAAACAAAATAGGCAATTTCACCTCGTTATATTTGCCGGAAATAACCAACCGTTCCTCACATTTTAAAGTCCGAAATCGACGGCCGCAACGTTATTATTGTCCGAAAATGACGACTGAGGCACAATATATGCCAAAAATCACAATCTATCATAAAAATTCGCAATCGTACCATATTTTCCTAGCAAAAAATATAGCCGGATCCCGTTGAATAGGCCCGAATGACAACCGGAACGTATTTACGAATACAATCGGCGATTCGACCCAGTTATATAGCCAAAGAACGCCTATTCTTTCGCGTCGGATGGGTCAGAAACAGGAATTTAGTTGCATTTAACGGCCCGAAATGACGATCGGAACGGTTTCTTATTGGCTGAAAATAACAACCAAAACTTGTTTTATTGGCTGGAAACGACAACCAAGCCGCATGAACGAGAACAGCCGAAAAAGGGATTTAAACTAAATTAACGAATTTTCGTCGAAATTCCCGTATAATTATCCAATTTTCCTGGAATTTTCGGTCTATGGACACTCTGTAGTAGTATTACAGGCATATAATCTGACTGACGACGGCATCAATCAGACGAGATGACGCTGCCGGGCAGACGTAGCGCTGGTGCGGGGGTGCGCGCGCAACTCCAACCTTTTGCCTTGGGGGGGGGGGAATTTCACCCATTCCCCCCCTCGGATCCGCGCCTGAGATGAAAACCTTCGAAGCTAGTGCTGTGGCCGCTGTAAAAAGCACGGTACCGGGCCCGCTCTGTGTTGAATAAATTGTAAACCTTTGTTGGCAATTACTTTTCCGATCGGCAAAATAATTGCGATATGAAAATTTAGCCATATGAAAATGGGTCTCTCGTACTTAGTTTTCCGTTTGTCAGTCCGTAAGTGTTTTTCACTTTAACGTTCATATTTTTAAAACCATATAACCGAATTCAACCAAACTTAAGTCAACTGTTTACAAAGATAGGATCTATCAACACGAACGTTATGAAGGAATTATCTGTGATAATTTCAAAATGGCGGCCATTTTAAATGTTATATCGCAAATGACTCGAAAATAAGTCATTTTACAAAATATTAACCAGTATATCTTCTTTTAGGGCAATTTGAGAAAAGTCTAACGATACTTAACTAATTGCAATCGAGTAATAAATAACCGAGCTGATGCAATTTACATGGACCGGACATTAACCGGACAAAGCTCGTCTTTGGTTTCTCCACAATTGAACATCCAGGCCTAATAAATAACAAGAATTGCAACAGCTCAGTTGTTTATTAGTCGGTTTAAAAAAATTCAAAACCATTAGATTTGTCGTAAAATATCTTAAACTAAGTTATTCTGGTAACAGTTTTACTAACACACTGTGCGGTGTTAAGCTAGTCAAAATATGGTGTCAGGTTGTATTGAGTCATAATTACTTCAACATCCTGAACGCAACATTTTTAGGCATAGTTTACCAATAATTTTAGACACGTAATTGATTTAATTACACTATTAGAGTGTTACTCATGTATATTGTTGACATACACAACGTATCAAGTGATGAGCGAAACCAACAGATGCAAAGACAGAATGTCAACGGACATCTCTGCTAGTGTTTCTCAAAGGCCACGGCGACTCAATTCGGCCTGGAGTGCTGTGGGGAGGGAGGGGGGAAAGTCGGCGGGTGCCGTGTTTTCACGAGAAACAGCGCGCGCATCTTACCCGCTCGGCAGTCGCTGAGACACTGACTAGCAGTGTTGCCAATCCAAATCTTCTAAATTCCCACCTGGACCTGAAAGAATTACCACCTGTTACCTCAAATTACCACCTTACAAAAGTATACCTATTTAGGACCAATGCGAACGCGTTATCATCGACGTTATCGTATTAAAAACGTGTTGGTACTTTGTAATTCGCTTCAATATGTGCATTAATTATTTTATTTTATTTTATTAGTTTGAAAGTTTAAAATTATGTATTATGGAGATATTTAGAGCTCTACTACAGGAGAAGCCAGAAGGTATACAGTTAATCAAGTTAATAAAATATAGAATCCATTTAAAAGTAAACAGTAAACTCATGCAAGAGTCATCGTAGATCGTAATCTAGACGAAAACATCAGAATATATTTTGTTAATTCTAACGCCGCGCCATTGACAGCACCGCGACACTGACACTACATAGAGTACTAAAATCGAGAATATTGTCCCAACAATAACTCAATCCCAAAGAACTAAAAGTTTAGAGTATGAAAAACAGCATCTCAAACCGAAATTAAATTAATTTATATGGCGGAAATTTGCGGATTGTGAAATAAGTCACGATTGTTTAATGCAAGAATCACATGTTTTTAATTTTAATCAATTTAACAGAATGCCACAAAATTACCACCAAATTACCACCTAGTAGACATTACCACCCAAAATACCACCAGAGCCTCAAGTTACCACCTAATGTGGTAATTACCACCCGATTGGCAACACTGCTGACTAGTGACTGGCCTGGAGGGAGCGATCGGTGAGCAGGGAGAGCGAGGGGTGAAAGAGGGGAAGAGCCGACTGGTTGCGCTCTGGCGGGATCTCAGTCAAACTCGGGGCCAGCGCAGCAATGCCGAGGCACGCCCGGCCCGTAAGCTAGGTTTATCTATTCCGTAGGATGTATAATCAATGCTATTAAGCTACAATAAAATAACAGTATGGGTCCTGGGATGTGTATAGCCCTCCAGTGTAGACCAAATTGTAAATACAACTTGGTTTGACTGACCACATTGTCATCAAAATTTTGTACTTCCAACAAAATCTTCATCTAATAAACGGAAAACCCTACTAAACCTCCACTCAGTCTTTGAACCTTAACCCAGAATATCGGAAAGGTAAATACACTGCCGTATTTTGTATAGTCCCCACTAAATATGTTTAATTTATTGTAAATATTTTACGTAAGTAAATATATATTTTTACTTAATTGATGTAGTTATTTTTTACCTTCTATCCTTTTTTTAAAATGTTTTAAAATCAAGAAGCTAAAACTGAAAGCAGGCATTCAAGCCAATTAGTGAGATAATAGTATGCTTTTTTATGCATACCACCATAAAAAAGGGGTTCTTAGTTTGCACGCAGCACGCTGACGTGAGGGAAGTGAATTTCCACATAAAAACTTTTAAAACTCAAAATCAGTGTAAAAACATATATTTGTCCAATTTTTAATGAAATCTGAAAACATTGTTTTTTTGGCTGTTCTGATACTCCTGGTTTCATTTACTTGCAAAGCTGGGAATACAATTTTGCGCATTATAAGGTTAGGAGAAGGTCCAGACAGGCTTGAAAGTAGGCGTGAGTTGCTGGGGATGATAAAAGTACTCTAACAAAGGAATAACATGCGATTCTAGTGTAAAACCCCCATAAGACAACGTACTGTGTTTAGCCGATACACATTTTCTTTAATAACTCGGTAAATATTTATGCTAGAATGACGAGAGAGGGCTTAAAACTTTCGCCTCTCTAATTTACATCTTTTTACATGCATTAATTTTACATCTGGGGCTTTTCTGACCCTTTTTGGGCCCAAAAACTCGAAATTTGAAAGATTAATCCCCAAAAAATGGGTTTAGAGTTATCCGATTGTTTTGCCCAACGAACTTGTCCAACAGATTATAAAAAGGAACGTCCCTACTAAATTTGAAGTAAATCGGACAAAAAATGCGACCGCTAGAGTGCATACACACACACATATATAAATATATGCCTATATATATATATAATATATACATATATATATATATATATAACATTTTGAACGACCCCCCAAAACGTGTTCAGGGGGTCACGTTAGGAACTTCTATGGTGGTCCCGGGCTTAAGTTTCACCGTGCGGGTCATGCTAATAGTTCACTTTCCAAAGGAAATTCACTAATAAAAGAGGTCTAGGTGATACAGCCCCCAGTGAGAGTGAGGGGTCAGTAACAACTACTTCAAATGGACTTTTGATCTGATTAACTGATTTCAGACGTCATTGTTTGTTTCTCATGTTCTATATTTGAACGGCATTGTCAAGCTGCAGTTACAATGGGGTCCTATGAAGTATATTGTGAATTGAAACTTTTTTTAAATTATTAACTGTGATCTCAGCCTCTTACGCGATAAAAGAGCGTACTCCTAGTTATTACCTAGCCTAAGCCTACCGTAGAGTCTTGAGTTTCATAAGCAGTTCATGTACTTGATAATTTTATTTTGATAATACAACGGAATGAGTATTTTTCAGTTTATCCTAGCTATTTTTCCCATATTTTATATCAAATCAAATCATCTTTATTCATTGCAATAAAAATAGTACAGAATGGCGCCAATCATAGTGTATTACTTATTAATTTGTTCCCAAATGTGGTAAGAGTGACCTCCGATGGTGAAATGGTATTGTTTGTTTTTTTACGACCCATCTTCTACAGAGTGCTGCGGCTGTTAGGTTAGGTTATGTTACGTTATTTTTAAGTAGCAAATCCTATCTCATCCAACGAGGTATATATCTATAGAGGTCTCGTCTGGGGTAAAAATCTGTGCTTACATATGGACTGCCATTTTTTTACCCTCTTACTCTCCGGTCTCCATGGCAACAAATATGTTAACCATTCAAATCCCCTCTTCACAACTTATGTTAGTCTTTATTACTTGATTTTGAAACGATACATTTCTCTATAATTGTAACAGACGATATAATTTAGGAAGTTTAGGAGGTTATTCTTCCTACATCACTAAAATAACATTTAAACTATTGAAAATTTCAAATTTATCCTTCGCGGCCAAGTAAGCTGCAATTTTCCGCCACAGCGCGGGCACCTCCATGCCTCTTGCATAAACGTAAATGATGTTTATACTCAAGTACAAAGTATTCGCGTACTAAATTACAGTACTCAAACACACTGTACTTGTTCTCACTGCATCTAGAAAGTGTTTGATATACATGAAGTCCTTAAATGAAACTTTGTGTGTGATTCGGAATTAGAAACTGCCATGAGCACTAAAGTAATAATTTCTTTCCTGTTAAGAGAATTCGTTGTATCGTCGGAAAGATATTGCGTGACAAGTTTCTCATCATTTCTACACAATATATTCAACTTTGGGATTACTAAAGGTCCGATCATCCTCATACGTGAAGAATGAGCGTATTTCTAGTATAGGCGGGGGTCGGGGTGGGGCCTCGGGGTGTCTATTTTTAGATGCTCCGCTCTCAGATCCGCCTTATGGACCTTGCTGGGGTGGTGCCATCCTACTACCCTACTAGTATTCATTGTTTATACAATGTGTATAGATATTTGAGATCCAATCATAAGAAATATATTATTGCTCTACCTCTTTTTATGAGATATTATAGAGCTAATTATTATGGAGAATAAGGAACATTTCATATCTCGATTTTGAACATATACTGAAATTGCAGCAAAACTACGTACTCAGTCCTATAACAATGTTATATCTATGAGAGACGAATAAAATGTTATACGTTGCTTATTTATGGATTTATGTTTATGAAACTTGGAAAGTAGCTTCTTACAATAGTGAGGTAGCCTACGTGTCATATATTGACTGATAATTCGCTTTAACGGAGGTTTACTGCGACGGGGGAATTTGATAATAACTTTTTTTCTATTTGGTTATTCCAATTACTCCAGTAATGCGGTGGTGTATGGAATTTCATACCCTAACAAAATACTCCGACGAAAAATTGAGCTCGTAAAGTAACAATTTTATTGTAAAGTGTCAACACGTGGTTTTCTTTAGAGTAAAGCTCGGCTTCCAGGTACTCAATGTAATAACCACCATCCGTATTTTATAACTTACTGCGGATAACGTGTGTGTCGTTGTAAGATATGTAGACGAGGTTTCCAGGCGAGACATCGTTGTGCAACAATTCATTATTCTGAAAAGTGGCAAAGATGAGTGGCAGAAACTTTCAAGCAAGTTAACGAGAAGCTCATTATTCACGAAGTAGAAAAGATAAGCAGCTTTATGGCACCTTAACCGTATGGCAGTTTGCATTATTCTTGGCTTACATTATACTATTACCTGTTTGCAGTGTTCATTTTAAACGTAAGTTATTTTTTAATTTTACCCTTTGTTGTTAATCATTTCTGAATTAATTTAGATTATTTTGATTTGACTTGAGATTGAATACAGAAATAGGCCTACTTATGTTTCATATTGTAAAAGTTACTAATTTCCCGTTTGGAATTATAGCTTCGGTTAGAAGCTAAAATTAGAAGCATATTTCATTATAATGTTCGTAGTTTGTAATGAATTTTGGTATATCGCCAGTATTTGGAAACATCCTAATTGATCTAACGTATACTTTAATTCATACATATAATTATGAGGTTAAAATCTCGTATAAGACAAAAAAATTTAATTACAGTAAACAATCTTTGAACACAAATACATTTATATTACTAGCAATATTTTTATAAATACAGAGCTTGTAGAAAATAATTTTTTCATAAATAGTTTACTTACTAAATATTGAAATTTGTGTTCACACTATGATACATTGAAATGTTCAAATGATTTTTTTATCAAAAAACCTTACTCATAACACATGTATAAGATCATATATCAGTATTTTCTATCGGTTTCAAAATCGTCAGGTAATTATATTACGATTGAAGTTTTCAAAATTTCAAATTCATTGATTACTTTATGTTGTTATATTTATTTTAGGGGTGGAGGTGAGGTGTTGGTGGGGGTGGGGGTGCGGGTAGGGGTTTAGGTGATGATGGTGGTGGGGGTCGGGGTGGGGCCTCGGGGTGTCTATTTTTAGGTGCTCCACTCTCCGCTCCGCCTTATGGAGCCTGCTGGGGTGGTGCCATCCAACAACTCCTACTAATACGCTTAAATACCCCGTCACAGCAAACCTGCGTACTCAGCAAATTTAAATCGAAGAGAACTTGGAATTGACTGTACAATTGTAACAAAAATTAACAAATTGTAAAAGTACTGAAAACACAACAAATATTACGTTACGTTGTTGCAATAAATAACTATAGTCAATTAATTATACAGAATTTGACAATAGATATTCATCTCAACATATTCTAGTAGGTGCAGAGGAAAGGATGTTGTTTCTGCCCGTTGACATTCTCCACCTATGTCAACGTACTCCCCGGGTGACGCTAAAGGAACAGCATTGGTAAGCTATACTGGCACAAACTGTGCTCTCCCTGCTATGGTAGCTAAAAATAAATATATTAATTTACTAAACTTAATTAGTTAAACTGATGGATCCCAAATAAGAGTGGGGGTGTATTTGGGATCTATCAGTTTAACTTATTAAGTTTAGTAAATTAATATATTTATATGTTTTCATAATATATTAATTATTAAAAATGACCCTTCAAGTTTGGTTTTCACGGACCAAGTTCTTTGTCCTTTAAAAAAGCTAATGAGCATCTAAGAAACCAAAAGCGAATGTTTCCTTCAGTTTATTTTATAAACGAAACCTTCAGAGTTTAATTAATTTCTTACCATTAACATTTTGTAGTAATATTCACTGCTTACAATGTTCTACTCTGCTATCACAGCTTTAATAAATACTAGCTGACGTACCCGTTCTTCGCACAGGGGTTTTCTTTACAGTTTCTTTAGTCAATGCAATTTGCATTTTAGTTAGCTTGAAACAGCTGTTGTTGCTCCTCCTCTTTTAACTGTCAAATGGAAGTATCCACAGCTGTTCACTTTACAGTTTACAGTTTCTGAATGTTTACCTTATTCTTAAATGTAAACATTGAAACTTAGGACGTTCACGGGGCGTAGCCCGAGGGGATTTTAAGGAAGTGAATAGGCCTATGTGTTGCATGGGTTCAAGATCTACCTATGTGTAAAGTTTCAGCCCAGTCGGTTCAGTAATTTTTGCGTTCACCCGGAACATCAGACAGACAGACAGACAGAAACCACCTCTTCTTTATAATATTATAGATTACAAGTTTCATAAACAATCATTATTACTATAGTTATTACTATTACTATATACACAATAGTATTTGACCACAATAGTATTTACTCCTAATTAATAAAGTAAAACACAATACATTTTTCATCACACTGTACCAAAAGTAGCCATTTTACAGGTATCAGCTGGGAATACCGAAAATAGTACATTTCATTACAAGTACCGAAAGTGGCATTTTCCGGTGCGCACTCAAGTTTCATGTGTGAGGCTCCACCTCACACAGGATAACCAAATTTCACGTGCGAGACTTCGCCTCGTACGGGAATAATAGGAGCAAGTGCCGGAAAATCTCTTTCGGTACAAGTTATGAACGATACTTTTCATCACGACGCCTATTTCTGTTTACATTTAGATTGTTAAACAGTAATAACAGCTGATTTTAATTGTAAAAATAAATGGTAAAGAAACATTAGTGCACGTAGTGGACAAATCGAAAACTGATAGAGAGCAAGGGAAAGTAAATCTAGAGCAAGGGAAAATCAGCTGATCGTTTTTACCTTGCTCTAAATTTGAGCCTGGGAAACGATAATTTTTTTGACATCAGCTGTCATCGAAAATAGCTACTTTCTGTACGGAGTGATGAAAAAATACTTTCCCACTTAAGACCCGGAAAAAAACGAATAGACATTTTCCCCGAATTATATCTATGCATTCTGACACCAGTAGCACTAGTAGTCTGTTGCTTCTGTCAATGGTGGTGATGCATTAACACGAGCTGGTAATGTCCAGTTGGTTACAAGTATAAACATAAATGAAATTCGTACATTCGAAATGATGTTCTTGCGCGCATTCTAAATCATCTGTTATTAATAATTTAGTTGGAGGATGAATGAAAAATCTATTTAAACACCATTAGTGTCAACATGTTGTGAGAAATATTACTCAGTAAACCGGTTAAAAGTGTTTGAAAACGATTTTTCATTAGCATTGGCATTAACTGTGGGATAAAAATAACTTTAATAACTAGTATTTAAAGTGTTATTCCAGTAATTTATCAAAAAGACGAACGCTTACCGTAAAATAACACTTTTTATGTAATAATAAATAGTCGTTAATTTAAAATTGATGTCATTATATGACAATGTAAAGTATCAAGTTTGAAGGTAGTATTCAGAGAACTACATATGAAACAGCAAATCAATACGTTCGTAATCAATATGTATTAACATTCAGAATTAGGTAATAATACCCAAAAATGTTCGACAAGTTACCTTTAGACTTTCAATATTTACCTAACGGTGATAAAGACTCCTTTAAATAAGATTATTACGTAAACATGTTAATTAGCCACAAGTTCACAGGTTTATCACATAACTCAGCACAAAAAATAGATTGCTCTCATAAAAAATACGTAAACAAATGCGCGGGAATTTTCTTGGTGGATGTAACTGAGAAATATTTTCATAAAAAGCCTTACAAAAATCTATCATTATGAAGGTATATGAAATAATGCTTTACTGAACACTGGTTGTCTGAGTATCACTGTAAAATAACTTACCAGTCAAGTAGTTGGTACGCGATCGACTAGACAGAATATAGGAACTACAGTTTATAAAACTATAGAAACTATAGGAAATAGCTAATTTTTATTCTTTAAACTAATATTTAACATTTTCATATAATGAATGATGTCGGAAGAGTTTATTGTCGATTTAATTACACGTAAACGAAAACTGGCGATTGAAAATTGAGAGTATGTTGAAAGTAACCCTCTTGAACTTCTTCGCTCCTACTGACAAAAATAATCAATCATCGGTGAAGTCAAGTAGCTTCGATTTTAACGCTTAAAAAGAGATCCTTTAAAATTGTTATTTTCCGTGACTTAAAAGAAACCCTTAGTTTAATTTGTTCCTAATTTAATTTGGTAGTGTAATGTAATTATCATGTTACAGTTTCCTATAGTTCATATTCGCTATATAAATTTCATTTTGCTCCAGTCAGACTTCAGTAAGTCTTCAGTTTTTCAGTATTGAGAGTTCACAGAGTTTAGGTAAGTGACTCTTGTTTGTTATTCAGATTTATATGTTTTATTATTTTGTAATTGTTCCTAGGGTAAAACACGTTGGACGTGGACTTCTTAAAGTTGAAGCAACGCTGTATTTAATTTATAATTTAATATTTCTTACTTATACAGTACCAAATATAATATGTTGAGGTGGTGAATATAATTGTGTTTCTGCCTGTTATGCAGCAGTTCAATAAATAAATTTAGTACATTTCACATTTCGGCCTACTTTGTATTTCCAGTTATTTGCCTTACCAGTGTCTCAAAACACAAACAAATAGCTTCAAACACATATCATTTCTGCAATGTATAATGTAACAGCTGAGAATAGAACCGTTTTCAAACCTAGTGTCTCTTTCAGGCTTACTCTCCACTGGAACAAAAACACAAAAACACAGGAATTAAAGTCGCTTATTATTTGTGTTACTGCGAGTCTTAGTACTGGTATTGGTCAATCAGCTCCCTGACATTTATACAAAATGAAAAATGCACGCTGGAGGAGGAGGAGATATATACATCATGTATTAGAAATAAGTAGTGTGGGTTTGCGGGTTTTGCGCCGGAAGTGACGTCATCCGGTCACGTGACCGGAAGTGCTGAGTCATGAAAGATGTTATCTGGGGCTGAGCCAGTGACGTAGGCGGTTTTGTGACGAAATGAGTTAAAGTTCAAAGTTCAAGGTCACGGGGAGGTAATTTTAAAAAAGTACTACCTCGCACGCGTAAAATCCGTTTGTGATTCGATAGTTTTAATTCGATAAAATATCGAATGAAAATTATCGAATGAAGCAATCGAATGATACGAGTGCGAGGTAGTACTAATACAAATATTACTTTATTTTATTTACAATAATTCATATTACAAATATTACTTTATTTACAATAATTCATGTTTACAATAGTTCCCCGTTGTTGGTTGTCATCGATGTTGTTGATCCGGACGAGTTGCGGCCATCACTTTGCTTTCTGAAGAAAGACGGTAGATACTTCGATCCCTGCGCAGAGTCCATGTTGTGTTTTTGACACCTATCTGTTCTGTTAGGTGTTTGCATTTCATTGCTGTCAGGAGGAAATAATACGTGACGGCAATGAAATAGAAACATCTATCAGACCTTGAGTGAAATGATATTGTTATTTTGTGAAGAGCGTCTCGGAGAGCTCGATGTTCACCGGTCGAGAGCCGGAGGTGTACTGACTATTCGCTAGCTAGCGTTCTGGTATCAAACAAAATGGTGGGGGTAAAAGTGTAGTAGAACGAAGCAGATGGTTGGTGGGAGGTGGCAAGTGTGCGGCATATGGTAGTCCCCCCACTACACCAGTCCCCCCACTACACCAGTCTCCCCACCAAGTTTTACATCGCACAATAACTAGTTTACATGTGTTAGTTAGGGTTTAGCTCTTAGACTGTCAAGACCTTAGCTCCGTAACTAAAAACTTCAATAATGTTTGCGCTTCAACGCTGTATAAGTATAACAGCTACTATGATCTAAACCGGTGCATGTATTCATATGGTTCTTTTTGCGAAGCAAACAACTAGCTAAAAGTGTTTCAACCTCGATTATTCTTCGACGAAACCGCTCATTGTCCACTAAAAGTGTAGACCTTCTGTCTTCATTGTCAGGGAAGTAGAAAGTAGTGTCAAGGGGGCTACTGAAGGTCACCTTCCTCATGTTCCTGTAAAACTGCGACATTTTTCAGATCCTCTAGGTAGATGTTCATCCGTCAAGAGCTGGAAGAATAATGATGGAGCGTTATCGTGTATGATAGGCACCTAACCCTCACCACAACGTTACCTTGTCCTTCAAACCATCGTTTTACGCTACAGATGCTATACTGTTGGTTAGATTTAAATTTAGATTGCACCTTCTTGTTTGTCTTGGCAAGCCGCGTAATTGAAGTACCCACATGTTATACTTTGAACTAAAAACAAAGAAGTTATTTAGGTTTGTCCTTGAAAATAGGTGTTTTCTCGCTGTTGCTGCTATACCCGTTGTCAGATCTGAATTCTGTTTGCACTAACTTGTTCGTCTGATCAATCCGCGTAATTTGAGTACCCACTTAATATACTTTAAACCGTAAATAAAGAAGTTATTTAGGTTTGTCCTTGAAAATAGTTGTTTTTTCGCTGTTGCTGCTATACCCTTGGTCGGATCTGAATTCTGTTTGCACCAACTTGTTCGTCTGATCAATCCGTTTAATTTGAGTACCCACATGACATACTTTGCACAAACTTTGTACCCCCCCCCCCTTTTTTTGGGTCATGTTCAAGGACCTTGGGACTTAGAAATTTTCACAAAGTGGGCTGCACACAAACATAAGACTAACAGTCTCCTGCCTATGTACAGGCCAAGTCCCTAACTTGAAATGCTTAGGGTGGTCCTGAAAAGGACCGTTTGCGTGCTGAGGGATGGTTTGGTTAGGAATGGTTGGTCTAGGGATCGCTGCTTAATTTAAACTTTATTTTTTAAAACCCACTTTACCCTCCCATCTTGTCTCATGAAGTACAACTCCTGGGTGTCGTTTATCAGAGGGGGTGGTGGTGGACAAGTCTGCGGCAGACGCACCTCGACGTAGTGGTCGGTGTGTTGGAAGAGGAACACGTGGTCCCCGTTCCTAGCCACAAACTTGTACTCCGTCATCCGCTTCAGATTCCGGAACTCGGCCTTGGAGGTGTCGATCGGCGTCACCAAATCATTGATCCCCATCACTCTTGTCCGCTCCATCACCTCATCTACAGTTAGTGGTGGAGTTGAAGGTCGAGCTGTGGACGTAGAAGGCTGAGGCTGAGTTGAGGGTCGCTGGTGAAAATATAATGGGTGACACCGAAAATCACGTCTAAGAGCAGACTTAAAAGCTGAAGGTTTCTTAAATCCGCTTCTTCTTTCCGTCGACTTCTTCAAGGACTCCTTCAAACGTTGAAGTTTTTCGGGAGTCAGAGGAGAAGACATGGTGTTGTTGGATGGAAGGGAAAATGAATAGAGCACGTGTATACTGGTTGAGAACCAAAGCTGGAATGAGGTGCCAGACAAAGTAAAGCAGGTCGCAAAGGATAACCTCGCCCTATCAATATATAGATAGCAAAGCTGGGTACTAATTAGAACCGGTTTACATCCGGCCCCCCCCCCCCGGCCAAGTTCAAGCCCCCCCCCCCCGACGGAACCCCCCCCCCCGACTGAACCCCCCCCCCGACGGAACCCCCCCCCCCCGACGGAACCCCCCCCCCTCTGACGGAACCCCCCCCCCCTTTGGGTCAAGTTCAAGGTCAAGGTCGAGGGATAAACTTTTTAGCAGAAAGGGACAAATTCCCGACAAAATCCCGCAACGAAGTAGGGTTATCCCTTATCCCGTTTTCCCCTAAATATCCCTATTTCCCATTTTTCAGCTATATAAGCCGAGATTTCAAGCGTCTCCGCGCAGTAGCCTGCCGCCCTTTAGGATGAACGTCCCACTGGGTTGCAGTGCCTGCTGCAGCGTAGGTCTCTTGAGTGTGTGTGGGCCCAACGCGCAATTGAGAGACCATGCGCATTTGCATGTGTAGTTAAATATATTTAAGGGGATCTTGGTCAGGGGATTATTGTACTTCGGTTCGTAGTATTCTGAAGCCTACACAGTGATGAACGTCCTTGCGGTTTCAGAGTGCACGACTGTTGTAAACTGACCATATTTTGATGCTTTATAATAACATTGTAGATGGAATGTTTTGTAGTTTGCTTAACACTTAATGCTTTTATCTTCAACGTGTCCTTGACCTAGATTAGGACTTAGAAAATATTCAAGAAACATTCAATGTACACAACCACGTTTTAGCACAAAATTTATGGAAGGGGAAATTTAATATATACTGCAACAGCGTGGTAAAAATCATCATATCGCTATGGAAGCTGTAGGTGTAAACACTTGGCTTGTTCCTTCCGAGCTTGCTATTTCAGAAGCCTTTCTGTCCATCCTTACTTATGAGTTTCGAGGCATTAAATTAAAAGTGTGCTATACAGCGTTAGAACAAACTACTGTCGAAGCCCCCCCCCCCCCCCGATATATTCCTATAAAAGCGGGAGCAGCCCGCAGAGGGTTCGCAGTCGCAGGCCGACAGCCTAGCTAGCTGTTTGCCCGCGCTGTCCGCAATAGTATCTCTAGTATAGAGTTGGTACCACTATATATTAGAGATGCTACCTTAGCTTAAGGCATGTCTGTGTATTATTAAGCATGTTAGAATAACGCTTGTAGTTTGCTGCTAGTAAATGTAGTTAGTTTAACTGTAGTTAGTTTGGTGTTGGTTTTAAAGTGTTTTTGAAGTGTTTTTTATTTACTAATGAAATATGTACTTTTCTTTCACGCTCCCATTCAAAAAGGTATGGCACGAAAACCGGCCTTATGTCTTTAAATATCTCAGGGGGGATTATGTTTCTCAAATAAACACCTTTCCTAACCCCTTACAAAAAGGTATGGCACGAAAACCGACCTTAAGTCATTACGGCGCGCAAACCGGATGACTTTACCTATCTTAACCCTTACTCACGAGAAACAGATTCAGTCAGTTTGCTTATTTTTGGTTAAATTTAAGGGGACCTTGGTCAGGTAATTATTGTACTTCGGTTCGTAAAACTCTGACGCCTACACAGTGATGAACGTCCTTGCGGTTTCAGAGTGCGCGACTGTTGTTAACTGACCATTTTGCTTATCTTGGAGGATACATCATCGGGGAAATAAACTTAAGGGGACCTTGGTCAGGTATTATTGTACTTCGGTTCGTAGTATTCTGACGCCTACACAGTGATGAACGTCCTTGCGGTTTCAGAGTGCGCGACTGTTGTTAACTGACTATATCGTTTGTGTGTTGGGTGAATAATTTTTCGGGGGAGAGGTTAGTGTTCCGTTATCAGGTTTATTTGCCTATAATTGCGAGCTTTAAGCTAGTCCTCTTCTCCTAATACAGAGCGGGGAATAGAGCAGTTTGTGGTCCAAGTGAGAATCACTTACTGCTCTATTCCCCGTTTTGGCAACATGTTCAGATGACCTTGACCCACTTCGGGACTTAGAAAATTTTCGTTTAGTAAAACATTACAACAATATTCCTTCCCTAACCTCTAAAGCCCCCCCCCTACAACTGGGTATAAAAGGAGGGTTTTCACCAGTGGTAAAATCATTCTGCTGCTTACACATCACGAGTGCAGTTCAGTTCCCGAGATGTCTGACCGTAGGAAGCAACTTTTGCCGAGGAAGGTTGAGCACTCTTCACCTGCTCCGTCATCTGCTCCGCCAGCTCCTTCCATCCTTCGGCAGGCGTTAATATTATCATGCATTGTTCCTGAGGAGCCTGCACCACGACCGCAACCACTTCAAGAAAACCTCGTTGCTCCCCCGTCCGCTTCTTCATCTTCTTCATCTTCTTCATCGTCTTCGTCGTCTTCATCTTCTTCGGCTACTTCTCGCTCACCTTCTCCATCACCGAGGAAGGATGAGCAAACAACTGCACCATCTTTGGCTTCACCAGCTCCTTCGCTTCTTCAGCAGGCGCTGGCAAGCATTCTTCCACCTTCTACACCAGGCTCTTCAACACCATCTGCAAGTCTACATTCTTCTTCTCCTACCAAACCTTCTACACCTTCTGTAAGTGTCCTTTCCCGTCCTTCAGTGATCTGTATTAACAACGAATCTCCTTCAGAGAAATTTCAACAATTAAAAACCTTGAGAAGGCAGTCTATACTTCCTGCACCAAGATGCAGCTACAGTTTTAAAAAAGGTGCAAGGAAAGGGGAACGTTGTGCTAAGTCTTGTGTTTTAAATGAAGAAGTATGCAGATCACATTTAAAACAAAATCACAAGGGCACCGTTTCTCTTTCTACACCCCATCCAACAGTGAGACCAACCAAAATTCGAATTAATAGGCTTTGTAGAAATAAACGATACTTTTTTGTTAAATCAAAGGGCTTTGCAAAGGTGGTGGTTCAATGTGAAGGTAAATTGTACTATGTAGAGTTGCCTAGAGGCATGGACCTCCACGTCAAAGAACTTACCAAACAGAACTATTTAATTCGAAATGATACAGGTTTCAGTGTGTGGAAAACATTTAAAATAAAAAAAGATTAAAAAGTGTATTCCAAATTAAAAATAGTCTTTTCCAAATTAAAAAAAAAAAAGTGTGGACAACCTATTTACAATTTGTAGCATATGCTGCAGAGTGTAAATAGGTTGTCCACACCTTTTTTTTTTATAATGCTACAACGACCTTGACCTAAATAACGGACTTAGATATATTGCACTAAGTTAAAGATAAAACTTAAATGGAAAAAGGAGAAATATTATATTAAAGACATTATTCAACAGTAAAGAGGGGAGGGGGTAAGCGGGTATTTAAGCGAGAGATTCGGAATATAATTATTAGTTGTATCGTCATGAGCGTCAACAGCAACACATGGGGAAAGGAAATTAGCGAAGAGGAGTTGTACGCGATTGTTGAGGCTGCTGAAATGACTGAGGTTTATAAAATTAATAAGGTTGCAGAAAATGGTGCTCAGTCTCAACAGCAACAAACTACATCACCGATGCAGTCTACAACGCAACAACCAAGACCCTATCATGTTATCCTGGAGGAGTACAATGAGGCGATGAGGTACGCCTTTACTAAGTGGTGTGGTCAACCGCGTTCTCCTGAACAATGGGAGGAGCATGATGCAGACTTTCGCCTGGTTGCAGACTTAGAACTTGAGCTTCAAAGAACAAAGGCTGCTCAATAGTGAGAAGAGTTATTGTTTACTTTAAAATACAGAGCGGGGAATAGATCAGTTTGCGGTCCAAGTGAGAACCACTTACTGCTCTATTCCCCGTTCTGGCAACTGGTGTAAATGACCTTGGGACTTAGAAAATATTCGTTTGATAAAAAAAAATGAAAGATCTTCTTATTTCTCACAACAATATCTTTTCCTAACCCCCACCACTACCTAAACTAAGTATAAAGGAGGTTCTCCATCGCTGGTAAAAATTAGTACTCTGCTGAAAATGAATGCATCCACTACTTCTATCTCTGCAGCAACTATAATAGTTAGCAGACGGGTCGAAAACATTGATCAGGTGCTTGCTGTAAGGAGATTACTGCTACGGTATCTTGATATAGAGGTTAGTTGTCAATTGTACATGTGGAGACCAACAGGTGAAGTTTATAGTAGTGAAAATGAAGCATTTGAAACAAACTACAGTAGAAAGTTATATAAAATCTTTGGTAATATGGTAAGGTTAGTCGATAAAGGATGGAACATTAATGTAACATTTTATATTGTTCCAAACCTGTAATTAAAGCAAAAAAAAAAAAAAAACGATGGGTATATAAGCCCGATGTTACAGAGACAATTATCACTTTGGTTCTGAATTGCGTCAAGAGAGCACCTACCATGGTATACCTCCACTATATTGACTCTACTGCTAAAGCGGATACTTTTATCCAGCGTGTTTACCAACTGTTAACGGAGTACCAACATGTTCAGGTCAAAGGATTGGGTATTCGTGGAACAGAAGAAGTAAAAATAGATGTAAAACCAATCCCTTTGAAGAAAAAAATTGTCCAATTATTACAAGAAGGCTACACACTGTGCCTTTATTACACAACCTCATAAACTAAATAAAACGCCAAAGGGGGGGGGGGAATACAGAACGGGGAATAGATCAGTTTGAGGTTTGAATAAGAATCTCTTACTGCTCTATTCCCCGTTCTGGTAATAGGATAAGGTGACCTTGACCTACTTACAGGACTTAATCATTTGTGTTACAATAATACCTCTTCCCTATCACTTTTCCCTACCACTTGCACTTTCAACACTTACCCCCACCACCACCGAAATCATGTATAAAAGGTGGTTTCGTATTAGTGGTAAATCAGTCTGCTACTTGGAATCATGTCGCCCAGAGATAACATTTTCCCTTCTAAGAAGACTATACTAGAATTGATTAAAAATATTCCATTAAATTTAAACGAAGATGAAGACGAAGACGATTCAGAGATGGAAGGTGAACTATTTAGTGATCTTGAACTACTGAGTGAGTTTGCTAGCAGTGAACCATATCTTGGAGAGATGGAGCTGTTGGAGCTGTTGACTGACGACGACGATGTCGATAATAATGAACCGGAATTTCATCATCAGTTGCTTTGCTTGGAGGAAATGGACCTTGTTGATAGTGAAACCCCTCCAAGCAGTATTAATATCGATGATGTAGTTCTAGATCCAGTCACAAGGAACTTTTGTGTTCGTCGTCGCTTATTTAGTGATATGAGCTCATCATCATCATTATCATCGGAAGAATCTGAATAAGTTTTTGTTGTCTTCAAATAGTTTACTTTAAATACAAAGCGGGGAATAGATCAGTTTGTGGTTATAGTGAGAATCACTTACTGCTCTATTCCCCGTTTTGGTAATATCGTTGTATGACCTTGACCCATTTACATGATTAAAAAAGTGGGGTAACTTATACATTTAATGGTGGGGGAACGTCTATTTAAAGACGATGCAACAGTGTATATTTATCATATAGACATGATGAACCCACCAGGAAACTCCGTTTGCTACAGCTTTCCCCTCATCGATATCGATGATGTGATAAAACTTACATCAATAACAAAACGGTTCGAACTCGAAAGGCGACTCATAAAAGTCGACGTAATTCCACAAGATCTTCGTTCGGCAATGTTGACTATTGAATATGTTAAAGATGAATCTACAACTGAAGATCCCTATTGTTTTATGAAATTTTTAGTTGATCAAGATGCAATGTGTACAATCCAACTTCACATCCGAGTTTAAAATTTATCAAATGTTTCTGTTGGAGAAAATTGTCTTAGTTAAATACAGAGCGGGGAATAGATCAGTTTATGGTTTAATATAAAATCATTTACTGCTCTATTCCCCGTTTTGGTAAATTTTTTCAATGACCTTGACCTAAATACAGAAATTTGTAGCCTCCAGCTACAATAGTAAATATAAAATGAAAAAAAAAAAAAAAAAAAAAAAATAGTAAACTTCACGTAATACGTACCCCCATTACTTTTGCTAGGGTATAAATAGAGGGGTATTTGCAGTGTTGTTCATTATTGCCTTAACCCTTGTGGAGATCGCACCTACATTATGCATCGCTGCGATATTTGCAAGTCTTCATTTAAGGATGAATTTATTTTAATGATACATAAAGAACTGAAACATAACAAAAACCAAAATGAAGAATATGAAGAAGAAGAATTGAAAGAAATAGATCAAATGTTAGCTCAACACCAAAATTCCAGACCTAGTGTTATTCAATATGCACCATCAACATCGACTTCTACCTCTGCTATGTCTACACTTCACCGTCCTTCAACATCATCATCATCATCTGCATCGACTTCTACGCGTGTTCTGTCTACACTTCATCATCCTTCAACATCATCAGCTGCATCGACTTCTACGCATGCTCTGTCTACACTTCACCGTCCTTCAGCATCAACAGCAGTAAATGTAGAACTACATGCCCGAGCACTTCCGGGTAATGTAGTAACCCACTTCAAAATTGACAATGCAAAATTACAACTCGAAGAGTTTTTAAATAACGCAAAAGGATTGGTAAGCAACACTTTGCAAAATGAATTAAAAAGATTAAATTTTATTAAATTTGGACTATTAATGGATGCTTTATTTACAAACATTCAAAATGAAACTTCACCGAGAGGGTTTTTAACAAAAAACCGAACTATTATGTTTTCGTCAGATATTGATTCAATCGTATCTGAATGTTTTGAAGAGCTAATGACTAAAATACAAGAACATGAAGGAAGAGGCTCTGGATGGAATTTGTTAAGCATCACAGGGCTAGACTTAAGAGTACACAAACACGGCTATGGAATTCGAGGAAGTAGCTACATTCCTCTACCAACAAAGATTAGAAATACCTTATCCTGCGTCAACGTACAAAATCAAGATACTGAGTGTTTTAAATATGCTATGTTGGCCAAATATGTAACAATTCATCCGGAAAGACCAAGTCACTATTATGAAGAAGTACAACATAGATATAATTTCCAAGGGATGACTTACCCTGTTGCTATAACAGACGTTTCAAAATTTGAAAAACAAAATCCTTCAGCTTCTGTCAACCTCTTCGGATTGGATTCGACAAACAATTTGTACCCCTTGCGTATAACACCAAATGAGCGCAGAGATCATACCGATTTGTTATTAATTACTAAAGGTGATATTTCACACTTTGTGTATATCAAAAAATTTGAAAGTCTTGTTTCTAATCAATTATCTAAGCATAAAAGAAAGATGACAATTTGCAAAAGATGTTTTTGTCACGTGAACAAAGAACTAAGAAGGGGAGGGTCTGATTGGTTAGTAGAACACCAGCGGTTATGTAATGGAAACTATGAAGTAAGAATTAAATTGCCGCATCCTAGCAGAGCGCAGATAAAATTTGACAAAGTAATACAACAATACCGTGTACCTGTTGTTGTTTACGCTGATTTCGAGTCTTCTTTACATCCACTTGAACAACAAGAAGAGGACGTTACAAGAAGAAGCAAATACCAACTTCATTCACCAAACAGTTATTGCATACTAATTAAATCCACGTTGACTGAAGACCATCTTCAAAAATATGGACTATCATCTTCTCCAAAGATTTATCGCGGTGAAGAAGCAGCCAAATACTTTGTCGATGATTTGTATGACATAGCTGCAAAGGTAGAAGAACTGTATGGAACAAAGGTACCCATGTCACCTATGGAAGAAGAAGAACTTCAACATTATGATTCAACAACAACGTGTTATTTGTGTAATAACACCTTTACACTGGATAACGTTAAAGTTCGTGACCACGATCATCTTACGGGAGCGTACAGAGGTGCAGCCTGTAACGCTTGCAACTTGAACTACAAACTACCATATTTTATCCCCGTAGTTCTGCACAATCTGAGTGGTTATGATTCGCACTTCATAATCCCCGAACTAGGAAGAGATAATGGAGCAATAGACGTTTTGGCTACTACAATGGAAAAATTTATAAGCTTTTCAAAAAAGGTGGGTAAAATTAAATTAAGGTTTGTTGATTCATTTAGATTTATGCCTTCAAGCCTCATGAAATTATCTGAAAATCTAAGAAGAACAGATTTGATAGAAACAAGCAAAATTGTACCCAATAGTAAAATGGATTTGGTTCTTCGAAAAGGAGTCTTCCCCTATGATTACATCGATGGACTGCATAGATTTGATGAAACATCACTACCTTCACCAGAACACTTCAAAAACAAACTTAATGATTCGGAAATATCACTTGAGGACTATCAACACGCACGTCGAGTATGGAACGAGTTAGATATGAAGACCTTAGGAGATTACTCGGACTTTTATGTCAAACTAGATGTAACTCTTCTTTGTGATGTAATGGAAGAATTCCGAAACACCTGTTTTGCTGCATACGGTTTGGACCCTCTACATTCGTATACTTCACCAGGATTAGCTTGGCAAGCCATGTTAAAAGAAACAAAATGCAAACTCCAACTTTTAACAGACATTGACATGGTTTTAATGGTTGAAGCTGGAGTAAGAGGCGGATTGACCCAAAGTGTTACCAGACATGTCAAAGCCAACAACAAATACCTACCCGATTACGATGAAACCAAACCGTCAACCTATTTAGGATATTTCGATGCAAATAACCTGTACGGATGGGCAATGTCAAACCCACTTCCTTTTGATAACTTTAAATGGATTAATCCCGACTCTATTGGCGATATTTTACAAATTCCGAAACATGGTGACACTGGATATATTTTGGATTGCGATTTTGAATACCCAGAAAATTTACATGATCTTCATTATGACCTTCCACTTCTTGCTAAAACAGAAATTTCACCAATTGGAAAACACCCCAAATTAATGATGACATTAAATAATAAACAACGCTACGTGGCTCACTTTTGGGGGGTTCAACAAGCTATCGAATTAGGACTACGTCTAACAAAAATTAATAGAGTTTTGGAATTTTCTCAATCATGCTGGTTGAAACCCTACATTGATTCAAATACCATCAGAAGAGCAGCAGCTACATCAGACTTTCAAAAAGATTTCTTTAAATTAATGAATAATGCGATATTTGGAAAAACATTGGAAAACAAAAGAAGACACAAAAATGTTAAACTTGTTACCGACGCAAAACAATTACAGAAACTAGTACAGCAGCCAAATTTTAGAACATCTATAATTATTAATGAAAAACTTGTAGCAGTGTCCATGAAGAAGACGAGTGTGAAGATGGATCGTCCTTTGTATATAGGCATGTCAATCTTGGACATCTCAAAAACACACATGTACGATTTTCACTACAACAAAATGGTGGCGTTCTACGGAAGAGAAAATATATCTATTACATATATGGACACTGACGCTTTTATATATCGCATAGTAACATTGGACATGTATAAAGATTTACGTACATTTATTTACAAGAACGACTTTGATTTCTCCGATTATCCAAAAGATCATCCAAACTACGACAATGACAGACACAAAAAAGTACTAGGCAAATTCAAGGATGAGGCTAATGGTGTTCTGCTTGAAGAGATTGTTGCACTGATGTCTAAACTATATTCTTTGAAACTCTATAATGAAAAAGAAGAAGAAGAAAAGAAGAATAGCTATATTAAGAAAGCTAAAGGTGTAAAGAGTTTATATTTAAAGAAGAAAGTGCATTTTGAACACTACAAGCAATGCTTATTTGAGGATAACATCATTACAGCTAAATTCAACACCATCAGAAGTTTTAACCATCAGCTGTACAGCGTGACTGAAGTTAAAAAGGCGCTATCCTGTAATGACGACAAAAGACAAACCCTTCCAGACAACATCCACACTTTACCATTCGGTCACTATTCCCTCAACCCTATTGACTAATAACCCTTTCATCGTCCTAGATCCTCTATCCTTTTCCTTTCCGTAAAAAAAGGGGAAACACAGCAATGTTAAGCTGTGTTTCCCCTTTTTTTACACAAGTTTTGAATGACCTTGAACTATATGTATATATATATAAGCAGATTTATACAAAAGAATATTTAATACCATATCAGCTGCCTTCGTGAAACCATCATGTCAGACCTGAAGGAGAAGATTATTAATGAACTACACAAACCTGCAAGAATAAAGTTTCCAAGAAGAAATACTGTTATAAAAGGGATAAATGATCTATATCAAGCGGATTTAATTGAAATGCGACCGCATAGCAGAATAAACAAAGGATTTAAATATATACTCACAATTATTAATTGTTTTACAAAAGTTGCAGACGCTTTGCCTCTAAAGGACAAGACTGGTAAAAGCGTAACAGAAGCCATGGAAATAGCCATAAAAAGAGATAAAAACAAAATTAAACATTTACAAACTGATGATGGAACAGAATACTTTAATACAAACTTTGCACAGTTAATGAATAAATATAAAATAAATCATTATTCTACAAATTCAGAGAAAAAAGCTGCTATTGTAGAAAGATTTAATAGAACCTTAAAAGGAGCACTGTATAAACAATTTTCAAAAAGAGGTTCTTACGTATGGTATGATGTTTTACCACAATTAATAAATGATTATAACAACAGGTTTCATAGAACTATTGGTATGAAACCTAACAAAGTAAATAGAAGAAATGCAAAAGATGTATTAAAACGCATAAAGAAAAATACAAAGCCTAAAGTAGAAAAAATGCAGCCAAGAAAATTTAATGTAAGTGATAAAGTACGGATTAGTAAATATAAGGGAGTGTTTACCAAAAAATACCTTCCCAATTGGACGAATGAAGTTTTTACAGTGTATAAAGTGCAACCGACTGTACCTGAAACGTATATCCTAAAAGATAACAAAGGAGATTTGTTGCAAGGTGCATTTTATGGACATGAAATGTTAAAGTCAACAGTAGGTGATGTATATCTTGTTGAAAAAGTGTTACAAAGAAAAAAGGACGCAGTTAAAGTGCGGTGGTTAGGGTTTAACAAAACTGAGGATTCATGGATACCTATAAAGGACTTGGTTTAATACAAGCAACTCATTTCATCGTTAACCTTTGAGCAGGATGGAGATTATTCACCATAAAGATCGATTCAATATTAATAATATAGATGATTTAACTGTGGATAACGTTAAAATCAACAATGGTAAACACGGTAGTTTACTTCCAAACACTGTTCGATGTATAGTAAGTGGCCCCTCAAACTGTGGAAAGACCAATGTTGTCTTTAATTTGATCACTAATCCGCAGGGATTAAGGTTTAGTAACCTATATATTTTTTCAAAGTCTCTACATCAACCAAAGTATCAATTGCTGGATAAAATCCTATCTGATGTGTCTGATGTTAATTTTTACAAATTTAACGATAGTGATAGCATTATGCAACCAAACGAAGCGAAACCGTATTCTGTATTTATATTTGACGATGTATCTTGTGAAAATCAGGATACTATTAGAAACTACTTTGCCATGGGAAGACATAATAACATCGACAGCATATATATAGGACAAACTTATAGCAAAATCCCAAAACAACTTATCAGAGATAATGTAAATATTCTAATTGTATTCAAACAAGATGATACTAACCTAAAACATATATATAACGATCATGTGAATGCGGATATGCCATTTGAAAAGTTTAAAGAGCTTTGCGGAAAAGCATGGGCGGAAAAGTATGGATTTTTGGTTATTATGAAAGATCAAGCTATAAAAGATGGTCGTTATAGAATAGGTTTTGATAAATTCGTTTTAATACACTGATTAGCGGTATTACTGTACAAGTCGTCAAGGTGTGAAGATGGTTAACCAGGAAAAGCTATTAAAGGAAATAAAATCACTTAGTGATTCTATTAGACAAAAAAACCGAGCTTTAAAATCAGGTATAAATGAAAGAGAGCAATTTTTAGAAACAACATTCAAACCTGTTACTGAACCTTTAAAGCGATTAGCACAAAATATGGAAAGACCTTCATTTCGCTTCGAAGGAGACAAAATGCTACCAATTTCCAAATATGAAGAAGAATTTCAGAATGATGAAAGTTCTGACCAGTTACAAACATCTGAAGAAAGCGACGAGTATGAAGAAAGCGGAGATATAGGAGATTTAAGGGAAAAGAACATTGCAGGAGATACAAGTACAGAAGATACAAGTGCGGAAGATACAAGAGCAGAAGAAGAGGATATCAACCCATCCAACTTAAGCAAATTAGGCACAGATATTATGTTTAAAGGAACACTTGGAAGAAAATATACATTAAAAATGTTACATGGCACACATGCTAATCGAAATTATCATACATATGGAGCTAGAATAGAGGATAAAGGATTAATGATTGGAGATAGAAAGTTAGATATAAACGAAAATGATGATATAGTTATTGGTGATAAGAAATATAAAGGTACAACAGGTTTGTTTGAACTCATCTTTAAAAATAATCCTGGTAAATTTACTAAAAAGGATTTACAATTGTTTAAAAATATACTAGAGTATACAAATGCACATAGAAAAAAATATTCCAAAGAACTACCTATTCATAGAAACAGGTCAATAAAATACACAAACATTATATCTAGTCTTTTCCCCTCGAAATCAAATAAAGCTCCAATTAAAAGAAGAGCTTTATCTTCTGCTGAATTAAATGTTTTGCATAAAAAAAGAAAAACAACTGATCCTACTACATCTGGAAGGGGATTATTAAAAAATTTGTATAAAACCAATATAATATATTACAACGATATAAATAAGTTAGTTGATCGAATGAGGTTATTACATGAAGCTATGGAAGCCGGGCACACTGGTTTAGAAAACGAATGGGTAGCTTTGGTTGATGAACTGCGAAAACGAGAAATAATTGTTCAGTAGACGTATATATATATATATATATATATAGTAAGAACCTAAACGATAGCGATTCAGTTACATCATGAGTGTGGACAAGTTTGGACGGTATTCCGAGTTTGGAGTAAAATCTGGATATAGTGAAAAAAGAGCTGGGTTTCCGTTAACACCTGATGGTAATTATAATTTTGAAGGAAAAGTAATTCAAAATGTTGGTGATCCGCTTTTGTCTTCTGATGCGGTTACGGTACAATACATGGATAAAAGAACCCCGATTGTACACGAAGACCATTGGGGATTTTCCGGTAAAAGGTTAAGCAATATAAAACATCCCATTTATGATGGTGAAGCAGTAAATTTAGCGACTTTAAAATTGTTAACGATTTACAAAAAGAATGAAACTGATACAAGCTATGATGTAAAAAAATTAAAATTGTCAAATGTAGGTGATTGTGAGCAGGATGGAGACGCTGTAAATAAGAAAATATTTGATATAGTAAACAAGAAATGGACTACAGAATATGAAAAACATATGGAAAGGTTTGGTGCAGCTTTATTTAATTATATCCATCGGGCTTCAGGAAGAGCTGTAGCTTCAGATGTTGACAGCCACAATTATTTAGACTGGAAAAAGATACACAATCCAGAAAAACCTAATCAATTAGATAAACCGTCTGAGCCTTCTAAAGTCAAGACATTAGGAAAGGGGGATAAAGTGAATGTGATTAATGAACCAACAGAAAACGATGAAGATTATATAAGAGAAAAAAGAATTTAAATACCCATGATAAGGGATAAAGCATCTACATTTAATTAATTAATCCATTTCTATATAATAAATGGATTTTAAACAGTATATATAATACAAGAAGCCAAGACTAATATTACATTCATTGTAAAACATTTATAGAGTGCACCTACTGATTGTAAGTTTGGCTATAAATAGTCATGCCGAGGGCTAAACGCATCAGTCATAATCGAGAGAGATTACAGAGAGGAAGGGGAATAGCATCAACAGCATTTTCTCTATTAAGTAAACCGGTTGGAGCTATAGTTAACAAGGCGATTGATTTATTACCTGTGGAATTACATTTACCTGGAGGATATCAATATTGTGGTCCTGGAACCAAATTAGAGAAACGGCTTGCTAGAGGAGATCCTGGAATAAATAAGCTTGATCAGGCTTGTAAACAGCACGATATAGCGTATTCCAAATTTGGTGATACAAAAAATAGATCAATAGCAGATAGAGCACTTTCTGAGAAAGCTTGGCAAAGAGTAAAATCTAGTGACGCGAGTATTGGTGAAAAAGCAGCGTCTTTAGCAGTAACAGCAGCAATGAAAGCAAAAACTACGTTTGGAGGAGGAGGAAAGAGAAGAAGGCGTGGGAAAAGACCCGCTAAGAAACAAGGAGGTAATATCAGAAGAAAACGTCGATCTACTAGTGGTAAAGGTAAAAAGAAACCAACAATATGGTCAATGATAAAAAAGGGAGGAGGACTATACCTAAGACCGTATCGTGTGTATTAAATAAGAAAGAGCAATTAATAATTAAAAACAAAGAATTAACCAATGAAGAACTGATTACATATGCTTCTTGTTTGAAAATCCCATTTTTTAGAGGAGTATTTATGAAAGATGAATTACCGGTTAAAATGTGGAAAAATGAGACTGGTATAGTAAATTTGGATAATAGTGAAGGATTAGGCACTCATTGGGTGTGTTACAAGAAACTTGGTGAAACGATTTATTATTTCGACAGTTTTGGAAACCTTCCACCACCGAAAGAACTTCAACAATACTTTCGTGCGGCGGAAAATGTTTTTTACAATTATACAAGAAAACAACCTGATGATACATCCATTTGCGGTCATTTATGTTTAGACTTTTTAGCTAAAAGTGTTAGTCAACTTTAAGATGTCTTCGTATACAGTGTCATTAACCGGTAACTCATGTACTTTGCGCAGTATTCTGTTTCCAGCGCTACGTTTGCAAAAAGGAAGACTATGGGAAGCCGCATTATTGGATTTAACAACATATAACTCTATTCCAAACGTTAGTGAAGGAATTAATAACAAAATACATTATTACAAGACAAAAGATAATAAAGGAAAATATTCAGCTTTGGAAGAATTCAGTTTACCAACAGGAGCTTATGAAATTGATAATATAAATGAAGTTATACAAAAACATATGGGAAAAGAAAATATAACGATAAAAGGCAATAACAATACAATGAAAGCCGAAATTACTTCTAAGTATTATATTGATTTTGGTCAAGAACGTTCAATTGGTAGTTTATTAGGGTTTTCTAAGGAAACAAAGGTATTAGAACCTAATACAACTCATTCTGGGAATAGAACTGTGACGATCATCAAAGTAAACAGCATAGACATTACATGTAACATTATACAAGGATCCTACAGAGATGGAGAAAATCGGCATATATTACACACATTCTACCCATCAGTCGCACCGGGTTTCAAGATAGTAGAAAAGCCTCAAAACCTTGTGTACCTACCGTTAAACACCAGTTTCATTTCAGACATCGTGCTGAACATAGTGGATCAAGACGGAAACCTTATTGACTTTCGAGGAGAAGCTATTACTGTAAGAATACATATAAAATCATCCGCTTAGATAATGGGGTTATCATTTAAAAAGAGAGAGCCAACCAGCAAAGAGGTCAGTAGCTCATCAGCTGTAGAAGGATTAACAAGTGACAACATTCGTTTTCTAGAAGAAATTGGATTAAAGGTCATTAACAATGGATATACTGGATATAGCGCAGGGCCCAACATTCGACGAGACCTTATGGGAAAAGGAATATCACACGCACAACCCTTACGCTTCGTCCAAATTAAACAATAACGATGAAATTAGGATTCCTATACAACAACAAGACATTTATACTCTTCCATGCGAAAGTTATTTATATATTGAAGGAAAAGTAACAAAAGCTGACGGTACTGTTGGAACCACTGTTCCGTTCATAAATAATCCTATGGCATTTTTGTTTGACGAGATTAGATATGAAATTTCAGGAGTTACAGTCGATTCAACAAAAAAGGTTGGAATTTCCAGTACCTTAAAAGGATTAGCGTCTTTAACACCAAATGAGAAGAATCTGTTAGCTGTTGCAGGATGGGTTGCACCAGACAAAAGTATAATTACTCCTGACGCTTCGGGAAACTTTGATTTTTACGTACCTTTAAGATTACTTTTAGGATTTGCTGAAGATTACAGAAGAATAATAATAAATGTAAAACAAGAACTAGTTTTATTAAGGTCATCAAACGATAATGATATTATTAAAGCATCTGCTGGAACAACTGAAGCCAATTTAGACTGGAAACTAACATTAGACAAGATTGTTTGGAGAGTACCACATGTGCGACTAAATGATGAACACAGGATTACATTATTAAGAAAGTTAAAATCAGATCGAGACATTGTAATGCCATTCAGAAGCTGGGAGTTTCATGAATACCCCGTTTTACCTTCAACACAACGGCATACATGGACTGTAAAAACTTCTACTCATTTGGAAAAAGCGAGATATGTAATCTTTGGATTACAAACAAAGAAAAAAAGTATATTAACTGAAAATGCTGGTGAATTTGACCATTGTAAATTAACAAACTGTAAAGTGTTCCTGAATTCACAATTCTTTCCCTACGACAACTTTAATATCTCTTTTGATAAAAAAAGGTACAGTGTTTTATACGATATGTACGCTAGGTTCCAAAATTCATATTACGGCAAAACAAACACACCTCTACTATCTCCCGTACAGTTTGAATCGAAAGCTCCGATTGTTGTAATTGATTGCTCCAAACAAAACGAATCTGTAAAATCGTCTAGTGTTGATATAAAAATAGAAATGGAATTTCAAGAAAACGTACCTGCAAATACATCTGCGTATTGTTTAATTTTGCACGATAAAATTGTTACATACACACCGTTGACTGGTATCGTAAAGACGGTATTGTAAAACGTTGTACCACCACCGGCACCGCCACTGTCGCTAACCTATAAATAGCGGAGCAACAATGCAGGTCTTCAGTTGATCGTCTATCATCGCATGGGCAACATCTTCTACAAAATGAGTTCTCCATCTGTTGTACAAGGTGATGCAGAGGTAGCACCGTTATTGGAACGTGATAATACTAGTGAAGAAAAAATCATCAAGGAAATAACTGCATTTTTAAAGTTTGGTAAAAGAGATAGAGAGGAGGAAAGTAATGCAGACCCATCAAAGGTAGTACCAAAGAGGAAGAAGAAAGTTGAAGAAAATATTCCTCCTCACATTTTAACTGAAGTTTTTTTGCGAATCTTTTACCCCATCTCAGCATGCATCAGTAAAAGTGTATCAGTTGGATTGATGAAGTCATTGGATTATTCCCCTACAGTAATACTACACCATGGAACAAAAAAGGTTTTATTTTCGCAAAATGCTTGGGAGTCATTTTTGAAACATGTACATTTAATAGAATGTTATTTAACTAACAGTTTGTGTGGAAGGAAAACACATATTCGACTTTTGGATTGTGACAATGAAATCGATATTGTTAAACATCGTGGACAACTACAAGTGCGAATTAGAGACTTGACTCAACATGAAAATAAGATTCTACTGTCACATGAAGAATTCTACGTTTTAAACTACGCAACAGAACCTATTACAAGGTACATGAGACAGTTGGTATTTGCAAGCGCTATTATTAAAGAATATTTGGTCGATACCTTGGAAAAACAACCTGATAGCACCATCGTGTACGGACCTGTGGATACATCTATTTTTAATAGAATACCTCATGAAGTTTGCATGTGGAGAAAGTTAAAGGATTTTGAACCACTTGTAGAAATCGCTACAGAAGCTACAGAAGAAACAACACAGGAAGAAGAAACGGAGAAACAAGAAGAAGAAGAAAACGAAACACAAGAAGAAGAAGTTAAAAAAGACTAAAGTTTGACTTAGTAAAGAAGAACACACGTGGGGTAGGCCTATTGGGGACGGTGCCCACGTTAAATATACACCAACGCGCCTGCAACTGTACGGCCTGGTATTTAACCTACCGTGGTGTGGAAAACAGTTTAGTTGATCGCTAGGTGCCATGATGAGCGGAGGGGATGAAGAAGTGAGTGTAAAGCCTTGTGTAATAGAATTTCAAGCATTTCGAAATAATGATGATAGGTTTATTATCAAGGAATTAGTAATTTTAGACTTGCTTACATTTGTAGCCTACCCATTCACGTTTGATGCTCCTTTTTCTTTTAACAAACTTAACACCAAAGCAAAAAGTACAAACAAATGGATAACAAACTACTTTCATCACATACATTGGTATGAAGGATTTATAAGCTACAGTAATCTGCACAGTATTATGTTTAACTTTTGCAAACAATATTCACATATATACACAAGAGGATTAGAAAAAAAGAACTGGATACAAAAGTACACGCACGGTGATGTTTTCGATATAACTATCAGTAAGGACTTTAACATTAATCTCGGTAATATTTGTGTCGCTGCAAAAGATCTTAAACACGGCCAAACAAACTGTGCATTGTACAACGCGTATCGTTTGGCTGCTTACTTGAAACAAACGCAGGAATGTGGTGGGGGTAGCGGAGAACAGAAATGTGGTGGGGGTAGCGGGGCCTATAAATACGAGGAGACAGCACCGCTCCAGCACGAGTATTATTCGAGACTCCGAAGAGACAACATCACAGAAGACACCACTGACGAAGATGACATCACAACAGTTTCTACAAACACTGGTTGATCAATTCAACACTCATTCAAAATCCGACCTTCTGCTAACTAAAAAGTGTTCAGAACTAAAAGAACAAAAACACTACATTATTCATAACATCAAGAAAGTGGAAACCACACATGGAGAAGCAATTCTAGTTTCATTGAGCGAAGGACCTTTCTCTCCAGGAGATGAGCCGAAGTTTCAAGTATTTCTTCCAAAACGATTTGTTCAACTGCTACAAAATGAAGATTTGCGAGATATTCAACCGGGGACGTTGTATTTGGTATCACACGGTGTAAGCGGCAACAACTCGACGGAACTCACTCTGCACATCACGCATCCTTGTACATAATGTCTCTGTTTGTATTTTATTGTTTGTATTTCTAGTTATCAATGTTAAACTTAAGTTTATTGTATTGTAAGATGTTTGTTTAATAAAGAAAATAAAAAAAAAAAATAAATAAAATAAAAAAAAAATAAAAACAGCAACACAGCAGTATATTATTTTATATACTGCTGTGTTGCTTTTTTTTAAAATTCAAATGGATGACCTTGAACTTTCATTCAGGGTTAACTTATGAAGAGGTATAAAAGAGAGGGAGCAGTGAAGTTAGTCTCAGTCTTGTCTAACACACGCTGCAGCTAACATGTCGGTGTCACCTATGAAAAATTTATTTTTCGATAACAATTTGAAGACATATTGTTGCGAGTTACAATGTTTTAAAATACCAGGCGATCAATTTGACGGGAAAGCTTGTCGTAAGTGCAAGTGTTTCAGCTATTGCATATGTAGATGTAAAACGTATCAAATGAACCGACAAGATAAACTACAAGAATTACGCCGAAGGATTGCATTACTGTGGCGGCGAATGTAGTAGCAACCAGCTGCCACCTGCCGCCTGCCATCTGCTGTCCGCCATCTTCTCCGCCCCACCATTTTGTTTGATACCAGAACGCTAGCTAGCGAATAGTCAGTACACCTCCGGCTCTCGACTGGTGAACATCGAGTGCTCTTCACAAACGTAAAACATTGTATTAAAATGTCCATTAAAATTAGGTGTATTCATTATGACTCTATTCATCTGGCGACTTTCCAAGACCTCGAGGTTTTTAATGAAGAGTTAAGACTTCTCATTGCGTCCGGTTACGATTTATCTTTGGAACTTTACGCATCAAAAAACAACATGGACTCTGCGCAGGAATCGAAGTATATACCGTCTTTCTTCAGAAAGCGAAGTGATGGCCGCAACTCGTCCGGATCGACAACATCGATGACAACCAACAACGGGGAACTATTGTAAACATGAATTATTGTAAACATAACTTATTGTAAATAAAAATAAAGTAATATTTGTATTAGTACTACCTCGCACTCGTATCATTCGATTGCTTCATTCGATAATTTTCATTCGATATTTTATCGAATTAAAACTATCGAATCACAATCGGATTTTACGCGTGCGAGGTAGTACTTTTTTAAAATTACCTCCCCGTGACCTTGAACTTTGAACTTTAACTCATTTCGTCACAAAACCGCCTACGTCACTGGCTCAGCCCCAGATAACATCTTTCATGACTCAGCACTTCCGGTCACGTGACCGGATGACGTCACTTCCGGCGCAAAACCCGCAAACCCACACTACTGAAATATACTCGTAATCCAGTCTTGGAGGTGTCGTAAGAGTTGACACAAACTGTTTAGACATTGAATTATATTGGAAAAAGTTGTTTTAAATATTAATTTTTTAAGAATAAAAAAATTACTAAATACGTAACATTTTGCATATTAACATATTCATTGAACTATGTCCAAATTCCGAAAGTGTCTTTTTACGAAGTACTTGGTTAAGTTTTGGATTTTGAATAAAATCCAGATTTGTGTAACTTTAAGCCAATTCTGTTTCTTAAAAACTGAAGTTAAATTGTATTAAATGTTTAAAAGTTTCGTCATCGGGCTAAAATATTTAATACAGATTAACCTAACAACTTATTTGATACCCAAAAGATAAATACAGCCTATATATTTACAAATATTTAAATGTATTTCGTCTGCTAACATGTAAACTGATTAAATACATACACAAAACAAATACAACAAAACTTAAAAACATACAAATCGCACTTTAGGCTAACATCGTTATCAAGAAAATATATCGTCTTATTGTGTTGCTTAAATTCACATTAAACTGCCTAATAGCGAAACGAGTTCGCATGCAGCATGTTGACATGAGGGAAGTGAATTTACAAATAATAAACTTTAAAAAACTCAAAATCAGTGTAAAAACATACATTTATTCGAATTTGTATTGAAATCTGAAACCATTGATTTTTTGGCTGTTCTGATGCTCCTGGTTTCAATTACCTTCAATGCTGGGAATACAATTTTGCAAATTATAAGGTTAGGAAAAGGTCCAGTCAGGCTTTAAAGTAGGCGTGAGGTAGCTTGGGGTGATAAAAGCACACCAACAAATGAATAACAGGCTTTTCTAATGTAAAACCCCCATAAGACAACGTTAGTAGGGGGCAATAGCCGATTCAAAACCAGCACAGGCGAGTGAGGAGGAATGAGGAATCACCCCCCCCCCGTGACGTCAGCCCCCCCCGTGACGTCAGCCCCCCTACATTCCCCATAGCCAACCTCGGACCCCCCCCCCCGGTGACGTCAGCCCCCCCGTGACGTCAGCCCCCCCCCGGTCGCCAGCGGCACTTTTCGTGATGACCTTGAACATGAGGAAAAAACTTTCTAAAATTAATAACTAGCCTATTTATCCACCGATTCCCACGGGACTTTTTCCAGAGTGTAGGCCTATCCCCAAGGAAGCGAATGACGAAAGAACCCCATAGATCCGCCATCAAACAAGGCCGCTATTAATTTATAACCGCGTTTTCCTTATGGGATCTCAGCTGTTTACCGACCGATTTTGACGAAACCTCACCACATGTCAGGCGGCGGCCTAAGTAATCCATCGCTTAAAGAAAATTGAAAATCCACCGTTAAACGGACCCACTATTAATTTATAACCGCGTTTTCCTTATGGGATCTCAGCTGTTTACCGACCGATTTTGACGAAACCTCACCACATGTCAGGCGGCTGCCTAAGTAATCCATCGCTTAAAGAAAATTGAAAATCCACCGTTAAACGGACCCACTATTAATTTATAACCGCGTTTTCCTTATGGGATCTCAGCTGTTTACCGACCGATTTTGATGAAACTTCACCACATGTCAGGTGGCGGCCTAAGAAAACCATCGCTTAAAGAAAATTGAGAATCCACCGTTAAACGCGTTTTCCTCATGGGATCTCGGCTATTTTGCTGACCAAACTCGATGTGACTTCGTTACACGTTGTATGCCGGCTTGACTAAGCCAAACTGCGAGCGGCTCCGCGGAGTCACGTGTCGAGGCGCGTGCTAGGGCCTACGTGACCGCCCGGGGCTGTTTACTCATCAGCGGTTCCGGGAACTGTTTACCGCTAACATTCCACTGCGAAGCTCCTCCGGAGGGCGACAGCGGGTGAAAGCGGTGTTCGAGTCAGTCTTGACCAGAGCCGCTTCCATAATGGACGCCCTTACTGTGGAAGTCTTTGTCAACGTTCCCAACATCAGCCGGTACCTCCTGCTCGGACAGAAGTACCTTACTCCCACAAGGACTCGGGTCGAGGAGGCGATGAGGAGAGGCGGTCACGTCTTCCTCAGGCCGGGGCGGTGGAGTCCAGCCAGTCCCGTGATGTCCTCCCGTCGTTACGACCCGGGGGACCCGGCGCAGTGGGACGAGGTTCTGCAAGTGCTGCAGTTAACTCTGAACCAAGGCGGCATGGCGGTGTTGGACGTCCAGGAAAACTATAGAAGGCCTGGACAGTAACCGGTTAAACCCAAACCGGGTACTGTTACCCCAACCCAAAGACCCAAGACCCTCTGTCCTACCACATAACCCTCTGTCCTACCCCAACCCATAACCCTATTCCCATCCCACCCCAATAAAACTAGCAAGGGTGGAGTGAGGGCCCACCGGATTCAGCATGCAGGTGAGGAGCTTCACGTTTCTGGAAGCTTCTAGAAGGTCCGCTGGAGCGCGCGACTCGGCTAAAAAACCGAGGCAGAGCCGCGCGCGCGACCTCAGTGTTGTTCGAGACGTCATTATGAACGGAATCGGAGTCAGTGCAGCTGAAGTGGACCAAACGATCCGCTCCTTCCTAGAGGAGCTGAACGCAATGAACGATGAGAACGCCAACGCACCACCAGTACAGCAGGGATGTGCGTCAAAGAAGAAAAAGCTCGATGGGTGGACTGTAAAGAGGAAGGAAGTGCCTATCGATTCCCCGACACTGTGCTGGTCCGCTGGCGGATATCAGTACACCGTGAAGAACCCTACCAACAGCGGTAACGTACTGTTGAAGATGAATGTGTTCAAAGGAGGTCGCCCCACGTTCAGTTGCGGCTTGTACTTGGACGAGGAGCGAAACGATGAAATGTGCATATGTCTAGAGGACCTGCTATCCAGATTGCAAAACCTATGGTTGGCAAATAGCGAGACGGGAGAGTCACGATACGACGGGATCACTAGGACCGCTACTCCTCTACCCACCTGGCGAAAGACCGATTGCGTCATCTCAGGGAAAACCAAGAGGAGCGCACACTCCAGGCGCGCTGTCCAGTAAACGAGAGAGCGTGGAAACTTCCACTAAGCAACCGAGATGCTTCTAGAACAATCCACTTGTTTACGCAGTAAAGCTTTCCATTACGTCACTCTTCCTGGAATTGAGCGTGGAAACTTCCACTAAGCAGTTGATAACCGAGACGCTTCTAGAACAATCCACTTGTTTACGCAGTAAAGCTTTCCATTACATCACCCTTCCTGGAATTGAGCGAGTAACTATGTCAACATGTTGTTGATAAGCGCGAGTCGGCACGTAAACACCGCTAATAAAAGGCGACTCGGCGGCGAGAGCCGGTCATTTTGCATCCAGCCGCTGTGCCATGCTCAACACGTACCACAAGATGGACCTCAGGACAGCCCTCAACAGCTGCAAGGCCGCGGGTTACACTCGCATCGCAGATCTGCGGGACAACGCGGTGTACCCGATTCGCTCGTTCGAGCGGGTAGACACACCATATGGCGAGGCGGTTATGGCCACCTTGGAGGGTCTTGTCGGCGACGACCCGATCCGGATTTACATGCCTCGGCGGCACCTCACGGTCTTGGACGACAACGCCATCTCCCAGTACAACGTTGGCGTGGGGCCGAGGACGAGCCTTGTAAAGAGGAGCGGCCCTCCTGGCAGCAAACTTCCTTTCCGGGAATTTGTTTAAATAAACGGTATTTCCTATTCCCTTATTTCCCTTCAATATTAAAAAAATAAAAAAATAAAAAAAGCAAGAAAAGAATTTAGTTTTAAGAGCCGAGGTGGTGGTGCATGGCAGTCAGTAGACGCCATGGACTTGAGGTGGAAACACCCGTTCACCGCCATCGTGGCCGGGCCATCGGGCAGCGGCAAGTCGCACTTCGTGGCTTGCTTCATAGAGCACGCCGAACGCATGTGCGATACGCGGTTCGCCCGCATCACTTGGCACTATGGCAGTGGTGGCGGCGGTGGTAAGAGCCGTGCGGACTCTGCCGTGCGCTACGTAGCCGGCCTGCCAGACCTGGACGACTACGACGGTAGCGAGCCCGCCCTGGTCATCGTCGATGACATGATGCGCGAGGCTGGTCCCGGCGTGGCGGACCTGTTCACCAAGGGCTCGCACCAACGCAACATGAGCGTGTTCTTCATCACGCAAAACCTGTTTCACCAGGGCAGGGGCCAGCGCGGCATATCGCTGAACGCTCATTACATAGTGTGCTTCAAGAATCCCAGAGACAGCGCTCAGATTAAACACCTGGCTCGCCAAGTATACCCGGAGAACCCCAAATTCGTGGAGGAGGCTTACGCGGACGCCACGCGTGATCCGCACGCCTACCTGCTCATAGACTTGAAATAGTCCACGCCTGAAGAGATGCGCGTACGTTCGGCCATTTTCCCAGATGACCCGGTGAACTACGTGTATCTGCCTAAGAAGAAGTGATAAATAGGCCGAGCGCACGCCAGTGTCAGTCATCATGTCACACCGCGTGAAGAAAGACGCAGCGCTGCTGAGGGCCCTAATACACGCTACGCCCAAAGAACGCAAGGCCCTGTTAAAAGCGTGCGACGAGAGTCGCATCAAGTCATTGTGCGAGTGCGCGTATAACGTGCTACGCGGAAACGTACCGCTTTCTCCCTGCCTCAAACGCAAATTGAGCAAACACAAACAGGCGCTCAGACGGCTGGTGAAACGCGGCGAGGGTTGGGCCAAGAAGCGACACTACCTCGTCCAACGGGGCGGAGGGATCCTCCTACCTCTGCTGTTGAACGCTGTTCTGCCCGTTCTAGCGCAGAAGCTAATCGGACATGGAGTACGCTAGGAAAATGGTGGTTGTACCGCAGGAGCTCATCGAGAGATTGCGAGAAGGACCGGGACCAGGACCGGGACCAGGAACAAGAGGAGGAGCAGGTAGCGCCAATAAGCCAGCCAGCTTGGACGCTGAGATGCATCGCATATTGAGCGACAAGCGGCTGGACGATACGGAGAAATGGAAACAATATCAGCAGGTGTTACAGCGGTTCCTGCACTTTTCCGCGGCTAAACGTCAACCCATAGGTCTGTCAATCATCGAGGGTGAGGAGAGGGAGGAGGAGGAAGTGGCGGGAGGTCCGAGTCAGATGAAGCGCCAGTCTAGCGCCTCGGCGGAGGAGGACATTGTGGAATCGTTCTCAAAAATCTACAGGCCGGTGGCGTGCAACTTGTTGCGATTCATGACCCGGCAAGGCAGCCCCATCGCCTGGGACGCCAGTGGGGCGGTGTACGTGGACAAGGTGAAGATCCCCGGATCCAATATAGTGGACATCGCGCACAGCATAGTGAGAGCGCGAAGGGCGGACCGATTGCCTACCGGCTGGCATCAAGTGATGGTCGCCTTGAAGGACATGAACGTGCCCAAAGAATACGTGAGCAATCCCACGGCGTTGCGTTACTTAGGCGTTGGGCTGGACTCGGCATCGAGCCCCTGGGGAGACACGACGGCCTCCTCAACACCCCTCTCACCGAGGTTGACACCGATACTGGACCGCCTGAGACCGCGACCTCCAGCGGCCCGAAGAAGGATAATAACCGAGGAACCCGACCGGGAATCGTCATTGGACAACTGGGAGCCGTACTCACCGTAATGGAGAAGCTGTACTACGACCCGAGCCAGCCCGGTTCCCTCGGCAGGGTGGCTGCTCTGACCAGAGCCGCGCGCCTGCCGAAACGCCGGGTAGCCGACTGGCTGCGCGCCCAGGACACCTACACGCTGCACAAGCCCGCGCGCAAGAAGCTTCCCCGCAACCGCTACGTCGTGTTCGGGCCCCGGGAGCTGTGGCAGACGGACCTGAACGACATGCGCGGCCTGAGCCGGTACAACGACGGAGTCAACTACCTGCTGACTGTGATAGACGTGTTCAGCAAGCGGCTGTTCACAGTACCACTGAGGAGGAAAAGCGGGCAAGAGGTGGCGGCAGCGTTCGAGAGGATATTCTCCGAGGCGACTCCTCGCTGTCTACAGACTGACAAGGGGACGGAGTTCACCGGGGCCGCTACCAAGCGAGTGTTCAAGAGTCATGGTGTCATGTACGTCACCACGCAGAACCCTGATGTGAAAGCGGCGGTGATGGAGCGAGTCAACCGCACGCTCAAGAACCGCATGTGGCGCTACCTAACCTACAAAAACACGTATCGCTACATCGACGTGTTGGACAGGCTTGTGGATGCCTACAACCGCAGCCCGCACAAGAGCCTGGGTGGTGGTCTGCGACCTGTGGACGTGGACAGCGGCGATGGAAAAACGGTGTATAAGGTGTGGCGTCACATGTACGGAAAGGCGATCCGGCGACGTAAGCCCAGGTTTGAGCCTGGTGACACGGTGCGCATAGCCAAGGAGAAGGGCACGTTCGCCAAAGGTTATGAGACCAACTGGAGTAAGGAGCTGTTTGTGGTGGACCACGTATATGGGTCGCATCCTCTGCCATTGTACGTGCTGCGTGACCTGAACGGGACGCCGCTGGAAGGGCGCTTCTACGAGCACGAGATGCAAAAGGTAACGGTCGCCCCGGACCGTATGTACCAAATAGATAAAATACTGGACACTAAAGGGCGAGGCCGCAGTACGCGCTACTTGGTCAAGTGGGTCGGTTACGGAGAGGACTTCAACTCGTGGGTACCTGCATCTGAAGTGCAACAGCTGCTATGACGACAAAGCGCAGGCAGCTGTACCTGACGTTGCCCAGCAACAGCTCAATGGACTATTATCCAAACAACACCGTGGCTAACTACATCACCCATCTACCGTCAGTCATGCGATTGGGTGGCAATGGTGAATGGGAAGTCGCTTTAGTCGAGGTTCATTACCCATGCTCGTTTGTCACAGTGGGGGAGGACGCTCGCGTATATCTCTACACTAAGGATGACACCGACAAGCCTGAACTGACCGCTGTAAAGGTGGAAGCTGGAAACTATAAAGACATCGATGAACTGGTCAACGCCATCAACGCCATTCCAAAATTGGACTTATACCAATGCCAGTTTGAGTACGACAAAGAGATTGGGAAGGTGGAATTGATCTCGATAGACCAGACTGTGGTGCAACTGGAATTTTGCCCCACCCTAGCGTTACAGTTGGGATACGACGTGCACAATGTGGATTTGATCAAACATAGAAAAGCTATAAGACCGCCCAACTTACTGGCCGGGATCCCTTCGCACATGTACGTGTATTGTGACCTGGTGGAACCTCAGCTAGTAGGTGACACTGTAGCGCCCTTGTTAAAGATTGTGAACATCGACGCAAAAAACTACATCTACGGCGCGAGTATCACCGTGCACTTCACCGACCCTCACTACGTGCCGCTGATGAAGAGCTCCTTCGATAGTGTGGAAATCGATTTAAGGGACAGCGTCGGGCGCCACCTGCCATTCCACTTCGGGACTACGTGCATGAAGCTTCACCTGCGCAGAGAGCAGCAGCAGCAATGAACCCGAACGACCCCTATCTGGCGTACTACCGCCAACAGCAGTCTGGGCACGGAGTGTCCACGGTATTCAGAGGAGCCGCTTTCCAACGCGGTCACGGCATCGGCAGTTTCCTAGGCGGGCTGATGCGTACAGTGGTCCCGTTGATCAGATCTGGCGCATCGGCGCTGGGCAAGGAGGCGCTGAGGTCCGGTGTGGGCTTCTTGGGCGACGTGGCGGCGGGCACAGCTGACCCCCGAGTCGCGGCCAACACCCGGCTCTGAGAGTTTACCGGGTCGCTGAAACGCAGGGCTGATGAAAAACTGGATCGCGTGCTGAGCGGTGGTGGCACCTATAAGAGGAGGCGTGTACAGCAGGTCACTCCTCAGTCTCTGGCGAAACTCCTCGGAGCGAGGAAGAAGAGCGCTGCGCCCAAGAGGAAGCCCGCAAAACGTGTCGCTAAGAAGAGGAGAAGCAAGACCGTTGTGCGACGTAAGAAGAGCAGAAGTACCGTGAGGGCCATTTTTGGATAATGGCGTTTCTACATCAGAAGTCGTTCGAGTGTGTCAAGACCGAGTTGGACCTGTTCTCGCTACCACCCACGCAGACCAGTATAGAGAGCGGTAAATGGGTGCAGTACAAGCCCATCTCCTCCCTGACAGACGACTCGCCTTTGGAGTTCATAGTTCCGGGTCATGGGGACGAGTACACGGATCTGTCACAGACGCTACTGCATGTGAAGGCCACCATTAGAACGGCGAATGGAGGCGCTGTAACGGGCGAAACAACGATAAAAGAGGTGGGCCCGATTAACAACTGGTTGCACTCGCTGTTCAGTCAAGTGGACCTGTATCTGAACAACAAACTGGTGTCTCCTCAGAACAACACATACGCCTATCGCGCCTACCTGGAGAACCTGTTGTCCTATGGCGGTGATGCCAAGACATCGCACCTCACCGCGGAGTTGTTCTACGAGGACTATGCCGGGTACATGGACAATACTGCGGAGGATAATGCCGGGCTCAAGAACCGGAGGGAGTTTGTCAAGGGCAGCCGGTACGCGGACATGGTCGGACATCTGCACGTCGACCTGTGCAACCAGGAGAAGTTCATGCTTTCGCCTGATCAGGTCAAAGAACTCATTCTCCATCATGTCCAAAACCGTGACAGACTACAAAGTGGACATCACCGAAGTCAACCTGTTTATGCGTCGCTGTAAGATCAACCCAAGCGTGCTGTTGGCTCACAGCAGGACGCTGGAGTCGGGCACAGCCAAATATCCCATTACGCGCGTGGAAGTGAAATCCTTCACGCTACCTTCCGGTATCAGCAGCAAGACTCTGGACAGTGTGTTTCTGGGTCAACTGCCGAAACGCGTTATAGTTGGTCTGGTCAGCAATCAGGCGTTCAATGGGGACTACAAGAAGAACCCGTTCAACTTCACCCACAGCCACGTGAACTTCTTCGCGCTGTACATAGACGGTGAGCAAGTGCCATGTAAGCCGCTTCAACCAGATTACACGTTCGGTCATGAGTTGTGCGTGCTCGCTTACCACACGCTGTACACCGGCACCGGCATCAATTTCTCAGACTGTGGTAACGAAGTCAGTCGCAACGAATACCCCTACGGATACTGCCTGATGGCGTTTGATCTGACACCCGATATGGCGGCCTCTCAATCCAGCCACTGGAACCTGGTGCGCAACGGTAACCTGCGCATAGAGATTGGATTCTCCGAAGCCTTGGCGGAGGCGTTCAACTGCATAGTGTACGCCGAGTTGGACAACGTCGTGGAGGTGGACCGTCATCGCAACGTGACTGTGGACTTTGGTGGGTAAAGGAGTTGCTGCGCTCAAGGCCACCGTGAGGACCGTTAGGTGATGGTGGACTTTGGCGGGAACACGAGTTGCCGCGCGCTCAAGGCCACCGCTAGGTGATGGTGCGCATGCGCGCTAGTCCAAGGTCGCCCGACAGCAGCGCACTCAGTCGAGTTCTGTCAGCCGTACGGGATGGACGTGCCACCACCAATCTACAACGAGCCACTGCCAGCGCGCTGTCATCACGGAAGCGTGGTGATGGATATGCAGTGTTTTAAAGACAGTGATAATGACTTTCTACTGAAAGAGGTTTGCGTGGTGGACGTGACTACCGGCACGCTGCTCCTACATCACATCGCCCGCCCACCCTTCAGTAAGGACCTCCTGACTCCCGAGAAACAGCGCGAGAGCGTCTGGCTTACGCGCCACTGCCACGGCTTGGAGTGGGACCAGGGAGACATCGCGTACATCGCCCTGCTGGACAAGCTGCGCTCCTGCCTCATCCACCGCCCCTTGGTCTACGTCAAAGGATCGCAGAAGAGGGACTTTGTACAACGCCACCTCATAACCGAGCCCACCGCCACCACCGCTCAGGACATGGAGGATCTGGGCTGCGGGTCGCTCAACGGTCCGCCCGCCTACCAGACCCTACGCTGTCGCCACCATAAGAGCTCCCACAACCGTTGCGCCCTTCATAACTGCATAGTATTGCGGGACTGGCTCGTGGCTAACGACAGGCCAGACCCGTCCGTCTCAAGCTGCCTGTGCTGCTTCCGCCCACGATGAATACCGTCCAGATCAGAGAATGCCTGGTGAGGATCCCCGGACTGAGGAACGTTGCGGTCTACGCCTCTGACTAACTACCGGACGTGCCGGTCAAGCCTCTCACCGCCATCGTGTCCAACACGGTAGCACACACCGAGGGAGGCGAACACTGGGTGGCGTTTTACTGCTCGGAAGAGGACAGACTCGAGTACCTGGACAGCTACGGAAGGCCGCCATACCAGGCCGACTTTCAAATGTTCCTGAGGCGCAATCCTCATCACCGCCACTACGTCTACAACAGGTATCGACTCCAGGGCTACGATACTTCTGTTTGCGGTTACTACTGCCTCACTTACCTGTACTGCCGGGCTGTTCTCCGCACGTCACTCAGCGACTACGTCCAGCTCTTCGACCCTGCCGCTCCCGCCACCAACGACGCTCTCGTCCGCAGGCTCTTTCACTCCATATTCGCTTAAAACTAGTTTGTAAGGTTTTTTTGTAGTATGTGTATGTAACCTTATTACTGTACAATACATGCCTCATAATGATAAAGCTTGTGTTTTCATTTCTCCTTTCTCCTTACTAAATTAAAAAAAAATAGCAAAACTGAGGCAGCGGGGCTGGACCTCAGGTTTATATACCAGCGGCGCGTGTCACTGGCTGAGCCCCCGCCAAGCGGCAGTGAAGGCCGCCAAAGAGGGCGCGCCACGAGACCCCTCGGACATCAGCAAGCCGCTGAGCAATTCGAGGGTGACCCCTCGGACATCAGCAAACCACTTAGCAACTCCTTCCTGGGCAACTCCTTCAGGGCCGTCCCCGACACGCGCCGCCAACCGCTCCTGGTTGGCGGGGGCTTTTTAAGCTGCACGGCTCGGGCCAAACGGCCCATAACGCCTTTCCGAGCCTAACGGCTTGTGACTTTTGAGTGAGCAAAGGGAGGAAATAAACAACTCGGGTTCATGCTGTACATAAAGCTATTATATTTTCTTACAAATACTATTTACAATTTTTCTTAAAATTAATAATATAATTAGACCGGGAATTCCTCTTCGTCCTCTTCTTCGTCCTGGCGCTGTCCCTCCTCCTCCTCGCCGTCCACTTCCATCCGCTGCGGATGTTCTTCTCTCCTCCTGGCTGGCGGTAGCGGCGGGACGTCCTTGAGTCCCCACGGCAGAGTGTGGATGCCGTCGGGGAGGACGCACCGTTTGTCGTCAGCTGGACTGAGGCTCAGCTTGTCCACCTGCACGGTGTACACCCGGTGCAAGTGGGACTGGAACCGGACGTTGGTGGTGTGTTTCTGGACCCCGTCAAACAGACACTCTCTGTAGTCGTCGGGGGTGAGGACGTTCTTGACAACGCCCTTCGCAACCCCCTTGGCTCGCTTGAGAGCCTTGCTGCCACCTGTCGCCGCGTCCTCGATGTCCATGAAGTACAGCTTGGACCGCAGGCCGAGGTACTCGTATAAGGACAGGCCGTTGCACTCGTCCTTAAACTTTCCGATGACCTTGGCGTTGACGGGGCTGTAGCAGGGGTGAGACCTCGGATAGCCGCTGGTGTCAAAGTCGTCCAGGTGTTCCTTCATCTCGGCATAGACGTCCTGGGACACGATGTCAAAGACGAAGCTGTCCGTGTCCATGTAGTCCACGGTGAGGCGGTCACCGTAGCGCTCCTTCATCTTGCGCAGGAACTCGTACATGAGCCACTTGCTCAGCTCCAGGACTGACATGCCTACGTAGACGGGCTTGTCCAACACGATGTTGACCTTGGACAGATGCACCAGGGCCACGTCCTCCGTGTAGTACGTCCGGTCCAGGAAGTTGGATCTGGCGACGTACTTGGAAAACTTCTCCGGGGTGCACACCAGCTTCACGTTGAGGCGCTTCCGTACATTCTCGATGGTCTTGCCAAAGACCGCGTTGTTCATGAGCTTGAAGAAGTCCTGTTCAAACTTCGTTTTGGCCTTCTTCCGCAGCTCCGTGTTCATGAGGATGTACGGTTCCAACCACCGCGACTGGTGAAACGAGATCGCCCGATGCACCGCGACCAGCTCCAATCCGTTTTGCAGTGCCTGCTGCAAGACCCTGTAGTGACAGATGTAGTGCGTCTTGTCGTCCAGGGTCGTCAACAGTTTGGGGAACTTCCCTGTTGGCGGACGCTTCGTCTCGCAGCAGTAGGGAAGGTCCTTGTGCAGGTCGTGTAGGCGCGCGGGGTAGTGGAGGTCCACCTCCAAGATGTAGCCTCGATCGGCCTCCGCGTCCAGCGCCGCGACGTCCAACGCCTGGATTTCCTCACGGCTGAGCCACTGAAAGTCTCCAGTCGGCAGGCGCTGGGACATGGCCCAGCCGTAGAGGTTGTTGGCGTCCAGGTACAGGAGGAAGTGCTTGGGCTCGTCCGGGCGGTAGTCCGGGCACCTGTCGTGGTTGGCCTTGGCGTAGCGGGTGATGGCCTGTGAGATCCCTCCCCGGATCCCCTGCTCCACGAACAGGTACATGTCGAAGTCCTGCAGCGTGTCCAGCTCCACGTCGCAGGTCTTGAGCATCACGTCCCAGGCGTAGGACGGCAGGGTGTAGTAGTGGGCGGGGTCCAGCCCGTACTCGGCCAGCGAGGTGTCGCGGAACTGCTCAAAGACATCGGTGAGCAGGGCGATGTCGCACCGCAGGTACTTGTCGGCGTAGTCCTTGAGGTTGTGACACTCAAAGGCTCGCCACACGTTGAGGGCGTGCTCGTACTCCTCGTCCTTGATGTCCTCAAGGGTCATGGAGTTCCTGAACGCCTCCTTGGGCGGCAGCTCCCTGGTCCTGTACAGCGTGTCGTAGGACGTCACGAAGTCGTAGGGGAACACGCCCTTCCTGCGCACCAGGTCGAACAGCCGGTCGTCGGGGAAGCGCTTCCTCGTCTCGCGCATCCTGTCCGCGGGGAGTCCCGCCGCCAGGTTGGCCAGGCTCATGGACAAGAACCTGTACGTGTCGAGGAACCGCACCGCGAAACTGCTCTGTCGTTGGTTGTCCCCGGGCTGACCAAAGTGAAACCGCTTGGTGAAGGCGATGTAGCGCTCTTCGGTGTGCGCCAGCACGTCCACATCACCGGGATCGATGGCCAGCTCCCGCACTACGAAGTGAGCGTCGTAGTTGGACAGGTTGTGGAAGTAGCAGTTGATGTGTCGCTGCTCCCGGTACCTGAGGTTGCACGAGCGGTGGGTGGCTCCTCGGAACTCGTAAGGCGGAGCGTGGTTGTGGTCCCGCACCTTGACGTCCTGGTCCGTGAACTCCTTCCCGCAGAGGTAGCAGTGAGTCGCTGCGAGATACTCGTCCATCTCCTGCCGGGTCAGAGAAGGGTGCAGAGCTCTCGTGCTGAACAGGAACTCCCACAGCGCCAGCATGTCCATCTTGAGCCTCTCCATGAAGACCTTGGACGCGTCAGCCCCGAATTAAACGCGGGGCTCAAACTCCTCCAGGCCGAGCGAGTCCACGATCTGGTAGGCGAAGGCGTACGGGACGTGCAGTTGCAGGGGCCTCGTGCCGGGCGGCGCTTCCGCAGGGTTGGCGGCGACGGGCTGCAGAGCACATTCAAAGTCCGCGTAAACGCAAAAGCGCTCGCGCCGAGTGTACTCGGGGTGGGCGAAGCGGATCCGCTGCTTCTGGGACATGTCCAAGCGGAGGGGGGCCTTGGCGTTGTAGTATCGCATGTGCTTCTCCAGACGCTCGGCACCGGACAGTTCCAGCTTGTTAGGCTGGTTGTCAAAGTAAGCGAAGCATCGCTTACACACGTGGATGGCATGGCCGTGAGACGTCAGCTGGGGTCGCACCAGCCTGCTGACGTTCGCGATGTAGGCGTAGTGACTGTCCCCGCCGGTGGTCACGTACAGCAGGTCCCGGTGATCCTCCAACTCCCGCTTGCATATCTTCAGTGGGAACACGCGGTCCTGGAACTTTGGGGATCCGTCGGGGCTTCTCCCCACCATGGCGCGCTCGATCCCGTACACGTTGACGCTGATGGGGTTCCTCCTCTCGAAGACTTTGATGTCCTTCAGCGCCACGGGGAAACGTAGGCCGACCCAGTCGTAGCGTGCCATGACGTCCGGTGTATACGCTGCAGGCCTCTCCGGGTGTTGCGCGACGAACTTGGCCAGGATAGCGTATGCGAAGCACATGTCATCGACGTTTTGCACGTTGATAACGGCGCGCGTCTCGCAGATGGTCCTGGGAAGTTGGACGAACCGGGCTCCGCGTTCTCCCAACGGGGTGTAGAGGTTGATGCGGATCTCCAGGTCGCGTATCCGGAGATAGCTCCACCCGCTGCCCACTAGCAGACACTGCTCCTTCTCTTCCTCCAGCTTGTGGAAGGACGCCGACAGGAAGTCCTCCAAGTTGGACGCGGCGGTGAGAGGCACGTTCTTCGTCTTGAAGGCCCGCAGACAGGTGGCCCCGTGGACGTTGGCGAATTCGCATTCCAGGAACATGTTGACCTTGATGTTCGGGTGTCGGGTCCTGACGTCGGCCAGTAGTTCCAGGACGTTGTCGAACAGCAATACCAGCGCGTCCTCCACGGCCAAGAAGTCCTCCATGGGCCAGGACAGGTTGAAGGTCAAGAGCCGTCCGCGGAACGCCCGTTGGACGGTACGGAACGCGGGCAATCCGCCGCCGCCTCCCACCATTCCGTCGGGTGCAGTGCTGGATCCGGGCTGGGGCTCGTGGCTGGGTCCGGGCCGGGGCTCGCGGCTGGGTCCGGGCTGGGGCTTGCGGCTGGGTCCGGGCTGGGGCTCGCGGCTGGGCCGAGGCTCGGGTGACAGGACGGGCAGGCGCGGCATCTCGGCCACAACGAGGTTCCTCACGACGGGGCAGTTGTGGGCCTCGTGCCGGTCCCGGTTGTAGCGCCGGGTGAAGCCTCGGTCGCAGTAGGCGCACGCGAACCTCATACCGCGGTGGGCGCTCTCCATGTGCCGCTGGAGATAAGCGGCCCTGTGGAAAAGGGCGCCACAATCGGGACTGCGGACCTCGTTGGCGTGCACCAGCTGCACATGACGCCGGAGCAGGTCCTCGCGGGAGAATCGCCGCCCGCACGCGTCGCACTCGGGCCGTGGGTCTCTGACGGGTGGCGTTGCGGCGGAGGAGGAGGAGGAGGTCGAAGCCGACGGGCTCGCACCGTGGACCGCTTCCATATGGTGGCGAAGATCCTCGGGACCCGCCAGGGCGACGGAGCACAATGGGCACGGACGGCCTGCGAACAGGAAAGCAAGTCCTATTAGTGACCCCGATAAACACGAGGGTGAGGAACTGGCGACCTCTTCCTCATCTCGATCACCAGTTTGAGCCCAGTAAATACGAGGGTGAGGAATCGCACATAAGACTGGCAACCTCTTCCTCATCTCGAGCGCCAGTTTACCCGGGTCCGGTAATACAAGAGTGAGGAATTGCACAGAGGCTGGCAGCCCCTTGTTTACTACTTGAATCTGTTTACTCGGTTAAAGCTGTTTACTCTCTCGAAAAAACAGGTCATTAGTACTGGTGGTTTCTTGTTTAACATAAAACCATGCCTGGCGCTTGATCGTGAGGAAGGGTGAGGAACTGTACAGAGGACTGGCGACCTCTTCCTCATCTCAATCGCCAGTTTACCTGGGTTCAGTAAATACAAGGGTGAGGAATTACACAGAGGCTGGCAGCCCCCTTTCTTGTTTAACATAAAAACCGTACCTGACGCTTGATCGTGAGGAACTGTACAGAGGACTGGCGACCTCTTCCTCATCTCGATCGTCAGTTTAGGTCCAGTAATATAAGGGTGAGGAACTGGATGAGGATATTGGAGAAGAAGGCGTGCTTAACAGATCTACTGGTGGTTTCCTATTTAACCTAAAACCGTACCTTGCGCTTGGTCGTGAGGAGTGGGAGGATGAACTGATGCGAGGTGGCGTCGCAGGTTGTCGCTTCGCCCGAAGCGTCTCCCGCAGACGTCGCAGTCGAAATGGCGGTCGCTGTGGGCCGCTGCCGTGTGGCGGGTCAGGTTTCCGGCGTTTGCGAACACGCGGCCGCAGACCACACACATGCTGGGTCCAGCCATCTACAAAAACATCGGGTATCTATATTCCCCGTCCGCTACAAAGGCACAGTTGCCGCAGCAGAAACACTTTTTGAGCATAGTATCTTTGTTGTTTATTGCTTGCAAATTTCAATCCAAACACCTTATTTTAACTAAGAATAGTTGTCTGCTCTATTCCAAAACCTTTACTTAACTATTGAATTCGGATAAAAAGAAGGGTAATGATCAAAATTAGAAAATGGCCTAAAAACAGTGTTGCAAACTTACAACTGATTAAATTTAGGATGTCGCATATTTCGTCATCCTTGCTCTAAGGAAATATTTTTACACTAACACGGCCGCTTTACGTTCAATAGTTTACTCTAAATAGGTGGTTACACATTGCCACTACACGCTATTATTATATAAGGTGGAACATTTAACCATGTAAAAGGCCTTTTACTACACACTAGACAGCGTTTCACTCCGTTAAGCCCTTTGATGTCGCCTTTCCTCCGACAAAAGGACCACCGGGCTGTTATCAGAATCTTTAAAACATATTTTTGCAATCAGTGGATAAAAACGAATTTATATCCATTATTATTGAGTTTTAAGAGATAGCAATTACCATATATCTAATAAAAATGTAAAATATTAGATAGTGATAGTTAATAGTGATAGTGATAGTTAACAAGATAAATAATACGGTTAAAAACATCACAACCCTTTTAGTTACGATTATGACAAAAACAAATACTAAAGTCATAATTTTAAATTTAGTCAATTATGTAGCAGTTTTAATTGTGTAAAATGAACTAAGAAATAGTTCACGGATTGGATAACTTTACAAACCTGTTAATAATCAATCTAAGCAGAAAATACTCGATTGATACTGGATTGATACTGCTAATTAAATATGGATTTTTAAATGCAGGTAAGGGCCAAAATGTCACCTCTTCAGTAAGAGTGGACCTTACCATAGGTAGCTGGATGTATCGAGATATACGGTGAAGTCTTTACGCTAAACCTCTGATAGGTATTGATTCTAGCTAATGAGTCCTTTAACTCATTATTCTGGTCGTAATTTAGGATGTGAAAGTAGCCAAGCAATACTAAACGATATGTGAAAAAAATAATTCTTTCCAGGGAAGAATTGTAAAAAATAAGGTTATAGATAATTAACAAATACTGACTGTGCATTTAGGGGAAAAAACTAAGGTTTAAAAAATTCTCATGCTCAGAAAAAGTAAAAAAAAACAATCAGAGACACGTTGTTATGTTTATGGTTTTAGTAAAAAAATTCCCCAAAAATAATGGTTGTTTTATGGTTTTTCCCAAGAGATGCTGCAAGTCGGTTCATTTTGATTTTTAAGAAATATAAAACATAGTTAAATAATAAATGCGAAAGTTTTGAGCTGGATAAAGTTGGAGTCATAAGTTAGTTTTAATCGTAAAGCCAACAGCAGTGTTACCGTCTGGCTTGAACTATGTCAAACAATGTGTCAAATAGTTATGTAGGGTTACGAAGCCAAACTTAAATAGGAAAGTTTTGTTGGTCTTCTGTATAATTCAAAGTTACTGAACAAAATCTTTGAAGTAAGTTGAAGTAAAACATCACTTAAGTTAATTTGTTGAATGTAGTTAATTTTAATAACGTTAATTTAACTTTTGTGTGTCTCATAATTAGTGTTACTGGCTTATTTGTTTACGTTACTGACGACACGGATTACAAATTTTATTCGGTAATAGTTATTAATGGAATTATGAATTACGTTTTAAATTGAAGTAATTAAAGATAAAAATGTCGATTCTTCCTACAATTGATTTCTGGAACAGAGGAGAAAGTTTTTTTTTTGTGATGTTAGTAACGGTACCGTAGTTTATTGTCAGGCGATTTACCAGTTGATAATTTGCTGATGAGAAAAAATATTCAAACATGAATGGGACAAACACTTTTCTATTTAAGAACATGGAAAACAATACACATACTACATAGAATAATTGTTCCTAATCAGGAAACCTTTTATTAAAATAATTAAAATCAATATCAATATTTATAACAAAATTTATATTTTATATAAATTTGTGGTTTATTCTCGTGAAAGTTACTATATTAACCAACATGGTTCTTCTAGGTCGAATCGGGCCATAAAGGTCCTCGGTAAATGTAACGATGAGGTCAGATCATTGCATAATAATAATCTTCTTATAAAAAATGTCCATGTAGTAATACTGAAAAAAGTAAACATCGCTAATTTGTTCTACTTTTAAACGTCAAAAAAATGTAAAAGCTATAAAATTAATTTGGGAAATATTGCAGAAGAGATAATGGTTGTTGTAATCCCAAAACACGTTTATCAATTAAAACTCCCTTCAAGGAATTTTAAATTTATTTCAACTACTTAACAAATGGATATTGCAAAGTTTTAGCTGAAGGATTAAGGAGGTTGGTCTTTAATGTTATCGCATCTAGCTGTTGGTTTATGATCCTTAGTTTCGACTAATAAATGACTCAATAACAATAAAGGCAAAGGAGCAGATTGGATTGCGTGTATATGAAAATGTCGGGTTTCACATCAGTTAAGTAACAAATAAACAAAATTCTAATTAGAACAGACAATGATGGGTTGTTGTGGTTGTTGTTGATGATTCTGCTGCTACCGCACGAAATCATCAGTGTTTCAGTGAATGAGCTACGGGTAACGAAAACCAAAAGTTTATAACTGTTATGTTCCTGGAAAATGTGTTCAACTAGTAATTTCATTTACGCCGAATGTCAAGAGATAACAGATCATAATTAATTTTTTTAAACCCCTAATTACGTATCTTCCATGACCTTAGTTCACTTTGATTAAAACAATTGTGTGATAGTCCTAAAACACCTTCTTATACATTGCTTGTGACTGATACGATTAATAATTATCATTAAAAAAATTGATTGATTTTTGCTCAGAAATTGCCGGCCTTTGAAACTATTATTGATTATTTGTTTATAATTAATTACAAGGTCTTAATACCTAGATGTGACGTTTGGGGTTTTGAAAAACATCCGCCATTGGGGCTCCACGCAATGGGATTTCAAACTGTCAATGTTAATCTTATAGATTTATTCTATATAAGTAGTCAGCTAATAATAAGTAAAATCGTTTTGAAATATCTGGCTTTATGCCTGCGAGATGCCCGTGTGGGCAACGAGGCACAGACTAGTAGTTTTTAATGTTGTTACTGACATATCTGGCCTTATGCCTGCGAGATCCCCGTGTGGGCAACGAGGCACAGACTAGTAGTTTTTAATGTTGTTGCTGAAATATCTGGCTTTATGCCTGCGAGATCCGCGTGTGGGCAACGAGGCACAGACTAGTAGTTTTTAATGTTGTTGCTGAAATATCTGGCTTTATGCCTGCGAGATCCCCGTTTGGGCAACGAGGCACAGACTAGTAGTTTTTAATGTTGTTGCTGACATATCTGGCTTTATGCCTGCGAGATTCCCGTGTGGGCAACGAGGCACAGACTAGTAGTTTTTAATGTTGTTGCTGAAATATCTGGCTTTATGCCTGCGAGATCCCCGTGTGGGCAACGAGGCACAGACTAGTAGTTTTTAATGTTGTTGCTGACATATCTGGCTTTATGCCTGCGAGATCCCCGTGTGGGCAACGAGGCACAGACTAGTAGTTTTAATGTTGTTGCTGAAATATCTGGCTTTATGCCTGCAAGATCCCCGTGTGGGCAACGAGGCACAGACTAGTAGTTTTTAATGTTGTTGCTGACATATCTGGCTTTATGCCTGTGAGATTCCCGTGTGGGCAAAGAGGCACAGACTAGAAATATTTCAGCAACAACATTAAAAACTAATAGACAGACTATTAGTTTTTAATGTTGTTGCTGAAATATCTGGCTTTATGCCTGCGAGATTCCCGTGTGGGCAACGAGGCACAGACTAGTAGTTTTTAATGTAGTTGCTGACATATCTGGCTTTATACCTGCGAGATCCCCGTGTGGGCAACGATGTACAGACTAGTAGTTTTAATGTTGTTGCTGAAATATCTGGCTTTATGCCTGCGAGATCCCCGTGTGGGCAACGAGGCACAGACTAGTAGTTTTTAATGTTGTTGCTGACATATCTGGCTTTATGCCTGCGAGATCCCCGTGTGGGCAACGAGGCACAGACAAGTTGTTTTTAATGTTGTTGCTGAAATATCTGGCTTTATGCCTGCGAGATCCCCGTGTGGGCAACGAGGCACAGACAAGTTGTTTTTAATGTTGTTGCTGAAATATCTGGCTTTATGCCTGCGAGATCCCCGTGTGGGCAACGAGGCACAGACTAGTAGTTTTAATGTTGTTGCTGAAATATCTGGTTTTATGCCTGCGAGATCCCCGTGTGGGCAACGAGGCACAGACTAGTAGTTTTTAATGTGGTTGCTGAAATATCTGGCTTTATGCCTGCGAGATCCCCGTGTGGGCAACGAGGCACAGACTAGTAGTTTTTAATGTTGTTGCTGAAATATCTGGCTTTATGCCTGCGAGATCCCCGTGTGGGCAACGAGGCACAAACTAGTAGTTTTTAATGTTGTTGCTGACATATCTGGCTTTATGCCTGCGAGATCCCCGTGTGGGCAACGAGGCACAGACAAGTTGTTTTTAATGTTGTTGCTGAAATATCTGGCTTTATGCCTGCGAGATTCCCGTGTGGGCAACGAGGCACAGACTAGTAGTTTTTAATGTTGTTGCTGAAATATCTGGCTTTATGCCTGCGAGATCCCCGTGTGGGCAACGAGGCACAGACTAGTAGTTTTTAATGTTGTCGCTGAAATATCTGGCTTTATGCCTGCGAGATCCCCGTGTGGGCAACGAGGCACAGACTAGTAGTTTTTAATGTTGTTGCTGAAATATCTGGCTTTATGCCTGCGAGATCCCCGTGTGGGCAACGAGGCACAGACTAGTAGTTTTTAATGTTGTTGCTGACATATCTGGCTTTATGCCTGCGAGATCCCCGTGTGGGCAACGAGGCACAGACTAGTAGTTTTAATGTTGTTGCTGAAATATCTGGCTTTATGCCTGCGAGATCCCCGTGTGGGCAACGAGGCACAGACTAGTAGTTTTTAATGTTGTTGCTGAAATATCTTTCAAAATGTTGATTTTTATTCTTGCCTACACCAGTGGCATTTAGCATTTATTTGTATAAATAATTAATATTTGACGTTGTTAGGGAACAACGATCCAAACCCCTCAGTCTTGTATTTTAAATATTAATTTTTATTTTCTTCTTCTTGTACATAATTAGATAATTTTAAAATGTCAAACATATTATATTGGTAATATAGGTTTGCATACTAAGAGCAATAACTAACATTGATTTATTAGTACCCATTTTATAATAGTAGAAAAAATATATGCAATAATGCTTTAATTAAAAATAATGAAAGCGTATGTTATTATTTTTAAATAAATATCAGCTTTCGGTTTTCGTATTTGGTCGTGTATTCGTAATTTGATAAGGGATACCTTACCTCACATAAATATATAAAACTAACAAAACTTAAACACTGAGATGTTGAAAATTAGTATTGTTAATTAATAAATAAAATTAAGTTTATTGTACAAAAATAGATTGTTGAATTTAAATATTATTTTAATACTTTAATTCCTTTAAAGAGTCAAGAGAATATTTTAAATTTGGTAACAAGCGTCAACATTGACAGTATGTCAAATTGTTAACTGAAACTGAAAAGAGTTGGAATTTGATGATTTTTTGTACAGAAACTTATGGATATAGTGAATTAGGTGTTAGGTAATGTGGCATAGACATAGCATGATACAGAGTAATGAAACAAAAGCCACGGGAAGAATGATAAACAAAACCTTGTTTCATATCTTACAAAACTCATGTTTCGAATACTTATACTACATTAAGAGTGGTATATATGAATATGATTTGATGAAAGTTAGTTGGTAAGTGGCTTCATACCTTAGTATGATATTCGCTGACCTTAGTACCTTTATGACCTTTATGACCTTAGTACCATCTGAAATTCGCTGAGTATGCAGGTTTGCTACAACGGGGATATTTATAAAAATGTTTTTTTTTATTTTAGACTGACATATTTTGTGCACGTATACATATTTATGATAGTTAGAGCAGTTACTTAATTATGTTAACTAGTAGGAGCCCGTCAAAATTGGACGGATAAAATATTAAGGACGACGGTACCGTGTAGTAAATCACCAACAATGAGATACTTGACTTATAATATAAAAAATGTCAAAATTCACTTTTATATGTGTCATAATACAGTTAAAAAGTCACAACACCACAAAACTAAAAATTAAGACTTAAAAATAAGTTACTTTACTTTCTCCCCCTGTACATAGTATAAGGAGAAAGTTTTGTTTTTGTCCAAATTTTTGAATTGAGTTGTTAGTGGAGATATTCGTTTTGGTGCTCCCTAAACCCAAAAAAGTTTATTTTTACGTGATGTCTGTCTGTAAGTGTCCGTGTGTATGTCTGCGTGGATGTGTACAGAGCTGGAGACGGCACCAGTTGTCAGATTTTGATGAAATTTGGTATGTAGGTACTAATCCACGATATCTTCAGTTTTTTTATTTATAAATTTTAAGGGTGATTATCTCCGAAAATCAATAAAAAAACATTAGAAAATCCAAATTTTACAACATCTGCTTTAACGATGCTGATTAAACTTCAGTGATTTGTAGAACTTTAGGATTAAAACAAAATGACACCACCCAAAAATCTGTAAAAATTCGGGTTCAGAAATTACAGGACTTAAAACACCCAAAATTCAGTAAAAAAATTAAAGCGTAAAAAAATATTACTTATCACCATTTAAAAGAGTTTAAAAAATTAAATAATGCAGTATTTTGAATTATTATTCTACAATAGCAGATTGCGGAGAAAATTAAGATTTTCTTTTTGCGGTAAACACAGTACGTTGTCCAATTTATTCTTATGGGAAATACAACAAATTCTCTCTTATTGACTGATCAATTTCGTTAAAACTTGGGCAAGTTGACTGTGTAAGTTATTTTGGTATTTAACCCTGGGGGGGCAGTGGTGAGGGGGTATTTCCCCTTATAAAACCACTGTGTGTAGCAAAGGATTCTGTAGTCACCCAAAAAAGTGTTTGGGTGGATATATTTGAAAACAACTTGTTTAAAAGATTTTCTGTATATTCGACCGTACTTTATATCCTATATTTAGTAAATAAAAAGTAATTTATTCATTAAAGATGGGTTAAAAGGGAGAAAGTATGTGTAAGTTTCCTGATACCGTTTATTTAAATGTTGTATTTGATATTTAGGTTGTTTTTTTCCGTTGATTTTACTACCGATGAAAATAAATCAAAAGCTTGATGAGCTGATCAGCTGTCTAATGAAAATCACAGAGTTGGGATTATAATTAGCTGTTTGTTGTAAACAAAACATACTATAAATCCCACCAAAATGGTTTGAAGAGATCTGCATTTTGTTTCATTTAACAAACTTAAAAGGAAAAAGTTTTAAAACTGACAATTTTTGGGAGTATCGGAATGTTTTAACTTCAAATTGGTATAAATTCCATGACCACGCGTTCCCTGGTTTTTTCAAACTAAGCCGAGTTTCTGGTCAAATATTTTCCCATATGAATAACATGGAGAAATTTGAAGACTATACTTTATAAAATAAAAAAAAAACTTAAAAGGAGAAAATGATTAATCTGTTTTTGAGAGTTTCGGAATGTTTAAACTACAAATTGATACGAATTCTATGACCACACTGTGCCTGGTTTTCTCATACTAAGGCCCAGTTCCTTAAACAATTCTCCTATATGAATAACATGGAGAAATTTAACGGACTTTATAATTTATATAATTAAACAACGTTAAAAGGATAAAATTATAAATCTGATAATTTTGGGGAGCATTAGAATGTTTAAGCTAGAAATTGGTACAAATCCCATGACTACACGTTGCCTGGTATTCTCAAACTAAGGCTGAGTTCCTTAACAATATTCTTTCTTTAAATAACATGGAGCAATTTTTTAACTGTCAATATTTTAAAAACTAATGCGGTATTTTTGAGTTTTACATTTTTCTGTTAATCTGCAGTGTAAAAACTTTAAAATGACATATAGATTGTCCAAATCGGTTGAGAAATAAAGACGTAGTTGGCCAATAACTAAATTCCTTAGCTAATAAGATTAGCATGCCTAACATTTATAGTACATATATATATTTTTGATATACATTTAGTGTACATAAATACTATTAGAATATTAAATAAAACGAGGGTAAAAGGCACACGATATTAGCTTTAAGTGTAGCTCATTTAAGACGTAAAGCATTGCAATAACGACTGAGCTTAAATCAGTTGGTTTTGTATCAAATAAACTTTGAACCCATAAAGAAGTTTTTTGTGCCAAATATACTTCTCTGTTCGGTCGTCAAAGCAGTTCCATTTGTTAGAAAGTATTTGATAACATTTACAGACTTGAGTTTCCAGTTAAAATATTGCATCAGTAAAATTGTTTAGTATACTAAACTTAAAATTATTCATGTATAGCTTACGTTTTTATGCACAATATAAGTTTCTTCTAAATTCATGCTTATTAAAAATATTTTATATTTAATATTACACAGTTCTGTTATTTAAATTAATTATCAAGCCGTAGTTAAGATTAATTCAATATTGAACGCATAAATGGTTTTAATTTAAACCTCAGACCAACTTTTTAATATTTAAACTAGAAGTTCGATGAACTGAAAGTTTGTTTGTCTCATTGTTCTAGAAATTTAGATTAATTAAACTGCTCTCTCAGTAACTTGATCAATAAATTTTTTTGCAAAAAATGTAAGTCTTAAATGGTGGTGTGCCGCAGCCCGGTCCGTACTCCATACTAACAGTCAACCTGCGCTGCGGAAGCTTGCCAGGAGCCAGGGCTCACAAATAACAAGCATTTCATGGATTGCATACATAATTTATTTTAAAATACAGAATTCTCCATGAAATAAATTAGCCTGACTGGCATATAATGGGAAAGATGAAACAAAAAATAATTAACTTACTTCCCTGCAATAATTTAACAATTTCTGGGCTCAGAACAAATTTATGATGAATCTTTCCTTTCTTTTTCTGACACTCATCATTAATACATCTATAAGAATCCTAAAAAAATCTGGTCAAATGGGGATAATATTTTTGCAAATTAATTAATTAATTTCCTTTAAAATTTAACAACTGCAGTAAATGTTTTTTTTATCCAAAGGGTAAACAGATAACATTTTAATAGACTTTCAGATTCACTTAAACTAAAATAACAACAACAATTAATGATAACTGTTTAACTAAATAAAAAATAATACTACCTAGCATTGACCAAAAGAGAATAAATAAATACAACATTTAGAAAAACAAATACCACAGTCAACACCCTAATCTCTATTAATTATGCCCACACGCTCCACAGATCTATTCACTTCCTAACCCTCCTTCTGTCTTTAAGTCTTATGTCCCCTACCCCTCCTTCTCCTAGAACATGGCATTTGTTGACTGCTAAAATAGTAAGCAATTTGTTACCATACATGGTAACATATGGCTAAATATTATAGTTAAACTGACTGGATATTTGGAAATTTATATGTCACACTCAGAAGATAAATTCTGACAGTATACGCAGCTTTTACAACAGACAAAGGATGTTTAAGAGGGCGCTCCGGTCACGAAACCTTTTGCGTTTCTACCTGCTTCGCCCATAAGGCCAATGTTAACGTTCAAAGCCAGAATATTCTCAACGGATTATTCGATATAGTTGATTTATGGCTCATTTTAAAGAGCAAAAATATACCTAGTGATGTCAGTAAGCAGAAAAATGTAGTGAGATTTTCGGTATCGCAAATAATAATTGATCAATACAATTCCAAAATATTCAATATATACAATTTTGTATGTGCGAAATATTTATGATAACGAAATTCTGCTTACTGAAATCGCTAGATATATATTTTTTCTTTTAAATGAACCATAAATAATAGATTTCGGATGACCCGTTGAGGAGGGACGGACTTTGAAAGTTAACATTGGTCTTATGGGAGAAGCAGGTAGACGCAGAGGATTGGAGCCTCCTCTTAAAAGACCGCTGACCAGCATGCGCATTGACGTAGTTCACCTGTGAAACACCAGGAGCACTCGCGTTGCGAGGACTTCTCTGTAGTTGCCACGTCGGACGCTCACCGCGCCACAGTCGTGCCCGGTGTACCATTAGCACGAGCTGTCTTGACCATCCCCTCCTCCCATCCTCGTTCCCTGCTACAAGTCGGGAATCCTGGATCGGTCACCCTTTTCCTCGGATACTAAACTGATTTAACTGTACACAGTGGGCAAATAATAAACCTAATACACGTCACACCACCTAATTAAAGGTTATGATACGATTAACCTAATTTGAAAAGGATTAATTAGTAATGATACCTATTGAAATCAGGCATTCTCTCGTATCACCGGTGGTGTTTTTAATTTTTCAGATGTATCCATAAAGATTTACTGATATGTTTCAAACCAATTTCAGTTAGCAAGTGTACTACAAAATGTATTAAATTATTTGTACTATATGAATAAATTAATATAGTGAATTTTGTTGTTGCACGGATTGTCAATTGTCAATATAACCTATTTACTTACGTCAATCAATATTTTTTTCCTATTCTGGCGTACACGTATTTCGGAATTCATGCCATCTTCAGCACCTGGGTCGGTGTCGTGTAGGTTAAACCATCAGAAAATCTCTATTCTCGGCCGTGAGGATTCGTCGAATCGAATTAAAATATTTAAAATTCACATTTAAGATGCATTTATACGAACAAAAAACACACAAACGGACCACATCACAGCGATTGTTGCCGTACCACGTGGATTTTTATTTTCGGTATCCCCGGGCACGGTTGTAGGCAGACTGACTTGAAGAGGAGGGGGCCAGTGAGTTGACCTTTGACCTTCCTGTCCTGTTATCGGTGGTTCAAAGCGACAGGTATTTCTTTTTTCCCTCAATTGAATTATTTCGTCATATATTTGATTGGCACTTGAGTTTACTTTGTCATTTAAAATATTTTGGCTGTCTTTTTTAAAACTTTCGTAAATAAATAATTCCTCCATTCTATTAAGTCGTTTTCCTTTATTAGCTTTATATAGTATTTCTAAGTTCTCGTCAATGTTTGAGTGGGTATGATCAAAATTGATAATGTGTTCGGAGAATTCCGATTTTACTTTTTTGTTGTCAGATTTATTTTTGACAACTGCTGTATGTTTTTTAAACCTGACCGTGAAAGGTCTGCCCGTCTGTCCTATGTAATACGCTGCACACTCGTTGCAATTTAGTTTGTAGACGCCCGACTTGTTATATTCAGGTTGAGCATTATTTTCCTTATCTTTCAACATACTTTGGAAATTGAATTAAGTTACCAAGTTAAGTAACCAAGTTTGCTGTTTTCCTGTTATAATTTATTGACACATACTTTTTGTTATATGATTCTACGTAATTTCTGTTTTGTTGTTCTAACTTAGCGTATTTTCTTTAAATGAATTTTATCAATCACTGGCCCCCTCCTCCTCCTCTTCAAGTCAGTCTGCCTGCAACCGTGCCCGGGGAAACCGGAAATAAAAATCCACGTGGTAACAATCGTTGTGATGTTCGTCCGTTTGTGTGTTTATTTTTCGTATAAATGTGAATTTTAAATATTTTAATTCGATTCGACGAAGCCTCACGGCGAGAATAGAGATTTTCTGATGGTTTAACCTACACGGCACTGACCAAGGCCCTGAAGTTGGCATGAATTCCAAAATACGTATACGCCAGAATAGGAAAAAAAAGATTGATTGACGTAAGTAAATTAGTTATATTGACAATTGAAAATCCGTGCAACAACAAAATTCACTATATTAATTTAGTTATATAGTACAAATAATTTAATACATTTTGTAGTACACTTGCTAACTGAAATTGGTTTGTAACATATCAGTAAATCTTTATGGATAAATTTCACACAATAAAAACACCACTGGTGTGACGAGAGAATGCCTGATTTCAATAGGTATCATTACTAATTAATCCTTTTTAAATTAGGTTTATCGTATCATAACCTTTAATTAGGTGGTGTGGCGTGTATTAGGTTTATTATTTGCCCACTGTGTAAAGTTAAATCAGTTTAGTATCCGAGGAAAAGGGTGACGACTGATCCAGGATTCCTGACTTGTAGCAGGGAACGAGGATGGGAGGAGGGGATGGTCATGGTCAAGACAGCTCGTACTAATGGTACACCGCGCACGACTGTGGCGCGGTGAGCGTCCGACGTGACAACTACAGAGACGTCCTCACGAATTAAAATATTTAAAATTCACTTTTAAGATATATTTATACGAACAATAAACACAGAATCGGACGAACATCACAACGATCGCTCCACGTGGATCTTTAATTCCGGTTTCCCTTGGCACGGTTGCAGGCAGACTGATTTAGAAGAGGAGAAGGAGGGGGCCAGTGATTGATACAATTCATTTAAAGAAAATACGCCAAGTTAGAAATACAAAACAGGAATCACATAGAAACAGATAACAAAAAGTATGTGTCAATAAATTATAATAGGAAAACAGCAAACTTAAAAATACGTTTATGAAAAATAATATTATGAAAAATAATATTAATGTATCATTCAGATCTTAATTTAATTTCCAAAGTATGTTGAAAGATAAGGAAAATAATGCTCAAACCTGAATATAACAAGTCGGGCGTCTACAAACTAAATTGCAACGATTGTGCAGCGTATTACATAGGACAGACGGGCAGACCTTTCACGGTAAGGTTTAAAGAATTTACAGCAGAAGTCAAAAATAAATCTGACAACAAAAAAGTAAAATCGGAATTCTCCGAACACATTATCAATTTTGATCATACCCACTCAAACATTGACGAGAACTTAGAAATACTATATAAAGCTAATAAAGGAAAACGACTTAATAGAATGGAGGTATTATTTATTTACGAAAGTTTTATAAAAGACATCCAAAATATTTTAAATGACAAAGTAAACTCAGGTGCCAATCAAATATATGACGAAATAATTCAATTGAGGGGAAAAAGAAACACCTGTCGCTTTGGACCACCCATAACAGGACAGTAAGTACAAAGGTCAACTCACTGGCCCCCTCCTTTTGAAGTCAGTTTGCCTGCAACCGTGCCCGGGGATACCGGAAATAAAAATCCACGTGGTACGGTAACAATCGTTGTGATGTGCGTTCGTTTGTGTGTTTTTTGTTCGTATAAATGTATCTTAAATGTGAATTTTAAATATTTTAATTCGATTCGACGAAGCCTCACGGCCGAGAATAGAGATTTTCTGATGGCTTAACCTACACGACACCGACCAAGGTGCTGAAGATGGCATGAACTCCGAAATACGTGTACGCCAGAATAGGAAAAAAGGATTCATTGATGTAAGTAAATAAGTAATACTTAAATTAATATTTTTAGTTTGCATTTATGGCTAGTTGAACAATTCCCGAAAAATCACTTATTATTTGTTTACCATAGCTGATCATGTTTTATTTACTATTTTATTATCTTCACAAAGACCAACTTAAAGTCTACGACAGGTTTTTGAACCATTTTAAATTTTCCCGTGTACATAAATAGTTTAGGGAGAAAATTTTGTTTTTGTAAAATTTTCGAATTTTAGTTAATGACAAATGTGTAGTGTTGGTGTTCCCTGAACCAAAAAAGGGGTTTTCGAGGTAATATCTGCCTGTTTGTGTAATATGTAGAGACTACACTATTTTTCCAATTTTGGTTATATCTGCAATTCTTGATTTAGAGGTGTCGTCATTCCCAAGAAAACACTAGAAAGCCAGATTAATTTAAACTGTTCAAAATCTGCTGTAACACCTAACAACATTAATTACTTTACCCGATATCCTACTATAATTTGGAATCTGAAATTATGAGGCTTTAACAGGCACCAAAATAAAGTTTTATTGGGTTTTACACTAAACCGACAACTTTTAATCAGATGAATTCATTAAAAATTAAAAGAGCTACAAAGATAATTTAATTATAGACCCTATTAATAATTAAACAATACGTTTTATAAAGCTAAGGAGGTAACAATAACTTGACGCACCTAACTACTGTATTACTTTATCTTAACTTAGGGAGGTATGTTATGTATTAATCAATTATGATACCTCTTTAAAACCACTGAATTTTGAAAACAAATGTAAGTTTTAAACCCTAAATTAGTCCTCCTCCTCTCCTCTACAAGAAAACCACTTAACCTAAATTTCTTATAAATTAATAATTAATATGCAGCTTTTGTTGTATGTCCTAAACGTATAATTATACTTATTACTACGGCTTTTAATATATATATATATAGAATAAAATATATAAAAAACGTATTGGGAAGATAAATTATTAGCGAAACGGACCTAAAATTTTGGGTATTATTTACACGTGTGTATCTACATTAAGGAATAGCTAATAGCCGAGCAAATTCGTAGAACCGAAGTGTCAATGTCAAGGATAAAAGCAATATGATTATTATTAATGCTGTCAGAGGAAGAAAACAAGTATTCTTCGTCACAGAATGGAATGTTTAATAGCAAATGTTCAGTTCACTTACTTTACGACATAGGTAGACGACATAACTACCGTTTGTGCACGATAGGTAGAAGGTCACACTGCGGCGAGCGTTTGGTCATGTATACTGTGCACTATAGGTAGAAGGTCACACTGCGGCGAGCGTTTGGTCATGTCTACTGTGCACGATAGGTAGAAGGTCACATTGAGGCGAGCGTTTGGTCATGTCTACTGTGCACGATAGGTAGAAGGTCACACTGTGGCGAGCGTTTGGTCATGTCTAATGTGCCCAATAGGTAGAAGGCCACACTGCGGCGAGCGTTTGGTCATGTCTACTGTACACAATAGCTAAATGGTCACACTGCGGCGAGCGTTTGGTCATGTCAACTGTGCACGATAGCCAGAAGGTCACACTGTTGCGAACGTTTGGTCATGTCTACTGTGCATTATAGGTAGAAGGTCACACTGCGGTGAGCGTTTGGTCATGTCTACTGTGCACGATAGGTAGAAGGTCACACTGCGGCGAGCGTTTGGTCATGTCTACTGTGCACGATAGGTAAAAGGTCACACTGCGGCGAGCGTTTGGTCATGTCTACTGTGCACGATAGCTAGAAGGTCACACTGTGGCGAGCGTTTGGTCATGTCTACTGTACATGATGGCTAGAAGGTCACACTGTGGCGAGCGTTTGTTGGTCATGTCTACTGTTCATGATAGCTAGAAGGTCACACTGTGGCGAGCGTTTGGTCATGTCTACTGTGCACGATAGCTAGAAGGTCACACTGTGGCGAACATTTGGTCATGTCTACTGTGCACGATAGCTAGAAGGTCACACTGTGGCGAGGGTTTGGTTATGTCTACTGTGCACGATAGCTAGAAGGTTACACTGTGGCGAACGTTTGGTCATGTCTAATGTGCATGATAGCTAGAAGGTCACACTGTGTCGAACGTTTGGTCATGTCTACTGTGCATGATAGCTAGAAGGTCACACTACGGCGGGCGTTTGGTCATGTCTACTGTGCACGATAGCTAGAAGGTCACACTGTGGCGAGCGTTTGGTCATGTCTACTGTGCACGATAGCTAGAAGGTCACACTGTGGCGAGCGTTTGGTCATGTCTACTGTGCACGACAGCTAGAAGATCACACTGTGGCGAGCGTTTGGTCATGTCTACTGTGCACAATAGGTAGAAGGTCACACTGCGGCGAGCGTTTGGTCATGTCTACTGTGCACGATAGCTAGAAGGTCACACTGTGGCGAACATTTGGTCATGTCTACTGTGCATGATAGCTAGAAGGTCACACTACGGCGAGCGTTTGGTCATGTCTACTGTGCACGATAGCTAGAAGGTCACACTGTGGCGAGGGTTTGGTTATGTCTACTGTGCACGATAGCTAGAAGGTTACACTGTGGCGAACGTTTGGTCATGTCTATTGTGCATGATAGCTAGAAGGTCACACTGTGTCGAACGTTTGGTCATGTCTACTGTGCATGATAGCTAGAAGAACACACTGTGGCGGGCGTTTGGTCATGTCTACTGTGCACGATAGCTAGAAGGTCACACTGTGGCGAGCGTTTGGTCATGTCTACTGTGCACAATAGGTAGAAGGTCACACTGCGGCGAGCGTTTGGTCATGTCTACTGTGCACGATAGCTAGAAGGTCACACTGTGGCGAACGTTTGGTCATGTCTACTGTGCATGATAGCTAGAAGGTCACACTGTGGCGAACGTTTGGTCATGTCTACTGTGCATGATAGCTAGAAGTTCACACTATGGCGAACGTTTGGTATGTCTACTGTGCATGATAGCTAGAAGGTCACACTGTGGCGAACGATTGGTCATGTCTACTGTGCATGATAGCTAGAAGGTGTCACTGTGGCGAGCGTTTGGTCATGTCTACTGTGCACGATAGCTAAAAGGTCACACTGTGGCGAACGTTTGGTTATGTCTACTGTGCATGATAGCTAGAAGGTCACACTGTGGCGAACGTTTGGTCATGTCTACTGTGCATGATAGCTAGAAGTTCACATTATGGCGAACGTTTGGTCATGTCTACTGTGCATGATAGCTAGAAGGTCACACTGTGGCGAACGATTGGTCATGTCTACTGTGCATGATAGCTAGAAGGTGTCACTGTGGCGAGCGTTTGGTCATGTCTACTGTGCACGATAGCTAGAAGGTCACACTGTGGTGAACGTTTGGTAATGTCTACTGTGCATGATAGCTAGAAGGTCACACTGTGACGAACGTTTGGTCATGTCTACTGTGCATGATAGCTAGAAGGTCACACTGGGCGAGCGTTTGGTCATGTCTACTGTGCACGATAGGTAAAAGGTCACACTGCGGCGAGCGTTTGGTCATGTCTACTGTGCACTATAGGTAGAAGGTCACACTGCGGTGAGCGTTTGGTCATGTCTACTGTGCACGATAGGTAGAAGGTCACACTGCGGCGAGCGTTTAGTCATGTCTACTGTGCACTATAGGTAAAAGGTCACACTGCGGCGAGCGTTTGGTCATGTCTACTGTGCACGACAGCTAGAAGGTCACACTGTGGCGAGCGTTTGGTCATGTCTACTGTGCTCAATAGGTAGAAGGTCACACTGCGGCGAGCGTTTGGTCATGTCTACTGTGCACGATAGCTAGAAGGTCACACTGTGGCGAACGTTTGGTCATGTCTACTGTGCATGATAGCTAGAAGGCCACACTACGGTGAGCGTTTGGTCATGTCTACTGTGCACGATAGCTAGAAGGTCACACTGTGGCGAGGGTTTGGTTATGTCTACTGTGCACGATAGCTAGAAGGTTACACTGTGGCGAACGTTTGGTCAGGTCTACTGTGCACGATAGGTAGAAGGTCACACTTTGGCGAGCGTTTGGTCATGTCTACTGTGCACGATAGCTAGAAGGTCACACTGTGGCGAACGTTTGGTTATGTCTACTGTGCATGATAGCTAGAAGGTCACACTGTGGCGAACGTTTGGTCATGTCTACTGTGCATGATAGCTAGAAGTTCACATTATGGCGAACGTTTGGTCATGTCTACTGTGCATGATAGCTAGAAGGTCACACTGTGGCGAACGATTGGTCATGTCTACTGTGCATGATAGCTAGAAGGTGTCACTGTGGCGAGCGTTTGGTCATGTCTACTGTGCACGATAGCTAGAAGGTCACACTGTGGCGAACGTTTGGTCATGTCTACTGTGCATGATAGCTAGAAGGTCACACAGTGACGAACGTTTGGTCATGTCTACTGTGCATGATAGCTAGAAGGTCACACTGCGGCGAGGGTTTGGTCATGTCTACTGTGCACGATAGCTAGAAGGTCACACTGTGGCGAGCTTTTGATCATGTCTACTGTGCACGATAGCTAGAAGGTCACACTGTGGCGAACGCTTGGTCATGTCTACTGTGCACGATAGGTAGAAGGTCACACTGCGGCGAGCGTTTGGTCATGTCTACTGTGCACGATAGGTAGAAGGTCACACTGCGGCGAGCGTTTGGTCATGTTTACTGTGCACTATAGGTAGAAGGTCACACTACGGTGAGCGTTTGGTCATGTCTACTGTGCACGATAGGTAGAAGGTCACACTGCGGCGAGCGTTTGGTCATGTCTACTGTGCACTATAGGTAGAAGGTCACACTGCGGCGAGCGTTTGGTCATGTCTACTGTGCACGATAGGTAGAAGGTCACACTGCGGCGAGCGTTTTGTCATGTCTACTGTGCACTATAGGTATAAGGTCACTGCGGCGAGCGTTTGGTCATGTCTACTGTGCACGATAGCTAGAAGGTCACACTGTGGCGAGCTTTTGGTCATGTCTACTGTGCACGATAGCTAGAAGGTCACACTGTGGCGAACGTTTGGTCATGTCTACTGTGCACGACAGGTAGAAGGTGACACTGTAGCGAGCGTTTGGTCATGTCTACTCTGCACTATAGGTAGAAGGTCACACTGCGGCGAGCGTTTGGTCATGTTTACTGTGCACTATAGGTAGAAGGTCACTGCGGCGAGCGTTTGGTCATGTCTACTGTGCACGATAGGTAGAAGGTCACACTGCGGTGAGCGTTTGGTCATGTCTACTGTGCACGATAGCTAGAAGGTCACACTGTGGTGAACGTTTGGTAATGTCTACTGTGCATGATAGCTAGAAGGTCACACTGTGACGAACGTTTGGTCATGTCTACTGTGCATGATAGCTAGAAGGTCACACTGCGGCGAGTGTTTGGTCATGTCTACTGTGCACGATATCTAGAAGGTCACACTGTGGCGAGCTTTTGATCATGTCTACTGTGCACGATAGCTAGAAGGTCACACTGTGGCGAACGTTTGGTCATGTCTACTGTGCACGATAGGTAGAAGGTCACACTGCGGCGAGCGTTTGGTCATGTCTACTGTGCACGATAGGTAAAAGGTCACACTGCGGCGAGCGTTTGGTCATGTCTACTGTGCACGATAGCTAGAAGGTCACACTGTGGCGAGCGTTTGGTCATGTCTACTGTGCACGATAGCTAGAAGGTCACACTGTGGCGAGCGTTTGGTCATGTCTACTGTGCACGACAGCTAGAAGATCACACTGTGGCGAGCGTTTGGTCATGTCTACTGTGCACAATAGGTAGAAGGTCACACTGCGGCGAGCGTTTGGTCATGTCTACTGTGCACGATAGCTAGAAGGTCACACTGTGGCGAACATTTGGTCATGTCTACTGTGCATGATAGCTAGAAGGTCACACTACGGCGAGCGTTTGGTCATGTCTACTGTGCACGATAGCTAGAAGGTCACACTGTGGCGAGGGTTTGGTTATGTCTACTGTGCACGATAGCTAGAAGGTTACACTGTGGCGAACGTTTGGTCATGTCTATTGTGCATGATAGCTAGAAGGTCACACTGTGTCGAACGTTTGGTCATGTCTACTGTGCATGATAGCTAGAAGAACACACTGTGGCGGGCGTTTGGTCATGTCTACTGTGCACGATAGCTAGAAGGTCACACTGTGGCGAGCGTTTGGTCATGTCTACTGTGCACAATAGGTAGAAGGTCACACTGCGGCGAGCGTTTGGTCATGTCTACTGTGCACGATAGCTAGAAGGTCACACTGTGGCGAACGTTTGGTCATGTCTACTGTGCATGATAGCTAGAAGGTTACACTGTGGCGAACGTTTGGTCATGTCTACTGTGCATGATAGCTAGAAGGTCACACTGCGGCGAGGGTTTGGTCATGTCTACTGTGCACGATAGCTAGAAGGTCACACTGTGGCGAGCTTTTGATCATGTCTACTGTGCACGATAGCTAGAAGGTCACACTGTGGCGAACGCTTGGTCATGTCTACTGTGCACGATAGGTAGAAGGTCACACTGCGGCGAGCGTTTGGTCATGTCTACTGTGCACGACAGGTAGAAGGTCACACTGCGGCGAGCGTTTGGTCATGTTTACTGTGCACTATAGGTAGAAGGTCACACTACGGTGAGCGTTTGGTCATGTCTACTGTGCACGATAGGTAGAAGGTCACACTGCGGCGAGCGTTTGGTCATGTCTACTGTGCACTATAGGTAGAAGGTCACACTGCGGCGAGCGTTTGGTCATGTCTACTGTGCACGATAGGTAGAAGGTCACACTGCGGCGAGCGTTTTGTCATGTCTACTGTGCACTATAGGTATAAGGTCACTGCGGCGAGCGTTTGGTCATGTCTACTGTGCACGATAGCTAGAAGGTCACACTGTGGCGAGCTTTTGGTCATGTCTACTGTGCACGATAGCTAGAAGGTCACACTGTGGCGAACGTTTGGTCATGTCTACTGTGCACGACAGGTAGAAGGTGACACTGTAGCGAGCGTTTGGTCATGTCTACTCTGCACTATAGGTAGAAGGTCACACTGCGGCGAGCGTTTGGTCATGTTTACTGTGCACTATAGGTAGAAGGTCACTGCGGCGAGCGTTTGGTCATGTCTACTCTGCACTATAGGTAGAAGGTCACACTGCGGCGAGCGTTTGGTCATGTTTACTGTGCACTATAGGTAGAAGGTCACTGCGGCGAGCGTTTGGTCATGTCTACTGTGCACGATAGGTAGAAGGTCACACTGCGGTGAGCGTTTGGTCATGTCTACTGTGCACGATAGCTAGAAGGTCACACTGTGGTGAACGTTTGGTAATGTCTACTGTGCATGATAGCTAGAAGGTCACACTGTGACGAACGTTTGGTCATGTCTACTGTACATGATACCTAGAAGGTCACACTGCGGCGAGTGTTTGGTCATGTCTACTGTGCACGATATCTAGAAGGTCACACTGTGGCGAGCTTTTGATCATGTCTACTGTGCACGATAGCTAGAAGGTCACACTGTGGCGAACGTTTGGTCATGTCTACTGTGCACGATAGGTAGAAGGTCACACTGCGGCGAGCGTTTGGTCATGTCTACTGTGCACGATAGGTAAAAGGTCACACTGCGGCGAGCGTTTGGTCATGTCTACTGTGCACGATAGCTAGAAGGTCACACTGTGGCGAGCGTTTGGTCATGTCTACTGTGCACGATAGCTAGAAGGTCACACTGTGGCGAGCGTTTGGTCATGTCTACTGTGCACGACAGCTAGAAGATCACACTGTGGCGAGCGTTTGGTCATGTCTACTGTGCACAATAGGTAGAAGGTCACACTGCGGCGAGCGTTTGGTCATGTCTACTGTGCACGATAGCTAGAAGGTCACACTGTGGCGAACATTTGGTCATGTCTACTGTGCATGATAGCTAGAAGGTCACACTACGGCGAGCGTTTGGTCATGTCTACTGTGCACGATAGCTAGAAGGTCACACTGTGGCGAGGGTTTGGTTATGTCTACTGTGCACGATAGCTAGAAGGTTACACTGTGGCGAACGTTTGGTCATGTCTATTGTGCATGATAGCTAGAAGGTCACACTGTGTCGAACGTTTGGTCATGTCTACTGTGCATGATAGCTAGAGGAACACACTGTGGCGGGCGTTTGGTCATCTCTACTGTGCACGATAGCTAGAAGGTCACACTGTGGCGAGCGTTTGGTCATGTCTACTGTGCACAATAGGTAGAAGGTCACACTGCGGCGAGCGTTTGGTCATGTCTACTGTGCACGATAGCTAGAAGGTCACACTGTGGCGAACGTTTGGTCATGTCTACTGTGCATGATAGCTAGAAGGTTACACTGTGGCGAACGTTTGGTCATGTCTACTGTGCATGATAGCTAGAAGTTCACACTATGGCGAACGTTTGGTATGTCTACTGTGCATGATAGCTAGAAGGTCACACTGTGGCGAACGATTGGTCATGTCTACTGTGCATGATAGCTAGAAGGTGTCACTGTGGCGAGCGTTTGGTCATGTCTACTGTGCACGATAGCTAGAAGGTCACACTGTGGCAAACCTTTGGTTATGTCTACTGTGCATGATAGCTAGAAGGTCACACTGTGGCGAACGTTTGGTCATGTCTACTGTGCATGATAGCTAGAAGTTCACATTATGGCGAACGTTTGGTCATGTCTACTGTGCATGATAGCTAGAAGGTCACACTGTGGCGAACGATTGGTCATGTCTACTGTGCATGATAGCTAGAAGGTCACACTGCGGCGAGCGTTTGGTCATGTTTACTGTGCACTATAGGTAGAAGGTCACACTACGGTGAGCGTTTGGTCATGTCTACTGTGCACGATAGGTAGAAGGTCACACTGCGGCGAGCGTTTGGTCATGTCTACTGTGCACTATAGGTAGAAGGTCACACTGCGGCGAGCGTTTGGTCATGTCTACTGTGCATGATAGCTAGAAGGTCACACTGTGACGAACGTTTGGTCATGTCTACTGTGCATGATAGCTAGAAGGTCACACTGCGGCGAGGGTTTGGTCATGTCTACTGTGCACGATAGCTAGAAGGTCACACTGTGGCGAGCTTTTGATCATGTCTACTGTGCACGATAGCTAGAAGGTCACACTGTGGCGAACGCTTGGTCATGTCTACTGTGCACGATAGGTAGAAGGTCACACTGCGGCGAGCGTTTGGTCATGTCTACTGTGCACGATAGGTAGAAGGTCACACTGCGGCGACTGTTTGGTCATGTTTACTGTGCACTATAGGTAGAAGGTCACACTACGGTGAGCGTTTGGTCATGTCTACTGTGCACGATAGGTAGAAGGTCACACTGCGGCGAGCGTTTGGTCATGTCTACTGTGCACTATAGGTAGAAGGTCACACTGCGGCGAGCGTTTGGTCATGTCTACTGTGCACGATAGGTAGAAGGTCACACTGCGGCGAGCGTTTTGTCATGTCTACTGTGCACTATAGGTAGAAGGTCACTGCGGCGAGCGTTTGGTCATGTCTACTGTGCACGATAGCTAGAAGGTCACACTGTGGCGAGCTTTTGGTCATGTCTACTGTGCACGATAGCTAGAAGGTCACACTGTGGCGAACGTTTGGTCATGTCTACTGTGCACGACAGGTAGAAGGTGACACTGTAGCGAGCGTTTGGTCATGTCTACTCTGCACTATAGGTAGAAGGTCACACTGCGGCGAGCGTTTGGTCATGTTTACTGTGCACTATAAGTAGAAGGTCACTGCGGCGAGCGTTTGGTCATGTCTACTGTGCACGATAGGTAGAAGGTCACACTGCGGTGAGCGTTTGGTCATGTCTACTGTGCACGATAGCTAGAAGGTCACACTGTGGTGAACGTTTGGTAATGTCTACTGTGCATGATAGCTAGAAGGTCACACTGTGACGAACGTTTGGTCATGTCTACTGTGCATGATAGCTAGAAGGTCACACTGCGGCGAGTGTTTGGTCATGTCTACTGTGCACGATAGCTAGAAGGTCACACTGTGGCGAGCTTTTGATCATGTCTACTGTGCACGATAGCTAGAAGGTCACACTGTGGCGAACGTTTGGTCATGTCTACTGTGCACGATAGGTAGAAGGTCACACTGCGGCGAGCGTTTGGTCATGTCTACTGTGCACGATAGGTAAAAGGTCACACTGCGGCGAGCGTTTGGTCATGTCTACTGTGCACGATAGCTAGAAGGTCACACTGTGGCGAGCGTTTGGTCATGTCTACTGTGCACGATAGCTAGAAGGTCACACTGTGGCGAGCGTTTGGTCATGTCTACTGTGTACGACAGCTAGAAGATCACACTGTGGCGAGCGTTTGGTCATGTCTACTGTGCACAATAGGTAGAAGGTCACACTGCGGCGAGCGTTTGGTCATGTCTACTGTGCACGATAGCTAGAAGGTCACACTGTGGCGAACATTTGGTCATGTCTACTGTGCATGATAGCTAGAAGGTCACACTACGGCGAGCGTTTGGTCATGTCTACTGTGCACGATAGCTAGAAGGTCACACTGTGGCGAGGGTTTGGTTATGTCTACTGTGCACGATAGCTAGAAGGTTACACTGTGGCGAACGTTTGGTCATGTCTATTGTGCATGATAGCTAGAAGGTCACACTGTGTCGAACGTTTGGTCATGTCTACTGTGCATGATAGCTAGAAGAACACACTGTGGCGGGCGTTTGGTCATGTCTACTGTGCACGATAGCTAGAAGGTCACACTGTGGCGAGCGTTTGGTCATGTCTACTGTGCACAATAGGTAGAAGGTCACACTGCGGCGAGCGTTTGGTCATGTCTACTGTGCACGATAGCTAGAAGGTCACACTGTGGCGAACGTTTGGTCATGTCTACTGTGCACGACAGGTAGAAGGTGACACTGTAGCGAGCGTTTGGTCATGTCTACTCTGCACTATAGGTAGAAGGTCACACTGCGGCGAGCGTTTGGTTATGTTTACTGTGCACTATAGGTAGAAGGTCACTGCGGCGAGCGTTTGGTCATGTCTACTGTGCACGATAGGTAGAAGGTCACACTGCGGTGAGCGTTTGGTCATGTCTACTGTGCACGATAGCTAGAAGGTCACACTGTGGTGAACGTTTGGTAATGTCTACTGTGCATGATAGCTAGAAGGTCACACTGTGACGAACGTTTGGTCATGTCTACTGTGCATGATAGCTAGAAGGTCACACTGCGGCGAGTGTTTGGTCATGTCTACTGTGCACGATAGCTAGAAGGTCACACTGTGGCGAGCTTTTGATCATGTCTACTGTGCACGATAGCTAGAAGGTCACACTGTGGCGAACGTTTGGTCATGTCTACTGTGCACGATAGGTAGAAGGTCACACTGCGGCGAGCGTTTGGTCATGTCTACTGTGCACGATAGGTAAAAGGTCACACTGCGGCGAGCGTTTGGTCATGTCTACTGTGCACGATAGCTAGAAGGTCACACTGTGGCGAGCGTTTGGTCATGTCTACTGTGCACGATAGCTAGAAGGTCACACTGTGGCGAGCGTTTGGTCATGTCTACTGTGCACGACAGCTAGAAGATCACACTGTGGCGAGCGTTTGGTCATGTCTACTGTGCACAATAGGTAGAAGGTCACACTGCGGCGAGCGTTTGGTCATGTCTACTGTGCACGATAGCTAGAAGGTCACACTGTGGCGAACATTTGGTCATGTCTACTGTGCATGATAGCTAGAAGGTCACACTACGGCGAGCGTTTGGTCATGTCTACTGTGCACGATAGCTAGAAGGTCACACTGTGGCGAGGGTTTGGTTATGTCTACTGTGCACGATAGCTAGAAGGTTACACTGTGGCGAACGTTTGGTCATGTCTATTGTGCATGATAGCTAGAAGGTCACACTGTGTCGAACGTTTGGTCATGTCTACTGTGCATGATAGCTAGAAGAACACACTGTGGCGTGCGTTTGGTCATGTCTACTGTGCACGATAGCTAGAAGGTCACACTGTGGCGAGCGTTTGGTCATGTCTACTGTGCACAATAGGTAGAAGGTCACACTGCGGCGAGCGTTTGGTCATGTCTACTGTGCACGATAGCTAGAAGGTCACACTGTGGCGAACGTTTTGTCATGTCTACTGTGCATGATAGCTAGAAGGTCACACTGTGGCGAACGTTTGGTCATGTCTACTGTGCATGATAGCTAGAAGTTCACACTATGGCGAACGTTTGGTATGTCTACTGTGCATGATAGCTAGAAGGTCACACTGTGGCGAACGATTGGTCATGTCTACTGTGCATGATAGCTAGAAGGTGTCACTGTGGCGAGCGTTTGGTCATGTCTACTGTGCACGATAGCTAGAAGGTCACACTGTGGCAAACGTTTGGTTATGTCTACTGTGCATGATAGCTAGAAGGTCACACTGTGGCGAACGTTTGGTCATGTCTACTGTGCATGATAGCTAGAAGTTCACATTATGGCGAACGTTTGGTCATGTCTACTGTGCATGATAGCTAGAAGGTCACACTGTGGCGAACGATAGGTCATGTCTACTGTGCATGATAGCTAGAAGGTGTCACTGTGGCGAGCGTTTGGTCATGTCTACTGTGCACGATAGCTAGAAGGTCACACTGTGGTGAACGTTTGGTAATGTCTACTGTGCATGATAGCTAGAAGGTCACACTGTGACGAACGTTTGGTCATGTCTACTGTGCATGATAGCTAGAAGGTCACACTGCGGCGAGTGTTTGGTCATGTCTACTGTGCACGATAGCTAGAAGGTCACACTGTGGCGAGCTTTTGATCATGTCTACTGTGCACGATAGCTAGAAGGTCACACTGTGGCGAACGTTTGGTCATGTCTACTGTGCACGATAGGTAGAAGGTCACACTGCGGCGAGCGTTTGGTCATGTCTACTGTGCACGATAGGTAAAAGGTCACACTGTGGCGAGCGTTTGGTCATGTCTACTGTGCACTATAGGTAGAAGGTCACACTGCGGTGAGCGTTTGGTCATGTCTACTGTGCACGATAGGTAGAAGGTCACACTGCGGCGAGCGTTTGGTCATGTCTACTGTGCACTATAGGTAAAAGGTCACACTTCGGCGAGCGTTTGGTCATGTCTACTGTGCACGACAGCTAGAAGGTCACACTGTGGCGAGCGTTTGGTCATGTCTACTGTGCACAATAGGTAGAAGGTCACACTGCGGCAAGCGTTTGGTCATGTCTACTGTGCACGATAGCTAGAAGGTCACACTGTGGCGAACGTTTGGTCATGTCTACTGTGCATGATAGCTAGAAGGCCACACTACGGTGAGCGTTTGGTCATGTCTACTGTGCACGACAGCTAGAAGGTCACACTGTGGCGAGGGTTTGGTTATGTCTACTGTGCACGATAGCTAGAAGGTTACACTGTGGCGAACGTTTGGTCAGGTCTACTGTGCACGATAGGTAGAAGGTCACACTGCGGCGAGCGTTTGGTCATGTCTACTGTGCACGATAGCTAGAAGGTCACACTGTGGCGAACGTTTGGTTATGTCTACTGTGCATGATAGCTAGAAGGTCACACTGTGGCGAACGTTTGGTCATGTCTACTGTGCATGATAGCTAGAAGTTCACATTATGGCGAACGTTTGGTCATGTCTACTGTGCATGATAGCTAGAAGGTCACACTGTGGCGAACGATTGGTCATGTCTACTGTGCATGATAGCTAGAAGGTGTCACTGTGGCGAGCGTTTGGTCATGTCTACTGTGCACGATAGCTAGAAGGTCACACTGTGGCGAACGTTTGGTCATGTCTACTGTGCATGATAGCTAGAAGGTCACACTGTGACGAACGTTTGGTCATGTCTACTGTGCATGATAGCTAGAAGGTCACACTGCGGCGAGGGTTTGGTCATGTCTACTGTGCACGATAGCTAGAAGGTCACACTGTGGCGAGCTTTTGATCATGTCTACTGTGCACGATAGCTAGAAGGTCACACTGTGGCGAACGCTTGGTCATGTCTACTGTGCACGATAGGTAGAAGGTCACACTGCGGCGAGCTTTTGGTCATGTCTACTGTGCACGATAGGTAGAAGGTCACACTGCGGCGAGCGTTTAGTCATGTTTACTGTGCACTATAGGTAGAAGGTCACACTGCGGTGAGCGTTTGGTCATGTCTACTGTGCACGATAGGTAGAAGGTCACACTGCGGCGAGCGTTTGGTCATGTCTACTGTGCACTATAGGTAGAAGGTCACACTGCGGCGAGCGTTTGGTCATGTCTACTGTGCACGATAGGTAGAAGGTCACACTGCGGCGAGCGTTTTGTCATGTCTACTGTGCACTATAGGTAGAAGGTCACTGCGGCGAGCGTTTGGTCATGTCTACTGTGCACGATAGCTAGAAGGTCACACTGTGGCGAGCTTTTGGTCATGTCTACTGTGCACGATAGCTAGAAGGTCACACTGTGGCGAACGTTTGGTCATGTCTACTGTGCACGACAGGTAGAAGGTGACACTGTAGCGAGCGTTTGGTCATGTCTACTCTGCACTATAGGTAGAAGGTCACACTGCGGCGAGCGTTTGGTCATGTTTACTGTGCACTATAGGTAGAAGGTCACTGCGGCGAGCGTTTGGTCATGTCTACTGTGCACGATAGGTAGAAGGTCACACTGCGGTGAGCGTTTGGTCATGTCTACTGTGCACGATAGCTAGAAGGTCACACTGTGGTGAACGTTTGGTAATGTCTACTGTGCATGATAGCTAGAAGGTCACACTGTGACGAACGTTTGGTCATGTCTACTGTGCATGATAGCTAGAAGGTCACACTGCGGCGAGTGTTTGGTCATGTCTACTGTGCACGATAGCTAGAAGGTCACACTGTGGCGAGCTTTTGATCATGTCTACTGTGTACGATAGCTAGAAGGTCACACTGTGGCGAACGTTTGGTCATGTCTACTGTGCACGATAGGTAGAAGGTCACACTGCGGCGAGCGTTTGGTCATGTCTACTGTGCACGATAGGTAAAAGGTCACACTGCGGCGAGCGTTTGGTCATGTCTACTGTGCACTATAGGTAGAAGGTCACACTGCGGTGAGCGTTTGGTCATGTCTACTGTGCACGATAGGTAGAAGGTCACACTGCGGCGAGCGTTTGGTCATGTCTCCTGTGCACTATAGGTAGAAGGTCACACTGCGGCGAGCGTTTGGTCATGTCTACTGTGCACGACAGCTAGAAGGTCACACTGTGGCGAGCGTTTGGTCATGTCTACTGTGCACAATAGGTAGAAGGTCACACTGCGGCGAGCGTTTGGTCATGTCTACTGTGCACGATAGCTAGAAGGTCACACTGTGGCGAGGGTTTGGTTATGTCTACCGTGCACGATAGCTAGAAGGTTACACTGTGGCGAACGTTTGGTCAGGTCTACTGTGCACGATAGGTAGAAGGTCACACTGCGGCGAGCGTTTGGTCATGTCTACTGTGCACGATAGCTAGAAGGTCACACTGTGGCGAACGTTTGGTTATGTCTACTGTGCATGATAGCTAGAAGGTCACATTGTGGCGAACGTTTGGTCATATCTACTGTGCATGATAGCTAGAAGTTCACATTATGGCGAACGTTTGGTCATGTCTACTGTGCATGATAGCTAGAAGGTCACACTGTGGCGAACGATTGGTCATGTCTACTGTGCATGATAGCTAGAAGGTGTCACTGTGGCGAGCGTTTGGTCATGTCTACTGTGCACGATAGCTAGAAGGTCACACTGTGGCGAACGTTTGGTCATGTCTACTGTGCATGATAGCTAGAAGGTCACACTGTGACGAACGTTTGGTCATGTCTACTGTGCATGATAGCTAGAAGGTCACACTACGGCGAGGGTTTGGTCATGTCTACTGTGCACGATAGCTAGAAGGTCACACTGTGGCGAGCTTTTGATCATGTCTACTGTGCACGATAGCTAGAAGGTCACACTGTGGCGAACGCTTGGTCATGTCTACTGTGCACGATAGGTAGAAGGTCACATTGCGGCGAGCGTTTGGTCATGTCTACTGTGCACGATAGGTAGAAGGTCACACTGCGGCGAGCGTTTGGTCTTGTTTACTGTGCACTATAGGTAGAAGGTCACACTGCGGTGAGCGTTTGGTCATGTCTACTGTGCACGATAGGTAGAAGGTCACACTGCGGCGAGCGTTTGGTCATGTCTACTGTGCACTATAGGTAGAAGGTCACACTGCGGCGAGCGTTTGGTCATGTCTACTGTGCACGATAGGTAGAAGGTCACATTGCGGTGAGCGTTTTGTCATGTCTACTGTGCACTATAGGTAGAAGGTCACTGCGGCGAGCGTTTGGTCATGTCTACTGTGCACGATAGCTAGAAGGTCACACTGTGGCGAGCTTTTGGTCATGTCTACTGTGCACGATAGCTAGAAGGTCACACTGTAGCGAGCGTTTGGTCATGTCTACTGTGCACTATAGGTAGAAGGTCACACTGCGGCGAGCGTTTGGTCATGTCTACTGTGCACGATAAGTAGAAGGTCACATTGCGGCGAGCGTTTGGTCATGTCTACTGTACACGATAGGTAGAAGGTCACATTGCGGCGAGCGTTTGGTCATGTCTACTGTGCACTATTGGTAGAAGGTCACACTGTGGCGAGCGTTTGGTCATGTCTACTGTGCACGATAAGTAGAAGGTCACATTGCGGCGAGCGTTTGGTCATGTCTACTGTGCACGATAGGTAGAAGGTCACATTGCGGCGAGCGTTTGGTCATGTCTACTGTGCACTATTGGTAGAAGGTCACACTGTGGCGAGCGTTTGGTCATGTCTACTGTGCACGATAAGTAGAAAGTCACACTGCGGCGAGCGTTTGGTCATGTCTACTGTGCACGATAGGTAGAAGGTTACACTGTGGTGAGCGTTTGGTCATGTCTACTGTGCATGATAGCTAGAAGGTCACATTGTGGCGAGCGTTTGGTCATGTCTACTGTGCACGATAAGTAGAAGGTCATACTGTGGCGAGCGTTTGGTCATGTCTACTGTGCACTATAGGTAGAAGGTCACACTGCGTCTAGCGTTTGGTCATGTCTACTATGCAAGATAGGGAGAAGTACAGGGAAACAAATCTACTCATTAATTATCCATTCTACACTCACAATGAATGCATATTCGCCTTAAATCACGTATATTTTACACATTAATTTATGGAAATATACGTATAAAACACCTTTTCAAGTAATTTAATCTTACAAGTAAACTATGTATATAAGTAATTAAAAACCGATTCAAATGAGCAATCAGCAGCTAAATAGGGCAGATTGAAGAGAACTTAGCTATTCAGGTAGCCAACTATAACGTTATGACTTGACTCTTTTTGTTTTGGTTAGCTCTCGCAGTCTCCAAACCAACCAACCGTTTGGTAAAATACATTTGAAAAATGTCAAACGTTAACTTGCCCAAGCTAAACTAACATAGTATTAATTGATTTTTGTTGACGCAAGAAGATTGGTTTATTTTTGTTCTTGGAATTTATTATGAGAACGTTTTTAATGTAAATTGAAAATATTACTCGGATCTTAATTGAGCTTTTTCAACACAACAATTTGAGTATATGTTATAGCATATTTATTATATCGTAACGCTTAGATTGTTTTTGATAGGTATTATTAAACAAATATGTGTTTTTGCCTCAAAACTTCTTTTTATTTCTAAAATCGTATTCAGGGAAATTAAATATATAAATGATGAAATTATTAAAAATTTCAATCTCTTAATACAACTGTTAAAAAACCTACATTTTAACAAATTACGTCAAAAATAGCACTCTGCAATCAGTAATCTTCATTCATACATGTGCTACTAGTTGGAAGTTATTTGCATTAATTCTTTTCGCATCATAAATCCACGTAAGGGCACATTAAAACTTTTGTTTCTTTGTAGAAACTGTCCGTATATCAGGTAAGATTTAGTATCTGACAATTTTATGGGTCGATTTAGTGGTGATAAAGGCCCTGTCAACTTTAATACTTTATTTTCCAAAGTATTCGTTGTAATTTCATTTAGAAATAACCCTAAAACTCATTATTTAACAAAACCTTTTTGACAATTTCTTACCGTTAGACTATAGACTGTAGACAGTGCATTTAATATGTAATGAGTTCAAAAGTATACTTAGAGTATATAACACATAAATTACAAAATTAAATGTTTTTTGTATAGTAAAAAAGAGCTACAAGGTAAAAACATCTGCAATCACTGAACAATTTATAAATTAGTTTTCAGCATTGCAAATATTTAATTTAGGAAGTTAATATATTAAATTGAAATAGTTATTTTTAAAGTTACATATTATTAAATATAAAAAATATACAAATGATCAATAAAGAGTTTTATAATATTAATACATTTGTTTAAACTCATACATGGTATGATCGCCCTCATCTCCTCTTAAAGCTGGGACATTTGTTTAAGGATCCCATATTATAGATCTAAGTATTGTTCAATGATTGTTTTCTCTCTATATTCATTCTCTACTTACATGGAAAATTATTTTGAAAATTTATGAATTTAGACTTTAACCAGCTGTTTTTCAAACTTGAAAACTTTATTTCAAGTCTTGACCTGCATCCCGTACCTGCCGCTCCGTGAGATAAAAGTTTTTTGTATGGCCATGTTAATGTTTTTGTGTATGTTCGTTCGTTCGTGCGTCTGTGTGTTTTTGTGTAGTTATTTCAAGACTTTTTGACGACCACCTATTATTACTTTTTTTTTAAAGTAAAATTGTACGCCTTCTTAGCTTGAGAATGGCCCCATAGTCGGGTCGAAACCGGTCGCCCAAATACAGCGACGTGTGGATCACATGACAGTTAACCTCTTGATATAATTGAATACTTTGTTTATACATAACATATATTTTAATATAACAATATACCTAGTATACAAATGTTATGAAGTGTTGTTACATTACGACTCATTTTAATTAATATATTTCGTACTCAATTGCATGAACATATCCTCATAACATTTAAATTAAATAGGTGGTATATTTATTACCTTAATTAATTCTGTTACTTTGAATCTGTTACAGGTCATAATATCTAGTATAGATTAGTCGTAAATATATAAGGTAAATGTGGACGTGATGGAGATAAAACTAACAAGAAAAGTTTCAGTGCGTCGCGTCGCTCCGCTGAGCTCAGAAGAGGCTTAGTCTACTGATAACAGAGTCTGCTTCTTGGGTATCGCAATTAATTCTGATGCAAGTAAATGGTACTTCTGCCTTTAGTAATAATATATTGGCCAAGGTGAAAAGTTGCGAGGCTATCACATACATTCAAGTTAACTTATAAATTTTAATACTAAGCCAGTATTTGGCTTCCCCTGAAAAATACGCCTAAATATGCAAATAAAAACATAATGTAATTTTCCTTGGAGAACCTATATCTCAAAAAACCTACTATAACCACTGAATCATTTTGTTGATGTCCTGAGTGAGATTTGTTGGGAATCTAGGAAAGGAAAAGGTAAACCCAAACCATGTTCTCTTGCCAGGCGAAATGAAGAGGTGGGGGGGGGGGGGTTATAGGAAGTGTTACCTATTTCAGTGTTCATATTCAAACCTTGGTGAGAAAAACTTCGTGATGGACTAGATTATTATTTATTTTTTATAAATGTAATAAACTCACTGCAAGTAAAATCATTCAATCTCTCTCGCACAAATTGTCGTTAAAATGGGTGAAATTCGATACATTAATTTTAAATAACAGTCACAAAGTAACGCATACTTCAAATGCCCCTGCAGAACTATCAGAAAAACGCTATGATGGATAATTATAAGGGTCGCCACATACCTTGACGGACGGTCGGGCGAGAGTTGGCCTTGGCGCGGGAAGAAGAGTGACTGATTTTCTAAAAACCTTGGCTTTTCCTAGAATTATACACGATTAATCAGTTGCTTATTTGCATTAAATTTTCTTGGTAGCCAAAAAGATTTTAATTACCTTGTGATACTGCTGAGTAATCCTATGTCATGGTACAACTACCACTGATTTAAAATCTCTTGCTGTTATTTTCGTACTGGCCAGTTTTTTTAAATTTTTATGATATTTCCGTATTTAAAGTTCGTGTGTATCCGTTTAATAACTTTGACGACTTTTCTCACCACTAGTGAGGAAGAGGAATATGTTTAGCTAGCTTGATGCAAACTTGAAAATGAAGCCCTGAGGTTTGAAACCAGTGGTAGTTGTACCATGACATAGGATCACTCAGCAGGTAATGTAAACCATTTTGGTAATACAAAGTGATTTGGAGGCTATTTCATAATTTCTTGGTAGATATATATTTATATTTTGTATCTGAAATGTGTTGTGCTCATGTGTACAACTGATATAACAATTTCAGGAAACACATCAGAACATCTACCTGTGTATTTTCGTGGGAGCACTGTCAGTCGTGTCAGTATATACTAGTATGTAGTATACGACCCCTAAAACATCTGTAATGAAACAGTTATATAATAAAACAAGCTGCTTAAGCCAATGGTTTACTAATGGAAGGTCCGTGAATAGATATCTATCTCTGAGGAATGCTGGAGCGGGGAAAGCTGACATTCTCGCTACTGATTCTCCCTCTCCTATGATATTTAAAGATTTCACTGCAAAAATAACTCATTTATAAATCTTGGTTGCAAAATCTGACCATGTAAAACGGTAGTTGCTCCCTATCAATATAACATATGAATGCTCTTTACATCGACTTATGAAGTCTAATATAATTTCTTTCAGAAATATTGCCTTTAGTCTATACAACTGAATGCCTTTCCTTGATAACTGGACATTAGGCATCATAGGGTTCTAGTACCTATTAAATAAGCTGATTTAGAGGTAGTGATTCACAGGGTGACTGAAAATTAAACTGAAAACGTGATGTTCGAATACTTGGATTGCCTTTCTGTTTGAATTAATTATAGTTCTTCAAGTCCCTGATTTTTGATTTCTATAAACCAAAATTGTGGCTTTTGTTTAAACGAATTAAATTTCATTCAAATCGGAATAGTATTTTCTTATTTTGTCAACTAAAACATATTAATCAAGGTATGCAATATAGTCGTATGAACTTTAGTGGAGGAAAGCCGCCAATTAAGCGGGAGTTTTCCTCGCATTAAGACTCCTGCACTTCCTTTGTTTTTTTCCTGTGCAGGTGGACTAACGGCTTAACGTGACTTCCGAACCACGGGAGCGGCCGGCCGAGCTTTTTATCACGAGCCAGGAGTTGAACTCGGGCCCGCCGGGTGATAACCCAGAGCTCTACCACCGAATTACGGCCGCTGCCTACTTATATATATTTATATATATATTTAGGTAAAAAATATAACTTAATCAAGGCGAAAATACGTTATAAGCTTATGTATTTGGAATGTAAAATTGTGATAACATAAAATAATAGTTACAATTAGATACATTTAAAACACGTTTTACAACCCTTGAATATATTATTATACTTCACTCGCCAAAAAGACTGTAAATCACAGAGTAATCCATTTAGATCGGCAACACCGATCATTTTCAGGCCCAATGCGTCGTTGAAAGACCACCTAATTCGTTAAAATAACAAGCAATTTCGTGATTATAAACTAAATCCAGATTGGCTTGGTTAATTAAATGTACTTTACTGATTAACTGTATTAACTGTATTAAATGATCTTGTGTAATCCATTACCACGGGTACAGAAAACCCCTTAGGAATAATACCGGTACATTAAGTACAACCTAACTACTAATAATGAGACTAAATCTGTTTTACAGTTGAAATGCACCTTTATATTTCTTTATAACAATAAAAGAAAAATACATTATATGTATTTAAGATTTACTTATAAGTATAAGTATAGATTATACTTATACTACGCCTAATCAATCTATTTGTATGAGAACATTCATATCCAAACCCTCATAAAGGATCTGAGTAGGTAATTATCTAAGAAGTTTTGCTGAGGGAATGCAAGGGTTATTTTAAGCATGACAAAAAATATCCTGTACCGGTGTACCAGTACATACCAGCTTGTAGTGAAACTTCTAACCCCTAGCTTTTCTGGCTTCGTTCCACCAACAGACCTGCATTCTGTGTACAAAATAAGACACAAAGAGGCCTCCAGTCTCTTAAAAAATAGGCTAGAATGTTTGCTTAAGCTTTTAACTCGGTGTTATGAAAACAAGGGTGTTATAAATATATTTCATTGTCTTTTTAAACGATTTTAGATTGAATGAGTAGGCCTAAGACTGAAAATAGTGTGCTCGCATGAGTCCCAAAACAAATGTATTTAGTTCATCAAGGATTTTGACATAAGCTATATATATATATATATTTAAAATTTTAGCCATATTTAAACATTTTAATACATCGTTTCATTACCGACAAGCATAAATGAAACTGGATTCAATTTATAAAGAGAAAAGCTATTTCAGTAATACACTGTTGGGCCACGAGCTGCAACTTTAGATCTGGAAGAGTTATACGCTCCAACTTCACAGTCATACAAACTAAAATACAGATACTATATTCGAGTGTATTTACAGCTCCACTAATGCTTTTAACAGATTAAATAAATATATATTCAATTTAGTGACGGTAAATTACTGTTTTACTATAAACTGTAACTATAAACCTAGGTCGATAAAAGTATCGTCTGTCATTACAAGCTTTTTCCCGAATGTAAACAGTACATTTACATTCATTTGGCCTATTCTGTGTGTCATTGTGTTCTAGATTTGATTCGTCCGAAATCCAGACGGTTTGGAGACCTTTTGACGGTTCGGATCCTTTGGCTGCGATGGTGAATTACTTACCTACATGTGTTACTCCTCTACAGTGGAAATTGACATCTCGCAGCATACATTGTTGTTACTTACATTATATCTCAAATCATTTTATATTTTTAATCCAATTTTTAACTTACAATAATTGTTGCATTACTGAACAATATTACTCAACCTGGAATAACAGAACATATATTTCATTAATAGGACTGTTGTTCCACCTAATATTAGATAATGACGCGTGAGCGAAACAGCACGGCACAACAACGGCTTTTTTGTTTGGTTAGTTTTTCTTTCTCAATTTACAATTGAATGCTTTATCAGTTCTCTGTTTTAGTTGTTTGTGTTTTCCCCCAGCTTTGATCAGATTGTGCCATTAACAAAGGTTAATGGCACAATCTGATAAGTTCTAGGTAAGTTTCCTGCTAAGTTCTAGGTATTCTTCTCACATGAAGACGGGATCAGATCCCTAACCCTGAAACGTCGTGTTTCTCTAATCACTGATGGCAAATGTCCCCAATAATTTCTTAAATAACATAAATTCACCATCACCAACAATGAATTTGAAACAAAGTGGGTACATACACTTTTGAAAACAATATTAAAGGCATGATAATAATTTTACAACAATCGATAATTAAGCAATTATGCTTCCTTGCTTGATAATATAATGATAACACTTAAAATTAATTTACGAAAATCACGAACTCATCCTCTAAAAACGTTCTCATTATATTACATTGGCATTTTACTTCACTTCTTACTTCAAGTCTCTTAACCGCCGAGGACGCTTTGATTAACAGCAATAAGCACAAAAGCCCTTGTAAAACTCTTCTTGTCCTCTTACGTTCCAATTTCTCTTTGCCAACATTAATTTTAATTACTCGGGTTTCGTTTCAACTCCATGGATGCTTTGATTCTAGATCAGTAGGAGCTACGCAATTTTTCTCTGCTTTCATCACGGTTTATTGAACACTCAAATATGAAATATGTTTAAAAATGGTTTACGTTCTATGCTTTTCCATGCTAAATCAATGTATAATATTGAAGTAACACATGATAAAGAATTCAGTATTACAAAAAAATAACCTTTAGTTTTGTTTCAAATAAACATAATACGTATAGAACTATTTTCAAGTAAAATACTTTAGATTGTCTAAAATTAACATGATTAGTATGTTGAAAAGTAAATTATTTATTATAGAATATGAATTGGATATTAATACACAAAGTTCTATGAAATAAATCTTTCGTTTAGTAAGGTTATTTAATGTTGCTAAATGCGTGAAATATTTTGGTGATTTGTATGGAAGGTATTAATTGTCATTCGAGTCAGTGATGCAAATATTACCATCAATATTTATAAAACTTTTGTAAATACTCGAATCATAAAACAAATATTATTTACTGGCTTTTTTAATTATACTATATTGAATAAAATAAACTGCCTCTCCATCATTATACCTCAACACAAATCAATAACAAAAACAAAAGTACTCATATATTTTAAAACAAATTTATACCATTTACATCGTAACTAAAGCGCCCATTGCTCGAAAGCGAGAAAATCTCCGTGTAAGACTCAGGGAATCAACTTTTAAACTTATCAATACCATGTACACTGTAACCATAATACATAGTAATGTTAGTTATTAGGTACTGATTATTAATAATTTTCTGATAGTTCATGTTTAGGAATCTCTGTCTTTTAACAGCTTTTAGACATAAAAAGATGTGTTGCCTTAGTCAGATGATACCGGCAATGAATAAAATATGGTCAAGTAGATTTTGAAATGTAGTCTTTACAATTTATAACTGAAAAAGACTTAACACCAGCAAATATAGGATAAGTGATATTTTACTTAGTACAAACCGCGCAGTGCTGTAGAAGCCTCAGACGAACTGTCCAAAGAACCGTTAAGTGGGAATTTGTACCCGGTGTTAAACACTATAAGAGAATTTTAATTCTTGTTTTAGCGAATTTTCCCTATAGGGAAGAAGCTATTACCGTAGTCGGCATGGTAAATGGTAAGACCTAGGCCCGGGACCATGATAACTTTTCGTTTTGAGGTCCCCAAATGCCAAAAACACCATTCGTTAAAAACTGTATATAGATATATATATATATATATATATATATATATATATATATGTATGTATATCCGTGAACACGATATATCTATATGCTTATAATATGATAATATATGCATATGACACGATATATGATCCCATATATATGTATGTCCGTGAACACGATAACTCTCGTAAAAATAATCCGATGTTGACGAAATTTGGTATACACGTGTAAAGCGGCATTTATGACTCTAGTTCGAAAACCAGACTGATCGACCAATCCGAAGGGGTATTTTGGGGGGGTTTTGTACCCCAAAAATGGGTTTTATGAGTTTTTTACATATAATTAAAAAAAGTCATTTTAGTTTCTCCATTGGAATCAGCATAAAAGATGCACAATTTTGTTTTTTGATCATTGCTCTACAACAAATGGTTACAGAGATATTGAAAGAGCTAATCACAGTACGTTGTCCAATGTTATTCTTATGGAGAATAAGAAAAATTTTATATCTCGCTTATTTATCAACTTATCCTGATGAAAATTGGTATATTGCTTCATATCGTTGTGGTCTATTGAGATTTGCACTAAAAAACATTTTTTGCCTGTATTTCCTGTAGCAGCAAACCTGCGTAGTCAGCCCCATGCCATTTTTATGGAGAATAAGTAACGTGTTATCTCCCTTAATTTTGAAAATAAATTAATAAAATTTGGTATGTGGCTTTACCTACTTAAGATGTATTGATATTTGTATAAACCCCCATTTGTTGTGTTCCTTGCTTCAGCAAACCTGCATCCTCAACCGCCATGTTATTCTTATGGAGAATAATTAAAATGTCCATAAATCGTTTATTTATAAATTTATATTGATGAAACTTGATTTTTTGTTTTATGTGGTATTAAGATACACATATATGCATTGGAAATTTGCTGAGTACGCAGGTTTGCTGCTACGGGGGTATTTTAAATAATTAACGATAACATATTCAAAATACAACAAAAACCTGCAAATATAGAAACTATTATCTTTCATTTAGAATAAACCGCATGCATATCGACCCGGTATAAGTCTCAGACGAACTGTCCAAAGGACTGGAAAAGTGTGAATCTTTACCCTATGTTAATTCCATAAGAGAACTTTAATTCTCATTTTTAAATTGTTTATCAACCATATAAGAAAAAACAGCCAAAAACTGCAAATATAGGAGCAGTTATTTGCCATTTATTACAAACCGCATGCTATTCGGACCAGTGGAAGGCTCAGACTTAAGAATTAATTGTTGCAGTGTCTTAAGAATTCAGTTATGCGTTTTAAATATAAGGATGATTTATATCTTTGGAGTTCATTGAGTTTCTTCAGTCCTGTACAGCGTATTCCAAGAGCATGAACTAATCACTCGCCTTGGAATTACACCTTATGAAATAACTTTGAAGAGTTGTTATCAATCCTTAACACCAACCGTGCAATGCTCTATAATATAACTACTGTCACCGTTCTTATAACAGTGTTAATTGAACCCCTGTTATGGGGGTAAAACATTTCGACTACATAGAACCTCAAATAAGTAATATAATACAACTAACTGTTTTATTAAAATATTTGTTAATTAAACTTTTTATGCAAGTAATCAGTAACGTTTGACTTTTACAATTTTAGTTTGTTTACACAATACATTGGTAAAGCTATTTATTGTATTTAAAATAAAACCTAAGTCCGCCTATATTAAGAGACGCCACTGATGAGAACTCACACCACAGTACTAACGGTTCCCACTTCCGATCTCTGCTTTACTTGAGTCGTTTGTCTCGAGAAATATCTCGTGCGTGTGGTTTATCGCGATCTAAAACTATTAATTACATTAAATATTGTGGTTTTCTTTAATACTAATTCTTTGATTAACAAGCAAGTATCATTCCGTGGGTTTTGCAGCCATCCGTATTTAAATCATTTTTACTTAGTTTAAAACAAGTTGTATAGATGTTTTACAATAATAAATTCGTGGACTTCCGTCTGGATATAATATGATTTGAACCCTAACAGATAATTCTACACCATTTAATTATTACCGGAACAATACAATATTTTTATGGAAAGTTGTTTTTACACACTATACCTATGTTCCCACAAGTATTAGTTTGTCATTTGAACCCGGTTACTGGAGAAACCTACAATTACAGCTTATTTCATATGTGTAACTCGACTGCATATTATTCCGTGGCTTAGCTTTAACTTAGATTTCTAGGAAATTAAATGTCTCTAATCTATAAAATAAAAATGTAACAGGAACCTTTGAGAAACTCGTAATTCCGACACCATAAACAAAATACTTAATAATAATACTCAAATTTGATTAGATGTGGGTTTTATTTGATTACAAAACTGAAATCAGGGCGGTGCTATTGGACCCAGCAGCTATAACTGTTACTAAAGCAGCAAGGTATTTTTAAACCGAGATTAAAGTTATGTCCCAAACATTTATTAATTTTATCTAAGCAGCTTCAATTTTTTGTTTTGTCTATTAAAATATATTTATGCAAATTAATTAACAAAAGCTATGGATAGTTTCTGTTCCAAATTTATCTCGGTTTGGTCACTTACTGGCCAGATGATATTTTATCAAGTATTCCGAGGGTTTCTTTCTGATATAAGGGTAATAACCCGAAATCAATAAACCGTGTAGATATGAGAATGTTTAATCTTCTTTTATTACTAACAGATTTTTTATAACTAAAAGGTTAATAGGCGGGGATAGTGGTAAAAGCTAATCATTTAGTAAATATAAGCTGAACTGAAAAAAACACATTTAAATTTGTAAAAAGTGATGAGTAAGGATACGCATATTTTCTCAATAAAGCCCATAGGGTACTACATCGAATTTATTAAAATGACATCTTTTAATTTGAACACAAATAATTATAATTACAACCTTATGTTTTAAAGAAATGGTTTTAAGCCCTGAACTGTTCGGATAAAATATCTTCACCAAGCGCTTATAACGTTTCACAAGCCTGCAGACGTTTTAAACTTCCAGAGATATCTTTGAATTTGTGATTTAATCCCATGATTATTATTTTTATTTAAAACCCTAATCAGAATGTCACTGTTATTTTTAACTGTAAGCAATAACTTTTAAACAGTCCCCCTATTTGAATGACCCTCGCTATTCAATTATGTTAGCCCATATCACTCTCAAAATATTCGCCGTGTTTTTTTTTCAAACTTCATTGTTTGTGACATTGATCTTAATTTGATTGTTTATTTGTTTTTAAACATAATAATTATAATTAACTCTATAATTCACTATCGTTTCATATACAGGTAGACGACTAAAACGTCACAAACATATCAAGAGATATATGTAAGTGGGGGTTAGAATAGTAAGATATCATATCTGTATAAGTAGGACATTTTACATTTATATAAATTTTTAATATTATTTTAATAGTTACTATGTTAGTGAACGCTCCGCTCCCATAATGAGCAAGTAAATAACATAACGTATCATCCTTGTAAAAAGCGCTTCGTACATACAAAGAGGGTTCAGAAACTCAAGTATCTTCGAGAGCTAAGAAGAGAGTGAGATTGCCGAAGGTTAAAAATACTCACAAACCTTCAATCATTCTACTCTTTGTCCAGCTTTACTAATAAATAAAAAACAAAGAGTACAATACAGAAGAAAGAATTCAATAGAATAAACCAAGTAAAACTAGTTTAAACCAAAAAAAAAAACTCAAGCGTTTTCTCTTCAATTGCAGAACCAGACAAAAAAAACTGATTTAATGTTTTGGGTAACTAAGTTTCTATGAGATACTTATTTATACTGTACCAACAATAAAGTTTTTGTCTAAATATTTTAAATTTATAATATTCCTTCTTACTGGATATACCAAATGGTGCGTCTCGTCTCGTCTGAACCTTCATCGTATTGTTTTGCAACATTATAAAAATCACACAGTCAAAGGTTTAATTAGGATATTATAATTTTAATTACGATATACCCATACAAATAAATCTGTAATAATTTGATATTTATTTTAAATAACACTTCACAATAACAAGTATGTATTAGGACTACTTTTAAAGTTTTATTTGTTATTTTATTTATTTAACTTTTCACATAAATATACAAATGTAAGATAATATGACAGTAAACATATTCAAATCTATATTTATAAAAAAGGAGGTTGGTTTGTATATGTATTATGGACTCGGACACCGTTGGACCGTTTGCCATGAAACTTGGTATATGTATATATGAATGTAAAATTTCACGGAGAAGGTTTTTAAGCCATCCATTTTGTCCGAACTCAATTGGGTTCCTCCCAAGAGGGCCAAAAGGGTTCCCATATAAACCTTATGGAAAGAAATTGTTGTTTATATAAACCCTAATGACTTGTTTACTTGAACAGGTGATCTTGGTGACGTTGGTTTTAGTTGGTAATAGTCAAAGCCATGAAACGTCTGCCGGGTAACAGCTAGTTATCTATAAATATATAATAATTCCTGGCACTTTAATCTTAGAATCAGTAATTATAATAATAATAATAATACTAAAAAAACTTCCATGAAAGCTTTTGGTTACTTTTAGGGTTATTGTAATTCTTAACTTAACCGAAGTTTATCTTTCAACAATGGAAAGATTCAGCTAAAGGCGGTTTAAGTTGAAGGTATCGCAAAAGTAATCCTTTCATTGAAAAGGACGCCATTAATTTAATAGAGTTATTCATTAAGGGAGATTTGCTTCCAATCTCAAATAACTTAATAACAGCGTCCTTATCGGTGTTTGTTAGCAGTCTCAAGCTTAGTGGCATTCAATAAGTCAGTTAATCAAACTTTTCACCTAAGTTCACAAAGTTCACCTAACCTGATAGTATCATCCTTTACACTCGAATTAAGTTCTAACATGTTTTTTTCGAGTAGTTTGACCATTTGAAAAACAATAGAGTTGAATCCGTATGTAATACATATGAAAATATTTTAATTGTATTAGTTATTTTAAGAGGTGATTATTCAATATGCTATACCGAATTATGTCAGACAGAATGGCTGGTTTAAGTTTAGGTTTTGCTAAACATGATCTTAAACAAATATAATATGGTCTGAGTTCCTCTTTCCTATTAAAAAAATAAGAACTTAATATTATTATCGAACCCGAGTGCCATCAAATACTAAAGTAACTAGTTTAATGTATAATAAGAATATACATGAATAATAACACTAATAGGGTTAATAACACCTATCAAAGTATATTCCAATGCACCTACGATGACAAACTGCAGATTTTGTTTAAACGTTTCCGAAATTATTCTTAGTTTTTTGTTTAGTTTTTTATTAGCTGTGATTAAATCTAGATGTCATATTAATTTACCTTAAATATTGACTACCTATCAATAGCTTACCAAAAGCAGAATAAACATTTAACTATGTCTATACCATAGGCAATGTAGAATGTTCAAAGTGAACTTACTCTTCATGTTCATATGTATACCCTTTAAGTTGCTTGTCATGGAAAGCAATGCGATGTGTGCCCCCGCGTATTAAGGTTGTATTAGCGAATTTCCCCTATAGGGAAGAAGCTATTACCGTAGGTCTCATGGTAAGACTTAAGCCCGAGACCATGATAACTTTTTGTTTTGAGGTCCCCAGAAGCCAAAAACACTATTCGTTCAAATTTATATATATACAAGGTGTACATAAAGTCCCACACGGGTTTAATATTTTTTGAATGATAAGAGTTAAATCAATAAGATTTGGTACATCAACACTACACCAAAAAATCTCCTTTTTGAAGGAACTATCAGTTTTCTGTCATATCATGGGGACATCCCGCAAGGAGTCAGAAGGAAATTTTAAATAGGAGCATAGGTCAATATGCACATCACTTTAAAGGGCTTATCTAGCAGAATTTAATGCTGCAAACCGTACTAAAAAAGGTTGATCCAGTAAAAATTGGCGGCTGTTCAAAGGTTTTACTTGGTTACATTTTATTAGTAGCCACAACCCCATTACAGCAAAACTGCAACTAAAATGAATACTACAGCTAAATACTACATTATGCCTGTCAATACAGAAGTGAATTATGACGTTAGTTATCCTCAAGGGTTACAAATTTGGTCCAAATCTATTGATAACGGGGAAAAACTGGTAACAGTAACAATTAGAAAGATCTTTTTTTTTAATAAAACCTTTGAACAGCCGCCATTTTTTACTGGATCAACCTTTTTTAGTGCGGTTTGCGGCATTAAACTCTGCTATATAAGCCCTTTAAAGTGATGTGCATATTGACCTATGCTCCTATTTAAGATTTCCTTCTGACTCCTTGCGGGACGTCCCCATTATATGACAGAAAACTGATAGTTCCTTCAAAAAGTAGATTTTTAAGTGTAGTGTTGATGTACCAAATCTTATTGATTTATCTGTTATCGTTCAGAAAATATTAAACCCGTGCGGGACTTTATGTACACCTTATATATATATATATATATATATATATATATATATATATATATATATATATATATGTGTCCGTTAACACGATAACTTGAGTAAAAAAAGGCCGATTTTGATGAAATTTGGCTCAAACGTGTAAAATGACATTCATGACTTTAAGTTCGAAAACCAGAAAAATCGGACCATGGGAAGGGGGGTTTATGGGGGTTTTAAATTTTCCAAAACCAGTTTTTTGTATTTTTCACCCAAAAATTTTAAAAAACTTAATTTTGGTTTCGACCATTTTATAGAGCTTAAAAAAAAATAATATAGTATTTTGAATTATTAACCTAGGTTAAGTGGTTGCGGAGAAAATCCAAAAAACAAACTCATAAAATCTCCGATGTTAATCTTATGGGAAACATGTTTTTGGCTTTTCCTCAGTTTATTTTAATGTAAACTTCCCATTTGCTTTTACCAATCTGTTAATTTCCACAAAACAATCATTTTGGTGTTTAAATTGTGATTCTACGCCCAACCGTTGCAGAGATACTCAAAGTGCTAAACACAGTACGTTGTCCAATGTTATCCTTATGGAGAATAAATAAAATTTGATATCTCGATTATTTATGAATGTATGTTGATGAAATTTGGTACGTGGCTTCACGTAGTACTGGTATATTGATATTTGCACAAAAAATTGGTTTTTGTTAATTATTCCCGTAGCAGCAAACCTGCTTACTCAGTCCCCATGTTATTCTTATGGAGAATAAGTAAACTGTAATGACTCCCTTAATTATGAACATAAATGAATAAAACTTGGTATGTAGCTTCACTTGGTTGAGTTATATTGACAATTATATAAAAACCCATTTTTTTGTTCCTTATTGCTGCAAACCTGCTTTCTCAGCCCCCATGTTATTCTTATGGAGAATAACTAGAATGTTATAAAGCGCTTATTTATGATTGAATATTGATGGAACTTGGTATGTGGCTTCTCCTAGTTAAATTCTATTTATATTTGCATAAAAACCAATTGTTTGTGTTCCTTGTTTCAGCAAACCTACGTACTCATTACCAATGTTATTCTTATGGAGAATAATTAACATCGCTTATGTGTGAATATATTTTTATGAAACTTGGTATGCGGCTTTATGTGGTATTAAGACATATTTTATGCATTGGAAATTCGCTGAGTATGCAGGTTTGCTGCGACGGGGGTATTTTTTTAAATTGAGATTGAGAGCAGAACGGGAAATACTTCTCTGATTATTATTTACTTCAGCTCATCTGGATTCTATTTTCTCTTACACTGACATTTTAGGCATTTTAGACGTAATAAAAACTTCAATAATTTTGTTATATAATATAAAACCAACAAGAATTTATAGTTTTACTTTTCAAGGGTCGTTTTTTAACTTCTATATACACTTTAGATAACAAAATAAAATACATTCCTTATGATTTTTCAAGGAATGTAACAAATTATTACTAGAGTGGCTGAAATTGCATCGTTTACTATTACAATATACCCGACGCAGCACGCCTGCGTATTTAGCGATTTTCCAACTGATACATAATATGTATCTCACAACCACATAAAGTCACTAACCAAGTTTCAACAAACTAAAATTAGAAATAAGCAAGAAAACATCAATTACATTTCCACAACATTAGGGTTGAGTACAAAGATTTACTGCAAGGGAGAGTATAAAAATGGGTTATTAATCCAAATATCAACAGACCACCTCTATGTTATGAAGCCGCATACGAAGTTTAATTTATGTATGTTTATTGGCAAGATATATTAACCCCCCATAAGTCTAATATTGAACACCATAACGTGTTTATCGCGTTTATTCTGTTTTAGCAATCATTTAAAAAAATGTAGTAAAAACTGGAAAATATAAACAAATTAGCTTTAATGTCTAAGTATAATACAAGGATCTGATGATGTGTAACAGGCCATCTGATGAAGGATGCAAAACCGGAACTGCAGCAACTCTGTTTGATTATTATGAAGTAGGAAGTTATATCATCACAAAAAAAAAATACCCCCGTCGCAGCAAACCTGCGTACTCAGTGAATTTCCGATGCGTACTTTGACTTAATACTACATAAAGCCGCTTACCAAGTTCCATAAAAATATATTAACAAATAAGCGATATTTTAATTATTCTATATAAGAATAACATTGGGGATGAGTATATAGGTTTGCTGACACAATTTTGATGCAAATATCAATTCAATTCAACTAGGTGAAGCCACATACCAAGTTTTATCAATATGCATTCATAAATAAGTGTTATATAACATTTGAATCATTATCCATCATAAAAACATGGGGCTGAGTAAGCAGGTTTGCTGCAAAAGGAACGAAAAATAAGGGTTGAGTTACATTGATATTTCAAACCTGCTTACTCAGCCCCATGTTTTTATGATGGATAATGATTCAAATGTTATATAACACTTATTTATGAATGCATATTGATACAACTTGGTATGTGGCTTCATCTAAGCCACATACCAAGTTTCATCAATCTACATTCATAAATATACTATTTATGACATTTTAATTATTCTCCATAAGAATAACATGGCGGCTGAGTATGCAGGTTTGCTGAAGCAAGGAACACAAAAATGGGGTTTTATACAAATATCAATATAACTCATGTAGGTAAAGCCATATACCAAATTTCATTAATTTATTTTCATAATGAAGGGAGATAACACGTTACTTATTCTCTATAAGAATAACATGGGGCTGAGTACGCAGGTTTACTGCTACGGGAGCCTTTGGTAAAAAATTGTTTTTTTGAGCAAATATCAATGGTCCACAACCAGATGAAGCCGTATACCAAGTTTCGTCAGTATACGTTCATAAATAAGCAACATATAAAATTTTTATTTTCCTCCATAAGAATAACATTAGACAACGTACTGTGTTTAGCACTTTCAATATCTCGGTAACCAATTGACGTAGAGAAATGATCAAAATACCAAATTGTATGTTTTTTTAAGCTGAATCCAATGGAAAAACTAAAATTTGACTATTTCCACAATTATATGTAAAATATTCGAAAAACCCATTTTTGGGGTACAAAACCCCCCCAAAATACCCCTTCGGATAGAGCGATCTGGCTGGTTTTCGAACTTAAAGTCATAAATGTTGCTTTACACGTTCAAACCAAATTTAATCGAAATCGGATAATTTTTATGAGAGTTATCGTGCTCACGGACACACACACACACACACACACACACACACACACACACACACACACACACACATATATATATATATATATATATATATATATAGATATACAGTTTCGAACGAATGGTGTTTTTGGGGTCTGGGGACCTCAAAACGTAAAGTTATCATGGTCCCGGGCCTAGGTCTTACCATGCCAACTACGGTAATAGCTTCTTCCCTATAGGGGAAATTCCCTAAAATCGGAGGTGGAAGAAAATATAAAATCGTGGGGGGGCAAAAATAAAAATCGGGGGGGAGCAAAATTATAAAATCGTGGGGGGGAGCAAAAATATAAAATGGGGGAACATAAAATAACAAATTAAATCGAAGAGGGGGGGAGCAAAATATAAAATTGGTGGTGGGACGAAAATAAAAATGGGCGGGGGAGCAAAAATGGGGGGGGGAATATAAAATCGGGGTGGGGCAAAAATAGAAAATGGGGGAACGTAAAATAAAAATATAAAATCAAATGGGGGGGAGCAAAATATAAAACCAGTGGTGGGGCAAAAATTAAAATTGGTTGAAGGGAGCAAAAGTATAAAATCAGAGGGGCTGGCAAAAATATAAAATGTGGGGACATAAAATAAAAATATAAACTCGAGGAGTGGAGGATCAAAATATAACGGTGGTGAGGCAAAAATAAAAATCGGGTTGGGGGGGCAAAATATAAAATCGGGGGGTGGCAAAAAATATAAAATTGGGGGGGTACAGGAAGTATCGGTAGAAATTGTTTTTTGTGCAAATAAGAATAGACCACAACCAGATGAAGCCACATTAATATTTGTTCATTAAGCGAGAAATAACATTTTACTTATTCTCCATAACATTAACATTGGACAACGTACTTTGTATAGCACTTTTAATATCTTGGTAACCAATTGACGTAGAGCGATGATCACAATACCAAATTGATTGTTTTTTTAAGCTAAATTTAATGGTTTAAACAAAAGTTTGGGTTTAAAAAGAATTACATGTAAAAAGTTCAAAAAACCAATTTTTGGGTTACAAAACCCCCTTTAAAATAGAGCGACCTGTATGGTTCTCGAACTCATGAAAATAGATCCTGCCTTACACGTTTGTACCAAATTTAATCAAGATCGGCCCAATTTTACGAAAGTTATCGTGCCTACGGATACATATATATATATATATATATATACATATATATGTATATACACCTATGTATATATAGATTTATATACATATATATTAATTTGAATGAATGGTGTTTTTGGCATCTGGGGGCCACAAAGCGAAAAGTTATCATGGTCTCGGGCTTAAGTCTTACCATGAGACCTACGGTAATAGCTTCTTCCCTATAGGGGAAAATCGCTAAAAATTAGAACTTGGGGTTTTTGGGGAGTTAAAGCCCCAAAATTGTCAATATTGCCTTATTTTATATTAACTTTAAAGCTGGTAGACGTCTAGTTTTATTAAAAACAAACAAAAAAACATAGTGATATTAAAAAAAATTAAAACCCTGAGATTTAGACGTGGTGATATTGAAATCAGTTTGAGGCGTCTCCGAGTTGACTTGCTAATGTTGTTGACTAAAGCGTCTCTTTCAGCTGTCATCTCCGGGGCTCCAGACCTACTTTATATTTTAAATTAAAACGTCGTATCCGCTGCACGGTAAGTTAAAGAAACATTTGGTTAAATAAAAAATAAACTGTAAATACACTTCTTAGCTCTAAGAGTTTCATTGAAAAAACGTGGGATACACAGCACTCACCTGAACTGAAGTAACTGGTTTGAATGAGCACAGCAACAATAAGAAGATATTTACACACGCACAGACACACACACGCACACACACAAACACACACACACACACACACACACACACACACACACACACACACACACACACACACACACACACACACACACACACACACACACACACACACACACACACACACACACACACACACACACACACACACACACACACACTACACAATATTTTGTCTTCATTGGTGACTTCTTTAGATGAAGAGTAGAGAGTTACTGTCAGTTAAAATACAGTATGAATTCAAGTACACTTCTTGACTTTAGTAAAGTGTGTAGGTTTATTTTACAATAATGTAAAATATTATTTATCAAGACATTACGATATTTGAGTTTATGAGTCAAATGCATGAAAATAAAAAAAATCTTATGCTGTTACGTTCTCATATACTGTCCCATGTAGAAAGCAATCCCTTTTACGTTCGATAAATTTGATTGAGTATTGAAATTAAGATCTCTCCCTCAGCCCCCAGTTCAGTAGAAGGCTGTATGTCGATTTTGATTTAATGACGGAATGCATTACAAACCCGGCTTTTTCCAAACATATTCTAGTACTGATAAAATATTAAACCGCACAAAGGTGTTTAACTATGTTTTATAATACTTAGAATAATTGGAATTCAGTTACACGTATAAATCAGCATCCTAACTTACATAACTTAACCACCTAGTGATAAGAATTCGTTCTTAAACAAAAGAACGCAGGTTCAAACAACTTGTCTGAAATCCGAATATATTATTTTGACCTCTCTTAAAGTATAAATAAAAAATAATGCACAACAATCTTACAACACCGGCTTTCTTAGAGTTCGGACAGTTCCCTATCAAAACGTTAAAAAATGCCACTGGCGTAGATAGACACCAAAACAACAACAAAACAAAACACCCAGTTTATTAATTTTTTTATAGGGACATTAAACTAATTTACATAGTATTTACATTTAGCAGCTTATTGTCCGCCAGACTTACATGTACCTATTTTAAAGTAAATCTAAAATAAATTTAAATTCTAGCAACCGGTCTCCTGTATTAATTGATTTTTTATAATATTTAAGAAATCAGATGATTTTATTTTTTATAGTACAGTGTTTTAGCACTTACAAATTACGATAAACCAGAACACGTATTTTGTATAAAGTATACTATAGAACAAACAAATTGCGATGGCTCGCAGATGTAAAGGTTTTGCCCCCAACAATCAAACGAATACCATTGAATAATTGGACCAAATTGAATACCTTTTAACACGCTCATAAATTTTATTTAGATTATATTAAAAATAGTTCTTTTAAATTTTAATATTTTAGCAAATGTAACTAACTAAATGTGAACTGAGTTATGTTGAGGGCAGTAAACCTGTTGTGACAAAGAAGGAACGTGTGCCAGTTGTTTTCAATGTTATTGTTATCGATGTTTTCCCGTATGTCAATTGTTTTAACGGTGGTGAAGAACAGTAAAAATGAATTACCTGACTTATGAGTCAAACTAGGTAGTTATGCAACTTTGGCATAAAACAGCTGGCTTTCCACGAACTGTTTTATTAAATAAAAGCATTTTAATGCAGGGATGTGCTGAAGAAAGTTGCTAGTATTAGCTACCATTTCTCCCAAAAACTGTATAGATGCTAATGTTGAAACGGTTCTTTAAAAAAGTATTAAAAATAATATTATGATAGCTGACACGTTTTATACCGTAGTTTGAATAACAGGTTTACAGGCTTTTACAAAAATACCTTTCGAGTATCATATATTGAGAAAATCTGAGAGAGAAAAAGAGCTTCATATTGCGTAAAAATATGAGTTCTTCGAATGTTAAGCGTACACCAATTGATCTCGGGTAAAGATGCAATATATTTCACTATTCGACGAATTCATTCAACTCACATGTTGTTCCCAGTATTGAAACTGTTATAACATGTTTACCGATCATTTCAGTCATATAAACAACAGGAGCGTTCACTTTGTAAACAAAAAATATGAATGTTCTATTTATATCTCTACTTGTAGGTTTAGAGTAAATATTTTGTTGCACCTTTATGCGCTATGTTTCTGATCAAGTGGAATTACCTCCATAATCATCGCTAGGACTTTTAAAATAATGTATGATCAAGTACCGGAAATAAGATTATGAGCACAGAATACAAAAATAGTCCCACTATACATATAATAGTGGCAAATTAGTTCGTCTTTAAACATTATAAGATAAATTTAAATTGAACATTGTATACGTTAATAATCAAAAGTAAACTAATTCTGGAGGAATAAATGACGGTTTTTATTTCTGGAAACCTTAAAACGACCAGTCTTCATGATCCCGTATCTAGATATTACCACTCCGATTACGGTAATATATGATTCCCTATAGGGGAAATTTGCTGAACTATTAATTAGCTAAATACATATTACGAAACAGTATAGCTTCAAGTTCTTTTAGTTCAAGTAAACCATGATATTAGTAGCATTTGTTGCCCTTCTCGTATTACGAAGATGTTCCGTTATCGCTATGGTGTCACCAACATAAGCATGACAGGAGGGACTGTGACGTATACGGTCAATGAGTCGGAACCCTCCAGAATCATCATATGTTTAACATTTGTCTTTAAAATAAAAATCTCAAGAGATATTATAGGGGGAGTAGAAGTCTGAATTATACCTCCAAAGATTATACTCGTCTTGGCGATTTGCGTTTAAAAACTCTACCTATATAATTGATACACTTTAGTCAATTCCATTGCGTTTTTGCTGTCGGTGCTTCTCCACTATTCTAAGGTCTGAAGTTCCACTTCACAACAGGCTCAGTTTGGACTAGCTAAATAACACTCTGTCCCCGCTGCGGAGTTACCATCGATGAACTTTACAAATACTTAACTACAGGAAATAATCTAAATAACGTAAATAGGTCTGCATACTGCTGAAATTCAATCCCCAAATGTAGACCGGAAAAAAATTAAACTAAAAAAACAGTTACTGAATAAAAAAGGTAAAAAAATATAAACTAGAATAGTGTAGATAGGGAGTCCAATCCCGGACGATATTTTCCAATCCCGTAATTCCGAGAGCAATACCGGGATTGGCCGTAATTTACAAAAAGCCTGGAAAAACATGCGATTAAGTTTACTTTTGTATATGTTGACGATAATATAGTAAATTAATACTACTTTGTTTATTAAAAATACAAAACAGTTATTTAAATAGCACAACGGTGAAAGATAAAAATCCTTATTACACTATTAGTACTATTACGTTTGGTCTCACATTGGGTAGGGCTTCGGGTATGCAATAAACTAATAAAGCAACTCAAGATTGTGTTTTTAACACTTTGATATGTATTTAAATTGACAGAAAAAGCATTTCAAAAAGTATCCATGAAAAAATATTTCCACCTAAAAAGTAGAAGTAGAAGTACATTTGTTAATGTAGCTGCAGTTGCCGATGAATGAAATTATTAACTTATTACTAAGACAAGTTATGAATAAATCCTACTTGATAAAACAAAGTTAGAAACAAAACTATCCTTTAAATAAACACAGTACTTTCATAATAAAACCATGTAACAATTCTAAAATTAATCGAGTAAACATCACTTTAAAAAAATCCAATATTGTTATTTTAATGAATTTACTTATTATTATATTGGGACCAAATCAAACTAAATTTGTTCTTAATAAAAAGAAAAAAGATCAACTATCATAAAAAAGGCATAATTATCTGACAAACATCACTTACCCTATTCAGGTAAAATCTGATTGTTTCAAGTGACTGTATAAGTAATTGGATTAAAATATAAACCTATGGGTAATATAAAAGAAAGAAAAATTATCGAATCAAGAAGTTTTGATTTGTAACTTTATTAAGTGATTTTATAGTAATTTATTGCGGTTACATCAGTTAGAAACATAACTTGTATTGCTAACTTGAGACAATTTAGCAATCCCGAAAATCTCGGGATTCGGTGTTCCGGGAAAGAAGAAACCGTAAAATCGGGCGGGATCCCGGGATTCCCTAAGTGTAGATCACTCAGTTCACACTTAATTATCTATTGAAACTAGGGAGTTCATTGTCAAACACTTATATAGTGTATCAAATATTCATTTATTAATTAAACTAGAATTTATGCCACCTGAATTTACTTCAATTCTTTTAAATTAAATTTCATATTAATTTTCTTACATTTTCTAATAATTATAAGGTGTTACCCAACCAATTGAAGTGTTCCTTAGTGAAGTACATATATATTACAATTAGCGCATATTTCTTCTCGCTTAGTAACTGCACGAACTTTTTAAACCAACAGTACATTTATATTTGTTAGAATAATTTTATCATTTGGTTGAAAAGATGTTGTGTTCTTCTTAATAAATATTATATAATCTAAATTAAAGTAATGCATTTTAATCTATGTATTGGTTATAAATTTGGCTTTCGCCAAAAGATTTACCATTTATTGATATGTGAGTATAGTTTACGGATTAAAATAATTAAAAATAATGTATAAACCATTCAAACATATAATTTCAATTTGCAATCATTAATGAACAGGTGCTGAAGTGACCGTCAAAATTTGAGCCAGTCATTAAGTTTTTCCCGCGTTGTGATAAGACTTGCAATACTACCTCCAAGAACACTAATGATAGTTTTTGTAGGATTTACAGTCACGAAATACAGTTTGAATGAAATATTATTGAATTATAATGGTTATTGCTATGAGGTTTTTCGCAGTATGCTTGGAATTCAAATCTGGAATCTAAAATTAGCCGTTACACACGTTTTGGCTAGGACGCGACGGCAATATTTACTATGGTAATTTTTCAATTCTAATCTGGAATCCAAAATTAGCCGTTACACACGTTTTGGCTAGGACGCGACGGCAATATTTACTATGGTAATTTTGCAATTCTAATCGAACCCTTTTGCAATAATTGAGATCGTGGATAGCAAACTTAGTTGTAAATGAAAATGTATATAATTTTTAGTTTAAGATTGTTTCTTTATTATGGTATTTTACTGAAAATTAGAAATGCTCTTTTATAAATTTCATATCAACATTATGCTTTCCATAAATTTCTAGTAACGCGATTGTACCAAGTTTAAATGAGGCAATCATAAACCAAAAGCATAGTTTTATTTGAAAAATTATTCATCGTGAATATTCACATATAATCTAGCTATGCAACATCTTATAATAACGTAAATTCAGTACTAAAAGTACATTAAATGTCGCTCGTTTGCTTTTATTAGCTTGACGATCATTATCCTAAACTGTTAAAATATTTGTCATATTCATAACTATACTTTTTTTGTTGACTTAACCCAGAGTGTTTGGTTTATTAAAACAATATAACTGCTTTTTGTAGTCATACAAACACTATACATCAGAATTTGTGTTCCAAAAGGGTTTTGATTTCGCAGCTGAAATAATAATTAAAGTAATCAAGAACCTCATACCGTCAAAATATTCATAGCATTCAAAGGTTTGATTTCCTGCGGTATTTGATACAAAAATGCAATTTTAAGATATCGGATGCCCTTAAGATTAAGGGGCTTAGGCTATAACGAACGGCAACTGCAAAAACCCAATCTCATCCGTAGATTTATATCTTGGCGAGGAAATCTCTTCATAGGGTGATTTTATACTGGTGGTTCTTTGAATTGAACTTTTATGTCTCTGGGGTGAATTCACTAGCACAAGAGTTATTGCTACAAAAAATCAGATTTTGCTTACCCATATTCCTCCCACCCCTTCTTTGAAGACAGAAAATGTTTTAATTACAATTAATGTAGTTGCCGCATATTAACATTTTTTACTTAACACAAAAATATATTAAGTAAGGGCAAAGTAAAAAAATAATAACTATGTTTAACTATACAACGTTCAATAATTTATGTATCTATAGTTTTTGTTTCTGTGTAAATTTGTCACATATTCATTATATTGATTTTGCTATGTAAGTTTTTGGAATGGTTGGGATGTTCTGGTTGGATAATCAGGTTTAATATATAGAGTCAGTGAATTATCATATCAGCTTCATCTGAATGTTAGGGACAAGTGAATCACAGGGGTTCAGGTTTACCGGTAAAAGCATGACAATTTTACTATTTAATTAACCATTGTTACAACATGTTACACGAAAAAATAATTTAATTGAAATATTTGTAGTCTTATAACACATGTTGATATACAGATTCATATTTAAAATAGCTTAATTCAGTTGCTTGTAAAATACACATACAAAACATATAATGGTGTATAAACTCAAAATATACACTATACAATAGAAAAATCCAAAATTAAAAAAGTTATACCGGAATAATAATATTTTCAACTTTATAGTACCTAAAGCAATATAAGTTCTTCTCTATTTAATTAATTTTAAATTTATTATTTAAACTTGTTTATGCCAGACAATATACGCATATCTTTCTGAGGATAAAAAAATTGTTAATACCAGCAAAAATGTTTTTTTTTCGTAAAAAAACTATCATCTATGATTTTCAATGGAAAATATATTTCCATTACTAGTTTGATAACCATATAACTGACTTAATTTTGGGAAATCATTATGATATTATTAAACCATCATTACAGTTCCCACAAAAATAATATATATATATATATATATATATTAACTATATACAATTATACCCACTTTGAGAAATACTACTTAAACACACTCAATATTATTATGGGTAAAATCGATTAGTAATAATTCCTTTTAAGGCATTTTAATTATATTTATTTTAAGTACAATAGGAGAAACTAGGGCATGTTAACTGGGATCTGAATATAATAATAAGGGATTTGTGATGAACTGATGTCTGCTTCTTTAAAAAACAAAACAATTACAGGACTAAAAGAGTAACTCTATGTGATTGATGTTATATCAGATTAATTAAATAAAATGCATAAGACTTATTTAATTAAAAATGAACTAATTTTAACTGACCAAAATTTAAATTTGCATTAGTTTTATCAAGATTAAAAAATCAATACGCACACAGTTAAATTTATTTTGAATATACACTAGTAAATGTTTCTTTTCTCATCAGTTCACCAGTCAATTTTAACGCAAAAACTATTTGTAGTGTTTGTGCTTTTTAATCGTCTTTTAGATATAATCACATATAAACTTAAAGTGTTCATTTGTTAAAAAAAATACTATAAGTAGTATAGAGAAAAAAAAAACTTCAAATACAAGTTCCTTATTTTAAAGTTAATTAAAGAGAGTAAACAACCAATGTTGGCTGTGTTTGTAACAATAGTTGTTTTGCTCAAATCACTAGACTCAAATATACTAGTCAGAATTGTAAATAGCAGTATAGCAAATAAAACAATAACACGTTTGATATGCAAGAATAATATTATAAAATAAAGCGAAATAAAGATATTTTTAATCTGTTAGACAGTAGATCAGTAGAAATCTGTTTGTTCGACAGTAGAAATTGAATACTTAACAAAATTTATAAAAGAAAGGTCTGTCCTGCCTTTAGGCTCAAAACTATATAAAAAATTCTTGAAAAACTTAAGTTTGTTTTAAAAATTTATTAACATGTTAGTTAAACCAAATGTTCTCAGCATGTTTTGCGTTTAGCCAAATTTGATAAGATAAAACAAACGTTGACTTTCAGTTTTACTGTACTAACCAGCCTGCACTAATTAGGCACATTACTTTAATTAGCCTAAATATGCCCAGTGTGACCCTGTTAAACCAATTGATCTCCACCATACAAATTTGTATCTCGCATATTTACAGTTAAGTTTTTAATAGAAATTGATAAGTGACTATTATACCTCGTCAAATTTATGCGTTTATTTGTTCCTATAGTTATAATATTTTGCATACTTATTGTAATCCACCAGACATAGACATTTTGACAAATTTAAAGACTAATATATTTATAAAAAAAATATATTGTATGAGTGAACTCACTTTTTTAAAATAAAATTACACTGAAACTATTCAGTAACGAACGTTTTCATGCCGACATATTTAGCAAGTCGAGTAATATATTTAACTTGTAGGTTCTGATATTCCAGTTCAAAAACATGGCTTGCTTGTTTTCTGCTACATAATACATTATTATTATTATCAGTGATTTCATTACTTGCACAGCTCTTTTGTAGAATACATCCGATTTACGTTTTAATCCATGACTTTCAGCAGTCGGTAACAACATTCTTTCTGGAACATTAAAGACACTGCCAAGCCTATATTATTTTGCATTTATTTTATTGCTGAGTAGTACAAAGCCAACAGTTTGGTTCACAATGACGTCCTCGAGGTGCTGTCGCAGCTAGGGCACGTGTTGCCATTCACAAAGTTGCGCTCGTGTGAACAGGCTGGTTCAGTGCACACACACAGCGGCACGTTGCAATATGTGTTTCTCAGTCTTACTGTGTTGGTGCACCTCTCAACCGTACACACATTGATTTAAAACCTATACTTTGCACGTCCTGTTAAAAGGAAGTGAAAAGTGAAATAAAGCTTGTAGACAAAATCTAATTAGTTACCATTCATGTAAAGGAAGAAATGCAACAATTAAAAACAACATATTATGTAGAACAAACAACATTTTTATTTAGAAGAAAACATATAGTAAATATGTTATATACCTAAAACTAAATCATATTCCAAAATTGCTTTGAATTTTGTATAAACAATATTTTGTAAAACGTAACATCTTTAAAGAAAATTAAGAATTACTAGGACGTTATATTGGAGCCATCACGATGACGGTGAGTAGGAAGGACCGTTTATGTAAATAACCTTTGTCAACAACAAGCAAATCCTGTTATGTGCACATCAGCCTCAAACTTTTTATAACGGCTTTGAAAATTGGATAAAACTAAAGTAATACGCAACTAATCTAATTACCACTGGTTCTTTCCTTGTCCCCATATATAACAAAAAACTAGTCCGGGACTGTCAATCGATAATGCTTCCAAAGCTGCAGAACATTTTTCAAGACTCGTGGTTTGTTTATCATTGTTTATGAGTAGTATATATTCGGGAGGGTGCCAGTAATGATGGCGACTTTTACCGGACCAAGATTTTTCCTCCCTCAGGACAATTTGTAGAGGTATAAATCCAGTGTCAGGATTTTATATATTTAAATTTTATATAAAATGTAAAATATAAAATAATTTTGCATAAAATATAACATAATTTTATATACAATTTAAAATTATTTTATATACAATATAAAATATAAAATAAACTTATATGCATTTTTAAATTAGTCTTACATTTTAAAACAATCCCACATCCTGTAACTATACACATCTAAATTAAAGCACACGACTTTAAATTATAACTTAAACCACCAACAATTTATATTAAAAAAATAATTTTAAATATCTGGCAAAAAAAACTTCGGTGATTATGGTCCGATTTGTTTTAAACTCGGCTATGTTACTGTCCTAGGCTAGTGTATAGTAAACATTACCTATAATTTCCAAATTAAATATTATGGTAAAATTACAAAAATACTTTAGTGCTAAATGTTTTTATTTACAGTCCGATTTGTCTGATTTTTGTTTATGTTATATCCCTCGACTATTATATGTATAATTATCATATATTATTTATAAATCTAATACTTTGTATAATGTTTATATACATACTAACCATAAAATGCTAACTTTGGTGATAATGGAGCGATGCAACTGTTGTTTGGATATGCTACTGTCCCAAGCTAATGCATAAGTAAATAACACCCACAACCCACAAATTAAATTTCAAAAACAGTTTAAAATGCCAACATAAACTGTAAATATATACATATATATATATTTGGTGTTTATTAATCGATTTAATAGATTATTCGAAATGTTTTTTATACTATACTAGCACATGCGTAAATGCATATTAATTATGTCCATTTCCGTCTTATCCTGAATTAAAAAATAGTACACAAAGGGATAAGTTAATAAAGTCTGCTCTATCTGCATTTACCTTTAACTGCTTACCAACTAACTATGTGGAGGTAATAGAGGAATTTCCTGATGCCATAAGTGTAAAGCATAAGTGTTACATCAAATCTGGGGGCACATATTTTACAAATTAAATACACCTTTCTCCACTATACCTAAACACATCAATTTAGAAGAATTAGGCTTAGTGGAAAGTCTTAACCTTACTCCCTACATTTTAAGAAGCCGGACCAATAAACTGTACCCATACACTATTAAAGAAATAGTGCCACTTTCCAAGCCTTTCTTAGAGAGGTGTTCCAAAAAGAGGAAATTGGAATTAGAAGACATGCACACCAATAAGCGTAAATTGGAATATGTCGTGGAACATACTGTTGCGGTTAAAGAGGAATACAAGTCACAGTTGGATAGGGAACAAGAAGTAAGGGAAAGAGAAGATAAATTAAAAGGTTATTTCCTACGACGTTGGGAGGATATAGAGCCTTATGGGCATTACATAGTATATGCGTTTGTAGTAAACAACGAAAGTAAGTTTATCTGTGTGGGTGTGTTGGCAGAGAAAGATGGACAATGTGGTGTGTACTGTGTTAAATATGTCTATAAAACTGTGTTTATAGCGATAAATAAGAACAGGGAAGGTTATATGGTATTACCATACACAGTAAATTTTGACATTATTTACCTATCTGCCAACGAGCCACTTGTAAGCTTTAACACTAATGGAACTGAAAAATTTTATGGTTATTCCTTACCGAAAACTTAAGATTCCATAATAGTATGTGGATACTACTGCCATTGTTCCAGGGCAAGAAGATATAGATATGTCTAATGCTATGTTAATGCAAGATATTAAAGGTAATATTAAATTTAAAGAATGTTGTAGATTGGAGGAATTGGAAGATGGTACGGGACTATTAATATGCACTATTAAACAAATCGTGCATAGGGATAGGAAAAGGTATATTATACAGTTTGAAAATATTCGTAACGTAACCTTCATGTCTCCAACAATTGGCTGGAAAGGGAGCTAGAAAGTGGAAAGCTTGATTTTAACTACAAAATTAAAACTAAGCTCGATAGATAAAAACTACTCCGAACAAGCACAAAGAAAGGTTGGTGTTTTGTGTTTAGTTGTTTAAAAAATATTTTTGGGTTAAAAAATTAATTGTTTTTCTAATGCAAATTAGCAAAAATAAAATGGCAACGTATAGTTGTGGCTACATTTAAATTGGATTGTTAAATATTTGGCACTATTGTTTAAATTAATTTGGGGATTGTGGGTGGTATTACGTTAGGACAATAACACGTTTGGCTATTGTGGAAAGATTCAAGAGGGGCTCGGTTTCCCAAGTAGCCAGAACTCGTGTATATATTAAAGTTATTTGGGGAAAGAATCCTGGGATGTTTTTAAAATGTAAAATGATGTTATATTTATATAAAATGTAAAATATAAAATCACCATCCAGAATATATAACTCTACAAATTGTCCTGGGGGAGGAAAATCCTGGTCCGGGAAAAGTCGCCTCCATCCGTGACTCCCTCCCGAATATATACTACTTTTATGAATTTGTATTTGAGGTAAATTTTGAAAAGATAAAATAAATAATAAATGCTATTTAAACTATTTTGTACTCAGCTGAAAATATAATTATTTTATTGTTATTAGGTACACTGGATAGGACTACAAACACAAATAATATAAATATCATAGTAAAACTGAATACCCTGAGTCTTTATATGCTATTTATTTAGTATACAAGAGTTTAGTTTGAAATATCTTATTCTTAATAGAAGATGGAGATTATATAAATAAGTTCGGCCAAGCAAGTGTGAGTTGAGGCACACATTTAACTTGACGACATATTTTAAATTTTATCAAGTAACCGAAACCGATATCTAAGTAACTTACCGATCAAAATATCTAGATACGTAATCTAAATCTTATCGTGCAAGAAAATTAACAGATTTCTATGTGACAAGTGGACTACAAACAAATACTAATGCACAATCTATGAATAGTTTTATTTAAGGTTATATTTATTGTTGTATAGTTATTATAGTTTTCAGTTAATGATATGGATTTCAAAAATAAGGGATAAAATCGTTTTCACTTTAAGATGAATAATGGAATAATTTATGAATATCGTGTTTTATTTTAAATATAAAACCCTTTTTAATATGTCATAAGTTTCGATTGGTTAAAAATTAGGAACAAATATTAAATATTGCATGTCTTGTTTTATGGTTGAACAATAAACCATTTATTTAAACCAAGACATTGCCTGCTTGCGATATTTTGAGGCACGTAGCAGATGGGAGGTGATCCTCTGGTGCCTTAACAAAATTCCCACTGAACCGCACTCCTCCTGATGCCGGCTGGATCGACAAAATAATACGACGACGTAGACAAACAAAATATACAAAAACATGAGTCGTGACAAAAGCAAACATTGAGCGGCGGCACCAAGTGTCATGGCTCAACCTCCCCCCCAAAACAGAGCCACCACCACGTCGAGGAATTTCCAAACCAGAGGGAAAGAAACTCACCTACAGAGTTTTGTGCTGGCCAGCAATATTTAGACGGGGAAAAACTCGAACAGAATGAAAGGGCAGAAAGGTGATCAGTCTCTCTGACCCAGCACACTTCCCACGCAGACCCCCTCCCCTCCTCGCTACTAAGGATTTCCACGGTACGGCTTGTAAGCCTCCGGCGTGCGGAGACACTCAGGCACCAACGAGGCCATGGCCCTTCAGAACGACTCCACAAATTATCAATTCACAAATCACAACCACCTAAAGGGTCTCAAACATCAAGAATTCCTACGCTCACGAGGTCCAATTGGAGAAGACATTTTAAACCCATGGGAACACAATTGCAACATAACATGCATTTCATGAAACATTCCATTCATCGCAATCAACAACAGACACACAATTGAACGAAAACACAAGTGTGCCTCATCAACCACCCAACTCCCACCTTAAACTAAACTAAACTAACTCCGCGTTAACCACGCTCTGCTACCATCTGAACCGTACTCCTCCGTCTCATGGCCCCCAACCTAACAAACAGGAAACGGGCTAAAAACAAAAGAGACGAAGGAGGGGCCCACAGTTTAAACCTTGGGTAACTCAAGAATTAAACACCCAAAGTAACAAAACCAAATATATTTGTTAGAAAATAAAACCTTCACACCATAATCAACAAGAAAGAATCAATGATAAACAAAAACAGGATTACTTGCAAATAATGCCACATTAAGGTCGTTCACTGGTATCAGTCAACTTCAACATTTCCATTTGACAAATTTATATTAAACAACAAAAAAACAATAAAACATTGGTCCTTAAATAAATGAAACAATTTTGCACACATCCGAGCTGCAGTGGTGGTTGGCCAACCTAAATAAAAATTACATAATATAGACCAGTATGGTCGTTCACTGGTGTGAACTCAAGATAGCAAATTTTCAAAGTTTTAAGCAATTAATCCTTTTATTTGTTTTGAGCAATGATTGACCAATGATTTCAAAAACAGTGAAGCATATTAGTAACAAGTTAAATAACATCTGATAACAAATAACAATTATAGAATCTGGAAAAAATTAACAAGTAATGCATTTATGACATACTTAATTACCCCTTGACTGTAAATCACAATAAATGTTCAATATGAATTAAATAGTAAGTAAATAACATCAATATACAAATGAATTTATATCAACAAGGTAAATAAATTAATAATTGATGACACTACACATACACAAATTGCAAGGTTCTCATACAGCTAAAAAAATAATACATTAATACCCTTTTTTAGAATCAGATATTGCCTCAAAAAAAGCCAATAATAAAGTCTGATGGACTTTACCAATTTCCCGACATAATCAGCAGCTTAACAACATTTCCCGTGCTGAAAACCATTGGCACTAAAAGAAAAATGATGCAAAATTCAGTAAAAGTTCTTGTTATGGTGAAAAACTTCATTTAAATAGTTTATTGAATGATTTCAGGAAGTTAACAGTAAAATTTGTACAAATAATAAATTTGAAGATTTTCCATGACAAACCCGGGAAAAATTGTGAATTTGAAATTTACTATAAGGCACAATTTTATTTCTTCAGGTAACGTAGCCATCCTTCAGAAGCTGGAAATAACGATACTACAAGGATGGGTCTCACCAGTGAGCAGTCTCAACGTAAGCTGTAGTTAACGATGACAAACATTAGCCAACCTCAGTATCATTGGCAAATTTCACATCCACCAGATTTATATTTCCGAAGTTCTTCCTAATCCAATTTAATACTGCTTCATGGTTTCATGGCTGTAACGTTCGCTTTCATTGCTGCTGTCCCTGTAACGTTCAAACACATTGCTGCTGTCCCTGTAACGTTCGGTTGCATCGCTGCTGCCCCTGTAACGTTCGCTCGCAACACTACTCTCATTGCAACGTTCGGTCACATCACTGCTGCCCCTGTAACGTTTGGTCGCATTTCTGCTGTCCCTGTAACGTTTAAATACATTGCTGCTGTCCCTGTAACGTTTGGTTGCATCGCTGCTGCCCCTGCAACGTTCGCTCGCATCGCCGTTGCCCCTGTAACGTTTGCTCGCAACACTGCTACGTTTATAACGTTCGCTCGCATCGCTGCTTACCCTGTAACGTTTGGTCGCATCGCTGCTGTCCCTGTAACGTTCGCTTGCATTGCTGCTGTCCCTGTAGCGTTCAAACACATTGCTGCTGCCCCTGCAACGTTCGCTCTCATCACTACTCTCATTGTAACGTTCGATCGCATTGCCGCTTCCCCTGTAACGTTCGCTCGCATCGCTGCTGTCCCTGTAACGTTCGATAAAATTGCTGCTGTCTCTGTAACGTTCGGTTGCATCACTGCTGCACCTTTAACGTTCGCTCACATCGCCGTTGCCCCTGTAACGTTTGCTCTCAACACCGCTACGTTTGTAACGTTTGCTCGCATTGCTGCTTCCCCTGTAACGTTTGGTCGCATCGCTGCTGCTCCTGTAACGTTCGGTTGCATCGCTGCTTCCCCTGCAACGTTCGCTCGCATCGCCGCTGCTGGTATAGTATTAATTTTGGTACATTCATCTATACCAGCTGATAATGTTTAATATATTACTTGCAGTTTGGTTTAGTTAATGAGCGATGAAATTTACTATAATAAATGATTACTCACAGGTCAGCGGAAATTTCTTGCTTCCACAAATCAATAACTTTGATATAACCATAAATTTGCTTAATGCATCGTATGACTGTAATATTTTAATTCAAAAGATAATCCTATATAATAATAGTGTGTAGTGCCGACGTGTAACCACTATTCAGAGTAAACTACTGTACGTAGATCCGGTTAGGTTGGTTTCAATAAATTTCCCTTAGCCCAAGGATGATTTAAAAAATAGGATATCACAAATTTACTCAGGTATACATTTGCAATTGGCAAAAAACACTATTTTATGCCCTTTTTCAATATCCCCATGTATAAGGAACGTGTAACTACCTAATCAGAGTAAACTACTGAGCGTAGAGAACCCAGGTTGGTAACAATAGATTCTCCTTAGGCCAAGGATGATAAAAAATACGATATCCTAAATTTATTCAGTTATAAGTTTGCAATTATCAAAAATCCTTGTTTTTTGGGCATTTCTAAGATCATTTTCTTTGCCGAGCCATGTGTTCTTTTCTTTGCATCCAAATTCAGTACAACAGCTGAGGAAAGGTAAGCTTGTTTTTGTAAATCAAGCATACTACTATTCTTAAATAAATCTAGGGTTTGGCTTGAAATTTACAAGCAATGAGGAACAAAATTCTATGCTGAATGGGAAAATAGTTTATAATACTGTATAAAAGTGTCAGCAAAGTTCATTTTATATTTATGTATTCTAATATTTATATTTATATTTCGTTTTTTTTTACTTTTACGCGGAAAAGTTGTGTTTTATGATTATGGAAGCAGAATTGTGTAAGATTTTCCTTTTATAAATCCTGGGTCTCAGAAAATATGACAGTAGGGCGGCATTCTAGTGGTTCGTAGATGAAACTGTAGTTTTTTAGGTAGTTTTATAGTTTTGTGTAAAACTAAATAAAAAGCTTTTTGTAAACAACGATGACAGCCATTTGAGTATATAAAAAAACATGATTAAAGACACAAATACGATTAAAAATAAAAGGGGTTTTGTTATGTTGATGGTAATTAAGGCGAAGGTAAAGTTAACCAACAAGATTTTGTGAAGGTTAAAAACAAATTATATAATCCTGTAAAATATATTTCGGTTCCAAATTTAAATACCGATTTAATTTTTTTTATCTGAACATTTATATTCTATGCCCTATATTGGACACGTTTTAATGAATATTTTAATATGTAATATGTTGGATTTATTACAATAACGTCTTTAAATTTTGCAAGATCTATTCCCCTTTTATGAAATGCATTTAAAAATTAGCGTTTTATGTATACATTTTTAAAGTTTGGTTTTCAAGCTACTAAATTTATTTCATAACTAATGAACAATATTTCTTTACTTTTTTAAGCCCGTCATTTTTGACGCGCTAATAACAGCTAGTTAATTATATAATAAATTGTATTGAACACTCATGTTCAACATATCGTACAGTGGACACTGTAAACTTAAATTACTTGATACAAAAACTCAATTATATCTATCTATATATTAATACGCTAGAGGTGTTTTTGACAATCATAACTTGATAACGGCTTGACGGATTTTAACGTTTGAGGCGTCAAATTAAAGGTAGTTTTACTTAAATTTGCCAATACGTCTTAGAATTTTAAGAAAGGGCATCACTTAAATACAGTAAAGAGCTGAATTTTCGAAACAGTGGCGCTATCTGACAGCGGGAGTCTAATTACGTGTTGAATATCCGTTTTAATATCAGATGTTTTGTTATGTTTGTTAACAACTGAAGTAACCCTTCGTTGCTGAATACAAACTTGCTCTGATTCGAGCCACAGGACAACTAGTACGTATTTAATACGCTAGGGTTTTTTTGTGACTGGAACTCCTCCTACAGTTTTAAACCGATTTTAATATTATTGGTGACGTTGGATAGATCTTGGTCTGAAGTTGACTGTGTCAAAATTTCATACAGAACGGGATTAAGGGAAGGGCTCTAGCCACCCTTAAATTTCGTAATTTGCCCATAACATTAACATTGAGAAAGATTTGTTTTGAATTGTATGATCAAACAGCTGAATAGAATAAACTCAGTTTATCAACAAGAACACATGTTCACTACTGGAAAGGTAACGCAATATAAATATAATTTTAATTAGGAATGTTATCATTACTCATAGAATGAGTTTAGAACTTTTATCCCAGAGAGCAGTACATGAAACTTCATGTTAAATAGTAAGAAATATATTCTTAAGGCTGAATTATGTCAAAAAATTACATTTTACTTTTTAATAATACCAAGAATTTTTAAAACACTGTACATTACGATTTTCATAAAATTTAATTGCGCAGTCTATTTGATTTTCAATGAAGTATTATTATTATTGTTTGTTTGTTAAAATGTATGGCACTTGCTGGTACGTGGTTTGACTTTGTTCACGTGACCTTTCTTTATTACCTCTGATTTCCGTTTATTTTTCCGCTGGTAAAAATATTCTTACCGTTAAATTAAATTATTACCCCATGAGGTTAACTCTGACAAACTTTAAGCATGCACATTTTGAATTCCATCGGGGCGGAGGCCCAAACAATTTTCAGAAAGGGATGTATAGGTTATATGTGTTATATTCTCATGTAAACAAAATCCCTGCCAAATGTTATCAACATCATTCCAGAATTATACCTTTGTTACTAAACATAACTATGTATAAATTCTTGTGGAGTGGAGCCCATAGAACTTTCAGAACGGGAGGACATGGTTTGAATGGAGTTTCAGGATCATCTGTTATGTAGTTGGTTGTGATAGTTAACATGGGAATAAGGCCAGTGGAGTGGAGCTCGACATCATATTTTGATCAGGAGTAAGCCTATGTCTGCTTTTAGTATATTAGCTACCTTCCACCTGAACCAAAAATCCATAATTAAGTCAGTAGTAGGTGCAAGGTGATAAGCTTGATTTTAAAAGCCAGTGAGGAGGAGCCCCATATGAGTTTTGGAACAGAAGAAGTACGATATTTGATTCTAAAGTATGGTCTATTTCCCAAACTTTAGTTGTATTGGTTCAGTAGATGGTGTGCGATAGTTAACATGGGAATAATAAATATCTGCGTTGCGTCATTTCACAGTAGGGTTTGTATTGTTCTTTGAACCATTGGGATTATAGATTATCTAAATCAAGGCTTGTTTGTTTAAACTAGTTTTATATTTATGTTTTAAACTATATGTTTTAGGCTAATTTTAAGTTGTATATACTCAGATAGGAATTAAATCTGCTCAATCAAATAAAAAGCAGTTATCGTAACAAAATATAAAACATTACATATACAATTGTTTGTTAGTATTCTTACATATTCAGACATTTCAAAATGTCTCTCAACCGTTCACTTCTTTAAATTCAATGCTTATTTATAAGACAATCTTAAAGGTTCATAGGTCCCTCCACAGAATGCAGAATGAATCTAAACATAATTGTTCGACGTATCATTCTATTGTGATTGTGACTGTAATCGAATTTGTCACGCCAAACATCTTTTACTATTACTGATATTTAAACTTAGTAATATACATAATTTCAGCTCAATTAACTATTTAGGGTATTATATTACGGATGGCAGATCGTTTATTGGGACAAAGAATAATTGGACATGAACAATACAGTAACAAGACATATGATTAAATAACTCAATCAAATCTAGTAACCCTGGAATCCATAGACGGTTTATTTCAGTTAAATATTTATCCTGGAAATCCAACTTTATTTGAATAAGCACAGAAGAGTAAAGTTACACTTTATCCGATAAAGCTGTGCATAGAGATTCATGTTAATTTTCTTTGGATTTTATATTTCTTTGTTATCCTTAAAATAATTTAATCAAATAGAAATTGTAAAATACCATTATATTTGTTGAAACGTACTACATAATAATTAATATCAAGATAATACAATTCAAAGCAAGAAGAGTGACTATTTCGTAAAACATGTTAAATATGTACTTCAGGGATAATTTGTAATTGATGAATTTAGTTTATGTTAAGAATTTATGCATAGGGTCAAAGTTATTTGAATACAATTATCAACAATTCTACAGAGCTGTAATTGACAATAAATCAATTTCTTTTTGTTAGTCCTCGAGGAGAGCTTGTGTTGTTAAAAGATGTTATGTTATGTACGAAATTAAAATTGTCTTGGGTTATACATTTGTCCTGCGGAAACCTGATGGACGTATCTAACTTAAATTGTACTTTATGGTATAATATTCTTAAACAGATGTCCATACACACTTAGAAATCTTGGTAAACAGGTTCTTATAACGAAGCTATTGCTTACACACTGCTAGAACATTTAAGATAAGAACAATTATTTATTGGATGATCGGAACGAAGTGGGGGAATCCTCATATTAGACTCGACTCTCTATAAACTGGTCTGGGGAAATGACTTTCGTTATTTGAAGGGGAGACGGTAACTTTTGAACGAATTCACAGATCGACTCCAAACTTTGACAGTAGGTTTTTAGCGTAATTGTTAGATCGAAGTTTGATTTTGGAAGAATTCTGCTCAGTAATTAACGAAATATCTTACAATACAATTTAGTTTTTTCCCCATGTGAAATACATTGGAAGCAGTTTTATTGGTGCTTGAGTAGTTATATTTTAACCAACGTCTATGCGTCATTCATAGAGTAAGCGAGTCTGAAAACTATTCTTAGCCTTCTTTAATACCACTAAAAACACACTTGGTATTATTGAAAAAAACGTATCATGATGTTGGATTTAGGGTAGTGTTACAGAAGAAAAATATAATAAGAATAATAAGCCGTTGAAAAATATTCTGATTTTCTTTTGTAATTTTCAATCCAAACGAATTGCTTAATACCTTTTACGGATCGTATTTAGATTCGCCCGGCCACTTGAGTCCACTCCAATCCCATTTCCTTTCCCGTCGACCGTTGCTCTGCCTTTATGGTTTGTATCTACGGGAAATTGTTGACATAAATTAATTTTATGTTTAGTTAAACTTTACTGTGTGATTCTTGTTACAAATTACAGTTATTTTTCTACATCATTAAATTTTTACACTTCAATAAATTAGTTTATCCAGTTAAATTAATTAGTTATCGTAACACTGCATGCCATAAGAAAAGGCGGTCTTGGCCAATCAGAGTTGAGCGCGGACTCCACAGACATCGGACGATGTTTAACCAAAGTTTTCCAACTGTCAGAAGTTTACGTGGCATTTGCCAACCGTCTATTCGTCCTCCCTTGGTGGCCCACAACCCAGAGCCCACGGATCCAGGGACTACATCAATTCACCCTCCCCTACACCTTCTCAACGCCGCAGAGTCAGATCCAACCTTCTCAACCTTTAGATCCAACTTGGTATTTATAAACATGAGGTGAGGCAGTCGCGAGTTTGTTTCTTTAGTTTATTTGGTTGAAATATCAAAATATAGAAGCAATTAACGTAACTGACAACTTGCCACTTTGTCAAGTTTTACTTTGTCGTAGTGAACTCTAGACTGGAACCATGTTTAAGGTTAACTGAACCAAGCAGATAATTCCAGGGATTGATCGATAGGGTAATTGGGTGAAAAAATAGTAAATATGTGCCACAAAAGTAGTTTTAAAATGTATTTTATTGTATTTGTGTCGTGTAATTTTTATGTTTGGGCGCCATAGCATGTTTGAGATTGAATGCAAACCACATGGTATAAAATTTGTATTCTTTATGCTATACGGTATTCTATGTATGGTATTCTATGTATTAAAACTCATGTAAATATGAAAACCAAACATTTAATAAATTTGTTTAATACTTTATCAGATTTTGTCTTTATTAGTTGTTTTTTTATTGAACATTTTAATTAAAGTAGAGGGAAATGACCAGAAGATTGTAATAGTAAGTAAGCTTGTGGAATGCAAACTAGGGAGTAGAATGTAGAATCTACGCCCACTCAATTTTAAGTAATATATCTTTGTAAATGGAAGACCACATTGTCGTACACTTTTAGGTTAGGGTTAAAATAGTTTTGGAAATCAGAGTTTATTCTTGCTATGTATATCAACTGTTATTAGCTTTGGACGTTAAAGCCTAATCAGTTTAATTGTAACTGTACTTTAAATTAGGGCCTACCTGAATTTTGCAGTTGTGTCATCAGTCTTATATAGCAACTAACTGCATATAGTATAGTTACTGTATATAGTTACTAACTGTGTGAGTGCAGTTGGGCAAAGCAAGTAATGTTGAAGTTGGTGACTGCTTATGGAATAAGTATAATGAAAACAGCTAGTGCTGATTTACAACATATAACTGATGTGACCATTTAAACATTTATTGTAATGAACCAACAATTAGTTTGTATGAGTGATGATTGACATTGAAATGTGTGATGAACTTGTTGAGGCCAGAAATTATTCATGGGGACATTACAGGGTTTTTGGCTCTGCTTCACGTTTGAGTTACTCCTACACCACCCCAGTACTGCATGGTCGACGTCGGACTGAGTCCTCGCTGGACTAGCTGTGGTTCTTCGCCGCCTACCTGGTGTCCATACTTCTTCAACGACTAAAGTGGTCTACAACGTCGCCCAAGGACTGCGAGCGGCCTACATCATTGCAGCAAATAATTTAACCACATGATAAGTTATAGGATAGCATACCATTTTACCAAATTCTCCAATTTCATTTAACATGATTTAAAATCCAAACCCAATTAGAAGATCCAAATTACTATTGGAATATCATAAACTTTAAAGACCGCATAGTGCTCTTCAATGAACATTTTCAAACTTTAAACTGATTTCAATTAGCTTATCTCCTATAAGTGAAGCCTACTGCTGAGATAAGCCTATAATGTAAGTGAGCCTATAATGTGTCACCAAGTGAGATGCTACTTCTAAGCGGGCAGAGAAGATAGGCCCTAGGACTGAGCCGACTACTGTAATCCCTGTAGCTTAAGCCTCTTCATTTTTAACGAATTTCCCCTATAGGGAAGAAGCTATTACCGTAGTCGGCATGGTAAGACCTAGGCCCGGGATCATGATAACTTTTCGTTTTGAGGACCTCAGACCCCAAAAACACCATTCGTTCGAAACTGTATATATATATAAATTATATATAACTATATATATGGGCCCGTGAGCACGATAACTCTCGTAACAATTATCCGATTTTAATGAAATTTGATATAAACGTGTAAAGCAACATTTATGACTTTAAGTTCAAAAACCAGCCATATCGCTCCATCCGAAGGGGTATTTTGGGGGGGTTTTGTACACCAAAAATGGGGTTTTTGAATTTTTAACATCCAATTTTTGAAATAGTCAAATTTTAGTTTTTACCATTGGATTCAGCTTAAGAAAACACACAATTTGGTATTTTGATCATTCCTCTACGTTAATTGGTTACCGAGATATTGAGAGTGCTAAACACAGAACGTTGTCTAATGTTATTCTTATAGAGGAAAAGAAAAATTGTATACCTCGCTTATTTATGAACGTATACTGACGAAACTAGGTACCATCACCAGGCTTCATCATAAACCATTTATATTTATTTATTTATTTATTTATTTATGGCTGCGAACCATTTATATTTGCTCAAAAAAATAATTTTTTGCCAAAGGCTCCCGTAGCAGCAAACTTGCGTACTCAGCCCCTTGTTATTATTATGGATAATAATTAAATGCTATGTCTCCCTTAATTATGAACATAAATGAATAAAAGCTGGTATATGACTTCACCTAGTTTAGTTGTATTAATAATCGGTTTAGTTGTTGATATTAGCATAAAAACTCATTGTTTGGGTTCCTTGATGTAGCAAACCTGCGTACTCAGCCCCAATGTTATTCTTATGGAGAATAATTAAAATTGTATGTATCGCTTTTTTGTGATTATATTTTTATGAAAGTTGATAAATGGCTTTATGTAGTATTAAGACATTTATATCTCCAATGGAAATTTGCTGAGTATGCAGGTTTGCTGCGACGGGGGTATTTATTAAAATATATATATATATATGTATATATATATATGTATATATATATATATATATATATATATTTGTCTGCATTAGTGATGTAAAATACCTGGGTATTTAAAACTCGGGGTAAATACCCGGGTATTTTGGGTATTTATGATATTTTACTTAAAAAATCCAATTAATTCCTATCTAACCTTACTACCCTTGTTATTATCAATGTATACAATTTGAGGATATTTTATTGATTACAATTAATAATTATTCTACCAATAAATAAATAATAGCATAACAATGTTTGTAAAAAGACCTGTCAAGCGTGCGTACAAACCACACCTCCACCAAACTATGAAGGAACAGGTTAAATACGAGACATTCTATACAAATTTTAAAATATGTAATTTTATAATTGAACATATACAGAACAAAATTAAAATATAATATAATTTCAATTCTTTTACTCCAAAATGTTAAATTTATTAAACAAAAAAAAAACCGTAGTAAATACCCAGTCCTGGGTATTTATATTGATCTTGTTTAGGAGTTAAATGCTTGTGGTAACCATGTTATACTTTTCAAAACAGTTGATATGATCATTTTGTAATCATTACAGCATGGGAAATTCAATAAACCTAGTAAAAATCCTCTAAATATTATAAAAATAATAAATACCCAAGGTTTGGGTATTTACCCGGGAGTTAGGATAAGTACTCGGGTAAATACCCATTTTTTATTTACCTTCCCACTGGGTTATCTTGTTCCACAGATAACCAGTAGATATACTGTAGTATACCTAACCTACTTTTAGGGAGTAGGCCGGGTCATTTTTCTAAATTTCCCGGCCCACATCACCAGTCTGCATTCAATTTAATTGTATCTGGTGCCATATGTCTAGTCTTGTATTTGATTTATAGTACGGTATTTAATTGTTATAAAATGCATGTCTCTGAGAGGAAGCAAGCAGTCTGGTACCAGTACTTGATTGTCGGAGCCTAATTAAAATATATAGGCCTATATTTATATTTTTTTAAAGAGATAAAACACAAAAAACTTTCATTAATAATAATATTTAGCTGGTCTTCCATTATATGCCTACTGTCTAGATAAAATATTGTTGAGTTCCATACGTCATGTTGTTAATGTCCTAAGTGTATATTGTTTACATTTAAGGGTCTATTGATTATTTAGTTCTCGGCCCACTTGTGTATGAATATTTATATGATTGTTTTGTAATAAGATTGTCCAAGGCGTAAGTTTAGCAGTCATTTTAAAGCAAAACTCTTGTTTGCGGTTAACCGCTTGAATTTTGAAAGAAAACCTATTTGGATTTTATGGCCATTAATTTGTCATTGCATAAATAAATTGATATATTGTGGAACATCCAATTGTAGTTACAGTAGTTATTTAGACTAGTTTCACTTGAATTCTTCAGTATCGTTGTGGGCGTAGGTGGGTCAACACCTGGAAATAACAGAACTATTTCCTTTTATAAATTTTCAACCTCAAACAATAAAGTAAGTTTTGTTAGGGCCCTGCTTACCCCTAGGTTATTGTAAACTTTTTACATACCCATGAAATTGTACGGGTAATACTTCAGCGTTGGACTGCACTGCAAAACATTACCAACATCGTGGGTCTGGACAGTTCCCAGTTGATCATCCAGAGTCTGCGTCCCAAACTGGGTGGCCCCTGCAGCCTTCCTTCGTTGGAGCTAGGCCTAGTTGAGACCTCATTTAAACTTAGCATGAACAATTACCACCCTCGACCCATCGCTGACTGATTTGGCCGTGACAGATGTCAACTAAAGATATGAAAACAAATTTGTAGCTTATAGGCAATACTGATTACTATTCCACCTTAACGCTACTTCACAAAATTAATTTTGTAATCTTTGTTAAGTCTCAAAATAGGTTATGAGGGTCACCATCACAACAAGAATAACTTCCTTTGAGGAATCATATACAATTTACCGGTGCTTTTATTATTACGTCTGATCCTCGATTATGAAAAAACTGAGGAAATGCTTTTATCCAGGTTGTATACAATCTGTTGTATCAGTATTTTTCAGGTGGAGACACAATGGTTGGCTGATGATTCAATCCAAATTCAAAGTTCTTTATTTTTATGAATGTACAAGATACATTTCTGAATAATGTCTCAGGACATAAAGTAAGAGTTAATAAAAATACAAAATTTTAACTTAAAGGCCCCGAGGCAGAATGTTGTCATTCCTTTTACAACAGAATATGTAAAATCCCAAAACTTTTTGCAAGCTTAGCGCCATTTTTCATGCGCCTACCCAACCATTGGAATCATAAAAAGCCCCTTGTAAAAAACTATTACCGTATAGTAACTAAGAAAATTACATATTGGGATATATACCTCCGTCACATAAAACACAGACGCACGGACAGTACAACATGAAACACTGCGAATAATAATTATGATAGGCCTATCACGGTTTAGCGACATAGCCGCGGTCACGAGCAGGAACAGACTGCCGGACGGTTCAAGTCGAGATCATCTTGTCCTATTGTCAGCGTTATCAGCAGTGTTCCGACAATCAGCTGATGTAGGTATGTTTGTTTGTTGGAGAAGGACGTTAAAATATAATTGGAACTTGAACTGGAACTAGAGTTTGTCGTTCAAAATTAAATTTCTCGATCCTGGCTTTTAAGGGATTTATAAATTTCATTCCTCTAATACGTCCATCCTGCTCTCTTTATGACAGTAATGCAAAAATTCAAGACCGGTGTTGATGTCGTACATATCAAGATTACTGTCGATCAGATGCTGCGCAAATGTCGAGTTTTGGTTGTCTGTTCTCGGGTCTGGGCGGTGTTCTAAACACCCAACCTGTCTGACCGATAAAAAAGCTCGGACACTCGCCACACTTTATTTTGTACACACCTGTCATATTAGACTTGTCACTCTGTTTAACTTTTCTAGTATTTAAAATATTACAAGTTTTGTTAGTAGTTCTGAATGCTAACTCAACATTATTTTTTTCAACTGATTTTTGAGGCCGTACTGAATTGCATTATTCAATTCAACACAAACATACTTTGTATTAGACCCTTTTTCTCTAACACCTGTGCCTTTCTCTATTACTCTCTGTTTGGCAATAAGCCCATCAGATTACTTTTGTATCCATTTGAAACGGCGATATATTTGATTATATTTAATTCTTTATTGTAGCAGTCAGGATTTAGAGGTACGTTTAGAAGTCTTTAAACCATACTATTATAGGCCGCCACTTTCTGGGAGTGGGGGTGGTAAGAGGTTGCGTGAATTGTCTGTGATGAAGTTGTAAGCTTTCGAAATATACTGTATTTTAGTTTATTATTATCTTTTTCCAAAGTTAAATCCAGAAAGTTTAACTTGTTAGATTTTCTGTTTCTAGAGTGAACTTCAATTTCGGGGTGATACTATTTAGATGTTTTTGGGTACTTTAAGTTGATATCCATTCCATTAAATAAAAGCAGTGTGTCGTCCACATAGCTAAAATATCTAACTATATTTTCTTTGTTCCTCTTGCGTTCAGAAAAATATATATTCGGTCTCAGTATAATTCAGATATAGGTAGATCAGCACGTATATCTGACAACGGCAAAACCTATCGCCAACCCATCAGTTTGGGTGCAAAATTTATCTTCAAAACAAAAGTAGTTCTGGTCCAACACTTCTTTTAGTTGTTTTATAATTTCAGTAAGAGCCTGAGGTAAAATTTTACTCTTCGCTAATTGACTTTCCACAAAGTCTAACACAGGGACGTTCATATAAAGATTCACAATATTAAATGACACTAGGGTGTGATGTATTCCTATTGTTAAGTCTTTGTCTTTTCTATTAGTTCGTATGCATTTTTGACACTAAAATTATGTTCAAGATTTATGTTTAGCCTCAAAATTTTCTAAAATTTTTTGGCCAGCCTATACGTGGATGCCGAGGTATAATCAACTAGTTCCCGTATTGGATTGCCTTCTTTGTGGAACTTTGGCAATCCACGAAGCACAGGATTTGAGAAATTTAATTTTTAACGACAAATTCCAGTTCAAGTTTAATTATATTTTTAACGCCCTTCTCCAATGAAGAAACATATCTACATCAGCTGATTGACAAAACACTGATAACGATGACAATAGGACAAGACGATCTTGACTTGAACCGTCCGGCAGTCTGTTCCTGCTTGTGATCGTGGCTATGTTGCTAAACCGTGATAGGCCTCATAATAATAACAATAATCTTTTCGTCATACTGCTTCAAAAACAACTGTTTTTGACAGATGCGTTGAGATTCAAAAGTTCTTCTTTTTAGTCTTTGGATAATAACATATGTTTTGATGATCATTATCGTACTAGTACTAAAAAGATCATTGTTGATGATACTTTTGATTCGAAGTCGTCATAAATCGATTAAAATCCATTCGATTATAAATAATCGAAACATTCATTGTTATTATCGAAACATTCATTGTTGTATTGTTATTATTTTTGCGTTCGTTTTCCGTACACCACTGGTGAGTGACAACTGTGAGTGACACGATAGACGAAGTTAGTAGGCCTATCGATTCGTATCGAAATATAATAGAAAAAGCCCAAACAATCATATTTCCATGACCACCGTGCCCAAATCGAATGTTTGTTTTGAAGAACGACCGACTGATTCGAACCACAATGATTGGTTTGAAGTGATCGACTCAACAACCGATAGATATGAATGAACCGAAGTTATGCATGTGCGACAGCTGATTGTTTCAAGAGACAAAATGAAAGAAACATTTGAGGTTATGAAGACAGAGTACGTAAATTTTACTTTTGTTTTTATTTAACCTTAAGTTTTTTGGCAGTATGACGAAAAATATAGTTCGTCACTCGGATCAAAAGTGTCTTTTTAATACTCGCTCATTTCCCAGCCTCGGCTTCGCCTCAGCAGTTAAACTGGAGCTCGTATTAAAAAGATCCACTTTTGATCCTAGTGACGAAATATACTATTATTTGCTTTATAACAATAAATATTGCATTGGCAATTAACATTAATTTTTGAATAATCTAGAATTAAAATATATGAAATGTCTGCATTAGGTTGCTTAAAAAAAACACTTTGTAATAAAACACTTAAAACTCAGCATCCAGAAAGTCTCTCACACTGTAATAAACTCCTTGGAGTAATATTAATTTGAGTGATTTTCTAAATTTGTACAATTTTCTTCAATAGTTTGGTAATTTATTAAATAATATTAAACTTGTTTAAGATAAAGTTGAGTTATGCTGTGGTATATCGAATTTTAAACAATAAAGAAGACTTCTTGATTTTCTAACATTGATCAATTGAGTTTTCATCTTTTCATAAATAATAATATTTCCAGAATATAAATGCTAGGAGAAGTTAATATGTTGTGGTCTGGAATATCTTCTTACATGAATGATCTTGAGGGATTTTGAATATGGTTCGTATCGCTCGTTTTTGTAATACCATTATAAAGTTTGATTGGAAATTTCCCCAAATAGGTACAGCGTATGACATAATTGGATATATCAATCCATAGTAAGTGGTTAGTAATACATTAGAAGTGCATGTTTAGAGAGTCTTTTTAATACATAAATGGCACTTGATATTTTATTGCTGATTTCATTTATATGAGTTTCAAATTTTAAATTTTCATAATTATTGTTTGCAGTGTTTTATGTTCTACTGTCCGTGCGTCCGTGTTTTATGTGAACTATGTGTTAGGTGTGGATTTTTAACTTTAACAAAACGATGCAAGCTGATTTTTTCCTGTCCTGATGTTTGAAAATAGCGTAAAGCTGAAACATATGTAACACGCATTTGGATTAATTATGGAACTGCTGACGGAGGTGGCATATATCCTAATATGTCTAATTGCAGTTCCAGGTCTAAAGATATGAATTTTAATAAGGAAATTATTTAAATGAACCAATCTTATTGGAAAACTCGCAAAATTTTGATAATCAAAAAGAAAATTGACACAATTACAATAAAAGCCGAAACAAATTAAACTAATATCTATATAGTGTTAATAATAATAATATTAATCAGCTATTAGTACAGTATAAATAACCAAAGTCTAAACTAAGCACTTACTTATAAATTAATTTATAGGTAGACTGAAATTCAAGGTCTGAAAAATAATTCGTTGTATTAAAACAAACATATTGTTTTACTAACATATTTGGAAACACAGTTGGCTCTTTACAACCAACTAATCAATATTTGTTTAGTACTTAAGTAGCTTTTTTTAAATAACCTATAGAAATTATCCAGTCACATCCCTAAGTTGCACTAATAATAAATGCAACCTACTTGATTATGCCCTAACACTTAAAACAAGGCAAACAAATATTTAGGTCTTCTTGTTTTCTCCTAGCAACTTTTGATTTTACCATTTAAGACACTGGTTAGTTTACTTTTTTAAGCTGGCTTGAAATGTTTGTGGTACTGAGAGCCATATTGTTTACGAAGGACCAGTTTTTGCTCAGTGATGTCGTTAGATATTTCATTACTTTTTTGACATTCATCTATTTTAGGACTTTTCGCCGAGGACCCTGCATTGGAAATAATTTTCCTATATTCTTTCTCGTAACAGACTTGTAATTAATGGACAATTAATTAATGTAATTAATGATACCTTGCGTAATAGCTTTTTAAATTTTAGCGAATTTCCCCTATAGGGAAGAAGCTATTACCGTAGGTCTCATGGTAAGACTTAAGCCCGAGACCATGATAACTTTTCATTTTGAGGTCCCCAGATGCCAAAAACACCATTCATTCAAATTTTTATATATGTATATATATATATATATATATATATATATATTTATATATATATTTATATATATATATGTGTCCGTAAGCACGATAACTCTCGTAAAAAAGGTCCGATCTTAATGAAATTTGGTACAAATGTGTAAAGTACCATTTATTTGAACAAGTTCGAAAACCAGATGAATCGCACCATCCGAAGGGGGGTTTTTGGGGGGTTTTGTACCCCAAAAATGTGTTTTTTGGGGGTTTCACATGTAATTTTAATTTAAATCAAATTTTAATTTATACCATTGAATTCAGCTTAAAAAACAAACAATTTGGTATTTTGATCATTGCTCTACGTCAATTGGTTACCGAGATATTGAAAGTGCTAAACACAGTACGTTGTCTAATGTTATTCTTATGGAGAAAAAGAAAAATTGTATATCTCGCTTATTTATGAACATAAACTGGCAAAATTTGGTATATGGCTTGATCTGGTTATGGTCTATTGTTGTTTGCACAAAAAAACCATTTTTCGCCTATGGTTCCTGTAGCAGCAAACCTAGGTACTTGGTCCCCATGTTATTCTTGTGGAAAATACTTAAAATGTTATATATCGCTTATTTATGAATGTATATGGATGAAACTTGGTATGTGACTTCACTAAGATGAGTTCTATTGATATTTGCATAAAAACCCATTATTTTGCGTGCCTTGTTGCAGCAAACCTGCCTACTCATCCCCAATGTTATTCTTATGGAGAATAATTAATATTTTAAATATCGCTTGTTTGTGAATACATTTCTTATGAATCCTGTTAAGTGTTATGTTATATATTCATTGGAAATTCGCTGAGTATGCAGGTTTGCTGCGACGGGTGTATTTTAATATACCATACTGTAATCTTTCTAAACAAATTGGACAAAAAAACGGCCATTGGTTGGTTGGTAGAATCAGAAACACAATGTGTTTTAGCATCACTGATTGGAGCCGCACGATCACGTGACCTATCCAAGCAATGCGTAGTGTAACTATGAATATCCCGATTCTCTTTAAATATCTTATCGTATGAGGCTTGTGTAGTGTACGGTATCACTAACATTGCATTGCATCTTTTTGACTTATTGTGTCGTTCACATATTACAGGGTTCCCTAATTTAATGTGTCTCAATTCCAAAACCAGCACTCCAAAAATAGTATGAGTAAGATTTTTTAAGATCTTTTGTAAGATCTTTTTTTATGTGCCGATGCAATTTGAAATATCAAAATGGACGATATCACTTTCCAAATACACCATAGAAATATTGTATCACACTTTGTCTTATCGCAAGATTGCGAAATGATACGATAGGTATCGGACTTCGCTCACTTCCAGCCAGCACGAGCTCATTCATTGTACGAGTAATTGTCTACATTCGCAAATCGTATTTCTGACTCTAAATTTTTTCTACGCAACTTGACAATATTATGTTTATATGAATTTATATAATTCTCGATAGTTTTGATTTTGCAGAATGGAGAATTTTTCTGCAGCAATAACTTTATTGACACATTGTTATTTCTGCAGCCGTAATTTGATGTGACTGATCTTTCTGCCCCTGCTTTCTTTCTGCGACAATGCACTGTCACCCATTGCTCTGCCATGGGGCTTAAAGGTATGGTCTAACTGTAAGGATTCTTAATGAGTTAATTCTTAACATCTCGTAATCCTCAATCATTGAGTTTTTATTGAGATCAGATTATTTAATTTTGTTTTATTAACATTATGACTTATACGTGATATAGAAAATATTTTGTTACATATTAAATGCATAATAACTGTGAACACATGCTTGTTTTTAAAGCGAGAATGCTAAGACGTATAACAAAAGTTGGTCAGCGTAGTTTTACAGAAGAGTCAGGGAAAGTCAGGGTAAAGTCAGGGAAATAGAAAATTTAAATTCTGGAGAAACACTGCTCTGACACTGGCAGATATTGCTCCTCGCTCCTTTGTGAACTGGAGCAGTATATCTTATATAGTGTGATGGGGGGGGGGGCAATGCAACGACAGTGGTACAGTGGAGCGGAACAGCTATAGAACGATAGGAGTTAGATGTGCGTCAGAAGGGGAGGTAGATACACCTGAGCTAGGAGCTGTTACGAGAGCCACTGGAGCCGCTCCCGCTCCACTGCGTGTCTGGAGCGTTCAATTTAAACAGCTCCAGCTCCGACGGTCCACCTCTAATTTAGTCACTGATCTCTCTAAACCACATGTTAACAATTATAAACAACACGAGTATGACTTTGACAGTTCCCTGGTTGGTTATGAACAGCTGTTACAATAATTCTTTTGTTTTGATTTTAAACTCAGTAAGTCCAATGTTAATTTTGTCAACGTTTGATTTTCAATATTTTCCATTATTTGATTTTTCTCGGGATGAGACCTGTCTAGAACTTATTTTTATCCCAGAAATTAGTTATTTCCAACATTTGAAGGAAATCGTTGAAGCCGCGTTTTAGAGATCAGAGTTGCAAGCAAGCAAACCTTACTCATATTAGAGTATAGTATAGGATAGGATATTTCCTCCAAATTATTGGGAGGGGGGGCAGAAACTGCCCCCCTGCCTCCTCCCGAATTACACCCATGGCTACCGGCGAGACTATTAGGTTTAAAACCATGTTTGATGTGTTGTTTGAAAGCCCTTGCTGGCGTCTAGATGTGTCTTTTGGGGTTTGGAATATGCCACCTTCATGGCTCTGCCCACTGAGCTTTCAAAGTCCAATGTTAATCTTCTAAGAATAGAAATAAATGTATAAATGAACATTTAAGCAGCTGTTGATACTAACAAAACACAATACAAAAGTAGGAACAGCTGTTTCAAGCTAATTTTTGGAATCGCATCACAATATAAACTAATGCGATTTGGGTGATTACAAAAGAAAGATATTTGCTCAGATTTGAGCAACTAGACTCGGTAGAATTATATTACCATTATACTTTTTATGATTATTATAATTATATTAAAAATATTTAAATTTGCTCACAGTTTATTTTATTTCATGACAAGAATAGATAGATAAATCACATGAACGAAATGAATTTGTTCCAACTTTTATTACTTCTATTCAAATTTTGTGGACCAGTAGATTCACTTGGAAAATAAACTTACTGTCCGAGTTGTGTAGGTGTAGACTATATTGGTAATTTGTATATCTCACTCCATCCGAGAATTCTCTTGAGTCTGAATAGCCGCGGGCGTTAAGAAGTGTGGACAGTAAGTCAAAGGTCGTAGGATTAAGACCCGATCTGGTCACGGTATTTTGTAACAAAAAACCTTTAAACAATTATAATATTGATTTATCAAGCAATTCAAATGGGAAAATCATGCTTTTCAAAATTAAAATAACCATTTAAATCCAGAATTATAGTTCTGGCCCAGTCTGGCCAATTTTGGTAGTGCCCAGATCTGGGCCAGAAACTGTATTTTTCACTAGGGCCACGTGAAAACATTAATTTTCCCAATTTGTACCAAAATATTTATATTAATAAATGAGATATATTTACCCTCTACTTTAATAAGATTGGACAATGTATTCCTACCCTTTTTAAAAACTCTGCCATCTCTTAATGCAGAAAAATAATTAGAAAACTACAATTTATCTATCCATTGGTAACTAAACAATTCCCCAGCAGCACACACTGTTGGGCCAACGTTGGATTATTGTCGGCATTGTAGGATATGGGAGGGAGGGGAAGGAAGGTAAATAATGGGATCAAAAGGAGACATTTTCTTCTTCTTTCTCTTAGTAAAAGCAGGTATGTATTTGCTATGCAGCCTCATATTTCAATTTAGTAAACTTGAAGTAAAAATTCCGAAGTCTTCTTCAACTCAGATGTTACAAACTGCGTTTTGGATACCCTTTGGCTACTATTTAGTAACTAACCGAACAAACACTCGATAGGCGATAATTAAGTCACAGTACTCCTACTTATGGGTTGCTAAATAAGATTTTCACCACTAAGTTAAAAAAAGAAATAGGGTTCAAGATACCGGGACTGACCCATCTATAAGCGATGCCGTACACCTGTCGACCATCAATAAGGTCCCTTAGAAACTTTCCTGAGTTAATTTTAATACTTCCCCTTTCTTTTCATTATAGGTTAAGCGAGCTTAATGTGTGACACATTTAGAAAAGAGGCAAGTGTTACATGGGTTTCTTATATGGTACATGTTTTTTAAGTGTGCTACATATATATATATATATATATATATATATATATATATATATATATGATATTTTGAACTATACTACAAATACATGTGAATGTTTTTAATAATAATATTATCAAACAGTAGAAGTATATTTTTATCTAAGTTTTTTTTTTGTATTAAAGGAACAAATTTGCTGTTTCCATTTCCAAATCTTTAAAAAAATAAAGATGTGGGTGGCATTGCGCAATATTGTATCAAGTCATGATTTTACTCTATAAAACAAAACAAAAAATAGGTATAAAGCATACAGAACTTACCCAAAACACGTTATGTATTTATTTTTACTTTAACTGTAAGTATAACAGTATGACGGAAGTATTTTTTATAAACTAACTGTAATCTTGATTAAGGTATCAATTTGATTATTTTTAATTTTGAAAGATTTATAACAGTATCAATAGGTACGGGAGTGCGCCAGATCTTAGGGTTAATATGTGTGAGTTACGTAACGTTGATCCGAACTCCCTCCCCCTCCCCCACATAACGCCACACCTTACACCCTTCCCCATCAAGTGCGTTACGTAATGTGTATGGGCCCAAAGTACTCAAACCCTTTCTCGCATCGTTTTGTAATTTCAACAAAACCATGTTATACCATGGTTATTCACTTACTATACAGTGAAAATGTTTCATAAAGATATCTTTTATGTTAAACTGTCCAATAAAGTCCTCAAGGATGAAAATAAATTATTTTGATGCTTACTCTACTGAGCAACATCAACTGCGGACACACTGTATTTTACTACTAACATTGATGCTCATATTTAGGAAAGTACGGTGAACCACAAAATGATACTTATACCATCCAAAGTATTCAGTTAGGTAAGTTAACACACACAAACCAACCTTTGATATGGTCCCCCTTTTTAGATATTAACCCCCAAAATCGCTCAATTTTGAAAAATTTCCATTTTCGACTTCAAATATATTGGGAAGAAAATCAAATCTTAATGATGTTATGTATTTTTATTAAAGACTGATATGTGGAGCTTCTATGGGAAAAAATTAATTTGTGGTCTCATTCCATTTTTGATACATAAATCTTTGAAAATAGCCGCTCGGCTCATTGAAAACACATTTTTTATAATTAGTTTACTACCATACAAATTTATTTTCTAGTAACTTGAGTGGCATCGTTTTAAAGGTCTTACCTTAAAAAAAAACAGAATTAAAATATCTTAAAAACCATAGAAGCTATGGTTTTTAGCACAAACTCTTAAAATGCTAAAAATTACTCTCCTTGGCAACTTTATATAAGCTAAATCCTGAACCGTGTAAGATAAAAATTATAAAATAATAGTTTTATTCTTCTGAGGAGTAGATAATTACATGGTGAGAAAATACAAAATTTCTAAAATGGTCATGCAACTAGCATTAGGTGATTTCACATGGAATGACACTAATGAAAAATAAAAATTTATCTTTCACGGCCGAGTAAGCTGCAACTGTCGACACCGCGGGCGCCACCATGCCTCTTTCCTAAATGCAAATGATGTTTATATATATGGATAGATACGGTAGACCTGTTTACCGTCCTGTATGTAAATACAGTATAAGTGTAAGTAAATATACTTTATAGTGTTGTAAGACGTATTTTATTTATCCTGTTTAGTTGTAACAACACGCATCATGCTAATAAAGAAATTATTTATTATCTAATCATAAACTATTTCAATTTAACTATTGCAGTTATTAAGCACCATTTTATTGTTGCTAAGCCCAGGGCCGTACTCAGATGGACCAACTGCCCCGGGGCCCGGGCCAGTCGGGGGGGGGGGGGGGCAGGCCGGTGTCTTATTTATTACACTGTTGTATAACAAAAGGTCTACAAGAACCCACACCACCAGGCCTGCCCAGGGGGGTGAGCACTTTTTTGCCTACAAAATTTAGAGTTTTTTTTGTCGATATCGAACAGACGATACCGCAACGTTTCATCAACCGATTGTTCGTTCATTCTACTGTATGATTTGAGATTGCCGACTGCCGAGAAGTTAAACTTGGAAATGGAAACCACTGTGGAAGTTGACTTGACTAGGGCCTGTTGAAGTATAAGTTTGGCCATTGGACAATTTGAAATTGAAATACCTTACATCCACTTAATATGGCAAAAGATATACCCAATTTAAATAAACTTTGTAATGCTAAGTTAATTAAGTCATGTATACAAGGTCTTAAATAGATAAGATGCCTTTAAATTTACAAATTGGTTGCAATCATAAATACAAAGACCCCGAGGTAGGGTTAAGATAATTAATCGGTCTCTCTAAATTACTTGTGATAAGAGAAAAATTGTTCATAAATTAAACTAGTATGAAATAAAACCCATTCCTTGCCCAAGTAATAGGCTTAATTATAGCTAAGGACTTGACAGGCTCAGTTATTATGATGAGTTATATTAACTTTCCATATCCATAATTTAAAGTACCTATAAACTCTTAAACTTCTATAAAATCTTCGAACGTTTCAGCTTCATAAAATCTACTAGCGCTACTCATTTTGTATTCCAACAACCACCATTTTCCTTCCAACTTCGAAAACATCTATCTACTATCGTAGTCAACATTCAATCGATAAAACAATCGGTTGGTAAAATTGTTCGATATCGACCAAACAACCTCTAAATTTTGTAGGCGAAAAAGTGCTCACCGCCCAGGGGCCCGTGAAAGCTGTGTACGGCACTGGTTAAGCCACAGAAATATGCATTGATAGTTAATTTTCTTTATTATTATTATTATATATATAATATTTATAATATATAATAATAATTATTAAAAAAATACTTTAATTTACCTAAAATCCTGATTAAAAACAATCCAATAATGACTTGTAAATGAAACATTTCTGAAACCTCCTTTTACATGAATTTAACGTACCCCAGGTAGGTTAACTCTGTTAGGTAAATTGCTGCTTGGATATTCACACGATTGAAGTTCACTGTGGATTTTGTTTGTCCACGTATTTCACTGCTGTAATTGAGTTTAAGTGCATTGCTGTACATTTTATAGAGAAATAAATAGCAGACGGTGTTAAGCGCCAAACAGATTTGCATAACAAAGTATATTTCCACAACAGAACCATCCGGGGCCTGCTGAGAGAACTGTCAAGTAAATTACAGCTTGGCGTTCATTGCGCTATATGCTTTTTGGTATTTATTTATGTTGCACCCAGCTTTCTCAAAAAGAATAAAACAACAATAGATAGTAAAAATAATTCATATTTTAAAGAAATATAGCTATTTTATACATTAGTAAAGGATCTTCCCTTTGTTCAACAAACCGTAAAATATTTGAATTGAAATTAACTAATTTCAAGCACGTATACTACTCATACGTAAATAAAAAGCAAAATATAGTCATATATGTGGCTGAAAAGTACATTTTGGTGTAAAGCATTAGTGTCCTTAGGTTACTAATAAGAATTTACTCTATTTCATAAGCGGCGTTCCGTTTTGTACTTTTTACCAGAACTATAATTTTATATTTGATATTGTGAGACAAGTAATAAGTTTTGCTATTCAATACGACTAAAACAGTAAAGCACGTTCACGTACTGGTTATAAACTCGATGATTGATTCGGTTGTTAGTAATTAAATGAGTTCCAGGCCATGATCGTGTTGTATCAACTGTTAAATTGTTTTTCGATGATTAGGAAACTGAGTTTATAAACGCTATGACAAACTCGGTATGACTAGAAATGTAATATTTTCAACACGGATATTATTTTGAAGATCCGACGCTACCGTAGGTTATTACTTTTATTATTATACTATATGATAACCGAAGTACTTTTAAAATTTTAATGTTGGAACATCATGCCGCTTATCGCTATTAAAAGGTTTTTAGTATTATGCTTCTAAATCACGTACTTATTTGGCAGTATTAGATTCAAAATTTACTGTCCAGTGTTTTGATCTTATTTAAAAGTTCAAGACTAAATTAGGCTAGTCAAAATGATAAGTAGTTGACCCGTATTTGGTTCTAAAATCGACAAAGAAACGTTCTTTAAATCCAATCCCTTTTGCAATACTCTGTTCAATTCTAACTCTCCAAACATAAAATAATTAAGTTTATACAATATTATTAAGTTTATTAAGAGGGTAAGCAATTGCTTCGTTATAATAACTTGTTTACCTGGGTTTCTAAGTGTGCATGGACATCTGTTTAAGAATATTATACCACAAAATACAGTTTAAGTTAGATACGGTCATCAGGTTCCCCCAAAACAAACGTATAACCCAAGACAATTTTAATTTCGTACATAACATAACATCTTTTAACAACACAAGCTCTCCTCGAGGACCACTAACAAAGAAATTAGATTTATTGTCAATTACAGCTCTGTAGAACTGTTGATAATTGTGTTCAAATAACTTTGACCCTATGCATAAATTCTTAACATAAACTAAATTCATCAATTAAAAATTATCCCTGGAGTACATATTTAACTTGTTTTACGAAATAGTCAGTCTTCTTGCTTTGAATTGTATTATCTTGATATTAATTATTATGTAGTATGTTTCAAAAAATATAATGGAATTTTACAATTTCTATTTGATTAAATTATTTTAAGTATGACATCGAAATATAAAATCCAAAGAAAATTAACATGAAGCTCTATGCACAGCTTTATCGGATAAAGTGTCACTTTACTCTTCTGTGCTTATTCAAATAAGGTTAGATTTCCAGGTTTAAATATTTAACTGAAATAAACCGTCTTTGACCCAATGGGTTCCAGGGTTACTAGATTTGATTGAGTTATTTAATCATATGTCTTGTTACTGTATTGTTCATGTCCAATTATTCTTTGTCCCAATGAACAATCTGCCATCCGTAATCCCTACATAGTTAATTGAGCTGAAATTATGTATATTACTAAGTATAAATATCAGTAATAGTAAAAGATGTTTGGCGTGACAAATTCGATTACAGTCACAATCACAATAGAATGATACGTCGAACAATTATGTTTAGATTCATTCTGCATTCTGTGGAAGGATCTATGAACCTTTAAGATTGTCTTATAAATAAGCATTGAATTTAAAGAAGTGAACCGTTGAGAGACATTTTGAAATGTCTGAATATGTAAGAATACTAACAAACAATTGTATATGTAATGTTTTATATTATGTTACGATAACTGCTTTTTATATGATAGAGCAGATTTAATTCCTATCTGAGTATATACAACTTAAAATTAGCCTAAAACATATAGTTTTAAAACATAAATATAAAACTTGTTTAAACAAACATTGCCTTGATTTAGATAACACATAATCTCCATGGTTCAAAGAACAATACAAACCCTACTGTGAAAGGATTCGTCTGCAGTTATTATCCTACGAGGGTCCAACCAGTTACTGTACAATTGTTCTATTTTTTTGAGTGCTCAACTTCCTTTAGGGGGTCTCAATTTATTAAAATTGATACAAAACATATAGAGCATTTTAAATAGGGATATAATTGAGTTTATGTAAGTAGTGGGATTTTGCGGCTTTTGGCTCACTTGATTGACAGCTTCCGGTCACGTGACTTTGATGACGTAGGAATGACGTAGTTGGCGACGTAGTTGGCGACGTATTAGTGACGTCATGGATGTTTGGAGTAGGTCAAGGTCGTCTGAAGTAGTTTTTAAAAAGCTATCTTGCACAAGTTTTGATTCGATGGTTTCAAACTATCAAAATTATTTGTTGCTAAACGTTTTACCCAAAGTATGGCATGTGGGTAGTCTGCTGACGCGTCTCAACAAGACGAAGAAGTTGGTGCATTCATAATTCAGATCCGACTAAGGGTATAGCAGTAATAGCGAAAAACAATATTTTGAAGGTTTTCCGCTATTGCTCCTAATTCCCTCGTCGGATCTAAATTCTGAATGCACCATCTTGTTCGTATTGTTGAGCCGCGCCAGCAGAGTACTCACATGCCATACTTTGGGTAAAAAGTTTAGCATCAAATAATTTGGATATTTTGAAACTATCGAATCAAACTCGTGCAAGATTTCTAACTTTTATTTTTATTTCTTTATTTACAATAATACAAATCGAATAATGTGTTATTCGCTGTGAAACCTGGGCAAGATAGTTGGGTTTAACTTTTATGTATTACTCATTTCATTTACAATATTTTAATTCTGTGTAGTTTTTGAAGTTTCCTCAAATGACGTTTGCTCAGAGTTCTTGGTGTTTGCTGTGTAACTTAAAATATAGTGCACAATATCTGGATTGGGTGTTTCCAATTTAATTTTCTAAGTCAGTGAAACAGTAGTTATAATAGCAAAAGTTCCCTTCACCGTTAATGCGCTCCTCCATGATTGTGTACGAAAATTACCATTAATTAAAACCTATCAAGGATAGCATTATTGCTTCCGCATCAGAAGTTGTTGTAGAAACTTCATTTACTTGTATTTGAGAAGTTGTATTTTCATTTGTGTCAGCTTGCTCATTAATATAAGAAGATGTGGAAGAAACAGTAGTGTCTTGGATTGGTGAGTCCATGTGTACTAGGCACGAGCTGGAGGTCTAATGATGTGATACAATCATGTAGTATAGGTACCAGTCCTTCCCCCCACCAAGTTTTTACATCGCACAATAACCTCAGTATATGCGTTAGTAATGGTTTAGCTCTTAAACTGTGAGGATCGTAGCTCCGATTTAAAATGTTTTAAAATACCTCAGGATCAAGTTGATGGATAAGCTTGTTCTATATGTCAATGCTTCGTCTTGGATTGGCGAGTTCATGTGTACTAGGCAAGAGCTGGAGGTTTAATAACGTGTCAACAAGCATGTAGGATGCCTAACCGCCCTTCCCCCACCAAGTTTATACATCGCACAATAACCTCAATATATGTGTTAGTTAGGGTTTAGCTCTTAGACTGTGTGGATCGTAGCTGAAAACCTCGGATGAAAATGTCACAGTTTTACAGGAATATGAGAAAGGTGTCCTTTAGTAGTCCAATAGCAACTACCTACTACTTTTTGGACTATGAAGATAGAAGGTCCACGCTGTTAGCTGATTGTCAGCGGTTCCGTCGTAGAATAATTGTCGTTGAAACACTCTTAGCTAGTTGTTTGCTACGTAAGGTGTATCACATAAATACATGTATTAGTTTAAATCACAGTGACTGTTATGCTTATTTGTTGAGCAAAAATCATTGTTAAGAGCTGGATGCCCCCCTACAGACTAAAAAACAAAAATTGACGATGGTTCAACGCGTGCTAGACACGGCGACAGCTGGCTCTTGGAATGTCCCCCGCACACTGCAAAAAATAAATTGATGGCTGCGCATCGCGCGTACCAGAGCTGCCTCTTGAAATGTCCCCCGCAGACTGCAAAAAATAAATTGTCGGCTGCGCATCGCGCGTACAAGATTGTCGGACTAGTCATTCAGGTTTATTTTATGCACACATCTGCTATATAACGCAGGAAAAACATGCATCGATACCAGTCTCCTCCTGCATCGAATGAGAACCTGGTCTAAGGCTTACCTCTGCAGCTCCTGTCAAGATTGAGTCTAGTGTTTTACTGTGTATCTTTGTATCTGTTTAACCAATTGCAATCCCTCTTTAGCTTAGAACTACAAGTGTTATCATCGTATAACTAACTTTGGATCCATCAAGTCTCCGTGTATTTTTGTATCTCCAAGTGTTATTTATCGTTATAATATAACTAACTTTCAATCTCTTTTAGCAGACTGTTCAAAGGAGTATTCGAGGAATCTTGCATCAAAGTGTTGTTTAATTTAACTGATTCTTCCTTCTAATATCTTCGTTAAAAACTCTGTCTTCTAGTGATACCGTTACATTCTATTTCAAATATCCAAATTAATATGGCGTCGGCATCAGTATCAGTTTGTGAACGCAAACCCACTAAACCCTCCATCATCGCACCTTTGCCACGTCCGGTGACCATCAAAGTTGGAGCGACAAGTTCGCGAAAATTGCCGCCGTTACCCGTGACCGCAGTTGTAGGCGATGTTGTAAAGAGAAACATCCTCTTGGAAATGGGTCTGGAGCTCTCAGATGATGATTCTGAAGTGAAAGTTCCCTCTCCCAAAATACAGAAAACCACAATTCTTATATCCCCACATCAGGAACAACATATTGGACGCTGTAAACACCGTTTTATAAAAGGAAGTAGTAAAGGTCTCATGTGTAACAAACGGTGTTTGAAAGGGCGCGACCAGTGCGGTATCCACTTTGGTCAAACAGTAAAAAAATTGAAAACATCAGTTGCAGGTCCGGTTACCGTTAATAGTAAGGTGAAACCATCCGCTTCTCAAGAAGTAACTACACCGTCTGTGAACCCTTCTGGGCCACAAGAAGTAAGTTCCCAGTGTGTATCCACATTGGGTAAAACCCTTGACGAAACAAAAGCAAAATTAGCAACTCTTGAAAACATTCTGCTAAACCTATTGAAGGATCCGCCTAAACCAGTTACCCAAACAGAAGCTCGCAAAACTAAACCATGTAAAAAACAAAAACCTGCAAACATCCAAAAAATTCGCATATATAAATTGAAACCTACGGCCATGTATAAATTACTACGATATGAAGACAATATGCCGATTGTAGAAAGTAAGGGAAAACTATATAAAGTCCCATTACCTGGCTACATGACACGACCAAGTCCTAACGGGAAATGGAGCCTTGTTTGTGATTACGTCACAGCGCGTATGGAATGGAAAGAAGTATAAAAAATGTTACTGAAGCGGTATATATTTATTATTTGTAACAGTTGTGTTTGTGTTTAAACTATTGACCTTTAGCATCTAAAACCAAAACTTTAAACAATAGATTAGTCCAAACAAACCGTTATGAATGATTTATATACTGTTATCAATCCATTTGACCTAAAACTATCCATTATATAATTTTGTTAAGATATTTTCAAAAATATTTGTTTACCCAAACCCTAATTATTAAAGTACAGCTGCACCTGAAGGGCGAGGGGGTATTAACTAATAAAGATATTACCTGTACTAAGGTTTAGGTCTTTATTAGTTAATACTTAAGCCCGGAAAATATTGATCTAAAACATATCAAATGCAAAGATATGATTTTAGTTCATATTTTGTCATTCCCAACTGTGACAATGGTGTGTTTTTAACAATTTTCATAATTATTTAAACAAAACAAAATCTAACATACTTTGAAACTATATATTCATTATTTGTTACAGGATTGTTTAAGATTAAACTATTGATTTTTAATATTTAAAGTATCAGTTTGAAACAATCTCTCAATCTCTCAATCTCTTTAGATTAGTCGTTTCAATCTCTCTCTCTCTTTCTATATATATAGACTATATATATATATATATATATATATATATTCTAAAACTGTTAATCGCTATATATTTGTTTAAAACAAACTTCCAAAATATATCATATCGTTTAGGCATAATTTGGAAGCCCTCGCGTATCAAAAATGCAAAATAAATACTCGCTCCGCTCAATATTGCAAGCAGACAACTGCATTGTATGCCTAGTTTTAATGTGGTGCACTAAACTTATACACCGTCGCCTTAAGTCCTATTAAAGCGTTATATGTTATAACTTGTGGATTGTTTTAATACAGACATTTGTAAAATATATGGTAGTGACATCTACGAGGCAAAATTCACTTATCATTAACATTATTGTTTTGAAGTGATGGTTTAAATTTGTGCAACATTATTCAGTTTCAGCTGAACTTAATAATTAGGTGTTTGGGTCTCTCAGCATACTCCTCATCAGTTTCATGTGCAGTCTCCTGTCGATGGTACCGGGATGCATTTACGGTGCGTCGACCGAGATTTGCACCTCCTCTCCGTAAACGTGGCATTTCATTCACGTACAATGGTAAACAAACCACTAAAATAAACAAAACAACAATTTCACAGAAAGCTAATGTATTTACAAACAGCTGATAACAGTCTGCATTTAAATTTGATCCTTATAATAAAGAGACTGTAAAGATATGATTTTAGTTTATATTTTGTTATTCACAACTGTGAAAAAGGTGTCTTTTAATAATTTTCATAATTATTTTTTAAACCCTATGAGTGTCATAGCGTCGCTCACAGCGACGCGATGCATTTACGCATAAATTGCCGAACCATCTATATATATATATATATATATATATATATATATATATATATATATATATATTCCTAAACTGTTAATCGCGATATATTTGTTTAAAACATACTTCCAAAAAATTTAATTTCACCCAAACACCTAATTATTAAGTTTAGCTGAAACTAAAGGATGTTGCAATCATTTAAACCATCACTTAAAAACAATAATGTTAATGAGAAGTGAATTTTGCCTGCTGGATGTCACTATAATATATTTTACAAATTTCTGTATTAAAACAATCCGCAAGTTATAATATAACGCTTTAATAGGAGTTAAGGCGTGTCGAAGAATAATCTGTCACCGGCGCGCTACAGCCGCCTCCCCTCCTCGATAAATGCTATTAATAGCTATCATTTACTGCATTGGCGCGCTCACAATCCACACTGTCACTCTCAATTAAACCTCAGTCAGAGCTCGTTCGTTGCGCGGTTCTCAAAACTAATATTAACTAAATAATTGGTTTGAAACCTCCGAGGTATATTGAACAAATTATTAATCTCTTGTAGAACCTCAGTTTTGAATTATATCGCGTTGACTGAAGCTTATCACGCGTTAAATGCACACTTGCAACAGAAGTAATTTTTAAGTTTGCAGCGTTGTTTTCCCCCACCACAATCCCCGTCTATAAAAGGAAAAATCACTCCAACACCTTCGCATTTGCTCGTGGGCATCAGTAGAGAGTGCATGGCATGTATGCGTTACTTATGATTATTAACATAGCATGGTATGTTTGCATTATTTTATTTAGCTACTAATCAACTAATATTAAACACCTAGCTCGATTGAAACCCTTTGGTGAGGTAAAAAATATCGAAGCTATTCTTAAACATATTTAGTGTACAACCCATTGAGGTCAATGTCACTAAAACGCTTGAATCCTTTAAGTGAGGCCTATAAAGCAAAACAACGCTTGAACCCCTTAAGTGAGGTCTATAAAGCAAAACACGTCCAGGTATCAGCCGCAGGAGGAGTACGAGTGGGGAGTTCTACAATCAGATGACCCGATGGTCCAGGGAGATGACTCGATGGTCCAGGGAGATGACTCGATGGTCCAGGGAGATGACTCGATCGTTCAGGGAGTCCAACAGATGATCCGATGTCCAGGAAAACATCACCACAATCCACGTGGATGGGAATCTACTGATAGCTCGATTGAATCCCTTTAGTGAGGCCTAAAATATCGAAGCTATATACTTAGTGTACAACCCTTTATTGAGGTCAATGTCACTAAAATGCTTGAATCCCTTAAGTGACGTAAATAAAGCAAAACACGTTTGAAACCGTCCAGGTATATATAACGTGTATCCCCGCCGGAAACTGTTAAAAGTATTGAAGGCGGGGAAAAATACCTTGTTGAACCCCTTTATTGAGGTATATATACAAGGTATTTTGTTGGTAATAACCATTAAGTTAGGTTTTTGTTACCAACATATAACGTGTATTTCGTTAAAACTCATGCGCTTACCCCGCCGGAAACTGTTAAAATTATTGAAGCCGGCTCTTAATTATTTAAAATGTTTCTATATTGTTTTCTACCATACATATAGTGGCCATATTATGTCATAGTAAGACAATATAGAAATATATTTTGTTCATAAAAATATTAAATATTTTGGAAAAAGTAGAGATTAATTGGGAGTGATGTTAGATTTTTGTTAAAAAATTAAATTTTTGTTTTGTTTTAGTACCAATCTTCACCTAAGGGGGGTTAAGTATTTGAAAAATTAAACATAAGTAGGGAGTTATTGAGAGTGATGTTAGATTTTGCTAAAAATTAAATTCCTGTTTGTTTAATACTAACCTTCACCTAAAGGGGGAGGGGGTGTTATTTGCGTATGTGTTTCTTTCCTTTAACGAGGACTTAAATCACTTGTAAATAACGCCTAACCCCGGGAAATATGTTCGAAGAGTGTTTAGTAAAACAACATGCTTTGAAGATATTTTAGCCATTCCCAAGCCATGGCAGGGTGATTAAGCGAAGTTCAAAATTAAGTTTAAAAATAAAAAAAGTGTGGACAACCTATTAAAATTTTACAGCATATGCTGCAGAATGAAAATAGGTGGTCCACACTTTTTTTAACATATTACAATGACCTTGACCTAAATATTTAAACTTTGAAATGTTACATTAAGTCAATCATTTGATTCAAATGGTGGAGGTAAGCGGGTATATAAGTGATGCTTCGGAACATAGTTACTAGTCAGCTATGGATACTCCGGCAGGCACATCCAACTCGAGGTCTCTTAAAACCGAGAAAAACACTGCTAAACAGCGGAAAACAAGAGCGAGACTCAATGAGGGTTATCGACAATTAAGAAATATATTACCATTTGTCCATCCAAAGGAATCGAAAATAGATAGTATAAATATGGCCATAAAGTATATAAAAAGACTTCAGACACAACTCCAAGAAGCGAAACCTCAACAATTTGAAGAACCGCAGGCTCTCTCAATTCTCAGACAACTATTACACACCCCTCCACCGTTGGAATCGGTGTTTCTGGAAGAGGATGACTTGGCGGTTCACCACTTCTTTGCTGAAGAACCCTCAGCGTATAAACAACTGTTCCTTCTTGATGAGGATCAGGATGAATAAACAGTTTAACAAAATTAAAGACCTTTGAAATACAGAGCTGGGAATAGATCAGTTTGCGGTCAAAGTGAGAATCGCTTACTGCTCTATTACCCGTTTTGGTGGTATTTTCAGGCGTCCTTGACCCACTTACAAGAATTATACAATTTGCGGATAGTATATAATTATTAAATAAAACACCCCTCCCTATCACTTGCAGCCCCACCGCTTACCCCCCACCACCTGAATCGGGTATAAAAGGAGGTTTCCCAACAATGGGGAAACCATTCTGCTATCATGGCGCCCACAAACAGCATCTTCCCTTCTAAAAATGATATCTTAGAAATTTTACATAATATTCCAATACAAATTAACGACGTCGATGAAGACGATTCAGTGATTGAAGATGATGATTCGTTTGGCGATCTTGAGTTACTAAGCGATGTAGCCTCCAGTGAACCATACAGTGGAGATATGGAGCAACTTGAGCTCTTGACGGACGATGACGATGATACCACAGAGCTTTATCAACAGTTGCTCTGTTTGGAGGACATGAATATAGACTTTGATAATATTGAAACTCCTCCAAGCGGTAGTAGCAATGGGTTGGTTTTCAGCGGTGAATTTAGTTGCCGGCGTCAATTATTCTATTGCGAAATGACCTCATCCTCATCATTATCTTCATCATCAGATGAGTCTGATTAAAATATTTGTTGAATACTGAACTTTAAACACAGAGCGGGGAATAGATCAGTTTGTGGTCCAAGTAGAATCACTTACTGCTCTCTTCCCCGTTCTGGCAATATGTTCAGATGACCTTGACCCACTGACGAGACTTTGAAAACTTCGGTTAATATAAATTGATATATACCCCTTCCCTACCAACTTCACCCCCACCATTTTTGTAATTAGGTATAAATAGGGGTGCATTAGCGTTGGTCTCATCTGTAGCAGGTTAACCTTTGAGAAAGACACCTCTACAACATGCACCGCTGTGATATTTGCAAAGATTCATTTAAAGACGAATGGCTTTTAAACATTCATAAAGAAGTAGAACATAATATCAATGAAATTGAACAAAATGAAGAAGAATTAGAAACAATAGATCAAATGCTAGCTCAACACCAACATTCCAGACCAAGTGTTATTCAATATGCAGCATCAACATCGACTTCTACCTCTGCTCTGTCTACACTTCACCGTCCTTCAACATCATCAGCTGCATCGACTTCTACACCTGCTCTGTCTACACTTCATCATCCTTCAACATCATCAGCTGCATCGACTTCTACGCATGCTCTGTCTACACTTCACCGTCCTTCAGCATCAACAGCAGTAAATGTAGAACTACATGCCCGAGCACTTCCGGGTAATGTAGTAACCCACTTCAAAATTGACAATGCAAAATTACAACTCGAAGAATTTTTAAATAACGCAAAAGGATTGGTAAGCAACACTTTGCAAAATGAATTAAAAAGATTAAATTTTATCAAATTTGGACTATTACTGGATGCTTTATTTACAAACATTCAAAATGAAACTTCACCGAGAGGGTTTTTAACAAAAAACCGAACTATTATGTTTTCGTCAGATATTGATTCAATCGTATCTGAATGTTTTGAAGAGCTAATGATAAAAATACAAGAACATGAAGGAAGAGGCTCTGGATGGAGTTTGTTAAGCATCACAGGGCTAGACTTAAGGGTACACAAACACGGCTATGGAATTCGAGGAAGTAGCTACATCCCTCTACCAACAAAGATTAGAAATACCTTATCCTGCGTCAACGTACAAAATCAAGATACGGAATGTTTTAAATATGCCATGTTGGTCAAATATGTAACAGACAATCCGATAAGACCAAGCCACAAATATGAAGAAGTACAACATAGATATAATTTTCAAGGGATGACTTACCCTGTTGCTATAACAGACATTTCAAAATTTGAAAAACAAAATCCTTCAGCTTCTGTCAACCTATTTGGATTGGATTCATCAAACAATGTGTACCCCTTGCGTATAACATCAAATGAGCGCAGAGATCATACAGATATGTTATTGATTACTAAAGGCGATATTTCACACTTTGTGTATATCAAAAAATTTGAAAGTCTTGTTTCTAAACAATTATCTAAACATAAAAGAAAGATGACAATTTGCAAAAGATGTTTTTGTCACGTGAACAAAGAACTAAGAAGGGGAGGGTCAGATTGGCTAGTAGAACACCAACGGCTATGTAATGAAAACTATGAAGTAAGAATTAAATTGCCACATCCTAGCAGAGCGCAGATAAAATTCGACAAAGTAATCCAACAATACCGTTTACCTGTTGTTGTGTATGCTGATTTTGAGGCATCTTTACTTCCAATTGAACAACAAGAAGAGGATATCACAAAAAGAAGCAAATATCAAAAACACGCACCAAACAGTTACTGTATACTGACAAAATCCACGCTGTCTGAAGAACATCTTCAAGAATTTGGACTAACATCTGCTCCGAAGATTTATCGTGGTGAACAAGTAGCGAAACACTTTGTAAATGATTTGTATTACATTGCCTCTAAGGTGGAAGAACTCTACAAAATTAAAATACCGATGCAGCCTATGGAAGAACACCAACTTCAACATCACAATTTGGCAACAACATGTTATCTGTGTAATAACCTATTTACACCAGATAACGTTAAAGTGCGTGATCACGACCATCTTACAGGAGCCTACAGAGGTGCAGCCTGTAACGCTTGCAACTTAAATTACAAACTTCCATCTTTTATACCCGTTGTTCTACATAACCTTAGTGGATATGACTCTCACTTTATAATTCCCGAATTGGGAAGAGATGATGGGGCGATAGATGTTTTGGCAACAACAATGGAAAAATTTATAAGCTTCTCTAAAAAGGTTGGCAAAATAAAACTTAGGTTTATTGATTCGTTTCGATTTATGCCTTCTAGCCTAATGAAATTAACTGAGAATTTAAAAAGAGAAGATCTGATAGAAACAAGCAAAATTGTAGCCAGTAGTAAAATGGATCTGGTTCTTCGAAAAGGAGTCTTCCCCTACGATTACATTGATGGACTTCATAGATTTAATGAAACATCACTTCCTCCACCAGAAAAATTTAACAACAAACTTAATGATTCGAATATTTCACTTGAAGACTATCAACACGCATGTCGAGTATGGAACGAGTTGGATATGAAGACTTTAGGAGAATACTCAGACTTTTATGTAAAACTTGACGTGACTCTTCTCTGCGATGTTATGGAAGAATTCCGAAGAACCTGTTTTGCTGCATACGGTTTGGACCCTCTACATTCGTATACTTCACCAGGATTAGCTTGGCAAGCCATGTTAAAAGAAATAAAATGCAAACTCCAACTTTTAACAGACATTGACATGGTTTTAATGGTTGAAGCTGGAGTAAGAGGCGGATTGACCCAAAGTGTTACCAGACATGTCAAAGCCAACAACAAATACCTTCCCAATTACGATGAAACCAAACCGTCAACCTATTTAGGATATTTCGATGCAAATAACCTGTACGGATGGGGAATGTCAAACCCACTTCCTTTTGATAACTTTAAATGGATTAATCCCGACTCTATTGGCGATATTTTACAAATTCCGAAACATGGTGACACTGGATATATTTTGGATTGCGATTTTGAATACCCAGAAAATTTACATGATCTTCATTATGACCTTCCACTTCTTGCTAAAACAGAAATTTCACCAATTGGAAAACACCCCAAATTAATGATGACATTAAATAATAAACAACGCTACGTGGCTCACTTTTGGTCGGTTCAACAAGCTATCGAATTAGGACTACGTCTAACAAAAATTAATAGAGTTTTGGAATTTTCTCAATCATGCTGGTTGAAACCCTATATTGATTCAAATACCATCAGAAGAGCAGCAGCTACATCAGACTTTCAAAAAGATTTCTTTAAATTAATGAATAATGCGATATTTGGAAAAACATTGGAAAACAAAAGAAGACACAAAAATGTTAAACTTGTTACCGACGCAAAAAAATTACAGAAACTAGTACAGCAGCCAAATTTTGGAACATCTATAATTATTAATGAAAAACTTGTAGCAGTGTCCAAAATTTATAAGCTTCTCTAAAAAGGTTGGCAAAATAAAACTTAGGTTTATTGATTCGTTTCGATTTATGCCTTCTAGCCTAATGAAATTAACTGAGAATTTAAAAAGAGAAGATCTGATAGAAACAAGCAAAATTGTAGCCAGTAGTAAAATGGATCTGGTTCTTCGAAAAGGAGTCTTCCCCTACGATTACATTGATGGACTTCATAGATTTAATGAAACATCACTTCCTCCACCAGAAAAATTTAACAACAAACTTAATGATTCGAATATTTCACTTGAAGACTATCAACACGCATGTCGAGTATGGAACGAGTTGGATATGAAGACTTTAGGAGAATACTCAGACTTTTATGTAAAACTTGACGTGACTCTTCTCTGCGATGTTATGGAAGAATTCCGAAGAACCTGTTTTGCTGCATACGGTTTGGACCCTCTACATTCGTATACTTCACCAGGATTAGCTTGGCAAGCCATGTTAAAAGAAATAAAATGCAAACTCCAACTTTTAACAGACATTGACATGGTTTTAATGGTTGAAGCTGGAGTAAGAGGCGGATTGACCCAAAGTGTTACCAGACATGTCAAAGCCAACAACAAATACCTTCCCAATTACGATGAAACCAAACCGTCAACCTATTTAGGATATTTCGATGCAAATAACCTGTACGGATGGGGAATGTCAAACCCACTTCCTTTTGATAACTTTAAATGGATTAATCCCGACTCTATTGGCGATATTTTACAAATTCCGAAACATGGTGACACTGGATATATTTTGGATTGCGATTTTGAATACCCAGAAAATTTACATGATCTTCATTATGACCTTCCACTTCTTGCTAAAACAGAAATTTCACCAATTGGAAAACACCCCAAATTAATGATGACATTAAATAATAAACAACGCTACGTGGCTCACTTTTGGTCGGTTCAACAAGCTATCGAATTAGGACTACGTCTAACAAAAATTAATAGAGTTTTGGAATTTTCTCAATCATGCTGGTTGAAACCCTATATTGATTCAAATACCATCAGAAGAGCAGCAGCTACATCAGACTTTCAAAAAGATTTCTTTAAATTAATGAATAATGCGATATTTGGAAAAACATTGGAAAACAAAAGAAGACACAAAAATGTTAAACTTGTTACCGACGCAAAAAAATTACAGAAACTAGTACAGCAGCCAAATTTTGGAACATCTATAATTATTAATGAAAAACTTGTAGCAGTGTCCATGAAGAAGACGAGTGTGAAGATGGATCGTCCTTTGTATATAGGCATGTCAATCTTGGACATCTCAAAAACACACATGTACGATTTTCACTACAACAAAATGGTGGCGTTCTACGGAAGAGAAAATATATCTATTACATATATGGACACTGACGCTTTCATATATCGCATAGTAACATTGGACATGTATAAAGATTTACGTACATTTATTTACAAGAACAACTTTGATTTCTCCGATTATCCAAAAGATCATCCAAACTACGACAATGGCAGACACAAAAAAGTACTAGGCAAATTCAAGGGTGAGGCTAATGGTGTTCTACTTGAAGAGATTGTTGCACTGATGTCTAAACTATATTCATTGAAACTCTATAATGAAAAAGAAGAATAAGAAGAAAAGAAGAATAGCTATATTAAGAAAGCTAAAGGTGTAAAGAGTTTATATTTAAAGAAGAAAGTGCATTTTGAACACTACAAGCAATGCTTATTTGAGGATAACATCATTACAGCTAAATTCAACACCATCAGAAGTTTTAACCATCAGCTGTACAGCGTGACTGAAGTTAAAAAGGCGCTATCCTGTAATGACGACAAAAAACAAACCCTTCCAGACAAAATCAACACATTGCCATTCGGCCACTATTCCCTTAACCCTATTGAAGATTAACCCTTTCATCGTCCTAGATCCTTTATCCTTTTCCTTTCCGTAAAAAAGGGGAAACACAAGCAATGTTAAGCTGTGTTTCCCCTTTTTTACACAAGTTTTGAATGACCTTGAACTATATGTATATAAGCAGATTTATACAACAAAATATTTAATACCATATCAGCTGTCTTCGTGAAACCATCATGTCAGACCTGAAGGAGAAGATTATTAATGAACTACACAAACCTGCAAGAATAAAGTTTCCAAGAATAAATACTGTTATAAAAGGGATAAATGATCTATATCAAGCGGATTTAATTGAAATGCGACCGCATAGCAGAATAAACAAAGGATTTAAATATATACTCACAATTATTAATTGTTTTACAAAAGTTGCAGACGCTTTGCCTCTAAAGGACAAGACTGGTAAAAGCGTAACAGAAGCCATGGAAATAGCCATAAAAAGAGATAAAAACAAAATTAAACATTTACAAACTGATGATGGAACAGAATACTTTAATACAAACTTTGCACAGTTAATGAATAAATATAAAATAAATCATTATTCTACAAATTCAGAGAAAAAAGCAGCTATTGTAGAAAGATTCAATAGAACCTTAAAAGGAGCACTGTACAAAACAATTTTCAAAAAGAGGTTCTTACGTATGGTATGATGTTTTACCACAATTAATAAATGATTATAACAACAGGTTTCATAGAACTATCGGTATGAAACCTAACAAAGTAAATAGAAGAAATGCAAAAGATGTATTAAAACGCATAAAGAAAAATACAAAGCCTAAAGTAGAAAAAATGCAGCCAAGAAAATTTAATGTAAGTGATAAAGTACGGATTAGTAAATATAAGGGAGTGTTTACAAAGAAATACCTTCCCAATTGGACGAATGAAGTTTTTACAGTGTATAAAGTGCAACCGACTGTACCTGAAACGTATATCTTAAAAGATAACAAAGGAGATTTGTTGGAAGGTGCTTTTTATGGACATGAAATGTTAAAGTCAACAGTAGGTGATGTATATCTTGTTGAAAAAGTGTTACAAAGAAAAAAGGACGCAGTTAAAGTGCGGTGGTTAGGGTTTAACGAAACTGAGGATTCATGGATACCTATAAAGGACTTGGTTTAATGCAAGCAAATCATTTCGTCGTTAACCTTCGAGCAGGATGGAGATTATTCACCATAAAGATCGATTCAATATTAATAACATAGATGATTTAACTGTGGATAACGTTAAAATCAACAATGGTAAACACGGTAGTTTACTTCCAAACACTGTTCGATGTATAGTAAGTGGCCCTTCAAACTGCGGAAAGACCAATGTTGTCTTTAATTTGATCACTAATCCGCAGGGATTAAGGTTTAATAACCTATATATTTTTTCAAAGTCTCTACATCAACCAAAGTATCAATTGCTGGATAAAATCCTATCTGATGTGTCTGATGTTAATTTTTACAAATTTAACGCTAGTGATAGCATTATGCAACCAAACGAAGCGAAACCGTATTCTGTATTTATATTTGACGATGTATCTTGTGAAAATCAGGATACTATTAGAAACTACTTTGCCATGGGAAGACATAATAACATCGACAGCATATATATAGGACAAACTTATAGCAAAATCCCAAAACAACTTATCAGAGATAATGCAAATATTCTAATTGTATTCAAACAAGATGATACTAACCTAAAACATATATATAACGATCATGTGAATGCGGATATGCCATTTGAAAAGTTTAAAGAGCTTTGCGGAAAAGCATCGGCGGAAAAGTATGGATTTTTGGTTATTATGAAAGATCAAGCTATAAAAGATGGTCGTTATAGAATAGGTTTTGATAAATTTGTTTTAATACACTGATTAGCGGTATTACTGTACAAGTCGTCAAGGTGTGAATATGGTTAACCAGGAAAAGCTATTAAAGGAAATAAAATCACTTAGTGATTCTATTAGACAAAAGAACCGAGCTTTAAAATCAGGTATAAATGAAAGAGAGCAATTTTTAGAAACAACATTCAAACCTGTTACTGAACCTTTAAAGCGATTAGCACAAAATATGGAAAAACCTTCAATTCGCTTCGAAGGAGACAAAATGCTACCAATTTCCAAATATGAAGAAGAATTTCAGAATGATGAAAGTTTTGGTCAGTTACAAACATCTGAAGAAAGCGACGAGTATGAAGAAAGCGGAGATATAGAGGATTTAAAGGAAAAGGACATTGCAGAAGATACAAGTACAGAAGATACAAGTGTAGAAGATACAAGAGCAGAAGAAGAGGATATTAACCCATCCAACTTAAGCAAATTAGGCACTGATATTATGTTTAAAGGAACACTTGGAAGAACATATACGTTAAAAATGTTACACGCCGCACATGCTAATCGAAATTATCATACCTATGGAGCTAGAATAGAGGATAAGGGATTAATGATTGGAGATAGCAAGTTAGATATAAACGAAAATTATGATATAGTTATTGGAGATAAGAAATATAAAGGTACTAAAGGTTTGTTTGAACTCATCTTTAAAAATAATCCTGGTAAATATACTAAAAGGGATTTACAATTGTTTAACAATATATTAGAGTATACAAATGCACATAGAAAGAAGTATTCCAAAGACCTACCTATTCATAGAAATCGGTCAATAAAATATACAAGTATTATATCTAGTCTTTTCCCCTCGAAATCAAAAAAAGCTCAAATTAAAAGAAGAGCTTTATCTTCTGCTGAATTAAATGTTTTGCATAAAAAGAGAAAAACAACTGATCCTACCACATCTGGAAGGGGATTATTGAAAAATTTGTATAAAACTAATATAATATATTACAACGATATAAATAAGTTAGTTGATCGAATGAGGTTATTACATGAAGCTATGGAAGCCGGCCATACTGGTTTAGAAAACGAATGGGTAGCTTTGGTTGATGAACTGCGCAAACAAGGAATAATTGTTCAGTAGACGTATATATATAATAAGAACCTAAACGATAGCGATTCAGTTACATCATGAGTGTGGACAAGTTTGGACGGTATTCCGAGTTTGGAGTAAAATCTGGATATAGTGAAAAAAGAGCTGGGTTTCCGTTAACACCTGACGGAAACTATAATTTTGAAGGAAAAGTAATTCAAAATGTTGGTGATCCGCTTTTGTCTTCTGATGCGGTTACGGTAAAATACATGGATAAAAGAACCCCAACTGTACACGAAGATCATTGGGGGTTTTCCGGTAAAAGGTTAAGCAATATACAACATCCCGTTTATGATGGGGAAGCAGTAAATTTCGCTACTCTAAAATTGTTAACGATTTACAAAAGGAATGAAACTGACACAAGCTATGATGTAAAAAAATTAAAATTATCAAATGTAGGTGATTGTGAGCTGGATGGAGACGCTGTAAATAAGAAAATGTTTGATATTGTACACAAGAAATGGACTACGGAATATGAAAAACATTTGGAAAGGTTTGGTGCAGCTCTATTCCATTATATCCATCGGGCTTCAGGAAGAGATGCAGCTTCAGATGTTGACAGTCACAATTATTTAGACTGGAAAAATATACACAATCCAGAGAAACTTAATCAACGAGATAAACCGTCTGAGCCTTCTAAAGTCAAGACATTAGGAAAGGGGGATAAAGTGAATGTGATTAATGAACCAACAGAAAACAATGAAGATTACATAAGAGAAAAAAGAATTTAAAATACACCCATGATAAGGGATAAAGCATCAGTCATATTCGAGAGACGATACAGAGAGGATGATGGAATCCAATATTACTGCGTGGAGTTTAATATCTCAAGAGCCGAGATTTCCCCAAGGAGTGTTGACAGATGGTTTTGTTCAACGGTTTGATAGATATATGGATTGGGAACAACTTTCCATACATTACCTCTTCACAATGACTATGTTAAGAATTTATTTTCACAGAGTTAACTGGATCCATATTTTACAGAGATGACATCAAATTTTAATAACTGTTGGGAAGTAATAAGTAAATATCAAAATCTCTCTGAGAATTACATTGACAATTTTAAAGATAAACTAGACTGGGATGTGTTATTCAATTACCAACGATTTAGTGGCAAGTTTCTAAGGAAACAGTACAACTATTTAAAGTTTATTCATTTTACCGAAGACAACAATACCATCACCAGCGGAGAAACATCTGGAACATCTTCAATTACACCTTATTTCAATTTTTACTACTTCTATTTAATATGTCTACATTTAATTAATAAATCCATTTCTATATAATAAATTGATTTTAAACAGTATATAATACAAGAAACCAAAACTGATATTACATTCATTGTAAAACATTTATAGAGTGCACCTACTGATTGTTGGTTTTGCTATAAATAGTCATGTCGAGGGTTAAACGCATCAGTCATAATCGAGAGAGATTACAGAGAGGAAGGGGAATAGCATCAACAGCATTTTCTCTATTAAGTAAACCGGTTGGAGCTATAGTTAACAAGGCGATTGATTTATTACCTGTGGAATTACATTTACCTGGAGGATATCAATATTGTGGTCCTGGAACCAAATTAGAGAAACGTCTTGCTAGAGGAGATCCTGGAATAAATAAGCTCGATCAGGCTTGTAAACAGCACGATATAGCGTATTCCAAATTTGGTGATACTAAAAATAGATCAATAGCAGATAGAGCACTTGCTGAGAAAGCTTGGCAAAGAGTAAAATCTAGTGACGCAGGTATTGGTGAAAAAGCAGCGTCTTTAGCAGTAACAGCAGCAATGAAAGCAAAAACTACGTTTGGAGGAGGAAAGAGAAGAAGGCGTGGGAAAAAACCCGCTAAGAAACAAGGAGGTAATATCAGAGGAAAACGTCGATCTACCAGTGGTAAAGCTAAAAAGAAACCAACAATATGGTCAATGATAAAAAAGGGAGGAGGATTATACCTAAGACCGTATCGTGTGTATTAAATAAGAAAGAGCAATTAATAATTAAAAACAAAAAATTAACCAATGAAGAACTGATTACATATGCTTCTTGTTTGAAAATCCCATTTTTTTAGAGGAGTATTTATGAAAGATGAATTACCGGTTAAAATGTGGAAAAATGAGACTGGTATTGTAAATTTGGATAATAGTGAAGGATTAGGCACTCATTGGGTGTGTTACAAGAAACTTGGTAAAACCATTTATTATTTCGACAGTTTTGGAGACCTTCCACCACCGAAAGAACTTCAACAATACTTTCGTGCGGCAGAAAATGTTTTTTACAATCATACAAGAAAACAACCTGATGATACATCCATTTGCGGTCATTTATGTTTAGACTTTTTAGCTAAAAGTGTTAGTCAACTTTAAGATGTCTTCGTATACAGTGTCATTAACCGGTAACTCATGTACTTTGCGCAGTATTCTGTTTCCAGCGCTACGTTTGCAAAAAGGAAGACTATGGGAAGCCGCATTATTGGATTTAACAACATATAACTCTATTCCAAACGTTAGTGAAGGAATTAATAACAAAATACATTATTACAAGACAAAAGCCGATAAAGGAAAGTATTCAGCTTTGGAAGAATTCAGTTTACCAACAGGAGCTTATGAAATTGATAATATAAATGAAGTTATACAAAAACATATGGGAAAAGAAAATATAACGATAAAAGGCAATAACAATACAATGAAAGCCGAAATTACTTCTAAGTATTATATTGATTTTAGTCAAGAACATTCAATTGGTAGTTTATTGGGGTTTTCTAAGGAAACAAAAGTATTAGAACCTAATAAAACTCATTCTGGGAATAAAACTGTGACGATCATCAAAGTTAATAGCATAGACATTACATGTAACATTATACAAGGATCCTACAGAGATGGAGAGAATCGTCATATATTACACACATTATACCCATCAGTTGCACCGGGTTTCAAGATAGTAGAAAAGCCTCAAAACCTTGTGTACCTACCGTTAAACACCAGTTTCATTTCAGACATCGTGCTGAACATAGTGGATCAAGACGGAAACCTTATTGACTTTAGAGGAGAAGCTATTACTGTAAGAATACATATAAAATCATCCGCTTAGACAATGGGGTTATCAAAGAGGTCAGTAGCTCATCAGCTGTAGAAGGATTAACAAGTGACAACATTCGTTTTCTAGAAGAAATTGGATTAAAGGTCATTAACAATAAATAAATAAATAAATAAATAATGCCTTTATTTACAAGTGTTCTTCAGTACAAACTGTTTTTCAAGACAACTCAAGTCAACACAACACAAGAGAAAAATAAAACAGTCATTACAGCAAAAAAAGTAAAAACATACAGGTCAAATTATAAAAATAAACAAAATGCTCTTAACCTATGACTTCAACCTGGCCTTGAACGAGTTATAATTTAACGATTTCATGCTTGGAGGAAGGGTATTGTATGCTTGGGGTCCAAAGTACGAGAACCCTTTCTTCCCTAACTCAAGCCGCACTCTGGGCATTACAAGCAAGGCATCCTGCCTGGTACAGCGTTTCCTAACCAATGCACGAGGCACAAGCTTCCTCTTCAGATAAGGAGGTACATTTGAAGAGAGTACCTTATGTACAACTGATACAGTCTGAAGGAAAGACTGCTTCCCCAAGGAGAGAACAATGGATATACTGGATATAGCGCAGGGTCCAACATTCGACGAGACCTTATGGGAAAAGGAATATCACACGCACAACCCTTACGCTTCGTCCAAATTAAACAATAACGATGAAATTAGGATTCCTATACAACAACAAGACATTTATACTCTTCCATGCGAAAGTTATTTATATATTGAAGGAAAAGTAACAAAAAATGATGGTACTGCTGGAACCACTGTTCCGTTCATAAATAATCCTATGGCATTTTTGTTTGACGAGATTAGATATGAAATTTCAGGAGTTACAGTCGATTCAACAAAAAAGGTTGGAATTTCCAGTACATTGAAAGGATTAGCGTCTTTAACACCAAATGAGAAGAATCTGTTAGCTGTTGCAGGATGGGTTGCACCAGACAAAAGTACAATCGCTCCTGACTCTTCGGGAAACTTTGATTTCTACGTACCTTTAAGATTACTCCTAGGATTTGCTGAAGACTACAGAAGAATAATAATAAATGTAAAACAAGAACTAGTTTTATTAAGATCATCAAACGATAATGATATAATTAAAGCAGCTGCTGGAACAACTGATGCCAATTTAGACTGGAAATTAACATTAGACAAGATTGTTTGGAGAGTACCACATGTGCGACTAAATGATGAACATAGGATTACATTATTAAGAAAGTTAAAATCAGATCGAGACATTGTAATGCCATTCAGAAGCTGGGAGTTTCATGAATACCCCGTTTTACCTACAACACAACGGCATACATGGACTGTAAAAACTTCTACTCATTTGGAAAAAGCGAGATATGTAATCTTTGGATTACAAACGAAGAAAAAAAGTATATTAACTGAAAATGCTGGTGAATTTGACCATTGTAAATTAACAAACTGTAAAGTGTTCCTGAATTCACAATTCTTTCCCTACGACAACTTTAATATTTCTTTTGATAAAAAAAGGTACAGTGTTTTATACGATATGTACGCTAGGTTCCAAAATTCATACTACGGCAAAACAAACACACCTCTACTATCTCCCGTACAGTTTGAATCGAAAGCTCCGATTGTTGTAATTGATTGCTCCAAACAAAATGAATCTGTAAAATCGTCTAGTGTTGATATAAAAATAGAAATGGAATTTCAAGAAAACGTACCTGCAAATACATCTGCGTATTGTTTAATTTTGCACGATAAAATTGTTACATACACACCGTTGACCGGTATTGTAAAGACAGTATTGTAAAACGTTGTACCACCACCGGCACCGCCACTGTCGCTAACCTATAAATAGCGGAGCAACAATGCGGGTCTTCAGTTGATCGCCTATCGTCGCATGGGTAACGTCTTCTACAAAATGCGTTCTCCATCTGTTGTACAAGGTAATGCAGAGGTAGCACCGTTATTGGAACATGATAATACCGAAGCAGAAATCATTAAGGAAATAACTGCATTTTTAAAGTTTGGTAAAAGAGATAGAGAGGAGGAAAGTAATGCAGATCCATCAAAGGTAGTATCAAAGAGGAAGAAGAAAGTTTAAGAAAATATTCCTCCTCACATTTTAACTGAAGTTTTTTTGCGAATCTTTTACCCCATCTCAGCATGCATCAGTAAAAGTGTATCAGTTGGATTGATGAAATCATTGGATTATTCCCCTACAGTAATACTACACCATGGAACAAAAAAGGTTTTATTTTCGCAAAATGCTTGGGAGTCATTTTTGAAACATGTACATTTAATAGAATGTTATTTAACTAACAGTTTGTGTGGAAGGAAAACACATATTCGAATTTTGGATTGTGACAATGAAATAGATATTGTTAAACATCGCGGACAACTACAAGTGCGAATTAGAGACTTGACTCAACATGAAAATAAGATTCTACTGTCACGTGAAGAATTCTACGTTTTAAACTACGCAACAGAACCTATTACAAGGTACATGAGACAGTTGGTATTTGCAAGCGCTATTATTAAAGAATATTTGCACGATACTTTGGAAAAACAACCTGATAGCACCATCGTGTACGGACCTGTGGATACATCTATTTTTAATAGAATACCTCATGAAGTTTGCATGTGGAGAAAGTTAAAGGATTTTGAACCACTTGTAGAAATCGCTACAGAGGCTACAGAAGAAACAACACAGGAAGAAGAAACAAAAAATCAAGAAGAAGAAAACGAAACACAAGAAGAAGAAGAAGAAGAAGTTAAAAAAGACTAAAGTTTAACTTAATAAAGAAGAACATACGTGGGGTAGGCCTATTGGGGACGGTGCCCACGTTAAATATACACCAACGCGCTGAGAACTGTACGGCCTGAGCTATAAAAGCTCTACCGTGGTGTGGAAACAGTTCAGTCGACATCCGAAAGATGGAGAGGTCTGGTGTAATTGAATTTCAAGCTTTCCGTGGAAACAATGATAGATACATTGTTAAAGAACTAATCATCTTAGACCTGCAAACATATGTTATTTATAATTTGTTATTCAAACCTCCATTTCCTTTTAACAAATTAACATCCAAATCCAAAAGAATTAATAAGTGGTTGACGAGAAACTTGCATCACATTGGTTGGAATGAAGGTTATACAAGTTTTGAAGAAGTGGAAAGCATTATGAATCACTACTGCAGTAAATTTACAAGACTTTATACAAAAGGATTAGAAAAGCGCAATTGGATCCAGCTTTATACTACAAAAGATGTAATAGATGTTGAAATGGATAAGTGTTTCAAATTTGAGATGGACAATATTTGTATTTTAACAAAGAATGATAAACACGCACAATTTCATTGTGCTGTAAAGAACGCTTATCGTTTAGCTGCTTTTCTACATCCTCAAAGTGGAGGGGGAACCGGTGGGTATAAAAGCGGGGATAGCGAGGAGACCCACCATCAGTATTACTCCAGACTCCAACGAGATAACACGTATCAAGATGGCATCACAGAAATTTCTGCAGACATTGGCGGATCAGTTTAACACCCAATCAAAATCAACTATACTACCAACAAGAAAAACTTCAGAAATTAAAGAAAACAAACATTACATCGTGCACGGCATGAGGAAGATTGAAACATCAGTGGGAGACGCTATTCTCGTATCTTTAAGCGATGCTCCATACACAGTAGGAGATGAAGCGAAATTCCAAATTTTTCTGCCCAAGAGATTTGTTCAACTGCTTCAAAATGAAGATCTGCAAAACATCGAACCTGGAACCTTGTATATAGTATCACACGGAGTCAGCGGGAACAACTCTACCGAGCTATCTCTGCATTTAACCTCGTCCGGAACTTTAAATTGTTAGATTAAGCCAATATCATGTAAAACTTGAAATGTATTTTATGTAAAAAAAAATAAAATATAAAAAAGATAAAATATCAGTATTAACTCCAAGTACTGATATTTTATCTTTTTTAAAAACATTCTTTGGTGACCTTGACCTAGATTTAGAACTTATAAAATGCGCTGTATTGGTTAAAGGATTATCACTTTCATACAGACTGACAATGAGTTGGTGGGGGAACATTACGGTGGGGGAAGGGTAGGTACCTGCCCTACACGCTTACGCCGTGTCAGTATACCTCCGACATTTGCCTTGGTACAACCTACAAAAACAAAAAATGGAACATATGGTAGTAAAAAGGAGAATGAGATTTCCTAAATATGCACAGTTACAATCGAGGTTGGATACGTTTGATGCAGCATTAAAAGACTCGTTTCTATACAAGTCTAGAATGGAGTTTGCAGATGCTGGTTTCTTTTACATGGGGCAAGATGATAAGACCGTATGTTACAATTGCGGAGGAGGATTGCAGGATTGGCAAGCGACAGATAACCCATGGGAAGAACATGCATGATGGTTTGACAGGTGTGCTTATCTGTTAGTTCAAAAAGGTAGAGAGTTTGTAAAAAACCATCGGAGAGTTTATAAACCTCATCCTGTTAAAACACCAGCAGGAGAAAATAAGAGCGAAGGAAACGAATGTGTAGTATGTTTGTCCTCTGAGAAAAATTTACTATTTTTACCTTGTAGACACTGTTGTACATGCGCTGATTGTGGACTGATGTATAACCATTGCATTATATGCAGAACTCCAATAGGTTACGTGATGAAAATATTCATATCGTAGATGTGAAAAAAATGGAGGGGGGTGCGTATAAAACTAAGTCGAGGAGGTGGGAAGCTCACTCCGCGAGTAGCCGTACACGAGGTAACATCATGGCTCTCAAAATTAAATGTGTCCACTACAATACTGTTCATCTTTCTACAGTTCATGATTTGCAACTTCTTTCCGATGACTTAAAAGTTTTGATTGTAAACGGCTACAAAGTAACATTGGATATTTTTGCAACAAACACTTTAGCTCAAGAACACTGGAGAACATCCGCAACTACACTTCCACCGACACAGCTGAATAGATATAATTTTGAAGAGTATGAACCTCTCGCCTCGTTCAATGTCGGCAGCTCTAAGGAATCGGAGACTTCATCGTGGCAACCAACATCACTTCCACCCCGCCTAGAATGAAGTATTATTGTGGAGAATATGAACACTACCCATCTACAGAAGCAACGGCCACTGCAGGATCGACGGTTCTCTGACAATCATTGCCTATGTGTACATTAATGTAAATAAAGAAATAGTTAGAATTAAGTCTACTGACTTGCACTTTTTTTTTATTCGATGTGTATTATTGTAAATAAAGAAATAAAAATAAAAGTTAGAAATCTTGCACAGGTTTCATTTGATTGTTTTCATTCCATAAATATATCTATCTTGCACAAGTTTGATTCGATAGTTTTAAACTATCAAAATTATTTGATGCTAAACTTTTTAGCCAAAGTATGGCATGTGAGTACTCTGCTGGCGCGGCTCAACAATACGAACAAGATGGTGCATTCAGAATTTAGATCCGACGAGGGAATTAGGAGCAATAGCGGAAAACCTTCAAAATATTGTTTTTTCGCTATTACTGCTATACCCTTAGTCGGATCTGAATTATGAATGCACCAACTTCTTCGTCTTGTTGAGACGCGTCAGCAGACTACCCACATGCCATACTTTGGGTAAAACGTTTAGCAACAAATAATTTTGATAGTTTGAAACCATCGAATCAAAACTTGTGCAAGATAGTTTTTTAAAAACTACTTCAGACGACCTTGACCTACTCCAAACATCCATGACGTCATTAATACGTCGCCAACTACGTCGCCAACTACGTCATTCCTACGTCATCAAAGTCACGTGACCGGAAGCTGTCAATCAAGTGAGCCAAAAGCCGCAAAATCCCACTACTTATGTATCAAGTAATTTAAGTTTACAGAGTCCACTGTACGATATGTTGAACATGAGTATCCAATACAATTTATAACATATTAATTAACTAGCTGTTACTAGCCCGTCAAAAATTACGGGCTTAAAAACTGAAGAAATATTGTTCATTAATATGAAATAAACTTAGACGGTTTTCATACCAAACTTTAAAAATGTATACATAAAACGCTAATTTTGAATGGCATGTAAGTAGATAAGAACTGAGAAAGAGACCCCGTAATCGGCACTTTTTTCCCATGTTATTCTTATGGGGATCAGTTTTTGCGCCAACACCCGATCCCGCCTTACACAAGTTTCCTTGTTAGCCTGTACTAATGTCCAACCCTTGCCTATATTAAATATATTTTCCCAATCCCCATCCCTCCTCTATATTTTTTAAAATTAATTTTCAAATTCAGGCTAAAAACTATCTTTAGTGTTTATGGTCCGATTTGTCTGCAATTTGGATATGTTATTGTCCTAGGCAAGTGTTTTAATAAATTCTACTTACATTTCCCAAATTCACTATAACGGTCAAATTAAAAAATATTTTTTGAAAAATACTATAGTGCCAATTGCCACCTTCTTTATTAACTGTCCGATTTGTCTTCAATTTGGATATGTTATTGTCCTAGGCAAGTGGTTTAATAAATTCCACTTACATATCCCAAATTCACTATTACGGTCAAATTAAAAAATATTTTTGAAAAATACTGCCAATTGCCAACTTCTTTATTAAATGTCCGATTTGTCTGCAATTTGGATATGCTATTGACCTAGGTAAGTGTTTTAATAAATTCCACCTACATATCCCAAATTCACTATTACGGTCAAATTAAAAAATATTTTTGAAAAATACTGCCAATTGCCAACTTCTTTATTTACTGTCCGATTTGTTTAAAATTTAGATATGTTATTGTCCTAGGCAAGTGTTTTAATAAATTCCACTTACATTTCCCAAATTCACTAATACGGCCAAATTAAAAAATATTTTTGAAAAATACTGCCAATTGCCAACTTCTTTATTTACTGTCCGATTTGTTTAAAATTTAGATATGTTATTGTTATAGGCAAGTGTTTTAATAAATTTCACTTACATATCCCAAATTCACTATTACGGTCAAATTAAAAAATATTTTTGAAAAATACTGCCAATTGCCAACTTCTTTATTTACTGTCTGATTTATTTAAAATTTGGATATGTTATTGTCCTAGGCAAGTGTATATGCACCATCCACATTTTACAAATATTGCGGTTAAATTTTAAAAAATTTGGAAAAATACTGCCAATTGGCATTATTCTAGGCTAGTGTGTATGTACCATTCACATTTGACAAATTAACTATAATGGTCAAATTTAAAAAATATTTTGAAAAATATACTAACAATTTCACGTTCCACTACCCCCTATAATACAGTATTTTGTCTTTTTTGTTTGTTTATTTTGCTGTAATCCCAAAACTGACTTTGCTGTTTATTGTCCGATTTGCCTACACTTTGGATATTGTCCTAAGCATTTATTGTCTGATTTATTTTTGGATATGTTATAGCCCCCAACTATATCTAAAATTACAATATTATTTCCACCCATAATACAGTTGATGTGTTGTTTGTTTTGCCGCAACCTAAAAACTAACATTGGTATTTGTGTTTTTACAAAACTATATTTTGTAAATTACTACCAATAACTCCTTTATTTACTTTTCGACTTGTTATATCCCCTTATATCTAAATTTACCGTATATTATTTACCTTTTAGTGCTGTTTTGTCGTAACCAAACTTTGGATATGACTGCAATATATTACTGGCCATTGCATAAGTAAATACCCCATTTCCAAATTCACTATTACGGTTGGATTAAAAAAAATAAATACAAGCTTATTATATACATCCAGCTTATAAGTAATATATATCTACAAAATATTTATGGTCAGAACTGCCTAAATTTTGGATATGTTTTAAGCCAATGCGATAACAAAAATAAATTTTTAAAACCCAAAACAACTAAACACAAAACACTAATCTTTCTTTGTGCTTGTTTGGAGTAGTCTTTATTTTATCCAACTTAATTTTAATTTTGTAGTTAAAATCAAACTTCCCACATTCTAGCTCCCTTTCCAGCCAGTGGTTGGAGACATAAAGGTTACGAATATTTTCAAACTGTACAATATATCTTTTTCTACCCCTATGTTGGACTTGTTTAATAGCGCTTATTAATAATTCCACACCATATTCCAAATCCTCCAGTCTACTACATTCTTTAAATTTAACATTGCCTTTAATATCTTGCATCTCTATGTCTTCTTGTCCAACATCATCCCACTCATTGTTACGGAAACTTAGGTTTTCTATTTTTGGAAAGGAATTGCCATAAAATGTTGCGGTTCCGTTAGTGTTAAAGCTTGCAAGTGGCTCGTTGGTAAGTAGATAAATAATGTCCAAATCACCACTGTATGGCAACACGCTATAACCTTGCCTATTCTTATTTATCTCTATAAATACAGTTTTACAGACACCTTTAACATAGTATACACCCCTCCGTCCATCCTTTTCTGCCAACACTCCCACAAACTTGTTGTTTACTACAAACGCATACACTATATAATGTCCATAATGCTCTAGATCCTCCCAACGTCGCAGGAAGTAATCTTTTAATTTATCCTCTCTTTCCCTTCTTTCTTGTTCTTTAGCCAACTGTGCTTTGTATTCCTCTGCAACAGTATTTTCCACATATTCCAATTTACGCTTATTACTGTCAATGTCTTCTAATTCCAATTTCCTCTTTTTGGAACAACTCTCTAAGAAAGGCTTGGAAAGTGGCTCTATTTCTTTAATAGTGTATGGGTACAGTTTATTGGTCCGGCTTCTTAAAACACAGGGAGTAAGGTTAGGACTTTCCACTAAGCCTAATTCTTCTAAATTGATGTGTTTAGGTATAGTGGAGAGAGGTGTATTTGATTTTGTAAAACATGTGCCCCCAGATTTGATGTAACACTTATGCTTTACACTTATGGCATCAGGAAACTCCTCTATTACCTCTACATAGTTAGTTGGTAAACAGTTAAAGCTAAATGCAGATAGAGCATACTTTATTAACTTTTCCCTTTGTGTACTATCTTTTGGCAGTTTTAGTTGTACTCCAGTTATCTTCTTCGTATTACTATTACCCCAATATGCGTATTGTAATAAATCATTAAACACTAAACAACAACTGTTTTGTAATTGATTGGCAACTTTCACCCACATCTTATGCAGAGGTACAGCATAGAATGGAGCATTTTGGAAGTACCTTTTGTTGTCTTCTATTAGACTTAAACAATCTCTTAAAGGTTCAAACCCTTTACCAAAACCTCTACAATAGTTATAGATTGTTGCCTCTAACCTTGTTATTCCATTCTCTCTAGCTAGTTTAGACGAGAACGTTTCTTTTAGTCTCACATCTGGACAGTTTACAAAGTTTATTATATGGTTTCCTATACTTTTAATTACTCCAGGACTTGTAATCTGGCATATAAATTTATTATATATTTTTACCCTGCTATTTACATTAAACCATGTTAAACAATCTTTACTAACATTATCTACAATAACATTATATCCATTCTTGTACGCCCCTTGGTAGCAAAAGTTAAAGTTGTCTGTAAGATATTGGCACATTTCCTCTTTATTAAATATTCCAGCCAAATCTAGTGTTATATCGAAATCCATAAGATAGTACATTTCTTTTTCCACATCTTGCAGTATCTTTGGAAGATCTTCCAACAAATCCTTAATTTTAACATTTGCAAGCTCTATTTTATAGGGAATTGCTATAGGATCATCATACTTTTGTTTAATTTGGTCAATATCTTTCTTTATTATTTGTAACACACCCTCGCTTTGGACCCCAGAGGACCTCTCCAAGGAGAATGGTAGTTTGGCCACAACACCATGTCGAGCTAAAGAGAACTTTTTAAATATTCCTCCTAAGTAGCTATTAAACGAGCCACATATTTCCTTCTTAACTTTAAATTTATTCCGAACGTCCCCATCACAATCCGTAACATTGGTTATCTTAACTAACATTATGTTATCACAAAACGCATCCGTTATAGATGTTAAGTTATTTAATTTTGGTTCGCCCTCGCAATAGTTTATATTACCTATGTCTGTAAGAAGGTTATTATTACGGATATTTTCTAATAAAAACCATATACCGAATCTTTCGTTAGTAGGTTTAATACAATTTCCCAATAAATGGCTAACAGAGTACATTTATTTTATACAAAAAAAGTAGCGGAAACATGTAAACAGGACAGATTACACTATAGGTATATATGTGTTGTAAATATATGGATATTGTATATAAACATAGGCGAGCGGTAAGTGTAACATGTACGTGGACACCCATATGCAAATATGGAATACCCACTATTAATATAATTCCAAATTCGACTAAATAAGTTTATAGTCTCAATATAATTAACATATTAACTAACGGTGCCATCCCGCATTAGTACCCAAATTGTCGAAATTCTATAATTCTATTCTTAGTCCTTGTATTAGGTTTTGTACTATTAAACCCTACATTCTTATCCTGTGCAGTAGAGTAATATATGTATTTAATACAGATACGCACATTCTACAAGACCTGTACATCTGTTGTATAAGCAGCAGAATAGACATCTCATTGTGTTGTTGTAAAGTAAAACATAAATGTAAATTGTGCTGGATACAACCGGCCAGATATTAGACAGGAAATGTGTTGGAAGTGTATTGCCAAAGACAAACACCACATAGTGCAGCATGTAATCAATCCATTACTATTTAGACAAATGTATAAGGTCAGTATTGGTACAACATAAACTTTAAATATTACTATGTCCTTATACTCTTACTATTTCTGTTACTATAATATTATTTTTTTATTGTTTGTTTTCCAAGTTTGATTGTGGGTTTGGCTAATATATCGGATGTTGTACCAATACTGACCTTATACATTTGTCTAAATAGTAATGGATTGATTACATGCTGCACTATGTGGTGTTTGTCTTTGGCAATACACTTCCAACACATTTCCTGTCTAATATCTGGCCGGTTGTATCCAGCACAATTTACATTTATGTTTTACTTTACAACAACACAATGAGATGTCTATTCTGCTGCTTATACAACAGATGTACAGGTCTTGTAGAATGTGCGTATCTGTATTAAATACATATATTACTCTACTGCACAGGATAAGAATGTAGGGTTTAATAGTACAAAACCTAATACAAGGACTAAGAATAGAATTATAGAATTTCGACAATTTGGGTACTAATGCGGGATGGCACCGTTAGTTAATATGTTAATTATATTGAGACTATAAACTTATTTAGTCGAATTTGGAATTATATTAATAGTGGGTATTCCATATTTGCATATGGGTGTCCACGTACATGTTACACTTACCGCTCGCCTATGTTTATATACAATATCCATATATTTACAACACATATATACCTATAGTGTAATCTGTCCTGTTTACATGTTTCCGCTACTTTTTTTGTATAAAAGAAATGTACTCTGTTAGCCATTTATTGGGAAATTGTATTAAACCTACTAACGAAAGATTCGGTATATGGTTTTTATTAGAAAATATCCGTAATAATAACCTTCTTACAGACATAGGTAATATAAACTATTGCGAGGGCGAACCAAAATTAAATAACTTAACATCTATAACGGATGCGTTTTGTGATAACATAATGTTAGTTAAGATAACCAATGTTACGGATTGTGATGGGGACGTTCGGAATAAATTTAAAGTTAAGAAGGAAATATGTGGCTCGTTTAATAGCTACTTAGGAGGAATATTTAAAAAGTTCTCTTTAGCTCGACATGGTGTTGTGGCCAAACTACCATTCTCCTTGGAGAGGTCCTCTGGGGTCCAAAGCGAGGGTGTGTTACAAATAATAAAGAAAGATATTGACCAAATTAAACAAAAGTATGATGATCCTATAGCAATTCCCTATAAAATAGAGCTTGCAAATGTTAAAATTAAGGATTTGTTGGAAGATCTTCCAAAGATACTGCAAGATGTGGAAAAAGAAATGTACTATCTTATGGATTTCGATATAACACTAGATTTGGCTGGAATATTTAATAAAGAGGAAATGTGCCAATATCTTACAGACAACTTTAACTTTTGCTACCAAGGGGCGTACAAGAATGGATATAATGTTATTGTAGATAATGTTAGTAAAGATTGTTTAACATGGTTTAATGTAAATAGCAGGGTAAAAATATATAATAAATTTATATGCCAGATTACAAGTCCTGGAGTAATTAAAAGTATAGGAAACCATATAATAAACTTTGTAAACTGTCCAGATGTGAGACTAAAAGAAACGTTCTCGTCTAAACTAGCTAGAGAGAATGGAATAACAAGGTTAGAGGCAACAATCTATAACTATTGTAGAGGTTTTGGTAAAGGGTTTGAACCTTTAAGAGATTGTTTAAGTCTAATAGAAGACAACAAAAGGTACTTCCAAAATGCTCCATTCTATGCTGTACCTCTGCATAAGATGTGGGTGAAAGTTGCCAATCAATTACAAAACAGTTGTTGTTTAGTGTTTAATGATTTATTACAATACGCATATTGGGGTAATAGTAATACGAAGAAGATAACTGGAGTACAACTAAAACTGCCAAAAGATAGTACACAAAGGGAAAAGTTAATAAAGTATGCTCTATCTGCATTTAGCTTTAACTGTTTACCAACTAACTATGTAGAGGTAATAGAGGAGTTTCCTGATGCCATAAGTGTAAAGCATAAGTGTTACATCAAATCTGGGGGCACATGTTTTACAAAATCAAATACACCTCTCTCCACTATACCTAAACACATCAATTTAGAAGAATTAGGCTTAGTGGAAAGTCCTAACCTTACTCCCTGTGTTTTAAGAAGCCGGACCAATAAACTGTACCCATACACTATTAAAGAAATAGAGCCACTTTCCAAGCCTTTCTTAGAGAGTTGTTCCAAAAAGAGGAAATTGGAATTAGAAGACATTGACAGTAATAAGCGTAAATTGGAATATGTGGAAAATACTGTTGCAGAGGAATACAAAGCACAGTTGGCTAAAGAACAAGAAAGAAGGGAAAGAGAGGATAAATTAAAAGATTACTTCCTGCGACGTTGGGAGGATCTAGAGCATTATGGACATTATATAGTGTATGCGTTTGTAGTAAACAACAAGTTTGTGGGAGTGTTGGCAGAAAAGGATGGACGGAGGGGTGTATACTATGTTAAAGGTGTCTGTAAAACTGTATTTATAGAGATAAATAAGAATAGGCAAGGTTATAGCGTGTTGCCATACAGTGGTGATTTGGACATTATTTATCTACTTACCAACGAGCCACTTGCAAGCTTTAACACTAACGGAACCGCAACATTTTATGGCAATTCCTTTCCAAAAATAGAAAACCTAAGTTTCCGTAACAATGAGTGGGATGATGTTGGACAAGAAGACATAGAGATGCAAGATATTAAAGGCAATGTTAAATTTAAAGAATGTAGTAGACTGGAGGATTTGGAATATGGTGTGGAATTATTAATAAGCGCTATTAAACAAGTCCAACATAGGGGTAGAAAAAGATATATTGTACAGTTTGAAAATATTCGTAACCTTTATGTCTCCAACCACTGGCTGGAAAGGGAGCTAGAATGTGGGAAGTTTGATTTTAACTACAAAATTAAAATTAAGTTGGATAAAATAAAGACTACTCCAAACAAGCACAAAGAAAGATTAGTGTTTTGTGTTTAGTTGTTTTGGGTTTTAAAAATTTATTTTTGTTATCGCATTGGCTTAAAACATATCCAAAATTTAGGCAGTTCTGACCATAAATATTTTGTAGATATATATTACTTATCAGCTGGATGTATATAATAAGCTTGTATTTATTTTTTTTAATCCAACCGTAATAGTGAATTTGGAAATGGGGTATTTACTTATGCAATGGCCAGTAATATATTGCAGTCATATCCAAAGTTTGGTTACGACAAAACAGCACTAAAAGGTAAATAATATACGGTAAATTTAGATATAAGGGGATATAACAAGTCGAAAAGTAAATAAAGGAGTTATTGGTAGTAATTTACAAAATATAGTTTTGTAAAAACACAAATACCAATGTTAGTTTTTAGGTTGCGGCAAAACAAACAACACATAAACTGTATTATGGGTGGAAATAATATTGTAATTTTAGATATAGTTGGGGGCTATAACATATCCAAAAATAAATCAGACAATAAATGCTTAGGACAATATCCAAAGTGTAGGCAAATCGGACAATAAACAGCAAAGTCAGTTTTGGGATTACAGCAAAATAAACAAACAAAAAAGACAAAATACTGTATTATAGGGGGTAGTGGAACGTGAAATTGTTAGTATATTTTTCAAAATATTTTTTAAATTTGACCATTATAGTTAATTTGTCAAATGTGAATGGTACATATACACTAGCCTAGAATAATGCCAATTGGCAGTATTTTTCCAAATTTTTTAAAATTTAACCGCAATATTTGTAAAATGTGGATGGTGCATATACACTTGCCTAGGACAATAACATATCCAAATTTCAAATAAATCAGACAGTAAATAAAGAAGTTGGCAATTGGCAGTATTTTTCAAAAATATTTTTTAATTTGACCGTAATAGTGAATTTGGGATATGTAAGTGAAATTTATTAAAACACTTGCCTATAACAATAACATATCTAAATTTTAAACAAATCGGACAGTAAATAAAGAAGTTGGCAATTGGCAGTATTTTTCAAAAATATTTTTTAATTTGACCGTATTAGTGAATTTGGGAAATGTAAGTGGAATTTATTAAAACACTTGCCTAGGACAATAACATATCTAAATTTTAAACAAATCGGACAGTAAATAAAGAAGTTGGCAATTGGCAGTATTTTTCAAAAATATCTTTTAATTTGACCGTAATAGTGAATTTGGGATATGTAGGTGGAATTTATTAAAACACTTGCCTAGGTCAATAGCATATCCAAATTGCAGACAAATCGGACATTTAATAAAGAAGTTGGCAATTGGCAGTATTTTTCAAAAATATTTTTTAATTTGACCGTAATAGTGAATTTGGGATATGTAAGTGGAATTTATTAAACCACTTGCCTAGGACAATAACATATCCAAATTGAAGACAAATCGGACAGTTAATAAAGAAGGTGGCAATTGGCACTATAGTATTTTTCAAAAAATATTTTTTAATTTGACCGTTATAGTGAATTTGGGAAATGTAAGTGGAATTTATTAAAACACTTGCCTAGGACAATAACATATCCAAATTGCAGACAAATCGGACCATAAACACTAAAGATAGTTTTTTAGCCTGAATTTGAAAATTAATTTTAAAAAATATAGAGGAGGGATGGGGATTGGGAAAATATATTTAATATAGGCAAGGGTTGGACATTAGTACAGGCTAACAAGGAAACTTGTGTAAGGCGGGATCGGGTGTTGGCGCAAAAACTGATCCCCATAAGAATAACATGGGAAAAAAGCGCCGATTACGGGGTCTCTTTCTCAGTTCTTATCTACTCATGTAATAAAATGGGAATTAATCGTGCAAAATTTAAAGATTTAATTGTAATAAAGCCCCAAAATATTACATATTAAAATATTAATTAAAACCTGTCAACATTTTAAAAGTGACTTTTTGAGAAATACTTTTTACGCCTGCATGCAAAAACCCAAAAAAGGATTTTTAATGGTATAGAACTTTGTTGTTACCGTAATTTATCTTTGAATGTTGAATCAAATCTATTTTGGTGTCAAATCAAGCCAAATTTTGTTTCTTAAATCTTCAGTTAAATGTTTTTAAAACGTATCAAAGTTTGTTTATGGGCTCAAATTGTTAATAAAAATTAGCTTAACTACTTTCATTGTTTTATAACTAAAAGGGAAATACAGTCTACAACCAACATTTAACTGTATTTCGTCTTCTAACATATAAACTATTTAAAGGCAGACAAACAAAATGACATGGATAACTTACTCTGTTTGTATTTACTTTAGCCATTCTCCGAAGAATGTAGTAAAATAGTTTAATGACCTTGGACACACACCTACATACCCACGCCCACCCTCGCACACGCACACACACAACTACTCTTTTGGTATAAATCAAGTTGTTCCGTTCGTTTCTGCATTAATTGCTAAAGTTTATTTTCAATAACATTGCCTTTCCTTTTTCACTTTTCCTTCATACTTATATACATTTTATTTGAAGCAGTATTAATAGTAAATTATAAATACAGGAGACCATAATCACTACCATTTTATAAACCTTTTCCCTTTTGGGTGACTTTTTATCACTTAGAGCACGAGTATATCCGTATTTAAATGCAAGTATTTACTTACTTGTATTTACATATTTAAATGGAATATTCTTATTAATTTAACAAAGTTATTTAAAAATAGTGTAGGGCTTACAGAATGGTAATAAAAATCGTCCATATTAATTTGCTGTGCTAAATGGCTGATTTTGGCAAACGAATAAAACACTCTATATCTCCGGTACTTTTAAGCTAACAATTCTAAGAAAAAAATCTATAACAAACGTAAAGTTGTTAATTTATATTAGGACATATTTTGTATATACATTTTTTAGATGTGAGGCACAAGTATAAATTCCTTAAATGTGGGATAAGAAGCATGACGAAGATTTTTTAAATGGCACTTATATCTTACTAGCTGGTACCCGGTGCGTTGCTGCTGCAGAAGAGGGACTGAATCTGTTTTATGTCAAATACTCGTTCATTTTCAATATGAGCTCTTTCGCTTCGCTTACTCGCCTCCCGGATTAGCTCGTTCGCTTCGCTCACTCGCCTTCCGGATGAGCTCGTTCGCTACGCTCACTCGCCTATCAAAAAAAAGAGTTTGAGTGCCATTCAAGTAATTTTTTTATTTCCATTATGAAAGTTGCCATTCAAGTAGGTTTTTTTATTTCCATAATGATAAACAGCTGTTTACAATATTTTAAGTTATAGCTATCATCTGATAAAATCAAAATAAATCTTTTTTCCATAAAATTAACGTTGAAACTTTGAAGTCCAGTGGGGCACAGCCCTAATGTCCTAGGACTTCAGTTAATGGCCTACAACCTTCCCAGGGTTAACCTGTGTTAATATGCAAAAGTTCAAAGCAATCGGATGAACGGTATGGCAGCGCATAAAATACGATCAGACAGACGTACAAACATTGATTTTTATATATTAGATTACACCTTATTTAACATCCTTGCAGTGCATAGCTTTTAATAACAGTTCTTTGAAAGAAATGTCATATTATGCTTTTTTATCAATATAATTTCTTAAATAATGTAGTTTGGTTAAACTTAAAAACTGAATTTGTTATGACTCTTCATAATTCTTTCAGTAAGACAAATTGTTTCAAAACAAATAATGCAATTTGAATAATGTGAAACTGTGGAATAAAGGTATACAATTCAAAATTGTAAAGGAAAAAGAAGTTCGTTATTGCATAGTTAAACAAATTGCCTATACTAAAATTAACACTTATAATTTAAATTAAATGAGGAAATACTCGTGCAATAAGTGATAAAAAGTCAACCCAAAAGGGAAAAGTTTTATATGGTCTCCTGCATTTAGTATTTACTATTAATACTGCTTCAAATAAACTGAATATAAGTATGCAGGAAAAGTTAAAAATGAACTGCAATGTTATTGGAAATAAACTTCAGCAATTAATGCAGAAACGAACGGAATAACTTGATCTATCCCAAAAAAGTAGTTGAGTGTGTGAGTGTGTGCGTGCGTGTGTGTGTGTGTGTGTGTGTGTGTGTGTGTGTGTGTGTGTGTGTGTGTGTGTGTGTGTGTGTGTGTGTGTGTGTGTGTGTGTGTGTGTGTGTGTGTGTGTGTGTGTGTGTGTGTGTGTGTGTGTGTGTGTATGTGTGTGTGTGTGTGTGTGTGTGTGTGTGTGTGTGTGTGTGTCTAAGGTCATTATACTATTTTACTACCTCAATTGCTCTTTGGAGAATGGCTAAAACACATACCCACAGAGTAACACAATTGCTTATATAGATTACAACACATTTGTAAGGGGTAGTTTTAGTGGTCAGCCAGTAAGAATTTAAAGGTTCAAATGATACAATTTCAGAGTATGTTTTGAATAATTTTGTTAGTGAATTAGTTACACACAGCATTAAATATAATAAGCGTGCTAACTGCATGCTAAATTAAGGGTAAACAACTTATCAACAACTACTATCTCTTGTGTCAATCACCCTCAACTGACTGAAAGATAAAATGTTTGAAGACACTTTCATCAGCCGATTGAACTATAGCACATCTGATCTCACTGTCATCAGCTGATTAAATGGAAAGCCTTTACCAGGCAGTGAGTCTGCAGCGCCATCATAAAACATCTAAAATAGGAAGAAATGTGTATTGAGCCAGTATTGTTATGTATTAATCTATTATACAATATTACCTATAATACTCAATTGGGTATCCCACTAGCCTAACGGTTTACGTATTGTACTTTGGATCAAGGGGTCAAGGGTTCAGATACCTTGGTGTCCAAACAAAATTTGACGTGTTTGGATGATTTTGCTAAATGGCTTTTGCGTATTGTCTTAATAGAAATACCTTTGGCGTTGAAATACTAAAGATATAACAGAAACACTTTGTTATTTATAAATAACCATATACCAGTGGTTGATGGTGGCTGTAATGTAACTGCAAAAATAAACGTGAACTGTAAATTATCTTTCAACGGACATTTAAATATTTCTCTTTACTCTGCTGAACAAAAATTAAGTTAAAACAACCGAACAAAAAAACGGTTAGATTGATGGTTGTATTCGGTTATTTCTGACATTAGCGTATTGAAAGTTACCATGTTTTCAAAATGTGTATGATCGATTTTCTTATGATTATAATTTATTATATATTACAGATAATAAGTATTACGTATATAAAAAACTTACTAGAACGTCAACAGCTAATTTAAAGTACATTAAAAGTGTTAAAATAAATAAAAAATGGATAAAATACATACATCTCGACCTGGACCTGGGTGATTCTATATACACAAATAAATTTAATGAATTAGAAATTTTTTTGAATTGGAATAAGCTGGAAACAGGATCAATTATATCCTATCATCAACCATTTTATTTTACTGAATTCTTATCATAGATTCATTATACTAAATATCTTTCCAGCCAGGGAGAATATCGCACTGATTTGGCCAATTCACAATACATATGAAACAAGAACTTAGTAAAATATCATCATTCAATCTCTTTCCGACCCTCAATTGCCAAGCTCTTGGAAAAACATGTGTGTGAAGTCGAATCACAAACCTTCTGAAACGAAATCTCTTGCTCTGTCATTTATTCTCTTAAATTTGGTGCTCGCAAAAATGTAATAACTTGCATACAAATTAATAGAAATATGTATGTTTATTTACTAACCACATTATTATAAAATAAATTGAGAAATATGCATTAACCTAAAAAGTAAATACTAAACGATGACAACAGAAAGAGATCGTTTTAGTCAACAGCATTAGCGAGTATAATGAGATGCCCGTCAAACAGATTTTCACTAAGATGCTCTTGAATTTCTTTGGCCTGAGTTTGCCGTTTTATTTTGTTAATTCAATCTTATGTGAAATACAGATTATATTACTATATTAATCATTGGCATTATTTTCTTAAGAACAAACATCGTCATGCACTTACTCTTCCATTGAGTAAAACAAATGTAACAAATGTAATTTTGTCGAGCAATACTCCGGTCATTATTTGCTACATCAACTAATTTTTAATGGTTTAAAATATGAAACTCGTATATACAATCCATTTTGGTCATCAATTGTTTACATTTTCCTACAAAAAATTAAAATTCGTCAGGTACATCTTTAGTTTTCAGTTACCCAACATATTAAAATCAATTTAACTATTCTAAACGTAAGTAGCTACGACTAAACGTAACTTATGAGGTACGACTGTTGAAACTCTTATAATATGAAATTTAAGGTTTATAAAGTATTTAGTATATTCAGTTGGCATGTTAATGTACAGGGTGGGTGAAAATTAACTAGGTGTTATTAAACTGTTATAAATTCTGTAATATTAATCATTTAATGTCTGCAATAGTGTCTTAATACTGAGTACTTGGCTACACCAAGGAGGAGGTATACAAGACCAAAACCTCGTACAGTGGATAGATTGGAAAACATAATTCAAGAGGTTATCACCATTGTTAAGCCTTGGTTTCCAGATGTCTCCATCCAGACCGAAAGAACAGCTGACAAATTTGCTTACATATGGTTTATGTTATAAATATTTACAGATCAGTTCACTTTTGGTTTTTAAATAATTGCATACTAAATTGTACCAAAATTTATTCATTTATTTAATTTTAATTAAAATCATTTACATCAACACCAAACATTTTAATGGTCCTCCGAGCGCAGATAGTATGAATTTCAGCTATGGAAACTAGAATTCTTTCAATACTCATGTATTTTTAACTTAAATTAATATTTATTTGTTACTGAGAAATGACACCTATCCGCACCGGCGATTTTAAGCCGGATACTTACAAATGTTTGACGGTGTTGACGAAAATACGTTTTGCATCAATAAAGACAGTCGTCGATAAATATCAAAGTCATCCAGAGACAATCACTCGAGTTCAGCGAAAATCGCTGAAATTATATGCGAATGAAATCAACAGGAAACATGTAGACTTTTTACAAAATTTCATTCGAGCTACTTCTTACCATGAAGAAGACGCCATCTCCGAGGAAGTTCTTGAAGAACACCTGAATAACATCAAAGATTCGTACATTTACTTAGCGTCCGTTATTGAAGACTTGTTAGGCGAAGACGATCAACAAGAACATTTGTCACTCAACGCCATTTGGGACACCTTTAACAGTATCAACCAATGCGCAGCTCGACTACCAAAACTGGAATTAATTGGTGAGTACGCCGGTTGGACTGCTTTTATAAACTTTTTCAATATTCATTCTAACCAATCTTTGACCAAGGTACTTAAATTTCTGTATCTATTAAGTGTTCTGTCTGGTGAACCACTTAACCTTGTACTAAATCTTAACTGATGCTAATTATGATGTTGCTTAGGGGATTATTCACGATCATTATCAAAATGATTGGCTGTTACAGCTTATGCGCATCAACCGGATTATCGATCTACCTAACATATCGTACAAAAACGTATTAGGAATTTGGCAATTTTTGAATACCTACATTGAGAACATTCAAGCTTTAAATGCTATACAATGTAGTCAAGTAATTTGTTCTCAGCATTACTTCTACGCAAATTAGACGTAGAGCTGCGTAAACGATTAGAGCTCTCTCGTGACGTCATCATCACAAAAAAACATACTCTACCTTCTGTAGATGAAATAATTGATTTTCTCACTCTTGAGTGTTCCCGTCACAAAGACGCTGTATGCTCACTGGGAATACGTCTTAACGATACTCAGTTGTCCAACCCTCGGGACAAACCTTTTTACCGGACAGATACCGGTCATAAATCTGCAGTTGCCCCAACGTCCACAAATACTAACCAGTTGTTCTCCTGTGCGGTTTATGATACATCCAATCACAAAACCTTTTCATGTCCAAGATTTTTGGCCAAAACTCCACAGGAAAGACATCAAATCATTAAAACACGTCGCCATTGCATTTCGTGTTTGGGCATGCACGACATTAAAGCATGCATCTCCCAATCTGTATGCAAGTTTGTCACAACAGGCATAATACTCTTTTGCATTTTCCGTCTGACAAATCAAACAAATTTTACAAATGTTCAACCACCAATGTTCAGGTTGAAAAAAACAATTTAACCAATGGTGTTCTTAGCCTTAGCAATAGTAATAAAACAGTTGCGTTTTACTCATAAAATAGTGCACCTCAATGTAACAAACATGTTATGGTATTGCTAGGGACAATATTAATCAATTTACGCACTTCTAGTGGAGGAATCATACATTCCGTGCACTGCTTGACTCAGGTAGTATGCGTACTCCGATCACAGTAAGAGAAGTTAATCTACTAAATGCACAGCGTCAAAAAAGCAATGTATAAGAAACTTTGTCCGGCGTTGAGATTATCACGATTTTCCATGGTAACTAAGGACAAATTAACTCTCAATTTACCTCGTCTTCATGTATCCCCAGAAGTTATTCAATCGGCTCAACATCTTGAACTGGCCAACCCAACATTTAATAGTCCCAGTCGCATTAATGTTAGATTGGGAGCTGCATTATTTCCGCATATTTTCACTGGTCCACATACCTTTTTAGGTCACGAATTACTCCTTTAGGTTTAGGTTTTTTAGGTCATTATTGGTACTCCTTTTGGACAAGTTGTCATGGGTACAACACTCTGTGTCCTCTCATCATCATAAATTTCAATTCGTCAACAAACCACTCTTAACATTTGTCTCCATTCCGTTAATGACGTTGACTTACATGATTCCATTCACAATTTTGGCTCCTAAAAGAGATCCCAGAACATAATCTTAAGTCTGAAGAAGACAACACATTTTATCGTTTGTTCATTGAAACGCATTGAAACTAGGCACTACATCGTTCGTCTCCCTTTCAAAGAGTCAAAATAAACGGTAGATATATCTCGTTCGGCCGCCAAACTTCGGTTGAAAGCAATGGAACACAAATTTATTAACAACGAGCGTTTCGCATCGCTTTACCGTGACTTTACGCAAGAATAAGTCACACCTGAACATATGACAAAATGTTCTTATCCATCTTCCACAAGCATGCATTATTTTTTGCCTCATCACGACATTCTTAAGGAAACTAGTTCTACCATAAAACTGCGAACAGTTTTCGATGCTAGTTCTAAGTCGAGCTCCGGATTTTCCATAAATGACTTACTCATGACAGGGAAAAAGCTGAAGACCAATATTGCTGAAATTTTGACGTAATTTCGGCGGCATGGTATTGTAATTTGCTGCGATATCAAACAGGTTTGTCGGCAAATAACCATTCAACCAGATTGCAATTTTCAACTAATTCTATGGAGATCAACCAATAGAATCTTTTCAACTTAATACCGTAACTTACGGTGTTAATTGTTCTCCATATTTGGCAATCCGTACGCTCCATCAATTAGCCATTGACGAAGGGAACGATTTTGACTGAAGTACTCATGCGCTGTTATATCACATATATGTTGATGATATCATTACAGTTGCGGTTCAATCTGCGATTGAGCTACAAAAACAATCAACCAATTCTCTCCAACGCGGAGGTTTTGAACTACGTAAATGTTTTGATACGTAAATGGGTGTCCAATTCTGATCAACTGTTGCAACAAGTTCCAGACGCACATCGTGAGTCCCTAAAGTTTATTTCTGATTCTACCGATCCACATTTTACTATATTAGGTCTTCAATGGTCCCCTACATCTGACACATTCTCCTACTCTACGCATGGTGTAGAAAACTTGAACCAGAAGTCTACTAAACGTACGTAAGTGTCATTTCCTCAATCTATGACCCTTGTGGTTTTTAACTACTTTCATAAAGCTTGCTAAGTGCTTTATGCAGCCTTTTTGGAGGTTTAATTTGGGAAGCACAACTAGCATCTGGCGTACAAGACCAATGGACACGTATAGTTGATGAAACACACTGGTTGTCACAAGTATCTATTCCACGAACTTTGGATCTCAGCTCTTTACATAAAATCGAACTACATGGATTCTGCGACACATCAGAAAGTGGCTATGCGGCAGTTATTAATTTTAAATATGAACGGCATGAAATAATTGTGACTTCTAATTTAGCAGCAGCAAAAAGGAGGGTCAGACCTGTTACTCAACTTGTTCCTGTCAACTGTTAATAAGAAGATCAAGATTCGTTGAAGCACGAAGTACTTCAAGGAGGCCGGTTGTTAAGTCTTAACGGAGGCCTGGATATTTTGATTGGTCCAATATTTGTAAATTATACTAAGGCACTGTTATGAGGTGTTGGTTGCATGTCTGGTTGTAGGCATACATAACTCGTATAAATGGAATGGCCGTGACAACCAGATAGTGAAACCAGGTAAAGCTGCACTTTTTTAGTGGTGGAGGGGGGCTGCAGACAGGCACTCTGCCGCATTTTTTTGCCGCAGGGATGTTTTTATGAAAGTTCAAGAATCTTATATTCTTAAAAACTATGATTATACTTTTATTATTTTTTATACAGGAAAATGGTGGTATTTTTGTATAGAAAGACCAAGTTCCTACGACATTACAACTGGCAGTGATACCAACGACGGAAAACACTGAAGATAAGATTGCCTTTCAGGCGCATGGATCTCCATACAGTACTCATCGGATATACAAGAAGGTCAATTAATTACTAATCATTAAAACACAAAAGCAAATGCATTATTTTATAGGAAAAGATCATTCTTACAACAATTTTGTTTTAAAATACCACTGTAACAGTTATACAATTAAGATATAATTATCGATAAGACGAACAAAACATATTATATACAAAACATAGACGCCAGGCCTATGGAGACTTTTAACACAGTCAGGAGATGTCGGGAGTGAACAATATACGAAAAGTGATAGAGATGCTTATAAAACGATTTTAATCGACTCTGGTGCAATATTTCAAAGCAACGATCCAACGTCCGGATGTCCCAGATCCGGTCAAGGGTTTAAGTGGAGGAAAGGAAATGAACCTATATGTGGGAGGAGCTTCGATTGGAGAATTTACTCGGAAACCCAACGGGAAGTGGCTTAACAAATATCAAAACACTTGAATTTGTGAGAGCTATGGGATCCGGTTTGCTGGAAGATACAAACAATCCGATTTAATATGAGAAAATATGCGGTATATAGGAAAATATGCGGACTTTATGGCTCTAATCCCTGCAGGTAGAAGAGAGAGCTGGCAATAACAACTTCCATAGTGAAAATTTGGGTATAGCTTAATTTATATGCGATCAACCAAAAGAATAAAAAAAATAAATAAATAAAAACTGACACAAGTATATTATACGATGTGTGTTTGTTCTACCGAAACCTTCTATGAAATACGCGAGTGATATAGTAAGAATACGGATCAGAACCCAACTGAATAAGCAAATGATATTATTATTTTATCTGGGACGTTCCCAATCAACAGATTGACCTTCCAGATGGTCCAATGTATTTGGCACGATGTTTGGCATATTTACTTGAGAAAATAATATATGGATATGGAATTTTAAACGATATTATCAACAAATTACCCTTTTAACTTCATGCGCATTGTATGAATTTTCTAGGACCTAGGACAAAACTCCAAGAACGCTTAGCTAGAGGTGAAAAAGGTGTAAATCCTCTTGATGAAGAAGCAAAAGAACACGATATATTGTATAGTCAAACAAGAGAGCAGATGATAGATGGAATGCAGATAAAATAAAAGAGGATAAGGCATTTCAACGCGTTATTGTACCTGATGCCGGTCTTTACGAGAGACCTTTAGCTTTGGCTACAGGGACAGCGATGTGGGCGAAACATAAATTAGGCATGTGGTTACCTGTAACATTGACAGACAAAGGTGTTGAGTAATTAAGGCACGATGGAAAAGGCGGTGGAGGTCAAACATGGGTTCCGGAGAACTAATTTAGGACTGCCTTCAGACAGGACAAAATATATACATTTATTTAATCGAAAATAGTGGGTACAAGACTGAGTTTTGAAAAACTATAATCTGAATATATTTGTTTAATTCCTATAAGGTATACTGTTTTTGTTCTCCACATATAAGATTAACAAATAACTCTGATAGTAATTTTCGCGTTTTAGAGGAGACAGAATCACGCAGATTATTTGTGAAGTTTACAATAAACCTCCGTGTACAAGGGGAAGCATTATAAGGCAAACAGAGCGAAATGTAAAAGGTTTTGGAAGTACGGGAATGAATTGACTTCAACTCGCGGCAACAATGAACAACAATGAAGCTTGGATATCACAGCACCACTGTCCTCTGATCGCAGCCAAAATGATAACGGCGCGTTCCGCGAGATAACAGGCCTTCGGGTGGACAGACTCTATGAGTTAAACAGTATTGAATCACAAAAGCAAAAGTAATTTTTGTTAAACTGAATTATTTACGGGAAAAGTATTGTTTTACTAAGATTTTTACATCGTTTAGTCGACTTTGAAAGGTATATTCGACCATTTGTAGGTTGTGAACACTCTGGAGAATCCCGATGACGTCAGTAGGGGGCATTGGATGGTTCAAAACCAGCACAGGCAAGTGAGGAGCAGTGAGGAGCCCCCCCGTGACCTTGAGGCTAAATCAGCATGCAGGTGAGGAGAAAGTGAGGAGCCCCCCCCCCGGACCGAAATCAGCATGTAAGTGAGGAGCCCCTGGTGATGTCATTACCCGGAATCAGCATGTAGGTGAGGAGCAAGTGAGGAGCCCCCAGCTGGCAGCACGCAAGTGAGGATCCACCTAATCAGCAAAGGCGCGGTGAGGATCCCCTCCCCGGACCGAAATCAGCATGTAAGTGAGGAGTCCCTGGTGACGTCATTACCCGGAATCAGCATGTAGGTGAGGAGCAAGTGAGGAGCCCCCAGCTGGCAGCACGCAGGTGAGGAGCCCCCCCCCCCCGGTTGACGTCAACTGGCGAGAGGATCCACCTAATCAGCAAAGGCGCGGTGAGGTGCAATGGAAAGTTCCACGGTGTCAACAACTGGTCTATTTAAGCGCGCTACTTTCCCAAACTGTTTACCACTAACATTCCGAAGCATCTAGAAGCTCCTCCGGAGGACGATGCAATGGAAAGTTCCACGGTGTCAACAACTGGTCTATTTAAGCGCGCTACTTTCCCAAGCTACTTCAGTATCTATTGGCAACTCGTTTTGTGAGGAGCTAGGTGTTTTCGCTGCGAGTATTTGTGTGACTGTACGAAGCCTTCTCTTCGAATATCTTAAAACGTAAGTAACATGTAATTTACTTTTTCATCAGCCAGTTTACCGATGCCCTAAAACCTAATTAGTTAACATTAATATTTCATCTTTTACATATCCCAGTACACGAGGTCTTGTCGTTGTTTCCTTTCAGATGGAGATGAGTGGAATTGCAATGACCATGGAACAATTGTGTTTTATAACGATTAAAATTAATAAGCCGAACCTAAAAAGCAAAATAGATTCACTACCACTTTTTTTTATTTAAAAAAAAAAAATGTTTGAGCGAAATAAAAGTAGGTTTTACTTTCCAATCGAAATGTTGAGGACAACTGCGCCTTTGTGACGAATGGAGAGTACAGATACCCGATGTTGTATAACATTAATATTTCATCTTTTACATATCCCAGTACACGGGGTCTTGTCGATGTTTCCTTTCAGATGGAGATGAGTGGAATTGTAATGACCTTGGAACAGTTGTGTTTATAACGATTAAAATTAATAAGCCGAACCTAAGAAGCCAAAAAGATTCACTACCACTCTTTTATTCTTATTAAAAAAAAAAAAATGTTTGAGTGAAATAAAAGTAGGTTTTAGCAGTATGCTGTTTCCTGATGTCCTCACCCATGACGCCACGGTGCGTCCGTGGACTTTGGTAACTACTGAGTTGTCTTTATGAGAGAGTAAACGGACCTGACTGGGTAAACTGACAATTAAGACGAGAAAACAGATTCGAGGGGTAAACAAGAGGTTGCCAGCCCTCTGCATAGTTGCTTATCACCACCTCCTCACCCTTGTATTTAACAGGCTCGGGTAACTGGCGATCGAGATGAGGAAACAGACTCGAGGGTAAAACAAGAGGTTGTCAGCCTTCTGTATAGTTCCTCATCCTCGTGTTTATCGGGTAACTAATAGGACTTGTTTTCCTGTTCGCAGGCTGTCCATGCCTGTTGTGCGCTGTCGTCCTGGCGAGCCCCGAGGATCTGCACCATCACATGGAAGCGGTCCACGGTGCGAGCCCATCAGCTTCGACCTCCTCCTCTTCCTCCTCCGCCGCAACACCACCAGCCAGAGACCTACGGCCCGAGTGCGACGCATGCAGGCGGCGGTTCGCCCACGAGGACCTGCTCCGGCGACACATGGCGAGCGCTCACCGCGGCATGAGGTTCGCGTGTACCTACTGCGACCGAGGCTTCACCCGGCGCTACAACCGGGACCAGCACGAGGCCCACAACTGCCCCGTCGTGAGGGACCTCGTTGTGGACGAGATGCCGCGCCTGCCCGTCCTATCGCCCGAGCCCCAGCCCGGACCCAGCCACGAGCCCCATCCCGGACCCAGCTACGAGCCTCAACCCGGACCCAGCACAGCACCCGACGGGATGGTGGGCGATGGCGGTGGACTGCCCACGTTCCACACCGTCCAACGGGGGTTCCGCGGACGCCTCCTGACCTTCGGCCTGTCCCGACCCATGGAGGACTTCTTGACCGTGGAGGACGCGCTGGTGCTGCTGTTCGACAGCGTCCTGAACCTGTTGACTGACGTCAGGACCCGACACCCGAACATCAAGGTCAACATGTTCCTGGAGTGCGAATTCGCCAACGTTCACGGAGCCACCTGTCTGCGGGCCTTCAAGACGAAGAACGTGCCCCTTACCGCCGCGTCCAACTTGGAGGACTTCCTGTCGGCTTCCTTCCACAAGCTGACGGAAGAGAAGGAGCAGTGCCTGCTAGTGGGCAGCGGGTGGAGCTATCTCCGGATACGCGACCTGGAGATCCGCATCAACCTCTACACCCCGTTGGGAGATCGCGGAGCCCGGTTCGTCCAGCTTCCCAGGACCATCTGCGAGACGCGCGCTGTCATCAACGTGCAAAACGTCGATGACATGTGCTTCGCGTACGCCATCCTGGCCAAGTTCGTCGCGCAACATCCGGAGAGGCCTGCATCGTACACACCGGACGTCATGGCACGCTACGATTGGGTCGGCCTATGCTTCCCCGTGGCGCTGAAGGACATCAAGGTCTTCGAGAGGAAGAATGCCATCAGCGTGAACGTGTACGGGATCGAGCGTGCCATGGTGGGGAGACGCCCCGACGGATCGCCAAAGTTCCAGGACCGCGTGTTCCCGCTGAAGATCTGTAAGCGGGAGTTGGAGGATCACCGGGACCTGCTTTACGTGACCACCGGCGGGGACAGTCACTACGCCTACATCGCGAACGTCAGCAGGCTGGTGCGACCCCAGCTGACGTCCCAAGCCAACGCTATCTACGTGTGTAAGCGATGCTTCGCCTACTTCGACAACCGGCCCAACAAGCTGGAACTGTCCGGTGCTGAGCGCCTGGAGGAGCACATGCGATACTGCACCGCCAAGGCCCCCCTCCGCTTGGACATGTCTAAGAAGCAGCGGATCCGCTTCGCCCACCCCGAGTACACTCGGCGCGAGCGCTTTTGCGTCTACGCGGACTTTGAGTGTGCTCTGCAGCCCGTCGCCACCGACCCGGCGGAAGCGCCGCTCGGCACGAGGCCCCTGCAAATGCACGTCCCGTACGCCTTCGCCTACCAGATCATGGACTCGCTCGGCCTGGAGGAGTTCGAGCCTCGCGTCTACTTCGGGGCTGACGCGTCCAAAGTGTTTATGGAAAGGCTGAAGATGGACGTGCTGGCGCTGTGGGACTTCCTGACCAACGCGGTCCTACTGCAGCCCGTCTTGAACGACCAGGAGACGCGCCAGTACATCGCGGCCACCGACTGCTACCTCTGCGGGAAGGAATTCACGGACCGGGACGTCAAGGTGCGGGACCACAACCATGCTCCGCCCTACGAGTTCCGAGGAGCCGCCCACCGCTCGTGCAACCTCAGGTACCGGGAGCAGCGACACATCAACTGCTACTTCCACAACCTGTCCAACTACGACGCCCACTTCGTAGTGCGCGAGCTGGCCATCGACCCCGGCGACGTGGACGTGTTGGCACACACGGAGGAGCGGTACATCGCTTTTACCAAGCGATTCCACTTCGGCCGACCCGGAGATAACCCGCGACGGAGCAGCTTCGCGGTGCGCTTCCTGGACACGTACAGGTTCCTGTCCATGAGCCTGGCCAGCCTCTCTGCAGGACTTCCCACAGACAGGATGCGCGAGACGAGGAAGCGCTTCCCCGACGACCGGCTGTTCGACCTGGTGCGCAGGAAGGGCGTGTTCCCCTACGACTTCGTGACGTCCTACGACACGTTGTTCAGGACCAGGGAGCTACCACCCAAGGAGGCGTTCAGGAACTCCATGACCCTGGAGGACATCAAGGACGAGGAGTACGAGCACGCCCTCAACGTGTGGCGAGCCTTTGAGTGCCACAACCTCAAGGACTACGCTGACAAGTACGTGTGATGCGACATCGCCCTGCTCACCGATGTCTTTGAGCAGTTCCGCGACACCTCGCTGGCAGAGTACGGGCTGGACCCTGCCCACTACTACACCCTGCCGTTCTACGCCTGGGATGTGATGCTCAAGACCTGCGGCGTGGAGCTGGACACGCTGCAGGACTTCGACATGTACCTGTTCGTGGAGCAGGGGATCCGGGGAGGCATCTCTCAGGCTATCACCCGCTATGCTAAGGCCAACCACGCCGGGTGTCCGGACTACCGTCCGGACGAACCCACGCGCTTCCTCCTGTACCTGGACGCCAACAACCTCTACGGCTGGGCCATGTCCCAGTGCCTGCCGACCGGAGTCTTCCAGTGGCTCAGCCGTGAGGAAATCCAGGCGTTGGACATTGCGGCGCTGGACGCAGAGGCCGAACGAGGCTACATCTTTGAGGTGGACCTCCACTACCCCGCGCGCCTACACGACCTACACAAGGACCTTCCCTACTGCTGCGAGACGAAGTGTCCGCCGACAGGGAAGTTCCCCAAACTGTTGACGACCCTGGACGACAAGACGCACTACGTCTGTCATTACAGGGTCTTGCAGCAGGCGCTGCAAAACGGATTGGAGCTGGTCGCGGTGCATCGAGCGATCTCGTTTCGTCAGTCGCGGTGGTTGGAACCGTACATCCTCATGAACACGGAGCTGCGGAAGAAGGCCAAAACGAAGTTTGAACAGGACTTCTTCAAACTCATGAACAACGCGGTCTTCGGCAAAACCATTGAGAATGTACGGAAGCGCCTCAACGTGAAGCTGGTGTGCACCCCGGAGAAGTTTTCCAAGTACGTCGCCAGATCCAACTTCCTGGACCGGATGTACTACACGGAGGACGTGGCCCTGGTGCATCTGTCCAAAGTCAACATCGTGTTGGACAAGCCCGTCTACGTAGGCATGACAGTCCTGGAGCTGAGCAAGTGGCTCATGTACGAGTTCCTGCAGAAGATGAAGGAGCGCTACGGTGACCGCCTCACCATAGACTACATGGACACTGACAGCTTCGTCTTTGACATCGTGTCCCAGGACGTCTACGCCAAGATGAAGGAACACCTGGACGACTTTGACACCAGCGGATACCCGAGGTCCCACCCCTGCTACAGCCCCGTCAACGCCAAGGTCATCGGAAAGTTTAAGGACGAGTGCAACGGCCTGTCCTTATTCGAGTACCTCGGCCTGCGGTCCAAGGTGTACTTCATGGACATCGAGGACGCGGCGACAGGCGGCAGCAAGGCTCTCAAGCGAGCCAAGGGGGTGGCGAAGGGCGTTGTCAAGAACGTCCTCACCCCCAACGACTACAGAGAGTGCTTGTTTAACGGGGTCCAGAAGCACACCACCAACGTCCGGTTCCAGTCTCGCTTGCACCGGGTCTACACCGTGGAAGTGGACAAGCTGAGCCTCAGTCCGACCGACGACAAGCGGTGCGTCCTGCCCGACGGCATCCACACTCTGCCGTGGGGACACAAGGACGTCCCACCGCTACCGCCAGCCAGGAGGAGAGGAGATCAGCCGCAGCGGATGGAGGTGGACGGCGAGGAGGAGGAGGGACAGCGCCAGGACGATGAAGAGGAATTCCCGGTTTAGTTATATATTAATTTTAAGAAAAAAAATTGTAAATAGTATTTGTAAGAAAATATACGATAATAGCTTTATGTACAGCATGAACCCGAGTTGTTTATTTTCCTCCCCTTCGCACACTCAAAAGTCACAAGACGGTAGGCTCTGAAAAACTAAAGTGTGTGTGAAGGCGTTATGGGCCGTTTGGCCCGAGCCGTGCAGCTTAAAAAGGCCCCGTCAACCGGGAGCGGTTGGCGGCGCGTGTCGGGGACGACCCTGAAGGAGTTGCCCAGGAAGGAATTACTCAGCGGTCTGCTGATGTCCGAGGGGTCACCCTCGAATTGCTCAGCGGCTTGCTGATGTCCGAGGAGTCTCGTGGCGCGCCCTCTTTGGCGGCCTTCACTGCCGCTTGGCGGGGGCTCAACCAGTGACACGCGCCGCTGGTATATAAACCTGAGGTCCAGCCCCGCTGTCTCGGTTTTGATAATTTATTTTTTTTTCAAAATTTAGTAAGGACGAAGGAGAAAAATGAAAACACAAGCTTTACCATAACAAGACATGTATTGTATAGTAAGAAAAGGTTACATACACATACTATTAAAACCTCACAATATAGTTTTTAAGCGAATATGGAGTGGAAGAGCCTGCGGACCAAAGCGTCGTTGGTGGCGGGGGCGGTAGGGTCGAAGAGCTGGACGTAGTCGCTGAGTGACATGCGGAGAACAGCCCGGCAGTACAGGTAAGTGAGGCAGTAGTAGCCGCAAACAGAAGTATTGTAGCCCTGGAGCCGATACCTGTTGTAGATGTAGTGGCGGTGATGAGGATTGCGCCTCAGGAACCTTTGAAAGTCGGCCTGGAATGGCGGCCTCCTGTAGCTGTCCAAGTACTCGAGTCTGTCCTCTTCCGAGCAGTAAAACGCCACCCAGTGTTCGCCTCCCTCGGTGTGTGCTACCGTGTTGGATACGATGGCGGTGAGAGGCTTGACCGACGCGTCCGGTAGTTGGTCAGAGGCGTCGACCACGACGTTCTTCAGTTCGGGGATTCTTGCCAGGCATTCTCTGATCTGGACGGTATTCATCGTGGGCGGAAGCAGCACAAGCAGCTTGAGGCGGACGGGTCCGACCTGTCGTTAGATACGAGCCAGTCCCGCAAGACGATGCAGTTATGAAGGGCGCAACGGTTGTGAGAGCTTTTATGGCGGCGACAGCGCAGAGTGGTAGGCGGGCGGACCGTTGAGCGACCCGCAGCCCAGGTCCTCCATGTCCTGAGCGGCGGTGGCGGCGGGTTCGGTTATGAGGTGGCGTTGTACAAAGTCCCTCTTCTGCGATCCTTTGACGTAGACCATGGGGCGGTGGATGAGGCAGGAGCGCAGCTTGTCCAGCAGGGCGATATACGCGATGTCTCCCTGGTCCCACTCCAGGCCGTGGCAGTGGCGCGTAAGCCAGACGCTCTCGCGCTGTTTCTCGGAGGTCAGGAGGTCCTTGCTGAAGGGCGGGCGGGCGATGTGATGTAGGAGCAGCGTGCCGGTAGTCACGTCCACCACGCAGACCTCTTTCAGTAGAAAGTCGTTGTCGCTGTCTTTGAAACACTACATGTCCATCGCCACGCTTCCGTGATGACAGCGCGCTGGCAGTGGCTCGTTGTAGATCGGTGGTGGCACGTCCATCCCGTACGGCTGACTGAACTCGACTGAGCGCACACTGCTGATCTGAGCGCGCTGCTGTCAGGCAACCTTGGACTTGCGCGCATGCGCACCATCACCTAACGGTCCGCAAATCGTGTACCCACCAAAGTCCACCTAACGGTCCGCACGGTGGCCTTGAGCGCAGCAACTCCTTTACCCGCCAAAGTCCACAGTCACGTTGCGGTTGCGATCCACTTCCACTACATTGTCCAACTCAGCATACACTACGCAGTTGACCGCCTCCGTCAAGGCTTCAGCAAATCCGATCTCTATGCGCAGATTGCCATTGCGTACCAGGTTCCAGTCACTCGCTTGACCGGCCGACAGGTCAGGCGTCAAGTCGAACGCCATCACCGTACAACCGTATATGAATTGGGAGCGGTCTACGTCATTACCGCAGTTCAAGTAATGGATGCCGGTGCCAGAGAACAGCGTGTGATATTCGAGCACGCACAACTCTTGGCCTACGGAGTAATCCGGTTGCAGCGGTTTGCCAGGCACTTGCTCACCGTCCACGTACAGCGCGAAGAAATTCGTCTTGTAATGTTGAAAATTGAACGGGTTCTTCTTGTAGTCTCCGTTGAACGCCTGGTTGATGACCAGCCCGACTATGACCCGTTTCGGCAGTTGGCCGAGGAACACGCTGTCCATAGTCTTACCGTGGATACCGCTCGGCAACGTAATGGTTTTCACTTCCACGCGGGTGATTGGGTATTTGGCTGTGCCGGTCTCAAGCGTCCTGCTGTGCGCCAACACCACGCTGGGATTGATCTTGCAGCGGCGCATGAACAGGCTGACATCGCTGATCGCCACCTTGTAGTCGGTGATGGTCTTGGACATGATGGCGAATGAGTCGCGCGCTCTGATCAGACGGAACCGCATCTCGACACCGTTCAGCATGAACTTGTCCTGGTTGCACAGATCGACGTGCAGATGTCCCACCATGTCCACCAAGCGGCTGCCCGCGATCCACGCCCGCCGCATTACGAGCCCCACGTTTTGATCCTCACAATCGTCCATCCTAGCAGTGGTGTCCTCCATGAACAGCTCCGCGGTGAGATGTGTGCTCTTAGCGTCCTTGCCGTAGGTCAACATGTTCTCCAGGTAGGCGCGATAGGCGTACGTGTTGTTTTGCGGCGACACCAATTTGTTGTTGAGGTACAGGTCCACTTGACTGAACAGCGAGTGGAGCCAGTTGTTCACCGGGCCGACCTGTTTGATTGTATCCTCCCCGTCACCGCGGCCCCAGCGGCCGTTTTGATAGTCGCCTTCACGTACAGTAACGTCTGCGACAGATCGGTGTATTCGTCTCCATGACCGGGCACTACGAACTCTATAGGCGAATCATCCGTCAACGACGAGACCGGCTTGTAGCAGACCCATTTGCTGCTCTCGATACTGGTCTGCGTCGGGGGCAGAGAGAACCGGTCCAACTCGGTCTTGACGCACTCGCACGACTCCTTCGCGATAAAAATGTCCTTCGCGGTACTCCTGCTCTTCTGACGTCGCACAACGGTCTCGCTTCTCCTCTTCTTAGCGACGCGTCTTGCGGGCTTCCTTTTCTTCTTGAGCGCAGCGCTCTTCTTCCTCGCTCCGAGGAGTTTAGCCAGAGACTGAGGAGTGACCCGCTGTACACGCCTCTTCTTATAGGTGCCGCCACCGCTCAGCAAGCGATCCAGTTTATCATCGGCCCTGCGTTTCAGCGACCCGGTAAACTTTCTGAGCCGAGCGTTGGCCGCGACACGGGGGTCGGCTGTGCCCGCCGCCACGTCGCCCAAGAAGCCCACACCGGACCTCAACGCCTCCTTGCCTAGCGCCGATGCGCCGGATTTGATTAACGGGACCACTGTACGCATCAGCCCGCCTAGGAAACTGCCGATGCCGTGACCGCGTTGGAAAGCGGCTCCTCTGAATACCGTGGACACTCCGTGCCCAGACTGCTGTTGGCGGTAGTACGCCAGGTAGGGGTCGTTCGGGTTCATTGCTGCTCTCTGCGCAGGTGAAGCTTCATGCACGTAGTCCCGAAGTGGAATGGTAGGTGGCGCCCGTCGCTGTCCCTTAAATCGATTTCCACGCTATCGAAGGAGCTCTTCATCAGCGGCACGTAGTGAGGGTCGGTGAAGTGCACGTTGGTACTCGCGCCGTAGGTGTAGCTTTTAGCGTCGATGTTCACAATCTTCAACAAGGGCGCTACCGTGTCACCTACTAGCTGGGGTTCCACCAGGTCACAGTACACGTACATGTGCGAAGGGATCCCGGCCAGTAAGTCGGGTGGTCTTATAGCTTTTCTATGTTTGATCACGTTCACGTTGTGCACGTCGTATCCCAACTGTAACGCTAGAGTGGGGCTGAATTCCAGTTGCACCACAGTCTGGTCCATCGAGATCAATTCCACCCTCCCGGTCTCCTTGTCGTACTCAAACTGGCATTGGTGCAGGTCCAGTTTTGGAATGGCGTTGATGGATCTAATCAGTTCATCGATGTCTTTATAGTTTCCGGCTTCCACCTTTACAGCGGTCAGTGCAGGCTTGCCTGTGTCATCCTTAGTGTAGAGATATACGCGTGCGTCCTCCCCCACTGTGACAAGCGAGCACGGGTAATGGGCCTCGACTAAAGCGACTTCCCATTCACCACCCAATCGCACGACTGACGGTAGATGGGTGATGTAGTTAGCCACGGTGTTGTTCGGATAATAGTCCATTGAGCTGTTGCTGGGCAACGTCAGGTACAGCTCTCTGCGCTTTGTCGTCATAGCAGCTGTTGCACTTCGGATGCGGGTACCCACGAGTTGAAGTCCTCTCCGTAACCGACCCACTTGACTAAGTAGCGCTTACTGCGACCTCGTCCTTTAGTGTCTAGTATTTTATCTATTTGGTACAGGCGGTCTGGGGCGACCGTCACCTTTTGCATCTCGTGCTCGTAGAAGCGCCCTTCCAGCGGCGTGCCGTTAAGGTCGCGCAACACGTACAGAGGCAGGGGAAGCGACCCGTAAACGTGGTCCACCACGAACAGCTCCTTGCTCCAATTGGTCTCGTAACCTTTGGCGAACGTACCCTTCTCCTTGGCTATGCGCACCGTGTCACCCGGCTCGAACCTGGGCTTGCACCGCCGGATCGCCTTTCCGTACATGTGACGCCACGCCTTGTACACCGTTTGACCATCGCCGCTGTTCACGTCCGCGGGTCGCAGACCGCCACCCAGGCTCTTGTGCGGGCTGTGGTTGTAGGCGTCCACAAGCCTGTCCAACACGTCCACGTAGCGATACGTGTTCTTGTAGGTCAGGTAGCGCCACATGCGGGTCTTGAGCGTGCGGTTGACTCGCTCCACCACCGCCGCCTTCACACCGGGGTTCTGTGTGGTGACGTACGTGACGCCGTGACTCTTGAACACTCGCTTGGTAGCGGCCCCGGTGAATTCCGTCCCCTTGTCGGTCTGCAGGCAGCGGGGCGTCACCTCAGAGAATATTCTCTTGAACGCGGCGGCTACTTCGGGTCCGCTTTTCCTCCTTAGCGGTACCGCGAACAGCCGCTTGCTGAACACGTCGATCACAGTCAGCAGGTAGTTGACTCCGTCGTTGTACCGGCTCAGGCCACGCATGTCGTTCAGGTCCGCCTGCCACAGCTCTCGGGGTCCGAACACGACGTAGCGGTTGCGGGGAAACCGCTTGCGCACGGGCTTGTGCAGCGTGTACGCGTCCTGGGTGCACAGCCAGTCGGCTACCCGGCGTTTCGGCAGGCGCGCGGCTCTGGTCAGAGCAGCCACCCCGCCGAGGGAACCGGGCTGGCTCGGGTCATAGTACAACCTCTCCATTACGGTGAGAACGGCTCCCAGTTGTCCAATGACGATTCCCGGTCGGGTTCCTCGGTTATTATCCTTCTCCTGGCCGCTGGAGGTCGCGGTCTCAGGCGGTCTAGCATAGGCGTCAACCTCGGTGACAGGGGTGTCGATGAGGCCGTTGTGTCTCTCCAGGGGCTCGATGCCGAGTCCAGCCCCACGCCTAAGTATCGCAACGCAGTGGGATTGCTCACGTATTCTTTGGGCACGTTCATGTCCTTCAAGGCGGCCATCACTTGATGCCAGCCGGTAGGCAATCGGTCCGCCCTTCGCGCTCTCACTATGCTGTGCGCGATGTCCACTATATTGGAATCGGGGATCTTCACCTTGTTCACGTACACCGCCCCACTGGCGTCCCAGGCGATGGGGCTGCCTTGCCGGGTCATGAATCGCAACAAGTTGCGCGCCACCGACCTGTAGATTTTTGAGAACGATTCCACAATGTCCTCCTCCGCCGAGGCGCTAGACTCACGTTTCATCTGACTCGGACCCCCCGCCGCTTCCTCCTCCCTCTCCTTGCCCTCGATGATTGGCAGACCTATGGGTTGACGTTTAGCCGCGTAAAAGTGCAGGAACCGCTGTAACACCTGCTGATATTGTTTCCATTTCTCCGTATCGTCCAGCCGCTTGTCGCTCAATATGCGATGCATCTCAGCGTCCAGGCTGGCTGGCTTATTGGCGCTACCTGCTCCTCCTCTTGGCCCCGGTCCTTCTCGCAATCTCTCGATGAGCTCCTGCGGTACAACCACCATTTTCCTAGCGTACTCCATGTACGATTAGCTTCTGCGCTAGAACAGGCAAAACGGCGTTCAACAGCAGAGGTAGGAGGATCCCTCCGCCCCGTTGGACGAGGAAATGTCGCTTCTTGGTCCAACCCTCGCCGCGTTTCACCAGCCGTCTGAGCGCCTGTTTGTGTTTGCTCAATTTGCGTTTGAGACAGGGGGAAAGCGGTACGTTTCCGCGTAGCACGTTATACGCACACTCACACAATGACTTGATGCGACTCTTGTCACACGCTTTTAACAGGGCCTTGCGTTCTTTGGGCGTAGCGTGTACTAGGGCCCTCAGCAGTGCCGCGTCTTTCTTCACGCGGTGTGACATGATGACTGACGCTGGCGCGCGCTCGGCCTATTTATCACTTATTCTTGGGCAGGTACACGTAGTTTACCGGGTCGTCTGGGAAAACGGTCGAACGTATGCGCATCTCTTCGGGCGTGGACTGTTTCAAGTCTATGAGCAGGTAAGCGTGCGGGTCGCGCGTGGCGTCCGCGTAGGCCTCCTCCACGAACTTGGGTTTTTCCGGGTATACTTGACGGGCCAAGTGTTTGATCTGAGCGCGGTCTCTGGGATTCTTGAAACACACTATGTAGTGGGCGTTCAGCGATATGTCGCGCTGGCCTCTGCCCTGGTGAAACAGGTTTTGCGTGATGAAGAACACGCTCATGTTGCGGTGGTGCGAGCCCTTGGTGAACAGGTCCACCACGCCTGGACCGGCCTCGCGCATCATGTCGTCGACGATGACCAGGGCGGGCTCGCTACCGTCGTAGTCGTCCAGGTCTGGCAGACCGGCCACGTAGCGCACGACAGAGTCCGCACGGCTCTTACCACCGCCACCACCGCTGCCATAGTGCCAAGTGATACGGGCGAACCGCGTATCGCACATGCGGTCGGCGTGCTCTATGAAGCGAGCCACGAAGTGCGACTTGCCGCTGCCCGAGGGCCCGGCCACGATGGCGGTGAACGGGTGTTTCCACCTCAAGTCCATGGCGTCTACTGACTGCCATACACTGCCACCTCGGCTCTTAAAACTAAATTTTTTTTGTTTTCTTTAAGGGAAATTAGGGAATAAGGAATACCATTTATTTATACAAATTCGAGGAGAGGACTTTTACTGCCTGGAGGACCACTCCTCTTCACAAGGCTCATCTTTGGCCCCACGCCAACGTTGTACTGCGTGGTGGTGTTATCGTCCAGGACTGTAAGGTATCGCCGAGGCATGTAGATGCGAATTGGATCATCACCGACAAGACCCGCTAAGGTGACCATCACCGCCTCGCCGTACGGTGTGTCCACTCGCTCAAACGAGTGAATGGGATACACCACGTTGTCCTGTAGGTCTGCGATGCGAGTGTAGCCCGCAGCCTTGCAATTGTTGAGGGCTGTCCTGAGGTCCATCTTCTGGTCCGTGTTGAGCATGGCGCAGCGGCTGGATGCAGAATGATCGGCTCTCGCCACCGAGTCGCCTTTTGTAAGCAACAACCACGTGCTCGCGAAGGAGGTGTAGTGATGAAAACACCAACTGACGGAGTGGAGGGATAGCGGAGTGGAGGGACATCGGAGTGGAGGGGCAGTGGAGTGGAGGGGTAGCGTAGTGGAGGAGGAATGGAGGGACAGCGGAGTGTAGGAGTGGAGGAGTGGAGGGACATCGGAGTGGAGAAGTGGAGGAGTGGAGGGACAGTGGAGTGGAGGAGGAGTGGAGGGACAGCGGAGTGGAGGAGTGAAGGGGTGGTGAGGCTGGAAATGTACCTCGAGGAACACGCTCATTCGTCTTATTACGTTATTTATTTTTATTTTATTTTTTTATTTATTATTTTTTTTACTTTTTTTTACAATAGTGTACATTAAGGAAAAGTAGGAAAGGGAAGGATCGAATTACTTCGTTTATTTCATTTATTTTTTGTCTTTTTCCGCTTTTCAGGGATGGTGCTAGTGGTGGTGGAAACACAGCGATCCGTGATCTTCCGCCAGGCGGGCAGCGGACTGACGGTCCTAACGATTCCGTTGAATCTAGGCTCTCCCGTCTCACTGTTGATCAACCATAGGTTCTGCAGCCTAGTCAGCAGATCCGTCAGAATCATGCAGATCTCGTCGTCCCGCCGCTCGTCCAAATACAGGCCGCAGGTCCAAGTCGAGCGACCTCCTTGGAAAACGTTCATCTTGAGAAGGACGTTACCGATGTTGGCTGGGTTCTTCACCATATACTGACGCTCGCTCGTGGTCCAACTCAGGGTAGGGGAATCACCAGGCACTTCCTTCCTCTTTACAGTCCACCCATCGGGCTTCTTCTTTGACGCGCATCCCTGCTGTACTGACGGTATGTTAGCATTCTCGTCCATTGCGTCCAGCTCCTCTAGGAAAGAGCGGATCGTTTGGTCCACGTTTACTACGCCGGTACCGCTTCCGTTCATAGTGATGTCTCGAATAACACTGAGGTCGCGGTCAAGCCTCGGTTTTATACCGTGTCACGCGCGCACTCCAGCGAACCTTCTAGAAGCTTCTAGAAGCGTGGGAGTTGGTCTATTGCGCAATAAGCTGGGGATTTTCCATATCCGGGAGAAGCTTCTAGAAGCTCGCTAATTAGTGAACAGGTCCGAGTGGTAAACAGTTCTCGGAATATGTCATCGCTACTGGTTCCAGGAAAACTATGACGTCATCGCGGTTGTGCGGTAAACAGCCGAGATCCCATAAGGAAAACGCGGTTATAAATTAATAGCGGTCTTGTTTAATGGCGGATCTATGGGGTTCTTTCGTCATTCGCTTCCTCTGGGATAGGCCTACACTCTGGAAAAAGTCCCGTGGGAATCGGTGGGTAAATAGGCTAGTTATTAATTTTCAAAAGTTTTTTCCTGCTATCAGGGGGTGGGAGGGGGGGTGGGGGGATCCTCACCGCGCCTTTGCTGATTAGGTGGATCCTCACTTGCGTGCTGCCTGCTGGGGGCTCCTCACTTGCTCCTCACCTACATGCTGATTCCGGGTAATGACGTCACCAGGGGCTCCTCACTTACATGCTGATTTCGGTCCGGGGGGGGGAGGATCCTCACCGTGCCTTTGCTGATTAGGTGGATCCTCACTTGCGTGCTGCCAGCTGGGGGCTCCTCACTTGCTCCTCACCTACATGCTGATTCCGGGTAATGACGTCACCAGGGGCTCCTCACTTACATGCTGATTTCGGTCCGGGGGGCGGGGAGGATCCTCACCGCGCCTTTGCTGATTAGGTGGATCCTCACTTGCGTGCTGCCAGCTGGGGGCTCCTCACTTGCTCCTCACCTACATGCTGATTCCGGGTAATGACGTCACCAGGGGCTCCTCACTTACATGCTGATTTCGGTCTGGGGGGGGGCTCCTCACTTTCTCCTCACCTGCATGCTGATTTAGCCTCAAGGTCACGGGGGGGGGCTCCTCACTGCTCCTCACTTGTCTGTGCTGGTTTTGAACCATCCAATGCCCCCTACTGACGTCATGTGAATTTAATCCACGTACTCCTCGTACACCCTCGTCTTGTCGGTGACGCACAACCCCCTTTTCATATTTACTATGTCATCTGACATTGGTGCCCTCAAAATGACAGGGTTCTGGATTATGACCTCGTACACCTCGTACACATCGTAGAACTTCATGTTTCTCAATATATATACAGGGTGTTTCCAAATTAATGTTGCTAACTTGCTATCTTTGGGATATTTTTACTTATGTCAAAAGGAACGTAAATCATATTACCGGGCGTATATTTCTTTTCGTTTACTGTCTGCCTGTCTGTATATGTTTTTACTACAAAATTTATGTTTTAAAATCGGCTTTACCAAATTTAATAAAATTTTGGCTAAGTATTCTTCTTGGTATGTTCTTTTTTAGGAAAAAATATTTCTTTATAAAATCCCTCCGTTAAAAAATGGTGGCCATTGAACGTTTTTACCTTAAATATAAAAAAACTAGAAATTTTACAAAAGACTTTCAAGAATATAAAAAGTTATAATTAAGGTTAAAAACGTTCAATGACCGCTATTTTTTAACGGAGAGATTTTATGAAGAAATATTTTGTATAATAAAGAACCAGAAGAACCAAGAAGAGTATTTAACCAACATTTTGTTAAATTTGGTCAAGCCAATTTTAAAATATAAATTTAGTAGTAAAAAACACATACAGACAGACAGACAGTAAACTAAAAGAAATATACCCCGGTTATAGAATGATTTACGTTCCTTTTGACATAAGGAACAATATCCCAAAGTTAGCAACATTAATTTGGCCCTCGATGGCTCTCTGACTGGTCGATACTAGTACAGAGGTCGACATTTGGTATTAGCAAAATTAAGCTGTCACAGTATTGGTAAGTCCTTTGGCTATCCAGTGTGACCAACTTCCCTTTTTGGTTCCTCCTAGTCTCTTCTGGGGTCTCGACTCCAAGTTGAGACAGGATACCCAGTCTAGCCCAAGTCTTTGGAGGGAGTAGTGGATCTTCCTTGCAGCCTTAGACGGGTATCTGGGAGGAAGGGCCCTTACCCGACGGTCTCCGGTCTGCCGGGTGGGGGACGAACCGTCCTGGGGCCACCCGACCCCTGAGAGGTTGGAGGCACTGTGCGATGGCAGTCCCTGTCTGGTGGACATAGGGGGACGTCGGGTTAGAGAGTGAATCGTCCTGGGGTTATGTCACCCACAGAGCCCAGGAGCTAGGTAAGGTTCCCTCTCCCTTTCTGGAGTGAGGCAGACTGACCCCGTACTACCATCATTCCCATCCCTCTTTTCCCTCTTTCCGGTGGCTGCACAGAATCCCAAGGGAGACGGGTCTAGCCGGCTATGCTAATCCCCTCAAAAACAAACAAACAAAAATTAATTTGGAAACACCCTGTATATATATATATATATATATATATATATATATATATATATATATACATTGTGTGGTTTTATGTGTATTGCAGATTGGAGAACGTGAAAATAAAACGACTCTCACTTGTATCAATTACAGTTTTTAGTTAACAAATAACACATTACAAAATTATTATTTCTTACACCATTTTAAAACTGAAAATTATAAGTAAAACACGTTTTGTGTGCATATTGGAATACTATACAATAATTTTGTTCTATCCCATAACCCCTAAATCTAAATTAGTGTGTATTTTTCAGTATGATTGCCAGTTTAATAACATGTTAGCAGCGCAGCTTGGCGCTGTTCGCGGATTCAAAGGATTTTAATCAAGGGCAAGCCTTCTATCATGTCCGTATTAATTTCTCTGAATCGCAATTTTACCATCGGTGAAGTTTTTAAAGCAATTAGCTCAACTTTGGACACTTAACTATTCGTGCCAGTACGGAGTCAATCATTGGAATTTATTGTTTTAAATGGGATGAAATATTTATCAGAAAATTGTTAACATTAATTTGATTTTAGGTGTTGTATTCTCTCTTTATATTACCTGCCTCTTGTTTCCAGTTGTTTAATATCTATAATTCAACAACATTTTTGGATTCACTTTCTAAATCAGCTACTTATTTATTTTCATTATTTATCATGTACAATTATTAAATAGCGATAAATAAAGAAGAACTACTAAAGCTATTAAAATCAGCATACGAAAATGTACTGAAATATAGAAAAAAAAACTCCTATGTAATTAGTTCAGTGTGAGCTTCGGACTAAGAAAATGAAAAATCATGAACTACTAGACTATTAATAAACTATCCAAATAAATAAATATAACAAGTACGTTTAGAAGTTACAAACAGCAAAACATTAGAAACATGTTAAAATGAAACTATTCTTCTATCTATATTTATAAAAAGGATGTTGGTTTGTTTGTTTGTATATATATATTTTAAGTTTATGGATTTGGACACCGTTCGACCGTATGCCATGAAACTTGGTATATATATGTAAAATTTAACGGAGAACGTGTTTAAGCTATCCATTTCGTCCTAACTCAGTTGGGTTCCTCCCAAGAGGCACAAAACGGTTCCCATATAAACCTTATGGAAAGATATTGTTATTTACATAAAAGCTAATTACATGTTCACTTGAACAGGTGAGCTCGGTGATATTGGTTTTAGTTGGTAATATTCAAATGCATGTCAACGTCTGCCGGGTAACAGCTAGTTATTTATATATGTAATATGCAATATTTTGTTAAGGTCCTTGACCTTAACCAAGGTGTTCTGAAAATGTATCAATGCTACGGCTTAAATTTCCAACGAAATTCACAAAATTCGATGTAAGACAACAGTATTTCATTGATGTATAAACTATATCCCACACGAAACAGATGAATAGAGGCTCCCTGGTGGATGGACAAACATGCTTTAGTTATAATAGACATTTTCCTCTCTAAGGGTTTTCTGTGTTTTCAGTTTTAATGATTACTTTGTTGTATAGTCATTTCCACAGTTTTATTTTTTTAGCTATACAAATATAATTGGGGTAAGTAATTAGTACTATAATTATATGATTGCAGACCCTTTCTGTATTTTGTTGTTTTCGTTTTAGTCTAATTTTGATATAGAAACTGAAATAATAAAAATCAAGTATTCAGATTTTGGATCAAAGATGATATTTACTTTTGCTGCCTTTGTGAATCTTCTTCATAGAAAGCAAGCCCCATTCTGCTGTATTTTAATAAGTTTTGCAGTAAAAAAATTAAATAATCAAAATAAATAGTCATTTAATATTTAAAGCAAATGTGCATTGAACCCGATGGTAAATAAATATTCACTAAAATTGAGAGTATAGCATTTACAAGTTTTGGTGAATTCCATGTTCCAGATAACTTTTTGGTGTGGAGTGCTAATTGCGCTCCATCCATCTTTAAGGCTATTAAAATACCAACAATTGAATTAAGAAAAGTATTCGACTTTGAGAAGGAAAGTATTATACATGGTAATTTAGTTAAGTACATATTCACACATTCAGAGCATTACTTGTCATAACCTTTTAAGTTAGTTTTGTCAGACAGGACTTGTTATCCCTTAGCAAAGCTAACGAGTGCCTATAAACCCCACAGCTCAGTGACAAAATGAGTGTTTTACTTTAGCTTTGAATCACTGAATTACAATGTTGCAATGAAAAAAAAAAAAAAAAAAATGGTGTAACTATAATTAGTCAAACATTATTGTATTGAGAATAAAAGTTAAATTCAATAACAAATAAACTAGTAAAGTACTATATAACTATTATACTTAAACTAAATGATCTGATTTAGCATACAATAATAACGCACATATTTAAAAATACTTAAATTATTAGTTTATCAAGGTATAACGGAAGTTTTGGCAGTAAAAACTATCTGGGAACAACTGAATACTTTGAGCTACGTAAATCTGGATAGTCGTTCTCAGATAGCAATATTTAGTATTTAGTGCTATTGTGGATTTACTTCGCTTTTATAGATACAATCAGCTTGCCCATATAATGTTTAGTACCCTATCTAAGACAAGTTAAAATGTTCTCTTAAGAAAGTTAAAAGTTAGGAAAATTAGGATAGTCCACAGAAAATAAATTTTATTAATATCAGTAATTTTTATTTTAAATATCTTACTACCTCTGACCGGCATTAACCAAACCGCTTGTTTCCGATGTTATGATAACTCGCACCCCAAGCCAGAGCGGGCGGCACCGGTGTCTCAAAAGATAACAAGGGTGATAGAATGCGATGTGTCATGGCCCGAGCCTTAAAACACTAAATAGAAAATTATGGATCCACGGTACAGAATCTTGAGTTATTGTCGGTGCTTAATGAAAACATATCATTCAGGATATCTATACGTTCGTTGTGATTCCCCCATGCATCAAAATTCAGGAAGAGTTATAGAATTCCATGGGCCTTTAGAGTTATATGACTCCTGACCTTTACGTTTTGCAAACTGACCAAATAGTTAATCTCTGATTATTATTAACACATGTTTTAGACGTAAATTTGCACACGTTTCATCTAGTGGTTTAGCACAACAAAATTTGTTTCAGTCGCCTTAAAAGCATAGGCAAATGAGGAGAATTTTATGGATAGGTTACAAAACCTAGTGGTTAAAAAAAGGAGTTTTTTGTATCCTCAACAGTTGAAGGATTTATACATTTGTTTTAACTTTTTATTGGAGCTAATTTTTAAATGACGTTAATAGTAGTCAAGGAGCTAATAACATGATTTGCAAAACAAAGTTAACTATTCAACAATTTTAAACATCAAACTTATTTAAAACTACCTTATAAATCAACCACTATAACTAAGGAAAAAGAGGGTTATCACTTAAAGTATTAAACATGAACAATCCGTCATAACCATAAACTAAAACAAGACTTCCTATAGGCATTTTAGGATTGTTTACATGTTATTCGCACACTTCAATTGAAAGTTAATATTGCTTTAATTAAACGCAAACGAAAACAAGCAAATCAAGACTGAGAGTTTGTTGAGAGCATTCCTCTTGAACTCCTTCGCTGCTACAGACAAAAATAATCAACTATTGAGGGAAAAGTTCTGATTTTATCTTTTAAAAGAGGGTTTATGATATCAACCTTATTTTCTGTTCTGAAATACAAACCAGTGAACACATGATAGAGTTTTATTTTAAATCATAATAAAATATAATTTTAATATTGTAAGGCATAATATTTATTGTACTACTGAAATACAGTAAACGTAAAAAGCATTTTTAATTTTGCTTCAGTAAATATGGAGCAAAACTAATTTTGAACGTCTTCATATAGTTTGCTTGGTGGCTTGATACCTTATAACGCCAGGTAGTAAAAAATACGCGATCTGTTCTCATACGTTTTTACTTCCTAAGGTATTCCTATTCAATCTGCAACATACGGTAGGCATAAAATAATATTTTATACCTCAAAACAAAGATATGTGTTGTATTATTTTTATTTTTGGAACTATACGTTGCAGATAAAAATCTGACACTTAAAAATATAGCACGGACTTAAAATAGCAGCCGGAAAACATGTCATAGAATACCGGTACTCATTTAAAACAGATAAATATTTGTCTTGGATTTTGTATTGATAATGCGATCTAAATTATATTCGATTTAATACACTTCGCCATTTGACTATTTAGCCACACAAATATAGCTATTTGATATTATGTGGGTTATTTTGGGAGATAAAACTGTTACACAGTAGTATTCCTTTGCTGTTAACTAATTTATAAAATTATTAGTTAATGTACTGGTTTAACACGCAACTTAGCATAGAAAACCAAAATCAATGGATATCAAACTTATTTTTTATAGAAACATAGTTGGCGAAACTAAATACTACTAGGTGTGCCCTGCTGCTCCGCTTGACATCTGACTTCAGTTTGATGGTCAAGTCAAGTCACGCAGCTGATCCAATGTATAATTATTTTTAATTTGACACGTTTAAAAAGTTGTGACCTTATGAGAGCATTTACGGAAGATCTTCTCACCGTGACCTTACATTTAAGTATGAGGATAACAGGAGTTAAGGATTTGGAATTACATGGGGTGTATAGATATAAATTTGTACACAACTATTTATAGTTTCCCAAGTGTTAAAACATTTAGTTAAAATATCGAGTTTATGAATAATAATAATGAAAATCAGGTTCCCAATTATAAGTAAAAATAAGTTTTAAGCAAATAAAACCGAATTTATTGCACACAAATTTATTTAAACCTTAAATAAAATATATATTTTCCACAACGTAACAACCAAGTAATAACCTCTGAGGGGATCAATGTGAAACGGGACTTTCACGAAACACTATACAGCGCTTCAGTCTCTTAAGCACTTTGATGAAGCTCTCACTTTGACGAAAGGACCACTAGCTTGTTATCAGGATTTTGAACATGAATTAACAAATCTCAACTTACGTCTTTAACCAAAACTATTTATACGACTGCATTCAAAGGATGAAATCTAACCAATATCTACTCTATACTAAGAATTAATAACATATTCATGTTTGATAATTTCATCAAAAACTAAAAAAAACCGTAGACAGCTTTAGATTAATATTAATAGATTAACTAAAAATAATATCAACAAACTCAATAATTAGTTCAAACATGTTGTCTCTTATTTATATGCAGCTAATTGGTTGACCTTTAATGTTTACGATGTATAGATGCTAACCTTACTTTTTTGTGTACAATTAATTGTATAATGACAAAAATAATATTAAACTCATAATTAAGAAAAGAGAAACATTAATATTACAAGAAAAATAAACGCGAGTACATAGCCAGCCTTTTATTTTCACTATACATAACTAGAGATGATTCAAAATAAAATCGAAACATTTTAATGAAATAAGAATCTAGTAAGTCTCATAGTTAATTGGTCTCTCAAAATCCCTCAAAATTAATCAAATAATTAAAAAAAAAAACTCTTCAGGTTGGTTTGTTAAAATCCCAGTCACTAAAAGTGATCTTGCAAGGGAAAAACCTCGTTGGTGCCTCCTCTGTAACCTATTCTATACAAATGGACCTCCTTATATCTAAGAAGACTTAAATATGGAACTAATTTTTCTCGCTATATTCAACTAACACGATTATGTAATAATTAATACTTCATATCTATATAAATAAAATTAGAGTTTTGTATGTACATTGCTTGGAATGATGAAATTTGTGTATATTTTCACGTTTTACACCCTAAAGTAGCCAAAACAAGTCTTATCTCAATTTCTATCTGTCTGTCTGTCAGTAACGTCCAAGGATGGGGTTTTGTTCGTTTTTCACGGGAAAACGGGTGCACTGGCATTTTGTTTCTTTGTTCTATATATGCGTGACAAGGTTTTAGGTCACTTTAAACAATCATACGCCTTTTGGTAAAAGAATGGCGGCCGCTCAAAAACGTGATTTCGTGCGATTTTGGTCACGTTTTGATCGCTTTTCACAGGGAAACGGGTGCACCGATTTCGATGAAACTTTTTATCTATGTTCTGTATGTGCGTTAGAAGGTTTTAGGTTAAATTGATTTTAGGAAATCACCTTAGGACTCTGCCCCATGGGGTTTTAAAGATCCTATGTTATTCTTATGGACAAAGCATTTGTTTATTTTGAACCAGATTATGTCTTAAGAATAGTTATTCTATAAACAGATGGTGTAGTTCTTATTTAAAACTTTACGTGAAGAATGGTAATAAATGACATATGTATACAGAGAGGATATCTATATATAAAAATTAAAGTTTTGTCTGTAAATTGCTTGGAATTATGACACTTTTGCATAATTTCGCGTTTTACACCCTAAGGGAGCCAAACAAGTCTTATCTCAATTTCTGTCCGTCTGTCTATCCTTCGGTAACGCTCAAGGACGTGTTTTTGTTCGCTTTTCACGGGAAAGAAGTTGCACTGATTTTGATGAATCTTTGTTTATTTGTTCAATACATTTGTGAGAAGGTTTTAGGCTGTTTTAAACTGTCATGCGCATTTTGCAAAAATAATTGAGACCGCTCAAAAACGTGTTTTTGTGCGGGTTTGATCGTGTTTGTTCGCTTTTCCCAGGGAAACGGTTGAACTGATTTAGATGAAACTTTTTTTATATGTTGTACGTACGCTAGACGATTATATGCCACTTCAACATTTTGAATTCACCTCAGGGCTACAAACCACGGGATTTTCAAAATACCATCTTATTGTAATAGACAAAGCATTATTTATACTAAACCAGTTGATAACTTAAGAATATTTATTCCATAATCAGCTGTTGTAGTTCTCATTTAAAATGTTGAGTGAAGATTGGTAATAAATAACAGAAGTATACAGAGTGGACATATTATTTAAATCTATATTCTTCAGACACATTCACCTGCTTAAATTGTGATCAGTGTAACTAAAAACCAACAATGTCTAAGAAGGTGTAATTTTGCATGGTGGTACCCCTTATTCTGCAGATGTACAATAAGGCTAGGTTTGGAACAAAATCGTACCCGGCTCTGCCCTAATTTACTTTTATTGCTGGCAATCTTATGAGCATTAGTTCGGACCTTTTAAGTTGAAATTCTGTAGGAACATACGTAATATATCAGAACAAACACAAGCCTATTCCCGTTAATAACGTGTATTAGGGCCCACCCCCGATCCTTAAGAATACTTATTTTAACAATATTGACCCTGCTACTGGACTGATGAAGATGAATTTCAGTAGCAAATAAAGCAGATAAAAGATGTCAAATGGAGCCTTTAATATAATCATTACAATAGAGCTGAAATTTGGTACTTTAAAAGACATCAGCAACAACAACAAGGCCCATAATGGGTTGTCATAGTGTTGTTCTCTAGAAATTTCATATAGAAACTTTGTGTGTTTGAGACATGGGGGGACGAGATCTATGCCTCTTTAAATAGATATTTTATGGAGCCAACTACTGAGTGTCTCAACTTAACACTAAATTTGAAAATTATTTTTGGATAAGATTAAGGGGTTGAGAAGTTTTATTAGGTCCTTTTTAAAAATTGGGATCAGGACATTGTAAAACAGTTATTCTTTTCAAATTAATTTTTTATTTAGACAAACAAACCGTACGAAGGACGGGTACACAGCTTGTTTAATACTATATTCTTAATAATTCAGATATGAAATATAATTTGTAATATAATACGAATTACTTAGGTAGAGTTACTAAAAGCGTTTTACTTTCTTATGCTATATTTATTTGAGTTTTAAATAAATTCATTTGTGATACTAGCTGTTTCCCGCAGGCTTCGCCCCACAAATGATTTATAAAAACAATGACAGTTATATGTGCTGCATTCTGTGGTTAACCCGTGGAACTACTACGAATCAAGATCAGCTGTTTGTATTTTCATCAGCTCAAACAAAATTCAACGTCCATAAGGAATACATGGGAACTTGGAAGTCCCGTGGGGCAAAGCCCTCTAGGATTTTCAAGACGAAAATAGGCCTGTGCTTATTTGGTATATAAGAAAAATTCCTGTCAATTGTCATGCCAATCGGTTCAGTAGTTTTTGAGTGATTGAGGAACACACAACATACAGACAGACAGACAGACATATACCATCCTACTATTATGACATAAATACTATGTCAACAATATACTAAGTAATACATCATAAATCATTGACAAATAGGATACAGATACAAACGTTACCATAAATTATGTTGATACCCAGACTACGTCTAATTGATGTACATTTAACATAAATATATCCAAGGTAAACTGTATTTTCTATAGTTTCGAGTGAATATAGTACACAGAGAATATGTACATGAAACATAACATTTCTGTTCACTTGTCTATTAAAACGTGTTTGATAATGATAATTCACCTTTCACAATAAAAAAAGATTCAAGAGGCATTTCATACCAAATAATTAATCTTTTACTTGTATACGTTACAAGCCCTGCCGATCCGAGTTACACCGAGAAGACTCAAAGAGAGTGAAACATGTTTTGTATTGGATTCTGTGGATAAACTGAGGATTTTGACGACAAAAACACACATTTATAAAATCACTAAATCAAATAAAAATCGTCTGCTTCGTCATTGCAACGTCTGATACACATTTAAACTGTTAAGGTCAATGGAAGGAAGCTCTCAGGTGATTCCGAATATTTTCTGAATTTGGAGGCTTAAGAATCCTAACGAACTTATGGATTTGCAATATGTTAGGCGTTTGTATCGATAACACTTTCAAATTTGGTACGGCAGGTTTTCCATTTGATAACATCTAATTCAAAATTATCGTTTAAATTTAGAAGATTTTAATACCATACAAAGTTTCAATATATTTTAATTTTCACTACATCGATTACAATGTAATATTAACTGTTATTATTAGGTATTGCCCAGGCGCGTTTTTCTCTTCATAAATTAACTGTAGTTAATGAAATTCAAATATAGGCCCAACCATTTACAAGTTTAAAGCATAAAATTACAAAAGAATTACTAAAGCAAATTTAAAAAGAATGGATATTTCAGATAGTACTTTAGTAGCAGGCAAATCTTTTAACAGCAATCAAGATTTAACATGTTAGTTGAAATCAATTATAATACAAGATTGAAAACCCATTCTAAAAGGGGTAATATTTTACAAATTAAACCTTATGAACACGAGGAAAAAATGCTTTAAAATATGTTAAATAAATTTTTCTTTTGTCATAAACATATCATCCGTACATTTTTAAATAATAACATTGTATATAATTTATTAATATACGAGTACCTTGATCAAAATAGATAATTTATAATTCCTAGTTATCCCTTACATTTAAACATAAACAGACACAATAATATTAGTATACCAATTATATCAGCGTCTCCTGAAAACACTTTTTCTCTTACCTATACATTTAAAACCAGAAATGGGTCTACACATTTAAAACCAGACAGATTATAAATACCCCCGTAGCAGCAAGCCTGCATACTCAGCGAATTTACAATGCATATTAATTTATCTTAATACCACATAAAGCCACATACCAAGTTTCATCAATAAACATTCATAAATAAACGATTTATGACATTTTAATTATTCTCCATAAGAATAACATGGCGGCTGAGTATGCAGGTTTGCTGAAGCAAGGAACAAAAAAATGGGGTTTTATACAAATATCAATATAACTCATGTAGGTAAAGCCACATACCAAATTTCATTAATTTATTTTCATAATGAAGGCAGATAACACGTTACTTATTCTCCATAAGAATAACATGGGGCTGAGTACGCAGGTTTGCTGCTACGGGAGCCTTTGGTAAAAAATTTGTTTTTGATCAAATATCAATGGTCCACAACCAGATGCAGCCGTATACCAAGTTTCGTCAGTATACGTTCATAAATAAGCGAGATATAAAATTTGTATTTTCCTCCATAAGAATAACATTAGACAACGTACTGTGTTTAGCACTTTCAATATAACGGTAACCAATTAACGTATAGAAATGACCAACTACCAAATTGTGTGTTTTTTTAAACTAAAACCAATGGGAAAAACTAAAATTTGACTATTTCCAAAATTATATATAAAAAACCCAAAAAACCCATTTTTGGGGTACAAAACCCCCTAAAAATACCCCTTCAGATAGAGCGATCTGGCTAGTTTTCGAACTTAAAGTCAAAAATGTTGCTTTACACGTTTATACCAAATTTCATCAAAATCGGATAATTTTTACGAGTGTTATCGTACTCACGGACACACACACACACACATATATCTAATATACTATACAGCCGCATGTGTAACTCACTCACTCACTCACTCACTCAGATATACGAATTCTAGACCACTTCTAGAGGAGCTAGAAACCTGAAATTTGGCATGTATGTAGCTTGTACCTTGTAACCCCCAGGAAAATCCCAAAAAGTTACAATTTTTTATTTTAACCCCCTCAAAAAAATTCAAAATGGAGGAAATTTTGAACATGTCCAAAATAGTGCCTTTTTATTTGAGCTGTAGCGGCCGAACGGTTGGTCCTATTGAGAAACGGAGACCACCATGTGGCACGGATTTTAGACGATCTACAACTTTGGTCCTATGACTTTTTGTCGTATCTCGTCTCCTTCACCCTTAGGTAGCGCTAGATTTTTCAAATTTCGGCATATTTTCGAAATATTTTGGCCGTTTTTTATTTCCTATCACGTTAATATACTTGATCGAGGCCTAATATTTGGCACGCAGTATGTCTAAATCACACTTAGTAAATAGCAGTAGAAATATGACCAGTTTTTATTAATTAAACCTGTCGAAAAATGAAAAACTCTAAATATCTTTAGATATGACCGTTTTCTTAGTATAAGTAGTGGTGTATTGGGGGTTCTATGCCAATTTATATTATTGGACATACACGTGACACCAAAAATACTTGAGCTAGAGATGTGAGATTTGGCATGCATGTGCCTTGCACCTTTTCTTCCCACATCTTACTATTTTTAGTTTGACCTATCTCAACAAAATAAATAATTGTGAATACAAAAATCAAAATGTAGTATTTTTTATTTGAGCTCTAGCGGCCGAACGGGTTGTCCTATTGAAGAAGACCACCACGTGCCACGGATTTCAGACGAACTACAACTCTCGTCCTATGACATTTTGCCGTATCTCACCCCCTTCACCCTTAGATAGCGCAAGATTTTTTAAATTTAAACTTTTTCATAGATTTGTTCGTAGTTTTTAATGGTTTGTCGCTCTAATATAGAACTTAGAGGCCTAATACTTATCACACAGTATTCCTACATTGCAATTAGTACCAAGCAATACTCCCACCCCCAGATTAAGTATCTTAATCACTCAAAAAATCAAAGTTTTTGAGCTCTTGTAGACTTTTCATGTTTTTCGGGTACATTTTTTATGTTGCGCTCTGTTGAGGGTAAAATCCCTTATAAATAATGTCATATTTGTTGCAGAAGACTTGTATTTACCCAAAGTCATAGTATTTCAGGTTGTTAACGGTGGTCGTATCCCTTATAAGGTTCAAAATACGCTTTTTAAAGGATACATTATATATCAGTTAAGGTTATAATTTTTTTCAAGCACTTAGGTAATACATGGAGGCTTAAAATTTAACATACTACGTTTCCATACCAAATAGTATTCATCAACAGGCATATGGCCAGATGTTATAGGTTAAACCCTTAAAAATAATCAAAGCCTTGGAACAGTTGTAGAATTTAGGTCTTAAATAGAATTTGGACCAATTTACATTAAAATGTCGCCAAACAGCGACCTGGGGCGAAGCCCCCCACAGGGGCCTAGGGGGGAGGCGGAGCGATTTTTAAATTGTTGTATACTCTAATTTTGTACTGCTAGGCCTAAATTTGTTCACTCAATAAGTCTACTTTACATTTTGAGTTTACTTAGGACCTCGGATTATTAGCGTAATTAAACCATGTGTCATAGGTACTACGACAGGGACTTGGGGGCGAAGCCCCAAACAGGGGCCTGGGGGGGGAGGCGGAGCGATTTTTAAATTATTGTATACTCTAATTTTGTACTGCTAGGTCTAAATTTGTTCACTCAATAAGTCTACTTTACATTTTGAGTTTACTTAGGACCACGGATTATTAGCGTAATTAAACCATGTGCCATAGGTACCACAACATGGTCTTGGGGGCGAAGCCCCCCACAGGGGTCTGGGGGCGTAGCCCCCAGCGAGCGAAGCGAGTCTAATATATATACAGCCGCATGTGTAACTGACTCACTCACTCACTCACTCACTCACTGAGGTATACGAATTCTAGACCACTTCTAGACGAGCTAGAAACCTGAAATTTTGCATGCAGGTAGCTTATAGCTTGTAACCCCCAGGAAAATCGCCAAAACTGACAGTTTTTTATCATAACCCCCCAAAACAATATTTAAACCCCCCCCAAAAAAGGCTTATTTTAAAATTACAGTTTTTGAGCTCTAGCGGCCGAACGGATTGACCTATCGAAAAACGGACCCCACCATGTGCCACGGATTTTGCAAGATCTACAACTTTGTTCATATGACATTTTGTCGTATCTCGCTCCCTTCACCCTTAGGTAGCGCTAGATTTTTCAAATTTCAGGCAATTTCGACGGTTATTTTCGTGGTTTTTAATTTCCTATCACATTAATTTAGTATATAAAGGCTTGATATTTGGCACACAATATGTTTACACATTACCCTTCATGAATTAGACTATAAACTAACATATTTTAATATGTAAACACCTCAAAAAAATTAAAAACCCTAATTGTTCCATAAAGGACAATCTGCATTATCGACTTACTCAGGTAATTCTAGACAAGCTATAAACGTAGAATTAGGCCTACATGTAGCTTGTCCATTAAAACCACCAGAAATATTGCAAAAAGGTATAATTTTTAATCAGAACCACATAAAAAAATTAAAAATGGAGGAAAATTTGAATTTATCCAAAATAGTGCATTTTTTTGGGCTGTAGCGGCCAAACGGATTGTCCTATCGAGAAACTGAGACCACCGCGACACACGGATCTTGGACGATCTAAAACTTTGGTCCTATGACTTTTTGCGTATCTTGTTTCCTTCACCCTTAGGTAGCGCTAGATTTTTTAAATTTCGGCATATTTTCGAAATATTTTGTCCGTTTTTTATTTCCTATCACGTTAATATACTTGATGGAGGCCCAATATTGGGCACGCAGTATGTCTACATCACACTTAGTAAATAGCACGAAAAATATGACCAGTTTTTAGTAATTAAACCTGTCGAAAAATGAAAAACTCTAAATATCTTTAGATATGACCGTTTTCTTAGTATAAGTAGTGGTGTATTGGGGGTTCTGTCTCAATTATTTTATTGGACATACACGTGACACCAATAATACTTGAGCTAGAGACGTGAGATTTGGCATGCATGTGCCTTGCACCTTTTCTTCCCAAATCCTACTATTTTTAGTTTGAACTATCTCAACTAAATAAATAATTGTGAATACAAAAATCAAAATGAAGTATTTTTTTATTTGAGCTCTAGCGGCCAAATGGGTTGTCCTATCAAAAAACGAAGACCACCCCGTGCCACGGATTTCAGACGAACTACAACTTTAGTCCTATGACATTTTGCCGTATCTCACCCCTTTAACCCTTAGATAGCACTAGATTTTTTAAATTTAAACTTTTTTCACAAATTGGTTTGTGGTTTTTAATGGTTTGTCGCTCTAATATAGAACTTAGAGGCCTAATACTTATCACACAGTATTCCTATATTACAATTAGTACCAAGCAATACTACCACGTCCAGATTAAGTATCTTAAAAACCCAAAAAAATCAAAGTTTTTGAGCTCTTGTAGACTTTTCGTTTTTTTTTGGTACATTTTTTATGTTGCGCTCTGTCGAGGGTGAAATCCTTTATAAATCATGCCATATTTTTTGCAGAAGGCCTGTAGTTACCCAAAGTCATCAGTTGAGGGTATTATTTTTTTCAAGCACTTAGGTAATACATGGAGGCTTAAAATTTAACATACTACGTCTCCATGCCAAGTAGTATTCATCAACAGGCAGATGACCGGATTTTATATGTTAAACCTTTAAAAATAATCAAAGCCCTGGAATAGTTGTAGAATTTAAGTCGTAACTAGAATTTGAACCAATTTACATTAAGCATGGCTAAACAGCGACCTGGGGGCGAAGCCCCCCACAGGGGTCTGGGGGCGGAGCCCCCAGCGAGCGAAGCGAGTCTAATATATATACAGCCGCATGTGTAACTGACTCACTCACTGAGGTATACGAATTCTAGACCACTTCTAGACGAGCTAGAAACCTGAAATTTTGCAAGCAGGTAGCTTATAGCTTGTAACCCCCAGGAAAATCGCCAAAACTGACGATTTTGTATCTTAACCCCCCCAAAAAAAATATTTAAAACCCCCCAAAAATGCTTATTTTAAAATTACAGTTTTTGAGCTCTAGCGGTTAAACGGATTGTCCTATCAAAAAACGGACACCACCACGTGCCACGGATTTTGCAAGATCTACAACTTTGTTCCTATGACTTTTTGTCGTATCTCGTCTCCTTCACCCTTAGATAGCTCTAGATTTTTTCAAATTTTGAGATTTTGTGGCGGTTTTTTATTTTCTATCACGTTAATATACTTGATGGAGGCCTAATATTGGGCACGCAGTATGTCTACATCACACTTAGTAAATATCAGCAGAAATATGACCAGTTTTTATTAATTAAACCTGTCGAAAAATGAAAAAACTCTAAAAATCTTTAGATATGACAGTTTTCTTAGTATAAGTAGTGGCGTATTGGGGGTTCTGTGCCAATTTATATTATTGGACAGACACGTGACACCAATAATACTTGAACTAGACAAGTGAGATTTGGCATGCATGTGCCTTGCATCTTTTCTTCGCAAATCCTAATATTATTAGTTTGAACTATCTCAACAAAATAAATAATTGTGAATACAAAAATCAAAATGTAGTATGTTTTTATTTGAGCTCTAGTGGCTGAACGGGTTGTCCTATCGAAAAACAAAGACCACCACGTGCCACGGATTTAAGACGAACTACAAATTTAGTCCTATGACTTTTTGCCGTATCTCACCCCCTTCACCCTTAGATAGCGCTAGGTGTTTTAAAATTTAAACTTTTTCCATGGATTTGTTCGTGGTTTTTAATGGTTTGTCGCTCTAATATAGAACTTATAGGCCTAATACTTATCACAAAGTATTCCTACATTACACTTAGTACTAAGCAATACTCCCACGCCAGGATTAAGTATCTTAAAAAACCCACAAAAATCAAAGTTTTTGAGCTCTTGTAGACTTTTCGTGTTTTTCGGGTACATTTTTTATGTTGCACTCTGTCGAGGGTAAAATCCCTTATAAATCATGTCATATTTGTTGCAAAAGGCTTGAAGTTACCCAAAGTCATAGTTTTTCAGGTTGTTAACGGTGGTCGTATCCCTTATAAGGTTCAAAATACACTTTTAAAGGCTACATTTTACATCGGTTAAGGGTATAATTTTTTTCAAGCACTTAGGTAAGAAATGGAGGCTTAAAATTTAACATATTCCATACCAAGTAGTATTCATCAACAGGCATATAGCCAGATTTTATAGGTTAAACCCTTAAAAATAATCAAAGCCTTGGAATAGTTGTAGAATTTAGGTGTTAAATAGAATTTGGACCACTTGACATTAAACTGTGGCCAAACAGCGACCTGGGGGTGAAGCCCCCCACAGGGGCCTGGGGGCGGAGGCGGAGCGATTTTTAAATTGTTATATACTCTAATATTGTACTGCTAGGCCTAAATTTGTTCACTCAATAAGTCTACTTTATATTTTGAGTATACATAGGACCTCGATTATTAGCGTAATTAAACCATGTGCCATAGGTACTACGACAGGGACCTGGGGGCGAAGCCCCCCACAGGGGTCTGGGGGCGGAGCCCCCAGCGAGCGAAGCGAGTCTAATATATATACAGCCGCATGTGTAACTGACTCACTCACTGAGGTATACGAATTCTAGACCACTTCTAGACGAGCTAGAAACCTGAAATTTTGCAAGCAGGTAGCTTATAGCTTGTAACCCCCAGGAAAATCGCCAAAACTGACGATTTTGTATCTTAACCCCCCCAAAAAAAATATTTAAAACCCCCCAAAAATGCTTATTTTAAAATTACAGTTTTTGAGCTCTAGCGGTTAAACGGATTGTCCTATCAAAAAACGGACACCACCACGTGCCACGGATTTTGCAAGATCTACAACTTTGTTCCTATGACTTTTTGTCGTATCTCGTCTCCTTCACCCTTAGATAGCTCTAGATTTTTTCAAATTTTGAGATTTTGTGGCGGTTTTTTATTTTCTATCACGTTAATATACTTGATGGAGGCCTAATATTGGGCACGCAGTATGTCTACATCACACTTAGTAAATATCAGCAGAAATATGACCAGTTTTTATTAATTAAACCTGTCGAAAAATGAAAAAACTCTAAAAATCTTTAGATATGACAGTTTTCTTAGTATAAGTAGTGGCGTATTGGGGGTTCTGTGCCAATTTATATTATTGGACAGACACGTGACACCAATAATACTTGAACTAGACAAGTGAGATTTGGCATGCATGTGCCTTGCATCTTTTCTTCGCAAATCCTAATATTATTAGTTTGAACTATCTCAACAAAATAAATAATTGTGAATACAAAAATCAAAATGTAGTATGTTTTTATTTGAGCTCTAGTGGCTGAACGGGTTGTCCTATCGAAAAACAAAGACCACCACGTGCCACGGATTTAAGACGAACTACAAATTTAGTCCTATGACTTTTTGCCGTATCTCACCCCCTTCACCCTTAGATAGCGCTAGGTGTTTTAAAATTTAAACTTTTTCCATGGATTTGTTCGTGGTTTTTAATGGTTTGTCGCTCTAATATAGAACTTATAGGCCTAATACTTATCACAAAGTATTCCTACATTACACTTAGTACTAAGCAATACTCCCACGCCAGGATTAAGTATCTTAAAAAACCCACAAAAATCAAAGTTTTTGAGCTCTTGTAGACTTTTCGTGTTTTTCGGGTACATTTTTTATGTTGCACTCTGTCGAGGGTAAAATCCCTTATAAATCATGTCATATTTGTTGCAAAAGGCTTGAAGTTACCCAAAGTCATAGTTTTTCAGGTTGTTAACGGTGGTCGTATCCCTTATAAGGTTCAAAATACACTTTTAAAGGCTACATTTTACATCGGTTAAGGGTATAATTTTTTTCAAGCACTTAGGTAAGAAATGGAGGCTTAAAATTTAACATATTCCATACCAAGTAGTATTCATCAACAGGCATATAGCCAGATTTTATAGGTTAAACCCTTAAAAATAATCAAAGCCTTGGAATAGTTGTAGAATTTAGGTGTTAAATAGAATTTGGACCACTTGACATTAAACTGTGGCCAAACAGCGACCTGGGGGTGAAGCCCCCCACAGGGGCCTGGGGGCGGAGGCGGAGCGATTTTTAAATTGTTATATACTCTAATATTGTACTGCTAGGCCTAAATTTGTTCACTCAATAAGTCTACTTTATATTTTGAGTATACATAGGACCTCGATTATTAGCGTAATTAAACCATGTGCCATAGGTACTACGACAGGGACCTGGGGGCGAAGCCCCCCACAGGGGTCTGGGGGCGGAGCCCCCAGCGAGCGAAGCGAGTCTAATATATATACAGCCGCATGTGTAACTGACTCACTCACTGAGGTATACGAATTCTAGACCACTTCTAGACGAGCTAGAAACCTGAAATTTTGCAAGCAGGTAGCTTATAGCTTGTAACCCCCAGGAAAATCGCCAAAACTGACGATTTTGTATCTTAACCCCCCCAAAAAAAATATTTAAAACCCCCCAAAAATGCTTATTTTAAAATTACAGTTTTTGAGCTCTAGCGGTTAAACGGATTGTCCTATCAAAAAACGGACACCACCACGTGCCACGGATTTTGCAAGATCTACAACTTTGTTCCTATGACTTTTTGTCGTATCTCGTCTCCTTCACCCTTAGATAGCTCTAGATTTTTTCAAATTTTGAGATTTTGTGGCGGTTTTTTATTTTCTATCACGTTAATATACTTGATGGAGGCCTAATATTGGGCACGCAGTATGTCTACATCACACTTAGTAAATATCAGCAGAAATATGACCAGTTTTTATTAATTAAACCTGTCGAAAAATGAAAAAACTCTAAAAATCTTTAGATATGACAGTTTTCTTAGTATAAGTAGTGGCGTATTGGGGGTTCTGTGCCAATTTATATTATTGGACAGACACGTGACACCAATAATACTTGAACTAGACAAGTGAGATTTGGCATGCATGTGCCTTGCATCTTTTCTTCGCAAATCCTAATATTATTAGTTTGAACTATCTCAACAAAATAAATAATTGTGAATACAAAAATCAAAATGTAGTATGTTTTTATTTGAGCTCTAGTGGCTGAACGGGTTGTCCTATCGAAAAACAAAGACCACCACGTGCCACGGATTTAAGACGAACTACAAATTTAGTCCTATGACTTTTTGCCGTATCTCACCCCCTTCACCCTTAGATAGCGCTAGGTGTTTTAAAATTTAAACTTTTTCCATGGATTTGTTCGTGGTTTTTAATGGTTTGTCGCTCTAATATAGAACTTATAGGCCTAATACTTATCACAAAGTATTCCTACATTACACTTAGTACTAAGCAATACTCCCACGCCAGGATTAAGTATCTTAAAAAACCCACAAAAATCAAAGTTTTTGAGCTCTTGTAGACTTTTCGTGTTTTTCGGGTACATTTTTTATGTTGCACTCTGTCGAGGGTAAAATCCCTTATAAATCATGTCATATTTGTTGCAAAAGGCTTGAAGTTACCCAAAGTCATAGTTTTTCAGGTTGTTAACGGTGGTCGTATCCCTTATAAGGTTCAAAATACACTTTTAAAGGCTACATTTTACATCGGTTAAGGGTATAATTTTTTTCAAGCACTTAGGTAAGAAATGGAGGCTTAAAATTTAACATATTCCATACCAAGTAGTATTCATCAACAGGCATATAGCCAGATTTTATAGGTTAAACCCTTAAAAATAATCAAAGCCTTGGAATAGTTGTAGAATTTAGGTGTTAAATAGAATTTGGACCAATTGACATTAAACTGTGGCCAAACAGCGACCTGGGGGTGAAGCCCCCCACAGGGGCCTGGGGGCGGAGGCGGAGCGATTTTTAAATTGTTATATACTCTAATATTGTACTGCTAGGCCTAAATTTGTTCACTCAATAAGTCTACTTTATATTTTGAGTATACATAGGACCTCGATTATTAGCGTAATTAAACCATGTGCCATAGGTACTACGACAGGGACCTGGGGGCGAAGCCCCCCACAGGGGTCTGGGGGCGGAGCCCCCAGCGAGCGAAGCGAGTCTAATATATATACAGCCGCATGTGTAACTGACTCACTCACTGAGGTATACGAATTCTAGACCACTTCTAGACGAGCTAGAAACCTGAAATTTTGCATGCAGGTAGCTTATAGCTTGTAACCCCCAGGAAAATCGCCAAAACTGACAGTTTTATATCATAACCCCCCCAAAAAATATTTGAAACCCCCCCAAAAAAGGCTTATTTTAAAATTTCAGTTTTTGAGCTCTAGTGGCCGAACGGATTGACCTATCGAAAAACAGACACGACCACGTGCCACGGATTTTGCAAGATCTACAACTTCGTTCCTATGAAATTTTGTCGTATCTCACTCCCTTCACCCTTAGGTAGCGCTAGATTTTTCAAATTTCAGGCAATTTCGACGGTTATTTTCGTGGTTTTTAATTTCCTATCACATTAATTTAGTATATAAAGGCTTGATATTTGGCACTCAATATGTTTACACATTACCCTTCATGAATTAGTCTATAAACTAACATGTTTTAGTAAGTAAACACCTCAAAAAAATTAAAAACCCTAATTGTTCCGTAAATGACAAACTGCATTATCGACTTACTTAGGTAATTATAGACAAGCTATAAACGTGGAATTAGGCCTACATGTAGCTTGTCCATTAAAACCTCCAGAAAAATTGCAAAAAGGTATAATTTTTAATCAGAACCACATAAAAAAAATTAAAAATGGAGGAAAATTTGAATATATCCAAAATAGTGAATTTTTTGGGCTGTAGCGGCCAAACGGATTGTCCTATCGAGAAACGGAGACCACCGCGACACACGAATCTTAGACGATCGAAAACTTTGGTCCTATGACTTTTTGTCGTATCTTGTCTCCTTCACCCTTAGGTAGCGCTAGATTTTTTAAATTTCGGCATATTTTCGAAATATTTTGTCCGTTTTTTATTTCCTATCACGTTAATATACTTGATGGAGGCCTAATATTGGGCACGCAGTATGTCTAAATCACACTTAGTAAATAGCACGAAAAATGTGACCAGTTTTTAGTAATTGAACCTGTCGAAAAATGAAAAACTCTAAATATCTATAGATATGACCGTTTTATTAGTATAAGTAGTGGTGTATTGGGGGTTCTGTGCCAATTTATATTATTGGACATACACGTGACACCAATAATACTTGAGCTAGAGACGTGAGATTTGGCATGGATGTGCCTTGCTCCTTTTCTTCACAAATCCTACTATATTTAGTTTGAACTATCTCAACAAAATAAATAATTGTGAATACAAAAATCAAAATGTAGTATTTTTTTATTTAAGCTCTAGCGGCCGAACGGGTTGTCCTATCGAAAAATGAAGACCACCATGTGCCACGGATTTCAGACGAACTACAACTTTAGTCCTATGACATTTTGCCGTATCTCACCCCTTTCACCCTTAGATAGCGCTAGATTATTTAAATGTTAACTTTTTTCACAATTTTTTTGTGGTTTTCAATGTTTTGTCGCTCTAATATAGAACTTAGAGGCCTAATACTTATCACACAGTATTCCTACATTACAATTAGTACTAAGAAATACTCCAACACCCAGATTAAGTATCTTAAACACCCAAAAAATCAAAGTTTTTGAGCTCTTGTAGACTTTTTGGGTTTTTTGGGTACATTTTCTGTGTTGCGCACTGTCGAGGGTAAAATCCCTTATAAATCATGTCATATTTGTTGCAGAAGGCTTTTAGTTACACAAAGTCATAGTATTTCAGGTTGTTAACGATGGTCATATCCCTTATAAGGTTCAAAATACGCCTTTTAAAGGCTACATTATGCTTCAGTTTTTAAATTATTATATACTCTAATATTGTACTGCTAGGCCTAAATTTTTTACTAATAAGTCTACTTTATATTTTGAGTATACATATGACCTCGGGATATTAGCGTAATTAAACCATGTGCCATAGGTACTACGACAGGGATCTGGGGGCGAAGCCCCCCACAGGGGTCTGGGGGCGGAGCCCCCAGCGAGCGAAGCGAGTATATATATACAGTTACAGTTTCGAACGAATGGTGTTTTTGGGGTCTGGGGACCTCAAAACGAAAAGTTATCATGGTCCCGGGCCTAGGTCTTACCATGCCGACTACGGTAATAGCTTCTTCCCTATAGGGGAAATTCGCTAAAAATGGTTGATTATGTTATGGAAAATAATGCTAAACACCATGTGAATATATACTATATTAGGCTATGTACAGTATTAGGCTTTGGCATTAACTGATTGTTCTACACTGTAAGACTCGTCAATTCCTCTATATTGTTTTAATTAAAAGATTTTTGTTTCTTTTAGTCACAACCATTTTTTATTGTTCGAAAACTCATAAGGAATAAAATAAAAATAATTATAGCCCTACATGTTAAAACATAAAATTTACGGCTTTTCCCCAAACCCTTCCAAAATTGATTAAAAAGGCCCGGAGTTTTTGGCAGTTACTAGACATTTTTGTCCAGAGTGCAAAGGGTTAAAGCAAAAGCTAGTTGTATATAAATCAACTTTTTATAAAATTTTAACACTTTCATGGAATAGTATTAGTATGGAATGATGAAGTATCATTAACAAAATTAACTTAGTTATGGGGAAAAACATACTGTATATTTATCATTCATCAAAATTGCCACTATTTTTTCCAGTCGCTTTCAAAGATTTATAAGTCTGGGCTTAGGTCAAGACATGGCTGCTCCACAGCAAAATCTAGAAGTAACATTTAATTTGCACCGACGGAATCCAGAACTTGCACTATTGGACAGGTGCGATAAGTCACATCATCATGTAAACATTATGAACATTATTGGTTAATAAAATCCCTAAAATAAAATCATAAAATAATGAGTACAATTAACTACGAAGTAAAGCTGAGGTCAAAGACTTGGAATTGGGAACAACAGGAAATGACAGAGTAACAAAACAGGAAATAAACGGTCAAATTACACAGGTAATTGACCTAGGGTTCAAGCGACAAAATCAAAGTAACTCACCAAAAATTCCAATGATGGCGGCCGAATGCTGACCAGCTACGGCCACGAATCACGGCGGGTGTAGGAGTCCACGATCCACGTGATTGGTTGACGTGGGCGTGGTCGACCGAATTTGGGGGAAACACGAAATCGGGAGAAACATATCGAGGAGAGATGATGGACAGTCAGAAAAGGAGAGGCAAGAAGTGAAGAGTTGGGAAGTAAGGGGGGCTGGATCGAGTAAGTCCCACAACACTTAGGTTATAGTAAAATACCGGGTGTTGTCTACCTTCCAACCAAGTCCACCAACGCAGGGCCAACAGAAGCACTACGGCGACCACAACCCAGAGGGAGAAGAGGACGGACCGTGTCTGCGACCGGAGGAGCCTTGGGAGAATTCTTCAAGACAACCACCGACAAAGGGACCCGGGACCACTTCGGGACGCTGGACCACTCCTGGACACCTTGACCACTGGACGGGACCACGGAGAGGCGAGGATCGACCGACAACGCAGGGAGACCGCCTGACAGCCAAAATTTCGGACTGCGTGGTATGTGATCTTCACTAAATTGCACCTTTAGTTAAAAGGGAAAAATTTAAGAGAACAGTCGAAGGTTAAGGGATATGATTTGATAATAATAATGATTAAGCAATGATGAAGATATTTAAAAGTTAAAGCTTACTAAGACAAGCAATAAATAATCTAAACAGAAAGGGGAAATATATATTTATATAAATTTAAGAAGCCTCAGAGTAATGACAGGGTTAGTTGTTAAAATAAATTAAAGACGGTAGGCATAACCGAAATGGCCTATAGGCCAAGTTGAGGTGTAAAATAGTTGTACATAAAGATAGCAGTAGCTCGATGTCATTAACCATCGTTCAATTAATTTAGTAAGTGTTAATGAATAACTGTTACATGAATGAATTGATTATTGAAGTATAAAGGCCCACATGGCTTAACATTTTTATGTAATATAATGTGACAATGTTTAATTTGGAAAGGTTTAAGGGTAATTATTTTGATGCGTAATTGATGGATGAAATATAAAGGACTAAACTATTAATCCTGAATTGAGTAAACCTTTAATGGTAGATTAACGGCTACATGCCCAACAATGTAAATTAAATGTTAAATATCGAGTTAAGGGTGTGTATCCATATGGAAGGTGTGGACTGTGACGTATAGTTGCCTTAAAGAACTTTGGCCATGCCAGAACAGAGTGATCATTATTAATGATTTGTTAGTTTAAGAGAGTTGTTAATTTATATTGTGTTTGTCATTTCAGTTGTATTTTATAAATAGGAGTTAGGGCACAGAGGCCTCTATTTAAAGGGTTGTCACGAATATTTATCATTATATAATAAGGAGAAAATAGTCCTCTGATTTATGAATATTAAAAGGTATATGTTATTACAGACACTGGTGTCATTTCAATCAGTTTCCTGGTTTCCATCTCACTAAGCTAAGCGAGTTATAATTCAAACTTAAAAGAAAAGAAAATAATCTTACAATCATAATCATCAATGTTGGTGTTGGTTGTTGGATTAGGAAACCCCAGCATAGCTGCTACGCACGTCTTCCAAAAACAGGAATATTGCACAGGTTAACGGAAGGATAAGATATAGCAGGAAAGGAAATGGTGCCAAATTGACCCTTCAGAGGGCCAACTTGCGTGCCCCTGTGACAGCTGGGATGAGGCTCAAACAGGGGACCCGCATTCTGCCCTCCAACTGGTCAACTCAACTAACAGGGTATCCATGTACAACTGCCAGGGACCATTTTTTCTCAGGTTGGGGACCAAACCTGGAGATTCTGACCCCAGCCGCTGCAAATGGAGGGATCAAAGGTGAAAGGGAAGTTTGTCATAATGGAGAGCTAAAAGACTTACCATATGTAATGACAACTTAATTTACTGTACCCAATGTCAGCCTCAAAACTGGTATAGACCAGTTTTAAGGTTGTCCTGGGACGATAAGTCACACACAACAGCAAAACAATAGGGATGAAGCAGACATGCGGGGAGAGGGGATGGTATCCCTTGAAGGTAGCATAGAGGGGTAAAGATGTGTTACCTTGGTCGCAGGCCAACTGTGCTTTGCCTGTTCTCTGGCATTACAAGTTTTGATGACAAACTGCATTATGGCTATTTTTTTATCCAGCCAAAGTCAACATTTTTAATTATCCAAAATACAATTTGAATACGATTCTTGACGTAGGAAATGCCATGGACTAAGAGAAAAGTTAGAATTAAGTGACTAAAGTTTGAATTAGCCACGTTCCACTCAATTTGGTGTATAGTACGAGTTGTAAATGGGAGAAAGTTCAGTTTTTTTGTATGTTGTTTTTATTCGTCTTAAAACTATATTTCTATGGATTAATGCATTTGCTTGGATTTGCAGGAGATAAACTATGCCTTTTTTTGACAATAGTACGGCATTATTCCCCAAACATCCCTCCCCTACAAGGACCTCAATACCAGCCTCCTGCTATTCAATTAGTATAGGGGTTAAACTGGCTTGTGTGAAAACATTGTAGTGTTGAAAAAGGCTTGATTATAAGCAAATTCATATTGTAACTGGTATATTGGTAACAAATCTTGTGTATAAGGTTTCCTTATATTGAAGGAGGGGATTTTTTTATTTTTAAAAACTCCTTGGCCCTTAAACAAATACCTTCCAATAGTATTAACATTCTAAGCAAATAATATGTTTGACGGTTGAATTTATACCTCACACACCAGTTATGAAGTTACATTTGATTTGTTAATGGAGAAACAGTAACGTACATAACTGAACATTGGACCTTTCTGTTTTACGCCAGCATGACTAAATGTCATTTCTAAAACAACACACTACTAAAATATAGACAACTTATCTAACTAATTCTGGCTTTGCAATATGACACGTATGAGCTAGTTTAACACTAGCAGCTACAAAAAAGGCACGAACCACTGGAAGTGGAACTTTGCCACCCGAAGGAAGTCGAACTCGTCCGATGACGAACGAACTATCCGCAACAGATGCTTTATTATGAGAAAACAATGTGTGTCCTAAATTGACAGCTAAATGCAGTATTATAAATGTAAACAGAAGGAACCTACTTATATTCCACAAAATTAGGCTAATTTACAAAAAAGGATAGTAAACTAACCTAACCTAACTCCGCAGAGCGCTATTTGGCGGCTATTTTCTTTGTAGCTTATTACAAAATTGGGTTTGTGTAAAAAATAACAAAAAATGGTACCTCAAAAAGTAAACAGGAAAAGGTAGAATTGAACCCGGATCCGTATGATCGTGAATCCAGTGACATATCCATTAGACTGCAATACCTTAACGAACTAAGTAAAAGTTACGATTCATCAAGCAGTAGAAGGCGCTGTGATTTTAAAATTTGCCACAGGTAGCGCTCGGTGTGATTTCAAAGCTTTACACTTACACTGACAGCGTTCATATAGGAAACGTCTCCACTTCCAGTGGATTTTGCCTTTTTTTAGCTGCTAGTCTAGTTTAACTTGCCACAGTCGTATCAGCGCAGCAGTGCTGAGGAACTCGAGACTGATTGTGTCAGATGGTGGCGCGGCGCCGGCGTGGTAAGCGCCAATTGCTTAGAATCCTCAGTTCATCTGGATTTGTCCTGTGTTAGTTTTTGTTGGCTAAAAATTAATCAGTGTTCCCCACCAAAAAACTTACCAAGACGTTCTTGCGTGTTGGTCTCTCAGACAATTAAGATATATAAATAAACTTTTAGTATTATGTTTTGATTATTTGAATGTAAATAATAACTGAACATTCGTATGAATGTGCACAAATGATAAACTAGTGATTATGAAAGGCCCACAAACATTGTCATGTTATGCTGCTGTAACAGTGAACTAATCCTTCCCACAAGGGATTGTTGACATTTGTTTATTTCCGCCTCTCAGTTTGTGTTATCAACCTAATATTTTCCTTTGCGGTGATAAGACAAGCGTGAAAGTAAACCTTTCTGGTAGTATTTAACAAATACAATTTGGAAAAACCCAAATCTGGTTACATTAATACTTTGATCACGGATATGGTTTAAAAGGTAACTATTTTCTTGAATGACATTTTTTATTCGTGTTTTTTTTTATTTGTTTGTTTTAATTTCAAGCGTATTAACAAAAAAAAATACTTAAAAATAGTAAAACCTACATAGTAAAATGTAGGAGCTAAACAGATGTATTATTGCTGACTATTTTATAAATTTAATTAATACAGATGAAGTTGGTTAACAACTGAGAATAATTAGGTCAGACCCTAGGTTATTGAGCTATTCAGGTAGCCAACCAAGGCGCTATTTCTTGACCCTTAAAGCTAACTCTCACAAAATCTTGCAAAATTACATTATTCATTTTAAATTATTCAATAAGATTTATAAATTATTCAATAAGAGTGTCAGAATTTTCATGGGGTTCTAGTAGAAAACAGTACGGCCATATTATATTAATAATTGCAATTAATTAAACGGTTTCTTCATAAGACTCTTTTTGTGAACATGACTAAAAAATTTCATAACATTTTGTTTAATATAAAACGGATTCATCTCTTATAGCTATTTTTACATCTCTTCTCATTCCTAAAACAACATCAAAAATTAGCTTTGTTATTGATTGTGGATTTTCTGTTGTATTATGTGTTTTTTAAATATGAAGGTTTTGTTTGTTTATTCACGTGATTGCAATGTGCAATTTTAGTTGAAATCCTATAAACACATTTTAAATTTACTCAGTGAATTTTACACTCTCAGTTCAAATAAAATGCTACGTCTTTAGCAATTCTATTACTATATAGAAGGAGGGTGGATCTGCCTGATTAGTTTTTTGCCTCAGTCTTGGTTACTTTCAGAAACAAAAATTATCTCGAAACAATATAGTTCAAATTTTGGCGCCACCATTCGGTGATTTAAATTTACAGTGCAAATATTATGGCTATTGATACATATTATGTAATATTTCAAAACATCAGCATTCTTTTGACTGCGATACTCCGTGCGAGTAGCGGGACGTAAACTCGTTGAAATATGTATCCAGTCATACTCAGGTAATGTAAGAGACAGAAAATGTATTAAAAAACCCCTTTTAGAACTATACCTTTTATTACATATCATATTATAACTATAAAAACAATCATTAAAACAATTTGTACACAATGTATATTGAAGGAAAGCACTAATTGACGATACAAGATTCATGTTTTCTGTATGAGCCATGTAGGGAATTTATAGATTTTCTTTTAACTAACAGTACGAATGTCATAGGCATGAAAAAATGTTAAAAAGATCATCAACAAAATAAAACTACATTATGTATTAGTTTGAAAAAAGAGTAAAACTTGTAACGTAAGGCAGAACATGTTACTGTCCTATAAACTACCGCATAAGTAAATATCCCACACTATTCCCAAATTTAGTTTAAACAATATTTTGTAAATTATCATAGCACCAGTTGCCAACTTCTTTATTTACCATTCGATTTAACTGATTTTTGGACAGGCTATAGCCTCCAACCATTGTATGTATAGTTACCATATGTTATTTACAAATTCGATGTATACGCCACAAAATACTAACTTTCGTGTTTATAGCCTAATTCAACCGTAACTTGGATATGATTTTGTCCTAAGCCAATGTAAATACCCAGCATAATCCCCAAATTTAGTTTAAACAATATAGCGCCAAACGCCAGCTTATTTCTTTAGTCTATTTTATGTATAATTACCATGTATTATCCCCAAATTCAATACTATATAAAACTGTATATATAAATGCTTGCAAAATACTACTAAATTTGGTGTTTATTAGTCGATTTAATTGGTTATTGGATATGTTGTTTTACAATGCCAACGGAAGTGTAATTACATATAATTACGCCCTCAATTCTTATCTTAAATTTATAAATCACTACAGTGCCAAAATGTCCAGATTATTTATTTTGTTGATTTTTCGATATGTTATTTACCAAGTACTATTCCCGATTCGATACTATGTAATAATCGACCTAATGTAACAAAAGCAAACTTTTTTGTTTACCATCAGATGTAATAGAGTTTAGAGCAGTTTTCCCCTGGGTATTATGTATACACACGTCTCTGTAGTTTGTACAGTTAATAAATAAAAGCCCCAAAGGTCTAGTTTTTTGTGTTTGTGGATCGATGTGGCCGGTTATCTTCTTAGACTAATATACAAAAAGTTTTACAGCAATTTTACACAAATATTACAGGTTCTGTCAATTGACACAATTGTTCTGCAAAATTATATTTGTGCTTTTTATAGCCTAGGACAATAACATATCCGAATTTAAAACAAATCGGACCATAAGCACCAAAGTTAGTTTTTTGGCCTGATTTTGACAATTAATTAAAAAAATATAGAGAACAGATAGGGTTTAGAAATATTTACTTGCTGTAGTTTGGGGGTGTGCAAGAGTACAGACTAAAAAGGAAATTGGTATAGACAGGGATCTAGCAAGTGTGCAAAAACTTATCTCCATGTTATTATTATGGGTAAAACCTGCTAAAATATATGTTTATTTCATATATTGCCACTACTCTCATTTAATAAAATTGTATTTAGCTTGATAACTTTTAACTCGATGTTTGGATTACGAATCCAAGCCATCATTAGAGTAATTTTTGGGCTCAATCTTATGAAGGTCAATTGATCATGATAATAAAACTTTCAGGTCATTCATCTCTAGCTTTTCTAAATCATAACATCTATATAATAGTCTAGTTTAGTCGTAGATATAAGAGTTCAATGTAGAGATGCAAGAGATAAAATTAACAAGAAAAGTTTCAAGACGTTGCGTCACTGAGCCCAGAAGACACTCTGACTACTGATAAGAAAATCTGCTTCTTGGCTTTCTTTTTAAGTACCTGATATTAATAGTAAGTTTACTCCTTCATTTTTGGAAATATATCAGTTGTGAGGCCTAACTTGATAACTTATGATTTGTTAATTACATACTGGAGGTAATATTCACTTGTATTACCCAGCCAGTATCCTGCTAGCCTATCACGTGATTTGATGAACCCTAAACTTTGAATTGGATAACAGTTTTCTTTTTAAAGGGCGACTAGACATCAATTCAATTAGATGGGCTTGTTGTGTAAGGGGAATTCGGTTAATCTTAATTATAAGCTTTTATTTACGGCTCAGTCGTGTTCTTTATCTAACTAAATAGAGGAAGTTTTCCATTTCATAGCCACTTGTCCTGTAAGGGGCTTATTCGTTGTGTAGGTGTGAAAAACTGCGGTGACTGTCAATGGCGAACCGCATGATTACCAGTTTAACAAAAACAATATAATTGTAAAGTATGCTGAAAAACTATTCAGTATTTGGTTCTAACATTAAGAATGTGTATTTTTTGGGATTCTCTTATGCTGTTGTGCATGTCAACTTTTGTAGACTTTTTTTCACGGAAATAAAGCAATTATTCATTTCATTTAACTATTCAGCAAGTATCCGTTTCGTTCAGATCTTAGATGAATGTTATTTAAAATAAATTAAAAATCAAATGTATAATAAACCTTTTAAAAATAACAGCACGCGTTCATAATTTTTAAATAAGGTTAAAACTGAATATAAATATGAACTTAATGATAATACAATCTCGTCGTAAACACTTTAAAAGAAGCACCTTTATCACAGCGAGGACTCACTAAATCGTCGGTTGCCAAATCTGACCAGATATACGGGCAGTTGCTCCTCTGTAAGAAAAAGGTTTAATGCCCTTTTTCCTAGATTAATGGTATTGCAAATAAATTTATCTCAGAAACCTTCTCAATCGAATGATCTGATTTGTTTGATACGCATTGCATATTAAAGAACTAAAGATCTGATGATTGAAGTTAATATGCTTATTCCAACAAGGTAATGTAGAGCCACCAACTGTTTGTAACAGTTAATAATTTTGTAAGTATTGGAGTGGTGATTGTGTGTAATGTTTTAGAAGACCATTAAATAGTGCAGTAACTCGCTAATACCTGATTGCCTTACAATTGCATTGAGTCAAGGTCAGAACAGTCTTCTTTTTTAATTTTAAAATTAAACTTTAAATAAAATAATTCGTTACTCAAAGAAATGGCTTACCTTGAGTGGTTAGTGTGAAATTACCAAATTTTGGATACAAATAGTATATATATATATATATATATATATATATATATATATATATATGTGTAGTATAAAGATTAGTAACGCGAGTTCGGCAATTCGCGTCCGGCCGGAACGATGAATTTCGTGTAAAATGTTTGTATTTTATAGTGCCTCGTACTGTTTAAATGTGTTGTGAGTTATTTAAAACAATGGCGACCTTCAACATGAAGTAAAGTTTGACATCAAGGGTTTGATAATGGCCTTTTAAAGTCAAAACTCGAGTCACCATCGTGCGAACAAAGAATAGACGACGGATTTAGGTTAGTAACCTGTTATATTTAGTATATAGTAATTAGATTTAAATAATATTCATCAACGTTAAGGAAATTGCAAACATTAACATGAACTTTATAAAAAAAATTAATTTAATAACCAACAATTTTTTTCATAAACAATCAAGTCCGTTAAGCCACGAACATAATTGTAGTCATGGCGTATGTTAACAAAAGGATTGGAGGCTTTCATAAATATAAAAATAAAATACCTGTGGACCATAAATTGTAATCAAAAGAATCTGCAGATAACCTGACGATATGTATTCTTTTCATATAAATGTTTTGTAGGGTAAAAAAAACAACATAATAAAGAGTTTAGTTGCTTTGTTAGTAAACGATGAGATAAAATTAGCTGCATTTGTTTCTGCTATTTACACTATCATAATATCAAAATACCAATTAACTGTGGTGACTTCAGACTCAGAAGTATTTAAATGTAAATAAAGAATAACACCTTATAATTCATATAAATTTACTGTCCAGAAAAAAAAACTTACTTTAGTCTTAAGATAAATACGTTTTCCAATTGAAAAATCCACCGAAGCAAAAGTTGACAAAAACAGTTGTTAAAATTTATTTTTGGACATATGTAGGGTTTTAATTATATAAAATTATATGGATTTATAAACAACATTTTAAGTTTTAACTAAATAAAAATTAGCTTAGTAAATTAAACGTAGTTCAGTTTATTTGTCCACATCCGTTGTATGCACATACAAAAATCCTTACAGAAATCGTATGATCATATAAATACGAACTCATGACATGGAAACATTCTAAAAACTGTTCTGACAAAACAAGGCTCAAAACCACCTTTAACTCCTTTAGACAATTCTATAGTTAAATTCTTAAATTCTACATCCAGTTCCATCAGGAAATTAAATACTGTAAGGGTTGTAACTAAGACTGATAGTGAATAAGATGAATTAAAATTAATCGTATAGCTGTATTTTTTTATAAAATACATAATCAAAACGAATTATAACGGATCTGAAGATACAATTAACTGGGACGTTATACACTGGAGGGAGTATGAAAGTTGAACCTTTTTGGGCGCAGTGATTACAATTATTCTCTTGAACCTTTTGGCTCTATGTTTTAAGAACACAATTATCTTGGAAATGTCATCAAGATCTTAGTAGTCACAATTAAGTTTGTAAGGCTCAAAAACAGTTAGCACACATAACTTTAAAAACAATAAGATTTTTAACTTAATCACTCATATATTTTACTTCCAATAATAATGTTCAGAACTTTAAAAAGTGATTTCTATAAATCAAACTCAAATCAGTCTATAGAAAGAAAAGCTCTTTCAATAATAGTATCGCTGGACCACGTCCTACAGCTTTAGTTCAGGAAGAGTTATGTTTTTAACTTCTGATTTCCAAGATCTACAGAGATAAAATGTTTTGCTAAGTATATACTTAAAACTGAATTTATATTTTTCAGAGATTAAATAAACACAACTTATTTAATGACTACCAAGTAACTTAAAAAATACTTTGGTGGGGAATATGTCAGATAGAAATATATGCTCATCAGTTATTTAATAAGTTAGGGCCAACTGCATGTTTATATTAATCTGAATAGTACCATGTTTTGTTGGATTTAAGACTATGTTTTTTATTATAAACAATACGATGAGCATTAATGTATGTGAAATAAAAAAAATAATACCTTATAACAATAAACATAAAATTGGGAGGCTGTAGCTAGAAATAAGGGCCTATGGTCCAAAATAGCAATTTTAGGTATAGACGTTTAAAGTTTTAACATTTGTCCAAAAGGTCAATACTTCTTTCCAACATTAAAAACCAAATAGCTTTTAATTTTAACAATCTTCATAAGAAGAAATATTCATTCAAGTTAATATAATCATGCACCCAGAATTACATTTTTTAAAGTTATGTCTAAGGTCCTGTTTAAATAGACCAATTTTAGATTGGTGTTTTTTATGTCTATTTAAAAAGGGCCTAAGAAATATGTTGGTTATTGATAATTTTAAAATAGTACATAATTTAAACATTTTAAAATAATTTTAGGAAGAAGTAAATACAATTCCAATATGTTGGACATAACCTGTTGCTCAAAACAAAACGAAATACCTGTTTATTATAGGCAAAAAGCCTATGACACTAGCTGATTAAAATAATTCTACGAAACCTAAAACATAAAATATCCTTATGAGACTTTGTAGACAGACAGAAAACAGTATGGGGGATCAATTTCTGAAGTCTCCTCAAAAAGGGCTTATAGTGCTATAAGCCCTTATTCTAGCTACACCCTCGGTCAATGTTTTTTTACCATTTAAAGTTGTAGGTTTTCGGTAGTACTGATACAAAAACATTAAACAATTACATTATCCTCTTATTTTAAGATGATTAATACAACTTTCTGATGTTCCTACAGTAATAGATGCATGAAAGACTATTTTTAATCATTTTTGTAATTATTACTGAGAATTTTAAACCTTGCTATGTGTTATTTATTACCTTTTAGATATTTTTATTGTTGTGTACGATGTTTATTGTTGTGTTCAATGCAAGTGTGACTATATATATTTATAAATACTATTTTATCACACTCTATGATAAATCTTATAAAATTATCATGTTTAAAATTGAAACCCTTTACATCAATTTCAAGCCTCAAAAATACGTGCGATAATTTGTATTTTAAAATTGGTAAAATATATAACTGAGTATTTTGTCACCATTTAAAGTTGTACATGAGGCTTTAAGAAATTTCAGATTAACAAATCCTTGAAAATATATACAGTAATACTCTTGGTATATTCTAAACCCAAAGTGACGTACCATGTTCCACTAAAAATTAAGATCCTCGTTTAAAAAAATGATGGTTGTGGTCTGTCGACAAATTAAGGATAGTGAAAATATAAAACTTCGTTCTTTTAATGTAAATAATCTTATATTTGTAAATTAAAATTCAAGAAATAACTAGAGAGATTGAAAAGGATTTTTTAGGAGTAGGCGTTGTAATATCTAGAATAATACATAAACCTTCTGTGGCTTACAGTTTAGCAATATTTATAGCTTTTTCACATAAATTTTGTGAAAATAAATATGTTTTACAAATGCACTTCAGTAATATCATGACAAAAGCAATGTTTAATGCACAGAGTCCTACTTTTGGTGCACTAAATGAGCATAGTTTAATATTATTTCTTTATTTCCACGTTTTTTTCTAGAATACATGGGTATTGGATCGTAAACACCGAAAATGTTTTCATCAAATAAATTAATCACGGGAAACACATAAGGAAGGTAAAATTTAAAGGAGCGCTAGGACGCTGGTAAAACCATACAACATTAAAATAGGTGTGCTTGATTAATACAAGTAATTCAACAAATGTTTTGCAGCCTCATTGTAAAGTTATGAAGACTAGATCAGCATTGTGTTTATGATTTTTATATAATATAACAAGGGAAATATTAATCTGCCAAAATGAATAGAACATAAACAAATCGCAATTATCTAATGACACAATAGTTACTTTTAAAATAACACAAATAATAATTCAGGTATTATTAAAGTTATGAAGACTAGATCAGCATTGTGTTTATGATTTGTATGTAACAAGGGAAATATTAATCTGCCAAAATGAATAGAAGATAAACTCATTCATAATTATTTAATGATATGGTGGTTACTTTTAAAATAATACAAATAATAATTATTCAGGTATTTTTAATCTTTTTTAAAAAGGAGGAAAGATTATATGATACATATTTATATTCATGATTCTTCAATGTAATAAATATATCATGCTGTTTGCATGCAGGTTTGAATTACAACTATATTTATTACTTAGTTTTGCCTTTTCTCCGTCTTAATGTAACCATTTCAGTTATTAGTTTTCTCTATTACCATAGATTCAAGACATGTGCAGTGCTCGGAACTGGACTTTTGTTTCTTATTTTCATGAGTGGCCGTCAACCCAGCAGATGATCCTTCAAGTAAGGTCATTGCAAGTAAAGTGACAAGATCGTCTAATGCAAGAAAATGCATTTAAACGTCATCTCCTATACTTTTATTTGTCGAGATAAATATTAAAAAATATTTAGTTCTTTGTTTTGTAACTGTATGAATAAAGCCCTGATTTTGTTCGTTTATTCAAACATTATGAGACAGGAATTTCTTCTGAGTGTTAACAGTTTCAGTTGTATTTCTTTGAAAGACAAACTCAAACAAGCGATATATAAGTATAAGTAAAATATAATATGAAGATTTGTCGTAAACAAAATTATCTTTCATTATTTACAATCACGAGTAAAGACTTCCAGAAGGTTCTCATTATCTTTTACTGACGTTTTACTTCACTAAGTCTTTTAACCGCCAAGAACGCTTTGATTAAACAAAAGTAAGCATAAAGCCCTTGTAAAATTCTTCTAGCCTTCTTACGTTTCAATTTCACTTTGTCAACATTCATTTTAATTACACGGTTTCATTTTATACTCCGAGCCTTCTTTGAAATTAATTGAATAGTAGCCTTAATAAACGCTGTTTGCTTCTTTCACTCCGGTATATTGAGCTCTCAACAGATTTAATATTTAAAGTAACTTATTATTTATGCGTAACATTGTAATACGAGTCATTATTGTTGTTTTTATAATATATTTGCTTAGTAAACTAGTGGAAACCTATATTCAGTTCTTTAAAATCAAGCCTCATCCCGGGTTTACTCTTTAAATATACAATATTAATAAATAGAAAACTATAAATTAAATTATATTTATAATTAAAATTATTAATTATTATTATAATACAAAAATATTTATATAAGAAGATTCATTGGCTATTCCTGAGCTAAGAAATGTGAATTTAATCGTGTATTTATGCGCAATTTAAAGGTGTTGGTTCCCATTAAACAAAAACAACAGAAATAAGTATATCAGTTTGTGTTTTAAATTTTTAAAAACGTCAACGTTATCATTATCAAGTTATTTATTGAACATCGAACATAGACTACTTTGAACTTGGATCGTTATACTACAAGGACAATAAAACATGACAAAAACCAAGTCCGTTGCGGTTTAATGTAAAACTTTGTTTAATTGTAACGGCACTTAACTTATTAAATCTAAAAATATGTTCTATATTCAACCAACTAACTACCAGAACAAAATATTAAAAATAAAATTTCACAAAATTAACATCAAACATGAGTACTGGCAAATGCCTCATAGACATATACATTCCTGTCATTTTAATTTAGTCGTCAAAATTGATCCTGTTATGAGAAAAAAACTTGCTTCAAGAAGGAGTTTCACGTAAGGTTCTTTAAACAGATGACAGATAAACTACTTGCCATAGAAAGATGAAACAAAATTTATTTCACAGTTTATCAACCCTAAGAAGCAAAGTCAATACGTTGTAATTTTCAAATACAGGGTATTACAAAAATCAAGGATCACTTGTGGGAATTTAAGAATTTTAAAAGGAAGATTATGTTATGTAGATCATCATTTTAAAGCCCTATGGGAGATATAAATCACCCACCTTTATCCAGTTCTTAATGGTAGAATTTGTTTAATAAGGAAATTTACGCAATTTCCTGTATTTTCTAAAACACTAGACATATCTGTATACAAAATCAAATACCAGTTCCAATTTAATGTTCCAAACAATTTTATGGATCAATATTAAAATTATACAAGTAATAATTTGAAACATGTTTATGAGCCATCAATTAAAAAGCCATATAATAACATAAAAGTGATAAAGCGTATGATTTGAAAGGTACATTCTAGCAACTAATATACACCTTCCTTGCAACTCTTTTCGTTTTTTTGCAAACAGAAAAACATATTTTTCTAAATGAATTGCTATCAGATGAATTGTAGGTATATGACGCACCTGAGTGAATAATGAGTATTGAATGGGTGAGTTGCTTTGTATAGTCTTTTTACTGACGAAGATCGGTTAATTTTCGTGCCAGGATCATTAACTAAAAGCCCAGTGGCTAATGGCAGCTGGATCCAGTATTGAACGTTCACAACATTTTCTCAGGATTATGCTCAGAATCGATCTGGCGAACATCTAATTACAAATCTAGCACGCTATTCTCTTTAATAATGCCCAGCCAATAATGAAAGAGGCCACAGAATACATGCAAGTGCCATAACGAATAACATAAGATTAATTTAAAATGGAAAAATGAGTTTTTTTTCTGATTGCTAACAACCACAAAAAACAAGGTAAATATAGAGAGTCACTAGACTTAAAATACCTTTAAAATGGTACGCTTTTTGAAATATGTTCCTATTATTAGTTAAACATGTTCCTATGCTATGTTCGCTGGGATAAATTTAGTGGGTAATACATTTGTTTCATCCTTCTCGGTCAAATATCTGTTTTCTGAAATCTATTTGAGTGTCCTTACATGAACACCCTGTTTAAATTTATGACGTTTGTAATGGAGTGTTTAATTTTTTAAATTTAAAAAATACATGTTAAAAATATTTAAAAACTTATGAAACGACAAGGACAAGAAACAAACTAGGACCATGAGGCAGATTGCAGTGGAACGACGAAAAAACTTTGTTAGACTCGTCGACGAGATTTAGTAAAATACAATCAATATGAAGAGAAGCAGCTGGTGCTGACCACTATTACGTACGAGGCTTCCGCTTGAGCTATTAATTATTCTAATTTAAAGATACAGCAAGATAATCGAGGTGTTTAAGAACTAAATACACTTGTGTATTGTTATGATAAAACTTACGGTGCATTTTTGACTACTGATTACAACAAATCCTGTATTTCTGTAATACGCTTTGCTGTAATATATTTTACAAGTACAATAATTTCAAAGGTTCAAAGAAAATACTTTATTAAAATAAGTTTGAACTTGGTTTATTATAAGTATAATTACAGGGTTTTAAGCTCCGAGCGATTCAGTTAAAATATCCTCACCAAGCTCTTATCGTAGTCTGGCAGACGGTTTTATCTTCCGAATATTGGACATTGTGACAGAATAGTATAGTCATAATTTTATTATTGATATTCTAATCAAAATGCTCCTTCATAAAAAAGTGATTGTAATATTTAATTACTGGTCCTTAGAGGATACCGGTAATAATTTCCATTCTTATAAATACAACTTTTTTCATTATTGAACATAAAATAAAGAATAATATATTTTATCAATAATATCACCCTTATTTATATTTGTGAGTGGAAATAATATACAGCATCAAACACTTTAAAATACATGATACTTGAATATTTGAAAATAGATTTTACATTTCGGATTGCATTAACATTTTTTACGTTATTAGGCGAAAGAAAATATATTTTATATCTTATATTACAATCCATAAGCAAAGTTTGAATTCAAGTAATAATAATCTATAACAAAATTTGAATAACAAGCAACATAAAAAAGTGTTATCATAATAATTCTGTAGTGAATCGTACGTTGTTTATGTAATTTACTTTTGTTTTTCATTTAAATTTATGATAATATAAAGGGATGGATATTGCTGCAATTGCAGGTGATCCAAATTTTGAATGGCTATCACTCTTATGCCCTATACTATTTACCTGTTGATTAAACACAGAGTTGGATATTACGAGCAACAATCAATTATGTTAGACGTTCCTATTGAATGAAAATAAAGATCAACGTAAAACTACAACACGGGGTATTTTTAAACTTTGGTAATATTTCAGCTTTTTTATATTCATACATAATCGTGTAGGATATAATTCATAGTTTATTTGGTTAAGATGTTTTTAATTAATCGATCTCCTTGAACTCAATCAACAAAGCATTTTATCTTTGAGTAGCATGTTTTTTTAAAGTAGGAATGGTTGAACCTTTTTGAGTCAAAGTTCAAGTTAACTCATATCGCAAATTTATTTGTAAAGTGGGATGGCAAGAAATTGAATTGCCTCGCTTATTGTTGTAGTGGAAAGGTGAGACCAAATCAGATTTACTCAAGATTCCGTCTATTGTTGTTGTATGAAAAGCTCATCCAAAATAAGCTAGGAATTTTCAGCGGATCTGTGCCCTTTGCATGTTTTTATATTACACTAAATATAATATATACGGGTTTTATCTGCTGCGTAAATAAATTGTAAAAACTACTCCATGGTATTTTTCCATAAATATTTTCATTTTTAAACTACTGCGTAGATTCAATGAGTTACTTTAATACACTTCAAAATACACTAACATTTTCGGAAATGTATGGTGTACTAAAATAAAATAAGGTACATAAAAGGTGGTACAAGGTAATTGAGCATTTATTCTCTTTTAGTGCCTGTCGACAACCAGTTTGACTTGTAAAAATCATTGTACTTTTACTTACGTATATTATAATCTTATATATAAATACAGCTTAATTAATATATTAATACACGGTTGAAACGCTAAGTTCTCAGAGACTACCCGAACAGATTTAACAGATGCATATGTCACAATTAAGGGAATAATTAATAGATTTGCCATATTTTCTTAGAATTCACGTTCGTTTTAAGGGCTACGCCCCACAGCCCTTCAAAAGTTGCAATGTTAATCTTATGGAAGAACAGTAGTATTGAGAGCATTTGACAGCTGTTGAAGGTAACAGAACACAGTACAAAAGTAAGATCAGCTGCTTTAAGCTAACTTCTGTAATAATATCAACATTTAAACTGATTGCAAATATTTGTAGTGTTGTGAAAATATTTATTGCACATCGTTTAACTGTACCAGTTTCTTGAAGTATGATACCATGTTGTTATATCTGAACAAGATACTATAAGCTACTTTTTATAACACTATAACTACTTTTAAATAAATATTATTTAATGTGTATTATGTTTTGTTTTATCAATAGTGTTTATAAAATATATCTTTTGGAAATTTATAAAAAGGTATTTATAACGAGTTCGCACGCAGCACGCTGACGTGAGAGAAGTGAATTTCCACATAAAGACTTTTAAAACTTAAAATTAGTGTAAAAACATACTAGTATTCCAATTTTTATTGAAATCTGAAAACATTGATTTTTTTGGCTGTTCTGATGCTCCTGGTTTCATTTACCTGCAAAGCTGGGGATACAATTTTGCGCATTATAATGTTAGGATAAGGTCCAGTCAGGCTTGAAAGTAGGCGTGAGGTTGCTGGGGATGATAAAAGTACTCTAACAAAGGAGTAGCAGGCTTTTATAGTGTAAAACCCCCATAAGACAACGTACTGTGTTTAGTCGAAACACATTTTATTTAATAACTCGGTAAATATTTATGCTAGAATGACGAGAGAGGGCTTAAAACTTTCGTCTCACTAATTCCCATCTTTTTACATGCATTAATTTTATATTTGGGGCTTTTTAGACCCTTTTTGGGCCCAAAAACTCGAAATTTGAAAGATTAATCCCCAAAAAATGGGTTTGGAGTTTTACGATTCTTTTGCCCAACGAACTTGTCCAACTGATTTCGGAAAGGAACGTCCCTACCAAATTTGAAGTTAATCGGGCAAAAAATGCGACCGCTAGAGTGCAAACACACACACACACACATATATATATATATATAATTTTGAACGACACCCCAAAACGTGTTCAGGGGGTCATGTTAGGAACTTCTATGGTGGTCCCGGGCTTAAGTTTCACCGTGCGGGTCATGCTAATAGTTCACTTTCCAAAGGAAATTCACTAATAACTAGTTGTCCTGTTGCTCGAATCTGAGCAAGTCTGTACCCAATGAAAGGTGTTTCAGTTGTAAACAAACATAAAAAACATCTGATATTAAAACGTAGTTTAGACGTCGTCTTTAAACTACAATCAACACGTAGTTTAGACATCCGCCATCAGATAGCGCCACTGTTCCGAAAATTCAGCCCTTTACTGTGTTTATGTGATGCCCTTTCTTAGAATTCCGAGACAAATTGGCAAATTTACATAAAAGTACTTTTAATTTTGCACCTCAAAAGTTAAAATCCGTCCAGCCATTATCAAGTTATGACTGTGAAGAAAAACCCCCTAGCGTATTAATATATAGATGCATCCTATCAATACACACACACACACACACACACACACACACACACACACACACACACACACACACACACACACACACACACACACACACACACACACACACACACACACACATATAATTTATAAACTCACTTTAATGTTATTATAATCTGTAAAAGTACAAGACAAATTTTTTTACAGATACAAATAATAATTAAAATATCCTTATTTTTATTTATCTAAATTATCATATCAATTCTTTTACAACACTAATGTTTATAGGCGCAAGTCACACTTGCCCAAAGTTTGCAACCTGACTGATAATCACGTTTCGGCAATCCTCTTAGTCAAATGACCCTTACTGGTCATTTATGTTAGGCCATTTCAGACTTAACATGATGTATGATGGTTTCATCTTACATCATGAATTTTTACTATTTTTTCTTGTCTCTTTCTTTTTATTATTATTTGCTTCTTGTATGAGTTCACTTTTGTTGTCATTTTTGCATTAAAAGTAGATCATTGTTTTGTTCACTTTAATCGCTTTTTGAGATTCTAAAATAAAGAATCGTTGTATATTATTGCAATAGTAAATATTACGTTTAATTATTACCATCGTGCACTTACTACTACACTGATTGAGCTAAAATGTGATACTGTTTGTTGTACTCATTTTCTGACTCTAATATTATTTCTGCTATGCTTCAATGTAAAGTTTTTTACAAATAAGGGTAATTTTAGTTCCTAATTTAACTAATAATGGTCTTCTAAAATTCCAGGATTTAGCTTATAGGCGACTTAAACTTTGCCGTGTTGGGAAAACTTTATTTGTAAGGCCAAAGAAAGTTATTAACTTAATGAAGCTATTCATTGCAGAAAATTGTCTCTAATCCCAATTAACACTTTCTTATCAGTGAATGTTATCCAGTCTCAAATACAGAGATATTCAAATAGTTCGCCATAAAATTTATACAGTCATCCTAACTTATTCTGCCATCTGTTTTACTTTATGTGTGTTTTTTAAATATTGTGTTGTGTATTTCGAATGTTTTACTTATCTGTAAATTAACAAAAAATAATTTATGGGGAACCCAGTACAACTTTAATGTTGCTTCGTATTCCAGGTTTTCCTAATTTAAACCGTTTAACTATATTATGTGAAAGAGCATGATTCTTATTTTGCTCATTTTGCTCAAGACTACATACAATACTCTATTCTAGCCTTAGTCATGCCTTAGTAATGTGCACAGATTTTTTTTAACAAAAACAATATAAGAGTTTGAAACAAATTGTGCTTTAAAGAATGCCTAAGATTGTTTTTGTTTATGAGGCATTATATATTTGGATGATTTTATTGCCTTTAAAACATATTTACAAGTCCTTGTGAATTTTTCGTTTCTCAACAATAATGAAAAAAAAAAAAAACAAAAACCAAAACCTCCCTGAGCAGTAAGTACAATTTAGTACCGTTTACATAATATCGTTCTTGTATGCACAATTTTATAATACAAATAGAATAGCTAGCTATTTAAATTATCTTAAGGCGTACAATTGTAATGGTAAGGTGCAAGGGAATGAGATTTGTTGAACGATTTCTCCTGTTTTTGAATCCCACACGACATTATTTAACAAATTTACATCCAAAATGTTAGGAAAATATATGTTTATTAATCCGATTTCCATGACGAGAATCCCGCATTGCTATATTACTAGTAAACAAGTTCGAAGTTTATTTTTAACTTAATTTTTTTACTATATCAAAAGTGGAATTTCATTGTACAAGGAAAATTTTAAGCTAAACAGAAATAAAATACCAATGCACATTGTTGATGTAAGTGTTTATTTTTATAAACCTTATAATTACAATTATGTCCGAAATTGGTGATAGAATATACAATTCGATAACTACCTCTAGGGGAATCATTTATCCTTGATCATGATTGTGATTAAAACTGCCATCAGACATGTCAAAGAATAAAAAGGTCAACAGGCGCAGTTAAAAATCCCACAGACCATGGAAAGACTGATATCGTGAGTTTATCAAGGAAAACAAATTCTTTGTTTCGTCAATATAATTGCGATAAGACTACTAATCAAAGGTATCACCAAATATTTAGGACCCCTCCTACTATTCCTTGTAAGCCGATATTTCTAAAACAAGAAACTTTCCTGGACGGTAGCTATTGATGTATTAAAACCGATGATAAATTGAGGAAATCATTATAAGTAGACCAAGAGTAATGATTTTCATTGCGATATTTAATGTAAGGGAAGAATTAAATGTATGGCAAACAAATCGGGATAGGCTTTAGGGGGTTAATATTATTATCTGGAGGGGCGAATTTAAAACAGTTTTATTTTTGTAATCCCACTAAATTAAAGGTTGCCTCACGTCTCTATAGTTACAATTTCAATCAATTACAATTATACAATTATAATTTAAAGTGTTGGCATGTAAATCTCCCCTTTTAGCGAATTTCCCCTATAGGGAAGAAGCTATTACCGTAGTCGGCATTGTAAGACTTAGGACCGGGACCATGATAACTTGTAGTTTTGAGGCCCCCAGACCCCAAAAACACCATTCGTTCGAAACTGTATATATATATATATATATATATATATATATATATATATATATATATGTGTGTGTGTGTGTGTGTGTGTGTGTGTACGTGAGCAAGATAACTCTCGTAAAATTGATCCGATTTTGATGAAACTTGGTATAAACGCGTAAAGCAACAATTATGACTTAAGTTCGAAAACCAGCCAGATCGCTTCATCCGAAGGGGTATTTTGGGGGGTTTTGTACCCCAAAAATGGGATTTTTGAATTTTTCCATCTAATTTTTGAAAAAGCCAAATTTTAGTTTTCACCATTGGATTCAGCTTAAAAAACACACAATTTGGTATTTTGATCATTCCTCTATGTCAATTGGTTACCGAGATATTGAAAGTGCTAAAAACAGTACGTTGTCTAATGTTATTCTTATAAAGGAAAACAAAATTGTTATATCTAGCTTATTTATGAACGTATACTGACGAAACTTGGTATACAGCTTCATCTCGTAATAATAAAATGCTCTGTTTCTCTTAGTTATGAACATAAATGAATAGAACTGGTATACGACTTCACCTAGTGAAGTATTAGCATAAAATCCATTTTTTGTGTTCCTTGTTGCAGCAAAATTGCGTATTCATCCTCAATGTTATTCTTATGGAGAATAATTAAAATTGTATATATCTTTTATTTTTGAATATATTTTTATGAAACTTGTTAAGTGGCTTTATGTAGTATTAAGACATTTGTACCTCCATTGGAAAGTCGCTGAGTATGCAGGTTTGCTGCGACGGGGGGTATATTTGTAATTAGAGTGTCAAAATGCCCCAACCACTATCCTATGGTCTAGTAGTTTTTGCCAATGAAATTCAGTTCTCCCCTCTATTTTTTGGTCAAGGAATTCAATGGAACCATCAGCGACCCCACATAGCCCCCCCTTAGTTAAAAGTTGTCTCATGTCCCTTCGATTACAATTAAATTATTGTTTACACTTAACTCTCACCTTTTATGAAATAAAGGGACCAAAATACTTCCTACCACTCTTAATGGGGCTGGGGGGGAGGGGGTTGATGTGTTCTAGTAATTTATTTCAATAGTTTTTGGCACTACAAATGCGATGGAACAATTGGTAATCACTACCCCCCCCACCAGTGTCATCAATTAGCTTACTCGTAATTGTGTTTGGTGTAACAAATAAATAGTACTCACTTCCCGATATATTCCATTAAACATAATAATTATCTGAAGCTGTCAAATTCTATCGGTGCCCAAATCCTTGATGGTGAACAGTAACCACGGAATGCTTATTATTGTAAAATTTATTATTCCGTGCTTATTATTGCAAAATGTTAAACGTTTGATAGGAAAGCTACACGTATAATACATCAATATTTACATACGTTTTAACAATTAAACATCTAAACCTTTTCCTTAACATAGAGTAAATACAAAGCATGAATATTGTTAAATATCCACGTTGCAGCAAACTGACGACGTTGGACATTCGTGTACTCAGCGAATTGCCAATGTAAACGTATGTTCACTACCACATTTAGCCATTTTACAAAGTTTCATCAAAATATAATATCAGCGAGAGATAACATTGATTTATTCTCCATAAGCAGATGAGCTACAACAAGGACAACAATAAATGGGATTTATATGCAAATATTATTAGACAAAACCGGATTAACCCACATACCAAGTTGAATTAATATACATTCATAAATAAGCGAGATATAAGATTTTCTTTCTCCCGATTAGGGCGGAGTATGCAGGTTTGCTACCACGAAGACTAGTACATTTGGGTTGATATCCAAATAGGAATCGATAACCTGAGATGAATAAACTTACAAAGTGTCATCAATAAATGTATATAAATGACATTCATATTAAATTGTAGTTATTATAAGAATAAAATTACGAAACCTAATAACAGACGTAGATTAATGATTCAAAATATTATACTGTATATTTTAAGCTAAATAAAATTATGCAAACAAGAATTTGATTTTAATATAAAATATTTGTAAAAAAATATCAAAATACCCTATCACAGCAAACTTTCATACCCAGTGAATTTTTAATGCAAATGTATATACCTCACCATCACATAATCCAGCTTAGGCCTTACCTGGTTTAATCAAATATATATTTATAAATCAGCGAGATGAAATTGGGGCTGTAAGAATAATATATTAGGGGAAACTCGCTAAAAATCTGGGTTTCTGTTTCCAATTGGTTTTATGTTTTAATCTGCTATTTTCCTACCAACAAATCATCCTGGGAGGATATCCGTCAGTATGGTGATTGTCGGCCCTCGCCGGCTCTGCACTAGGTAGGAGTTATGGCCACCATTCGCAACTACCATCCTTCACCTAAAGCTGAGGAATTGCAAGCACTCACTACAGTCAAATATGACAGGTGTTATTCTTGTTGATAACTAATTGTTTAAATACCTTATATATTTTAATTACATTTAATTATAGAGTAAACTAAATCGCCATTGACATTTTGTTTCATTCTAAATTCTCCCTTTAAGTGTTACTCCAATATCTTTAGGCTAACAATGATTCGTATTGATTATTTAAATATTTAAATCATGATAATACTTTAAATCGTGATGTTAATATCACGTAATTTTATAGTTTTAAAGTTTAAAATAAAAGCTTGATAACAAATGATTATTAGATCACAATCCTTTCCTTTAATGCAAGTAAAAACAAATATTTTAAAAAAATATTTAACATAGTCATTATTTATACTTTTCAATGCTATCTAAGAAAACATTGTTTAATACACAGATATCCATTAAATTATCTGTTTATGTATTAATACGGTTAACCAATATTTTTAACCTCGAAATATAAATACAGTTTCCGGCTACTTCTAAACAAGTTTTATTAAATGTAGACGACAACTTCATCATTTAACACGTCACTTAGTACGTTCTTGGGAATACGTTAAGTAAATAACATAGAGCGTTTTCATTAAATAATAATGCGGTTTTAACATGAAATAAAATAAATGACTGTATAAATTACAACAAAAATATTTGTTATATTGAAATCCTAATATAAAATAGTTAAATATGGATGTATAAAACACTACAATGTGTCAACTATTGGTAGTTCTGGAGACATCTAAAATATAGTCTTATCTCCACCCACACACTGTGCGAAATGACTCTGGTCAGTGAGGTTACTACCTTGTAAATTATTTCCTTTAAGGGTGCGCCCGCGCCGTACCTCCCTTCCGCACGCTCAAGTAAGGGGTTTGCATCTCCCTCATTGTAGGCTAAATTGTTAACCAATTAAAAATAATTTGATGTTATTTAATTCAATAAATGTTCATCTAGAGATCATACGATTTAAAAATCGTGACTTTAATTCAAAATAAGTGGTAGGCCATTAGTAATGTTCTCAAATTAAGCGTTGTTCTAAAGATTCCTAACGTATGGAGAAAAATTATTTTGGAGAAAAGGAACCGTATGATCCCTAGATTGGAATCTGAAAAGTGTGAATCTGCAAATAGTTTGGTAGAAATCTGTAAAATAACAGTGCGATCGAGGAGAACAAAATGGTCTTAAAGCGTAAATATGCATGGCCCTGCTTGTTGGCGGCGCCGGCGCGGCGCTAAACAACAATGAATTCAATCTGGGTAGGGCGCACCCTTAAATGAGCCACATTACGATATGTTTGAGGGTATGCAATGTTTTTAATTTATTCTCACAGGAGAAGTTGACATGGAGTCAAGTCTGGTCTTGTAGGAGGCTCCATTCTGTTGAACATAAACTCTATTTTCATTTCTAGCTCGTTAATTTAAAGAATATCATTCTCTAGAACATTCAGGTAATCAATACAGTTAACATTTTTCTAAGCATAATAAAACAACAAAAAACGGTCCAATGACTTGATTTTTAGTCCACACTATTAAGTTTATTTTTGGCGTGTCTCGGATCTTTTTGACGATTTCAAGAGGTCGAGAGCCCCAAATTCGTATATTGTGCCTATTGACACATCCATTACTGTAACAAAGATTTAAAAGTTATTCGCTATCGGCAATCTGATTTTTAAGATACAAGTTGCCTCTCTGACTTAAAGTTCTGCACTATATGGCTACAAAAAGTTAGAAGTTCATCAAGGTTTGTCATATTACAAAACCCGTTGATATTTTTATTTGCCGGCTGTAGGCCCTACTCATTTTCTGACTATAATATAATGTTCTTTCTGCTATGCTTCAATGTGGAGTTTTTTTTACTATTAAGGGTAATCGTAATTCCTAATTTAACTAATACTGGTCTCCTACAATTCCACAATTCCAGGATTTAGCTTAAGGTGACTTAAACTTTGCCATGTTGGTAAAAGTTTATTTTTAGGGCAAAAGAAAGTTATTATCTTAATGAAGCTATTCATTTCAGGAAATGTGTCTCTAATCGCAATGACACTTTCTTATCAGTGGATGTCATCCAGCCTCAAATACAGAGATATTCAAGAAGTTCGCCACAAAATTTATGTATCTCATTCTAACTTATTTTGCTATCTTTTTTACTTAATGTGTGTTTAAAACAAATTTTGTCTGTTTTACTTATCTGTAAATTAATAACAAATAATTTATGGGGAACCCAGTATAACTTTAATTTTTCCTTCGTATTCCAGGTTTTCTAATTTAAACCGTTTAACTGTATTATGTCAGAGAGCATGATTCAAATATTATGATAGATTTTATTTTGATTATCTTGCTCAAGACTACATACGATACTCTATTCTAGCTCATTCCTTAGTAATGTGTGCACTAATTATGTTTTTAACAAAACAATATAAGAGGTTGAAACAAATCTACGTTTAAGTCTAAGTTTACTTTCGGCGTGTCTCGGATCTTTTTGAAGATTTCAAGAGGTTGAGAGCCCCAAATTCGTACGTTGTGCCTATTGACACATCCATTACTGTGAACAATTTGCTTCATCTCTAAAGACCACATCATTTAAAAGTTATTTGCTATCGGTAATCTGATTTTTAAGATACAAGCTGCAGATTCTTCACGTTTATTCGTATCAGTCGCCTTGGTTCCGTATAAAAGTTGTATTTTATATGCATCCAAAAAGAACATTTTAAGTACAATTTTATGAAGAGTTGTAAGTGGGATTTCAAGCACCAGTCTCCGATGTGGAAAATATGTGTCTGGACTTCAAAGGCAAGATTGCCTAATGTTTTGAACTATTTCCTCTGATACTGGCGCCCGGCGCCCGGGGCGGCGATCTACCAGTTCTGTTCCGTTTTAGTACTGATACAGTTTATTAAAATTGTTTACTCCAACGTGACTTGTTATTTTTAATATTTATAGCTTTGTTTAATATTCTACAAAAAAGCCCATTTGAAAATTCTAACGATCTTGATATTTAGATCGTAAAAAAATAAAGAGTTTACATTTAAAAACGATACAGCTGTTTATAAGATAGTGTAACAAAAATATTTGTGCTGAAGAAGCCACTATTTTAAACCTGTATTTCGTAACCCGCCTAGTAGTTTCGAATGCTATTTTATAAGCATTCGAAACCGCATTATTCTTTTATATCAAACCTGTATATATAATCAGCTCTTAGTGCAAAACAGTGGTCTGTTTAAACAATATGTTGACCGAAGAAATTGCTGTCACAGAACGCAATGAACCCTGTTTAAATTTGAGTTACACACGAGCGTAAATTATTGTCTGAGAGTATTATTAGCCATGTGTATGACAAACCGATTGTAATTCATCATCTCAATAACTTGACTTAACAAAACAGTTATTTCAGTTCTTTCCGAAGAATGCTGATACGTAACAAAGGAGCTTTTAAATAATATGGATACAACTACATGATAATTACCAACATAAAATTACACGTTTTACAACATTCCCTTAAAGTGGATTACATACTTGCATTAAGTAATCCAATTTTACTTTATTTTATTTTAGATTTAATTTGATTAATTAATGCAGGTAAATAAACCACTTTTAAGTATTATATCGTAATCCGGAGGCTAGAATCCATCAATAAAATAATGTATCTAGTGTATAGGCCTCCTTATACACGTATAATATAAAATTTACTGAAAACAATAGTAAAATTATAGTGTAATTTGTAGTCTGCTCAATCAGATTAAAATAAATTAGTACTTTATTTGAAATATTTGTGTACCAACTTAGGAATAATTGTTCGGTATGTCACTAAAGTTACGTTCGGAATTAAAAGTTCAATTTAGAACTACCTCGTTCAAAATGTTTATGTATGTATAGTGGATGAGTAAAAATTAAACTACACAATAAGAACCATCTGTTTGTGCATTTAAAACTTTAAAATGAAAGGAAATAACCAAATAATAATAAATGTTAACAAATCTTAAGAGTTGCACATTCAAAGTTGTTCTTACGAGTGTTGAATACGATAAAGCCGGAATGTTAATTCAATTAATAACATTTTTTTATGGTAGTGCAATTCTGAGTTTTCTATTTATTTTATTTAGAAAACAAATTCGTAGGCTTTGTGAGGGCTTTATTAAAAAAGACTTTGTGAGGGCTTTATTAAAAAAATACTTTGTGAGAACTTTTAGCACTCTAGCTCACAAAAAGCACATTTATAAAACGCTTATATTTTTACCAGTTCGTCCAGACATTATTTTTCATCTCTTGGACGTTCTACAGGCATGCACAACTTAAACGACAATATAAACTATGAAAAGCCAGTTGTAAATTTCTCTACCAACCCCTGTATAGATTTGGTAGTTCAGTTTGATCAGAGTTATATTTAAAATAGTGATAAATATAACAATACTCTCAAGATAAGAAAAACAAAACAGTTTTACAATAAATTGTATAACTTTTTTATACCTTTTAAACAACGAGAGGCAAATTTACGGACTGAAAATTTCCAAGTAAGTAGTTACGGAATGAAAATAGATTTAATGAATTCTTTGTAGGTTTTACGTATATACATCATACCAGAATGAATGTTAAAAAAAGTTGAAGTGAAGATCCAAATGATAAATTTAATAAGAAAAGTTTCAAAACGTTGCTCAGTTTATAACAAGCTACTACGACTGATTGTTAGTTGAATGCTGTTTCTTGGGCTGTTGGAATCATCTTTTGACTCTTGCATATTATTATTTCTGTCGCATTAATTCTTCTTATTAATTCTGGTTAGTTTTGGCTTTATCCTGTTTTTATATTAAGCTTTACATGACAACTTATTCATTAATAACAATACGGATTATTATATACCGGCCTTTTTCTCTCATTGATCTCTTTTCTTTCTGGATTGTTAACCTTCACAAAAGTCCAATTTAACAGATAAGAAGTAGAAGTTTTTACCACTCAAGAAACCAGTTTATTACAAGCTGCTAATACCTATTACCAATCTTTAGATACAATTATTTTCGAAGTTTTCTTCTGAAAATCACAATTTTTAGTTAATACATTCCACATGTGTAATAGGACCTTATATCCAGAATTTTAATTTTAGAATATTTAAGTGATTAACAAAATAAATAAATGAATAAATATATAGGTAAATACATTTTGTTAGTAAATTATAGTTTCACCGTGGTACGAATCAAATTCTACAGCTATAAAGTAATGGTAGCTGATAGGGGATGATATTCAATTTTGACCTTCCATATTGTCATATAAAAATACTGTAGTGTTTGAAATAAGTAGATTATTCCGTTGTTCGATGTTTTATAACTTTATAAAACACTTATAACCAATACTTCATGGTGTAAAAATTTGTAAATTAATTTAAATAATTTGTTAAATGTTGGGTTTTAAGTAGTTACGATAGAATAATTATATATACTCGTTTCTTGTTCACATGATAGAAGGTAGGAACCTATTATACCATTCTTGGCATGTTCCTCAGGCATATATATATCTCAATTAATTAAGGGATATACTGTAAAATTAGTAGTCGCACAAAACTTGTACAATAAAATGATGAAATACCAGAGCTTAGCTTCATACTCACGGCATTAAATATATTGCCATGAATATATAATATTTTCGCTTGATCAGTTACTTTTTTTAAAAGAGTTTCATTTCAATACAAATGCACTTTGATGTGAACATTTTGCGAGAAGTTTCGACTGAAAAAATATTTGTTCAATTATTAATATTACTCAGTGTCTATATATATATAGGTTACACCTACAGAGAATAAACAATATATAGACTCTGGCATTATAAACGTAATATAAGTCCATCGTAGGGGTGGTCTGGACCTAGCTATAAAAGATTTTGTCGGTGATAGAACTACATAAATGCAACTTAAATACACAATTAAAAAAAATTATACCCCTCACATCCACTAAAAAAAATAATTTTGTATTATATTTTTTAACCGTACATTTACCCAAAAATTAATAATTTCTGGGATATTTCGAAACATTTGTCAAGCTGTAATACTACCATCGTATTCTAAATTAAATTTCAAGTAAGGACAAATAGGTTTTAATGAGCAAGACACTACATAATCACTTATTAAATTCATTAGAAGTGCAAAGTTATCATTTCCTTTAAAAAATTAAAAATGAATATTTCATGCATAATTCTTAAACAAATTTGCTAGAAAGTATCAAATGCTATAAAAACTGCTTCAAAATGTGGGCTTTCAGAAGATATGATACAAAATTTGATTCGTTACCATTTTAGTACAGTTATGCGAGTTTGAGTGGTGTAAAACGAGGTTAGACCAAAATTACACTAGTTAAAAGTCTGGATTTTAGATAACTAAAATACCACTAATTTAACTTGCAGCACTATTTTAAATATCATTATTTAAGGTCAGATAAAAAGGACAATGAAATCCTGATAAAAAAATGATAATTTAGGGACAGTGATTGTCAAGTACAAATCATTATAAAAGGATATCTGAAAGATTCCAATATCTAATAAATGCCCACCTTATCATGAGATAAGTTATCACGCACAGATACCAATGTTATGTTTTGTTTGGACAAAGTATTTCTAGTGGGTTTTGGCCAATTACTCAGTGGCAGTGATGTCAAGGTGTCGTTTTCAAATCAAGAATATGCGGAAATGCATTTTTTGTATGGTTACTGTAATGGAAACGCGAGTGCGGCTCAAAGGGAGTACACTGTCCGCTATCCAGGTCGGCGCGTTCCCAGTACGCAAGTGTTTACGCGGTTGCATCAGCGTTTGGTAGAACGTGGATCTGTGCACAAGGAGCGGAGTGAGGTGGGTGCAGCAGCTTTGGATGTGTACACTGAAGAGCAAATTCTGGACCGAGTTAGAGAAGACCCGGGGATTAGTAGCAGAAAAATTGCAGGTGAAACAGGCGTGAGTAAAACTACAGTTTTGACGGTTTTACAGAAAAATAAATTCTACCCTTACCATTTCACAAAAGTTCAAGGCCTTGAACGTAATGACTATGCTGCTAGACGAGATTTCTGTCGCTATCTACTAAATTCTGATATTGAACAATACCACTTTTTCAAAAAAATCTTATGGACAGACGAATCTATTTTTACAAGACAAGGTGTATTCAACTGCCACAACATGCACATGTGGGATACTGAAAACCCAAGAGCAGCAAGAGAAATGTCCTTTCAAAGAAGATTTCATATAAACGTTTGGGCTGGTGTGGTTGGCAAACGTTTCTTGGGACCTCATATTTTTCAGGGAAGTTTAAATGGAGTTATGTACCTTGACTTTTTGCAACACGATTTGCCTCAAATGTTGGATATAATTGACCCTGCGCATCGTCAACATATTATTTATCAACAAGATGGTGCACTTCCTCACTTTACTACAGACGTTCGAGATTGGCTGAGTGCTAACTACCCAACTTGGATTGGCCGAGGAGGTCCTGTACCTTGGCCTGCAAGATCTCCTGATCTGAATCCCATGGACTTTTTTGTGTGGGGATTTATGAAGTCTGAGGTGTACGCAACTCCTGTAAATAGTGAAGAGGAACTTCTAAACAGGATCCAAGATGTAACACAGAAAGTTAGGGAAAAACTAAGCCATAAAGTGACAGTTTGTGCAATGCGAAAGAGAGCCACAGCCTGTATAAGAGAGAACGGTGGACATTTCGAAAATAAACTGAAATGAAGCTGTAATCTCGTGTGATCCATCTAACATTTACGATTTTATCTTGCACTTTTGCAGGTAAAAAAGGAATTTTAACTTCATGATATAGCTGTAATAATGCAAATTTTCATGTGTCTTTTTAGTATGACAGAGTTTAATTATTATTTTCCCAAACCACGTGTTACACCATTCAAAAGCGCATTACTGTACTAACATTATAACGAATCTAGTGTTGTATCATATCTTCTGAAAGCCCACATTTTGAAGCAGTTTTTATAGCATTTAATACTCTCTAGCAAATTTTTTAAAGAATTATGCATGAAATATTCATTTTCAATTTTTTAAAGGAAATGATAACTTTACAATTCTAATGAATTTAATAAGTGATTATGTAGTGTCTTGCTCATTAAAACCTTTTTGTCCTTATTTGAAATTTAATTTAGAATACGATGGTAGTATTACAGTTTGACAAATGTTTCGAAATATCCCAGAAATTATTAATTTTTGGGTAAAAGTACGGTTAAAAAATATAATCAAATTTTTTTTAGTGGATGTGTGGGGTATAATTTTTTTTAATTGTGTATTTAAGTCGCATTTATGTACTTCTATCACCCAAAAAAATTTTTAACGCTAGGTCCAGACCACCCTGTATATTTTACTTTTTAAAAACTCCAAGCTATTAACTAAGAGTGGCAATTAATATAACACTAAACACACTAACTAATAATTAATATAACACTAACTGAGTGGTTATTAAAATAACAGCTGATTTCATCTACATTTCATACTAAATCAAAAAGAATATCGTAAATTACTTTTACTGAATGAAGTTTCTTATTGTTTTAAACTACATCCCGTAATAGCAATACCATGCTAATCAAAAAGTTTTCTTTAACTGTAAAATTAATAATTTGTTATATGGAATAAGTCATTAGGTAATAAAAAAGGTAAATTAGGCTCTTATAGCATAACTAACGTTGGCCAATGGTATTTAAGGGATTCAAATTAGGGATACTTCAGTTCTGGCCTCATGACAAATATATTTGAACAATTCAAAAGTTGAATTTTAATTTAATGGAACAATTCAATTAAAACATATTTACCTGTAAAATCAAGAAACTTTGCCATGTCGCCTCTAGCTTCCATGTAAAAAAACATCCCTTAAACGCGAGGCTATCTGCGGCCACATCGGTTGCGCCACCCTAAAGACGACACTGCCTCTTGCACTTATTCTCAATTCCGCTGTCAACAGTTTATTTGTTCAGCGCTAATAAGGGAACACGTGGTCGAAGATAGAAGACTTATTTGGTCGTAAACAATTCGTAATATAAACTGCATATCGTGGTACTGTTGTGTTATTCTGTTACCGTAAGTTTTACCGTATGAATAAACAACAATAATTTACATATACACAAAAACCAGAAAATAAAACGGGTTTGAATTATTCTACTCTTTTGGCAAAGAGAGCATGGCGGAAAAATCGTTTGATGATCAGTACAGTACTTCAGGCAGATAACTGTTCGATTCCGACAACACGGCCTTTCACATAGGATTTCCGCTTTGTATTTACTTTCCATGCATATAAACTAATATTAGAAAGGGTTTTGTAATGTTTTGAAATTCAACTTTAAATTGCAGCTTTTTTAATCATAAACAATACGGCTTACCAACTTTAACCCCTGAAGTTTTAAATTTATATATAAAAAGAGTTGTCCATATCAGAGCATTGTTTTCAATTGAACTATTTCTTAGGGTACTTAAATGATTGTTCATTGACGCGTTTTCTTTATTATACAGTATATCTGATTAAACATAATAAACTAAAACAAATCTGATTGAAGATTAAACTAATAATAAGTTTATATCTAACTGTCAATTTCAGGGAAGGTATTTTCATATTTCTGGTATAATAGGCTGGAACCTCATAATATCTCATTGCACACAAAATGAATCAAAATTATTAATATTAAGTTGCGAAATTTAAAATTAAAATTTTTTTATTTAAATGTATATCAATGATCTTTTAGTTTTTTTGATGTTGCTAAACATATAAATATAATAAAATATAAAATGCAACATAAACTATCTACACACAAGAATTTCAAATTTAAAGCTTAATATCCTCATTTACTATGACATGTAGTCGTCACTTTGTTCACTGAATATTTCGATTCACAGTTCGTGTTATTTTAATCTTTAAAAGGTCCAGTTAGTTTTGTTTCCACACTTAATCCATATTAAAAAAAAATCATCTGGATTAAGGGTGCGCCCTACCCCAGATTGAATGATCCGCATATTGTTGTTTAACGCCGCGCCACCACCAAGCAGGGTCATGCATATTTACGCTTGATGACCTTTTTGTCCTCCTGAATCAAACTGTTATTTTACAGATTTCTACCAAACTATTTGCAGTTTCACATTTTTCAGATTCCAATATAGGTATTGTACGGTCCCTTTTTTCCAAAATAATTGTTCTCTTTACGTTAGGAAGCTTTAGAAAAACGCTTAATTTGAAATCTTTACTAATGACTTACCACTTATATTGAATTAAACTCGATTTATAAATCGTACGATACATAGATGAACATTTAGTGAATGAAATAACAACAAATTGTTTTTAATTGGTTAGCAATTGAGCCTATAATGTGGGGGATGCAAAACCCTTAATTTAGCGTGCGGAAGGCAGGTAGGGCGCACCCTTAAGTACAAGTTTTCTAAACATATTTTTCTTGATTATTGATTTTGGAAATATAATTCATGCGTTCAAATATACAATTATGGTCTGTAAATACCCTCAACTTAAATCTCCTATTAAGACAATGTATAGCATAAGTATTAAGTTATATTTTAGAGGACTGGGGTAAGTCGTTTACTATCCTGTCATCATATTTAATGTGATACGTTCAGTCGCTCAGTAACGAATGGTATGAACAAATTCAGAGATTATCCTATTTTTTACATTATATTATATTATTTTTTATGTTTATGTAGAAAATACCTTTTTCAAGTAATAGGTTACGTACCTTATCCGTCGTCAATCAAAAGGATAAAGGATAAGGTACGTAACCTGTTACTTCAAGTCGATTTTCAATCCAGGAGGCAAGTTATGAATAAAAGTAAATACTTTCCCTTCACACCAGAATCGTAGATAATTATATTCATGTATGTTAATAAAATAATGCTATATTTACCGTTTTGTATCGTTTCAGCGAATTTCCCCTACAGGGAAGAAGCTGCCCATGTGGAAATCTTCTCTGGTCCAGCACTGGATTAGTACTGGTCCAGTACTGGGCCAGAACCAAATATTTTCTAAAATAAGAGTTTATAAAAAGAGTTTTTTCAGACTAAGGCCTATAACTCAATTCCACGTTCACCGGCAGTTCATGTCTTAGTAGATAGTCGTGCTACTACCATTTTTATGGGAACATCGTTTATTGTAATGCGGGTTGCGTCAACTGTCCTCGTGACCCTCGTGAAGGCGCTAATGTAGATTTTACTACTTTCTGTACTTAACAATATTTGATACATGATCGTATGTGTGTTTGAGTTATGTTTGATGCTTTTTATCACGATAGATAGGTATTTTAAAAATACAGCTTATTACATAAGTGTAAAAGGAAATAAATAAAACGTGATTAGAATTAATTTAAGTAAAGGTCGTAATGTAATAGGAAACAATATATGAATTATAGTAATTAAAACCGAATTTAGCCACAAAATACTGAAACATTAAAATAATATGACTGCATAATGAATTGTTCTGAACGTGTGAACGAAAGGAAAATAACAATAACAATTGGTAACTGTTAAGGCAGGCTTGTAAACTTAAATCAACCTATTGATCAGTTTGGTAGAAGTAACGTGCCTTTGGGGATGTGCCTTTTATACGTGACTTATAGCGATTTTTAAATTTAGTCTGTTTATTACCTACAATTACATAGTGTGTAACATAGTTTTATAGTTGTTATTCTTAGTGTAGATTTGATATGTTTGTTACCATTGTTTTTGTGTTTCGGCGTCGAGAGCTGCAGGAAAACCTATTAAAAGTGGCGACCATGAAACAGTGTTGAATGTTTTTAAATACTAAAAAACTATTCCCAAAGAGAATGTGTCCTTTTGGGAGAAAAAAAATAGTGAAGCAACTTTATCCATCACTGTGCGCTCGGTTTATACATTTCGCAAAGAGACCATTGGGCATATCGTGACGCCAAGAAAAATACCGCGAATAATAGAATATAAAACTAGTGGACAAATTAAATATGATAGGTTTGTTGTTGGAAGTATTAGGAAGATAAAACATTCCTTTTTCGCAAGTAACAAACCCCTAACACCTTCTGCAGTTTTAGAAAAAGTTAACGAAGATCCAGATCTTTTTGTGTTTAAAAGAACTACGCTGTGGAGGTTGCTCAGGGAAAACGGGTTTTGCTTTGTAAAGCGCAGAAGGCAGTCTTTACTGATAGAAAGAGACGATTTAATTGTTTTGCATTATTCATACTTCAAATCAAGGAGGTAGTTCAGGACAAAAAGATTGTTTTTTTGGACGAAACATGGGCAAATGTTGTGCAAGCGACCTCGAAAATTTGGAAAGATACAACTATTAAAACACCGATGGATGTTTTCTTAGCATGACTATTAATGAATATAAATAAATACATTGGGAGTTTAATATAAATATTTTTTACTTAATAATAACTGCGTTAATTATTACTTCTAATTTCTTGCTTTCACGTGAGTGAAGTTTATTTAACGTACTTTGTTCTAATGGCCTGTTTCTAGAAGAATTTGCTCTCTGAAAATTTTTATTTAAATACCCCCGTAGCAGCAAACCTGCATACTCAGCGAATTTCTAATGCATATAATATTATTTTAATACCACATAAAGCCACATACCAAGTTTCATCAGTATACATTCATAAGTAAACGATTTGTGACATTTTAATTATTCTCCATAAGAATAACATGGCGGCTGAGTATGCAGGTTTGCTGAAATAAGTAACACTAAAAATGGGTTTTATACAAATATCAATATAACTCAACTAGGTAAGGCCACATACCAAGTTCTATTAATTTATTTTCATAATTAAAGGAGATAACACGTTACTTATTCTCCATAAGAATAACATGGGGCTGAGTATGCAGGTTTGCTGATACGGAAACTATCTGCCAAAAAATGGGTTTTTGTGCAAATATCAAAAGACCACAATGAAATGAAGCAATATACCAGGTTTCGTCAGGATAAGTTGATAAATAAGCGAGATATACAATTTGTCTTATCCTCCATAAGAATAGCATTGGACAACGTACTGTGTTTAGCACTTTCAATATCTCAGTAACCAATTGACGTAGAGCAATGATTAAAACACCAAATTGTGCGTCTTTTTAAGCTGATTAAAATGGAAAAAATAAAAATTCACTTTTTCAAAAATTATGTGTAAAAACCCAAAAAACCCATTTTTGGGGTACAAAACCCCCCAAAATACCCCTTTAGATAGATCGATCTGGCTGGTTTTCGAACTTAAAGTCAAAAATAATGTTTTACACGTTTGTACAAAATTTTATCAAAATCGGATCATTTTTACGAGAGTTATCGCACCCACGGACACACACACACACACACACACACACATATATACAGTTTCAAACGAATGGTGTTTTTGGGGTCTGGGGACCTCAAATCGAAAAGTTATCATGGTCCCGGGCCTAGGTCTTACCATACCGACTACGGTAATAGCTTCTTCCCTATAGGGGAAATTCGCTAAAATGAAACTACAATAAAACTAAATCAAATTTATGCCTATCCAAAATATAATCAGTTCATAAAGGAGCGTTGCACGGGAGTTGATGTTTTATGGACGGTTAGTATTGCTGATACTGCCGTTTAGATAACGTGTGTGAGTGAGTCAGAGAAGCAGCAGGTAAGCCGGACCACGCATGGGGGTGCGAGAGTCACTTAATTTTCTGGGGTAAATTTAGCTCTGGACTAAGTCTAATAATGTTGTTCCGTTTGTTATTGCATGCACAATATTTTCTACAGTAATGAAACAATGAAAGAGTAAAAAATACCCCCGTCGCAGCAAACCTGCGTCCTCAGCGAATTTCAAATGCAAAATATTTGTCTTAATACCACATAAAGCCGCATACCAAGTTTCATAAAAATATATTCACATATAAGCGATTTTAATTATTATCCATAAGAATGACATTGGTAATGAGTACGAAGTTTTGCTGAAACAAGGAACATAAACAATTGGTTTTTATGAAAATATAAATATAATTTAACTAGGCGAAGCCACATACCAAGTTTCACCAATATTCAATCATAAATAAGCGCCATATAACATTTTTGTTATTCTCCATAAGAATAACAAGGGGGCTGAGTAAGCAAGTTTGCTGCAGCGAGGAACAAGAAAATGGGTTTTTATGCAATTATAAATATAACTCAACCAAGTGAAGCTACATACCAAGTTTTAATAATTTATGTTCATAATTAAGGGAGTCATTACATTTTACTTATTCTCCATAAGAATAACATGGGGGCTGTGTATGCAGGTTTGCTGCTACGGGAATATTCAACAAAAATCAATTTTTTGTGCAAATATCAATATACCAGTACTACGTGAAGCCACATATCAAGTTTCATCAACATACATTCATAAATAATCGAGATATCAAATTTTATTTATTCTCCATAAGGATAACATTGGACAACGTACTGTGTGTAGCACTTTGAATGTCTCAGCAACGGTTGGGCGTAGAATCACAATTTAAACACCAAAATGATCGTCTTGTGGAACTGAACAGATTTGTAAAAGCAAATGTGAAGTTTACATGAAAATAAACTGAGGAAAAGCCAAAAACCTTTTTCCCATAAGATTAACTTGGAAGATTTTATGAGTAGGTTTTTTTTGGAGTTTCTCCGCAACCACTTAACCTAGGTTAATAATTCAAAATACTATATTATTTTTTTTAAACTCAAAACACATGGTCAAAACCAAAATTAAGTCGTTCAAAGATTTTAGGGTGAAAAATGCAAAAAACTGATTTTGAACAATTTAAAACCCCCATAAACCCCCCTTCCCATGGTCCGATTTTTCTGGTTTTCGAACTAAAGTCATGAATGTTATTTTACACATTTGAGCTAAATTTCATCGAAATCGGACGTTTTTTACTCAAGTTATCGCATTCACGGACACACACACACACACGCACACACACACACACACACACACACACACACACACACACACACACACACACACATATATATATAAATATAATTAAATTTGAACGAATAGTGTTTTTGTCATCTGGGGACCTCAAAACAAAAAATTATCATGGTCTCGGGCTTAAGTCTTACTATGAGACCTACGGTAATAGCTTCTTCCCTATAGGGGAAATTCGCTAAAAGAAAAATATATTTCAATAGTCTAATGCAGATCGTATTCTTCATATTTACAGATTTTGCAGACCATTACGCACGTAAGAAGAATATGAAGGCCCGCATACGTTGAAGAACAGTTATGCACAAGGATGTGCGAGATATGAAAAAGCTAACAAGTAGCCTGAAGTAGAATGTTTCGTATAAAGTTTGTTTGGTTAGGTATTATCCTAAGTTGTTAGGTTATTTTTAAGCTTTTTATGTATTGAGTGTTTTATATAAACCTATCTTATGCTTTTAAATCAGTTTTATATATGATATTTTTATTTATTTTATTCAAATTTGATTGTTTAATTATAATGATGTATGTAAACAATTCAGTATAATTTAATACTCATTTTATTGGTTTGTATTGTATTTACTCTTAAGGTTTAAAACAACTGTTTATAATTTGTTTGTAATCTTTATTCCTGTTATTTACCAACATGCTAAATACTTAAGAGTTCAGCAATAGCTGGACCTGGTATGGTCAACACTGGGCCAGAACTGGCCGGTACTGGGCCAAAACTAATCAGTACTGGCCAGTTCTTGCCAATTTTGGAAGTATCCCAGAATCTGGGCCAGTACTGGCCCAGTCAAAGTTTTTTCCACATGGGTAATACTGTAGTAGACATGGTAAGACCTAGGCCCGGGAGACCATGATATATTTTCGTTTTGAGGTCCCCAGATTGCCAAAAACACCATTAATTCAAAACTGTATTTATAAACTCATGAACCGAAAAATGTCGGCAAAGAAATAAAGTAATAAACACTAAAACAGGGCACTCTGTTCTATGATGTTATTTATCATTATCACATACATATACATATATATACCCATAGGTGTGATAGCTCTCGTAAAAATGGTCTGGTGTTGATGAAATTTGGTGCAAACGTGTAAAGCAACATTTATGACTTTAAGTTCGTAAACCAGACAGATGGACACATCCGAAGGGGTATTTTTTGTTGGGGGGGGGGGGGTTGTAACCAATTATGCATTGTTTTCCACGCATTCCTTAACAAAATCATAGTTTAGTTTATATTATTGGATTCTGCTTAAACAAAATTGGGTGTTTTATCACTGCTCAATGTCAATAAGTTGCAGATATATTAAAAGTGTTAAACACACTACGTTGTACAATGTTATTCTTAAGGGGAATAATAAATATTTTATCTCACATATTTATGAACGTATACTGACGAAACTTGCTATTTGGCTTCATCTGGTTGCAGTCTATTGTTATTTTCAAATAAAAAACGATTTTATCGATGGTCCTCGTAGCAGCAAACCTGCGTACTTGGCCCCCAGGTTATTCTAATGGAGAATAAGTAAAACATTATGTCTCCCTTAATTATGAACTTAAATTAATAAAACTTGGTCTGTGGCTTCATATAGTTGGGTTATATTGATAATTCCATAAAAAGCCATATTTGTGTTCCTTGTTGCAGCAAACTTACTCCCATGTTATTCATATGGAGAATAATTAAAATGTTACATATTGATTATTTATGAATATATTAAAAAAAATCTTGGTAAGCGGCTTTATGCGGTATTAAGATATATACAGTATATTCATTGGAAATTAGCTGAGTACGCAGGTTTGCTGCGACGGGGGTATTATTAATACTTAACTGGCAATTTGCTTTCAGAGTTAAACCGAAGAAGTGCATTAACAAATCGACATCGACATGACATTAAGTCGTAACAGGAACCGGTAGGAATACCCAACAGACATACTTACACCCTATAACTCCTTAATTGAGAAAAAGGTGAATATGTGTCCTCTGTTAAAGATATAAATCAAACCGAAGAGACACATGTGAACGTGTTTATATTTATATGTGTCTAAAAGCTGCGATGTTTTTAAATTTACTTTAAAACTAAAATTATACGAACAAGCGGGGCTCTTGGACCTAGTAATATTTTATAATAAACCAATTATTCATCTTTGGAACATAATATGAAAATCAACCCAGGTGTTTTTACCTCCACATTACGTAGAATAACAATTTAAAATTATATTACTCTAAAAAATTAAAGATTTTTATTTAAAAGATTAAACTATTCTTAACGCCCACAAAGAGTAAATGAAACAATACCTTAAGTAATATAAACAAAATGTATAATAATCGTTTGGCCCTTTAAAAAAAGGGAATTCATTTATCGCAAAAGGCAATTGAAATGTAATCGTAATTCTAATGTTGTATATAAATATATTTGTATTTTTGCTTCATGTCATAAATATGTTTTCTCATATTAAGAAGACTGACGCAACATTTTACTTGGACATCATATTTTCAAAGCTTTTAGATAGCGAAATAGGTGTTAAGAGAAATAAATTTGTATAGTACACTAAAGAGAATTATAACTGTAAACACATACAATTATTAAATGTAAAGTTCTCTTTTTGTATTTAATGTTTTAAAGGGATAATATTTTCTATTTCGTTCAAATATAACGTAACAAGGCCTTCCACAAAGGATTTTCCTCCCACATACACTTTCTATGAATATAAAACAAGGGTAAACAGTTTCTTATGATACTCTGGAATACTCAGTTCTAGCTGGTTCACATTTGATGCTTTCATATTCGCACCAAACTCCAATCATGTTATAAATGTAGAATAAATACACAACATGTTGCATGGATTTTTTAAAGATTTGTAAAATGTCGTAAAGACCATTAATTTAGAAAGTCACCAGCTATAATACTGATTACAAAACTTAAAAAACAACAGACTACTTTAAGTAAAAGTGTAGTCAGGAGATTAACTCACTATTTTTCAGGAAAATCTTGTTTAAAGTCAGAATTTGTAAACGACTTTTGTCAGACTTTTTTATCAGGTAATATTATTTATACAGTCTACAAAACATTCATTTAGTGTCGTGATAAAAAAAATTTTCAAGCTTTTGATTATGAACGACGTATATATTTATCATGAAAATTAAAACCAAATTTACTAGTAATAATAAATTTACTAAAGTCAGGAGCATCAAATTAGGTGGATGGGGAATTTTGCAATGTTGCCATATGCGGGACTGGCATTACATGTCTAGGTCGAAAATCGTGTGTTTTGGGCACGACCTGGTAACACTGAGAGACCCATGTTGCCGGATCTTGAGTCCGTAATGTAACAAATTAGCCATATGTAAAAATTGTTAAAGTAATATATTTTGATATTTGTTATTATTTACGGTAGTAAGTCAATATTTAAGTTCCGATCTGCGATAATTATTTTGAATAGATTAAAATAATCTACAATAGTATTGCAAATTATTACAACTGTAATATTGTTCTTTTAACAGTTTTCCATTTAATCTTTTGTTTAGTTTTGATCTTGTGATTATTTTATTCTTTATTTGTGCTTAACCTTTGCAAATATACTGTTGGGTTTAAAATTAAGTCTGTAAAAATTTGATCTGAGCAAATATTGATACCGGTACTAAACATTCTTCTTATTAGGCCTAATCTAAATTAAAACTTTATAAGTCCTCGACTCTTAAGTACTAACTAAACATCACAAAAAGAAAAATACCCTGCGATGGCCTGCAAAGAGCTGCAATGGCTAGGAGCCTAAAGATGGTCCACACATTACCGGACTTTTGTCCGTAAAAGACATCAAACAAAGACAACGGATCGAGCAGGGAGCAGGGCACGAAGGTAGCAAAATTCCCTACGTACTTATTTCCAAGCCAAACCCCGAACAAAACATCAGATCGATCTTTCTTCAAAAAACCGCATCGAGAGTTTCACCGCACTGTTCTTGATCCGATGTCTTGTTCGATGCACGGGCATAACTCCGGTAGTGTTTGACCGTCTTGAGTCGGGAGAACATTGCCCCGACGCGAACATCGCCCGACAAAGACGATTCCTTTGATCTTCGCCTGAAAACAATAAAAATTTGTGTGTCTGGACAGAAGTCCATTTCATTTGATAAGTTGGTACTTTACGACAGATAACATTTCGCGAACTTCAAACTCTGTTTGAAGAGACGACATTAATTATCCTGAAAATTTCGTATCAACGAAGTTAGCTCTAATTATTTTCATAAATACGGACACCGTTCAGTTCAATTTTAATTCAAATTATGATTGATTTAATCTGAGAGTGCTTGTTAACGATGGTGGTAGAGATCGGTCGTAAAGCCTGCTTCACTGGACCGGGCACGGCATGGAAAGTGGGGTTACACGCCGCGGTGTACCTTTCTCTACGCGATCTGATGACTCCTTTGGGTACTAAATGAATTTGTTAAGTATACAGAACCACCGATATGGAGTTAAAGTTTGTAGTTTTATAATACACTAGATGACGTACCCCTTCTCCGCACAGGGGTTTTCTCTACCCGTTCTTTAGTCAATGCAATTTGCATTTTAGTTAGCTTGAAACAACTGTTCTTGCTTCTGCTCTTTAAGCTGTCAAATGGAAGTATCCACAGGGGTTCGCATAACAGTTTCTGAATGTTTACTTTATTCTGAAATGTAAACATTGAAACTTAAGACGTTCACGGGGAGTAATGATTCAAAATACTAAATTGTTTGTTTTTTAAGCTCTATAAAATGGCTATAACCAAAATCTAGTGTTTTAAAAATTTTAGGGTAAAAAGTTCAAAAAACAGATTTTTGGAAAATTTTAAACCCCCATAAAACCCCTTTCCCATAGACCGATCGATCTGGTTTTCGAACTTAAAGTCATAAATGTAACTCTCCACATTTGTGCTAAATTTCATCAAAATCGTGTGCTTCTTTCAAAGGTTATCGCGGTAACGGACACATATATATATATATTTATATATATATATATGTAGATATATATTCCCCGTATATATATATATATATATATATATATATATATATATATATATATATATAGGTATAGGTATATATACATATATATACATTTGAACGAATATTGTTTTTGGCATCTAGGGACCTCAAAACAAAAAGTTATCATGGTCTCGGGCTTAAGTCTTACTATGCCACCTACGGTAATAGCTTCTTCTCTATCGGGGAAATTCGCTAAAAGATAAACGTTAGTAGTTTGATTTGGAATGTATGATACAAAATAACAACTTTTTAGCGAATTTCCCCTATAGGGAAGAAGCTATTACCGTAGGTGGAGGTCCCCAGATGCCAAAAACACTATTTGTTCAAATTCATATATATATATATATATATATGTGTGTGTGTGTGTGTGTGTGTGTGTGTGTGTGTGTGTGTGTGTGTGTGTGTGTCCGTTACCGCGATAACTTTTGAAAGAAACACCCGATTTTGATGAAATTTGGCGCAAATGTGGAGAGTAGCATTTATGACTTTAAGTTCGAAAACCAGATCGATCGCACTATGGGAAGGGGGTTTTATGGGGGTTTAAAATTTTCCCAAAATCGGTTTTTTGCGTATTTGACCCCAAAAATGTTAAAAACACTAAATTTTGGTTAAAGCCATTTAATAGAGTTAAAAAAAATAATTTAGTATTTTGAATCATTAACCTAGGTGAAGTCGTTGCGGAGAAAATCCAAAAAAACTTGTCCCATGTTAATCTTATGGGAAAAAGGTTTTTAGATTTTTCTCAGATAGTTTTACTAAAAACTTCAAATTTCTGTTTATTAACCCATTGGCGTAGACATACGAGCAGGTCTCGTTCCTTACTTGTAATTTTATTTATTCATCCTTACTTAAATATTTTATTAATTATTTATAATTGAATATTGATGAAACTTGGTATGTGGCTTCGCCTAGTTAAATTCTATTTATTTTTTCATAAAAACCAATTGTTTGTGTTCCTTGTTTCAGCAAACCTATGTACTCATTACCAATGTTATTCTTATGGTGAATAATTAAAATCGCTTACATCTGAATATATTTTTATGAAACTTGGTATGCGGCTTTATGTCGTATTAAGACATATATTAGGCATTGGAAATTCGCTGAGTACGCAGTCTGCTGCGACTGGGGTATTTATTAAAATGTCCTGATCCTGTAGCTTTGGCTTCTTCTCAATAAAATGGAAACTCTGTTGATTTCAATGGTTGTTGAAAGCAAGAAAGTAACTTGATATATGGCTTATAAATGAGAAAATGTTGTTACTCCAATTTTTAATATACATTAACTGTTATCCGTGTTTCATTGCGTAGCGTAACTTGTTCTACGTGCTTAATTAACTGTCTGTAAAACGCAACTGCAAGATTAATTGCCTCTTGGGTATCACCAATAATTGTAGGAAGAGTGTTAAGAAAAAAAAACTTTTTAGTGGTGGCATGTATATTTTTTTATAGCTCGACATTATTACGAGCTTAGAGCCCGAAAAACAATACTTGGTGTTCTGGTATATCTGCTACTTATTAGAGTTTCCCCACATATTTCAAACAATTCTAAGAAATATATTTGATATACGAGAGGTATAGATATATGAGAGGTACAGTTGATGAAACTTTGTAAATGGCTTCTTGTGGTTGTTAGGTACTTATTAGTTCGGAGCATAGGTAATTAGCAGTTTTGCTTCGATGTAGATATTTTACTTATGATTCGTTCTTTTACGTCCATCCTCATTATTTAAAATAATAGATCTGTATTTCTGAGATGACCCAGGACTCGATAAAAGATAATAAGTCACTTAATTTATTTTTAGTCCCTGCTACTTTCGGTAATACTTGCCTTTTGGTAATAGTCCTCATATCCGTGGTCGAGTGGTGAGCCATGAATGGACATGCGGGATGAATCTGGCAGTCAAACGTCCTAGGGTTTCCTATTCCAGCTCTCGTGCTACTGCTGGTAGTTGCGGTAGTGCTCTCAGCCTTTGCCAATCTCATCTCGCCGATCAAGATCGGTTTGCTCTCCACTGCCAAGAGGTAGACAGTAAATAACGTTTTGAGAAATATTTAAAGCCATATAGCTTCTGAACCCGAGTTATCCCAGAAATCCGGGTGGTATTTTACTACAGACCTAAAGAACTAGGCCCCATAGACCACATATTGTCTTGAGAGATTTAAATTTGTTCATATTTTTATAGTTTTTTTAGAAGATAATTAATCTTACCATAACAAATAAAAATACCTAGAGATACCATAGATTAGTACCTACGTACCAAGATTTACTAAAATCGGGCCTAAGGTTTTAATCAATTGGTGTGGTCTCTATGTCTATGTTAATTCATCCGGACAGACAGACCACTTGGGGTCAGGGAGCACCAAATAGAATATTTATATTGAAAACTCAAATTCAAAACTTTTTACGAAAACCTTACTTTTACCAAACTATTTTTATATGGGAAGAAAATAAAATGTAAGTAATACCCATAACAAGGACAACCTACAGTGAATAATAATTTTGTTAGGTTATTGAATGAGAACATCTAAACATTTAAAACCCTACCGGAACAATATAAAAAATTCCATTATAACTAAAAATTTGCATAACATAATCCTCCAGACGAACTACTTAGCTACAAATTGAGTTTGTTATCAGAACTACAACTAAGGTATTATCATTGAAAAGGGAAGATTAATATATTGTTAAAATATTCGGAGAGTAATGAAGGACTCGTTAAAGCACTGCCAAACCACTTTTAGCCTCAAGGGTTTTGTTTGAATACAAGTAGAATACGAAATCCCTTTGTTGGGAAACATTACGTTTCCATAATGGCAGGTACCTGCATCGTAGTAAAACTAATACATCTATTTTTTAGACTACTTCATACAATTAACTTTCATAAATAAATTATAAATTAATATAAAAAATAAAACTGAAATAGAGCACGCAGCTATATAATCTAGTGTAAAAATATTAACACGTTCATCATAATAAACCTTAGTCCACTTCCACTTTAGAAAACTAAAAATAAAACCATTATTAAGACCATGTTCTACTGTAGTAGGTCTACAATTTAAACTTAATTCATCCTTAAATGATATTTATAATTTGGATAAATAGATATATCTTTCCAATCTAGCCTCCTTATAATAGTCAGTTATGGCCTGATCAAAAATAAATGTACTATGAAGCTTGGTTTTAACTATAATTACAGGCAACTGAGAAGAGAAACTGCCGTCCCAGCGTCAAGTTCCATAAATATATACAGGTTTGTTATTTGTCACTACTCGAAATCTCTTTTCCCATTGAATTAATACGATTACTGGCAAATTCTCAGACATATTTGTGCCCATCCCAATTCTACCCTTTTGTTTTAAATGACCCATTTGTTTCCACTGATAACCTTTGTAATTTGACAGAAATATAAAAAAAACACTTAAGGATTAGTCCGTTTTCCCAGTTTTCAAGCTATACATCTATAATAGGCCTTTCACTTTGAGTATTTATTTCATATTACTAAACTACTAAAATACTACTTGTTGTTTATGAGCTATTAGGCTTGATAGTAGTTTGGCATGTGACTATCCGCTGTCAGTTTGAATGCCGAATCAAAATTCTTTTTCTCAGACAAAAGCGTTTGTCTAAACTCGGGATTTAAAATCTCCACCACAAGATAGAGTTCGGATGCAGCACGCTGACTTGAGGGAAGTGAATTTCCACATAAAAAACTTTTAAAAATCAAAAACATTCAATTTTTATCGAAATCTGTAATCATGTTTTTTTTGCTGTTCTGATGCTCCTGGTTCAATTTACCTGTGATGCTGGGAATACAATGTTGCGCATTGTAAGGTAAGAAGAAGGTCCAGTCAGGATTGAAAGTATGCGTGACGATACTGGGGATGGTAAAAATACACCAACATATGAATAACAGGCTTTTCTAAAGTAAAACCCCCATAAGAAAACGTACTGTGTTAAGTCGTTATACATTTTATTTAATAAATCGGTAAATGTTTGTGCTAGAATGATGAGAGAGGACTTAAAACTTTTGCCTCACTAATCTCCATCTGAAAAATTTGAAAAATAAAATCCCAAAAAAGGGGGTTAGAGTTTTTTGTTTGTTTTTCCCAACGAACTTGTCGAACTGATTATTGAAAGGTATGTTCCTACCCAATTTGAAGTAAATCGGACAAAAAATGCGTCCGCTAGAGTGCATACACACACACATATACACACACACACACACACACACACACACACACACACACACACACACACACACACACACATATATATATATATATATATATATATATGTATAATTTTGAACGACCCCCCAAAACGTTTTCAGGGTGTCACGTTAGGAACTCTATGGTAGTCCCGGGCTTAAGTTTCACCGTGCGGGTCATGCTAATAGTTCACATTCCAAAGTAAATTCACTAATAACAAAATACAGTTATAACGAATTTCATTGAATTGTTTTCCAAACGGTACCTCTTCATAGGTTTTGACATCGTCCACCATGGGAGGGAGTACTACCCGCTGACATTATTATAAAATCATTATAACATAATATGGGTAATACTTATTGTTATTATTATTTTGTTTAACCTATATCTGTGATTAAAGCAGAAACTATACTTACCTCTTTACCTCTATGGAAATGTTTAGATGCATGAAATGAGACATTATTTAAAATTAATTGGGGTCATGATCCAACCAACGCCCTTTCTAAATAGTCCTTTATAAACAGTTACACTTTAAGGCTTAAGCTGATCACGCTAGATCACATAAGCTAAACACATCGGCAGTATCAAAAGTTAGTTAGCTTCTAAACTAAACTTTACGCTATGCTTTTATCAGCCGTTGGAAAACACGGATCATATGACCTTGTATGCGGTCTGTTCGCAAGCACGGTGGCAGTCCCATCCAGGCACCGCAGCACTACACAGTACTAAACTACTAGGCTAAAGGTTAATTATAAAATGTGACACTGAAAAAAAATTCCAGAAATAAGGAGCTCAAAATCCCAAGCGCTCGTCATCAAAGGCCACTGTCGTGCATTCGAAACCACATACGATTCCTTTCGTTCTATAGGGATAATGATCTTTAAAAACGAAATATGTTCACAAAATATCAATTACTATTACTATTTTAGGAAAACAACTCTGCACGTTCATCCATATTCGTCATTGCCCCGTATTTTTTCTTTGCTCTAACGTTCATCTTCTAATTCTGTGATGTCAGTCTTCCCCTTTTAAGTCTACAAAAACAGCTTCAGTCGAGGAAAATAATTTGAAAGCTGAAACTGAAACTACGACATCAAAGAAATAATGGAGGAAAGTGTGTAAATGGAGGAAAGTCGTACTTCAGATTTGTGTATCGTTTAGCTGAATACAATGGAAATCTATTTTTATACAGTTTTCTTTTTTTCGGAAAAATGTAACAAGTATTTGTAATTCTCAACGTTTTAAATGCAGTAAATAGATCACATATGCAAGGATTGAATTGAATTAAAAATCCTTTGAATCCAAGAGCGGCTTTGCACTAATTCCATTAAAGCTGTAATCCTGCTCAATGTAGGGTTTTACGTCGCTAAATTACTCTATACGGTCATTTATCTTTTAACTTGTAGATAATTTTTAAATGTAATACTAAAGAGTTATTTTTAACTGTATTAAGGTAGAGTTAAGTTCAAAAAAAGCTTAAAAAATAAACAAAATGTGATGGGCAATATAATTATAGTAATAATAAAAGGAAACCAAACATTAAACATTTTTATGTGGACACTTTACGGTCAAGAGCCGTATATCACACGTTCTGGGTTATTTCTCAGAAAACAGGCCTAAATATATATTTTAAAATTGGAAAATTTGTGATCCGTAATAGACCTAGCTTGTTATGCGATAGCAGATTTTTCGTGGTGGCTATTCCTTAGGTAATCCTTGTTCTCTATAAATATTTATTATGTACGATAAGTAATTATACCAATGTAAAAATTAAATGTGGAATTAAGTCAATGTTTATTTTACAAAAGATTAATTTAAAATGTCTTTAAAGAATAGAGGTGCCCTAGGTGACATAGTAACAAATGGCATTTCAATGTTGATTACAAATTAGTATAGTATTCTAGAGGATTAAAATATATGTTAAAATGCTATATTTGTTCGAATAAATTTTGACTCACTATTGTCCATCGTAATTGTGATGTTAATTACATTTTACTGTTTACAGTCTAATCTGACTTTTCATAAAAATAACTATCATAAGAATTTCAAAAGTTAAAGATTATAATCTTAGAAGGAAAGAGAAAACTTTAAAATGAGGAATACACAAATAAAAACAGTCTGCAAAGGAAATATGAAGATTTCAGGTAATCAACAACAAGAAAAGAGAAGCGGCACCGTAACACATGTTCATATCTAATTGATGAAGCTAGTCATGTTACAAAGACCATTGTTCTTCTACAATTATTGAACTACTCGTAAACTCTCAAAAAATAAATTTCTAAAATATAATCGAATGCTTAGCACAGCTGCCTTTTAAACTTGGTAATATATAATATTTAAGAATATTTAAAATTAATAAACGGGTATGTTAATTACTAAACATAGCAATTAAAGTGTATCTGGGTAAACATTGGCAGAGGATGATTTTATTTTGTAAGGTGATTGTTTCAAAAATGTGTGTTAATCATGAAGGTCCACAGAATGCAGCACCAAAACATTCACTCCAGTTTTTCACTCTCTTTGTAACCCGAATCGGAAGGCCTAGCTATTATAAATATATTTGTTATAATTCTAAGCTTATCTATAATAATGCGATACGTTGAGAGAGCCATATTATTTCCCACAGGACCTTGCGATAACCAAAGCCTCCACTGTTGGATAGTTTATTTTCGTAAAGGTGAACCGAGAGACTAATGGTTGTGTTTATTTGACCGAACCAAGATCAAACAAAGTACAAAGCGTGTCTACATCAGGCTTAAGGTTCCCCAAGGTAATACAAAGCAAATAAAGTTTTCTTATTCTCTAAATACTCGGGAGACGTAGAAAAAATGAAAAATCTTTAAATATGTCCTTACTGGAAAAATATCTAATAAGTTAGAATATGATAGAGGTGCTAGTTACAGTTTCCTTTATATATATACATTTTGTTTTAAGCATAATTATTTTGATAAAATACTAGTAGCAATTTACATTATTAATTTGGTTCAAATACACATAGAAATGTAACAATTCAGTTTCTGCCCTATTTAAAACAGTATCCAGAGAATGAGTTATTTTATGTTCGAGTTTTCGAGTATTAGGGTGTTGTATACAGTTCGAAATGTATATATAACAAATGAATAACATATTGTCACGGTCCGCGTTAAAAGAGATTAAAGTGTTATTTATAGCTGTTTGTTTGTGTGTATTATTTTGATGTGGAATGTACACAGCCGGACATATAGACAAATGCAGTCGGATGGCACAGAAATAATGTGTGGTTTCCAAGTAAACTTCCATGCAATTACTAAAACGTTTTTCACTTGCCTATTTAAGTAATTATTACCCAACCTCACAAATATATAATTCTGTAAAAGTGGCTTACAAGATCATCATGGTTCATCGTTCTATATCTAGGTAAAGCCGTAAAACAGTTTAGCGTAGTAATCTTTATCCATAAAATAAAAATAACGTAATATTTCTCTCACTTAAAACGCATCTATATTTGGCCATATTTGGCCCTTTTACATCAAGCCACGTAGCCTCGCTCACAAAGCATATATTTTTCAACAACGTATAATTGTTAATAATCAAGAACAATTGTAATAAGTAATTGCTTTAGATTGAGTATCGTAATTTTTATATCTGATTTATTTAATAATGCTTTAGAAATACAAGTTCTTTATATTTATATTTCAATAGACTAATTAAACAAGAAATTAACTCAGTCATGTACCTTTATGACTTAAAATTTATAAATAATAGGCCACATTGTTGTTGAGTAATTCAACCACAGTTCCTCGGCAGAGAAAATCACTGTGACCATGGGTTTTACACAGCTTGCATGTCTTACTGCACGCAATTTGGACTCATTGAAATGGGCAATCGTTAAAGACGCTCAAGGTGAAAAATACAAATTTGCTTGTGAATTCCTCAAATTATCAAACTGTATTATCGATTAATTAATTTTAATGCGATCAAACTATTAACAGTTGGCACATTTTAAAACCAATTAATTGGAATGATAAATATGTATTACCCTAACAAATTACTATGAATTCTGGTAATTATATTAAGTCTGTATTCAATAATACGTTTAACGTTTTCCGATATTTTAAAACTGATAAGAAAATTAAAAAAATATATATTTCTTGCCACCTAAACAAGAATTTAAACATATTAATATTTATCCTGCTTTCATTTAGCTTGGTATATATGAAATGTAACGAGAATTAAAGTGGTGTTTTCTTACGTTAAGTAATACATAAACTAGCATAAAGCCAAATTAAAAGTAAATATGTTAGTTTTACCATATTTTGTGTTTTTATTCATGTCCATATCGTAATCTGAGCTTGTCTTTGGCTGTCCACACTAGTTTTAATTTAAGTATTATAAATCTTTTAAAGATAAAGACCAAATGATCGTTGAAATTTGAACTGTAATTTAACCTCATGTCGACGACATTATTTCATAATTTCTTTGACTGATAAGATTTGATAATTGAAAAGTCTGAAAACTATTTATCCTAAATATCTAAATAATTGATCACTGTAAGGCTAGTAGCTTTATTTTTATGGTCAGTTTATAATTTATTAGTGAGTTCTTTTAACAAAAACAATAAGTTATACAAATTTAAACTTTTGGACGAATTTTCAATTGAACCTTTTAACTGCTTAGAATACATTATGTAAAGTTTGTAAATAAAAGCGTGATTAACTTATTAATATACTTTTAATACAATATAGTTTATTTTAGTTATTAATTTTTAAAACTCAAAATATATAGTCCATATTTCTTAAAATCAATTTATATTCTAGCACGCATTACCCTTTGGCCGTGCAGTTCCTGCTCATAATCCTCAGTGAGATATAACATTACTTCTCTTTCTGCATCGTAGGAAAGTAGTACGGCCCTTCTGTGGTACTACTATACTATACACTGATTTATATCCACCCTTTCACTCATCACTGGGTTATTATTAGTTTAAATAATAATCTTTAGTTACTTTTTAAAACTGATTAATCTGCTAAACATTTAGTACTTACACTGTTTTTGTAATGTTGGATATCCCTACATAATGGAGTTAAATAACATTGTCATCATTAAGTAACAAACATGTTATCGATTCTTTTAAAGTACAGCCTCTTACTGAGAAATAACCTTCATGTGTATATAAACAAATATTGATTGCTAATTTCATCCCTCTATAATGTAGTAAAATCTGTTGCCCCGTTCCTAAACCAATCAGAAGAGTTTGATGTTTCATTGTGTTAAACCCATAGTTTCTTTTCCAAGCACGTTTTACCCGTTAGTTTTCCCGTCCAATATGTTTTCTTTTAGAAAGCTTCCATTCTTTCTATGCTATAAACTAAAGATAATTCAAAATATCTTATCATATAGGGGTTTTCTTATTTTCTTGTTGTCTCACAATGTTCAACCAATATTGCCATGTGTTGACATGTGAAGGAAATACAATTATGAAAACTTCTAGCATTGAAATAACTAAACCCTTAAAAAAAACTACGAATACAATTTAAAGTTTCAAGTTTAAAGGTGGATAAATTATTTTAAAATGCACGTTTTTTGGTTGCATTTTTCAAATTGCCTGTCTAAGCTTGACAATTTACATCTTCAAATATTTATCGATGTAAATAAATCTGTAAAATCTTTAAATATTTTGTTAATAATTATAATGCACTAAAAGGTACAAATAATAATTCACTCTGTTTATCCAGCAGTGATGGTCATTGCGGTCGAAGGAAGTAAGGTAAGGTAAGGTAGGTAAGTTTAATAGAAGAATAGAAGTAATTACAGCAATCCGCCCAGTGTTTTTATAACTTGCGTAATGTTTGTGAACTTCGATTCAAAGAGCTTGCATTAGATTTCATGGTAAAAATAAGTAAAAAATGTTCCTAAAAATATGATCTAAAATGCTTGGTTTTTAGTATTTAGTATGATGGTCTGTATGTAATAATACATATATCGCACAAAAGTTTGACTTTAAACTTGTACATTTCTTAATTATTTTCAAAGCTGTGCGGCATTATATTTGGAGATTATAACCTGTTCTATTTTAAAATGGGGACCGTTTTAAGTTTCCAATGGCCAGAATCTTTAATTAACAGTTTTTCAATGTACTTTTATGCCACTGAAAAATATTTAATTTTCTTACGTAAACGATGGTATAAGAATTTTAAATATCAGTCAACCTACAGCTGAAAATTAATTACTCATATGATTTGATAAATTGGATATCCGGTCGTCGGGCGGAAAATAAAGCATTTTAGAACCTACGTTAATGTGAACCTTTTTAGTTATTTCGAACCATAATAGATTATACTACTGTATTTGTTTTAAACAGACTTTACGGACACTGGGTGTGTGACTACGTGACATAAAATTCTTCTCCCTACAGTAAGCGTACAGTAATTAAGCGTACAGTAATGATTTTTAAATGTATATGATTTTTCTCTCTATACATGAATTTTGAATGTGCAGTAATGGTTCACTTTCATATTTCTGATACATGTTATCTAAAAACAAATTACCTAGTTAAATTATATTTATACTCGCATAAAAGCAATTGTTTGTGTTCCATTTTTCAGCAAACCTACGTACTCATCACCAATTTTATTCTTATGGAGAATAATTAAAATTGTATATTATATCACTTATTTGTGAATATATTTTTATGAAACTTGGTATGCGGCTTTTGTGGTATTAAGACATATATTATGCATTGGAAATTCGCTGAGTACGCAGGTTTGCTGCGACGGTGTTATTATTTTCTCCCCCTATACATAGAATATCGAGAAAATATTGTTTTCGTCAAAATTTTCGAATTTGAGTTGTTATTGAAAATATTCATTTTGGTGCTCCCTGAACCCAAAAAAGTGGTGTTACGTCATGTCTGTCTGGATATGTACAGAGCTAGAGCCCACACCAATTGGCTGATTTTGATTAAAGTTGGTATGTAGGTACTAAACCACGATGTCTCCAGGTTTTTTATTTTTTAGAATTTTTGTTTTTTAAGGGTAACTATCCTTCAAAAACTGCTAAAAAACATGAAAAATCCAAATTTCTCAAAGTCGGTTCTAACGAGTTTTATTAAACTTTAGTGATTTGTAGAGCTTTACGTTTCCAAAAAAATGACACCACCCGCAATCCTGGAAAAAATTGGGTTCAGAAATCACAGGACTTGAAACATGCAAATTTTGTCCATAAAAAACATAAATGTTAAAAAAGATTACTTATAACCATTAAAAAGAGCTCAACAACTAAATAATTTGGTATTTTTAATTATTATTCTACGATTGCTGGTTGCAGAGAAGATTGAAATTTTCATTTTGCGGTAAACGCAGCACATTGTCTTATGTTATTCTTACGGGGAATACAAAACTTAACATTTCTCTCTTATTTACTGATCAATTTCGTTTAAACTTGATATGCAGGTCAATTTGATTTGAAATTTGATACGCATTGACCAACAGGGGATATTCAAAATATGTTGTAACTTAACAAAAAGGGATTTGGGTGGATATTTCTGAAAACAACTATTTTGGACAATTTTTTGTACATAAATTAATTCGTATAAATTAATTCTATATATAAACCACATAGAACTATTAAGAAAATAATATTAACAACATTATGTAATTTACAACTAAATACAATAATTTCATGTTCATTGTGAGCACTTTTTCGTCTACGCTGAGATGAGGTTAACGTTTGTTACGATATCGAACAATTTCATCAACCGATTGTTTGTTTGTTTTATCGAATGAATTTATGATCGTTGCTCACTGTCTGTTCAATTGTAACTTTCTGGAGAGTCGGCAGGCTTCGGTAACCCAGTGGATATGATGTTAGATCCACGATCATGCGGTCCCGAGTTCAAATCTCACATTTGATGTTTACTTTTTGAAATCTGAAATGTTATAAGTTGACTTTAATTTGTTCGGGGTCAAATCTTATTTTTGTTGTTTACTTTTTTAGGTCTGGCTTTTCTGTTTCATTTTACTTTTGTTTATTTATACTAATCCCTTTATTTGTAATTATGTTGCACAACGAACAGCCACCATACAGTGCTCTGCGGGGTTAAGTAAGTTAAGTTACTATAATTTTGTCATGAACTGCAACCTAGTTGTTTGCTCTTTTGTTCACGCAAACCCACTTGTAGATCCAATTTAACATTGTATTCACAACTTTTGATTTAACTTTTATCTGCCTTTGCTGCAACAAGGAAACAAAATATGTGTTGTTATGCAATTATCAATATAACGCAACCAGGTGAAGCTACATACTAAGTTTTATTAATTTATGTTCATAACTAAGGGAGATATAAAACTTTACTTATTCTCCATAAGAATAACATTAGGGCTGAGTATGCAGGTTTGCTGCTAATGGGATGATCAACAAAAAATCAATTGTTTGTGCAAATACCAATATACCAGTACTACGTGGAGCCACATACCAAGTTTCATCAATCGACATACATAAATAATCGAGATATCAAATTTGATTTATTCTCCATAAGGACTGTGTATAGGCCAACGGACTGTGGAGCAAGACTCCATAAGGCCAACGGACTGTGTTTTGCACTTTGAACATCTTTGCAACGATTAGACGTAGAATCACAGTGTAAACACCAGAATGATTGTTTTGTAGAGCTGAATTGATTGGTAATAGCAAATACGAAGTTTACATTAAAATGAACTGAGGAAAAACCAGAAGCCTATTTCCCATAAGATTAACATGGGAGATTTTATGAGCAGGTTTTTTGGATTTTCTCCGCAACCACTTAACCTAGGTTAATAATTTAAAATACTACATTATTTGTTTTTTTAAGCTCTATAAAATGCTCAAAAACAAAATTGAGTGTTTTTTTAATTTTAGGGTGAAAAGTCTAAAAAGATTTTTGAAAATTTAAAACCCCTATAAACCCCCTTCCCATGTCCGATTTTTCTGGTTTTCGAGCTTAAAGTCATAAATGTAACTTTTCACATTTCAGCCAAATTTCATCGAAATCGGACGTTTTTTATTCAAGTTATCGTGTTAACGGACACATATATATAAATATATATATATATATATTTATTTATATATATATAAATTTGAACGAATAGTGTTTTTGGGATCTGGGGATCTCAAAACAAAAAGTTATCATGGTCTCGGGCTTAAGTCTTACCATGAGACCTATGGTAATAGCTTCTTCCCTATACGGGAAATTTGCTAAAAACTACAATGTCTATGAAGATGAAATTATGCGTTCCAAAAAAACGTCATTCATTAAAAAAATCATATAGGCTTCTGCCCTAAATTACATTTATGGCAATCCTATGAACATTAGTATTTACTGGACCTTGTAAGTTGAAATTCGGTAGGAACATAACTAATACATTAGAACAAAACGCAAGCTCATTAACAATACGAAAACGTTTAAGGGCTTCGCCCCCCGGAATTTCAAAATACAAAATATTTTAACAATCTTGCACCTAATACTAGACTGATGGACTAAAATTCGGTAGGAATATAGCAGATAGCTCAGTGGAGGCATATGCCTACTCCAGATAAAAATATACTCAAGGGCTCTGGCCCACTGGCACTTAATATAAGAGTTTTGATAATCACACTCCAACTACTAAACCAAAAGTGCTGAAATTTGGTACCTTAATAAGAAACAACTTCATCATTATAATTGGGAGTCACGGTGTTGTTCTCTGGAGATTTCTCCCAGACCCTTTGTCGAGAGTGAGACATGGGTGGACGAATCTACGCCTCTCTAAAAAGATCTTTTACGTAGCCAACCACTGCACGTCTGAAATTAAGAGTAAATATGAAAATGTATTTTGGAGAAGATTAAGTGGTTGAGGAGTTTTCTTTTGCCCTTTTAAAAGTTGTGAGCGGGACATGGAAAAACAAATGGAGTCTCATAAACATCTCTCCCTCACTCGGCACAATCGATCTTATTGATCAATCAGGATTTACTGATCGACAGTTTTTTTTTTACCGAAGTTTATAAACAGTTTAATTTGGAAAGTGCCTGGCTCTGTGACGGTACCATCCTAACGTCCACCAATGAACCAGTAACGGAGATCAACATAAATGTCCTCTTCCAAAGCGAGGAACGAACACATAACATTTTTAACACCTTTCTTTTAGCCATGACCACTATCCAACATAGTTCCTCCCCTTAGCAACAGAACCATCTGCCGTTACCTTTTTTTTTATTTGTTCATTAAACATGTACAATTTAATTTAAATTTTCCATGGTTAAATGGGTTGTTGTTGTGTTGTTATCTTCTTTAATTGATCTATTATTTATTCATACAACCCGTACGAAGGAAGCTAGTAAAAAATATACACATTAACTTTATATATCATAAATATGGTAATATCAATAATATCCACATTAAAACTTTCAACCTTTCAACTGATACCTTTCATCTATTGTTCACAAATCAAAACAGTTTAATACATACTGTATCTCCATTTAACTTGTAAATAAAAAATGAAAGTATTTATTTAGTTACACAGAACAATTTGAACTATATTCACTTTTGTATTAGAGTACATGGTTTGTCAACAAATTTAATTAGAAAAATAGAACCTCAACCTAATAGAAGTTGAGAACTGGTAATGTAAAATGCTTAACGATAAATCAAAGAAATGCAATAAAATTCTAAATAAATGTAGCGGAAAAACTCAAGCGCGGGAATGGCTCCGAAGTGAAATATATTGGTTTTTGAAGCTGCAGACTTTCATATGTATGACATACATTTTACTTTCATAGAGTGAAATATTCATACGTTCTTTTCTTATATACTCTAAATTACAAAATGGTAGACGTTTTAGGAAACGTTTAGTTGAATAGAAAACGAACCTACCGATTGCATGAAAACTCATAGGCCCCCTATCAGGTATAAAATATATAAGTAGGAAGTGATGCATGATCAAAAAGCAATATAAAACAAGTTGGTAGTTAACTTCGTCAACAGTCTTTTTTTAATTTATAAATATTAATTATTAAATATTAATATTATTAAATAATATTAATTATTATTAAATATTAAATATTATAAATATTAAATTAGTTTTTAAACTACAATTTATTTTTAAGTGTAATGGATTAAGATGCATGTTGAGACAACTAATGGCCGAATAACCGATCGACCCATTGTCTTGCTGTCCTCCTAGATCCCAATATGGCATGGTTAAAAAATAGTCAATTATTTAAGCAACTCGAAGGATTTTTTTAAAACCTTCTTAATTTTTCCAATGCAAAAATCCCTCATAAACGAACCCCAGCCTTAAACCATCTGCTGTAACACTCTGTTGATAAGCCCTCCTGTATATATATATATATATATATATATATATATATATATATATATATAGATATATATATATCATTAATTGATATTTTATTATATCCATAGGATATCCAGGTCCTCGATAAGGTCTTGCAGTTATGCAGTTCCAGATGTTTTACTATATCATATTCTCTTAACGTAGTGACCGATCAACTAATCAGTATCCAAAAGGATAAGATTGGAACTTTGAGTGGGTGGTGGAAACATAAGTTGGTTTTGAAACGCAGATAGGCTAATACGGAGCCCAAATATATTACCTATCTTTATTAATAAAAAGCTCAGCCAGTTTTAGCAGTTTTTGCTATAAATTGGGACACAACACCAACTTCCTTTTATGGCAGGTTGGATGGATTATTTGTTAAAAAACTCGGATATAGTTATTGCGTAAATTTTGCCACCAATATTAAGAATCAATAAATTATTAAATATACAGTATGTTATGTGTTTTGTATGAAAACAATTGTTTGTGGAATAAGCATAAAGGACAATGCATACAAATCAGTTTACTTTACAACTGTGTAGTTTAAAGGTACAATGAAACATATTTTATAACTTAAACAACAATTTTTGCCTGTTACTTTGGCATGAATAAGTTTACCAAAGATCTCCGAAATGAAATACAAGGATGAAAATATTAAAGTTGAATAAACATTCCTCCTTTGAAATTGCTGAATGCTCACCAAAAGCAAATATTTACTGTAAATTAATTTCTAAGTTGGTAACATTTCTTTGACATTGTAATCTCAATCATCCTTTAGTTTTATATCAATGGTATTTCCTTGTGAAATATCATCTATGATAAAATATTAATTTCCTGCTATTTATTAAGCTAAGAGGTTTTTTACATCTTACAGACGCAACTTAATTGAAATTGCTTGTGGATTTTCAGTTATTGTGGAATAAATAATGGGAATAAAACAACCAGCAATATTTATTTTCAGACTCTAATTTAAAAATTCAAATGGTCTTTGGCTTAAAGCACTAAGGTACTTTTTGTTATGAGTACTTTTGCTATAGATGGCCAGCCTGTAAAATGGATCACTGAATCAACTATAGGGTGAGCTGATTTAGAATACGGTCAGCCGTCCTTGGTCTTTTTAGGTTATCCTGGTTAGTTTTGATTTCCTCTTTGATTGGATGAGTACGGTATTGAACGCATATCACTGCCCAGGGTAGTTTTCCTTGAGGCCGGATGTTTGGCAGAGAAAGCATCGTTACGCTGCAGAACAGTCCTGTCTCTTGTGACTGTCATCATCGCATTGAAGGGCTTTCTTGTACCAGTCAAACCCCTTGCAATTTTCGTAGGAGTGATCGTACCTGGGTCTTCGAAAAAACTCACTCCTTTTGAACCTGAAATAAACCCACCTTAATATGTTGAAGCCTCCGGTTTCGCCTTGTGAGGTACACGGTCAAGCCTCTTGTACCCCCAGAGAGCTCGTAAGTGACGTTATAAATGCTCGTTAACCTCAGAGTTAGTGGAGAGTCAATCAAGGTCCCGAATCCCAACTTCCCAATTCCAAAAGGAACCTTCTCTCTCCGATAGCTTATCTAAAACTTACGGAGAAGCCGGCTGTGTCCTTGAACTATTCCACCCATTTTGATGATAAATTCCTCATTCTGAATAAGTCTGTGGCACTAAACAACCATCCCCAACTTATGAGGATCTTCTTTGGCTTTGATATCACCCAAAACGTCGAAAAAATCCTGTCCTTATAAGGTTTTAATTAGATTTGCTTCGAACTTAAATTTATTTTTGCTTGGTCATGGAGCAGGCCTGCTTGATATCTGCTTCACCACCGTTATTTCCTAAAGCTGCCTCTACTATTATAAAGTTTTGACTAAAGTGATTAACCAATGCTCGAGAAGTTGTTGATGCAACATAGTTTTTTATTTGAAAAATGCGTTCAACTTTTCTTAGAAAAAAGTAAGACTTTAGGAGAGGGAATGGAGTGGTTAGAACTTTTACGTTTGGGACAACTTAAATCTGCCATTTGTCGCAGTGCCTTTGTTAAAGAATCATTCTAACAGAAACTTTATCTTAGGTAGTAACAAGACCCCACATGGTTAGTTTTTCCGTATAAAAACGTAAGTCTAAATGGCGTGGAAAGACCCTTGTAACCTTTATAAATGAACCAATTAAAGCATCATAAAATAAGACTCACTTTATTATATTATTTTTATAATGCTGAAAGTTTGCAATTTGTCTAAACGTGCCAATTGCTAAAATGGCACATCTGAAATTCGATAGGAAGCTAGCTAAAACTCTAACACACATCACTGGTATTCAAAAATTGTATATTTACTTTCATGCATAAACTGACTGACAGGTTTAGCATAAATCTTGTAATAAGCTAGCTAATACACTTGCTGACGTAAGACTTTTCCCAATACATAAAACCTTTGAGTCTCCTCCCAACCGGCAATCAAAACTATTATTTTAAAATTAAAATCACTTTCAAAATCTAAGCCAAATAGTGTCTATACATAATACTAACAGTGATGTTGAAAATTTGGAGTATGGGGTGATTCAGGGAAGTACAACTGAGCCCTTATTTTTCTTAATATATATAAATAACATCACAAAAGTTCAAATTGAGGGGAATTTGTTCCTATTCGTAGATGATATGGCACTGGTGTTCCATGGGCGTACATGGGACGAGACCTTTGCTCCGGCGTCGCTGGACCTAATGAAACCTAAGCGGTGGTTTGATCAAAACTCCCTGACCGTCAATGACGCTAAGACCAGTTATCTGCCACTTTATTTCATGAAAGACAGCGGCTCTGATGTACGAGTGCTCAAAATGTACTCCAACCAGGGATCGGCTGCATGCAGTTGTGGGGGAATTGCATGTGTGGAGCAATACAAATATCTAGGAGTAATTTTCGATCATAAGCCAAGTTAGTCTCATGATCATGACGTGCAGTAGATTAAACAAATACTCTGCAAATTAACTTTCACTTTCTCTCAGCTGAGTAAAGTGTATGCCAACACAGGATGGCATATTTTGCAAATGTCCAGTCTGTACTACAGTACGGCGTCCTGGCGTGGGGTGGGGCGAGTTCCTACGTTCTTGAACCGCTGGCAATAACCCAACGAACAATAATCAAACCAACCCTAAAAAAATCTGTAAGATATCCAACTCTTGATATGTTCAATGAATTTAATGTACTGGACTTGAGACAAATATTGTTGAAATATCGGTAGAAACAACAACCCAACTAGAAACAATGTAAATTTAGGTTTTTAATTTTCTAAATTATACCAAGCTGCTGGCATAATGAACCAATTCTATCTAGCACATACCTTATACCGTAATATTCCGTACAAAGTTATCAGATTTTGGCAGCGAGGTTCTTGGTAACTGAGTGGCTGTAGGACATCGGTCCCGGCGCGGCGGAGCGGCTTGTTTGGTCCGTCTATTCGTGACACCATAAATTTCTTTGACTTAACTTTCACTCCACTTGCCTTTCCAGCCAATAACAATTAATAGTTTCAATTACATTAACTGTACTTTTTTCAGTTTATCGCAAACTTGAAAGAAAAAGAAAAAAATTGCTTACATCATTCTCTGATAAAAACATGTTCAAAACTTTAAGATATTTGTTCTTGTTCTTATTTTTTTTTTAAATAATCACAGTAAACAATTAAAGAATCTAAGTCTTAGATAGGTATACAACTTTTTGTAAACCGTTAATTTAGGTTTAGAGATTGGGGCGTTAATTTTTCTAAAAGCTCTTTGTTTTATACTATCGAAACGATCTTAAATTCTAATAAAAATATCTTTAGAAATTCAAAAATATAGAATCTTTGAATAAGTAAAACTTCAAGAAATCTACATAAACCATTTGTGAGTTACACGTGATTATTATAAAATATATTTGCAGTATAATTAGTGGTTTTATGTCAGTATAATAACATCCACCCCAAATGGCTAAGCCATATTAAAGTTTTGAGTTTACTAGTGCATAATAAATAGCTCTCATTAGTTAAGGATTTCTTAACATATAAATATTTCTAACATAATCTACTAGTTTTGCTTTTACGTAATCAAAATGATGCTTCCTTCGAAACTTCCAATGAAGTTTCGAAGCTACATTTAGTCCTGAAATTTTATCACACCAACTTGCTCTATTAGTGGGCATGAACAGTTTCTTAAGTAACATGTTATTTCATGATATTTTAGAGAAGAGAGAACATATCGTCTTTGTAACGTAAAGATCATGAACCTCGTTATGGGACTCAAATTTGGGAAGAAGGATGGTCATATACCTCAATACTCCCGTTTTCCATCCAATGGATCTCCGCCATATTGGCCTTTTACGCCTCTGTTATTTACTAATAAATAATATTATTATTAATATCATGCATCAACAACAGAATTGGCTACACCCGATTGAAGAATTCTTAAGGGGTGTGCCCCTCTGGCTTCTAAATTTGTCTTCGATTAGAAGTCATATTACAGAATCAATAACTTTAATAATTCACGGTACCTCATAAACAACATTTTGAAAATATATTATACTAATGTTAACTACCTTATAATTTACTTACTATGCTAATACTAATATACTGTACTAACTTAGCACTATGATCGCGGGTGAATCCGCGACGGGTAAATACTAGTTATATATACTATTTACCTATATTACGCTGATAATATCGACTAAAAATTAAAACTGCGAGGTTTAGTCTCCCTAAAACATTTATGATCCGCTGATACAGTTAGTTGATTTGCTGATACACTTCATTAGTTTACCGATAATCAAATCAGCGCTATCGCAGATAATAGGGGGTTTCCAGGCTTAACACGATTTAATTAACGAAAACGTTTTACCTGTTAAATAATCGTTGGATACGTCTTAGTATGATGGATCTTATTTATGCATACTTTATACAATCATAAACTCTTAAAAATATATATAACCAACTCAAATAATTAATACAACGCGCTAGAAAGAGTTAAATAAAAAAGTATTCATCAAAGGTGTGTTACATGAACGGCACGAACTCCAAATCAAAACTAAAAATTAATCTATGAGTGAATTACTACATATTTACATTTAAATTGCTCCTGACACTAAAATATCTTTATAGAGTATACTCAATTATTTATTTTACTCTTTTTACCCTGTTTTAATAATTATTGGAGTCGGTTAGATTTTGTATTAAAAAGTGTTGGTTCATTATGTTTTTCAAAGTTTCAAGATTGTGAAAATACTGCTAGTTAGTTTTTTATTTTTGATTACCCCTTCCTCTTTTTCTAGAGGAATTTCTGAGGATATGGTTTGTTTCTCTATATTATATACTTACCAGTAAAATAAAAAACTGACTCTTCACCACGTTAGTTTTACTATTATAACTGACTGGTTGTTTTTGAACATCTGTTCTTAATTTATTGTTGGAAAATTTTGTATGGAATAGTGAGCAATTAGCATGACTCGCACGGTGAATCGTAACCCAGGGACCACCATCTAAGTTCATATCGTGACGGCTGAATCCAAATTTACCGATGATTTAAGGGTCAGGCAAAACATCCAAATTCACCAACCCCAAAACAGGTAGAAAACCCAGGTCATCAAGTCATCCAAATTCACCAATTTTTGCCTAGTCGGGATTCTGACCCCTGGCCATTGTGTTTGTTTATTTCCCGCATGAATTAGCACCAATTAAACAATCCTTTCCTTCCTAATTTAATGTGGTGGTTTTAGGATAAGAGTCTTGTCATGAATCCGCGTTTCTGTGTTTTAGCCGGAAATTTTGGCTTTTTGGTTTATTGATAAGAGTAAACTTATACCAACGTGATATAACCTTACCTATAACTAACTAGTGTACCAACCATTCTGTTAAATTTAGTTTTATCATGTTTTTGATGACATCTTTTTTTAGTAGTGTTCTTTAAACAGACACGTTCCTTTCACTCTAAGATGTCAAAAGTTAATTTCAACTCATTAAAATAACCGCAAGGAATGAGACATAAACGAAACATGCATTCCTTAACCCATTTTACCGAGTTTAGTTATGTATTCTGCAGCAAGCGGATTCCCGAAATTAGTGGATTTGGATGTTTTACCGGCCTAGGTGTCCTACCTGTTTTGGGGAAGGTGAATCGGGATGTCTTGACCGACCATTAAACCATTAGTTAATTTGGATACGGCTATCGTGACCCCCTGAACATGTTTTGGGGATCTCCAAAAATTACAAATTTTTCAACGAATAAAACAAGTAGTGTCTTTTTGCAACTAGGGACCTCAAAACAAAAACTTATTACGGTCTTGGGCTTAGGTCTTACCATGCCACTATCGGCAATAGCTTCCTCTCTACAGGGGAAATTCGCTTAAACTGGGGATACATTTTTTTCTCCTTAAAGGTTATCATGATCATACAAAATATGAAACAAATACTAGTAATAATTACTCTAATATTGTATTTAACCAAAATAATATAAATACATAGGCATTTGTTGATAACATTTGTTTTTTGCTGAATCCTAGACTGTTTTTATGAATAAGGTTTGCTTGCTAGACAGGACAGATGACAAAGTTGTTTTTCTTAAACGATAAAAACTCAAGACTACCTTGATATGCAGTCATGCAAAATGTATAGTAGTGTAACAAGTCCTATGTTATGAATGGGATTGTTTTTTTTAGACCACATAATTCTAATTATTATTTAAACATTTTAATTTGAAACTTAATCAAATAAAATTGTTGAGTATAGATCAATACACATTTCATTGACAGCGATGTCACCTCAGGGCTAAAACATTTTCGCTCTACATAAACAAAAAAAAAACAGTACAAAATGCCAAAGAAAGCAAATAATGATATTAATGCGTTGATTGCAAGGCGTAAGACTTACGACGCGGGCGGTTGCTTAGCAAGGAAACAAATAAATTGATCATGATTAAACATGATTAACGCAGTGAACGTGTTAATTTGGATCAATCATGCATGGTTAAACAACTTAAAAACCAACTTTCAATTTCAGGCAAAACTAATTGTTATTTACCGAAAAAAGCTCAGTCCTCATTGTGCATAAAGAGGTTAGATAAATTTGCATTTAGAAGGTTTTTTGTATTAGTTGAATCTCTTTTTTATTTGAAAGTAAGATCATGTTAAATATGTTTGGGGCAAAAAGCTTTAGTTGTTGGAAATAATTTTGATTTAAATCCTCGTATGGACTACAAAAACAACAGTTGCTTTTATAACAGTTAGTTTTTTTAACACTAAACATACAGAACGACTGGTTACACGTTGACCGCGTGTGACGCTGACACCGTCAATGTGGACCATAAACTGCTGAGCCGTTTTTTGATGTTCCGGAAATTACTTCAACTCATAACAAGAATAGTATTGTCATTTTCACACTTAGTAATCACACCTGGGTAGACATATTATTATCATTCGATACGTTTTGTGTTAATACGACTATTCATGAGTACTATGCAGTGCACAACTAATAGTTCAAAATATAACGAATTCTTCGCTAATTAAATATATTTGACTGAAACCAAACTTAAAAACTTAGTTGATTGAAGATTGGCCACTGTAGATATCAAACAAAACATTTATAATTATCTAATTGGCGACTTATTGTTTTTAATTAATAATACTGGTAAAGTGTAATTTAAACCAATGTTACTTTAGAAAATAATTTATTACTATTACAAATGTGGTTTATTCCAATAAGAGATAAAAAATAAACAAGGTTACCGGAATAATCACGGTAAGGTAGATAGAGATTTTTTGCGGAAGCAAAGAACAAGTTTGTAGGAGTATAGTTCTGTTTTTTATATTTCCTTCTTCACAAATAACACGGTTTTTTATATTTTCTATAGTTTAGTTTATATATAGACCTATATTTTTATCTTTTTGGCATATTAGGTCAAGAATGTATCTAAAGGATACTCAATATCAAAATAAATAGACAACGCTGCAGAATTTTTTGCTTCATGAACAATGACTATTTTTATCGATGTGTCGAATTTTGCAATAAGGTGTAAATGAACAGTCTAATTTTTCTTAATTACTCTCACTGGGCTTGGCAATGACAAGAGTAATTGGTAGAAACCGGTTGTTTTGTACCACGTTGTCCAAATACAGTTACGGTAGCTATATTTATAGTCTCATATTTAAATACGTTTTTGGTAGTTTTCTTTTACAGTTATAAGGCGTATTTTATTACATATTGTTGAACTGTTACAACAAGTGGCATGCTCATCAAGAAGTTTCATATAAATAAGCCAAACTAAAATCTAGTGAACCAGTTCTAGAAAATGTAATTTATTTCACAGAAAATAACTGGCATTATATATATTATACAATATACTGAGATGTCGTTATTACTCACGAAATGGTCGTGCACAGTGATACATGATGTGGGCACTTCAGGGAAATCATTCTATTGTCGTCTCCCATTTATTGGTAAGCAGGATTATATAACCACATGTAATAGGTTATTACATTATATTATATTACATTATATTAAATATTGTCCAACCGGATTACTTTTAACTCTACCTAAAATTGGTATGCCTGTTTGGAAACCTTTTAGGCTTTTTCATCTCTTGTTGAACACATCCCATTCATTTCATGTTCCATTCAAAGTCCATAGTACATTTTAAGACGATACAAATTTATTTTATAATCGGTCTTGTAATTCTTGACAAATAATACCTATATAGCGTATAAACAATTCAAATGAAAATACACATTTTATACTAAAACAGAAAGAAACCTATAAAGATGTCCTTAGAATTGTCCTGGAAGTTTCTTCACAATTCTGATTTTGATAATGATTCAATCAACTTGCTTTAAGTTCACTGTCTCAGATTTTATTGATTTAATTTAAAGAATTAAAAAGCTTCTTACTATAATATACATATAATTGCTGTAGTACTACCTATATATTTCTAGATCCATATTATACACAAGCCTTCAAACCATCATTGTGAAAAACAGTCTATGAACCTTTTAGTTATTTGTCACACTTGTACACTTTTGAGTTTTGTAAAATAAATGTTAGTATCAATTTATTTGCTTATAAAAATACTTTTATTCTAAGACTAACCATATGGTATTACCAAAACCCACACGAACATATATATAGTATACATAATATGGTATTACTGCTGGTCAATATTTATGATGAACAATTAATTTATTATTATATATAGACAATCCATTTAACTTGGCTGTAAAAATACCTGCAGCTGATTTTAATAACACATAATTTTTGTATGTTTTTTTGTTTATTCTCAATGTTTATGAATCATGGTGAGTTGTAAACATAGATTTTTATTATCAAATCATTCTCGATTTTAACAATATACGGTCCTCCATACAAATGAATTTGATAATCAATAAATTCACCTTAATCCTACGTTTAGTGGCCCTTGACGTGCCGGATTATGGACTCTGACTATCGATACTATTTATTAACTATTGAAATTTTGTGTAAATGATGCAATATTTGTAACTGTCCATAATGTTATTTATTGATATACTTGAATTTTAATCTTTGTTTTTGTTGTATTTGTAATCATGGCTCCTACAACAACAATTGAGTTTAAAGCGTCGACGTATGAACTTTCGACTAACATGATTAAAAAGCGTTTTACTACGATTTTCGATTCAGTCAATGGTATAACTGAACAATCACAATCAGTTTCCATTGATCAAACAAAAATGATAAAGGTATATTTGCTTGAAGTCAACAAAAAGCTTAAAGAGTTTGAAATCAGTCTTTAACGCGCTTTGAGTTTGTCTGAAGCTGAATAAGTTCCGGATGACACATTAAACCGTGATCAGGATGAAATAAATGAACTCTTTGTGAATATTTGTGGTTGCATTGAGGCTTTCTTGCCTGTTGACGAACCGAACTCATCGGGTTCATCTATTGTTCGTCAAGACTCGTCTCCAAATCATAACTCTCCAGTCCGATTACCCAAATTGGATTTGCCTAAATTTTCAGGAGATATTTTTACTTGGAATAATTTCATAAACCTTTTTGATACTACAATTCACAACAATTCATCTATTGACAATGTACTGAAATTCAATACCTATTAAGTGTAGTAAGCGGAGAACCACTGAACCTAATCAAAAGTCTGGAAATTAGTTCTGCAAACTACAATATTGCTTATGGCATATGAAGAAAAAGGTTCCATAACATTCGTAGGTTGCAATTTTTTCATTTGCATCAATTGTTGGACTTTCCAACTATTACTGTGTCAAATTTCAAAGGATTAAGGCAATTTGTTCGCTTGTTCACTGAGCATTCTCAAGCGTTAACTGCATTGGACTGTAATGTTACCGGTAATAATCCATTGCTTACTACCGTACTATTACGTAAAACGAACGGTGAATTACGTAAACAAATTGAAGTTTTTAGATCTACTGATCAATCAACCGTACACACTTTACCGGAAGTTAATGACATTATCAGGTTCTTAAGTTCGGAATGTATTCGTACAGAAGATGCTGCCATTCATGATGTTAATCGACCCCCTGTCCCTAGTGGTACCCAAGGTCGTAACAAAATATTCTTTCCTAAAAGATAGTTTGATCAAAAACGAGAAGTCACTATGATTGCTACACAAACTACACCAGTACAATCTTTTATACCGTATCAATAAACCCATATAAATGTTTCATGTTTTGCATGCAAGCAACCTGGTCATGCGGTATACTCATGCTCAATATTTCAAAATAAAACACCCCAAGAACGCTACCAAGTTGTCAAACAGAGTAAACATTGTGTTGTTTGTTTAGATAATCATGGTTTAAAAAAATTTAAATCACTGGTTACATGTTCAAAATGTAACAAACGACACCATTCATTGCTATATTTTTCTGGACCCTCAGCCACTGTTTCCAAACATAATAATGTTAAATATTCATCTCAACTTGTTGACATCAATCGTAAATTTCAACTTAAAGGAATGTTCGGATCATGCTCTCGAGTCTGATATGACCGTTACACTAACATATCAAGACAAATGTTTATCAGATTCATCCAGAACTACCATCCTTTTGGGGACCTTGTTAGTGAAACTTACGACATCAGATGGAAGTATGTATGATTTAATTAGTAAACGAGCAGCTAATATTTTAAAGGTGCCTAGACATAAATCGATATCAAACTTACAGGTATTAATCAAAATGTTACTCAAAATAAAGGTCAGAGTTATCTTGATATTGAAACCCTGGCTGGCGTTCGAATTTCGTCACGGCATCCAATGTTAATACTGCTACATTTTCCTGAAGTTTTTCAACGTACTCAACGATTTGTTTTGGCTGATATCACATTTCATGTATCTGGACGTGTTGATGTTATCCTAGGTTGTTCTTTGTTCCCTCAGCTATTTACTCACGAAGTATTTTCTTTGGGACCAGAATTGCCTTATGTCATGGGCACTCATTTTGGATATGTTGTAATGGGTTCTTACCCTTGTATTTCTAATCCTCCAGAGCATGGAACATCACTTCCGTACCCAAATTTAAATGTATGTTTACATGCTGTTTCTGATGTTGATTTACACTCCTCACTTCAACGCTTTTGGCAACAAGAGGAACCTCCAGTTTGTCAACTTAAAAGCGAAGAGGAGAAGCTTTGTGATGAACATTTTGCGCAAACACATACGAGGGATGAAACCGGGCGATACGTTGTTCGCCTTCCGTTTAAAGATGCTCAGACTGTACTTGGTTCCTCGAAATCTGCTTCTGAACGTCGTGTCGTTTATTTTCAATGGAACGTAAGTTCAATACAGATTCCCGTTTCTCAAAGTTATACCATGATTTTGTAAATGAATATGTTGCATTAGGCCATATGTCAGAATTTAGTAATGTAGATTTGCCGTCTCCGCAGTATTTTCTTCCTCACCATGGGGGTTTGAAAGAAAACAGCAGTACGACCAAACTTAGAACTGTTTTTGATGCAAGCTGCAAGAGTAGTAATAGAGTTTCCCTTAATGATGTTTTATTCACGGGGCCTAAACTAAAAACAAACATCAGTGATATACTTATGCAATTTAGATGTCACAATGTTGTGTTTTGTTGTGACATAAGACAGATGTACCGCCTAATTTTGGTACACCAGGACGATCACAATTTCCAATTAGAACTGTGATGATACCTTTGCTGTAAAAATACATGCAGCTGGTTTTAATAATACATGATTTTTGTATGTTTTTTTTTGTTTATTCTCAATGTTTTTATTCTATCTTAATGTTTTTTTTGTCATGTACTTACAATTTATTTTTGCAATTCTATAAATTATGTTTTATAACTTTCATGAAAATGTGCGAAAGTCTAACTTGTAATCATTGTAATAAACTAGGTTTTTTATATATTTCATTATAGCATATAAATGAATGATGGTGAGTTGTAAACATAGATTTTTATCATAAAATCATTCTCGATTTTAACAACACACGGTCCTCTATCTAAATGAATTTGATAATTAGTATATTCACCTTAACCCTCCAACTGCACATATTATATTGCATTACTGATATTTGTATTGTAGTAAATTATTTATATCAAGTGACGATTACATACCAAAAAGTGCTATATTAGTCATAAAGATAATTTATCAAACTAAAGAAAACTTATTATTTTTCTTGTTACAACTGATAAAGTGGGCACTTTGGGTAACAAATAAAGAACAAGCAAGAATGTTAAACCAGCACACAAGCAAGTTTTTAACAACTAGCATTTAAATTGTCATCACCAAATGGAACCTGGATTGTCTCCTAGGTACGTGACTAATGTATTGTGTGGTAGCTGAGTCATATTGCCAAGTTGCCAAACTTGTAAGATTCAATTCTGTACAATAAAGCATTAAAAGTTTTAAATCATTGGGTTTTTATTCGCGATCACTAAGTTAAATGTACAAACAAGTCTTTGAAATTATATAAAAAGAAAATCAGTGAAATGAAATAAAAATACCAATCTGACTAATATATGAAAACCTTCTTTACAACTGGATATTGAAAGATTAGGTTGCGTTATGAATCTTCAGGATTTAAACTATAATTTTTGCATAATAATTGAGTTAATATTATCTCTATAAAAATATTTGTATGGTTGAAGGTCGTATATAAACCTGACGGGAAATGATTGAGTATTTCACATTGGCAATAATCAGCATATTGATTGCACTTGCCACCTAGGGTGTCGAATCCTAGGGTGGGAATTTGCTAGATTGCATAACTTTAAAAATGCGACTGCTTATAGAGTGGAAAGTTACATCACTGGCTTAGAGAAACAATATAATCAAACAATATAATTGCGTTTAAAGGTCACACTGCCACTGTAAAAAGTGGCCAAAAATTGAAAACGCTATCTCTCCACTCTCTACCGGAGTACGTCTAACATGACCTGACACAGAACATTGTCATCTAGTATCAATATGCAACACATTTTCAGCTTAATTTAACCATACGTTAATTTTAAAGGGAAGTATAAGCAACGTGTTTTTATAATTTTTGGTTAGTTTTAAATAATATATTGTATCATGTAAAATAATTCATAAATAAACTTGAATGAAATAATATTTTTAAATAGATACTAAATTTAAAATTCAATTTATTTGGTTAGTAAACGCGTATTTCGTTTATACAAGTACTGTAACAACCTTTTTCAGTTAAATAATATTTTATAAAGGATAATTTAGTTAGGGTATATCATCAGTCCTCTTTAATAGTTAATCCAGTTATGAGCTATATTTTGTTATTTTGGGCACTCTCTATGTATTAGTGTTTTTGTTACTGAAAACGGCGGTCGGATGTAGGTGGAAACGGATGCCACTAGCACTGTGACATGGCCGTCAACATCAGCTAATTGTTGACACTGGCGCTGACCTGACTGTAGTAACTCTGCACCGGACTAACTTTTAGGCCATTTCATACCATGAGGTATGTCAAGGGAGTGGATACCTAAGTAATGTTCTAGGGTACTGTCGTATTGTGTTGTACTGTCCTGCCTGTCTATGTGTGATAAGGATTCTTAGCAAAAAAATAACATGCCATTTTATAACTTTTTACATCCAAAAGTCAAATCAATAAAATATGAAAGAGCATTTTGGTTTTAGGAATAGTTTAGCATAATATTTTGTAACTAAAATAACTATAATTATTAAAGCGACAAATTCCGTACCGTGAAATATGAATGATTTTAATACACACATTAAAATCAACCAATCACAAACACTATTTGTTTGAAATAAAAATACATAATATAAGACTTTTTAATTAGTTAGATTTACGTTATACATACTTTAAGAAAATCCTTCTAATCGAAAGAATGAAAAACAGCTGAATCATCAAGCCTTACTATGTATCTTCCATAGGTAGGGTCACGAATAACGAAGGAAATATTTCAACACTATACAGAGGGGTGCAAAAGTAGGTAAACAGTGCATGAAATAGTTTTAGTGATCATATTACGAGCCATGATGTTATGATTTTAACTACATAAAAATAACACAGTAAACCATTATCAGCTGTTAGCTTTAAATGTATTAGTAGGGTCACGAATAACGAAGGAAATATTTCAACACTATACAGAGGGGTGCAAAAGTAGGTAAACAGTGCATGAAATAGTTTTAGTGATCATATTACGAGCCATGATGTTATGATTTTAACTACATAAAAATAACACAGTAAACCATTATCAGCTGTTAGCTTTAAATGTATTAAACAGCTGATAGTAACTAGCTTAAACACTACCAACCGGGTAAAACTGTTTGCCTATTTTTGCACCCCTCTGAATAGCTTGTTATTGTTATAATCTTTAACCAATATAATTAAATTATTTTCATAAAACTGTTTCAATTCGGAAAAGTGTCACTATTAGTCGCAGTGATCAAATTAAATTAAACAAAACTGCTTTATTTTTGTGTATAGTAGACATATTGTGAATGTTGTTATGTTTTCCAGCAAAAAAGAATTATGTATTCTTATCTGAAAAAGTACCATAAATCATTTCAGTTTGATAATATAGCCTTAATTATTTTAGATGGTTACAAACTTAACAAGTATATAGTTACTTGCTTTGCTGATGCTTCGTCATCAGATGTTCGGCCGCCGGTAACCTGATCACATATATTTTATATACTGTTCTGTTTATCTTCAACCCACTAAAGTTCTGAAAACGGAGAAATCTAATCACAAATCTACTAAATATTTGCATTGTTTCCAAAGTAAAATGTTATTAGTATGACGGCAAATTATAAACTTGGATACAAATTTAATCAGAATTACTCGACAAGTAGTTTTTTATTTGAAATAAAAACTACTTTTTAGAGTAATTCTGATTAAATTTTAAGTATTGTTTTCATACAGGAAGGCTTAGAAGCATTGCATTTTTTTGTTACATCGTCAGTAATATAAATTTCGTGTTATTCTGGAAAAAACATGTTTTCATCTTAACAAAAGAAAAGGATATAATAAGGGCAAGATTTATTTCCATAATACAATTCATCATCATAAAAAAAAACAATCTGGGGCCCCACAGAGAAGGGACCATGAGCATTATGATATTGTCTTGGCAGAGAACGCAAGCTGTAATACGCTTTCTTTCATCTCATACTGCTGACGTTTTATTCTGTTTGTCTTACAACATAGCTTATCATTGGTTTATTAGCTTTAGTAGGGTAAATAAATCTCGTTTGGTGTAAAACTTCACCACTTAAAATTTTCAAAATAACCGATTTAAGATGTGTTAAAAGTTCCAAAAGTAATAACAATATTTTTGAATAATAAAGACCTGATTAATTGAACTCTAAAGGCTTAAAATATAAAAAAGTTATACTTTGGTTGCAATGGAACGTCTCTTCAATGAGTTTTCAAACGGGTCTGATGCTGGTATATTAGCGTTTTTCCGCTTAATTGAATATCCTAAAAATTACCGCTTAATCTACCTAGTAGCTTGTGCTTGTTTGAACGGCAAATAAACAAACAAATGAAATTTTTGTATTGGTAAGTAGTTTAGTCTTAAAGTAACAAATTAAGGAAAACATGTCGTAATAAAACGACTCCAGAATATGTATTTACCAAGAATTTTGTTTGAAATTATATCCAGTTGTTTTAGTGTAACCTTAAGCTATTTTTCATTGCGAGTGCGCCAATACCATATCTAAACGTTTTGAAAGGGAACGGTGAAAAGCTTGTGTTGGTTACTATCTAAGGTCGACCTTAAGTTAATGGAGAGACATGGATTTATTGAATAAGGCCTCTAAACAAAAAGTATACATCTAGTAGGGTAGGTTGAACCAACGAACTTAATACACCCAGGGTGCAAGCACATGTTAATCTCCCAAGTAAAAGTGAAGCCTACATGGTGGCCGCTATTTTCTCTTTCCACCCTCCATGATTAAAGCATCCCAACTCACTACAGACCACAAAATTATGTAATCTGAAATTTATGTATAACCACTATCCATGCATAAAAAATAACAAGTTTTCATAATCACCATGTTTTAAAGTGTTTTTACGATTGAATAATGAACATGTTACAGCATAAAGATGATGTTATAAACATCTTATTTAAAAAATATGTTTTTAAAAACATATTTTTGATTGTGTGTTTGCTATAAACAGTTTATCTCTGTGGTTTTTTAGCGAATTTCCACTATAGGGAAGAGGCTATCACCATACCATGGTAGGTCCTAGGCCCGGGACCATGATAACTTTTCGTTTTGAGGTCCCCAGATGTCAAAAACACCATTCGTTCAATACAGTATATATATATATGTGTGTGTGTGTGTGTGTGTGTGTGTGTGTGTGTGTGTGTGTGTGTGTGTGTGTGTGTGTGTGTGTGTGTGTGTGTGTGTGTGTGTGTGTGTGTGTGTGTGTGTGTGTGTGTGTGTGTGTGTGTGTGTGTGTGTGTGTGTGTGTGTGTGTGTGTGTGTGTGTGTATATGTGTGTGTGTGTGTGTGTGTTTCACGATAACTTTCGTAAAAATGGTCCGATTTTGATTAAATTTGGTACAAATGTGTAAAGCAACATTTATGACTGTTAAGTTCGAAAACCAGACAGATCGCTTTATCCGAAGGGGTATTTTATGGGGGTTTTGTACCCTAAAAGTGTTTTTTTTAGTTTTCTACATATAATATTTTAAGAAATCTAATTTTAGTTTCCACCATTGGATTTGGCTTAAAAGAACGAACAATTTGGTGTTTAGATCATTTCTCTACGTCAATTGGTTACTGAGATATTGAAAGTGCTAAACACAGTACGTTGTCCTATGTTATTCTTATGGAGAATAAGAAAAATGGTATATCTCGCTTATTTATAAACGTATCCGGACGAAACTTGATACAGTATATGGCTTCATTTCGTTGTGGTCTATTGATAATCGTTCAAAAAAAAAAATTTTTTGCCGATGGTTCCCGTAGCAGCAAACCTGCGTACTCAGCGCCCATGTTATTCTTATAACATTTGCTTTATTAACTCGCTAAATATTTGTGCTGGAATGATGAAAGAGGCTTAAATCTGTTGCCTCACTAATTTCCATCTTTTTATATGTATTAATTTTACATCCGGGGCTCTTCTGACCCTTTTTGGGCCCAAAAACTCAAAATTTGAAAGATTGATCCCAAAAAAGGGGTTAGAGTTTTCCGATTGTTTTGCTCAACGAACTTGTCCAACTGATTGTAGAAAGGAATGTCCCTACCAAATTTGAAGTAAATCGGACAAAAAATGCGCCTGCTAGAGTGAAAACACACAAATATATACAGGATGGAGTCAGGTCACCCGTCCAGCATGTATAACGGGAGATCGGATTGGTCTAAAGTCATCAAACAAAATTCCTCCTAACTAAAACGCATATGGGCTATCTATTAAAAATTTTGTTTACCAAAACTATGCACAGGATGTTCCAAAACTGAAGGTCACGGGTTCGAATCTCAAAATTTTCTTATGTAAACATAGGAACATTTATACATAATTAAAGGTCTCGTTAAGAAAAAACATTTTGGCAATAATAGAATTCACTTATCTTTATCCGTTTAAAAATGGCGGCCATTTTTGTGTAAAAGATTGACATTTACGGAATACCCTGTATTGTCTAAACTACTACTCGTATATTTTTTCCCGACTCAAGTTTCTTACTCGTCATAAACTCAGCTTTACTCTGGTATGCCACATAAAAGGTTTTTTGAAAAAATTCTAATTTCGAAAAAATTTTATTTTGAAAATGCCTATTTTCCAAAAATTCAAAAAGTCAATTAGTAGGGTATATAAAAAACCATACCATTGAAAAGGTCTTGTGAATCCTAGAAACTTTCTAATTTACACCAACCTTGTATCTCTTTTCGTTTTTCTGCAATCAGCAAGAAACATTATTTTACTTTATGAAATGCATGTTAATTGCTTAACACATAAAACGAATGTGGCCACGGAATACATACAAGTGTTATGTACAATAACGTTCCTTTAAATTAATAACGGTTTACTGATACCACCATATGACTGATCCATAAAAGGCCTACAAACATTTACTGAAGTACAAGAACAGAAAGAAAATGTTTGAAGTTTAACAAAAACGTAACGATCCTTATTGTTGGAATTGTAAAATAACAACTAACATCAGTGTGAGATAATATGTTTATCTCTATACAGGGAGTTTATTACGCAATCTAGGTTTTAGAAATCTAGTTTATAAACAGTATACATATCTAAAAAGTGGTTTTTTACTTTTGGTCTTGAAAAAAATGTAAAATTATTCCTAAGTCGCAAACTTCATAATTGGAAATAACATTTCCCGCAACAGATGGTAAAAAGAAAAAACACCTTAAACATTTATGTAACAGTCTGCTCTTGACAATCAGCAAATTTGAGGAACAATAGTACATTTTAAAGTAATAACATCAAATTAAATAAACAATGTTGTATCCATGAAAGAAGCTAATTAAGAATACAGTAAATTAATACTAATACTTATACTTTTGGCATAAAACTCTCTTTGGATAATGCGATTTTTGGGTCCACAACAATGCATCTTCTAACGTGTTTACCTATGATAATAAAATATATTATAGAGTTTGTTCATGGCTTCTTCAATAGTTTTCATAAACGGCACTTTTAGGATCTAGGGATCCTAAAACAAACACGCTTTATTTTCCCTTGGCATAAATTTTTCTATGGCACTATACCTATCTACGGCAATACCTTTTTCCAAAGAATAAATTTGCTAAAATATAGAACTATAGAACTACGTATCGGTAACAAATTCGATTGTAAAGTTAAATTTAAACGAAATTACTCGTTACAGTTTCAGTTGCTTGTTGATTGGGCGTCTGTTGCAATTAGACTTCACTTAACTCCCGCATTTGTGTGCTAACGAGTTCGTTTTGCTGGTCCTTTGGAAAACACTTATTCGTTTTACCTTGAAAACATCACTGAATTATATAGAACTCAATAGATTGTGCTATATGGATTAATGTTGCATTACGTTGTATGATGTAAGATGAACAAAAGTTTAATGTATACTTGTCATAAAGACACCTAGAACTAAATATTAGTGATAACAAATTTGCAAAAAATCACGTTTTCATTGTTTATGTATTAAAATTAACTTTTAACGAGTATCAAAATAAATATCAATAACACATACTTGCCGAGTCCATCTATATGAGGTGAAATTTATTTAGTTAGGATTAAGGAATTATGTTATTCAAATAAACCTATATTTTAAAAACCTTACCACTTGAAAACGCTCAGTGACATCGAACAAACTTAATATTTCACCGTTTTATATTGAATTGTCAGGTGAATATAATTATCTTCAACTGTTGGTCATTTGATTTCTGATATATTAACCCATTTTCTATGTTTGTCTAATAGTATACACTAATTATTGGTTAATGTATAATATGATTGTACATAATTAATATAATCATTAATGGGTTTTCTTTCGTCATTACAGATTCCTTAAATCAGTCTACAAATCCAAACATTCTTCAAGCTCGAACATTCTTTAGATATTTATCCCAATTAATGCCGAAACATTGACTGATGAATTACATTGTAATCACTTGTATGCCCGGCAAACTGTAAATATTGATTCTAAATGATAATTGAGTCATGGGTAAGAAACAAATTATTTTATTTGAGGTAATTGTGTGTAATTTTGTTAAAGATTAATACCAATAGGGATGGTTACGGTTCAACTCGATATACACTAAAATTCCTTATTTTATTTGATGTTGTATTACAATATTTACATAGTAGCAGGTGTTATATATTTTTCATAATGTGTTAAACAGTGAATGGTAGTGAATTTAACATAGAATTTACCATGTAGGTGAAATATAAAATTAATTATTAAAATAATCAACAACCATCATACGAAATAATAATGAGAACAATTTAAAATTCCATACATTCAGAATTGCTAAAATATATGTTATATACAGTAGGCCCTATACCAATACGTCACAGTTGACAATTTCCGAAGCTGTCGATAAATGACGTTAGGGCTTACTAGTGACTGACAATATATTTTATCGTTGGAGAAATAAATGCCAATTTAATAAAACATATGTTTATTTGCCATTATACTTTTAATTAAGTAATTTTCATTTTAGGAACATTTATAATATGCCAAAAGCTAAGAATATATATCATCTTAATATATAGAATTAATAATTAAAAACATTAACATACCATGATAAGGATTGTGATTAGTAGTATTTTAATGTTTTGGCCTGGTTAAAAGTAAGAAAATAATAATGTGTTCTTGCTAAAACCCTAGTGTTATGCAATCATCACTCCACTATCATCAACACATCACTATCAGGACATAATTATCAACAGGAGATTCGTGGAAGTTTGTATACGGAAATATGAACATTTACATAGTGATATGATTAACTTCCTCATTGGCGTATAGTCAATTTGTCGAAATCGGCTCTATTCCCATTGTTGGCGCACAGTTATATGATTACTGAATGAGGTGATTACTCACCACTTTGGCTCAGATAAGTTAGGAGAATAACACAAAGTACCATTTTAGTAACTTCTGTATAACTCAATGTGTAATTCCGTTAAAGAGTTTATCTAATATAAAACAGATGATATTCGTCCTGCGCAGTAAACGTTTGTTGTTTTGGGCAACATCAGTGTGAAGGATGGTTAAAATTAAGAACAAATTTACTATAAAATATTGATTATTGCTGGCTAAAATCTCTCGCTATAATTAGGCCCTAATACATTAATAAATTGTTTACGATACAGTTTACTGATGCGGCTTTATGATTTGTCAGTTATATTTGTTTTCTATTACAATTTTTATTTTATGGCTACACGATCAGTATTATAATGTTCAGTATGAGAAATTAGGGCCAGGTTTCGTTGGGCATCTTGCTATTCTCACACTTAGTGCTGTGAATAGTGCTGTGAACTTCATTTCAAGGGAGTCACATCACAGGTTCGTTAATCGGGGTGTCCACATCATTATGAGTCCTACAACTGCTTTATAAAAAGGAGTATATTTACGTTAGTATCAATATCAGCAGTTCAAAATTTAGTCAAATACGATAACTTTCCAGTTAACAATAAAAACAATGAACAATGAATTCCAGTAAAAGCAATGAACTACACATTCAACACGTAGTTTTAAATTACCTTAATTTTTCAAACATAGATACGCCAGGGAATGTTACACTATACCACATCCAGAAAACACGTTAATGTCTCTCAGACAACATTGGCTATCCATGGGATCTGCTTTATGACTGGTGTAGTCACAATACATGTCAGACCTAGAATGGCAGTATGTCACTGGTTACACTAGCCCAGCTGTCCCTATACTGCATCAGTTTGCTGTAGCGGCCGGTAGCGTCAATTTAGTCACTGTTGTGATGAAAAAAAACTATCATGGAGTCCATTACAGTAATATATTTGGATATATATTTTATATTTGAGTTTTTTCTTTACAACACAGAAATAATAGCTTTCGTTATGGTGGAAGTGGTTATTAAATACATTATTTTACCTTTAAGATAAATGATTTATCTTGAAACTAATTTCTTAATCTACATAAACTCTTAAGCATTAAATGTGCTTATGCTATAAGCACACAACAAAATTGATGGGACAGTTCCAGTTTGTAGTAGAAATAGTATGAGTTTCAGAAGTTCTAGAAAATTAATTTAGTTAACTGACTTATATAGGGTTAAACTTGTATTTATAGAACATGTCACAAAATCATGCAGTAGTATATGAGAATTTTTTTTAGTAAATGAGTTTTAATATATGCATCAAGACAGTTTCGTGAAACCAACTTTAAAATACTTAAAGGCAACTCTACTGTACCTTTTAAAACCTAATTCATAAGGCAACTGTATTCATAGGCTAGATTAATCTTGTAGCTCCATAAAAGCACTTCGTTGAGCGACATGATGTGTGTTCTGGTGCTAAAATATCCATACATACACAAACATAACATGGCACTAAAATAGTCTAAGGTGCATTGTCCTCATCTATCAGTTATTTTCAGCATCGCTGCCGCTTGTCAAAAATATATCCAGAAAAATAAAGAGTATTATTTTCTTTGCACTCGAATTACTTACGACCTCCGTCGTTATTTCTTCATCGCCGTGAAGATCATTAATCTTAAATTTCACAATTTCGAATATCAAAAAACAACAAAAACAAATCTCATTTTGGCAAGTATTTAAATTCAAATCATGATATTTCGTAGATATAGTTAAATCCTATATTTAAAAAGATTATTTATACCATAAACGAATGTAGGTCAATATATTTAAAAAAAGCTGGGTTTACGATTTGTTTATATTTATTTAGGACGACTTGTAAAACAATTTATTTTGTAGCATTAGCCCTATATACCAATTCGGAACAACGACATATTTTCCTTTCAATTTCCTCACGATCATTCTTTTATATTAGTTTTCATCATGACATGAGTCAGGAAAACATTATAAGTCCAAGATAATGTAAAAAGTCATGATTTTAACCATTAAAATATTTAATGAATAATTAAAAATACATCAGAAAGTAAAATAATAATTTCGTTTCATTTTATTTTAACAATTATAAATTAAATTATTTTAATTTCACAAGTCCTGACCTGTTCCTCATAAATAAATTACGTTTTATACATTATCCGTTAATATATATATATATATATATATATATATATCATACATATATATATCATGATATTATATATATCATATATATATCATGATATTATATATATATATATTTATATATATATATATTTTTTCAGGATTAAAATCTAATCTTTCAGCAACAAAAATCACTATTTAGATATTGATTTATAAGTCGTAAAACGAAATACTTTATAATAAGTAATCCCTAATAGTTAATAAGTGTCCCTTAGCTACTTAATCCTCAAATATGTTTAGTAACTAGGTTTCATAAAAAAACACTCAATAATTAATTAAATAAATAAAAGCTAATGTAATTTAGTGACATGTAATGGATGGTTTACTACCTAGCACCTGAGGTCTCAAATATTCTATGGAGGACTTCGACAAATCCCCCAACCACCAATACATGTCACCTTACCAAATATATTCTCAATACAGTATTAAATTCCGTGAGGTGATTGAAAAAGGCTAAACTCACAACTTGATAAGTTTGAAGCATTACATTACCTAATATACATTATATAATATAATTGGCTGTTGGATGTAAATTGAAACACACCACCTGACTGTATTAAATCCCCTACTAGGCAATGAATGAAATAAGAGCAGCTTTATTGTCAATTAAGTACTAAAGTACTAAACGTAATGATACAGAAGGAATGTACCTTTATATCTCAATACGATTTTGATCTTTAAAACACTAAGACGTTTTTATTGAGTAAAACGTACAAGGGGCTTGTTCACAGAATATCATGTTTTCAAACGAGGGCTGAGTCAACTGCAATATATATGGACTTACCAGCTAATTGGCAAAACCGTTTATTTCTAGTTAAAGATAAAATTATCAAAAAATACAAACATCATGACTGATAAATGATAAATTTAAGATGTTGCAATTTTATTTAAAAACATAAAGTGTAGCTTTTTTGTTTTCAATAACTCGTGTAAAGAATGAAATAGTAAATATAATTTAATGAGCGCTTCACCTGACATTACGTTTGACAGGCCAGGGATGATGCTGTCAAAGCCCTTCGCCAGGTGATTACACACTAAGCCCTGTCACATTGTGAATATTGCTTCAGATGCTCACTGATTGGTTTTAACGTTTATAATTGATATAATTATTGAAATACACTTTTAAAGTATATGAGTACAAAATGATGAAGTTTGCAAACATTTTAAGCAAACCATAATATATTTAAGCAAGTCATGATATTTAGTGCAATATATAGGTTGGTATTAGACTAATTGTATAAAGTATCGTTCTTTTTTATATGAAATAATCCCGAATAAGCTGTACATATTGGGATTAGAGATTGTTATCCAATGATACTCATATGAATTAAAAATAAGTGATTTGGGTTTTATTTATTGCGTATTCCAAGCCTTGTATGATCTGTGGGATAAGCTAGGCTAGCATTGTTTTATTAATATTAAAATGTGCAATCATATACTATCAACATCGACGTTTAATTATTATGTATATATATACTAGCTGTTATTAGCCCGTCAAAAATGACGGGCACAAAAAACCAACGAATATTGATTCTTGGTGAAATAAATTTAGCGGTTTCAAAATTGTTCTTTAAATTATATACTTAAAACACTAATTTTGAAATTCATGTTATCCGTCGGGCAAAATTCAGCAGAATTGGTCCAGTGGTTTTGGCGTGATGGAACAATAGACAGACAGACAGACACCACCTCATTTTTATAATAGTAGTGATTATAACTCTACTCCCACTCTGCATAGAAGTTTTGATGATTATTACATGCAAATTTCAATCCAAAAACCTTAACTATTCTTTAATTTAAGAATAGTTGTCTGATTTGTTTACAAAAAACAACTTTTAGTTTATTCTCATCTGATGTACTGAGCTCAGATGCAAAGAACGGAACACATGGCACTATAAACAAAACTGATGAAAATTGGCAAAAAAAACTGTGTTTTTGCCAATTGCAAAGTTATGACTGAGTAAATTTAGGATATTGTATTTTTAATCATCCTTGGGCCACAATAAATCTATTGAATTTAATATATTAGGATTTAATCATATCATTTACAAAAGAGGACAAAACCAAACATAAACATAAAAAAAACATAAAAACATCAAACTAGTTGAACATTTGTCACCGTATTATTGGTAACATCTTAATCCTTGGTAAACTTAGAGGTATACATTAGTGTTCATACTACATAAAAAAACACTTTTTCAAAATAAAAATAAATTGAATAAACTTGTGTTGCTCTGTCATTATTAAGTTTTTGTTGTGCATTCTTCTATAAATCAAATCTTTGTGGATCACGTTTGAGTCTTGTACTTTTCCGCAAAGTTGTTCTATCCAATACTTGTATTTGTGTTGGTTTTGATGGTGATATTGTTTTTTGAGTGGTTGGTTTAGGATGTTGACTATTGTTTAGTGATGTCCGTGTTGGTGAGTTTATTTAATATATTTATTTAATATATTTTAATATATTTAATTAACTGGCACACCAGCTTTTCCAGCGTTCCCATCTAGCCTCTTCCTTATATAGGATCTAGGTGAACTCTTTTGCTCAATCTATGGTGTTATTACCTTTGGTTGTTGTTATTTAGGATGTTCTTGTGGTAGTTTCAAATTTTCCAAATTCTTCAATAGCTGATTCTTTGAGGTGATCCACGTGGCAAAACCATATTTTCCCATTAACCATTACTACATAGGTCATTGGGCCAATTACTTTTTTTAACTTTACAGGTACCCACTTGATGTCTTCTTGTCACACACCTCGTACTAACACATCTTGACCTACTGTAAAGTTTCTGGTACTTCGATTATTGTCAAAATTAGTCTTCAGATTTAGCCTCTTTAACTCAAATTACCAGTGTATAAAGCTCATCAAAAGTTTTCTACTCCTCAGTCATCAGTCTTTGCTGAATTCTTTGGTCACCCAACCCACTAACATATCGGTCTCGCATAGCTTCCAGCAGAAAAGTGTTTAATTCACAAGAGATGAAAGCTGCGTAATAACTATAATATACTCCACTAAAGATGTACCCTCTTTTTTAAACCTTTTGTTATACTTACATTTTCAGCAATTATTGCCCGTTTTGGAGTGAAATGATTACTAAGCACCCTAACCAATTCCCCTAATGGTTTTTCAAACTGTTTGTCTGATGATATTAGATTTTCTTTAAATCTCATAGGTTTTTGGTCCAATTACAGTTAAAAATATAGCCACATTTTTTCATCGTTTACCTCATTAGCAGTAAAATACTGTTCTAATATTTTAATATGGGTTGATAAATCTTTAACCTCCTCACAAAACCCATTACATTTGCTAGACACTGACATGATGAATGTAATGTGTTCTTCGTATTCACGAAATACAAGAAATATAGAAAATATTTTACCTAGGGCTTTCCCCAAATATCGTTTAACTATTATGCTGGTTTAAACTCTAGTTTAACCAAAATATCACTTTCCCCAAAAACCTTTCTCCGTTTAAACTAGGTTAAACCACCTGGAGAGGTCGTTTAATAAGTGATAAATAGTTTAAACTGAAGAGCAAAGAGTAATATTTGTCCATACATAGAGGATATACTGCCGAATCAAATGTTGTTTACTTACATTCTAACAAAAAATTGAAAGTTGTAAGTATTGTAAAATAAATTTATGTGTTTGTTTAATTAATGTGTTAGACCAGTTGTTATACTGAAGCTGGTGTTTGAAGTTAACAAAGGTTGACGTGTTGATAATTCTTGTTAATCTTTAAACCCCATATAACAACAGTAAACGAAGCAAAGAACAAATAAACTATGGATGAGCTCATGATATTTCCCGAAGGCCTTTTAGAATTAAATAAATTAAAAGAAAAACATTTATCTAGCTGCAAAAATCAACGAGCTTAATATTTAGAGCTCTCATACATATGTTAATCTCCAAACAAAAATGTAAGCCTACATTGTGGCCGAAATTTTCCCTGAATTCATAAACAAATCCGTATACAATGCAAACTGCGAACCCCGCCGTGCCCATGGTAACCGCAATTCTACCTCACGTGACCATGGTAGCCCCATTCTTTGACCATATGTTTTATTATTGTTTTGTTCAAGCAGAGAGGAAAATGACTGTCACCTTATAGGCTTCACTTTTTTACCCCTGACGAGAACTCCGCGATTAATCTCGTTGGCAAAAATGCAGACGAAATGGCAAATCAGTAGAGCCAAAACTTTTACCTACAAGGAGAAACTAAACCAAAGTAACTGAGCAGTTGGGAAAGTCATCTGGAGTTTAAACCCCCGTTTCCATTTAAAAAATTTTAACTTAAACCTCATTTGGGGAAAGCGGCCCTTAAAAGTTGCCCTAACTTAAATTCTATCTGGGTTTCGGGAATGTACAAAAGACACTGTGTTTGTGCATGACTGTGAATAATGTTTGGGCTGAGAACTATGTTTAATTATACTTCCCAAATTCCAAATTGTACCATATCCTGTCGCCTGGTTCACTTCAGTAATTGTGACTTCCAATCTAAACAATATTTCATATTTAACTTGTTCCACAACTTTTTTAAAATTTCAGTTTTCATCTCGTCACCAGTTTTAGTATATTAGATTTTATTCATATAATTTACAAAAGAGAACCAAACAAAACATAAACATAGTTACGGTAAAATCAAATTTGTCTAACATCTGTCACTGTATTATTGGTAACATTTGGTTACCTTAGAGGTATAAATTAGTGTCAATACTAAATTGACGCCAACCTGGCTGCTATTCGTTCAGTATTTTACTCTGAATAGGTGGTTACACGTTCATTATATATTAGGATGATGTAATAAGGTAAACAACTTTGTTTTTTGTCAATTGCAAACTCACAACTGAGTACGTTTAGGATATCTTATTTTGTTTATCATCCTTGGGATAGGTCAAATATATTGGCACTTGTAACGTATTATTTCGGGGTGGGGTTAGAATTGTACCTTTTTCCCTCGGCAAGGTCACTCGTATGAGAATGTCCAGGGTTCAATTAAATTTTTAATTTGTTTTGGGCGCAAAAAAAATTAATCACATCAGGTGATACAGCACTAGTTAGATCATCATTGCCCATTTAATATTTAAACGGAAAGAAATTTTGAAAAAAGGTGATTAACGTGTGGTGAAATGCTGCTTAGGCTCTACCAAATAAGAAAAGAAACTAAAATTTATTCTTTACAAAACGCCCTTAGCCTGTACCGATTTGTATTTATAATATATATATATATATGTATATGATAAATTACCTTAGGTTAAGTCCAGAGAAATTTCATTTTGTTCGGTTGGTATACCTGTAAATTAGCTAATAGAAGTTCGAAACGACAGTTATTAGTTTAGAAGGGGCGGCACTAAAGTAAATTACTACTTGTGAAAAAGTAAGTTAAATTAATAAAATAATCATTCTAAAAATCACATTTTCATGCCATTTAAATACTCATGTAAAAATCCAGAGATTTGTAAATGTTTGTTAATATAAATCAATTTGTATTTCAATGAATAACTTCATTTAAATGATTTATTTCCATATTATGAGCATGCAGGAAATTTTAGTCTTTTTGCCAGTTGAGACAATGTATCCATTTTTCTATATTTGTAATTTATGTTTGAATTTATTTACCTGTTATTATTCAAGTCTGTATTATTTACAGACGAGTTCGAGTAATTAGATGCCAGTGCCCATACGCCCGCAGAAAGTCAGTAAGGTAGAATACTCTGATTAGAAAATAATTAATAGAGTCGATAAAACGACTTGTAATATATGTTGCGAGCCCAAAGGATTTTATTATTTTGAGATTTGTTAAATATATATTTGTGATTTGAAATGTTGGATTTCATCTATTATTTGACTTCCTAACCACGTTGCCAAGCTAACTGTAAAGCTATATAAAAATTAAAATTCATATACCTAATTGGCCAACTACATAGGTGTATAAGCTCGAAGCTAATGAGCTAAACCAAAATAATGCTCTATTGTAATTGAGGGCCTAAATTGTTTTTACTTTTTTGGTATTAAAATAAAACTCAGAAATATTTAGTTTTAGCTAAAATTGTTGTCGGACGGACACACTCTAAATAAATATAATAATCTTAACAAATAACCAAGTCTTTAAAGTACAGTATTACAATTTTTGCCTAGGCTATGTATAATATTTCGCCATTCATTTGTAACAGAGCTGTTGCGCTCTGATTCGATTTAATGTCTGCCAGGAAATTAAAATAATTGTAATCTAAAACCAATTAAAGGTAATTTTATTTTATTTTGTCAAAACCGAGTATTTTGGACCCTTTGTATCCCCGGGCTAATTCACCCTGGCCTGACCTTAAAATATATTGACAAAATATAATTTTACTCTTTTCACAGAGTTATTTCACCCTATATGATAGACATGATTTTATTTGAGACAATTGTATTTTTCCGTCCGATCTAACTTAATTTAAATACTTTCTTTGTGCAGCTAAGTTCTGCAGGCCCATCAAATTAAATGTTTTCTTAAAGCAAACGCATGAAATAATGACTTAAAGTAGGGCAAACTTTTGTAATCCCACTTCGGATTATTTAAAACTAACGTCCGTTCGCTGGCCTACTCCAACTAACCACAAACTCGTAAATGAAAATAAAATATTCAGTTTGCCACAAACAGATAATACAGTCTCGGTAGAAACAAGATCTACTAATAACAGTGCTATTTCACCTGATCTTGCCCAAATAATAAAACACAATATATTTATTCCAAATCCAAACCAGCACTTATGGTTTATTAGCATTGACCGTACCTGTATATAATCGCCCTTTCAAACAACGTTCCCCGAATTTCGATTTATATCCAAGCCTCGATTGGCAGGCCCAACCTCCTTTAGAGGTTAGGATCTTACCAGCTATGCGCCGGTCGGAAGAATGAATGAGCTCTCGGCCTCTCGGTCAGGCCAGAAATAAAATTAGCCGATCTAAGTTTCTCAAGAATAGAATGTATGCGCAGTAAACTATACGCATCTGCTAACTCTGAGGCCTGATTGAGTAACCAAAAGTCAATACAAAACCGGTAGCTACCGGATGGTTTACGAATTAAGACCACTGGGGAAGACCAGCTACTCTTTGATTTTTCAATTACCCCGTCCTTAAGCATCTGGGATACCTCATTGTAAATAACCTGCTGCATAGTTGGATTGCGTGGGTTGGAACGCGTGGGATTGCGTTGCCTGATGGAAGTAACACCTTTTTTTAACTTAATTTTATGTTCAATTAAAGTGGTTTGCCCTGAAACGTCGTCAAACATCTAGGAATCATCTGAGGTGTTACATTTTCCTATAATTTCCACTCCTTAAACACTAACCTTGCCTCTATACCTTCAGTAGTTTACTCTGAAAACGTGGTTACCCATCACCACTAAACGCTATATTTATATAGGATATATTCAATTATAGCAAATACACATACTGAATCACACCTTGAGAATAATAATTTTGGTTATTAAAGGTGTAAACTTTAAGCAAACAAATAACCAAAGAAATTAACTCCATAATATTAACGCTACAACTCTGAATTTTCTCAGGGTGTGAGCAATGTGTTAACACAGACGAAGGGTTTCCTCTGTGTTGTTTAAACATTGTACTTTGAATTTGCATACAAAATACAAACCTAAGTGTACTAGGAAACTGTCCACATTTTAATCCATCAATACAAATTATAATTATACGCTAGCATTTCTGTGCTAACTAGGTCGTTTAGTTGGTCTGAACTTAAAACCCACTTATTTGATTTACCTTCAACAAAGTTTGCCAACATTACATTAAAACAATTATATTTGATTATGTTATTATTAAAGTTTTTACTATGTAGAAAATCGTCAAGTAATATTAAACGTACCCAAGTCTCATCTCAACAAATGCCCTGCAGCAAGCTTTCACAAGCCAGAATCCCTAAAGATCGCTTCCTACATGAAAACTACGCTTTTCAAAAAATAACACTCTTTCTATTATTTTTACCAGTATAGTATAAGAAGACTTTTCTACACTCGGAATTACCACCGTTTACAATAATAATTTCATAAGGTAAATGCAATCCAATCAAATGCAAACGTACTCCAATTGCAAACGCCATGTTGTGCACCGGCGAGTCAGCCAAGTACCAAATAATGACGTCTAAGAATTAACACCGTGCTTGTCAGTGACTAGCTGATTGCATTACAGTTTCCATTCAAGTTTGCAATTTATTATTAAATTTTAATAGCTTAAGTTTACAAAATTAATACAAGGCACGAAAGGCAACGTCTAATTCATTATAAGTTAATCTTTTTTGGTTTAGAATAATAATTTAGTGGTACTAGAATAAAAATGTATTTCGTCCAAAGGAAATAAATTAAGTATTTGGGGTTCATAAGATATCAAATTAAATATGCTTCATGCAGTAACAAAACAATAACAAGCAGAGGCATGCGCTGTTTTATATTACTGGAATACCATTAATGTATCTTGTTACTATCATACTAATTTGTCACTGTTGGCAATGTTTTAATTTTCAAAGCCACCCGTAGAAGCTGTTTTAATGACTGACATTATGCCGTCTTTGGCCTTTCACGACATTAAATCAGTAATGACTTAAATAATAAGTTACAAAAAGGTTAAAACAATATTTTAAAGTTTAGTAGCCTTAGTATATTAACAAAAAGAAATATTTAAGCAATTGGATTTTATAAAAGACGTTTAAATTTATAAAAAGTAAAGGATACCTGGTGATAACATAAACCCAACTAATAATTTCAAATTTAGTAGCTCCTTCATAAGACTTCGGAATAGGTAACCTTTCCGTACGAAGTGTAAACTGAGTATTTACTATTGCTTTGCTACACGATGATCATTCAATTAGTATAGCACGTTCAATTAACTTCCTGCAATTTAATATTAAGAAAACGGTGTTCATAAAAATAAAAACCTTGTTTATTTATGAGGAACTGATTTCATTTTTAAGACGTCTTAGGTTTTTTAAACCATACTTTTTTAAATATGTATAATTAATTACCTATTTAAACATAAGTCTTATTTTATAACATCACACTCCTCTATAATATAAATATATCTATAAAGCATGAAACAGATAGTGTAGTGAGACAAATGAAACCTGAAACAAAATATAAGCAAGGAAAATGCAAATCAAATTACATCAGATGATCTTCTTTGGAGTAAGTACACAAATACATTAAGATAAACCCTTGTATAATGTTTAACTGATGCCCTCACTAATGTCGATAGAGGGTGGATAAATATGCATCGGTGTTGGTGCTCAGATGTCACACGTGTGACACCCATGTTGTTTCTGATAGAGTCAGTACTGTTACTGAACATTAAACATCATATCAGTTAAGAACCTAAAGAAAACTTTGTCACTGGCGACCCCAAATACTGAAAAGCAACTGTCATTCAAAGTTAATTCGGTGGTGGAAGAACGCATCAAAATTAGAAAAATAATTTATCTTTGCAAAAAAGGCATTATGAATATACAAAAATGAAAATGTAATAAATAAATTACCTCAATAAAGAAATTCAAATGTTTATTGAATATGGTATATAATTTTGAAACAATTCGACATATTTGTAAAATATAAGGAAAGGCAGTATTTTATAATCATTGCACGCGGGCAAAAAATACCACTTTACATAAAAATACCGCATAGGAAACATCATACAACGGAAATTATTTCTTAAGAAATCTACCTGGTATAGTTAGAAAGGAATAAAACAAAGCTAAGGTTATAAAGAAGCTAAAATCATATTTACCTAATTTAGCTCTTTATGGTATTTATGAATTCCTGAATGCTACGTTTGAAAATCTTAATTAAGTATAAATATTAGTTGTTTAATTATTTGCACACGTTATTTTAATGTAAAGTAAATGATATATTTTATATTGACACAATTCATATACATCACTTGTATATTAAGAATACAAAAATTATGAATATTGAATCACTATTCATACACTGTTTATTTAAAAAGACAATCGAGAAACTATCATTGCAATGTACTGGCGTTTAACAATCAGCTGTGATCAAATCTTGCAATAACAACGAATCAAATGTCAATCATCCAATGGTATGAGTAAGGAAGGATAGGCTTGCAGTAGGGGTAAACAAATATCCCCTCGCCCCTTTGTTTACTGGCCATCAAGTCATTTATGTACAGTAGGTGTAGTCGTACTATTACAAAGTAGGAAAAAATCCCCAAAAACAACCAACCCCAGCTTTATTGTTCTGTTTATTCCAAAGGGAAATTAAATTATACTATAAATCTATTGTTTACTTAATTTTCAATGACATGACTCTTTTATGAGCATTGATAAAATGACATAACCCTATTAAAATAATGCACCAGGGAGACTGAGCTATGCTTGGTGATATTTAATTCGTTTCAGGGGTGTACAAGTTGTAAATGTGCAATCTTTATTCAATGGTTCTAAAATATGTTTTAAATAAATTACTTATTGAATGACCTTGTGTTAATTTAGTAACAGCTTTTAGCTGTGGTTGAGGTTTTTACTAATCGTATTTTTAGGTCGAAAACACCTAATTCAAAATTTTTAACAAAGTCGTTCCGCTAGATTCCAAGATAATTTTACAGTCAGACAGATTTGTTTTCTCAGCTTTTATTCATTACAGGAGAAATTCACGCATACCTTTAGAAATGTATTGTCCTTTAGAAGAGCAGAATCCCATTATAATTTCATCGGCCCTCAGGGCTACACCCCACAAGCTTTCAAAGTTTCAGTCTTAATCTTACGGAAGAACAGTAATTGATTCAATTGTATATTTCACAGCTGATATAATAACAAATGCTGGAACTACAGCAAGAACAGATGTTTCAGCACTAATGAAAAATTAAAAATACTAATGAATACTGGAATGGTAACACCCTTCTGTTACCAGTTTTAAATCCATGTTAAAAAAAATAAACCTTGGGCGTAAGGGAAGGAAAGGAATGGAAGAGGGAGAGGGAGAAAGTAAACGAGGGGTATTCATGGTACATGTGGTCCTGGAGGCCTCGCCCACCTGGCAGGCACGATGCAATTCAACTTTCGTTCGACATCGTTTTGAACCGTGACTCTTTCCCACCAGACCCAAGTCACCGTACCCCCTCCATCCTGCATCCTCCGGTTAGTCTTCATAGAGCAAGGGACCAATGGAATTAAATAGCAGATTGATGATCGATTAGAAATGTCGTGCGAAACTAAATCCTTGTCCATTAAGGCCGAAGAATTGCCGGGAAACTTCCCACAGAAAAGTATCCCAAGAGAAAACGCCTGCGTCATTTTGACGTCACAAAGGTAAGGGGCCTAAAGCTGCATGAATGTTGGATCGCGACTTGAGTTCTACCCCCAATACTTTATTATTGTATCAAATTGCAATCACATTAGCACTTAAATAATTAACTCAATAGTTTGACCCCTGGAAATTGACCCCAAGCAAACTATCCCCAGAATACTTTCCCCAGTGAACTAAGACCGGAAATCTAACCCCTAAATATCCAACCCCAGAAATATATCCCCAGCAAACTCTCCCCAAAGAACTTATCTAGGAAATCCACCCCCCGAAAACTATTCCCAGAATATTTCCCCCAATGAACTAACCCCGGAAATCCAACCCCAAAAATCTTTCCCCAGAAAACTACCCCACCAAATAAAACTCCCCACTATAGGTAAAAGGTAATACAGGTAACGTTTCTCTACCACCAAATAGGTATGTGGCTGTGACACGACTTCGCCATGTGATAATTTATATTTTAAAAATAACTTATATTTTGTTAATTAATTATTTGTTTACTGTTTGGTTAAAGACACACACTTTTGTACCTTCTGAATAAAATACACTCGTATTTCTATTTAGCACGTCTACATTTATTATTGGCGACATACCTCACACAACTATCATCGCCAAAGTGGTAACTACCGACGTGATTTAATAACTTCCGACGTACTTCAACGCTATTCACGTAATTCATCGAGCTGTTTCGACCTAAGAGCAACATCTTGGACTACTCGATGGTTCCTAAGAAGGATGGTTCATGGCACCCCTGTGGTAACTATCGTGCTCTTAACCACATAACTATGCCCGATAAGTATCCAATACCCCACATACATGACTTCAATTCACAGCTCGAAGGTAAGACCATATTTTCTTGTCTTATCAAAATATATATTATCAAAGCCTATCATAGAGACCTGTGCATCCTGACGATGTTCTTAAAACTGCTGTTATTACACCATTTGGCTTATTTGAGATTTCACGAATGCCCTTTGGATTAAAAAGTGCAGGTCAAACCTTTCAACGTTTCATACACCAAGAATTGCGAAAACCATTCCATTCGCATATTCCTATCTTGATGATATTCTAATCTCTTCTCAAACTGAAGAGAAGCACGAACAATACATTCGTATACTCTTTCCAAACATGGACTCAGTATCAATGCGTCAAAATGTGAGTTTGCTGTTTCTGAAATTTCATTATTGGGCTACCGCATCAACAAATGTGGAATATTTTCACGGTAGGAACGAGTGCAAGCTATTCTAGACTACCCACTTTCAGAAACAGTCGTTGAACTCACATGTTTGTTGGGTATTATTAATTTCTATAAAAGATCGTTGCCTGCTTCCGTTTAAACTCAAAAATCTCTCTACGACCTTTGTCCCGAGCAGAAACGAAAAGACAAACGTAAATTGGTCGCAAAAGACTCCTTTAACAGTCTAAAAAAGGAACTAGCAAATTCAACACTCCTTTATCATCCTTCCAGTAATCTTCCTCTCATTCTCACTGTCGATGCCTCGAATTTCTGTATCGGATCCTCACTTCAACAGATGAGGGGAAACATTCCCTAACCCATAGGTTTATTTTCTAAAGCCCTTAGCAAAACTCAACAAAACTACAGTACATTTGATCGTGAACTTTTGGCCGCATATGAAGCAGTCAAATATTTCAAACATTTGTTAGAAGGTCGCCATTTTAGTATTTTAACTGATCACAAACCCCTTAGCTATGCTTTTGAACAGCGTTCGGAGAAAGCAGCCTCTAGGCAGCTAAGACATCTTGATTATCTTGATTGTAGGCCAATCCGATACATCCCCGGAAAACTTAACCATTCGGCAGATGCATTTTCTAGAAGAACGAGATTCAGTAATTATCTCTTGCATCTGCATCATTGGCAGACAAAAAAAACAAAAAACCTTGTTTTTGCAAATATCAATATACCACAACTAGTTGAAGTTGTATAACTTTCATCAATATACATTCATATATAATCAAGATATAAAATTTGATTTATTCTCCATAAGGATAACATTGGACAACGTACTGTTGAATATCTCTGCAACGGTTGGACGTGGAACAACAATTAAAGCACCAAAATGATTGTTTTGTAGAGCTAAACTGATTGGTAAAACGAAATGTGAATTTTTAGCAAAATTATCTGTGGAAAATCCAAAAACTTTTTCCCCATAAGATTAACATGTACAATTTTATGGACGCGTTTTTTTACTTTTCTCTGCAACCACTTAACCTAGGTTAATGATGATTCAAAATACCAAATTATTTGTTTTTAAGCTCTACAAAATGGCTATAACCAAAATTGTGTGTTTTAAAATTTTAGGAAAAAATTCAAAAAACTGATTTTTTGAAAATTTAAAACCCCCATAAAACCCCCTTCCTATAGTCCGATCGATCTGGTTTTCAAACTAAAAGTCATAAATGTTACTCTACACATTTGTGCCAAATTTAATCAAAATAGGGCGTTTCTTTCAAAAGTTATCGCGGTAACGGACACATATATTGTATATAAATTTGAGCGAATAGTGTTTTTGGCATCTGGGTACCTCAAAAGAAAGTTTAATTTCTTAGCTTAAACTAACATACTATTTTTAATGGTTAATCAAGTAGTGAAATTGTATCAGGGAATCAGTTTGCTTGGAAAAGCGCTGTAGAGTTAATCGAGTTTTTTATTCAACGCTGGTGGCTTAAAAAACCATTAATTATGAAATGATGAAAATAATTGCCTTGATATAATTTAAAGTCAACCTGTTATATAAAAAAAAACATTAATTTAGTAGTACTGTGACAAATTACAGCTGGGTCCTGATTTTATCTTTCTCAAACTCTTCCTGATTTCTTGACTTGTTCCTGTACCTGATTTTAGTACATGCAGACGCTGGTAGTCGTACTCTGCTGATTAGTTCTCTGGGTGTTTTTTTCCGAACTTAGATTTATGGGGTTAGTTTTATGAAGGAAGTTCTCCGGTGTTAGCTTTTTCTGATACTTTTATGAAATTATTACCACTTAATTTGACTCCTTCAACCGCAACATTTTGATCTAGTAAAATACATAATATTTTATCTGTCCTTAAATTTCGGCGGAAAACAGCCCCCAAACCTCTGACGTTAATATGACGTAGGAGCTTTTTCTTGTGGATACTTTTCTGGGGTAGTTTTCTGCCACCCTAGGCCAAAAACCCGTAACATAGAGGGTGGTGGTAGGAGGCTGTCCTCAAAGTTAATCAAACAATGACATTTGAGGCCAAGACATTTGAAATAAGCCAAACCACAACCGGATGACCAAAGACAGACAAATGAAGGAAACCCGCTAACACAGAGGGAGGTGGGAGAAGTCAGACCACAACCTGATGACCAATGTGCCTGAAAAAACAAACAGTTTCCAGCAGGAAAATGAAGGAAAATTCCTAAAGCCATGGTGATGGAGGAGTAAGACCACAACTTGAATGACCGGATATGCTTGAACCCAAGTTTCGAGACAGGCAAATGAATCAAAGACTGATCATCTTCAAAGAATTAGATGCCAACTGACTACAAACCTGCTTAACAAGAAGTCTACAAGACAGCAAGGCATGTCGCGCATTCTACACTCATAACTCACTAATACACCCGTTGCTCAAAATCAAGCAATATTTTATTTTGATAAGCATGTATTTGATCAATATACTTCTTGTGTTCAGTCCTCCTTGTCTCAGGTTAATACTAGATTGGCGTGAGGCAAGCACAAGATTTTTGAAATTTCGATTGTATATAAAAGTGCCAAATTGTTTTCCAAATATTTGCTGATTCTTTTTTTCCAAATATGTATTTGACATTAGATATTTACTTTGCTGAGAAATATTCTCAGAACTAAACTGTGCTACTCTCCATGTTCTAAGTTTTGATGTAGGCCCTAACACATTTGTTGGTAAAAATATAATTATGAAAAAGGAATGTTTAATCGACTTTTGAACAAAAGCCATGGCATTAAGATAGTTTTATTCACATTTTTTGGATTCTATAAATGAGGATGGGATAATTTTTTGTCCCTCAAGACGTAAATCCTCATTCTAAGCTTGTTACAGCTGAATGACACATTGATATAAAGATCTGCTTGAAGCTGGCTTTGGTAGTTTCAAATAGCCTAATCTTGTTCCCTTAATTTACATTCATAAACTATATACAACCACAAATAATCGCAAAATGATACCAGTAATCCAAAAGTTTATTTTTATTTTTATTTTTTTTGTATTGTAACCTTTAAAATAATAAATGTTTTTTGATATCGAGAGAGTGTGTTAAATTCATTACCTGGCAGGAAGTCTGTATTCCTTGAAGGAATTTTAATCAAATGTAGAAAGTTTTGATCTCACATGATCAGCCAAACAAAAGTGGAAATGCTATCGGATCTAAAGATAGATTGTGGCAACTACTTAGTTGTAGTTGCCAGCACGCTTACAAATGTGCTGTATGTTTACGTTTCAAACGATCCATGCCTTGTAAACTGCTAGACTGAACAATCTGACTCGCACACATTGACTAGTTAGTGTTCGTACATGAATGACCTATAACATCAATATACTGTACTAAACTCAACAATAGAGCAATTTCCCTTCAGACAACCTATTAATCAAGCCAAGTTTATGGTTGTATCGTCATGGGAGAGGCTGGTCCGGTCAATAGCTAACATGTAAATCTAATATTATTTCAATAAATTCAGTTAGTAATACTTTTATACATTTGACATTTTGGACATTAGAGTTATCATGAGTAATATGAGTAAGTTGAGTATCTCGCCAGCCTAACGGTTAGTGCCATACATATCGGTAAATTACATCACAGGTTCGATAAACGAGAAGTTCACATCTGTATAGGACTAGATCGATTTCCTAAAAAAGGATTCGATACACCTCCTATCAAAATGTATAAATTGATAGCAAGAAGTACAAATAAAAATACTATGATTGTTTCACTGAGGCGGTTAGTTAAGACACGAGTCAGAAAAATCGAGTTTTGAATAGAAGTATATGCGTCAAGTGACAGTGTCAAAACCATTTACTGGTCTCTACACTTATTTTTGAATTTAAACACACTTAGTTGGTTTTTATTGAAGTGAATAACAAATATAAATTACACTTTAATTTTAGTAATAGTTATTTATACACAAAATAATAATAAAACTTTCTGGTAGGTTTAATTAAGATGTACTCGCATAATATTCATAGGATTATTTGTGAATTTCCGTACAGTTTTAGTTTTTTAAAGAAATCCAATTTGTTTTACCTTTAGTCTCACGCTTTCTGAATAGACACGTTATCAAAATAGGTGTACATACAAAAATCAGGTTCATCAGTTTTGTGTAACAGCAAAAAGGCCCGAGACTGGGTTTATTACTCCAGTCCAGTCACAATACATGTCAGCCCGAGTATGCCAATACGTCATTGGTGACAGTATCCTAGCTGCCCGTATATTGCACCGGTTGTGTGATAGTGTCCTGTAGTGATGCTACACTCATTATCACAGTGTTCAAAAGACTGTCCCAATAAATTTTAATCGATAAAGTTTATGATGTTGACTTTTTGTATAAAAAAAAACAATAATTTTTGTTTCATTGGTAGTAGTACCACCGACTATGTTATTTTAAAAATGAACTAAAATCAAATAAAAAGGTTGCTGTCTCCATTTGATCACTAAAACATTTTTTTATTGAGCATTTTGAAAAGGTTTATTTTTGAGTAGTTAGTTTCAAATTAATTTATAAAAAAACTTTCAATTTTGAAATCACATTTCTGTAAAACCGAAGGGAATTTCTGAGTACAGGAAATCTTTCTGCAGGCCTTTTGAGTTTCCGCTTCTACTTTATGTTAAATTCCCATCAAACGTAACTCGTATTTAAAACATATGTCCATTTTACCAAAACAAAAATAAGCGTAACATGTATATAACAAATTTTACTAACATAATTTAGTAATAAACCTGTTATTTAAACTAAGCTTCTAAACATTCCATGTTTTTAAGATAAGAATGAGTTAGTTATTTAAGCTGACTATTCAATCGTTTAGCTCTTTTTAATGGTGATAAGTAATCTGTTATAACTTTTAAGTTGTTTTTTATGGGAAAAACTGAACTCTGGATGTTTTACGTCCTGTAATTTCTGAACCCGAATAATTCCAGAACTGCGGGTGGTGTAAGTTTTTCCGAAACCTAAAGCTCTACAAACCACCAAATTGTAATCAAAATTGTTATTCCCTTTTTTGAGAAATTTTGATTTTAAAGTGTTTAGCGGTTATTGGGGAATAATTACCCTAAAAAAATAAAAAGTATAAACAATCGCTTGGAGATATCGTAGATTAGTATATACTAACCAACTTTCATCGAAATCATCCCATTGGTGTGGGCTCTAGGTGTGGACACATCCAAACAAACAGACAGACAGACAGACAGACACACATAAATCACTCCAAAAACCATGATTTTAGAATCAGGACCCATTAAAATTAATATTTCCACTAAAACTCAAATTCGAAAATGTTCTCGAAAACAATACGTTATCTCCATATACTTTGTGAAGAGGGAAAAAGTAATAAATATATTTCTCTCGGGATTACTTATTAAAATAGCAACCGATCACAGTGAAAACTTAGTTACCGTGTTGATGTAGGTGTACACAGGTGTTTAGGGGCAGTCGATGGCAACTTAAGTGCACAAACAGTTAAACCGTCATGACAACACTTTCTTACAAAGCTTATGTGAGAAGTCGCACGCTTGCGAACCCTAGAGAACTATATATGAACTTTTTGTATTTCAAGAATCTAAATGGTGAAGAAAGTGGATATTCTCTTTTGCGCTCACGTCGTGGCTTGGTGAGAAAGAACTGTGCGAACGTGACAACATGTGATCGATTTACCTGTGCCGACCTGGAATGTCTTATTAAAAGGGGTGAGGCTTGCTCGTTGTTTGATAATTGTTTTAGTCTAACATGTTTACATTTTTTTTACTTTCTTCAACGGAATTAATTGTAGCCTTCACCATCAAGTCAACTGGTCTAAACATAGATATTTGTATGTACTTATTTGGACAAACATATGAAGACCATTTAATTTAATAACCATTGTATTCGAGAGCGAAATAAAAATATGCTTAAAATTATACTTTTAAAAACATTTGCTACATGCCCAGTGAATATAGTATTGCAATTGTTCGAAAAAGGGATTAAGCATCTCAAATATGTTAATTTATTTTACCAAACTTTCAATTAGATCTTGGTGGTAGGTGATAAATATGTTAATTTTTAAAAGTAAACAGAAATCCCAAAATTTATAAATAACGAATTTAAAAGTATATGCGATTAAATCCGTATATTAATTCCCAAAATTTATACCCAAAATTTAATACCCATATTAATTTATACCCTTATATTAATTTAATACCCATATTAATTTAATTTATACCCTTATTTAATACCCAAAATTTATAAATAACGAATTTAAAAGTATATGCGGTTAAATCCGTATATACTGATATTGATACTTGAGACGCTCAATTAATATACGGATTTAATCACATATACTTTTAAATTAGTTATTTATAAATTTTGGGTTTTCTGTTTACTTTTAAAAATTAACATATTTATCACCTACGACCAAGATCATATTGAAAGTTTGGTAAAATAAATTAGATATATATATATATATATATATATATATATATATATATATATATACCTACCAGATAATACCTAGTGTCTTCAAAATAAACCTAAACAAATGGACATACTGAATAAGATTTTATTTACAAATGTAGGAATAACATTGGACAACATATTTACCACATTCGACATCCAAGTAACTAACCGACGTGACAATAATTTAAATTACAGAGTTTAAGGCCTGTACTCACGTGATAGTTTTTTACTCTCAGTCAGTTTGGTACTCTCAGACGCTACTCGCAGAAGTGTTTACACTGTGGGTAATTTGTTTCGATGCAACTGCTGATCCCATATACACGACAAGATTCAACTCGCAGGCGACTCTCGGAGAGCTCCTGCCACTCTCAGACACTGTCGGAGAGCTGACTCTCGGCGCCGTGAAGGCCTACACGAGACATTTTAATAGTACAAACTCGCTGAGAGTAGAATAATCTCACGCGTATACCGGCCATGAAATGCATATTCAAAAATGTGAAAATCAAATTTTGCTATTTTAAATATGCCATGTGAATAATACAAATGAAAACCCCAGCTTTGCGGAAGGACGCCCTCCTTCGGATAGTGAAATGAGCCTGGTTTCCGAAATTGAAAATTTATATTTCCGTACACATTTATTAAAAATATCATCAATGTAGATTTGTTTAAATTAAACCTGTTATACTCACCTAAAACACCCCCCAACGTTTATTCATAAATATAATTAATCAAATTCCCATAAATATTGTTTTGCATATAGGAGCTTCAAAAAGAAGTATTCCCGTAGCAGCAAACCTGCGTACTCAGCAAATTTCCAATGCATATATATGTCTCACTACTACATAGAGCTACTTACCAAGTTTCACAAAAATCTATTCCTAAATAAGTGATATGTAGCATTTTATTTATTCTCCATCAGAATAACATTAGAGCTGAGTTCGCAGGTTTGCTGCAACGAAGAAGATAAATGTGTATTTTTGCAATTATCAATATAACTCAACCATGTGAAGCTACATACCGAGTTTTATTAATTTAGGTTCATAACTAAGGGAGATATACAACTTGACTTATTCTCCATATGAATAACAAGGGGGCCGAGTATGCAGGTTTGGTGCTACGCAAAAAATAAACAAAAAACCTTGTTTTTGCAAATATCAATATACCACAACTAGTTGAATTTGTATAAGTTTCATCAATATTCATTCATAAATAATCAAGATATAAAATTTTATTTATTCTCCATAAGGATAACATTGGACAACGTACTGTTGAATATTTCTGCAATGGTTGGACGTGGAACAACAATTAAAGCACCAAAATGATTGTCTTGTAGAGCTAAACGGATTGGTAAAACAAAAAGTGAATTTTTAGTAAAATTATCTGTGGAAAATCCAAAATCTTTTTCCCCATAAGATTAACATGTACAATTTTATGGACGCCTTTTTTTTACTTTTCTCTGCAACCACTTAACCTAGGTTAATGATGATTCAAAATACCAAATTATTTGTTTTTTTAAGCTCTATAAAATGGCTATAACCAAAATTGTGTGTTTTAAAATTTTAGGAAAAAATTCAAAAAACTGATTTTTTGAAAATTTAAAACCCCCATAAAACCCCCTTCCTATAGTCCGATCGATCTGGTTTTCAAACTAAAAGTCATAAATGTTACTCTACACATTTGTGCCAAACTTAATCAAAATCGGGCGTTTCTTTCAAAAGTTATCGCGGTATAAAATTAATTTAAATTTGAGCGAATAGTGTTTTTGGCATCTGGATACCTCAAAAGAAAGTTATCATGGTCTCGGGTTTGAGTCTTACCATGTCACCTACGGTAATAGCTTCTTCCCTAAAGGGTAGACTAAATTCGCTAAAACAAGGTATCATCGTCTCCTGTTTTACCATGCCACATACAGTGATGGGTCAATACTACTTCTTAACGATAAACCCTATAAATTGATGTATGATTTGAAGTAGTATTTTTTACCGTGTAAATATAATCGGGATGTTGATTACTTATTATTTATTTTTATTTTATATAATTAATCGCCATGCATTCCATTATTTTGTTAACCTATTATTTTTAAACTAGTATATTACAACAAAAACAATTATACTTTATCGGTCATGTTAAAACAAATGTTAATAATATTGGCAGGAAAAATTGTATTGGGTACTTGGTTTTTTGAAACAATAAAATTTAACTTCTAACTTTTTAAGAAGACCAGTGCTAAAGGTTTCTCGAACACGTTTCTAATTTCAAATAACCTACGCCAAAGAATAAAAGAGTAAATAGAATCCAATAAGCGTTCTACTGGGCATTACGCTCGACAAGCCAGGGATGAAACCTTCAAAGCCCTCCACCAGGTGATTACACACTAAACCCTGTACCGTTTATTGATCAAGGAAGTTTTTGATAACTACAAATACAATGTTAGAGAATTATATTCAGCGACAGTATAATTAATAACCTTTTATAGTGTTTTAACTTCAAGTTAATTTCTATCATTATTTTACATCAAAACTGAAGTATTGGGTTAAGGGTAGACTTATATTTAATTTTATTGTTGTTGATGAACAACTTATCTCTTCGTTACTCAAAATTGACAACCGTGCCTGGCAAATGAGTTTCTTAATACAAGTACAAGCTTACACTATCGATGTTTAACAATCCGCTTTTAAGGAATAAAACTACTCCGAGTGTAGTATTAAATCCCTCTGGACCTAATAACTGTCTGGGAAATGAGTACATTTATAAAGTACAACGCGATTGTAACAATTTTATTGATCGAATAAAATAACTCTACTATATATCCCCTCTTTCAAAGCCTTGGTCCCTTGATATTCATAAACTCACCTACCTTTTGTAGTCTACGGTGTTATAATCCCTTGCAATGGACTACAGTTACACGTTACTCGATCCGTGCACGGCGACATTCGTAGTTCAACTGTAACAGGCAGAAGCTGAAGTCGATTCGTAAATGAATTGAAACCAGTTCCACTAGAAGGGAACAAACTGACGTCATAGGCTACAAAGAGAAGGCGTGTTTTTAAACTCTACAGGCTTAACATTTAGGAGTCTCAAGGTTTAATAGTTACCAAATCACAGAATAGCTCATATTGATGAAAATGGCGTTCTGTTAATACGAAACATGTTTTAAAATTAATAGGCTTGATAATCACGTTTACGTCAATTGCCTTCAAAATTGCTTAACATAATTATAAAGAATCGGAGTTTTCTCCCGATTCTTTCTTCTAGAAACTCCCAGAAAAATTACCAAAAGTTAACATTTTTGAGTTTTTGGGGCATTTTTGGGGCGGGAAAATTCCAATTTTAAATTTTTCCACTTTGAGCGCGTTTGTACGGAAACGGTAAGAGATGGAAAAAAATGTTAAATACAAAAGTTGTAGAAAATTTAATTTCCAACTGACCATTTCTCATTGGATTTAAGATCTGATCATCCGTTTAGCCGCTATTCATCGGAGAAGAATTAATTTTGAGTATTTTGGCCCATTTAAATGTGTACAGTTTTGGAAAGCCGTTTAATGAAAGCGCACTATCATTGGCTAATACCACATGTTTGTATCAGCTGATTTTAAAACAACCGCCCGTGTAGGTGATACTTATTTACTCACATGAGGTTTTTATAAATCAGCTGATATAAAAAAGGTGAGCACATTATATCCTACACGGGAGGTCCAATATCGCGAATATCGTTTGTTTCGATAATGGAAGATGTAATCAACCGAGTATTTGTTCTATCGAATGAATTTAGCCCAGTAGCCCAGTGGATATGTGTTCAGATGATTCAAGATCATGTGGTCACGGGTTTGAAACCTACTATTGATGCTTACTTTTTGTGGTTGCAATTTATTTCTGTTTATTTTGACTTTTTTGTTTTTACAAATTCATTTATTTGTAATTATGTTGCACAACGAACAGCCACTATACATCGCTCTGCGGGGTTAGGTTAGGTTAGGTTACTATAATTTTGTCGTGAACTGAAGTCTAATTTGTTGTGTTTTTACACGTAAATCCATTTGTAGAACTCAAATTTAACATTGTAACCACAACTTTTTATTTATATCTGATTGACTTTGATTGAGTGAGCACTTTATTTTTCGCTTTTATTCACCTTGAAACAACCATCGTAGTCGAGATTTCATTCGATAAAACTAACAAGCAGCCGGTTGGTCAAATGTTTCGATATCGAACCAATATGGGACCGCCTGTGTAGGTGTTAATGTGCTCACCAAATGTAATTTTGGTGTAGTTTTTCTTTGGTTAATGAACTACAATATTGAATTTGATTTAAACTTGAGTTGACTGAGGAATGCAAGTGAGCGAAGCGAACTCCAAAAGGGGTTTTGGGGGCGAAGCCCCCAACAGCGATAAGCCTAGTATAGTATAGTATATATATATATATATATATATATACACTAGCTGTGTACCCGTCCTTCTTACGGGTTGTATATAAATGGTAGATTAACTAAAGCAAATAACAATCCGCATTATTTTACAATATTAAAATTACATTTTACACGTTTAATGCACAATTAAATCAAATCTAACGAAATATACTGGCAGATAGTTCGGGTCCTGTTGCTAGGTCGGGGAACTCCGTCGGGTAGTAAAGGGCGTGTGGTTTGCGACTCCAAATCGGTACACGTAACACTTTGGTTTCGCTTTTAAAAATAAAAGAACTCAAGTACAAAAATATAAAAAAATACCGGGTAGAGGGGAGGCGGAGCATAAATATAAAATCGGTGGGGAGGAGCAAAATATGAAATCGGGGGGGAATAAAAAATCGGGGTGGAGAGTTCCCATCTTTTTTCATGGATTAATTTTACAACCAGGGCTTTTATGACCCTTTTTGGGGCCAAAAACTCAAAATTTGAAAGATTAATCCCAAAAAAAGGGGTTTAGAGTTTTCCGATTGTTTTGCCCAACGAACTTGTCCAATTGATTACAAAAAGGAATGTCCCTACCAAATGTGAAGTAAATCGGACAAAAAATGCGACCGCTAGAGTGCAAACACATATATATGTATATACATATATATACATATATATATATACATATATATATATATACATATATATACATATATATACATATATATATATACAATTTTGAACGACCCCCCAAAACGTGTTTAGGGGGTACACGTTAGGAACCTCTATGGTGGTCCCGGGCTTAAGTTTCACCGAGTGGGTCATGCTAATAGTTCACTTTCCATAGGAAATTCACTAATAAAGAATTGAAGTTTGAGGGGGAAAAATATAAAATCGGGGGGGGAGGGCAAAATATAAAACCGGGGCAGGCAAAGAATATAAAATCGGGAGGGGGCAAAATAAAATATTGGGGGGGCAAAATATTTTAAATCGGGGGTGGGCAAAAATATAAAATAGGGGGACATAAAATAAAAATAAAAAATCGAAGTGGGGGTGGGCAAAAATATAAAATCGGGGGGGGGGCAAAGATAAAAATCGAGGGGGAGCAAAAATATAAAACCGGGGAGGTCAAAAAATATAAAATCGGGAGGGGACAAAAATATAAAATGGGGGACATAAAATAAAAATAAAAATTGAAGAGGGGGGCAAAAATATAAACTCGGGGGTGGGCAAAAATATAAAATAGGGGGACATAAAATAAAAATAAAAAATCGAAGTGGGGGTGGGCAAAAATATAAAATCGGGGGGAGGGCAAAGATAAAAATCGGGGGGGAGCAAAAATATAAAACCGGGGAGGTCAAAAAATATAAAATCGGGAGGGGACAAAAATATAAAATGGGGGACATAAAATAAAAATAAAAAATTGAAGAGGGGGGCAAAAATATAAACTCGGGGGTGGGGCAAAAATAAAAATCGGAGAGGGAGCAAAAATATAAAATCGGGGGGGGGGGGTAAAAACATAAAATCGGGGGAAGCAAAAATATTAAATCAGGGGGGGCAAAAATATAAAATAGGGGCAAAATATAAAATGGGGGGACATAAAATAAAAATATGATATCGAAGAGGGGGGAAAAATTATAAAATCTGGGGGTAGCTGACGTACCCGTTCTTCGCACTGGGGTTTTCTCTACCCGTTCTTCAGTCAATACAATTTGCATTTTGGTTAGCTTGAAACAGCTGTTCTTGCTTCTGCTCTTTAAGCTGTCAAATGTAAGTATCCACAGCTGTTCGCATAACGGTTTCTGAATGTTTACTTTATTCTGAAATGTAAACATTGAAACTTAGGACGTTCACGGGGCGTAGCCCGAGCGGATTTTAAGGAAGTGAATAGGCCTGTGTTGCATGGGTTCAAGATCTACCTATGTGTAAAGTGTCAGCCCAGTCGGTTCAGTAGTTTTTGCGTTCACCCGGAACATCAGACAGACAGAAACCACCTTTTCTTTATAATTTTATAGATAGATTGTAAGCACCAAAAAGCATTGTTGCAATAGTTAAATATCACTACTATATCAAATAATTTTGTTGTTCTTTTCGTAAAAAAATAAACAGCAATGAATTGTATAGTAAATTTGAATGAACCTTACATAAAATTTATACTTTGCTTGACACTTACGCCCAAAAGAGCGGGTTTTCATGGACAAACCATTCGACGTGCTTAAACTAAACTATTTTATACTAACAACATATCGGTTTTTGGGGTTGGCAACATCGCAATCGCCGTCACTCAGAATTGCAGTCACGTGACACAGAGACAATCCAGTTTTGTTTTGTGGCAACACTGCGTCATTAACTCTCGTAATTGAAGATGGTACAAATATAACCACCATTGTTTTGGGTAATAAATTAGGAAAAAAACCACAGTAAATCAATTTCTGTCAGTAAAATTTGTGTCTATTGTCTATTTGTTAAGTTGTATTTGCAATTTGCTACATTTTCCTAAACGCTACAGATATTAGACAGTCTAGAAGAATAGGTCTAGATTCAGAATACTTGTTTTTAGTACGATTACCAAAAATACAGGGTAATGTATGTAGGTTCAAGGTAACATTGTAAAATGATCTACCTTTTTCAAAAACATAACAGTTGATAATTTATACTGTACTATGATTAAAAATATTTCTTATTTTTAATATTTTAAAATAATTCAATAAATTTGAAGAATAAAATATTAGCTGGAAGACAAGAGGTTTTATATGGAAAATGTTGACCAATAATTTGCTCAAGGATGAGTCATGATATCAGCAAGCAATTAGGCGGGTTTAATGTGATTCATGGATTTAGCACATTACATAAGATATAACATGCTTGTACTGGTAAAATGGCAAGATAAGGTTAGAGGGGGTCGACAGAGAGCGAGGACAGTGTCTATCCATGACAGGGAGCCGAGGCAGGAGGTCGTCAGGCGTGGCGGTGCGAGGAGAGCGACCAGAGGTTGTGACAACCCGGGGGACAATGTTTCAAGAGGTACATCACAAGCATGCTATTTGCATAAAGGGTTTATTTTTCAAAGTTTTACTTTTTACAAATTAAAAAAGTGTTACTAAGAAAGTTAAATCGTTGAGCAAATTATTAAAATACAAAATTAAAGTAATTGCGAAATTAGTCTAAGAATTGTTTGTTAAAGAAGTTTAAAGTAAGAAAAATCATAAATACTTGAGATTATGAATAGAATATTGTTTGTGTATGACGAGTAAACCCACCTTTGTTTCTTAAACTAAGACATGTGTAATTTGCCACATTTTTCTAAACGCTACATATATTAGACAGTCTAGAAAAATAGATTGAGAATACCTGTTTTTAGTACGAACTTTTTTCGCACAAAAAACTAATTGTTCGCCTACAGTTTCCGTAGCAGCAAACCTACGTACTCTGTCCCCATGTTATTCTCATGGAGAGTAATAAAAAGTTATATATACCTTATTTATGAATGTACATGAATGAAATTTGGTATATAACTTCATTTAGATGAGTTCTATTGATATTGATAAATGAGACACGAGTTGTAAAATTGTATTAACAATTATATTAAGTTAACAGCTTTTGAAAGAAAATGATCTGTAAATATTGAGAAATTAAATTACTACTTAAATGTTCCTTGCTGTGTGATGTGCAAATAATAATTGAAAATGTAAAGAAACATGTTATAAATACAAGGAGATATAGAATTTGTTCTTAGCGAATTTCCCCTATAGGGAAGAAGCTATTACCGTAGGTTGCATGGTAAGACTTAAGCCCAAGACCATGATAACTTTTCATTTTGAGGTCCCCAGATGCCAAAAACACCATTCGTTCAAATGTGTATATATGTATATTATATATATATATATATATATATATATATATATGTGTATGTGTGTGTGTGTGTGTGTGTGTGTGTGTGTGTGTGTAAAGTACCATTTATTAGAACGAGTTCGAAAACCAGATGAATAGCACAATCCGAAGGGGTTTTTTGGGGTTTTGTACCTCAAACATTTTGTTGGGGGTTTTCAAATGTAATTTGTATATAAATCAAATTTTAATATTCACCATTGAATTCAGCTTAAAAAACAAACAATTTGGTATCCTGAACATTGCTCTACGTCAATTGGTTACTAATATATTGAAAGTTGTAAACACAGTACGTTGTCTAATTGGATTGAGTGAAACGAAATCCTTATACATAACTTTACTGCTTACACTGGTAAGAGAATCAACTCGAACTGGCGTGTCTTTGTCATAAATAACTCAAAAACGCCTCTACAGATCCACTTCAGACTTTAGAGATAGATTCTATAGTACGAAATCTCGGTCGAGTTCGTTATTGGGAATATTTGGTTAAGTAATAATTATCTTTAAAACAAATCTGTTTTTTATCCCATAAGATTAACATTGGGAGCCATTTTAGTGGTACTTGAATCGTTGATATTTAGCCAACGTCTATGTTTCAACTATAGAGTAACGTAAGTATTGCCATAGATTCACTAGAGAACTGTAGTTATTCATGTTCATGTTGACTAGGAAAAAAAACTTCTTCTCGTAACTTGAAACACAAAACTAAGGTTTAAATATTATTAGCTTTTAAAATTGTATGACTATTTTATTTAATACTAATTAAAAGATGCATTATTATTTTAAATACTATTATAATAAATAACTTTATTGGTACCGTACTCTATGTAAAAAAATTCAGGCCGCTGGACTTAGACCTCTCTGACCTCTCGACTCCAGACTCCAGACGACAAAATGACTGAAAGGATAGATGTCAACAAGAAAAGTATTAAGGTCATTCTTACGTGATTAAAGTGATTAAACGCTAATAAATGTAATTATTCACAGTATAATTTCCACTCATTAACAGGAGAAAGTCTTTGTTTGTTCAAAAAATTATTATCTCACTAATAAAACGGACGGTAAGTTACCAAATAAAATTAGATGTTTTGGTTATTTATTTGACGGCTATCACCAATGCAACTTTACAATATAGGTAACAATAATTAACATTTGTAAGAACAGAAAAAAGAACAAACTATAGATACCTATACATCGGGCTTTTAACTATGATGATATGATATTAAAACTTAATATAACACATTAGTTTTCACCATATTCTGGGTCTAGCCTATTTCCTTTTTGTCAGATTGAAAACTTTAGTTTAATATAGGCCTAACTTTATTTTCCTACAAAAATGATAATTGTATTACCAGAACTACCTTAGACCGCGTGCCGATCTTCGTGAAGCACGCGAAGATGTGTTATTGGTACAAGTGTTATTGGTACAAGTGTTATTGGTAAAAGTGGTTTAAACCGGGTTTTTAGGGGTGGGGAGCGATTTATATATATTATTAGACTATTGACTAAAAAAAATCGCTTGTGAGAATGATCTGTTACGTGTCAAACCAAAAACATTGCAAACGCGAAGTGATTGTTAAGCAAAGATCTTATATAGGTTAAGTCTGTCCCACTCATCTCGCGACCAGGCCTAAACATTCGACCGAACATTCTCCCGGATGTTCACTGGACATTCCGTCCCCTATTCTTGCTACTAATACACAATGGCCCAACAAAAGCTAGCGCGATATTTTTCTCAGTGTGCTCGTTTATGTACGGGATAGTTCACCTCGCCATGATTTGTGTTTCCCTGTGCTCCGTTTTTGTCAGGTTTTTTGCTTGAATCAAAGGTGACGAGCGGAAGCGAATGGGCGAGTGTGTACTGGTTACTTCATTCAATTCAATTCAATTCAAACTTTCTTTATTCGTTATATACACAAATATACATATTGTGCACATTCGTTTGATTTGGTGCAAAATTCGTTGTCGCGACTCGTTCCGATCATTTGGTGGACCATTCGAGCGATTCATTCGGCGATAGTGTACTGATGCCAAAGAATTTGTGCAGCTCCCACACTTCTCGGGATTGCTCCGAACATCCGGAGTTCGGCCGTATATGTGTTCGGGCGTATTCGCAAGAAGTGCGGGACAGCATTTATCGATTAGGCCTAACACAAATCATTTTCATTTGTCTTCAACCTAGCGAGTTCACTGCTGCGTCCATATGTTTAAACATTAGTTCAATAGGAAAAATATTAAAATTACAAATAAACAATCAGCAACAGCAACAAATTTTTTAAGAATAAAAACCAGCTGATCGTACAAGAACTATACTGCCTACACCAGGGAAACAGTTCAACGGCTTGTGTTGACAATTCCATGTGAGTAAAAACTCAAGAACCCTAATGTAATCATTTACAATTTGTTAAGACATAATTTTAAATACAATACCGTACTCAAAAACATAAAGAGTGTATTGTCAATTTATGGTTTTAAAAATACCATCCTCGTTTTTTCAAGACTGTCATAAAAACTTAATTACTATACGTTCACCCATTAAAATATATTTATTATTACACAGCCAAATTTTTTCCGCAGGATTAGTATTACGACATATGGTATTGTGGTCTTCCCCTCCAATGCTGATACCCCCACTCTTCTGCTCGCACTACTTAGGCTTCACGAAGATCCGCACGAGGTCTACATAAGTGTTTATTCAAACTCAATAAGGCAATAAGGCAAACTCAATAAGTTTGGTCCTTTTTGGAGGTTAATATTTGTAAGGTATGCCTATCGACTTTAATTTTCTAGGCATAATTTATAATGTCCATACACCACTGTTTTAATCAAATTTTTGTCTACATTTCTTCATTTTTATCCAAAATAAACATTTTCTAAAGTTGTTCCGTAAGGTACAACTTAGTCTCTGGATAATTTTGGCTTTTGGCACAAGTTCTTCCTAGGCCTACTTTTCAATTGGAAATGAGCAATTTCATTGAAATAACCTCATATAAATTTACATCTAGAGTTTGGATATCACATTTGATTTTGCCAGAAACAAGGGAAAAGTGATACAAATTTTAAATCCAAAATAGGCTATGACTTTTAGCGAATTTCCCCTATAGGGAAGAAGCTCTTACCGTAGGTGGAATGGTAAGACTTTAGCCCGAGACCATGATAACTTTTCGTTTTGAGGTCCCCAGATGCCTAAAACACTAATCGTTCAAATTTATATATTTGTGTCCGTTACCGCGATAACTTTTGAAAGAAACACCCGATTTTGATGAAATTTGGCAAAAATGTGGAGAGTAGCATTTATGACTGTAACTTTGGAAAACAAGATCGATCGCACTACGGGAAGGGGGTTTTATGGGGGTTTACAATTATTTACCAAAAATCGGTTTTTGCACATTTGACCCCAAAATGTTACAAACACTCGATTTTGGTTATAGCCATTTTATAGAGCTTAAAAAAACAAATAATTTGGTCTTTTGAAACATTAACCTACGTTAAGTGGTTGCGGAGAAAATCCAAAAAACTTGTGCCATGTTAATCTTATGGGAAAGAGGTTTTGGATTTTTCTCAGATAGTTTTACTAAAAACTTCACATTTCTGTTTATTAATATGTTTAGCTCAACAAAACAAACATTTTGGTGTTTTAATCGTTGTTCTACGTCCAACCGTTGCAAATATATTCAAAGTGCTAAACACAGTATGTTGTCCAATGTTATCCTTATGGAGAATAAATAAAATTCTATATCTCGATTATTTATTAATGTATATTGATGGAACTTGGTATATGCATTCAAATAGTTGTGGTAAATTGATATTTACACAAAAAACAAGTTTTTTGTTGATAGTCCCCGTAGCAGCTAACCTGCATACTCGGCCCCGATGTTATTCATATGGAGAATAAGTAAAGTTGTATATCTCCCTTAATTATGGACCTAAATTATGAGAACTTGGTATGTACTTGCTTCACCTGGTTCAGTTATATTGATAATTGCTAAAAAAACACATTACATATCTTCCTCGTTGCAGCAAACCTGCGTCCTCAACCCTAATGTTATTCTTATGGAGAATAAATTAAATGCTATATATCACTTATTTATGAATGTATTTTTATGAAACTTGGTAAGTAGCTCTATATAGTAGTGAGTCACATATATATATATGCATTGGAAATTCGCTGAGTATGCAGGTTTGCTGCCACGGGGGTATTGTTTAACTTACATTTAATTTACCCAGGCGAATCCAATATGGTTTCAATCTTACTCGGCTCGGGTATACTTTCGTAAGTGGAACAAAATAACGAACCAAATTAAATTGTTCGATAGGCTACGGTATATTAATTAGGTTGATATTTTTAACACTGATTAATATTTAATAGCTTGTATGTTTTTAATTACCGTACAGTACCTACGTCATCTTTGTTTAGTTTGTTATTCAATTAAACTTAAAATAAAAATGAAATAAACAAACATAACATGATAATGTTATTCCTGACAATGCATGTTTAAAGTTATATTGGAACCAACGTTTGTTATCTGGACAAATTTCAAGACACCTAAACTGAAACATAACATACCGTATCATAAAATCGGCTAGACCCGGACAGGGGGTATTGACCCGGACACGTACATATTTGTAAACATAAATATTTCTAAACTAACCTGCAAACTTGAGCAGTCGTTCGTTATAGGTAGGCCTACATTTGTTTAGAGCATGCTCTAATCGTAAAACGAGGCATGCTCTAATCGTTTATAACTCACTTCTTTCCACAAAAATAAAATATTATTTCTAACTAAGACATGTCATTTCTTTTACATTTGTCCGATTGTTTTCGTGAATAAGGCATAATTTTATTTGGAATTTAAGCGTGCACAATGCCATGCTATTTAAAGAGATAAACAACATATATTAAACAAATGTTTCACATTAACGACAGGCCTATTCCAGTTTTGACCCGGACACTTTCATTATACTCCATGGATGGGACTCTTGTCAACCGTTACGACTCGTTCCTACCGTAAACACAGTATTCCCGCCATAACTAATAACAACATTGTGGTTTGTAGCTCTGATATGGTATTAATTATAAGAGCAGCGGTGAAAAAGTATTCTTTGTTTAAATCGACCATAAGTGATCATGTCCGTGGAAAATTTAATGGGCCCCTTGTTTCAAACTGTATTTTAAACGTCTGTATTTTTCCCTTACGGTTATTTGTTTAGTTTCATTTTAGTTGCAAAGAATAAACAACTGAAACGTGACATAAGAATACCCTTTTTCATCCCCAACCCATAACAATTTTGTATTTATTTCATTTTTAAGCCTTTCTGCAAAGGCATCTGCAGACCTCAAAACCCGGACACATTTATTTATTCTTAGCGAATTTCCCCTATATATATATATATATATATATATATATATATATATATATATATATATATATATATATATATATATATAGGGAAGAAGCTATTACCGTAGTCGGCATGGTAAGACCTAGGCCCGGGACCATGATAACTTTTCATTTTGAGGTCCCCAAATGCCAAAAACACCATTAGTTCAAAACTGTATACATATATATATATATTTGTCCGTGAGCATGATAACTCTCGTAAAAATAGTCCGATTTTGACAAAATTTGGTATAATTGTTTAAAGCAGCATGTATGGCTTTAAGTTCGAAAATCAGACAGATCGACCTATCCAAAGGGGTATTTTTTTGGGGGGGGTTTGTACCCTAAAAGTAAGTTTTTTGAGTTTTTTACAAATAATTTTTGAAAAAGTCAAATTTGATTTTTTCCATTGGAATCAGGTTAAAAATACGCACAATTTGGTGTTTTGATCTTTGCTCTACGTCAAATGGTTACATAGATATTTAAAGTGCTAAAGACAGTACGTTGTCCGATGTTATTCTAATGGACAATAAGAAAAATTGTATATCTCGCTTATTTATGAACTTTCCTGATGAAACTTTGTATATTGCTTTATATCGTTGTGGCATATTAATATTTGCACTAAGAAACATTTTTTGGCCGACAGTTCCCATATAGCTGCAAACCTACGTACTCAGCTCTTATGTTATTCTTATGGAGAATAAGTAACGTATTATCTACCTTAATTATGAACATAAATTAATAAAATTTGGTATGTGGCTTTACCTTCTTGAGTTTTATTTATAATTTTATAAAACCCCATTTTTTGTGTTCCTTGCTTCAGCAACCCTGCATACTCAGCCGCCATGTTATTCTTATGGAGAATAATTAAAGTGTCATAAATCGTTTATTTATGCATGTATATTGATGAAACTTGGTATTTGGCTTTAGGTGGTATTAAGATACATATATATATGCATTGGAAATTCGCTGAGTACGCAGGTTGGTTGCTACGGGGGTATTTATTTTTCTTATAATAACATCCAACATAATAATATATAAGTTAGGCTAAAGGTAAATGGATATTGTGAATAGTACTCACACTTTACAATGGTCTGGTTTTTATTGGTGGCATCGTTAATGGGAAGGCACTATAACCTAAAAATAGTAAAAAAGTGTCCGGGTCAAGCCTGTTTTGCGGTAGGCCTAACTGAAACCTAAATAACCTAAACCTTCATAAGAATGACATGGCGACTTTTTATGCCACTGGGACAGAGTCCTGAGGTCTGGAGGAAAAACAAAAAAGTACCTATCTGCAATTTGTTGGTCCTCTACAACATTATGGTCTGGAGCAGTTTTTGGTAGGCGTTTTCGAAATCCCCTGGGACATACACGTACATGCACAACCGTTATAAGTATAGATTTTTCTCAATACAAAATACTTTGAGCTCCCGAAACAGCCCGATTAACATTTTATTTTGAATTCTTTACGTAAATATATTAGCAAAAACTACTGTGCCAATTGTTACTGTTTCAGTATTAAACTAAAGGTTTTGGCCTGCAGTTTGTCATAATTACATTTCTTTTCTTTTTAGGTATTTTTTCACGCACAATGTTTGCGTTTATTATTCCCATAACAAATATTGTTCGACTTTCAATAAATCACTTACATTACTAGCAAAAACTATTAAATAGTTTTCTATTAAATAGCTGGTTTTGACATACACTAATGTCATCAATATCTTTGTTTACTTTAGATGTGTTGTTTCTAATAATAAATTAATTTTAATTTTTGGCTCTCATAAAAGCCCATGTTCAAATATCAACAACATCCTTTTGTAAATACACTAACAAAAACTAAAGGACTGATTTAAATAGTTTAGATCCAAAATTGAACCTCATTCCATACAGAGATTGGTACTTTTATTTTCAGAAAACATGTTTTTCTCAGTAAAAATTTACTTTCAATGTTTAACAAGTAAAAGAGATGCTCCTGTTTAACATTTTGATCAAATTTAGTTGAACTATTTACCAGAAATTGGAATTATACATGTGTTAATGGACTGTACAGGACTTGTCCTTCCAGGCCGATTATGAAATTTGTTTACTAAATTTTCTCCAACTTTTTGCGTATGTGTGAACTAATACAATACATTTTAAAAATTGAAGGAAACGTCGTTCCTATCTTGTACGATAAATTTCGTTACCCCCAACGTACTTAGTAAAGTCAAATTTTACTCCTTGTAATTAAGGAGTATAGTGCTACTTTGTCTCCTGGGACAGAATCAGCTGACATTTCGCTGCAATCATTAATGCTGCAGCTATAAGGGAATCGGATCAGCTGATTGATATTTCGCTCCAGCTGCAATTAACGTTGCGAGTTTAGTTATTACGCATTACGCAACCAAAATGGAAAGCTATTGTGAATGTGAATACTTATCAATACTTGTGGCTTTTGGGGTGTGGGAAAAATGTTGGGTGTAAATTTATCGCCCTGGCCTACGGCGCCGGCGTCGGGCGCCAACAATTTCCCTTAGGGAAAAAAGTTGCACTTTACTCACTTAATACACAAATAACTATTGTTTCAAGCAGAAGTCCCCGTATTATTTTTTACAGCAAAAGAAATTTGCATGGATTAAACTTGAGATAGTCAATAATATAAAACATAAGTGGAATTATAATACACCGTTACTTAAAAATAATGTGATCATAATGTTTTTGGAAACATAAATGTTACACACCTTCTGTAATCATTAATATATATAACTAGCTGGCCCAACAGACACTAGTTAACATTTGCATATGCTTGTCAAGTTATTAACAAGCTTTTTACATATAATTGTTGAAAAAGTCAAACTTTTATTTTTTACATTGGAATCAGCTTAGAAAGACGCACAATTTGGTGTTTTTGTCATTGCTCTACGTCAAATGGTTACAGAGATATCGGAAGTGCTAAACCCAGTATGTTGTCCAATGCTATTCTTACGGAGAATAAGATAAATTGTATATCTCGCTTATTTTTGTCCTTTCCTTGATGAAACTTGGTATATTGCTTCATATCGTTGTGGTCTATTGATATTTGCACTAAAAACCATTTTTCAGCCGATAGTTCCCGTAACAGCAAACCTGCGTACTCGGCCCCATGTTATTCTTATGGAGAATAAGTAATGTGTTATCTCCCTTAATTATGAACATAAATTATTAAAATTTGGTATGTGGCTTTACCTTCTTGAGTTATATTGATATTTGTATAAAACCCCATTTTTGGAGTTCCTTGCTTCAGCAAACCTGCACACTCAGCCGCCATGTTATTCTTATGGAGAATAATTAAAATGTCTTAAATCGTTTATTTGTTAATGTATATTGATGAAACTTGATATGTGGCTTTATGTGGTATTAAGATACATATATATACATTGGAAATTTGCTGAGTACGCAGGTTTGCTGCTACGGGGGCATTTATATATTAAGATGTATACAAAATGTTGGACCTTGACACAATGACCGGTGGGTTCTAAGAAGTGTGTCTTAAGAGTTTTAATTACTTCCTAGATTATATTTAACATAAGATACTACTTTTCCTTTCTTTTTGATTGAGGTAATTTATTCTTCTTAAAAACAAATTGACTGATTTAAGCCTTATTGTTTTTTAAGTTCTGCATTTATAGGCTATGTATTTGAACAACCGTATCAAGCTACAATAACAATGGGAGGCCTGGGGGGCATAGCCCCCCCCCCCCAGTAAGGTTAATGTGTTACATTAAAACCTCTGGATTAGAGTTTAAAATATTTAGGCATTCAAAACCAATTGACTGATTTTAAAACGTATTGTTCATCAAGTTCTGTATTTATACGTATATATTTTTACAGCAATATTAAGCTACAATGAAATAAATATCCTGATGGGTCCTCCAGTGGAACCAAAGTGTAAATAACTACTTTTAAACCACGTGCTCTCACTGATTGGGGACCTTTATTGTCGCCAACATATTATATTTTATCAAAATCTTCAGCTAATATTATTATGAGGGCCTAGATGATACAGCCCTCAGTGAGACTGAGGGGTGAGTAACTACTTCATATGCACTTTGTCTGACTGATTGACAGATTTCTGGTCTCATTGTTTGTCATGTTCTGGATTTGTATGTCATTGTCAAGCTGCAGTTATAATGGAGGGCCCATGAGGTATATTGTCAATTGAAACATTTTTGTTTGTATTTTTAACTGTGAGCTCAATCCTTATACGCGATATAAGAGCGTACTCTTAGTGATATTCTTATGGATAAAAAGGAAAGAATTTATATCTCGCTTATTTAAAAACACAAACTGCGAAACTTGGTTTATGGCTTCATCTGGTTGTGGTTTATTGTTGTTTTCACAAAATAATAATTGTTCGCCTACGGTTTCCGTAGCAGCAAACCTAGGTACTCGGTTCCCATGTTATTCTTATGGAGAATAATTCATATTTTAAATATCGCTTATTGGTAAACATTTTTTTTCTTGTGAATTCTGGTAGGTGGTTTGATGTGTTATTGATATATATATATATATATATATATTCATTGGAAATTCACTGAGTACGCAGGTTTGCTGCGAGGGGGTATTTATATATATATATATATATATATATATATATATATATATATATATATTTATTTATGTGTCCGTAAGCACGATAACTCTCGTAAAAAAGGTCTGATCTAAATTAAATTTTGCACAAATGTGTAAAGTACTATTTATTTGAACGAGTTCGAAAACCAGACGAATCGCACCATTCGTTTTTGGGGGGTTTTGTACCACAAAAATGGGTTTTTGGGTTTTCACATGTAAGTTTTATTTTAATAAAATTTTATATTTACCATTGAATTAAACTTTAAAAAATTTGGTATTTTTATCATTGCTCTACGTCAATTGATTGATGAGATATTGAAAGTTCTAAACACAGTACGTTGTCCAATGTTATTCTTATGGAGAAAAAGAAAAAAATACAACTCGCTTATTTATAAACATAAACTGACCAAACCTGGTTTATGGTTTCATCTGATTGTGGTTTATTGTTGTTTTCACAAAAAAAAACAATTTTTTGCCTATGGTTCCCGTAGCAGCAAACTTAGGTACTCGCTAGCTGGATTTAAATAAGGTGTGCTATTCAGAAGGACGAATTTGAGCACGTTCTGCACAGCCTCCAGGTGACGTCACGGTGTTTATTTGATCAGCTGGTTTACAGTGACAGTTGATGTTACTCGCGGCTAGAGCCTATCCAAAAATCCAGGTCGGGATCGGAACGTCTACCCTCCCACCATCCACAACACCGCGGCCGCGACTAAACTTGCAGTTTCGCTCCCACTGCCACAACTACAAATTACGCTGATTTAATTGTAAAAACGTTTATATATTCCAGGCCTGCATAAAACACGCTTAATAACGGTATCAGTTGTATAATCCAAATACCAAACCTGCTTATTTTAAGTGATGGTAAACTATTACGATGTTTTACTTGTGTATTGTAAAATACGAGCCTGTGTGGCACTTTTTGTTTTTGTAAACGGGACATTTTCAGATTAGCCAATTGAAACATAAATTTATATTTTAAATGTTTTGTTTCAAGGTTTTTTTGTCGGAGTTTCGGTTTGGCTAGTGCAAGGGAACTTTTAGTTAAATTTCAATGTACGCCAACGATACCCTATACCTATACTGCTGTGACGTCACCGCGTGACTCTCACAATATTTACGTTTGCCAGATAGCTCTTAGCTGGGATAGTTCCAGAGGTCGGGTAAATTATCATCCAATTCGGCAAACGACCTTTAGTGAGACAATCCCCTCAATTATTAATTGGTGTTAACTCAGGCACTGAATACATCGCTACAGTTAATTTGAGGGGCTCATCATCGCTAACACCAAAGATAACTGGAATGAATTTTGAATTTTGAACTTTCGGCCAATCTTGAAAATAAATACCAAAATCCTGTTTACTCTGAATACAGTTGGTGCGAGTTGGTTCGGGACAGGATTAGTAATGGTTAGTGGCGGTTAGACGGGATAACCACTCCAAATGGATATTAGGTAGCCGTCGTGACGGAAAACTGGACAGTCACTCCGCAAGGAACATATCTGGGAAGGATATGTCGTCGGGTAAGTTTTGAGAACGTGATCGTGACGTAAGACAGGATTTAAATTGGTTGGTGGCAGAATAGAGAAAGATTTGCCACCCCACTGGAATCGGGACGTCGGTCGTGACAGGTAAGGTTTGTCACTCCGTAAGGATTATTTGAGCAAGGATATGTTATCTTGTAAATCGTTCAGTACGTCAGAGTGATGCATTTTAGGATTATGTTTGGTCAGTGGCGGATATAGAGAGGTTTGCCACTCCAAAGGAGGCGGGTAACCGGTTGTGACGGGTATGGGAATCGTCACTCCGTAAGGAAGACAAAGATCGGCAAGGAAATACCAGTCATGATACAGTAGCCAAAATATGCAATACGTTAGTACAAATAAGATTATACGTTATTATAGAGTGAATATTCTGTGCTGTCGTGGTATGAGATGTATGCCCTAAGTCACAGAAAGGATATAATTGAAAGTGGCAGATTAAATGGAGACCAATTCCAAAGGATTCGGGGTGTTCGGTAAGTGACCGGTAGGTGATGTCACTCCGACAGGTGTGAATTTGTGGATAGGTTTATTAGTATTATATTATAAGCTAGCACAGTGAGCAGGCAAGCAGGTTAGGGTAAGAGCAGTTCATACAATACAAGTAAATAAGTTCAGTGGTCTAGAATGCTCAAATTACACTACTCACAAAAGAAAATCGGTTATCATCAACTGTTATTAATTTTACGAAAATATTAGTTCAAGCTGTGGGTCCAAGCAGATACTTCTTACGAACTGATTCAGTTTTATAAACCAGCTACTCCAAAGCAAGCGTGCACAGACATTTTAAACACACTATTCAATAAAATAATACTTAAAACCCTTGAGAGAAATTGTTCACACTATATCACTATAAATTCTAATTGATTGTCGTTTAATTATATTTCAAATTACCTTTTATATTACAAAGTAATAAGTGTTTGCCCGTGGCTATATCAAAACAGTTAATAAAACGACAGGTCAAGTGAGATACATGGGCTACTGTATCAAACAATTACCAAACTGCAATTAACGTTTTACTTTTCGTAGTAAAAAAAATAGTCTTTGAAAGCAAATCTCAGAATAAACTCAAGTAATAAACCCCTTGCCTCGGGCAAATAAAAGCTGCACTAATCCGTGAATAAGCGAAACAATAAATATTATTTTCTTGTTCTTATTCCAATCAAATTAAGAAAACGATTGTAAAAATAGGCTCCGTGAGCAGAAAATTAATCAAATGTCTTTGTATTTCACGTAATCACTTTAACACAAAAGCAAGGAATATTCGATTCCTACCTTAATAAATGGAAGAAGCTCTGCACACTGTCACTACCAACCAACGACTCAGATCCTGTTTATCTGTTATCAGCAGGAAAGCTCGGTCGGCGCGGCGCGCAATGCGTGCCGTCCCCGCTATCGTTATCCTGCCGCGCACCGAACCACCTGCGCGGGAAACAAACAAAACTCGGCAGCGCCACAATGAAATATTCTGCTTTGACTGTGTCACAGATGTAAATAAAAAGTATATTCTTCTGTTTAATGGATTTATAATAATAACCGTGCTAATGTTACTGGTGAACTAAAATTTATATTGAAAATAATTCTGTGTTAACATTATGCACAGTAAAATAATCTACGTAAAATAATAGATCTGTTACATCCCCTCCTTACTTAGGGTGACAAAAAAAAAGAAAACCAGAAAAAGAAAAAAAAAACTCCTTTCCTTCTTAAAATTAGATTAATAGTCCTTGGTTTGAGTCCATCCATCATGTATAACTAACTAGTATGGTAGCAAAATATAACACTCCGAAACAATAACTAAATTAATAAACTTCTGTCTTTGGCTCTGCCAACGAAAAAAATTATAGAAAACAAAATCTAAAAAAATAGACTCTTCTTTTTGGTTTACCATCTTAGGTCGGGCCTGACCAACCTCTTCGGTATTTTTTTCCAGCCGATGCCTGGGAAAATTATCTTCGTTTTCTTTTGCCTTTTCCTTCTTGGAGGGCGTGATTCATCACCATTGTTAGTCTTCTCTTTGGATTTCTCTTGTTCTTGCGCCACCCCACATTCTGATTCCACTACTTCCGTTGATAAGTCCGTTGAGAGCTGGTCTAAAAGGTCATCCACTTCCTCGGGGGCTATTGATAGACATGGAGATAAAGTGTCTTGAGTCGAGTGCAGCTCAATGAGTTCGAACTCATTCTTCATTTCTGCCAGTTCTAGTTCCGATAACTGTTCCGTGGACTCCTCCTTCTGGGGTTTGTGAGATTTAATAGATCATCCACGAGGTCACCCCAAGAAGATGAGAGGTCGAGATCAGTAGTAGGATCTTGGGTGCTCTGGCAAGGGTCGGAGCTCGCAGACAGGCCTAGCAGATCAATAACCTCGTTTACCGGAGTTTCTTTAACCGGTATAGCATCATTTATTGGCTCCTACTCTATCGCATTGGTGGATGGAGGAGTGAAGCAGGATCTATCTACTTCTGTTCAGTCTTCCGGGCTCAACACATCTGTTTGGACTGCATTTATCATATGTTGTCGCCAGGCAGCTGTGTCCAAGGTTATCCCTGAGCTAGTTACGGGGAGTCCCCGCGAAAGCCTTTCCGCAAACCATGCTACAAACACACCACAATCAACTCCATTGGTTTGTAGAGGTGTGTTACGAGGTGTGTCCTGAAAGGTCCACTGATCGTTAAAGTCTTTGTTGTTACCTTTCGCATACCGTTTTGACACATGATATACTTGGCACATTCTGGGCATATGTTGTCTCCCAAGGAAGTCATAAGCTTCGATGCGTTGCAGTTGGGGACGAGCACAGATTAATGACCAGTGGCCTGGGTCACCATCAGTATGCAGAGGAAATAGTATCAGTTCCTTCGTATGAGGGTTGATATTCTTGAATCGTCTGTTAACCTGATCCAATCGTTTTCGATCTAAGTCACAGATGTATCCAAGGCTAAAACCCGTGCGAAGCTAGACAGTGCGCTACTTCTTCTCTCAAGCTGTCTCAAGTAGGCTTCCAGCACTGTTTCACTCAGCAACTTCCCTGGCAAGAGAGTGGTTGCCTTTTCCCACGCATGGTGCACCTGCAAACTAAAATACTGCCAAGCAACAAACATGCAAAGCACAGGCTAACGTGTTAGTAAAAGTGAGGAAGTAAGGCTCACTTTCGAAAAATGCTAAAACTTCGTGAGCCCTTGGATTAGGAAGGAGGTCGGGTGCATCGGGTCCCTGGACTGGATAATTATCCAAGCACGTCACCAGTAAGGTAAAATTTTAAATCTTTTGCGTGGGCCCGGCCTGCGTTCTTACCCTTCATGTCCTTAAGATTGAATATATTCACGCCAATCTTTTCATCTATGATAAATGGGCCTTCAAATTTTGGCGCTAATTTGGCGGCTACGTAGTCTGCTGCAGAGGAAAGTGTATGCACCCGCTTTAATACACTCTGCCCCACTTGAAAGGGGTTATCTCGCCTGCGTAAATTATAGTACTTCGCCTGACGCTTGTATGCTTTTTCCAAATTTTCTTTGCATCGTTCTCGTAGTTCTATAATTTTCTTTAGTCGTAGGCCGTGTAAATCAGTAATAGTTTCCTCCTTATTCCCTATTTTCTCCATTAAAGGGCCGTATGCGCAATTTGGAGTTTTGAGTTCCCTACAATAGTTCAGCATGGCTGGGGTGAAATTTGTTGACTACTGAACGCTAGTGTTTAAAGCGAATCGGAATTCATCCAAGTGAATATCCCAAGAACGGTGATCTTCGGCAACATATTGCGATATCATTGTCTTCAAGGCGCGATCAGCCCGCTCTGTCGGGTTTGACTGGGGGCTATAAGGAGCCGTCAATTGGTGTACAAAGCCCCAGTCTTTAGCCAATTTTGAGAAAATATTTGAGACATATTGCGTCCCGTTATCGGTTAGCAACACCTCGGGTGTGCCATGTCGAAGAAGTATGAAGTCCATGAATTTAGTAGAGACGTTATGTGCCGTGGCACTCTTAAGTGGAGCTAGTTCTATCCACTTTGTAAAAGTATCTTGAAATATAACAATAAAACGGTTCCCTTTTCGGGTACGTGGTAAAGGCCCAATTATATCACTGGTAACTTTATACCAAGGTCCGACTGGACGACGAAATTGAATTTTCCCAAATGCTTTCCGTTGCTCTACTTTGTACCGTTGACATTTGTCACAACTTCGCACGTATTCTTTAGTATCTTTCCTCCATCTCGGCCAGTAATATTGGTTTTGAACTCTAGATATCGTTTTGTAAATGCCTAAATGCCCTGCTGTTGGACTATCATGATTTTCATGTAGTACGGTTTTCTTATCATTTTCGGGAATACACAATTTCCATTGTAAGGTGAGATCTGGTGGGCGCTTCCGCGAGCTAAATTTCCAGTTTAGTTTGTTTTCTTTCACCATGTAGTCTTTGAAACGAAACGGGTGTTGTGAAACTTCTTGGAATTTCTTTGCATACCAATCCGAGTTCAAGTGATCATTTCCGTGATCTTGGATAACCGTTCCCTCCACTTGTTATTTTGTAGGTTGGGAAGCATTCGTACTGTTGCCGGTCAGATTACACTCTAAATGTTCCTGTTCCTCAGAAATTGGCTCCACTGGGGGGGTTTCGGGATAGAGCGTCTGCCACTTTGCTTAGAGTACCCTTCCGGTATTGTACCGTAAATTGGAATTGTTGGAGTTCTAGTACCCAGCGTGCGAGACGGCCCGAGGGCTTCTCTAGTGACATCAGCCATCGAAGTGCTTGGTGATCTGTAATGGCTGTGAACGAATAGCCTTCCAGATAGAGACGAAACTTTACCACTGCCCAAACCAACGCCAGGCATTCTTTTTCAGTAACTGAAAAGTTTTTGTCCCTATCGGATAAAAGCCTACTTGCAAAAGCTATGACCTTCTCTGATCCATTTAAATTTTGAGTGAGCGAGGCTCCTAAGCCAGTATCGCTAGCGTCAACTTGAACTACAAAGGGTAAGTTAAAATCGGGACATGTTTTTTATATTATTAATTTCGGACGGATCGATAACAGATGTTAATATTCTACGCCTCCCTCAGATAAATTATACAGTTAAACTATAAAATCGTATATCATGTATTTAAAGCACATAATGTACAATATTACATCTGAAAACTAACGGAAACAAAGATTATTTTAACATTTATGTGTATGCAAATATACACGATTTGTTTACTTAAGAGGACGTTGGTGGCGGCGTCCATTTTGGATTTATACTCCTTAAGCACCAATGTAAAATGTAGGATAGTAATAACTCTCTTATGACCAGAAAACTATGATTGATGTATTAAATTAAAGGTCTTTTAAATACTCAGTGCTCGTTTGTATTTCCTTTTATAAATTATATGAGTAAAAAATTACTTTGTTTCAATGTTTTAATGTGTTCTGCGATACTTAATTAAAGAATGCTTCACCAGACCACTACAAAATTTAAAAACTTTCAAATAAAATGGATTTGAAAATAATCTGCATGATAATACAGAATAAAAAATATAAAAAAGGAACCATCAAATAATTGATAGGCCGAGGGCCAATCCTATACTCTGATATGAGTAATGTCTGTCTGTTTTTGCAAAATTTATCATTTTAGCATACTAGTATTGGCGGCCGCTATCGCGACCGCAGGAAAAACCAGCTGTTTCAGGAACAAAGCTTGTAGAAATAGAAATCCACAGCTGAATACTCCCGGCTCCGCTAATATATGCTAAAATGGTCTAAAAATAAAACTTTAAGCTACCGTAACTCAAATAAGGTTGCTTTTCAAGAAAAAAAACGACACGTGCAGCTTCGGCGACCTCGATTACCCCTAAAAAATATCTTTTCGTAGCTTGGGAGCCAATACAGCTCGAGAAACTTCGATCGTTCTTCGCACTGGGGTTTTCTCTACCCGTTCTTCAGTCAATACAATTTGCATTTTAGTTAGCTTGAATCAGCTGTTCTTGCTTCTGCTCATTAAGCTGTCAAATTTAAGTATCCACAGCTGTTCGCATTACAGTTTCTGAATGTTTACTTTATTCTGAATTGTAAACATTGAAACTTAGGACACGGGGCGTAGCCCGAGGGGATTTTAAGGAAGTGAATAGGCCTATGTGTTGCACGGGTTCAAGATCTACCTATGCGTAAACTTTCAGCCCAGTCGGTTCAGTAGTTTTTGCATTCACCCAGAACATCAGACAGACAAACAGACAGATAGACAGACAGACAGACAGACAGACAGACAGACAGACAGACAGACAGACAGAAAGACAGAAACCACCTCTTATTTATAATATTATAGACAGATATTAGTGGAGCCAGGAGTATTCAGATGTGGATTTCTATTTCTACAAGCTTTGTTTCTGAAACAGTGGATTATTTCCTGCGGTCGCGTTAGCTTAGTTATAAATCTCGTTTTATAATTGGAATTTTTAACATTGGACATATAGAGTTTCAAATCAAAACAAAATAATCATAACAGCTGTGAATAAATTAACCAATAAACTGTCAAAGTACACAAGGTAAAGTTTTTTTTGCAACTTTATTTTATTTACAACCTGTTCTAAAAACTATTGAACATTAAGTAAATTTGATAAAATAACAAAACATTCGTCGGTTTTTATCCACTGAAAAAGCCAACACAAACACTGTATAATACAATACAAATTTAAACTAAAATACAGTTAATTACTTAACAAAACGAGTACTCAAATCCAAAACATGGCATCTTTTCAGTCTGTACACAAAGTTGCTATTGTCCAAAAGATTTAAAGCCAGATAGTTCGGATGATTTTCTAATTTATTTAGGTACTTGGCACTATATCTTGTTATTTCGTCTCTTACGGTTAGAATACAACTGTCTCTGTGTAAGACTTCATGGTTTACGTACCATGGTGCTTGAAGAATGTACCTTAGAACTTTTCATTGGAACCTTTGAATGATATTTAAATTTGAATTACTGGATGTCCCCCAAAGTTGAATACCATACGTCCAGATTGGTTTCAAGATTACTTTATATAATAACAGTTTGTTTTCAGATGTCAATTTAGAATCATGATATTTATTGAAAACAGTGATTAGAACCATTGAATAAATATTGCATATATAGACATATTTTTCACCCACGAAACTCATCAAATATCAATGGGCATGGCTCGGTCTCCCCGGTCCTAAATGGGAAATTGTCTCTGTTTACTATATCAGCAGGACTGTTCAATATATAGTGCGTAGGAATATTTACTTTGATATGGGATAACTAACTGATTATACACACGTTTTTTGTTATTGTAAAAACATAAAATTAAAATTCATTGAAAAAAAATTAAAAACAATTTGATTGGAATTGTTGTTTAAATTCGCTACAATTTGAACTGTTGACGACGAGGTATGAACCTATTTTAGTCATAAAATTAAACCAAATATTTAAATAACAGGAATATAAACTTGATTGTCTAGTAATATAAACTTGATTATACCTGAACTAATTAGTTCAGGTATAACATGTAGAGGATATCTTTACTATTTAATATAGTTGTACTTATTGTTTTAACATTGGTTGGAATAAACAAGCAAAGCTTTCCTAGAACAATAACACTGAAGGGCCTTATGTTTTCGTAATTATTAGGTTTGTTATTTCAGGGCATTCTAACCCCTTCATAGATTGGTAGTTTGGTTTTATAACAAGATAATATAATTATAGTAGAACTACACTAATCCGACCTTGAATGTTCCGACTCCTCGCTTACTGACCATGCCTATCGGCGTTTGATGTAAACAAACCACTAACGCAACTCACTTTATTTTTATGATGTATAGAATTAAAAAATATTAAACAGATCAATATAAAATTACAAATATATTTTTTTTATATTTTCGTTGGACCTGTGACTGTTCATGATGCAATTAAATGTGCCAGTACCTAACTACAGAACTTCGATAACGGCATACGTTGTTGTGCTGCAACTGAAGAGGTTTGGAAAAAGCTAACAGTTCGGAGATTTAAGATATGAAATAATACATAAGTTAAAGCAGCGAGAGGAGAGCTAATTAGCAACTATCGTCAAAAATTTTCAAGGAAGATCGTCAAGACGAATTTGCAACAGTGTTGGCAGCCAAGTAACGCGAAATATTTATGAAGTATTATTGCTGGCAGTCATTTAGCTGCTAGACATACATGGTGCGCCGAATCAAATGTAAACTTAGGGCAGTCAAATTACATGAGTTACATGAGTCAAATACACATAGTTATAATAAAAAAATTATGAAAATAAGTTAATAGTTATATTAATAACATAATTTTGAGTAAAGATACACGTTAAAGCTTAAACATACTCCAACCTTTGAGGTGGCAGCTCCTTAACCTAAATTCTTACGGCAGCCGACTAGATAGTGAGATTTATATATGTGTGTCCGTTACCACGATAACTTTTGAAAGAAAAGTCCGATTTTGAAGACTTTCAGTTCGAAAACCAGATCGATCGGTGTATGGGAAGGGGGTTTTATGGGGGTTTTAAATTGTCCAAAAATCAGTTTTTTGAATTTTTCCACCTAAAATTTTAAAAAATACTTAATTTTTGTTATAGCCATCTTGTAGAGCTTAAAAAACAAATAATTTTGTATTTTTAATCATTAACCTAGGTTAAGCGGTTATAGAGAAAAGTAACAAAACGCATCCATAAAATTGTCCATGTTAATCTTAGGAGAAAAGGTTTTTGGATTTTCCTCAGATAATTTTACTAAAAACTTCACATTTTGTTTTACCAATCAGTTTAGCTATACAAATCAATCATTTTGGTGTTTTAATTGTTGTTCTACGTTCAACCGTTGCAGAGATATTCAAAGTGCTAAACACAGTACATTGTCCAATGTTATCCTTATGGAGGATAAATAAAATTTGATATCTCGATTATTTATGAATGGATATTGATGAAACTTGGTATACAACTTCAACTAGTTGTGGTATATTGATACTTGCACAAAAAAGGTTTTTTGTTGATTTTCCTCGTAGCAGCAAACCTGCATACTCGGCCCCATTTTATTCATATGAAGAATAAGTAAATTTGTATATCTCCGTTAGTTGTGTACCTAAATTAATAAAACTTGGTATGTAGCTTCACGTGGTTGAGTTATATTGATAATTGCAAAAATACTAATTTTTTATCTTCCTCGTTGAAGCAAACCTACGTACTCAGCCCTAATGTTATTCTGATGGAGAATAATCAAAATGCTATATAACAATTATTTATGAATGTATTTTTGTGAAACTTGGTAAGTGGCTCTATGTAGTAGTCAGACACATATACATGCATTGGAAATTCGCTGAGAACGCAGGGTTGCTGTGATGGGGGTATTTCATGTAGTATTTTAACTAATAATATGGAAAAGTTTCTACAAACTAATATTGAATCACACGATGATGCACCTATTTACAAAAACAAAATTATCTCCTGAACAGTAATTTCCTTTCAAATATCGAGTAGGCAGACAAACAGCAAAGTCATGACTAGAATTGTATTAAATATTATTGTAAATCTAATGCACCGCACAGTGTCCTAGTACATTTACAACCAAACTGAATAGTAATTTTTAAACAAATTAATATTTGGTACGAATAAACAGCTTTTTTGCTATATTTTACTTCATTTTAATTACTATTTTAATGTTACACAATTGATTACTAGATCATAGCTTTATAAGGTGCATATTTAATCAGTAGTATCTTGGAGATTGTGATCTACCGACTGCACAATATATACTGAACATTAATTAAAACAAAAACGTGCACTGAATGCTAAACATAGCGTTTGCAGGTCTGGAAAACACAATTGCTTTATTCACTTTAACAACGAAGAGTATAATTTAATAATTTAATCTATTATAATATTGAAATAAGATCGTAACAATCTAAAGTCAACCTCAAGAGGATTCGCCAGACACCACAAACGTAGAAGAGATTGGTTATCTAAAGTCAACCTCAAGAGGATTCGCCAGACACCACAAACGTAGAAGAGATTGGTTATCTAAAGTCAACCTCAAGAGGATTCGCCAGACACCACAAACGTAGAAGAGATTGGTTATCTAAAGTCAACCACAAGAGGATTCGCCAGACACCACAAACGTAGAAGAGATTGGTTATCTAAAGTCAACCTCAAGAGGATTCGCCAGACACCACAAACGTAGAAGAGATTGGTTATCTAAAGTCAACCTCAAGAGGATTCGCCAGACACCACAAACGTAGAAGAGATTGGTTATCTAAAGAGTCTCTAGTTTAAACAAATGATTAAAAACGCACAAATAATTAATGCGCAGAATAATAGTGCAACGCTGTGGTTTGTTTTTAATTTGTAATCGGAAAGTAATTTTAATGGGAAACAGTTATCATTTTGTTTTATTAGATTGAAATGTCAAGTAAATCGATTTTGAATTGTAATATTAACATCAATTACAGTCCTATAATTTACTGGTAAAGTAAATTAATGCGTTGCGGTTCAAAACTGTATCACTTGTTTATTAATTATATGCTGTTATTGATATACATTCTTTGCTTTGAATTTAATTACATGGATAATAATTGGTGGACAAATCTTACAACAAAGACTGTAATTAGATTATTTATTTTTTACAAAATTCCTTAAAATAAAATTGAAATATGACAAAACACTGCTGCTAGAGTGCCAGCTCGTGGTGACTACCGCCATGCCGCCGCAAGCAAGAAAAGGCAAATTTCATTTTTGTTTTATTCTATTTTTTTCTGAAACCAGATAAGAGGTCAGGCATTTATTTAAACCCCTTTTATATTTTCATTTACTAAAAAACAATAACTCATAATTTATGTAGGCCTAAGTATATTTACATTTAAAATTCTTATGTTTATAATAATTGCAATTATTTTTTTAGCCATATTAACATAATTGCTGGTTATTATTTACTAATTCCAAAACCTTTAGTCCTTGAAACCTTTAGAATATTTACAGGTTAAAGATCTTACCGAGAAAATAATTGTCAACTGTCGCTTTCAATCTCGTGGGTTATCTGGCTAGAAAACAGAAACAGAACTTTCAGCAAGAGTATCTTCTCATCACAAGCCCTTAATATTAAAATATGGTTTATACTGACTTTTGTTATAATTCACTTTATTCTTAAATTTTTTATACAGAATTGTCTTTAATTTTTAAATAAGAAAAACTATATCAAGCCTAGAAATAAAAGCTTAAATGTGTAAAATTCTTCCCCTTTTGTAACATTGAACTATATTATGTTAACTTAACTGTAAAAATTCGTAAATATAATTTAACATGAGCCGACGATAGTAATGTCAATGTTACTGCCATGTTGTGTTAGGTAATGGCGGGTTTGACACTGGATTTAAAAGCCTACCTCAATGCATGACATGGTACATGTGGTTATTGGTTTAGCTAATTTTAAAGCGATTCTGGATTTCTGTATGGTGATTTGGTAGCTTTAAACATGTTTTGTGGATGACACTAAAACCTTTAAAAAAACAGTAACACATATAAGATACCTACATTTTATAATGAGTAAAACAATGGGAACGAATGCAAAATTATGTTGCAAATTAAAGTAGGAAACTTTAAAACATAATCCTTATGGATCTCTCCGTTTCTAACAAGCTAAATAAGTTTCAGTAAAAAAAATGAATTTATTAGCATAAAATTAACATTTTTTTATTTTTGCTTATGGCTAACATTTAATTTAGCTTTTTAGCGATGCTCAGAAATATAACACTTGTGTTATCAGGCCTTATCAGGCCTATTACTGTGCATATACCTAACTCAAAATGCAAAATCAAATATAAAATTAACCACTAAACCATTAAACATTAAATTTTACATACAAAATTACAAAAATATTTAATTATTTTTTCTGACCAGGTTAAAGAAGATTACATTTATTTTTAATTGGTGATACAATTTTATTTACGAAGGATTGGACTACCATCTAAAAAGTTAAAATAAAAATAAATAACAGAATAAGAGAAAAATAGATAGTGATGGCAGCATAAAGTAAAAGTTTATATACTTTACTAATTTAATTTAAGTTAAATTTTAAATAAGGCAGATCCTACTCATTACAATAGGGCTAAAACCAATAATAGCTTCATGTCCACTCATAATAGACAGTTTTGTGAAACACAGGACTTTTATATTACTATTTAATAATTTACGCCTTATGTTCATGGTGGTCATATGACATCGCATAAGGCCTTGAGGTATGGTGGTATGGTACAATTCCAGTAACAAGAACTGGCACATTATGGTTTCGAACAAAAACATAAATAGTAGTCAGCACCCCCCTCCCCCTTCACCCACTACACGTGATCACTGTCATCATCACGTTAATGCGGTTTTTACGAGAATATAAGGTAGTTTTTGTTTATTTTATGACTCGATAAGAACATAAGGTCCGCAAGTTCATTTTAACCTCAATGACCCTAAAATGTTTAGCCTCTAAGGAAAAGGGTAGTAGCAGTGGAATTATCAAAGTTTTAGAATACTTCTAGATTGATCGAAACGGTAAGTATTTAAAATATCATACTGATACAGCAATTTCTAGTGGCCGTAACAAAATGTAATCACTGCTGTTACGGTTACCAGATTAATATATTACTACGTTTATCCGACTTGTCAATTAACTATAATGAATAGTTTAGTAATGGAGTCAGTAACCATGCTAACTAGTTTTACTTAGACAGTTTGACGTTGGTTACATTTTGGATATGCATAATTAATATTCTAATTCGACGTGTCATACGCTTGGATACAGATGCTACTGGTATTATCTGCTTCCTCTTGCACAATGTTCATAGCAATGTCCAAGTAGTACGTATTATATAAAACCCAGACAGTGTTAATTCGTTAAATGTGTCTCTAATAAGAAAAATTCACTTTTTAGCTAATATTTATTATGTAGATGTTTTAAATTGTTTATCCAAGTTGTAAAACCAGTTCATCAATGGATCTATTACAGCATTCTGAGATATTGACTTGCCGATCCAGGTCTTGCGGGATTGTTTTTTCCTGGTACTAATACTTAAGCATTGTAATTACAAAATATATGTATATTTTAAACGAAAGTTTACCGATGAAAGCTACATAATCCAGGATATTATTCTTTATAATTGTGACCAGTAAACAAAATAAAATAAACTTAATATTTATGGAAATTTGTGTAATAAGTTTAAACAGGTGTAAGTAGGTAGAGAGAATTGCTTTACTCGTGATATATTATCGGAAGAAATATTCAAAATAATGGAAATAAAAACAAAATTAGACTTCTGATAATCAAAATAACTATAACTAATACATAGTTTCATTATGAAACTCTTTTAATAATGTATTACTCATAAGAATCAAGCTATCAAAGTTATTAAAGTTGTAGTCAAATTATCAGGATATAAATCAAATCACTGCAAATAAATAGTATTACAAATTAAAATAATCAAAGTAAACCATAACTATTTTATTTATTTTACTGAAACGTGTTTTAAAGTATCAGTCATAAAAATTAAGCTTAACAAATATAACAAATGGCCATAATAGTAGGTATACATATTCAAATCGTACTGGTTAGCACCGAGTGAGACGCTCGCCTGTGGCGGGTTGGGGTGTCTCCTGGGGATATCCTCATTAGCACATTTAAATCTTCCCTTAAAATTGTTCTGTTAATTATACGAATGTTTCTTGTAGTTATTTAACATCAAGTTATAATACGACTTCGTACATTAAGATATATTTTCTTATGACTATAACCGTTGCTTAATATTTTATTATTATTTTGCAATTATTTATCTGATCACTATCGTTATAGGCTCTGTTGACTAAACTTTTAATAAAATTCATTTTCGTTTCTTTATTACTTTAGTTTACAATTTGAGGGAAATAAAATTTATTTTCTTAGAAATATTGATACCAAAAATAAGTGAAGAAGTTTAATAGTTTAGCCCATTTCTTGAACTTTTCCACGGTATATGCAGTTGCAGTTTAAAAGATATTACTGTGTCATTAAGTCCCTCTTAAAAAAATAGACGGTATCAAATAATACGTTCATTATTATACAATTTGTATAAATCCTTTGTATTTTCAATTTTTTAACATTTAAGATTGAGCGGAAAGAAACTAGTTAAGATAATACAAGTTTGCATCAGTGCAAAATGATTGAGCAGCACAAGTTGAGGAAACAAAACAATATTTATTGTGATTTTATATCACAGTGCTTCAGTTTAGAACTGTTATTTATAAATGTAAAAATTAATGTAGACTAAATGGGGAACACATAACAGAATATTTACATAAATATTTTTGGAATAATACGACACTCTTGTTGTATTTGTTGTATCTCTATATTATGAATGCTCTCAGGACCACAGATATACTCATATTATTCACCACATATAAAAATAATTGGCATAAAAAGTGTCTCATACTATCTGTGGAAGACAGATAACTCTGCGATCGATGAGCATTCAAATTGTGCCGTTCTTAACATTAACGGGTTTTTCGCACATCGAACTTTTCAACCGTCACCCAGAGCTTAGTCTACGGATACATCGTCATTGAACATTCATGCACATTTGTTACTTGACTTTTTATTTTCAATAAAATAACATTTCTGGATTTTCAATCTTTAAAAAATAAATTCAATTGTTAGACTTAATATGTATAAAAATAATTAAAAATTATATCTAAATATATAAGACAAGATTTGATCATACATTTTTAAATATATACAATAAATTTTCTAAAATTTCGTTCTTATTATTGTAGCGAGAAGTGGTTCACATCAGCTATGATACAGCTTCAATATTGCCTCCAAATTGTTGCCATTGCTACAACACGAATACATTACATTTATGTGGTACAAAGAAGAATAGTCACATAAATAATAATACACAATCTGTTACTAACTAGGGGTACACTCAAATATTCGCGTAATGGGATGAACGAACTCAGAAAAGAATTATGGAAGTTCTGCTGCTGATGTAATTTTTAACCTAAATTTAGTAACAGCATATAATTAACATATAATTGCCGGCCGGTAATTAACTGCATCAAATATGCTCCTCTTATCAGGGTCTTCTATGCGTCACTTGATTTGTTCTGGTTCTTTTTCTTGACATTAAATTCCTTTTTAATTGATTTATCCTACAAAATGTTGTGAACAAGTTTTTCTACCCCCTATTTTCATTTATTATTTGAAAATACTTTAACAGTTCTAGTAAAATCAAGCATTTTCGCAATTTAATTCGAGGAGCAAGTCCAAGAAGTGTCTTAAAATGAAACAAGTAGTCCATAATATCTACGGAGGGAAAACTCAGTGCAAGGTTTATAAAGAACTTTATTATTCTTAAATTGGTTTTAAGAAAGTTTTTTAATGTAAAATAATAGTAGATTCTCGTTGTAACAAATCAAATAAGATTTGGTTTATTCAGTTAAATAGCTAATAATAAGGCTTCTATATAAACATAATGACTCACCCTTGTAAAATTCCTCTACCTATATTAAAAAAACATATACTAACAACAGGATGCCCCAGCTGAGCCACTAATAATATATTATTAAATATAATGGTGCCCATTTTTTAATTCAAAGGTATTTAACATATCAAACAACTCATACGAAATAATCTGTAGTAAAAAAGCTTGTACGAAACAACAGTTCTACCTTTAATTTTCTCTTTGATCATTTTCAGAATTCGTTGGTTAAAATATTAAGATAGAAAATCAATTAAACTTCAGGATTTATTATTAGATTTAAATGCAAAGGATTCACAAAAATTTATTTTAAGCATTGTTTTCAGAGTATTAAATATAATCTGAATAAGGCAAACACAAAATAATTTTTCCCGATTTTTACGATATTAAAAATGAAGAGCAAGCACAAACAACGCATTTTTCCTTATTGAGATTTCAAGCCCAGGATCACAGAAATAAAGGAAATATTCCTGTCGCAGCAAACCTGCATACCAGGAAAATTTAAAATTCTTATAGAATAGAATAAAAGAGGATTCATAATTTGATTTACAAAACATACAAAACAAAGTTGAACAATGAAATTATGGTCATGTAACCGTTAGTCAAACTAAGCAAACTAAAAAATCAGACCTAGGGAACGTTAAAAAAATTGCAAGAAATAGTTTCATGGTTTTATTGTGTGGTATTAGGTGTGCAGCGTGACATACTAAAAGTTGGCAAAAATATATTTACTAGAAAATGTTTGAATATTGCATTAAAATTATGATTGTAATTTCGGAATAATTCAGCAAAACCTAGTTCTCATAATTCAAAAAGATATATTATTTTAACACGGTCATGGCTATTAACAAGTATGAATACCCAAATATTAAATTACATAGCCTATAACAATGGTTTCAAATTTTTCTAATGGTTTTCCCATGGAATAAATATATTTTATTTCATGGCTTTGCTAAAAAAATAATCCAAACGGTGTTTGTTGTAACTGCTTTAAACATTACTTGTTTCAGCTGACTTTATTGAATATAACTCAACTGTGAGAAGCTTCCATTGTTGCACAAACAGCTGATTGAAAGTCGGTTTAAGTTGTAAACAATAACAAATAATTGATTTGAGGTTACCCAAGGTTAGTTAGATGTTTGTGTTATATTTCAAATGAGTGCTAATGAAGAAGTGTGCCCCTTATGTCCCTTATGTTATGAAGGGGTTTGGTAATGAGTATATATTTAGTATTGATATTAAAGGAGCTTAGGGAATAAACCAGGCTAGTATTGAGCGAAGTGATAGCACAGTAGTAAGTTTTAGGACAACAGTGCATAAATCGTGCCGCTTGAACTGCATTAACAAGAAGGATATTGAAAAAACATAATAATTACTATCAATTATTATCAATTCTCATAAGTTACCCGTGAAAAGAAGTGCACGCATTTTGTCAGGACCGTTTAATAGTAAACGAGACTGTTTATTTTGTGAAAAGTAAATAATTACAATAAAAACTAGTCCGTATTATGCTGACTACAGTTATGTTACGACCAAAACCTTTTCAGGCAAAATGTTGGCACACTGCAAAGCACGTGGTGATGTATGGTCCTCATCTGTTCAGGGACGTATTGAATATTTATTTGGAGAACTTGTCGCAGAAAGTTGTATATATCACCATTTATGTGATGTAAACTTCCGGACTGGGCGAAACCTTCCAGTCCAATATTTTTTCGGATCTGATCATAAGCGAAGCAAAGCTGGGCGGCCTACGAATAAAGATAAGGAAAAAGCGTTCCTTAAGACATGTTACTACTTTGAGTGCAATGATTAAGAACAACTGACACTAACTGACTTGGTAAATAAGATGGCAGAAAATATGGAGGACGTTCAGTCAGTTCCGTATGGTAACCAGTATCTTAAGTCCAAGCTTTCGGAATACTATGGAGACTCTTTATTTATTGCAGAGGATGACGAATTGCATGATATTGTTACTTTTCACCATACGACTAGTAGAATATTACGTGACTACGTTAATGTAATGAATAAATATGCAAAGAAGCTCATAAAAAAAAACTATCATAGAAACTGCAGCAAAACTAATTAAAAGGGATATTAAAATTTAAATTAAATATCCCAAGGACAACCAATCACCGAAGAAATCAATTTAGAATCTGCTTTAGAATCCATTCCTGATAGTTTGCATATGATTCTTGAACATAGGGAATGATAACTCTAGGAAAATAGCAAGTATTGGTAAAGCTATTTTTCAAGATGCGCACGCGAGAAGTGTTTTATCTCCATTACGGATTGGATTAGCTGTCCAAATGTACGAGATCAAGGTTCTTGATAGACAACCTCTGTGCTAGGGGTTACTGCTCCTCATTTTCAGAAGTTCTGAGATTTCAAGAAAACGCATATTCATCTCTGTTGCTCCGGATATTTTAGGTAGTGCAAATAATGCATAAAATACAATGGTACTATTTGCAGCAGACAACGTAGACCACAACATAGTGACTTTAGATAGAAAGGGCACATTTCACGGCATGGATATGATAGTAGCCATAACCCCTGGACAAAACATCATGCAGACAGTTGCTAGAAGAAAAATATCTCAATTTAATATCATAAATCAAACAAAAGTCAACATAATGGATTACTGTTTTGCAGAGAGTACTCGTCGTTTGCTTGAATTCAATCACCCGCATGCTCTAACAGGTGATTTTCTTTGTAATGACAAGAACAAGCAAGTCCTCATTAACCTCATTGCTGACAGTTTGAGCCAGAAAGGCTGTCACGTTTTTCAATCTGATGGTGATGCAGACGTTGATATTGTGAAAGTAACGGTAGAAGTATTTGCTTCCAAGTCATCAACCCTTATTGGAGAAGATGCAGACCTATTGGTATTGTTGTTATACCACGTTACAAACGACTGCAAAGATCTTTACTTTAGATCAGACATGGGTAAAGCAAAAACAAATGTATATAACATTAAAGTTTTGAAACATTTACTAGGTGACAATGTATGATACGATTTGTAGTTTGCCTACGGATTTTCATGTTGTAACACCAAATCACAAAATTTCAGGTGTTGGTAGGAAACCAGTGTTCATGAATTAGAGGTGATCCCGTTCTGCAAAGTTGTTCCAAAGTATTTTGCACTCCAAATGCTGATCCAAATAGTGTGGAAATGACAGGATGCAAAGCAATGGTTTCAATGTTTCACGGAGGACAAACTCAGTCTTTATTGTCGCTACGTCATGCATCCTATGCAGAAAGGTATCAACTGCAGATACATTTGTGAAGCCCGAAAGATTAACTCCAACACTATCAGCTACAAAGTTTCTCGTCGAGTTTACTTACAAGTGATGCAGTGGATGGGCAAGAATGATGACATGGATCCAACTAATTAGGTTTTTTTTAAAAAAGATGGAAAACTTCTTCTAGAGATGATGGACATTGGTCCAGCACCAGAAAACTTTCTTAAATGGTCAGGTGCAACTGCTCTGGACGATGCAACACAATGCGATGCTGATGTAAAAAATTGGACTCGAGTGCGCCAGAGCTTGTTGAAAATGTCAAATTGAAAACTGTTAAAATACGACAAAAGAGCTTGTTTCAGATGAATAAGATCTAGACACATTCCTGTAAGATTGGCATAAAAAAAGAAACCTATGTCCTTTGTGAAATATATAATAGCTATAGTATAAATAACTTGCTGATAATTTTAAACATTGTTTTATTTATACATTTGAAGATAATTGCATGGATTTAATAGCACTTTTAGATATGTAGTGTTATTGCCTCTAATAGTAGTCCAATATTTGCCAACTTTTACTATTTTTGTCTTCGTACCACTAGCTAACAAAAAAATTATAATACAAATTCCTGCAATTTTTAAGGTCACATCCAATGTTTATCCAAGTACGTCTGAAAAATACTAATATTTGTTTATCAATACCATGAAGTTACCAAATGTCATCAATAAATGTTCATCAATCAGTGAGAAACAAATATAGTTATTCTACATAACATTAACTTAGGTCAAAGTACTGTATTTAGCACTTTCTAGATCTCTGAAACCGATTGACTGTTAAGTAATAATTCAAGTTTCTTATTCTTTTAGTTTGTAGGCTGAATTAATTAGTGATGAGGAGATCCGTTTACTCTTCAAACTTCAAGTTATATTTGTTTCCATTTTTGCCAGGTTTAATAAAGATAAGATATTTTTTACGAAAGTTATCGCGCACACGCACATGCACTCGCACTCCTACACACACATCAATTTATAACCAAGTGGTGATTTTGGCGTTTGACGTCCTAAACACGAAAAGTTATTATAGTCCTGACCGTAGATAACTATACCGACTGCGACAATAGCCACTTCATAATAGAGTAAATTCGATAAAAAAGTCAATCAAGGTAAAACTGTGGGTGTGAGGGAGTGTAGAAGAGACATACAAAAATTCGGCTTTCTATTAATTTAAGATTATTTCGCATACCGGTAATTATGCAGTGATTTAACATGTAAATCTTTAAAAAGGCTTGATGCAAAAATGTCGCCCTGTATAATTGTTTTAGTACCTGGCAAAAGTTAAATTGAAATACACTCTAAAAATTGGCATTTCATGATTTTTCATATTTTTTTACAATCCATAGAGTTATTGTAAAACGCTTGTAAACTATCAAAATTTAAAACATGAATATACTTATCACGTGAAATTAATGTTTAAGCATCCAACAGATAGATAAATAATATGTTATACAATGATTAAATTCCAAAATTTAATCGATTTCTAAAATCGTTAATATTAAAAGCAACTTCATCTATTATTTTCATAAAAAAGCTTCTTTAATAACGTTGGCTTGGGTCTGGAACCTGTGCTATTCGTTCTATTGCCTGAAAACCTTTGTGCAATTTGCATATAAATGAGTAATGTAAACAACGGGGATTTCCTTCATTTTGCATGATTAGGTTGTTTTACTAATGCCTGAATATTTGTCAAACTTAAAAACCCACAGCTCATATGCAATGAGGATATAAAAACGAGTTTTCACAAAGTAATCGTATATCTATCGAAACAGCAGTTATGTATATTTATGAAGAATTAAAAAACACTTTAGCGTACTTTATATATTTTTTATATACATCACAAATCTTTTGATATGAAATCACTTTCAAGGTAGAAATAATATATAACCTAGGAATGATCTATATACAGGGTGTATATAGATACAGGAATGATCTGTATATAGATGTATATAGATCTCGTATCCCTCTACCTGTATATATACAGGGTATCTTTAAAGTCCGTCACCAAACTTCATAATATGGTTAATTGGGTCAAAATAAACAAAAAAGTATCTGTAAACATAGGTCCTAAAGTGGCCCCCGTTTTTCGTCTATCTGTCTGTATGTGTTTTTACATAATTTAAAATATCATATGAACCTCTTATTGTATCAAGTTCAAACTTGGTACATGCATGAAAATTAATAAGACCTATTTTGATATGGAGTATACAATTTCTACATTTTGCTATCTAAAAATGGTGGCCATGTTTTGTGCTCAAAGCTTAATATCTTAAAAACCATAATATTATGAAAAAAACTGTAAGAATTAAAAACGTTGTGTCATTTTGTCCTAAAAATAATAATATGAAGATTGTAACTATATGATTTTAAGTAAGTGAGAAACTGTAATTTTTACAAGTTAAAACATAGTTTTTTGCCATTTTTGGACTAAAAAATTACGTTTTAACTTATAAAAATAAAAATTTCTCAGTTATTATACTGTGTTTAGCTGATACACATTTTCTTTAATAACTCGCTAAATATTTATGCTAGAATGACGAGAGAGGGCTTAAATCTTTCGCTTTACTAATCCCCATCTTAACACATGAATTCATTTTACGTCCGGGGCTTTTCTGACACTTTTTGGGCCAAAAAACACGAAATTTGAAAGAATAATCCCCCAAAAAGGGGTTTAGAGTTTTCCGATTGTTTTGCCCAACGAACCTGTCCAACTGATTATAGATAGGAACGTCCCTACCAGATTTGAAGTAAATGAGACAAAAAATGTGACCGCTAGAGTGCATACACACACACACACACACACACACACACACACACACACACACACACACACACACACACACACACACACACACACCCACACACACACACACACCCCCCCCCCCCCACACACACACACACACACACACACACACACACACACACACACACACACACACATATATATATAAATATATATATATATATATATATATATATATATATACCTATATCCCTCTATTGCAGCCCTCGTATCAAACCACATTCAACTGTAGTCCAAAGAAATTATCATATATTTTTAAATTCTAATGTTTATATGAATTGCTTTACGGTGTGCAAGTTAAAAAACACCTTTATGTCTTATAATTATTTTTTATTAAAAAAATATGAACGCAGTTTTCTGTAATTGCATCTGTCACTTCACATTCAATTGTAGTCCACAGCCGTTATGTGAAGCCAGGTAGCAAAATACCAGTGAATATGGTCTAGTACGAGTATTAATTTACATTTTACTGTGGTCCTGGTTAAATTATTCCAATTGTGGTCCACGTGCAATGTTGCCAGATTTCCATAAGTCTTTTAGCATGGAGCTTTCAAGCTGTTCAATTTGAATGCATACTTCGAAACTCAGTCACATTCTTTTAACATTCTCCCCCTATACATAGTATACGGAGAATGATATATATATATATATATATATATATATATATATATATATATATATATGTATATATATCATTTTGAACGACCCCCCAAAAAGTTTTCAGGGGGTCACGTTAGGAAATTCTATGGTGGTCCCGGGATTAAGTTTCACCGTGCGGTTCATGCTAATAGTTCACTTTCCATAGGAAATTCACTAATAATGAATCCAGTTAGTCACAGGCGAAGAATAATAATGATGTTAACATGTACTTAATGAAAATAATTAGACTGTTTATCCTACATTTTAAACCTGAATTTAATTCTATAGGTTTTGTTCAATTTGTTAGTGACTTCCAAATGGATGTCTCCTATTCCTAAAGATAAAATGACTCTATAATTAGAAAATAAAAACTACAGTAGAGAACCTGAATGATGCTATTGGTGAAATATACCAACTCTCAATGATAAAGATATTAAAATGTGCCTTTATGCGTCTAAGAAGTACAGTTTAACACCAAACATTAACAAGAAAAGATTAACCTACAGTGCCAAACTAAGCTAACCAATTAAAACAATTAATCTGACTACACTTATGTCGAACTCCCAGATGGATGGGAGAAGCGGTTTCAATAAGGAATCGAGTTCCAGCACCTGAAATGATAGATTAAGACTGATCAAATTGTTGTGACTATACCAATTTTAGGCTCCGGTATACCCTACGGGAAAACCTGCGCCGCCGCGTAAAAATTCATTGTTAAGATAGGGATATGGAGCGTTGCGGAGGTCCACAGGATCCCTGTTTGCAGCTTTGATAATTATGTTATAAACATACGGGATTTGACAGAAGAAATTAATGTTTCTGTCTTAAGTTTTTGTAGTTTGTAAAACCTCATTCTTGTACATTTACAAGGGCTTGTAAATGCAACTCATAAAAAAAGTAAAACGGATATTTGTAGATAATATTTTTGTCTTTAACATTATACGTTAATTTTAATTAAAGGATTAAAGTAGCAGCTGTAAAGAGGGATCCTGCAAGCCCTTTCCTAGCACTGCGCGGTAAGGGTAGACCGGAGCCTTATCCACAGTTGATCTCAGCCCAGACGATGAACTTCATCCACATCATAATGGAACACAAAGAACAATTACAGGTACCCCTCATCCATGGGCAATACCTACTAACGTATCTCAATGTCATTCCTACTGAACCAGTTGGTCTATTCAGTAACAAGGCAAAACAGGGAACTTCGGTCATTCTACATTTATAACTTATTAATTTCACCTTTAATTACATAGATTCTTGCCTGCGTTTTATAGTTATAAATAGCTTAACACTAGGAGCCAACTAAGATAAGTTCCTTTTACATATCAAATTATAGAAATGCGAGCCTATCTCGCTAAACATTAATCTTACACACATATTCTGGGTTAAAGTTACCATTTCATATATAGATTTTGTCAAGGTTTCATAAAGGAATGGACTTTTATAAACAAAATTATTTACTGAATTTCAACAATGTTAACTTTTTAAATTAAATTAAAATTAAGAGCTCGAAGGTTGAAAACAAAAATTGCACAGCAGCTTAAGCTATACTTTGAAAAAAGTATGTAAAACTGAAAGAAAGTTTGGTAAAACAACTTTTTCCAATAATAAATCAATCTTAAAATCACAAATAGCACGTTGAACAAATAGATAAAATAGCATCAATAATTATTTGAAATTTTTTACGAAAGAATTGTTATATTATTTGTAATGACACGTTGAATGAACGTCAAATTATATAACACCAGCATCCTTTATAAATCTAAAAATTTATGTAAAAAGTATGTTGTAAAAAGCGACGATGTAATAATAAGCTGTGAAATATGTTATGAAAGAAAATTACACGCTGTTTATTTAAGGGCCGTTTTACGAGCTTGATGATCACAAAGAAGCATTTAATGTGTGCCAAAGCTTTCAACGCAAGATTAAACAAATGCTAAAGTGAACTTCGAATTCTTTAATGAGAAGTTTTCAACATAAAAAATATATTAAGGGAAATAACGTTTTGAGATTATTCTTGAACAGTTTAGTTTACATAATTTCTTTACGAATATCGTGTTGATTTTAGCACGATCATATAATGATTCAATCTTAATTTTAAACACACTCAATCTTCATTTTAAGAACATCAGATCATAAAATCTATTAATAGCTTAATTTGATATAGAACAATTTCAGTTAAAGATCCCTTTACAACAGTATAACTCAGCCACCACACTCACCAATGTTGACGTGCGAACTGCTACTCATCGGACCGTGAACATTTAATGGGCCCTCTTTTGCCTCATTAAATGCTCTTTCGTGAACCTAATGTCTCTCTGAACCACTCTTCAACTCTTGACCTACTTCTAGGAATAAACCTTGGAACTGTACAAGTGTTAGTTTTAACTTAAAGCGGTAAAAAATAGGGTTCAGTAGTTCGGTATATAATATATATTAAGAAAACATTAAATGTGTGATACAACGTGTATCGTATTAGTAGCTGTAAGCATAACAATAACAAAAGACCACCAACATCACTAAAGGGTCATTAAGTAAATTGTCGTTCAAAAATAAATGTGTAAAAATCCATGATGAATTTGTTTAAGGGTGCTAGACAATACAAACTTCATAATTGAGTTTTCCTGATAAAAGGACGAACAAAGGTGTTAATTTAATATGGATGTTTGTATTATTTTTAAAGTTTAAATCGAGAAGATTTGTTTTATTCATTTTAGATGACTGAAATTTACCGGCAACTAAAACACACTTCACATATTCTAAGGTGGTCGGAACCTGCGAGAATTCAAATTTATTGCTGACGACAACCAACATTCTTCCGTATGATATAGCTTGTTGCTTGTAAGTAGATTTCTATCAGTCTTGTAGTTTAAATAAAAATCGAGACCCATCTCAGCTGACTAAAAGTCAGAAAATATATTTGTTGCCAAAGAGTCTTATGCGTTTTTTACATAGATAGATGGAACCCTTCTGGTGTACCTTAAAGTTACGTTTTTAGTATTATTCCAACACCTAGGATTTGACTATGATACATTTACGCCAGGAATCTTCTTCTAATTCCATAAACAACCCTAGAAAATGACTATTGCCGAAAGTGTTAAAGAAAAAACGAGTTCGCACGCAGCTCGCTGACGTGAGGGAAGTGAATTTCCACATAACAACTTTTAAAACTCAAAATCAGTGTAAAAACATACATTTGTCCAATTCTTATTAAAATCTGAACATTGATTTTTTGGCTATTCTGATACTCCTGGTTTAATTTACTTGCAAAGCTGGGAATACAATTTTGCGCATTATAAGGTTAGGAGAAGGTCCAGACAGGCTTAAAAGTAGGCGTGAGGTTGCTGGGGATGATAAAAGTACTCTAACAAAAGAATAACAGGCTTTTCTAGCATAAAACCCCCGTAAGACAAAGTACTGTGTTTAGTCGAAATACGTTTCCTTTAATAACTCGGTAAATATTTATGCTAGGATGACGAGAGAGGGCTTAAAACTTTTGCCTTTTTAATTCCCATCTTTTAACATGCATTGATTTTACATCTGGCACCTTTCTGACCCTTTTTGGGCCCAAAAACTCGAAATTTGAAAGATTAATCCCCAAAAAAAGGGGTTTAGAGTTTTCCGATTGTTTTGCCCAACGAACTTGTCCAACTGATTACAGAAAGGAACGTCCCTACCAAATTTGAAGTAAATCGGGCAAAAAATGCGACCGCTAGAGTGCAAACACACACACACATATATATATATATAAAATTTTGAACGACCCCCCAAAACGTGTTCAGGGGGTCACGTTAGGAACTTCTATGGTGGTCCCGGGCTTAAGTTTTACCGTGCGGGTCATGCTAATAGTTCACTTTCCAAAGGAAATTCACTAATAAATCAATAGGTAACACTCAAAACACATAAGTTCTGATGACAGAACTATACAAGTCTGTGTTAAAATTGGAAAAATCCTATAAACCCTACATTTTAATTCATTAATGCTATAACCTTTAACCACATTTAGTATTAAAGGTTGGTTGTTAATATTAAACACATTCCTGAACAAACATAACAGATTTACTAATAAATATTCCTTATTCACTAGCCCTAAGCCAAGAAAATTGTGATTTTTAAGTACTGCGTAATGTTAAAATGTACAAAGAGTGTTACCTAGTGGATTTTGTTTGTAACAATAGAATACTAATTTTGAAATTGATATAGACTGTATGCACTGCCTAGTGCGATGTTTGGTTCTCTAGCGCGGCCATAACTGTTGTTAATATTCTTACCTTTGATGACCATACATATTGTAACTATTCTACAATTTGCAGTCGATGCCAAATATTCATGAAAACCTGTGCACTAAATTAACCTTGGCTCTGCCGCGGCATTGACTTCGATTGTAAGGAAGGCGATACCTGGGACTGTAAGCCAGGTGACAACAAATGTTGAAAAATGGCGTTTTTTATGCTTAAAATAAAAAATATAGTTTTTTTTTATAAATGAGTTGGTGTTGTGTATCCTATTTTCATGTTATCCTTAAGCTGGATAAAAACATATTAACGACAATTTTGCTGCTCTAGTTGAGGTAGTATTCGCTATGAAAGTGGTTACATGTCGCCACTATACGCTGTTATTAGTATGGGATATATTAATCTATATGGAAATAAATATTTGTCCAATATTAATGATTTAACCTATAGACAATTAAAGATTGAATAAATGGTGAAATCACTCACCTTGACATTGATCTAAAACATAAATATAATACAAGAATAAATATTTATTACCATTGGCCCACTCAGATAATTTGTAGACAATGAATCAGGAAAACGGAACTAGGGTAACCGAGGGTTTAACATAGTGACCATGACTATCCTCGGCCCGGGCTACGAAGTTACCCACTTTAACCACTTTCTGTCCTCCTCTCTGAGTGGTCAACAGTAATGATCAGATCCAATAAAACACCTTGTTTGACCTATGATGCTCGAGCAACTCCAACCGTTGTCAAATGACGAGGCTCTTGCCCTAATGGTGTAACCCGTAAATTAAACAAACTGGAAATAACTTTTATCTTCGTAATTTGACACATTGCAAAATATTTTTCAAAAACAGAAGCAGATTAGGCAAACGCAACAGATTTGTTGACACTAAACCAGTAAAGCTAAGCAATGCACACTTGAAACAATTTAAATATATATTTATATACAACAAATAGTGATTTGAGTTTTTGGACTTACCAAATCACTCATACTCTTATGGTCATATGCTCTTTCGTACTAGCAGTTGTCATGAGTCGAGGGTTGGTTTTTCTAAGTGATGATTAGTCAGTTGAATTGGTTGTCGTTTCGCTCATAATTCTTTTTCTTGCAGGACATTACTGATAACCATATTTCGTTATTTCATAAGGAGATTTTTATCAAACTCCGGTTTTTATTTGATAAACCATTATATTTTATACTTTATACTGGACCGATTTGGTTTGTTTTCGATATTGTTTAAAATCCCAAGAATTTTGCATATTTTGTTGCTCATTTTCACATCAATAAACTTGTCATACACTTAAATATTTTTACATCTATGTCTGTTTATCTATTATTAAATCCGTATGTCTAAATACTCTCTGTTTCAAAAGGAAAACAAGAGATGCCTTGTAGTATTTAAAATTTTTATTTTTAAATATTTGGAATATACATACGTTTTTAATTAAATATACATAAACATGTGACTTCTTTATAAAATGATAACCTCCTAAAAGCCTTATTTACACGTCTCAGCCGGGTCCTCTAACTAAAATAAAGATATAAAGTGGTCTCGGAAAACTACACTATACGTTTGACTCGTTTGGTAGTATAACGGTGGTTCAAATTCCAACTAGAAGAGTGTTTATTGGAATTCTAAACCTTGAAAAGAGATAGCATAGTTAAAGCTAAGACTTGAGAGTTATGTTCTTGAGAACAGATTGACTTGCTAATATTGTTAACGGGAGCAGCAGTCTCTTTTAAACTCTCGTAATGATGCCTCCAGTATTACTATTTTTATATTTTAATCTTTGAACTCAATTTAACTTAAATTTAAATGCATTTAAATATGCATTATATTTACTCTTACTAATTAATTTAGAGTCTACCAAAAACAACGCGATAGCCAATTTTTAACATGTTTCTTCAACAATAACTATTCATCCAACTTTAAATAAAATTATTTTGATTTATTTAGATTCGTCATTTAAAGTAAAATAAGCTATGTCCAACAAAAAATCCTTTTTTAAAGATATTAGTCCAATAAATGTTCACTTGTCATTTCTGTTTCAAAACAGTGTTATTAATAGTTAGACGTGTGGTTCAAACGACATTTACGTATATTTACTATGACATATGCAGGCATATACGTTTTCGTAGTTTTTTTTGTAATTTCTCTTAATAAATTCTGTACATTTTTCCATGCACTTAATTTTAACCTGTAATCTCAAAATCTTGGTTAAAAACGTAACATTTGGATCATAAATAACTAAATATGCGTTAGATATTTCCTATTTTTCAATAACTAAGAATAAATGATCGTATAATGGTAGGTATCTGCCAAAGTTAGTAAACTGATAAAAATTCTATTAACACAGATAAACAAAGGGCAAACATAAGTAATAACAATGAAGTACTTTAAAAATGGTGATATCACAACGGTGTTTTACACAAGATTAATCAATATCTCGCGATGTGATTGTTATAGTCAGACGAGAATTATTCAGAAAGTTGTAAGGGTGAAAATTGGAATGAGTTGGACAGATTTAATTAATAATTGTTACAAATAAACAAAGGCAGCATGCAAAAATGTGTATCTCATCTTATCACGGACCTACTCATCTAAACTGAAATGCTTCAAGCCGAATCTATTTTATATTATGTAAGTCGTCAAGTATAACTTGAGAGCAGTTAACTTCCTGTTTACTGACCATCACATTATGTAATCAGAACTCAGAATAACACTAAATTGTTGAGTCTCGTCCCACTGACAAGGATGTGTATTTAAGTTGCAGCGATTGTTATAACGTTGGTTAAGAACATGAATACTCATTTAAATTAAAAATCATTTAGAACAACTTCTAATCTAAAACCTTTATCGTTAAAACCTACGACCTATAAAACAGATAACTTAAGAATTAACATTACTGCAATGGTTATATCACCGCACTGGGGATACAAAATATAATACTATTATTATGTGGCGGAACCAGCCACAATGTCGCATAAACAAAATACATAAAAACGTCATGCAGTGTAACCACAAAACAGTGGGGTGCCAGCAGCGGGGGTCTTCTGATAAACTGCCGTAGTAAAGGGATGTATTTTTTCTACTTTTACAAAGTACATACTGTATTTAAAATTTTACTTTCCGTGGTAATTGTCTGGCATATCAGAACTAAATCTTATCGTTAGAGGTGCAAACTCCAAAATGAAAGACACTCATTAAAACTAACTATATTCTGCTTGGAGCTAGTTATACCTTCGTAACATCTTTCTACTATTTGTCGGACAGTAAAATAGGCAAAAATGTCTTAAATATTGATCATAATTTGAAATAAATAACACTAGTTAAATATGAAATTTGTAAGCAGCTCAGAAAGAAATGTAGTGACAAACGAATACGTAAGAAACTAATATCTGATACATCATATACAGGCTACTAAAATAATACAAATATAATAAGCTCAATAACAATTACTCAAATTTGTTTAACTATTTAAATGTCAACTTTTATTATTTTATATTCCGCTAGGTTTCTAGCCCCAGTTTATATCTAAGATATGTTGAACTCATTTAATAAACAATAATGTTACACAGTTATAAAAACCGTAAATTTATAAATGTTAATAGCTTTATAAAACTGTTTGTTCATCAGATGTTGGTATTTAGTAACTATCATGGTTAACCAACCTGGATGTGATTTGCATTTTATTGTTAAATAATCTCCATATTCATACAATGTATCACGTTACAAAAAGAGACACGTTTAACCTAAGTTTAAAAGTTAATATTAAAATAAGAAATACTATTTTCGATATAAGCATGTACATGCAATATGCTTTGTTTAAGATTCATTGTTGATGATGGTGATTTTATGGGATTTAAGAGATTATTGTGGTAGTTTTTCATCACTGATTAAAACTGAGTAAAATCAAAGTTTCACGACGATTTGGGACCTGGACTCTGATCCCGTCTTCAGGTTGAAAGAATACATGGAACGTAACAAAATTAGGGGCAAAACCCAGGCAAAGCTTGAAAAAATCGGAGAAAAACTGAAACAGAGAACTGTAACGGTAGTCAACAAATATAAAACTAAAATGAACAAATAAAAAAATCAAACGCACAGAAGATAAAACACTAGTACACATATTTACACTGCGGGTAATCAGTCGAGATTGTTTTGTTTTTACTAATCAGTGATGACAAATATTCCCTAAGATTTCTTTAATAACATGCAATATGCGTCGTCGCACTAAGACTGAATAGCCATTTAAGTAAAACCATGTGCATATACAGTCTCAAGTAGAGCAGAAGTAATAAACGGTAACAGAAAACTGACACATACTTTCTCCCTTTTAGCCCAAATTTAATGAATAAATTACTTTTTATTTACTAAATATAGAACACAAAGCACGGTCGAATGTACAGAAAATCTTGTAAACAAGTTGTTTTAAAAAACATCCACCCAAATCCCTGCTTTGGAGGCACTACAGAATCCATTGCTAAACTCGTGGTTTTAAGAGGGGAAATGCCCCCTATTCCCCCCCAGGGTTATTAAGGGGCAACATATTTCAAATTACCTCTGTTGGTCAATGCTAAATTGACAAGCATATCAAGTTTGAATGAAATTTATCAGTAAATAAGAGAGAAATAGTAATTTTTGTAATCCCCATCAGAATAACATTGGACAACGTACTGCGTTTACTGCTAAATGAAAACTTCATTTTTCTCCGAAACCAGCAATCGTAGAATAGTAATTCAAAACACTAAATTATTTAGTTTTTTGAGCTCTTTTTAATGGTGAATAGTAATATTTTTTTATATTTATGTATTTTTATGAAAAATCAAAAAAACTGAATTTTTGATGTTTTAAGTCCTGTAATTTCTGAACACAAATTTGTACAGGAATGCGGGTGGTGTCATTTTGTTGGATAACTAAAGTTCTACAAACGACTAAAGTTTAATCAAATCGTTAGAGCCGTTTTTGAGAAATTTTGATTTTTCATGTTTTTTGGCGGTTTTTGGGGGATAATTACACTTAAAAATCAAAAATTCAAAAAAATGAAAAAAATGCCTGGAGACGGGGATTAGTACCTACATACCAAATTTCATAAAAATCGGCCCATTGGTTAGGGCTCTAGCTCTGTACACATCCACACAGACACACACACACACACACACACACACACACACACACACACACACACACACACACACACACACACACACACACACACACACACACACACACACACACACACACACACACACACACACACACACACACACACACACACACGACACACACACACACACACACACACACACACACACATACACACACACACACACACATACGCACGCATAAGCTGTTATTAGATCCGAGTAATAATCCAGCCATATTAGATCCGGCAGAAGGAGTCGATATTCGGCCTTAAAAATCATCACTCTTACTTAGTATATCATACCAAGCAACAATATCACATTCTGAGTAGTGTAATTTAAAGTTTAGTCGTATGTATTTTACGTTCACTATTAGATCCGGTATGTAAGTCGCTATTAGATCCAATGATGGGTGTGTAAGTCATTGTTAGATCCGATGGTCAGTGTATGTCGTTATTAGATCTGATGATGTATAAAGCTGTTATTAGATCCGATGATCAGTGTATATCATTATTAGATCCGATTATGAGTGAAAGGGGCTGAAGATGGATTTATGCAATAATTTCAAATGTCATGCTCAAATCAGATAAATGTATTTTTTGAATATTTTAATAAAAAACTATCTATTTTTTATTTATTTGGACTTTACCTATCGCTTCGTTGTCTAGTTTTAAACACTAGAATAAGCGATAGGTAAAGTCCAAATAAATAACAAAATAAATTCAAATCCATCGCTATTATGAGTTTCAAAAATACAATACTATCGTAACGAAAGTAAAAGATTAAAACATAAACGGTATCAGGAAACTGACACATACTTTCTCCCTTTTAGCTAAACTTTAATGAATAAATTACTTTTTGTTTAATAAATATAGAATACAAAGCACGGTCTAATGTTCAGAAAATTTTGTAAACAAGTTGTTTTCAAAAACATCCACCAAATCCCTCTTTTAGAGAAACTACAGAATCCATTGCTACACACGTGATTTAAGAGGGGAAATGCCCCCATTCCCCCCAGGGTTATTAACGGGAACATATTTTGAATTTCCTTTGTTGGTTAATGCTAACTTGACAAGCATATCAAGTTTGAACGAAATGATCGGTAAATAAGAAAGAAATAGTAATTTTGTATTCCCAATAGGAATAACATTGGACAACGTACTGCGTTTACTGCAAAATAAAAATTTTAAATTTTCTCCGCAACCAGTAGAATAGCAATTCAAAATACTAAATTATTTAGTTTTTTAAGCTCTATTTAGTGGGGAATAGCATTTTTTTATATTTATGATTTTTTATGAAAAATAAAAAAAACTGAATTTTTGATATTATAAGTCTTGTAATTTCTACACCCGAATGTTTACAGAAATGCTGGTGGATTCATTTTGTTGGAAAACTAAAGTTCTACAAACGACTAAAGTTTAATCAAAATCGTTAGCGCCGTTTTTGAGAAATATTAATTATTCATGTTTCTGGCGGTTTTTGGGGGATAAATACCCTTAAAAATCAAAAATTCCAAAAAATGTTAAAACGCCCGGATATATCGTGGATTAGTATCTACATACCAAAATTTATAAAAATCGGACCATTGGTTAGGGCTCTAGCTTTGTACGCATCCATACAGACAGACAGACATCACGTAAAGATCACTTTTTTGGGTTCAGGGAGCACTAAAACGAATATTTCCACTATCAACTCAAATTCGAAAATTTTGACGAAAACAATACTTTCTCCATATACTATGTATAAGGGGGAGAAAGTAAAAGGCTAGATAAGGGATTGAGGGTATTGAAGGTTTCAGAGTCACGTATGAAATTCATGTTGCCTCATGTTGTTAGTATTAATTAAATATTTCCTCACTTTGCAAAAAACAGACTTTTATAAATACAAAGTGAGCCGTAAATCATAATTGTCTGCCTGCATGATAAAACATGGTAAATAAATATAGCCATTGTAAAAACTATGAATTAAACAAGAAACGGTGTACATATAATATACGGCTGTGCAATATAATCACAATGTGATCCAAATAAGTCTTTTCCGTAATTTGAAAATATTTTGTTACAGTCCATAGACTACTCAAAAATACCAACTCATACCTCAGGTGTGGCTTTATTTACCCCAATCATATTGGACAATGCTCAAAGTCTGAAAACCACAACCTTAGACTCGACAGTGTGGATTAATTCAAACTTATAACCAGATTTATTCGAGGAGATCTATTTTGAACATAATTAAACAAGGATGATTAATTATGCACAGTGTTCAGCTTGGCCGGTGAAAAGCATGTAACAACAATGCAGTGATCGGCCAAGCTAAACACGACACACTATACAAGTTATATCAAGTACTTATACCAGACCAAATAAAATTAATCGAGTCTATATAAATCTGAGTAACTGGAAAAGGGCAGAGTGTAGGTAAGCCACCTCTTTAAAAGATGTAAACAAGTTTATCAAGATTGATCAACTTTAAAGTAAAGTACCTTATGAAGTTTGATCAGCTGTCAATAAAGTCAAACTTATCTAGTGTGAAGGTAGGTTTTATGCAATCATACCTTATTGAGTAATTTAAAAACAGTAAATGTTATTAATACCGTCAGTTCAACAAAAAGAAAAATTGTTTAATTAAAGCCTCAATTATTGGCAATTGTATTCCTTTTATAGACCTAGTAATCCATGTGCAAGACCCTAAGGCAAACGATCAGAAGGCCTACTTGACAGTTTTGGGCACACTTGACTACACTTGATAATTATGGACGCATATGACCAGAAATGATCAACAAATTTGATCAGGGGTAATATTATTATTTAAGTCTCAACACATTCTCAGAGGATTTGAGTATTATAATGACATCTCTTAAAAGGCAAAATATCTTTAGGAAATTTATTTCATATAACATAAATACTGGATGTTAAACATATCACTTATTATTGCTTTATGACCAAGTTTTGTTAGTCCCACACAACACATGATGGTATTAAATACGTACCAAATATGTATCATTGCAACATAGATTATGTATCAGGTACGTATTGTTACATATTATGAAGGTATCTTCAACGTATCTAAAAAGTAAAAATGTCCTACTTCCTCTCATATCATAGTTATGTATTTAAAACATAACAAAATAATGTACATGATATGTTGCAAAATAATGTTCCACCAACATTGTACAGTTAAATTTCGTAAATATCACAAAATAATGCATATAACCAACTTGAATATACAGTTATTCACATTATCTGCCCCTTTTGGCTTTTTGGGAAATACTGATTTGGAATTAAGGACAGAGGACTTGATAAAATAGGAATGGAAAATCTAGTAGTTAAATACCTTTACCCTAAATTATTTTTAGCTACAAATTAATTGATGTCCATTGAAGAGGTAGTAAGTCCTTTATTCTTAAAACATTAATGATTAAAAATATGAAATAAAACATCTGTGTTGTATTTTCATCCATTGCTACTAAATTTATTATTTAAGAGAAAGAATAACCTATAAAGCAAAAGCATTAAGCATTCATCAAATCTAACTAAATATATTCTTAACAATCCTTTTAATATTTTCACGTTTTTATGAAGGTGACATTTAGGGACAACACATTTATGTATATATGATTCTGTGATAGATATATCCATTTCAGCTCAAGTTAAACGGTTTAATACTCAGTTTTATATTCGTACAAATTGTAAAATAAAATTAATTTAGATTTGCCTTCTTAACATCAACCCACAAAAAATGAATAGCAATCAAATGAAAATATACACAATATTTATAATATAAAGTGTTTTAGTTCAGTTGTAATGCAGAATAACTACAAAATAATTTTCAATTAGCTAACTAGAAATTATTTTATTCTATCTAATTTGTGTGTACAGTTTGTTTATTGTTAAGTAAACTGGGAAAAAATAAAATTACTTTATCTTGACAATTTTTTGTATTACAAATAATTACAAAAATTTAAAACTAAGGTCTCTAACATATGCCTAGCTAAATGGTCAGAAGGCTTGGTCGGGTACTACTGCGATTGGTCATCAGGCACTGTGATCTTTCACTTTATTGGCTGCTTCCTGGAAAACACATGAAAACAAAATTACTGGTGGTTTTAGAAGCTACCACCATACTTTCTGAAGCATACAATTTACTGGTGTCATCGTGGGGAGTTCAGAAAATTGCTATCAATAACCAGCTTCAAAACTCAAAAACTGTTCAACCCTACCACTTTGTGGACACATATTGGTTAACTCACCCATTGGACAGCTTAAAAATAATTTTAAGCTTTTTGGGTTTGCAATCTTATTTTATTCAATCAAATTAAATTGAAATGTCAGATTTTTATATTGACTGTGTTGTTTCAAACTTTGGGTAAAAATTACTGCACAGGAGCATTTGAAACAGTGGTAGAGATTTTTTGAATAAGTTTTACAATGTGCCCAAAACTACTGTATTGGATTTATTTTTAATTCAACGTGGGATGATCATATTACCGGTACCAAGTATTATAATACTATACACCTTAAGTTGAAAGAAACAAGAAAATACCAATTTTAATGTTGTTATTCAGCATTTTTACAGATAAAAAACCGAAATATTTTGCAGAAAAATTTACTTTCACTATAAATATAAGCATGGCAAGTACTCGTCATGGTGCAATTATGTTAAATATTCATGCTTTTATATTATAATCAATCATTTTTTGTCACAGCATCAAGATTACAGAATTCTTTATCAAACGATTTCTGTAGAGAGGTCAGTCAAGCTCGTTTTGGGGTAACGTTGAAGAGGTTACTTTTGGTTGACTTATGGTGGTATAACCTACTAAATCTGTCACTTCTTGTTAAGTAATTTTATAACATAAAGCCAATAAAATTATGTACTACAATTTAATAACTGAACATATGAAACCGAAACCAAAATTAGCCTACGTTAGCCTACGTAACCTAAATTATACCTGCAAAAACTCTTCTGCAAATACAAAGCTACTTGATCTGTCTACTCTGTTTATTGTTCATAAAAAACCCCAGATTTTTATTGTTGCACTATATTAAGTGGTATAAAATTAGCCTACGTTATCAGCACAATTTTTAATTATTGATAGCCTGTAAAAATACAAGTTTTTAAAACAAATATTTGTTGTTTTATTTCTTTCAGTTGACAGCAAAATGTTGTTCTTTTTTCTTTACTTCCCACGTATTCAAACAAACTGATCAACCCAACCACGTTAGTATAACTATACCTAACCCTCCCTCTAGGTAACCTGATCTCTGCCGCTTTTTATTTGAGGGCTATGCCCTCAGACTACATAAACACATGGTATTTCCACGATCAGGCAGCAGATTTTAGTTGATACAAATAAATAAATCGAGTTTGTTTATGATTATGATCGTCTCTTCGGTTATAATATCAAATTACATATTTAATCGGTTTTTATTTCGGGAAGTGTACCCAATTTTTGTATTATCAGTTTTTAACGTTGATAAAAATTGTATTAATTAAATTACATTATTAATTTATTCTTAAGATGCCAGTCTTCGAGACAAATGTGGTAGAGGGCACTTATCAGTCCCAACTATGAGTAGGCCCAAATAAATAAAGCTCATTATTATTTTTGTGGGGGGGGGGTCTTTTCTAAATAAGAGGGTTAGGTGGCCTAGGGTGCTCAAATTTGGTATTTTTTATACTAAAGGTATAAAAAACAAAATCCTTCCAACCATTCCAACTTTGTAATAAACTGATCTCTGCCGTGTATGCTATTCTATCTGGGGGGCACGCCCCCAGACCCCCAGCGTTTTTGCGATTATGTCCCCATATAGATTCATAAGTTATAGTTAAATTGTGTTTGTTTATGATTGCTATTGATTAGGTTTCAATATCAATACCGAATAGATATTAGGTTTCAATATCTATTCGGTTAGGATTTTGAATTGGTTCAGTTCTCTATATCAGTTTTGAATATCGTACCGGTACCGCGAATGGAAGTGTACCAATCTATTTCATGTATGAAACCCAGGAGCCATGGGCTTGGGGGACCAAAATTAAAATACTACTAACAGGGAGGGTAAATAAATTAATTATGTGATAGGGCCTAGGCTCAGTTTAGCTTTAGTTTAAAAGTCAACAGGCCTGAGCTGTAGTAAAATAGGTAAGCTTACTGTAATATACCCTATTTGAATTATCGAACCAAACTAAAAGGAAAAAAAAACTCTACTAGGTTTTGAAGAGGTTACCTTGTTTAGAAAATCATTACATGAACAAGCAAAGTTATCTTCTAGATCTGATAAAAGGTATATTTTCAATAACAGTCATTCTGAACATGGACAAAAGAATTAACCTCACAAGTTGCTGCTCTTAACTTTACAAGAGCTGACAACTGTGTATAAACGCAGTAGACTGACAATTTAGTCAACTAAGTAAGTTAATTAAAATTTAAAAAAATTGGCATGCATTAAGAAAAGTAATAATGCCCTGTAGCCTTTTACAAAATGTTAAATTAATGTTATAGAAGTGAACTTACCTCATTAACTATTTCAACATTTTTAATTTTACATTTTGACAAGTGAACACAAAACGTTGCTCTTCTGCTAAATGAACGATGGCAATAATCACATATCATCACTACTAACAACTTAATATTCTACTAAACATATTACAAAAATATTCATCTCTAGTGCAATAGTGCAGTTGAGCCGGCAACTCTACTCAGGTTGACGACACGAGAGCCGAGAAGTCAACTTCTTACGAAGCCGTTATTAGATCCGACATATGGTTAGACACCTACAATATTAGATCCGCCGACGCTACTATACACACCTGAATCGCGACCGCAGCACAACGTGGTGGCCACTTCCGGAACCTCATACACACGCACTATATGTCTGAAACCGGCTATATTAGATCCTGCTCAAATCGGGTAAATTCGACTATTTCCGTGATGGCCGGAACGCCAGAAACTCAAAATACCCCCGTAGCAGCAAACCTGCGTACTCAGCGAATTTCCAATGCATATAAATGTATCTTAATACCACATAAAGCCACATACCAAGTTTCATCATTATACATTCATAAATAAACGATTTATGACATTTTAATTATTCTCCATAAGAATAACATGGCGGCTGAGTATGCAGGTTTGCTGAAGGAAGGAACACAAAAAATGGGGTTTTATACAAATATCAATATAACTCATTTAGGTAAAGCCACATACCAAATTTCATTAATTTATTTTCATAATTAAGGGAGATAACACGTTACTTATTCTCCATAAGAATAACATGGGGCTGAGTACGCAGGTTTGCTGCTAAGGGAGCCTTTGACAAAAAAATGTTTTTTTGAGCAAATATCAATGGTCCACAACCAGATGAAGCCGTATACCAAGTTTCGTCAGTATACGTTCATAAATAAGCGAGATATAAAATTTTTCTTTTCCTCCATAAGAATAACATTGGACAACGTACTGTGTTTAGCACTTTCAATATCTCGGTAACCAATTGACGTAGAGAAATGATCAAAATACCAAATTGTGTGTTTTTTTAAGCTGAATCCAATGGTAAAAACTAAAATTTGACTATTTCCAAAATTATACATAAAAAATTCAAAAAACCCATTTTTGGGGTACAAAACCCCCCCAAAATACCCCTTCGGATAGAGCGATCTGGCTGGTTTTCGAACTTAAAGTCATAAATGTTGCTTTACACGTGTATACCAAATTTCATCAAAATCGGATAATTTTTACGAGAGTTATCGTGCTCACGGACACACATATATATATATATATATATATAGATATATATATATATATATATACAGTATCGAACGAATGGTATTTTTGGGGTCTGGGGACCTCAAAACGAAAAGTTATCATGGTCCCGGGCCTAGGTCTTACCATGCCGACTACGGTAATAGCTTCTTCCCTATAGGGGAAATTCGCTAAAAAGAGCTTTGGCGCTATTAGATCCAGCAGGGTGGATCTAATAGCGCCATCGGATCTAATAGTGTGGGTGTGTAACCATATGTCGGATCAAATAACGGCTTATTCGCAAGAACACACACACACACACACACATACACACACACACACACACACAGACAGACATCACGTAAAACCACTTTTTTGGGTTCAGGGAGCACCAAAACGAATATTTCCACTAACAACTCAAATTCGAAAATGTTGACGAAAACAATACTTTCTCCATATACTATGTATAGAGGGAGAAAGTAAAAAGCAAAACGGAGCAAACCAAGCCAAAAACTAAAAGACACACGTTTCGGTTAAACAACTACTCTCAATTTCATTAGGGATATTGATGAAGTAGTTGCCAGAATAAAGAGAAAAGGCTTATAAAAATGTCCAAGGGAATGCGTCTGGGTCCAACATTTACAAACGATATGGTTCATAGTATTTACCTAAGCTGATTTGATTTTAGCCGACGTTTCCATTGCCTTAAAAAGTAATATAAATCAGGTTTGAAACCAGTGGTACCGTGGCATAGGATTACCATAGGGAGTATCACTAGATAATTTAAACCTTTTTGGTAATATCAATTAGGCTTTAACAATGTTGTCATTTAACTTACTATAAATATAATATTAAAGAAATTAAATAATATTAATATTAAAGAAATAATATTTGTTGTGCTTTAGTAAGATTTTATTTTAAATTTATCAATTTAATAACTAACAACACAAAAAATAAATAAACAAATATTACAGTATTCAAATCGGAATTTCATAATACTAAACAAACATACGGTATTAAGAATTCTTAACATGCAGAATTAAGAAAATAACTCTAATTATTATAAATAATGATTAACTGTTGGGAAATGGAGGAAAATGGAAACAGCAAATAAAGTAATAATTTATACAAATTTCATTGAAGTTATGGTTATTTAAATTCCGTTGCATCACAAAATTAAAGCAATCATAAATGGCCCGGAGGTGCCAACACAGTCGCCGCAGTGCAGCCGTGTGTGATGCTGAAGTCAACGACCACGATCGCGATGCTGCTGAGTCACTTCTCGATGTTTCGATAATTACACAACCACTCAGCACAGAACTCCGCCGTCAGCAGAAACATGCAACTAACACCCTACTACCTCTCACTAACCATTGGGCTCATATTATTATGCAAATATCTTCAACACATTTATAAAATTAAGTAAGTAGGCAGTGGAGAATTCCATTGGACTTGGAAGGGATAGGGTATTTAAAAAAAGCCAAATTGTATACATAAACATTTATAATTATGAAATAAATAGCTGGATTCAAAACTGGCTCATATTTGTTTAGGGAAATAATATCCTTAACAGCTATTTATGTACATGTAAACATATGGTGTAGGAAATGAGATTGGTCGTGCACACTCTGTAATACATTTTGAATGTTTGGGTAGTCAACATGTTTGAAGCTATTTCTCAAATTAATTACTGAAGTACGAATGCCGCACATTAGAAACGTGTTCTGTCTCAATACATCAACAGTTTAAATAAAGCTCCCTCGTATATCTTTTGTTTTATTAAATACATTGATACAACCAAACAAAATACAAAATCATAAATAAAAATCAAAAACTCGTAAACTACAAACACCTAACCACATTTTAACACTTGTCATATAAAATAGAGCACCACCTTAAACGTAGATCCATAAAAGTAATTGGTATCAAAGCGTTATTTCGAATCTCACTCGTGTTAATCCAAGTGGATGATTGAAAACAGTAGTAACTCCAAATTTATATAAATATTAAATATGAGCACACTTATACATTTTATTTCATAACAAATACAATTTTAAACATTTAAAAATATTTAATTATATATTTGGGAACAGAATATTTATCTTATTCACAAAAGAACATAAATTTATGTTGCAATTTAATAAAACGAAGGAATTAATTTTGAACAAAACGAAACACACACACACACACATTATATATATAGATTAAGGGAGTGCTAGTAATCTATTTTAGTGTGCTGTAATGTAGCTTAATTTAGTGTAAACCACCAAACTATGTCCCAGTACAGTTATTATAAATAGCCGTCAAAGCATTTCAATAACTTTGAAGAGCTTTGTGGTGGATTCTCAACTCAAAGCTTTTCCGTTCCTGATAGCCCTAACATAACACAATATTGACATACATTTTCAGCATATTTGTTCAGGAAAGCTTTGTACATATATTTAAATTACAATTCAAGTTAACATAGTTTCAATAAAAATGTATATCAGATAAGTTATAAAACATTCAACTATATATCTCGTTTAAAATATTGTCTCCTATACTTACAACTTCCAATACTTACTCATCTTTAGTATTTTAATGCAGGTTTTCATGAATAGTTATCTGCTTTCCACGGAAATCGTTTTTGTGAATCCTAATAAACTCTGCTAAATTAAAATTTCCTTTCAAAGACTCCTTTAGATAAACGACGGAACAAATTGTTATTTCAGTCTCTTTGTGATTTCAAGGAGGATTCGAGGATGGTTTTTTACTCGTTCCTGCCTCTGTAAGAGGTGACTTAATTAAAATGATTTAATTTAGTAAATGGTTTACTAGTTCATGCTATTTTATTCAATTAATTGAATTAAAATAATCTGTAACGTGGGTAACGACAATTATTGTAATACATGACGTACATGACGTATTTTTATACGGTTTTCACTTTCCAGTTATAAACAATAATTATTAAAAATAATATTTAACATTATTATAAAATATATAGCAAGTTTTCTTGTAAAAAATACAGTTTAAAGGGAAAGGGTTAGCCGTATGCCCAAGACTAAGAGAGTTTAATTTTGGTGTCTCCCTACATGACATGAATGCTATTCATTCTAATTTGTTTTCAGTTATATTGAACTCGATCAGTTTTGTTTCAACTTTCAAAAGTTATAGTTACATGTAATTAAGTACTACTAAATATGTAGGTCTGCTACAATGTTTGACCTAATTTAATTTTTACATTCAGTGAGTAGTTTATGTGAGTGATCTAGGAGAAACACATGTGAAAGGTTTCTGTAGCCAGCATGATTGGTACCCTATAAAATACTAAAAAGACCGGCTGTCTCTTCATTGAGTACTGACTGTATTTTAATGCCAAGCTCACCGAATAAAATGCAAAACAAACTGCTCTTAAAACGTTTTGTGGGTTATCTTTATTGTTTTATAGTTTTTTAAACGATTCTTAACTATTGAACTAGAAAATATAACTAACGGATCAATTTCAGTTATAATTATGGTTTAAAAGCATATGTTATTGGATTACAAATGTTGAAATATAGTTACAGTATAACGTTTTAGCAACAAAAAAATGTAAGAGTGTTTGACATTGTTTTGTCTTGAGTTTCAAGGTGTTTAATATTCTGGTTTCTGGGGGCCTTAAAATAATAAACTACTAATGTATATTATTAGTGAATTTCCTATGGAAAGTGAACTATCAGCACGACCCGCACGGTGAAACTTAAGCCCGGGACCACCATTGAATTTCCTAACGTTACCCCCTGAACACGTTTGGGGGTTCGTTCAAAATTTTATATATATATATAAAATACACATATATATTTATGTGTGTGTGTGTGTGTGTGTGTGTGCAGGCACTCTAGCGGTCGGATTTTTTGTCCGATTTATTTCAAATTTCGTAGGGACGTTCCTTTCTATAATCAGTTAGACAAGTTCGTTGGGCAAAACAATCGGAAAACTCTAAACTCCTACCTAATTTCGAGTTTTTGGGCCCAAAAAGGGTCAGAAAAGACCCTGATGTGAAATTAACGAATGTAAAAAGATGTAAATTAATTAGTGTTGCGAAAATTTTAAGCCCTCTCTCGTCATTTTAGCATATATATTTACCGAGTTATTAAAGGAAATGTGTATTGACCAAACACAGTACGTTGTCTTATGGGGGTTTTACATTAGAAAAGCCTGTTAATCATTTTTTGGTGTACTTTTATCATCCCCAACAACCTCACGCCTACTTTAAAGCCTGATTGGGCCTTCTCCTGACCTTATAATGCGCAAAATTGTATTCCTAGCATTGCATGTAAATAGAACCAGGAATATCAGAACAGCCAAAAAATCAATATTTTCAGATTTGAATAAAAATTGGAATAATTGTATGTTTTTAACTGATTTTGAGTTTTTATAGTTTGTTATGTGGAAATTCACTTCCCTCACGTCAGCGTGCTGCGTGCGAACTCGTTTACGTTTTATGATATGTCAATTGCTTTCCTACGAAGTCAAGGCGAGAGGTTATTTTGACATAAAGAAGTTGAAATAAAACCAAGTCTCAATGTCAGTCGCAGAGATTTACAGAAAATGCAACGACTTTCAATTTGAAACCCCTATTACGACCCAATACATTTCTTGCGATAAATATGTTATCTATAAAGATTAAATCGTCTGGATTCCTGTAATAATTTCACTAGCTCAATCAAGTGCTACATTATAAAGCGACCTAAGGGTGTTTTATTTTTTTATATTCAAGCTAAAAGTTAGTAATTAAAGACTAATTTATTAGTTGGTTTAGATTATTGAAAAGTAAGAAATCTGAATTTTAAAAATTAATACCAATAATTAATACAATGATTTAATATAATATTAACTAATGTGCCTCTATTCCAACAAAATGGTCTTCTAAGCTATTTCTGTCTGTTTAGCACTTTTAGTGGGTTCAAGAGCGTTTTGTTATGTAAATTGTTGTTTACTAAATACTACTTATAAATATTTAGTATATTATCTAGGTAAACCCATTTTTGTAAGCGATTTTGTTAATGAATCATTTACCATAATTTATTATAGGTCATTTATTAAATCAATTTCTGTTTAGTCATGTTCTAACTACAAAAACCAACTAATAAGAATTTATTTAACATTAAGTTCCCACTAGCTTGCAACGTAAGTAAAAATTAAATTGATTAATAACAATTTTTGTAATATATATCTATAGAACATTGCCAAATAATAACTATTTGAGCCAGGAAAGTTAAAACTATTACAACCATTCAAATCCAAAATATATTAATTTTGAGATTGTATGTACTGATTTATTATATCCTATATGTTTTTCGTATTCCAGGTAATATAACTTTTCATATGTTCGTATTAGGTGTCCAAACCAGAATTTCATCGCGAGAGTCACAGTACAAAGTCCCAACCGTCACGACGCGCGACGCGGCGGCAGAAGGGCTGCACATGACCACAGGCGAGACACAACCTCACGACGCGGCGGCAGAGGGGCTGCACATGACCACAGGCGAGACACAACCTCACGGCGCGGCGGCAGAGGGGCTGCATATGACCACAGGCGAGACACAACCTCTCGACACGGTGGCAGAGGGGCTGCACATGACCACAGGCGAGACACAACCTCAAGGCGCGGCGGCAGAGGGGCTGCACATGACCACAGGCGAGACACAACCTCTCGACGTGGCGGCAGAGGGGCTGCACATGACCACAGGCGAGACACAACCTCACGGCGCAGCGGCAGAGGGGCTGCATATGACCACAGGCGAGACACAACCTCTCGACGCGGCAGCAGAGGGGCTGCACATGACCACAGGCGAGACAAAACCTCACGGCGCGGGGAAAGAGGGGCTGCATATGACCACAGACGAGACACCTAATCGTATTAGGTGTCCAAACCAGAATTTCATCGCGAGAGTCACAGTACAAAGTCCCAACCGTCACGACGCGCGACGCGGCGGCAGAAGGGCTGCACATGACCACAGGCGAGACACAACCTCACGACGCGGCGGCAGAGGGGCTGCAAATGACCACAGGCGAGACACAACCTCTCGGCACGGCGGCAGAGGGGCTGCATATGACCACAGGCGAGACACAACCTCTCGACGCGGCGGCAGAGGGACTGCACATGACCACAGGCGAGACACAACCTCACGACGCGGCAGCAGAGGGGCTGCACATGACCACAGGCGAGACACAACCTCTCGACGCGGCGGCAGAGGGGCTGCATATGACCACAGGCGAGACACAACCTCACGGCGCGGCGGCAGAGGGGCTGCACATGACCACAGGCGAGACACAACCTCACGACGCGGCGGCAGAGGGGCTGCACATGACCACAGGCGAGACACAACCTCTCGACGCGGCGGCAGAGGGGCTGCACATGACCACAGGCGAGACACAACCTCTCGACGCGGCGGAAGAGGGGCTGCACATGACCACAGGCGAGACACAACCTCTCAACGCGGTGGCAGAGGGGCTGCACATGACCACAGGCGAGACACAACCTCACGGTGCGGTGGCAGAGGGGCTGCACATGACCACAGGCGAGACACAACCTCTCGACGCGGCGGCAGAGGGGCTGCATATGACCACAGGCGAGACACAACCTCTCGACGCGGCGGCAGAGGGGCTGCACATGACCACAGGCGAGACACAACCTCACGGCGCGGCGGCAGAGGGGCTGCATATGACTACAGGCGAGACACAACCTCTCGACGCGGCGGCAGAGGGGCTGCATATGACCACAGGCGAGACACAACCTCTCGACGCGGCGGCAGAGGGGCTGCACATGACCACAGGCGAGACACAACCTCACGGCGCGGCGGCAGAGGGTATGCACATGACCACAGGCGAGACACAACCTCTCGACACGGCGGCAGAGGTGCTGCATATGACCACAGGCGAGACACAACCTCTCGACGCGGCGGCAGAGGGGCTGCATATGACCACAGGCGAGACACAACCTCTCGACGCGGCGGCAGAGGGGCTGCACATGACCACAGGCGAGACACAACCTCATGGCGCGGCGGCAGAGGGGCTGCACATGACCACAGGCGAGACACAACCTCTCGACGCGGCGGCAGAGGGGCTGCATATGACCACAGGCGAGACACAACCTCTCAACGCAGCGGCAGAGGGGCTGCACATGACCACAGGCGAGACACAACCTCACGGCGTGGCGGCAGAGGGGCTGCACATGACCACAGGCGAGACACAACCTCTCGACGCGGCGGCAGAGGGGCTGCATATGACCACAGGCGAGACACAACCTCACGGCGCAGCGGCAGAGGGGCTGCACATGACCACAGGCGAGACACAACCTCACGACGTGGCGGCAGAGGGGCTGCACATGACCACAGGCGAGACACAACCTTACGACGCGGTGGCAGAGGGGCTGCACATGACCACAGGCGAGACACAACCTCTCGACGCGGCGGCAGAGGGGCTGCATATGACCACAGGCGAGACACAACCTCACAGCGCGGCGGCAGAGGGGCTGCACATGACCACAGGCGAGACACAACCTCACGACGCGGCGGCAGAGGGGCTGCACATGACCACAGGCGAGACACAACCTCTCGACGCGGCGGCAGAGGGGCTGCACATGACCACAGGCGAGACACAACTTCTCGACGCGGCGGCAGAGGGGCTGCACATGACCACAGGCGAGACACAACCTCACGATGCGGCGGCAGAGGGGCTGCCCATGACCACAGGCGAGACACAACCTCTCGACGCGGCGGCAGAGGGACTGCACATGACCACAGGCGAGACACAACCTCACGACGCGGCGGCAGAGGGGCTGCACATGACCACAGGCGAGACACAACCTCTCGACGCGGCGGCAGAGGGGCTGCATATGACCACAGGCGAGACACAACCTCACGGCGCGGCGGCAGAGGGGCTGCACATGACCACAGGCGAGACACAACCTCACGACGCGGCGGCAGAGGGGCTGCACATGACCACAGGCGAGACACAACCTCTCGACGCGGCGGCAGAGGGGCTGCACATGACCACAGGCGAGACACAACCTCTCGACGCGGCGGAAGAGGGGCTGCACATGACCACAGGCGAGACACAACCTCTCAACGCGGCGGCAGAGGGGCTGCACATGACCACAGGCGAGACACAACCTCACGATGCGGCGGCAGAGGGGCTGCACATGACCACAGGCGAGACACAACCTCTCGACGCGGCAGCAGAGGGGCTGCATATGACCACAGGCGAGACACAACCTCTCGACGCGGCAGCAGAGGGGCTGCACATGACCACAGGCGAGACACAACCTCACGGCGCGGTGGCAGAGGGGCTGCATATGACTACAGGCGAGACACAACCTCTCGACGCGGCGGCAGAGGGGCTGCATATGACCACAGGCGAGACACAACCTCTCGACGCGGCGGCAGAGGGGCTGCACATGACCACAGGCGAGACACAACCTCACGGCGCGGCGGCAGAGGGGCTGCACATGACCACAGGCGAGACACAACCTCTCGACACGGCGGCAGAGGTGCTGCATATGACCACAGGCGAGACACAACCTCTCGACGCGGCGGCAGAGGGGCTGCATATGACCACAGGCGAGACACAACCTCTCGACGCGGCGGCAGAGGGGCTGCACATGACCACAGGCGAGACACAACCTCACGGCGCGGCGGCAGAGGGGCTGCACATGACCACAGGCGAGACACAACCTCTCGACGCGGCGGCAGAGGGGCTGCATATGACCACAGGCGAGACACAACCTCTCAACGCAGCGGCAGAGGGGCTGCACATGACCACAGGCGAGACACAACCTCACGGCGCGGCGGCAGAGGGGCTGCACATGACCACAGGCGAGACACAACCTTTCGACGCGGCGGCAGAGGGGCTGCATATGACCACAGGCGAGACACAACCTCACGGCGCAGCGGCAGAGGGGCTGCACATGACCACAGGCGAGACACAACCTCACGACGTGGCGGCAGAGGGGCTGCACATGACCACAGGCGAGACACAACCTTACGACGCGGTGGCAGAGGGGCTGCACATGACCACAGGCGAGACACAACCTCTCGACGCGGCGGCAGAGGGGCTGCATATGACCACAGGCGAGACACAACCTCACGGCGCGGCGGCAGAGGGGCTGCACATGACCACAGGCGAGACACAACCTCACGACGCGGCGGCAGAGGGGCTGCACATGACCACAGGCGAGACACAACTTCTCGACGCGGCGGCAGAGGGGCTGCACATGACCACAGGCGAGACACAACCTCACGATGCGGCGGCAGAGGGGCTGCCCATGACCACAGGCGAGACACAACCTCTCGACGCGGCGGCAGAGGGGCTGCATATGACCACAGGCGAGACACAACCTCTCGACGCGGCGGCAGAGGGGCTGCACATGACCACAGGCGAGACACAACCTCACGGCGCGGCGGCAGAGGGGCTGCATATGACCACAGGCGAGACACAACCTCTCGACGCGGCGGCAGAGGGGCTGCATATGACCACAGGCGAGACACAACCTCTCGACGCGGCGGCAGAGGGGCTGCACATGACCACAGGTGAGACACAACCTCACGGCGCGGCGGCAGAGGGGCTGCACATGACCACAGGCGAGACACAACCTCTCGACGCGGCGGCAGAGGGGCTGCATATGACCACAGGCGAGACACAACCTCTCGACGCGGCGGCAGAGGGGCTGCACATGACCACAGGCGAGACACGACAACCTCTCATGGGAGAAGCTTTTAACACACGTTTATCTTCCACTGTGTTCTAATTATTCTAATATTCTGGAAGATAAATACATACTTGGATAGATCCCACGTCAAATGTAATATAATGCTATTGTTATGAAAAATGAGTCATCAGCTAACAAGAAAAGTGAGATAACAGGTTTATTTAATAATGAATATATATAAATATAAATTCAGTTTTATCTATATGTATTATATGTACACTTGTTTAAACGATCCTAGCACAAAGATATTATATTCAAATTTAAGTTATTTAAATATCAATCTTTAAAACAACCCCGTTTATTTAAGTGGAACACAGAAAACCTTTTTAGTGCAAAAAGGTATTTTATAAAACTGACCACATGTGTACCCTTGAACTAGAAAAATCATTTTAAACTGTTGCAATAGATGAATGCTGCTATTATTTGTTCTGTTTTAAATAAACAGTGTTTATCCTAAATTTTATGTAATTATTACATCGGTCAATGATTACGACATGTTTCAGTTTAAATTTTTAAGTTGTTGCCAAGGTATGTGACGTTGTCACTTCAAGGAGATGGTCTAAATAAAGATAAAATATAACCTACAAACAAATACATATACTATTCTTGAAAGACTTCTTGATACTTTTCTTTTGGGCAATCTACTTACCTTATTACCTAAACTGGAACATATCCGGTCTTGTCAGGATTGCTCACAAAATACACATCAACAAAGTTGACGTCACAAAACTTAAATACCCCCGTCGCAGCAAACCTGCGTACTCAGCGAATTTCCAATGCATAATATATGTCTTAATACCACATAAAGCCGCAAACCAAGTTTCATAAAAATATATTCACATATAAGTGATTTTAATTATTCTCTATAAGAATAACATTGGTAATGAGTACCTAGGTTTGCTGAAACAAGGAACAGGAACAATTGGTTTTTATGCAAATATAAATAAAATTTAACTAGGCGAAGCCACATACTAAGTTTCATCAATATTCAATCATAAATAAGTGCTATATAACATTTTAGTTATTCTCCATAAGAATAACATGGGGGCTGAGAAAGCAGGTTTGCTGCAACAAGGAACAGAAAAATGGGTTTTTATATAATTATCAAATATAACTCAACCAAGTGAAGCTACATACTAAGTTTTATTAATTTATGTTCATAATTAAGGGAGTCATTACATTTTACTTATTCTCCATAAGACTAACATGGGGAGTACGCAGGTTTGCTGCTACGGGAATAATCAACAAAAAATCAAATTTTTGTGCAAATATCAATATACCAGTACTATGTGAAGCCACATACCAAGTTTCATCAACATACATTCATAAATAATCGAGATATAAAATTGTATTTATTCTCCATAAGGATAGCATTGGACAACGTACTGTGTTTAGCACTTTGAATATCTCTGCAACGGTTGGGCGTAGAATCACAATTTAAAAACCAAATTGATTGTTTTGTGGAACTGAACAGATTGGTAAAAGCAAATGGGAAGTTTACATTAAAATAAACTGAGGAAAAGCCAAAAACCTTTTTCCCATAAGATTAACATGGGAGATTTTTTTTTTATTTTCTCCGCAACCACTTAATCTAGGTTAATAATTCAAGATACCAAATTATTTTTTTTTTAAGCTCTATAACATGGTCAAAACCAAAAGTAAGTTTTTTTTAAATTGTAGGGTGAAAAATGCAAAAAACTGATTTTTGGAAAATTTAAAACCCCCATAAACCCCCCTTCCCATGGTCCGATTTTTCTGGTTTTCGAACTTAAAGTCATGAATGTCATTTTACACATTTGAGCCAAATTTCATCAAAATCGGACGTTTTTTACTCAAGTTATCGTGTTAACGGACACATATATATATATATATATATATATATATATATATATATATATATATATATATATATATATATATATACACATATATATAAATTTGAACGAATAGTGTTTTTGGCATCTGGGGACCTCAAAACAAAAAGTTGTCATGGTTTCGGGCTTAAGTCTTACCATGAGACCTACGGTAATAGCTTCTTCCCTATAGGGGAAATTCGTTAAAAATACACTATTTACAAACAACCGAATAGTTCACTGCTGCTTTGTTTATGTGTATTTTGTGTGCATTCCTGACAAGACCGGATATGTTCCAGCTTAGTTAATAAGGTGAGTAGATTGCCCAAAAGAAAAGTATCATTCACAAATACATATAGACGAACGTACCGGCACGACGCCGGCCGCAGTGCCCCCAATGTTTCGATATTCCCCTTCAAGCGATTTACAACTGTTTGTTGCAAAACGTTCAACATACAAAATGTTCTGAATCGAGTTTTTGCGAAAGTATAAGAGAGTACTGAGGATAAAACAAGAGTAGGAGGTGCTTTTACAGATGGTAACGGAAATTTTATCAATATTTAAATGTCGTAAAATTGTTTATCATGTCTACTAAAGCTCTTGGTTTATAAATATGGCATATACTGTTTTTAGTTGTTGTCAATATTGAAGTATTTATTGAAAGTTTGACTTAATAAGGTTTTTTGATATTACTTTAATAATGTTTTGTCAATGTGCTTCGGAACAGCGTGTCACTGTCCGTTGACAGATGTCACAGTAAAGTTAATAGACTCCAAAGTGTTGTGTGATTGAGGAATTACGCTTCAGAAAACGATTTATGATGATGAAAGGTCATATAGTTCTAATGTTTTGTACGTTGTTAGGACCTATAACACAAGTATGAAACCATGTTTGCAGCTTCGAAAGACCTGTGCTACTGGCGTAGAAGCAAAAACATATACCCCCGTAGCAGGGAACCTGCGTACTCAGCGAATCTCCAATGCATATATATGTATTTTAATACCACATACAGCCACATACCAAGTTTCATCAATTTACATTGATAAATAAAAGATTTATGAAATGTTAATAGTTCTCCATAACAATAACATGGTGGCTGAGTATGCAGGTTTGCTGAAGCAAGGAAAACAACAAATGAGGGTTCATACAAATATCAATATAACTCAAGTAGGTAAAGCTACATACAACATTTCATTAATTTATGTTCATAATTAAGAAAGATAACATGATACTTATTTTCCATAAGAATAACATGGGGTTTAGTACGCAGGTTTTTTAGTGCAAATATCAATAGACCACAACGATATGAAGCAATATACCAAGTTTCATCAGGATAAGTTAATAAGCGAGATATACAATTTTTCTTATTCTCCATAAGAATAACATTGGACAACGTACTGTGATTAGCACTTTCAATATCTCTGTAACCATTTGACGTAGAGAAATGATCAAAACACCAAATCGACCGTCTTTTTAAGCTGACTCTAATAAAAAAACTAAAATTTGACTTTTTCAAAATTATTTATAAAAAACTCAAAAAACCCATTGTTGGGGTACAAACCCCCCCCCCCAAAAAAAATACTCATTCGGGTTGGTCGATCTGTCTGGTTTTCGAACTCAAAGTCATAAATGCTGCTTAACACGTTTATACCAAATTTTTTCAAAATCGGATTATTTTTACGAGAGTTATCGTGCTCACGGACACATATATACAGTTTTGAACGAATGGTGATTTTTGTTTTTGGTGACTGGGGACCTCAACACGAAAAGTTATCATGGTCCCGGGCCTAGGTGTTACCATGCCGACTACGGTAAAAGCTTCTTCCCAATGGGGGAAATTCGCTAAAACAAAAAAAAAATCAGTAAATGTTTACAATGTTTGCTAAATATCTCCGTAAGTATGCCTCTGACAGAATAAGTTGCCCGATCCTTTCTTAAACCTGATAGAATTTGCTAAAGCTTGAGACAATATCGACTTCAGTACGTCCATTATTTACTAAAATACAATATTTTAAAAAAACTTGAAACTATTTTTTTCAAACCTTTTCGTTATGGTAAATTTTTTGTGACATATTGTAAAAACATTGAAATCGTATATCTCTCTTATTTATAAAAATATACTCTCGAAACTTGTCATCTAGCTTTATCTGGTAGTAGTTTATTGTTTTTGAACAAGAACCAATTTTTTGCCGATGGTTCTTGTAGCAGCAAACCTGGGCACTCAAACCCCATATTATTCTTGTGGAGAGTAATTACAATGATACGTAATTATAATTTATAAATAAAAAATAATATAACTTGATATGTGGCTTCACCTAGTTGAGTTGCATTGATATTTGCATAAAAACCCATTTTTTGAATTCCTAGTTGCAGCATTCCTGCGTACTCAGTGCAATATTATTCTTAAGGAGAATAATTAATGAGGGTTGAATACCTAGGTTTGCTGCTACTAGAACCACCGGCAAAAAGTTTGTTTTTGTGAAAAAATAATAAATTACAACCAGATGAAGCTAGATACCAAGTTTCGTCAGTATATGTTTATAAATAAGTGAGAAATGCAATTTTTCTTTTTTGACAATTTGTCACAAAAAATAGACCATAAAGAAAAAGTTTGATTTTTATTTTTTATTTTTTTAAGTAACGTATCTACAATGGACGAGTAGTGGTGAATTACGGGTTTAACATCACTTCCGGCGCTTTTTTCCCATGTTATTCTTATGGGGATCAGTTTTTGCGCCGACGCCCGATCCTACCCTACACAAATTTTCTTTTTGGCCCCTGCCTTATTTTCCCCCATTTAAAATTTGCATTAATTTTAATACATCCTTTGCAGAAATCCACGAGTTCAAAAATAACTCCACACTAAATAAACAACACATGTAAACAACTTAGAAGTTATTGTGTAGTAGTGGTGAATTACGGGTTTAACATCACTTCCGGCGCTTTTTCCCCATGTTATTCTTATGGGGAGCCGTTTTTGGACCGACGCCAGCTCCCGCCTATAGAGCTCCCGCGCCTTAGCCTATACTATTGTCCAACCCTTGCCTATATTAAATATATTGTCCCCATCCCCATCCCTCCTCTATATTTTTTAAAATTAATTTTCAAATTCTAAAAAACTATCTTTGGTGTTTACTGTCCGATTTGTCTGCAATTTTGATATGTTATTGTCCTAGGCAAGTGTTTTAATAAATTCCACTTACATTTCCCAAATTCACTATTACGGTTGAATTAAAAATATTTTTGAAAAATACTGCCGCCAACTTCTTTATTTACTGTCCGATTTGTTTAAAATTTAGATATGTTATTGTTGTAGGCTGGTGTATATGCACCATCCACATTTCCCAAATTCACTATTACGGTCAAATTAAAAATATTTTTGAAAAATACTGCCAATTGTCAACTTCTTTATTTACTGTCCGATTTGTTTAAAACTTGGATATGTTATTGTCGTAGGCAAGTGTTTTAATAAATTACACACACATTTCCCAAATTCACTATTACGGTCAAAAATATTTTTGAAAAATACTGCCGCCACCTTCTTTATTTACTGTCCGATTTATTTAAAATTTGGATATGTTATTGGTGTTTTAATAAATTTCCCCAAATTCCAAACTGCCAATTTTGACCCTATTTTAAAATTTATTTTAACACATCCTTTGCAGAAATCCACGAGTTCAAAAATAACTCCACACTAAATAAACAACACATGTAAACAACTTAGAAGTGCACTCGGTTATCGCCACTAGCGCGACAATCAACCTTGAAGGAGATTCTGCAAGATCGGCACCAAGGACACAGCGACCGATGCATAGTAACCGATGCGTAATTTTACAAATTGTGTGAATTGTCGACTATATAAAGAGCCGTTGCAGGCCAGGGTCCTCACTTCATATCCTACAGCCCCAGCATCAACAAGACCTGTTGCAGATTTTAACTTAAAATTCAGTGGTTAGAATAATTTCGGCTAAAATATGATTTTTTTACTCTGGACTTAGAAAAATTTAGTGGTTAGAATAATTTCGGCGAAAATATGTTTTTTTTACTCTGGACTTAGAAAAATTTAGTGATTAAAATAATTTCGGCTAAAATATGCTTTTTTTACTCTGGACTTAGAAAAATTTAGTGGTTAAAATAATTTCGTCTAAAATATGATTTTTTTACTCTGGAGGTTTGTAGGTACTTTATACAATTATCTAAAAAGTAGTTTCTCAGATTTTTGATAAAGGGCTTAGTTTTTATAAAAATTTTGAATTTGTGTTTTTTTTTTTAAATCTTCATATTTTGAATTTTGATCGTATTTAAATTTTTAAAATGGTAATTTTTGTTTATAAAAAGCAGAGCATGACATCTCTACAGTCATTTCAACACAAAATGTTGACCTGTGCAGTCTGTTTTATGTCTTACTCCAACAGAAGCAATTTATTACGCCATTATCGACTTGTTCACAAAGTTATTCCTAAAATTTGTAAAAAATGCCATCAAATATTTGATAATAACAATCATTTTAAAATGCATATGCTAGAGAACCACTATACTTGTAATGTGTGTAAGAGAGTCATCACCCGTGACAAGAAACGCCACCACCTACGATGTGACAAGCGACCCTATAATGTGTTTAAGTTTTACGGCGAGTCCGCGGATATATTAAACACCCTTCAATCATGTCCTTTACCTATCAAATGGATTCTTATTAGGAGAGTGAAATTTATCAAACACACAGTTAGTAAGAATGGTGAATTATTAATTGATAAAGAAACTATCGCTAACTTTCGAAGTTTAACTAATTTATCAATTGAGAAAGCACAATTAAAGACACAAATTGAAAATTCACTTTTAAAAATCGACACATCTTTACACAAGTATCAAGCCCAAGGCAGTGGATGGATATATGACCATACTAAATACTGGCAGCTGCATGTTTACAAGTATAAACCCCTAACTCCCAAATCATACATCCCCACACCAGAAAATATAAAATCAAAACATGCTGTTTAAATATTAAAAATAGTGATAATAAATGTTTCACCTGGAGTGTTTTAGCAAGCCTGAATCCAAGGAATAGTAAAGAAAATGCAAATCGAGTAGTTCACTACGAACCCTATGAAGGCCAGTTAAATATGACAAATATAAAATATCCAGTAAAAATATCCGACATTGATAAATTTGAAAAACAAAATAACATAAGTGTTAATGTATATGGAATTGAAGGAAAAACAATATATCCACTGAGAATAACTAAACTAAATGGCAATACTCACGTCAATCTGCTGCTTCTAAAACACGGTCAGAAATCACATTACTGTTTAATTCGTGATTTTGACAAGTTAATGTTTAATTCTACAAAAGACAACAATAAGAAATATTTTTGCAAGTTCTGTTTGCAACATTTTGGCACCAAAGATATATTGGAACGTCACACAACATATTGTAAAACCTTTGATGCCCAAAGAGTACAAATGTCTAAAAAAGATACACTACAATTTACGAATTACAAATATCAACTTAAAGCTCCCTTTGTGATTTATGCAGATTTCGAATGTTTTATAAACTGCGGCAAACACACTCCTTCTGGATTTGCTTATGTTGTGGTGAGAGACTCTAAAATTATTTACGAAGAGTTGTACAGCGGTGAAAATGTGATGGATGTATTTTTCGAAAAGTTATTTAAAACTTATGACTTTATTAAAAGTCAGATGGAAGTATATGTTCCCCTTGTAATGACTGCAGAGCAAGAGGCTTCCTTCCAAAACTCTACACGCTGCCACATATGCAGCCAGCCGTTACTGTGTGATAAAGTGCGCGACCATTGCCACCTAACAGGCAAATTCCGAGGACCCTCCCACAACGCTTGCAATTTAAACTATAAAGTAACCAAGAAAATTCCAATATTCTTCCACAATCTTAAAAACTATGATGGTCATTTAATAATGCAACACTTGGGAAAACTCAATCGGAAATTGAATTGCATAGCCAAAGACATGGAAAAATATATATTGTTCTCTGTTGATGATTTGGTATTTTTGGATTCATACAACTTTCTGTCTCTTCCCTTAAGCAAATTAGCTTCCAATTTAAATACATTTAGATTTATAGACAATCCACTACTACAACGCAAGGGCGAATTTCCATACGAATACATGACAGGACCAGAAAAGTTTTTAGAGACCCTCCCACCCATAGAGGCATTTTACAGCAGCCTAACTAAAGAATGTATATCTCCTGCACAATATGAACATGCTAAAAACGTATGGAATCATTTTAATATAAAGAATTTAAAAGAATATCACGATTTATACCTTAAAACAGATGTGTTGTTATTGGCTGATGTGTTTGAGACATTTAGGGACTTGAGTTTAAAGGATTATAAACTCGACCCCGTCCACAAGTACTCATTGCCTGGACTAACATGGGAGGCGTGTCTTAGAATGACCGGCATAAAATTACAGTTATTTAGTGACATTGACATGCATTTGTTTATAGAACACGCCATTAGAGGCGGTGTAAGCATGATTTCCACACGCTACGCTAAAGCCAATAATAAGTACATGGGCGAACATTATGACCCAAATCAAGAAAGCACCTATCTTGTATACTTAGACTGCAACTCGCTATACTCTACAGCAATGTGCGAGTCGTTGCCCGTTGATGGCTTTAGATGGACAAACGAGAAAGATTATAAAGCCAATAAAAATGAAAACTTTGGATTTATTTTGGAAGTTGATTTAAAATACGATAAAAGTTTACACGATTTGCACAACGACTACCCGCTCGCACCAGAAAAAATGAATGGAAAATTAATACCAAACTTAAATGACAAAACCAAATATATTCTACATTATAAAGCACTAAAAAAATACGAAGAATTGGGTTTGGTAGTTACAAAATACCACAGAATCTTAAAATTCAGACAATCGAATTGGCTCGCGCCCTATATTAATTTTAATATTGAAAAGCGACAAAAAGCTGAACATGATTTTGAAAAAGACTTTTACAAACTGTTAAATAACAGTCTCTTTGGTCGAACAATTATGAACCAACGCAAGTTTCGTGATATACATCTTGTAGACGAGTCTAAGTTAACAAAGTATGTTACAAAGCCAAGATTTGACTGCAGCAAAATGTTCGATAACAAGTTGCATGCTGTGCATTTAAATAAATTAATTGTAAAGTTTGATAAACCAATATATTTAGGAATGACCATTTTGGATATCAGCAAAGTAATAATGTATGATTTCCACTATAATTATATGTCAAAATTTAAGAATAAAAAGTTCTTAATGACAGACACAGACAGCCTTCTTTATTCTATAGTAACAGAGGACTTTTACAAGGAAATACAAAGCGACTTGGACCGTTTCGACACCTCTGCATATAGTAAAGACCATTTCTTATACTCTGATAAAAACAAAAAAGTTACGGGCAAGTTTAAAGACGAATTAAATGGTCAAATTATGTATGAATATTGTGGTTTAAAGCCAAAATTATACTCTTTCATTCCTCTACAGTGGTTATACAAAAAAGAAAAGCAGTTAGAGGTTAAAAAGGCAAAAGGAGCTGACAAAGCTACAATTAAACATCTCTTAACACACCAACACTACTTACACTGTCTTGCAACCGGAGAAGATTACTACGAGAATGTTACAAGAATTAAATCCACAAACCACCATCTGCAAACATTAACGATGAACAAAAAGGTACTCTCTTTTGATGACGACAAGAGGTTTATTGTGGATGGCATCAACACCCTTGCCCTTGGTCACTATAAAATTGGTCAAACATAAATCTGTATTTGCCATTATTCTTTGGCCTTTCCTTGTCTATTACAAAAAAGCCATATTTAGACCTATCCCAGCATTGATGGCAGAGATTTCTAAATTGGTTAAATGAAAAATCATTTCCCACATGATTGTTATACACATGTTTTAAATTTAAATCGTCTTGTTTAAATAATATTAGAAAATTAACATTGTCACGTAAATGTTTGTTTACTTTACTGTAAGATTGACACAAGTAAAAACTGTTAACATTTTTGTGTCTGCCCATTGAGAAAAATTGTGTGATATTTGGACTATTTATGTCGTCAAATACAACTATTGAGTGTGATTCTACATCATTTGGTGTGATTTCACAGTTTGAATATGTGTGTAATTTAACTTCATCACACAGACGGAATATTTCAATTATTTTTTTATATTTTTCTTGTTCTAAAGATTTGGATATTATATATAAATTTGTAAACTTTAATCCTTGTTTTTTTACAATTAAGTTATAAATTACAACAGTCTTCCCCGAACCACTGGGCCCTATTATAAGACAGCGAATATTATTAGGAAATAGGCCCAACTTCTTTGGTGTATTTTCTTTATGTGCAATTTTAAATTTGTTCTTTTGTTGAATAAATGACATTTTTTATATAATGGTGTATTTTCTTTATGTGTTAAATCTGTTGAATAATTTTTTTATATAATAAAAATGGCAAAGAGAAAGTGTAAAACGGGTAAGGGATTATTCTTAAAGCCATATAGAGGCCGTGGCTTGTTAAATACCCTTATAAACAACCTTCCTTTCCCCCTCCACATCCCGTCGTATTCATATTGTGGTCCAGCAACTAATATACGTGAAAATTTAGCCAGAAATGTACCTCCAAAAAATAAGCTAGACTCTTATTGTAAAGAGCACGACATATTCTACATGAATAATCCTGATACAGCCGCCCGGAACAAGGCAGATATGAGATTAGCGGATCAGGCTTGGACTAGGGTTTCGGCAAAGGACGCCAATCTGGCCGAAAAAGCAGCAGCTTATGCAGTGACAAATTTGATGAAGGCCAAGGCAAAAATGGGAATGGGATTAAAATTTAATAAAAAAGATGGACAACTTTCAGCTGTTAGAGGCCGCAAGAGACGTGCCTCACTTTCGAGGAGTGTACCTAAAAAACGAGCTAAGAAAACTGAGACCAAAAGTAAGAGAATGTGGAATTATTAATTTAGACAGTGACAGGGGCACACATTGGACAGCATATCGTAAAAATAAAGATATTGTAATATATTTTGACCCTTTCGGAATACAGCCTCCAAAAGAGGTAATTGAATATTTTGTACCATCTAAAATTTACTATACAACTGATCAAATACAAGATTTAAACAGTTCCATTTGTGGAATTTTATGTTTATCATTTCTGAAAAATTTTAGTTTATAAAAATGGATTCATTTACTATAACATTCACAGGTACAGAGCCAGAGTTGAAGTCGGTGTTCTTTCCTCCTATAGAATTAAATGGTGATTATGTAATTGGGCTGGTAGATTTTCAAAGTTATAATTCTATATTTAATGTTAAAAAACCTCTAAATACTTTGACATATTACAAAATGCACAAAATTACAACCCCAAAAGGGGAGGTTACAATTGACGAATTAAACCGGGCATTAGATGGTAAAGTTGAAGTTATTATACAAAATAAAGTAGCATTAATTAATACAAAAGTCAAACTTATATTTTACAAAGGCCTAGTTCCAAAATTAAATAAACTTAAAGACACAAAATTAACTATAGACGAGGGTGAGGATGTGTATTATTACGATCACAAAGCTCCAAATGTAATTGAAATTGCTGAAGGTACATACGAAGTGTTTGAGCTTGCGAAGGAAATTCAAAAGCAACTCCCAGATTTTGTACTTATAGCCGATAATAAAACTATGAAAGCCACATTACATTCTGGCCATGTGTTTGATTTTACAAAACCGTGTTTAGGGTCTGAATTATTGGGATTTAAAGGATTTTCTACTCCAGATATTGCGTTTAAATCCGTAAATAAAATCAACATAAATAATGTAAATGTGATTAGAGTAAAATGTAATATTGCGAATGGGTCTTATTTAAATGGTGACAAATCACACACCATACACAGTTTTTACCCAGAAGCTCCTCCGGGCTACAAGATTATTGAGGTCCCCAGAAATATTATATACTTCCCTGTAAATAAGAGAAGTTTAGATGTTGTTAGCATTACATTTGCAGATCAACACGACAAGCCAATTGACTTTAATAAAGAAGAAACTACAATTACTTGTCATATAAAAAAGATATGAGAATTTACAAGAACGGACTGAGTGTGCAAAATGCCAGGTTTCTGCGATCAATTGGGTTGAAGTTAAAATTTTCTATTAATAAAAATGGAAGATTTTCTAGACGTTGCAGGAAAATTCCAATACGATGATAGCCTGGTTAAAATTACAAATCACTCCTATGTTCCACACAACACTTTAGCAATAAATAATTCCGATGAAATTCGAATATGCATAAATAATCAAGATTTACTAACACTCCCATGTAGGAGTTATTTGTATATTAAAGGAGAAATAGAGAATCATGATAAAGGACATTTTATAAATAATGCATTTGCATTCTTATTTGACGAAATTAGATACGAAGTTGCTGGTAAAGAAATAGATATTGTAAGAAATCCGGGAATTTCCAGTCTTATGAAAATATTGTGCTCTTACAATAAAACAACTAAATTGTCAAATGTAGCATTTGATTCTGATGAAAATTTAAAGGAGTTCCATAAAAGCGGCAAGTTTAGTACTTGTGTCCCGTTAGAGCTGTTAATGGGTGTGTTTGAGGATTTTAATAAGGTTTTAGTAAATGTTAAACAAGAATTGGTGTTGAAAAGATCCAAAAACGACTTAAATTGTATATTAACAACATCTAATGCTCCAACTGGTGTCGATCCTATTCCTAAAATTACACTTAAATCGATTCAGTGGGTGATGCCGCATGTGGTGCCATCTGATGGGGAGAAGCTTCAATTACAAAAGATGTTATTGCAAAATAAAAATTTGCAAATTGCATTTAGAAGTTTGGAGCTACACGAACTTCCATCATACCCCGAAACCAAGAGACACACATGGTCAGTTAAGACGTCATCGAGTTTGGAGAAGCCCAGGTATGTTATATTTGGTTTCCAAACGGGTAGGGACAACAGTGCACGAAAAAGAACTGATGAATTTGATCACTGTAAATTGAAAAATCTCAAAGTGTTTTTAAACTCTGAATATTATCCTTATAGTGATTTAAATCTCGACTTTGAAAATGGAGATGCCTCTAAAGCTTATGAGATGTTTGTGAGGTTTAGGGAGAGTTACTACAACACCGTCCCCGATCCTATGTTTAACAGAGCTGACTTTATAAATAAATATCCTCTAATTGTAATAGATTGTTCTAGGCAGAATGAATCAATCAAAGAGGGGGTTGTAGATATTAAATTAGAAATTGAAACTGCAGAAAACGTCCCTTCAAACACATCTGCATATTGCCTAATAATACACGATAAGGTGTTTGAGTATAATCCTTTGACAAATGAGATAAATAAAATGTAAATAAAATGAAAACAAATATTCAACAAGAATTGGTAGAGTCTGCAAAACAAATAAGAGAAAAATATAGGGCGTTAAAACGTGGTAAATTTCTAGAGGCTGAAGAGAGGTTCCAAACATTCCAACCGTTAATAGAGCCTTTGCAAGAATTAAAAAATTTAGCCACAAAAACAGAGAGGCCAGTTCTCCCAATGATTTTAGAAAAGACCCCGTCTAGAATACCAAGAATAACACAAATAACACCACACAAATTAGATTTTGGTCTTTTAGCATCAGACTATTTAGGAAATTACCTTAGTAGAAGTAGTATGACAGACACCACATATGGTATTAGGCGAGAAGGAAATACATTTTTTATTGGGAATCAGGAAGTTCAAATTGCCAATGATGATGTTACAGTTGGAGAAAAAATTTATAAAGGGACAAAGGGATTGTGGGAATTGTTAACTTTAAAAGAACCCGTAAACTATAGTCAGGCTGATTTGCAAAATTATAAAGAGATTTTGGAAGCTACAAATGCACATTTAAAGGGTTATAAAACAGGTGCGGCGATGTCAAGCAATAAACACACTAAATATCTTAATATAATTAAACCCCTGTTTAAGACTGTTGGTGAAGGTTTAAGGCAGGTAACTGGTAATAAAATAGACTATGTTTATTGGGACGATCCTAATGAGCTTGTAGATAGGTTAAGACTGCTTTGGTTAAGCCGATTGGCGGGAAATTCTGGAGTGGATAATGAGATAGATTCTATCATAGAAGAATTGAGGGAAAGTGGAATTGTTTATTAAATAAAAATATGATAGATAAATTTTATCGCGTATATAACCCGTATAGTAAACCAGAAGCTAGAAGTTTTAAAGAAACTACTTTAAATCTAAAAGATGATGGTTGGAATGCTTTAAATTATAAAATTAGTAGTGTTAAAGGTGGGGAGTTTACTGACGATGTATCGACTTTGGGGCAGACGTTAACCAGGAAAGGTGATGTTTTTGTACAAGGTAATACTAAATATAAGTTTTTAGAATCCAAGAATAATAATTGGAACGCTAATAAACGCAAAATTACTAATGTTAAACGAGGTGAAAGCTCAACCGATGTGCCCACATTAGAGCAAACTTTAATAAGAAAAGATGGTGTCTTTGTACAAGACAAAAATAATTATGAATTTTTGGAATCGGAGAATGGTATTTGGAATGCCAAAAAGCGAAAAATAAGTAATTTGTTGGCTGGTAAAGAAAGCGATGATGTTGTAAACGTCTCTCAAGTACCAAAAATGGATCTAAACTTTTGGGATTTTAATAATAAAAGGCTAGTTCGTGTTAAACCCGCTGTTGATGAGAACGACTGTGTTACAAAACATCAGACTGTGACTTTAGATGGTCTTAAATTTGATGGTAAAAATAAGCAATTAACAAACATTTTACCTGGGACATTGCCAAATGATGTGGCTGTTGTTAAGCAAATATTAACAAAGGGTGAGAAAAGCATAATAAAACAGGGGGATAAATATTATAATGTGTTAACATTAGATGGCGATATGTGGGATGCAGAGGACAAATTAATAAAAAATGTACCTGAAGGCAAAGATAGGAGTGATGTTTGTTTAATGTCGCAGGTTTTGAGGTATGACGATAATATTAAAACTTTTAGACAAGACAATATTAAATTTGATATTTGTTTAAAATCACACGCATTAAGGTTTAACAATAAAACTAATAAATTTGTGCAAGACAATAATGAAATCGATTTGATGATGTACAATCCTAAATTGTTGGTTGCAGACCCTACATCTTTAAGCGGATTTAAGACTTTAGATGGAGGGGTATATTTGCCAAAAAACTATGTATATCAAAGAATGAGTGATGGTATGTTAGTTGGTAGCAATGGGGGTGTTTTTGAAACGACAGAGACTGGCAGATACGTTAACATTAAAAATAAAGAATAAAAAATGGAAAAAATTGCTTACGAATTGCATAAGCCCGCGAGAAAGAACTTTGTTAGAAGGTCTTTTAAGGTGTTGGGTATAAACGAAACTGTTCAAATAGATTTAATAGATATGCGGAATTATGCTAGAGAGAATTCTGGGAATAAATATATTTTAACTTTAATAGACACATTTTCTAAAAAAGCTTATGCTGCTCCACTAAAGAATAAAACTGGATTAGTAGTCACAGAAGCTATAAAAACTATTCTCCCAAAGGGAGTTAAAAATATTCAATCTGATAACGGAAAAGAATTTTTTAATGAACATTTTACCAAACTAATGAAAATTCTAAATATTAATCACTACCACACTTACTCTACAACTAAGGCGGCTATTGTGGAAAGGTTCCAGAGAACTTTAAAGAATTGGTTGTATAGAGAGTTTAGTGCACAAGGGAGTTACAAGTGGTTGGATTTACTTCCAAAGTTAATAAGGATATATAATAATAAAGTACATAGATCCATAGGCATGAAACCTAACCAAGTAAGTGCTAAGAACTCTAAAGACGTACACGAAAGGTTAGCATCTAAAGTACAAGTTAAAAAGCCAAAATATAAGGTGGGGGATAGTGTAAGGATATCTAAATATAAACATGTATTTAGTAAAGGATATACCCCTAACTGGACGGGAGAGCTTTTTACAATAGCAGAAGTTAAGAAAACAAAGCCTGTGACTTATATTTTGAAAGATGAGAATGGCAATATAATCAAAGGAGGATTTTATACAGAAGAATTGTTAAAGACTAAATATAAAGACATGTATTTGGTAGAGAAGGTAATTAGGAGGAAGGGTGATTTATTATATGTCAAATGGCTCGGGTTCCCAAGTAGCCAGAACTCGTGGATTTCTGCAAAGGATGTATTAAAATGAATGCAAATTGGATTAAAACACCAAGTTTTGGCGGCAGTTGGGACACTAAATCAGACACCAGAGTTTTTAAAAAGAGGAGGGACAATATATTTAAGGCAGGGGTATATTTAATATAGGCCAGCGGGCGGGAGCTCTATAGGCGGGAGCTGGCGTCGGTCCAAAAACGGCTCCCCATAAGAATAACATGGGGAAAAAGCGCCGGAAGTGATGTTAAACCCGTAATTCACCACTACTACACAATAACTTCTAAGTTGTTTACATGTGTTGTTTATTTAGTGTGGAGTTATTTTTGAACTCGTGGATTTCTGCAAAGGATGTATTAAAATTAATGCAAATTTTAAATGGGGGAAAATAAGGCAGGGGCCAAAAAGAAAATTTGTGTAGGGTAGGATCGGGCGTCGGCGCAAAAACTGATCCCCATAAGAATAACATGGGAAAAAAGCGCCGGAAGTGATGTTAAACCCGTAATTCACCACTACTTGGACGTACTGAAGTTGTTATCGTCTCAAATTTTATTAAATTGTATCCAGTTTAAGAAAGGATTTGACAACACATTCTGCCATAGGCATAATTTCGGAGATAATTAGCAAAAACTGAAGAAAGTGTAAAAATTAGGCAGCAAATCTGCGTACTCAGTCCTAATGTTTTTCTTATGGAGAACAATGAAAATGGCATAGCCTATCTCGCTTATTTATGAGTATGCTTTGATGAAAATTGGTAAGTGAGGTACCAATGACCATGACGGAGTGAGGTACCAATTTGAAATCCGCTGGGATGCAGGTTTACTGCAACGGGGTATTTTATTTTATTTCGGAATTGATATTTATACAGTTTTGTGTAGATAACTTTTATTCATGTGCAAATTATCGCCAAATTGCGATTAAATGTAATTCAACTTCTCCGACCTTCGATCTTCGTTGCTAATGTATTATTTCGGTGTTTTAAAACCAGTTTATCGTTAATATTTTCGATAATCAATAATATTCAACAGTTGTAATGTCTTCCAACATGTTAATGAATAAAGGCATTTTGTAACACGTAGGCAACAGGACAAATATCGTTTTATTATTTATCCTGAAGGTATTAGACTTACATTTTGGGAGTGAATAGCCAATTATGATAGTTAGATAATGCTCTTGAGAAATAGTGCCAAGTCATCAGTTAAAAAAATCATAAACACCTAAATGGAAAAGGTTTACTTAAATATATGAACTTAAATTACGATTATTTAAGCTCTAATTTTAACAAGGTTTTTATATATAATGCGTCTATTTATTAAAAGCTAACAAATCTTTTTGGAAGGTTACGGTATTAATGATTGTTTATGTGCTATTTAAAAGTCCCTAACGTTTGGATGTACCTTTTTAGGGTCTCGAAAACATCCACCTTCAGGCTTTGTCCCCTGGGCTTACAAAGTATCTAGTGTTAACATTATGGAAGAATAAAAAAAAACATTTAATTGGACATATTATAAGCTGATGATAAACTCGCTGAAAAACTGGATTCCCTCGTATTAAATTAGTTAACAAGAATGTTTAAGGTCAGTAGGCTTTAATATTTGTTTAATGCTGCTTAAAAAGCGTAGTGGTTTATTATTTTTTCCTTTTTATAATAGCTCCTAATGTAAAGAAGGGTAATAAGGTTGATTCTAGGGGTTGTGAGGGAGGGTTAGAGAGAGGGTGTGAATGCCAGTGCAAGTAACTTAAAGTGGGAAGGTGTAAAACACTCCCAAAACCCAGGGAAACGTATGATTTAGTGGTCATACAACAAATAAAATACGGCCTATTTATGTTTCAAACTGAAGGTATATTTAATTAATCATTGAAATATTTTAAACTCACAATGAAACGGTCTGGATGGTATGTTTATGAAAATAAATTAACGTAGCTCATTTGAAATAATATATTTTAATATCTACTTGTGTTGTACAGATTAAGTTGATTATACCATTCCTATTATTTCCAAAATAGAAATTAGTCTTCACGAACAATATATTTTTCGTAAGTAATATGATGTAATAACTATTCATATTTTACCTCGCATTACACAACAAACTATTTGATAACGTGTCAACAGTTTTAAATTAAAACACTAAAACTTAAACTTGGAGAAGTAGCATATACAATGAGTTTGTCTCAGAATGACATATTGTATTATTAAAGATAAAATTATACAAGTTAAACTGTGTTCGGTTTTCATGTTATAATGAAGTAAGTTTTTTTTTAAGTGAAAATCAATAGGACTTCTTAAAAAGCTTTTTGAAAACTAAATGTTGTATGTGCGATTTCTGAAACTTAATTTACAATTGAAACCTATCAAACTGCGTAATATCAACTTACAGTTAGTCAAAAACCACAAAACTCTGTTTCCGTAAAAAAAATGGAATGAGAGTTAAAAACAGCATTCCATCTACGTATATTTAACGAGACGGCAAACTGACCGTGTAGTACGCATATAAAACTTGATCAGGCACGTAATACCGGTTGGATTGGCAATTGGACAGATTATTCCCAGCTTATGACAGTCAAACAGCGTGTTGAGGCCGGTAACGCCTCTCAAATCCTCCATTGTCAGCAAAACGACGACAAGACCGTTCAATATTGGCCTAGAAATGCTCCGCGCATTTCACGCGCACGCAAATTGTTGTTACAATCCTTTTAGGGGAATGAGAAATAACACACGGTGCTCGGTTATAGCTAATTAATGTATTAGTTACAAAATTAGTTAACTGCTATAACTAATTTTGTAACGAATGCATGAATTTGTTATAACCAATCACTTGTAATACTACATTAAGATAACAAGTTACACATAATAAACGTCGTATAAACAATAGGAAAAATAAACATAATAAAAGTAAACAAAATATATTACTTATTGAAAGAATAGTTTGTGGATGATGTATAAGTACGTTTTATCCACGTTTTATCCAGGTAATTAGAAATTAATATTTAGACCCCGAGTTGGGAATAGACATAGTTATATTGCCAACGTACAGTGTTTAATAATATAATTAGTACTGTAAATTTTATAAAGGCCACTTTAGAATATTTCTTTTAATAGTACAATAATTAATATAGCTATTTATATACACAAATAACTATATGACTATTTGGTAGACTTAAGAATGTTCTTCCTTACCGTTTCAATAGCCAACCTATTTTGTTTTATCACTCGTCTAAGATAAACGGTATCCCTTGTACTTACGCTGTAGACGCCAAGTTCCCTACGAGAGCGACCAGCACCTGACATGCCTGGGCCGGGCCGGAGCGCATGTGTCTCTCGGGAGCAGTGTAACATGCATTTCATCCGTTCCTCATCACTACTCTCTTAATCATATATGTTTCATCGATTTCCTCTCGGCGTTATAGTTTAAATGATTTATACATATATACGGTCTAGTGTGGTATAGTAGTAGGTTTTAGTGTCTAAGTGAGGTGAGAAGTGATTGTTGCATCTCTAACTTGATCGTTGAAAAGGTCAGAACTGTTGACAAAGGTTAGTGGTTAGCTTCTCTATAGCGCTCAATAATTTCTGAAATTACTATTCATGCAGAAATCAAAAAAGTTTTTACAAATGTATGTCTTAAAATCGGGTTTCCAGTTATATGTCCAGGTATATAATTTGTTTATTAAAATGTATTACTCTGGAAAAATATATCTTTACAGTAAATAGTTACTCCAAAAATATTGTATAATATTACTGTTTAGTAATACAATTTGAATTAGAAAATTACATATAAGAAAACATTTAGAGCAGAATAAAGCACATCAGAGGGTAAAATGCATAAATTAGTTTAAACACAGATCCAAGCTAGCGAAATTTCTTAGTATTGTCATAATTAAACTTGAGAATATTTAAAACTATACAAACTGTATCACACAACTCATTTTTTCGAAATTTATTAAATTTATATAATGAATGATTCTTTATCCTAAGACATATTAATCTAAACTCACTCAAAATCTATTTAGCTAATAAAACATAGTGTAAGAGTTTAGCTGTTTCCTTTTGCATTAATTGACCCGTTCACACAGACCGCAGATCAGTACGTGAGTAGTAAGGCCGCGCGCTTGAGCCCCAACATTGGTCTTATGGAGAATAGAATAACATGGACTCTTATGGAGAATAGATTAACATGTACTCTTATGGGGGAATAGAATAACATGTACTCTTATGGAGGATAGAATTGGGGTGTAATTGCTACCCTCTGCGGCTCTTCTGCTACCCTCTTTGGCAACTATCTATCTTCTGCTACCCTCTTTGGCAACTATCAATTTCTTGCATGACTTTATGGTTAATTATTTAGCCCTCGTGTCCTTCTGTTGTAAACCATCTAGCCTTCTATGGTAATTATTTGACCTACGTTTACTTCTACATATTTGACCCTCGTGTCCTTCTGTTGTTAATCATCTAGCCTTCTGTACATCTAACCTCCACATCCTTCACTCCCTTCTGCTAATCTAATTTCACTTCCTTCTGCGTATCTAACCACAACATCCGCAACAAGTCCCTGTCAGAAAACTCGTTGTAACTAGTTAAAATACTGCTCTGTAATTGGTTATAATAAAAATGCATTCTATTGGTTGTAATTAGCGTTCTGTGCCCTGATTGGTCGAGACTTTTAGCGCTTTTTATTCTCAAGCGTTAACTTCACTCTGTCCCTTGCATTTGCACTGGTCAGAGGTCCATGCGCTACTCCGGCCGTTGATTTTGCACTTGGCAAATATAATTATTACATTTGATTATAATGATTTTAGTTTTCTTGTATTGTAGTAATCTTGCGTGTTTAGTAACTTGGCTAGAATAGTGCTGTATTTAATTGTTTTACCTGGCTAGACCTGACTAACATATCCTTACACCATTAATCTCACTTTCTAGTCTTGTTCCTTAATACAGTTTTGGTTAGAACAGTTCTCAGTTAGAGTATTGTTTGCTACCTCTATTACCTTAACTTTCATCATAACTTGTAGCTCTGCTTTGACTTGTGTAGTTTGGGTGTTAGTGTTTTTTTGACATGTGTAGTTATACATATGTACAGTGCTCTCCTACATACTATATAACTCTAAACATAGACTCTATTACCTCAATCTGCTTCAGTCGTCACACTGATCAGACGTGTTTTATGCTGCTTCTGCGTAATCGTTAAGTGTTCTCTTGCACAAATTATTATTATCGTCTTGTTGATTCTGCGCTATTAATTCAGTTATATTGGTGTGAGCTTGGCTCTGGCTGGTGTATTATCTATTTTTAAGTGTTAGAGTGTTGTGTATTACAGTTCAGATTTTTTTCTCAGTTTTCAGTATTTAATTATCTGTTAAAGGATGGAAGTTTCCAACATTAAAAAGAGCTCTCAAAACCCAGTAAATGTAATTGGTACCTCTGAAACCTATGTTAAACACTTCAGGTTGTACGGGTTGGAAACTGTTTTCAAATTCACTAAACCGCCAAGAGGTATCTCTGAGTTTGATTGGATTCGTAAAGGTTTTAATCAAATTGTTGAAAAGGCTAAAGCCAACGCTGTACCCACCGACTATCTCGGGTTTAAATTACAATCTGTAAGTTTAAAAAGTGCTGAGCCGGGGTACGTATCTTTGAGACCTGTCTCTGAAGTTAGTGGTGATGTTCTCTGTGATATTTTTGGAGGCATAATTCAAAGTAACTCTGAATCTTTAACCTCTAGCGACACTTTTAGAATTGACGTTACGAGGGTAAATGTCCCCGCAGGTAAAGGAAGGGCAAGACCTGACTTTTACAATACCTTTGATGAAGAATCTAAAGCGAGACGGGGTATTGTAGTAATTAATAATAAAGACAATTTATGTTTGGCTAGAGCGTTGGTAGTAGGCAAAGCACTTGCAAAAAATGATCCTCAGTACAAAGCAATACGTCAGGACAAGGGAAAAAGACAAACTTTCAGAGCTAATAAGCTCATAGCAAAAGCCCGTGTAGAAATGCCCGAGGAGGGCGCAGGAATCCCTGAGCTTGAAAAATTTCAGTCACATCTTAAAAAATACAAAATTACCGTCTACAACTACGACAAAAAAGGCCGGGATGTTTACATTGAGGGAGGTAATGAAGATGCTAAATTTAAAATTAACTTGTTATTTCATAACGGTCATTATAACGTAATTACAAATTTAACTGCCGCGTTTGTTTGCAATTTCTTTTGTGAAGCCTGTCATATTCCCTATAGCAACAGACATGAGCATCGTTGCTCTAACAGATGCTCGTCCTGTCATACCATCTCCCCGCCCTGTAAACTAGAACACGGAGGCATCAAATGCTGTTTTTGCAACCGTTTCTTCAAAAACGAGCGGTGTTTAATAGCCCATCAATGGCAAGTTTGTAAAACTTTAAAACTCTGCCGTGACTGTAAGAAAATGATTTATCCAAAAAAACGTAAGACAGCTCACGTATGTGGAGAAGTTTACTGTAAACCCTGTGATGCGTTTAAAGACCCCGCGCATCAGTGTTTCATAAGGGTAGATAGGAGAATCCCGAAAGACCGTGATTTTTTGTTTATTTTCTTTGATTTGGAAACAAGGCAGGACGAGTCACTCCCCTCAGATCCTGATAAAAAAGTTCATAAAGTTAACTTGTTCGTTTCTCAACAGTACTGCTTTAAATGTATTAATGGGGGTGAGTGTGAAACTTGCTCGGAACGGCAAAGAGTATTTGAAAAAGAACCAGTAAAACAGTTTATGGACTATGTAATGGGAATTCGAAAGAAATTTAAAGATGTTTGTGTGATTGCTCACAACGGACAGGGTTTTGATTTCCAATTCATTCTACAGTACATCATGGAAGAAACTAAATTTACCCCAAACATCACTCCTCGGGGAACTAAAGCTATTTTGATTGAAATAGCCAACGTAAGGTTTGTTGACTCACTTAGTTATTTTCCCATGTCCCTCTCTGCACTTCCTAAAGCTTTTGATCTGCCTCCCGAGAAAAAGAAAGGTTATTTTCCGCATCTTTTTAACACTGTGGCAAATCAAAATTATGTAGGTCTGATACCCGACAAAAAGTATTACTGCCCGGAATCAATGTTTGAGAAACCTCACGAAGCCTTCGAGATTTGGTACGACGAACGAGTCGCTGAAGATTACGTGTTTGATTTCAAAAAGGAAATCTTGGAGTATTGTATCTCTGACGTGGAGATTTTAGCCCAAGCGTGTATAAAGTTTAGAGCCTTACTTCTTCAAGAGTGTAACGTAGATCCTTTCCTCGAGGCTATAACAATTGCTAGCGCCTGTAACTTAGCTTTTCGGCGTAACTTTCTAAAACCAAACACAATAGGTTTGATTCCTAAACGGTACAGACTGACTGACAATCAGTCAGCCGTTGCTTTACAATGGTTAACATGGGAAGAGGAGAAACGAGGGTTGAGGATTCAACATGCGGGCTGGGGTAAAGAAGTTAAAATTAATGGAATGAAAGTTGATGGGTTTGACGGTGAGAGAATTTACGAGTTTCACGGGTGCTACTGGCACGGGTGTCCAAAATGTTTTCCTTATAACAGAGAGGCTCCTTTGAGGGAGGATCCCTCAGACAGTTTGCATCTCCGTTACGAGAGAACCAAGTCAAAAATGGCAAAATTTAATAGCTATGAAGTTGTAGAGATGTGGGAGTGTGAGTTTAATAAATTGAAGAAGGACAACAAACTAAATCACTTGAACCAACTATCCATTCTAAACACACTTCCACTTAATCCTAGAGATTCTTTCTTTGGAGGCAGGACGGGTAATACTAAAACGTATTGTAAATGTGAAGAGGGAGAAACAATTCAATATGTAGATGTCTGTTCCCTTTATCCGTATGTAAATAAATATTGTAAGTATCCCGTGGGTCATCCTACTATTTATGTCGGAAATGAGTGCCGAGAGAGGGGCCTTGAAGTAGAGGGCTTGTTAAAATGTAAGATTCTACCTCCTTACAACTTGTATCATCCCGTACTCCCCGCAAAAATGAATAATAAATTGATGTTTGTTTTGTGTAGAACCTGTGGGGAAACATTAAACCAAGGGGAATGTTTTCATGATAGTGAGGAAAGGGCAATGGTAGGAACGTGGACCATGGATGAGATAAGGAAAGCTGTAGAAAAAGGCTATATGATTTTGGACATGTATGAGTTGTGGGAGTACGAGGTAGCCACATACGAGAAAGGGGGATTGTTTACAGATTTTATTAATAAATTTTTAAAAATCAAGCAGGAAGCTTCAGGGTATCCCGCCTGGTGTTTGACAGAGGAGAATAAAGACAATTATGTTTCTGATTTCTTTGAGCGTGAGGGTATTCAAATGGAGAAAGATAAAATTGCTAAAAATGGAGGACTCAGGTCAGTATCTAAATTTATGTTAAATTCATTCTGGGGCAAGTTTGGTCAACGAGAAAACATGACAAAAACTGAAATCGTGAGAGACTCTAAAGAATTATTCAATTCGTTAACTCAACCAGGAAAGGAAGTTAAGTTTGTTGAAGTAATTAACCAAGAGGTTTTGCTAGTTAATTGGCAGAATGTTGATGAAGCTAGTGAGGCTGTAAAAACTGTAAATGTTGTAATTGCGGCCTACACCACTGCTCACGCGAGACTTAAACTTGATGAACACTTAGAAGCTTTAGGAGGCCAAGTAATCTATTATGACACGGATTCATGTATTTATTTATACCGGGGAGGGTTGTATAAGGTTCCTACGGGGGATTATCTCGGGAAAATGACTGATGAATTGGCAGGCGAGTACGGTCCCGGCTCTTATATTGTAGAATTTGTTTCTGGGGGACCAAAGACCTACGCTTACCTTGTCTGGTCAACCAAAAAACAAAAGTTAGAATCTGTGTGTAAAATCAAGGGTCTAACATTAAACATGAAAACCTCCGAAACATTAAACTTTGAAGCTCTAAAAAAGATGGTACTAAATGAAGCTGCTGAAATACTAGAAATTGAAGAGAATAGAATCAGGAGAACAAAGACACGAGAAGTCGTTACAGTAAGTGAAATTAAAAAGTTTAGAATTACAGGACCCAAGAGAAAATTTAATGATGATCACGACACGTTGCCTTTCGGGTTTAAAAAACAAAAACTAATGGAACCATCACACGGGTACTAAGCGTATATACCTCTAAACATCAGCTCTGTTACCTCATTCTGTTCTGAGACACGGTACTGAACGGTTGTGTTTGTGCTGTTACACTCAGTTGTATATTGTTTTGTTATTTTCTTTTAGAATGTCTGCTGAACATAATACATCCGCTAACCAACAGGTTTTTCTTCAGCTTATACACAAAAAGAGGTTAAATGAAAATGTAAAATTTAATATTACACGCTCAGAGTTTAAGTTCTTACTTACAGGTTCAATAAATGCACGGGAATGGCCTTTGGTGTTTTCGGAGTATATAGTAGATAAAATAACGGAGAACTCCTCATCAAACACCTACATCGGAGTATCAATAAAGCACACAGGTGCATCAGGAGACATACCTTACATGCCATTAGCTAATCTAACACCGACAGTTTTTGATGATCACTTTGAAGAAATGTTTTGTAACGTTGAGAAACTATCTGGGGTTTTAAATCTTGAAGTATTACTTGTCTATATTCCTAGTTGCTACCGTCGATAAAGACGACACTTTTCCCTACGGAGCAGTGTTACTTTTGTACATACTTCTTGTGACTAGTACAGTTACATCATTCTACTCTGAGTCACGGTACTGATCAGACGTGCTTCTGCGCTGTTTTTGTCTATAAAAACGTAATTGTGACATGGCTGCTAAATACTATACATTTAATAACAAACCGGTATTGGTTCTGTTTGATAATGAAGGAAAGCCATGGTTTAAAGCTAAAGATGTAGCGGCTGCTCTTAAGCATGTTAATTGCTGTAGTGCAATTCAGAAACATGTAGACGACAATGATAAATTAAGTGTTGGAAGTTTTTCTGAGGCCCAAAAAAAGGGTGTTGGACCGATTGAGAAAACAACTGTTTTCATAAACGAAGCCGGATTATGTTCTTTAATGTTAAAGTCGGCTACACCCGAAGCAAGACTGCTAGTAAGAAGTCTGTTGCCGGAGAAGTTTTACCTTACTTACACAAATATGAAAGATGAAAGTTCACTTTAAATGTTAGTTTTAAAATCACAAGTTCCCACTGTATGAGTGTATGTGTGAATGAAGGTCTCTGGCGTGGGTGACGAAAAACCCCGTAAACCTGAATGGGAAGACTTAGTAGATTGAGGAGTCTGGCCAACTCCCAGACTGCTCTTTTGAACGGGTATGTGTGAATGTGTGATGAAGGATCTAGTAGATTGAGGCGTCTGGCTAACACCCAGACTACTCCTTCGAACGAGCCGGTGTGAATGTGTGATGAAGGATCTAGTAGATTGAGGCGCCTGGCCAACACCCAGGCTACTCCTTTGAACGAGCCGGTGTGAATGAAGGATTTTGTACATTGAGAAGCCTTGCTAACGCACAGGCTACTCCTTGGAACAATCCGGTGGGACTTGTAAAAAAAGTAAATAAATATAAAGCAAATAAAAAAACTCTATCCTTTCGTTTGCTAAAAGGGAGAGGACTTTTATTCTGTACTGGGCGTCAACCAGGTAATCTGGATTGGCTCACGCACGAAATAAAGGTTGAACCTGGGTACTCATGCACGAATGGTCTCAAACCCCATTCAAGCAAACATACACTTGCCGAGGGTTTATCAAAGAATGCCCGGAGATCTAGACGGTAGCTGTGGAGTCTCAATGGATCGAGGTTGGAACACTGACCGCAGGAGAACATCTGACTTGGAAACATTTGACCGGAGATAGATAGATATTTGTCCTCGGTGGACAGTTTTCAACGGACTTGGATGCATTTTATAGCTTAAGGTTTCCATCAAAGAAAAACATACCCCAGTAACCAGTTTTAGCGGACCTGGTATTATTTGACCAAAAAATTTAAAATGTTTGGGCAAAGTTAAATGTAGCCCCCGGTAAACAGTTTGAACCACGCCCCCGCACCCACACCCAAACGAACCAGAATTGGAAGCGTGCTCCCATGGACGCGGGGCGAGGGGCGGCTCACAGCCCTACCTAAATATGATAGGAAGACCGTGGAGGAAAAATCATTAAAACGCACCATTTGAGAGGCACAAACTGTAATCAACGAAACACCCAAAATACATGTGACTTTAAATAATTTCAGCAAATAACAAACGTTCCCACCTGCCTTCTAGCTTACATGTTCTTTTTTTATATTTAAATAATGGTGTTTTTCATTCTATAAAATATTTCAAAAATAAATACAGTTTTAAAGTTTAGATAATTTAAAAACACAGTCTATTCAAAAGTTAAGTTAAGTTAATTGAGTTAAGTTAAATTTGTTAACATTATTAATTTAAAAAAATATATAAACTAACCAACAGTAGATAAATAAATTAACATTTAAATAAATAATTCAACAAATCAATAAATAAATAAATAACAAGAAACAATTAGCACAACAGAGAATTTAAATTAATTTTTTATAGATCAAATGGTTTGGTAGGGGCCCCCTTTAAATGAGTTATCAATAATTTACCAACAAAAATCTGTGCCTAAAACTAAATAACAGAAATATAAATAATGAGTCCATGGTGGCAACAGCTTTCACACAATCAACAAATAAATAAATATAAACATATAACAAAAAAAAGTTCTATTGTAACTTGCGGCAGGCAGTTCTGGGCGGGTCAAAGCGGCCCACCGGAGGGGCGACGAAACAGGGCGGAGAGGGGGGCCAGAATCCGGTGACGGCAGCCAAGGTGGAAAATCCCTCTCCGCCGACGCTCATGCTGTTGAGGTGGTCGCGCTCCTCCGGGACCCTGGGAAACACAACCCAGAAGCCCCAATAACACCAGTCCAAAATTCAGCCACTTTCAGAGTTTGCCAGATATTTTCCACCAAAATTTACTAATCACATAAAAAAAACGTTTTAAACTAACTAAAATATCAAAGTTGCATTTATAAATGAATTACCGCATGAAAACAAGAACAAAAATTTTTGGGTCAGAAGTCCCCAAACTCCACTACTACTGTTCACAAAATATAAAAAAAAAATTAAAATTTCAAAAGGGGATTTTAACAATTTGCAATCATGGAAACAATATTAAAAGAGCTAAACACTGGTTTTTTAAAATAAACAAAAGACTGTACAAGATTAAACAAGCAGTTATTTTTAAATAAATTCACTGTCAGGTCAGGTGAGAAGTTAAAACCATTCAATATTCAAAAATAGGGAAAAAGCCCAAAACTATCTAGTCCAGAGTGCCAAAAGATAAAATAAAACAATGAAACATAAACAGATTAACATAGAAAAACACATGAAAATGGCAGTTTTAAGGAAAACTCAAAATTTTGGCCTAGAGGAGCATTCACATGTATTTCTGATTATAACATAAAAAATTACTGACCGAATTCACTCGGAATAGTCTTAAAAGCTGGGGGAAATATGCCCCCAGCTTTCCAAGCCTAAACCGAGCCTTAACTAAAAGCCTGAGGCCTTTTGGCCTACAAGTTACCCAAGGGTACTTCAGTATCAGAAAAGTCAAAATTAAAAAAAACTCATAACTAAATTAATAATTAACCGAATTGGATTAAACTTGCAGGAAACATTCATGAGCATAAGTTACAACTAAAAATAACCAAACTGGCCCTTGGGAAAAGCCTAAGGCCAACTTATACCACATAATTAGAAATGTCACAATGGCCTAGCTTTATCAGCTACCAAAACACATTTACCCTAATCCAAAATGAATGATTGACCTCGGCAAGGTGTAGGCCAACACAAGAATACAAACTAAAGTTATTTGGAGGCCTTAGGCCTAAAATTACACAAACAATAGACAAAAAACAAACTGAGTTGGACCTCTCAAGTAGTGGTTTTTAAAGTATTATATATCGGGTTATATTTGCTCTAGGACCTCGGAAAAGGTCTTAAACTAAACACAGCAATGAAGACTACAAAACAATGACATAACATTTGGTCTGACGCCCACCAAGCCTTGGCCTAAGGCCAAAGAAAAGTGAGAAAACGCTCAAGTTCAACTAGGCCATAAACATGGAAAAACACATTTAAATGCTGTTCAGTGCTCTATTTGAGGCACAGAATAGTGTTAAACGTTTAACAGAACCCAAGGGGCTTCCATAAATCCTACTGTGAGACTCGGCCTAAGGCCGAGTGAAAATCCAAAGTTTTAACCTAAAATGCAGAAATGAAAAGGTTACATACCCATCAGGCGGTAACGGCTCGTTTAGGCGAACATTACGATGACATTAACGAACAGAACACATAACACCAAATTACTTCACTAATACAAACTTTATGACAGAAAAAATTCGCAGAATGTTCGTCGTTTGACAGCCACGGAGCCTATGAGCAATTTTGCACGTTGAGCAACGGAAATTGGCCTCGGGGTTCTCAAGTCAACGCCCAAGGACTCTGCACACGAGGTTCACGGCCGTGCAAATGGGGACGTCAGACCACAGACACTACAATCGGTACTATATAAAACACTAATGAGGCGTGACATTCGTCGGTGGAAAGTAGTCACGGCTCAACCTCCCCCCCCAAAAGAGGACACTCCTCTCCAAAGGGACAAAACAAAGCCTCTCCCCATTTCAGAAAAAACAACGACACCAGTAGACGACTCAAGTGTCAGGAGTGGGGAACGCCGAGGGACTTCCAGACTGGGGGGAATACTCACCCCCAGGATTTGCTCTGGCCAGAGCTGGATAAATTTACTAAGGGAAGTACCTCCGCAGAACAAGGGGACAGAAGAATTGATCAGGTTCTCTGGGCCAGTGCACTTCCCACCCAGACACACGAGTAACCATGAATGACCTACGGGAGAGCTCCCCGGAAGGGCTTCAGGTGTGAGATGTGTGCTTTCCGGAAGACTGCTCCCGTCCGCGGGTCTCCCAGCTGCGCTGTAACAGGAGTCAGGAATCTCAGAATGCGGTGGGGACCTGACCACCGATGACACAACTTTGCGGCTCTCTTGTCAACAGCCGAACTGGCTGGATGAGCCTTGCAAAATACCAAGTCCCCCACCTGGAAAGGGTTGTCTACCCTACCGCGGTTATGCTTCCTCCGGACCAATTCCCTAGCCCTTATCAAGTTTCTCCTGGCCGCTTGCCAAGTTGCCTTGACATCAGCCGCGCCAGGAGGTGGCAGAAGGTCGCCAATTCCCCACACATTCGCTAACGGGTTGTTAGGCGGATAGCCTAGGAACAGCTCGAAAGGGACCGCCTTGTGACTCTCATGATGCGCAGTATTGAAGGCAAATTGGAGCCAGGGTAGTTCCTGATCCCAGGTGGTCTGCTTATCAGCGTGGAAAGCTATGAGAGCGGATCTAAGATTTCGGTTGAACCGTTCGGCATGAGAAGGCTGTGGGTAGTAAGGGGAAGTGGTCACATGGCGGATACCGTGCCCAAAACACATCTTCTTGAAAAGATTGGAAATGAATTGGGTCCCGTTGTCGGAAATAATGGTGGCGGGTACACCGAAGTGTTGGAACAGGTGGGTGCGAAGTACTTGCACGGTGAGCTGTGCAGTGGCATTCCTTAAAGGAAAAAGCCAGCAAAACTTGGAGAAGGCATCCACACAAACAAGCAAGAATTTGTTTCCTGACTTGCTACGTGGGAGAGGCCCAACATAGTCGATGAAAACCTTCTCCAAAGGTCTCTCCGCCACCTCAGAAGCCAATAGTCCAAACTTGGTATGCTGAGCGGGCTTGCTAAGCGAGCACGTTTGGCAAGAACGTACCCGCGCAGCAATGTCCCGATCCATACCCTTCCAGATGAAAAATTCCCTAACCTTAGCGATGGTCTTGTGAATCCCTAAGTGCCCACCCACAGGGGAAGAATGAAAGTACTCAAAGACCATCGGAGTTAGAAGACTTGGCAGCACTACTTTTGGTTTGCCTCGCTGCCGGGCTCGGCAGCAAAGGGCACCCTGGGACAGAAAATAAGGGGGGTGGGCTCCCCCATTCTGAAGCTCACCTATGATTTTTGCCAGCTCGGGATCTTTCAACTGATGGGGAATGAAATCTGAAAAAGCCAGAGGAAAATCCAAGAGCACGGCACATCCCGTCTGCTCTGGATTCGAAGGATGGTCGTCGGGTGAGTGGTACATCCTAGATAATGTGTCGGCGATCACATTCTGCGTGCCTCGGACATGTTGCACCTGAAATTTAAGGGACGATATTTGCACAACCCAACGACCAATCTTCCCAAGCTGGCGGGGATGGGCGAGAAGCCACGAGAGTGCTTGGTTGTCGGTTTCTAACAAAAATTCTTTATGTTCTAAAAATCTTCTAAACTTATTAATACCAAACACGACAGCCAAACACTCAAGTTCATAGACAGAAGAGCTTTTCTTTTCACAGGGATTCAAATTACGTGAGGCGTACGCAATTGGCTGCCTAACCCCATCCACCTCTTGTGACAACACAGCCGCAATCGCGACGGAGGAAGCATCAGTCTGCAGGACGAACTTTTGGTTGAAATCCGGCATAGCCAGCACAGGCGGCTGCATGATGGCCTCTTTGAGAAAATCAAAGGACGTCTGCTGCACTTCACCCCACACAAACTTGGCTCCCTTCTTGCGAAGTTCATTGAGAGGGGCCGCCAACTCAGCAACGTTGGGGATGAAGCGTCGGTAGAAACCCACCATGCCGATGAATCTGGCAATACCCTTGGCATTTCTAGGTGGAGGAAACTCCCTGATGGCCTGGGTCCTAGCTGGATCGATGCAGACGCCCCGAGAAGAAACAAGATGGCCAAGAAAATAAATTTCTGGCTTAGCAAAACTAACTTTGTCGGGATTTACGGTAAGGCCAGCCCTACGCAACCTACTCATAACTTCCTCTAGATGAGTCAGATGGTCTTCGAAACTCTCACTATACACCAGAAGATCGTCGAGGTAATTGAACACATATTTGAATTTGACGTCATGAAATATGGAATCAAGGAGTCTGGTGAGAGTCTGGGCCCCCACAGCTAGACCCATCGGAACTCGTGTGAATTGGTATAAATTTCACGGGACGCAGAAAGCAGTGAGAGGTCGAGACTCAGGTTTAGGTGATAAGCCTGGTTTAGGTCAAAGACAGAAAAATACTTGGCCTTACCGAACCAATCGAACGCCGAATGCAAATCGGGGAGAGGCACAGAGTCGATTTCAATTTGCGCATTCAACTTGCGATAGTCCAGGACCATTCGAGACTTGCCATTGGGTTTTGGGACGAGAAAGGCTGGACTTGCGTAACTTGAGCGGGAAGGCTCAATAACCCCATTTTCGAGCAGTTCATTAATGATGGTACGAAGAGTTTCCATTTTGGGTGGAGCTAATTTGTACGGATGAGAACGCACGGGACGGGTGTCAGTGAGTCGAATCTCGTACTCCAGAAGATTGGTGACTCCCAGCTTCGGCGTAAGCACTTCAGGGAAACGAATGCACAGTGCTCTAATCGCTTCAGCCTCACCAGGAGTCAGATGCCCTAAAGGATCGATCTTCGCCTCGCCGGGTGACTCAGGCTCCACCACAGCGGCACCACCGTTAATCTCATCAGCAAAAGGAATTAACACCCGTCTCGCGAATCGGAAGAAACACTGGCCTCTACCTAAGTCCAAAATCAGGCCAGTGTGCTTAATGAAATCCGCTCCCAAAATGACAGGAAAACAAAGGTCCTTAGCCACCCAAAAGCTCCACACCCAAGAAAAATGTTCGATTTTAAATTTAAAGCGGGCTTCATAGATGATGGGGAGTGGGGAATTAGACGCAGTCCAGCAGATAGGGGAACTTCGCTCAACCTGCTTAATTAGCCCTGAAGATTCTAAATTTTCAAACAGAGATAAGGAAATGAGACAACGGGCTGACCCAGAGTCTACGAGAGCCTTCTACACCGTGTCACCTAACAAGATGTTGAGTCGTGGACAGGTTGAGCACACCGCCTTCACACCCATGGATGCAAGGCCCGTCATCCCCCGCAGCAGAGGCTCAGAAACAGAAACGGCACTCCCAGAAGGGGAGGCAACAGAAACATAGTTGGGAACAGAATTCAACTTTAACTTTGGTTTAGACATTAACTTAGACTTAGGCTGAACTTTACTTGAAACATTGACTTTATTGCCCTTACAATTGACAGCAAAACCACAGGAAGGATTGGGCAAACTATCCCCCTGCGCGTAACTCAGTTTTTTGGACCACGTCCAAAATTTCCTCTCTGGCGGCAATCCCGCCGGATGTGACCTGGTTGACCACAACCAAAACAAACAATGGGCTGCCTCTGCCACTGCAGCGGTTCAAGACCCTGCCCCACAGGTGCTACGACGGGGCGAAGACCAGCCCGGGGAAGATGCCCCGCAGCTTGGCTCCTCTGAAGATCCGCGTCCTGGACGCTCCTAGAAAGGATAGCGAGTCTGTCCAGGTCCGCAAACGATGACGGTCTAGTGGAGAAGACCAGCCTGGAGCGTTCCTCCGGCTTTAGCCCCTGCAGAATAATGTCGATGAGCTCCTGCTCACCGATTCCCAGTCGCAAGACACGCTCCACCGTCCGAATGTCACCGACATACTGGCTGAGAGCTTCCGAGTGGTGTTGAGGACGGAAAACCCTCTCCACCTTCAATTTTTCCATAACCCGTCGGGGTAAGAATAACTCCAAGGCTTCCTTGTGGAAATCATCGAAACTCACGCCTCTGCGCAAGCAATCTAGAAGTCTGTCGCCCAAAGGTTTCAGGCAGTACGGAGCAATGAGCTCCATCAATGTTGAGTCCGACATACCAGGGAACTCACGCATGCGCAACACACATTCCAGGAAACGGAGCAACCCGTCCACATCAAGCCCATCTACCGGTTGAAAAACACTGAGAACTGAAGCAAGGGGATGTGGAAGTCTGGCGAAAGTGTTTGATAATGAATGGCTACTGTTGGATTGAGGACCCAACTGAACAGGGGCATGCAATTCTAAAGTGGGCAGTGTGGGTGCGCGGGGAGGAGACGCAAGCGCCACCGCGGGCAACCGGAGCAGTGCACTTGGTGACGGTTGTTCCCGGGAACCTTCCGCCAGAGCGGCAACAACAACCTCAGGCTTTTCCGGAGTCCCAGCCAAAACCTGAGATGGAGGGGGACCTTCAAAAATTTTAACCGTCTCCTTGACAGATTTGCCTTCCCGAATAGTCTCAATTATCCCTTGTAGTTCCGGGATTCTCTCATCCACCCAAACCTTATCTACATCAGATATTTCAGAATTTTGGGCTAACAATTTTAGCCGGTTACACCAATGTGTCAACTGTGTGATGGATGCTGCCTTGGCGGAGCCGGTAGGCAAGGCACTCCAACTGTCAATTTCGCCACTCAGCTCTTCTACTCTTTCCCTACATGCGTCAAGCTCCTCACTCAAATCGAGTGACTCATGCCAAGATTGAGGCGTGCCTGCAATCTGCCTAAACTGGGCTCTCAACGTGCGTACATCCGCTCCGGGAGTCTCCACCCGGGACCGCACCTCGTACACTAGCTCCGGTTTCCTCAAATGTTCGGGAACAATGGACCCCATGGCTCTCAACCAGTATGCCACTTAACCAACAATGAAAACAAAATTTTAACAATATAACAACTTAACCTCCTAAGGCTACAGTACTGAAATGCCTGTCCACCTGATGAGGTCCCAAAAGAAGAAAAACCTGCCCATTCATACCGCCAATACCGCAGAAATTGAACAAAGATTCACACACACATACATACACAGATACATACACTAAACAACAACACCTAACACTTGCCTGGTGGGGTAAGCACCCAGCAAGATTTAATTTAGAGTGTCGGCCATGCTTTAGAAAGTTCTTGCCCCCTAAGCTCGGAAGCAAGACATTAACCAGATTCCACCCGGTGCCTCGGCTAAGGGCGAGCTCCTAATTGGAAAAAAAAATAATTTGTCTCCCCCCACCAGAACAACAATTTCTCCAGAGTCAGCTAGGACAAAACACCCGAGAAAACAATCCATCCACGGTCCTTCCAAAAGAATTTAGAACGTGGCCAGTGATCGGGTCTCCCAGTCCCTCAGTCATGCACCGAATAAGGTCCACAGCCAAGGGTCAGGACCACAACCACTAAACCACTAAACCACGCTCTGCTACCATCTGAACCACGCCCCCGCACCCGCACCCAAACGAACCAGAATTGGAAGCGTGCTCCCATGGACGCGGGGCGAGGGGCGGCTCACAGCCCTACCTAAATATGATAGGAAGACCGTGGAGGAAAAATCATTAAAACGCACCATTTGAGAGGCACAAACTGTAATCAACGAAACACCCAAAATACATGTGACTTTAAATAATTTCAGCAAATAACAAACGTTCCCACCTGCCTTCTAGCTTACATGTTCTTTTTTTATATTTAAATAATGGTGTTTTTCATTCTATAAAATATTTCAAAAATAAATACAGTTTTAAAGTTTAGATAATTTAAAAACACAGTCTATTCAAAAGTTAAGTTTAGTTAATTGAGTTAAGTTAAATTTGTTAACATTATTAATTAAAAAAAAAATATAAACTAACCAACAGTAGATAAATAAATTAACATTTAAATAAATAATTCAACAAATCAATAAATAAATAAATAACAAGAAACAATTAGCACAACAGAGAATTTAAATTAATTTTTTATAGATCAAATGGTTTGGTAGGGGCCCCCTTTAAATGAGTTATCAATAATTTACCAACAAAAATCTGTGCCTAAAACTAAATAACAGAAATATAAATAATGAGTCCATGGTGGCAACAGCTTTCACACAATCAACAAATAAATAAATATAAACATATAACAAAAAAAAGTTCTATTGTAACTTGCGGCAGGCAGTTCTGGGCGGGTCAAAGCGGCCCACCGGAGGGGCGACGAAACAGGGCGGAGAGGGGGGCCAGAATCCGGTGACGGCAGCCAAGGTGGAAAATCCCTCTCCGCCGACGCTCATGCTGTTGAGGTGGTCGCGCTCCTCCGGGACCCTGGGAAACACAACCCAGAAGCCCCAATAACACCAGTCCAAAATTCAGCCACTTTCAGAGTTTGCCAGATATTTTCCACCAAAATTTACTAATCACATAAAAAAAACGTTTTACACTAACTAAAATATCAAAGTTGCATTTATAAATGAATTACCGCATGAAAACAAGAACAAAAGTTTTTGGGTCAGAAGTCCCCAAACTCCACTACTACTGTTCACAAAATATTAAAAAAAATTAAAATTTCAAAAGGGGATTTTAACAATTTGCAATCATGAAAACAATATTAAAAGAGCTAAACACTGGTTTTTTAAAATAAACAAAGCACTGTACAAGATTAAACAAGCAGTTATTTTTAAATAAATTCACTGTCAGGTCAGGTGAGAAGTTAAAACCATTCAATATTCAAAAATAGGGAAAAAGCCCAAAACTATCTAGTCCAGAGTGCCAAAAGATAAAATAAAACAATGAAACATAAACAGATAAACATAGAAAAACACATGAAAATGGCAGTTTTAAGGAAAACTCAAAATTTTGGCCTAGAGGAGCATTCACATGTATTTCTGATTATAACATAAAAAAATACTGACCGAATTCACTCGGAATAGTCTTAAAAGCTGGGGGAAATATGCCCCCAGCTTTCCAAGCCTAAACCAAGCCTTAACTAAAAGCCTGAGGCCTTTTGGCCTACAAGTTACCCAAGGGTACTTCAGTATCAGAAAAGTCAAAATTAAAAAAAACTCATAACTAAATTAATAATTAACCGAATTGGATTAAACTTGCAGGAAATATTCATGAGCATACGTTACAACTAAAAATAACCAAACTGGCCCTTGGGAAAAGCCTAAGGCCAACTTATACCACATAATTAGAAATGTCACAATGGCCTAGCTTTATCAGCTACCAAAACACATTTACCCTAATCCAAAATGAATGATTGACCTCGGCAAGGTGTAGGCCAACACAAGAATACAAACTAAAGTTATTTGGAGGCCTTAGGCCTAAAATTACACAAACAATAGACAAAAAACAAACTGAGTTGGACCTCTCAAGTAGTGGTTTTTAAAGTCTTATATCTCGGGTTATATTTGCTCTAGAACCTCGGGAAAGGTCTTAAACTAAACACAGCAATGAAGACTACAAAACAATGACATAACATTTGGTCTGACGCCCACCAAGCCTTGGCCTAAGGCCAAAGAAAAGTGAGAAAACGCTCAAGTTCAACTAGGCCATAAACATGGAAAAACACATTTAAATGCTGTTCAGTGCTCTATTTGAGGCACAGAATAGTGTTAAACGTTTAACAGAACCCAAGGGGCTTCCATAAATCCTACTGTGAGACTCGGCCTAAGGCCGAGTGAAAATCCAAAGTTTTAACCTAAAATGCAGAAATGAAAAGGTTACATACCCATCAGGCGGTAACGGCTCGTTTAGGCAAATATTACGATGACATTAACGAACAGAACACATAACACCAAATTACTTCACTAATACAAACTTTATGACAGAAAAAATTCGCAGAATGTTCGTCGTTTGACAGCCACGGAGCCTATGAGCAATTTTGCACGTTGAGCAACGGAAATTGGCCTCGGGGTTCTCAAGTCAACGAACAAGGACTCTGCACACGAGGTTCACGGCCGTGCAAATGGGGACGTCAGACCACAGACACTACAATCGGTACTATATAAAACACTAATGAGGCGTGACATTCGTCGGTGGAAAGTAGTCACGGCTCAAGTTTTAGCAGACTCGGAATTGTTTGGCCGAGAAATTTAAAAGGTTTGGGCAAAGTTAAATGTAACCCCGGTAGAGTATTTTCAGTAAATTTTGACAGAATTGACAATACGTTAGATCGTCAGAGTACCTCACGGTCCCCGGCAGACAGTTTTAACGAACCTGAACATATTCAAACTAGAAATTACACAATCAATCTGCAGAACTACCCGGACTCAGACAAAAATAACCAACCAAGTTTAGAGACTCAGAGCGAAATACTGTATAATTTCTGTCCTTCTAAAGAATGCATTTAATGTTTGTTGTCTTGTAATATGTATTCTTGCCCATGGTGTATCATTTGTGGTCAACTCCCCAATGTTGGTGTTGGTTACAATATTTGACTATTGAATTCAGTAAAATTATTTATTGATTCTGTTTGTTGGTATATCGTAACAGTGTTTTGCAAGCAACTAACTACAACAAAAACACACATATGAACTCTAAAGTGTTCAATCTCTGTATTTGTTTTAACTTTACAAAATACCCTACTGTCACCTTTCTCTTTTGCATTAATTTAAATTCATAAACACTGGACCTGGCGTGTAGCTGAATCCAACACTTAGAATCATGATAATTGAGTTGGGACCCAAGATGGGTCCCAGCTACTAACTACTTCAACTATAATGTTTTCAAAGGGAGGCGTCTCGCCTCTCTTGGGTGTCGGTATAGCTTTTCTGTTAGTGTTTACAAGTCTTTTCTAGCTACTGTAACAGAGGTTTATAAACAGTTAAATGCAAAGAATGCTGCCAAAAGTAATACAAACTGAACAAACCTGCTAAAATAAGCATAAAGTTCAAAATTTTCCTTGATGTATTACTTTACAGACCCTACCCATACTAAACAGCTAAAAAACTCCAAGTGTTGTTCTTTCAAACAGAAACTTGACATTTTAATTCAGAAACTTATTATACACCACCTGACATTCTAATGTAGAATTGCAATATTTGATTAATAAACGCAGTAAAATTATTTATTTATTCTGTTTTCTGGTATATTGTAACAGTGTTTTCAAGCAACTAACTACAACAAAAACACACATATGAACTCTAAAGTGTTTAATCTCTGTATTTGCTTAACTTTACAAAATGCCATACCACCACCAGCACTTAGTGTCCAACACTTAGAATCTTTATCTGGTGTAATGTTAAGAGCGTTTCGCGGCCCTTGAAGCTAGGGTATAGCTTTTCTGTTAGTGTTTACAAGTATCTTCTAGCTACTGTGTCTAGAGATTTCTAAACAGTTCAATGCAAACTAAAAATTAGTCCTACTATCATAAATTCCAAATATGCCTTAATGTATTACTTTACAGACCCTAACCATGCTAAACAGCTAAAAAACCTCCAAGTGTTGTTCATTTATACAGTTGAACACCAACCAGAAACTTGACATTTTAATTCAGAACCTACACAACAAGTACAATTATTCACTCATGATGTTACAACCTCAGTTACAACATACTAATAATCTAATAAAAGACAGAGACATGCCCCTAAATAACAACTAAAGATCAGATTTAGTTTGATGAACCCAACAGCTTCTAAACAACAGCTAAAAAGTCAACACACCTGAACAATAATTACTTTAATTGTAACAGCTACAACTCTGTAAATATACTCTCTGAAGGGGGGTCTATCGATAAACCCCCCTTGATCTTCAGTACTTTCAACACCTTAATTGGTTTATATTCTTGTTGAAGACTCAGACAAAGTATCATTTATTTTGTGTGACTTGTGTTTTCGCTAGTTTGTCACTCATACAACGTTTCTTGTATGCGAGTTAGTTTCAATCACATGTATTTGACAACTGTAGCTAAACTAAAGAGACTGCTCAAATCTTGGGTTAACAAGATACAAAGCACGCAATCCGTACCTATGTTAGAGAAAAACACCGCAAAACTATACCGGAAGTACAGGGGCGCAGTTCGCGCCCCTTGCACTTTCATTCCCAAACAATCTTTCTTAACGAGCTTGGTTTATATCAATTAATTTTAGCACAGAGCTAGTTTTCTTGTATGTGTGAGTGTTTGTTTCAATCACATGTATTTGACAGCTGTAGCTAAACTAAAGAGATTGATCAAATCTTGGGTTAACAAGATACAAAGCACGCAATCCGTACCCGTGAAAGAGAAAAACACCGCAAAACAACACTGGAAGTACGAGGGGGCGAAACGCCCTCCCTAACCCATAGCTAAGTATCAGACTAGTAAACTAAGCTACACAAAAAAAATAAAAACTTACAGTTTCCAACACCCACATGCTTGCCTCTACAGACTTAGGACTTATACCCAGTTAATGATCTAATAAAAAGACAGAGCCTGATGAACTCAACTGCTTCTAAACAACAACTAAAAATTCAACATATTTGAACAATAATTACCTTAATTGTAGCAGCTACAACTTTGTAAAAAATAGCCAGAGAGCCATTTTAGCAAAGTTCCAGTACTTTCAACACCTTCATTGGTTTATATTCTCGTTGAAGAATCAGTCAAAATTTATTATGTGTTGGTTTGTAACCAGTTTTCATGTATGTTTAATATTTTTCAATCACAAGTATTTGACAGTGATATTAAAGGTAAAAGTGTAGATGAGGACGATAAGTGTAAGGCTGTAAACATACTCTCTGAAGGGGGATGCCTCAAGGCATCCCCCTTTAACTTCCAATATCAGTCTAACTTCATCAATAAATCTGGACTGTACTCTTTTAATGTAACATAAAAAATATATGCTAAAACTTGCAAATATTCTGGAAAGCTAGTAAAACAGAGCTACTCCTCTCTAGTTTTCTTGTATCTGAGTGTTTTTTAAAATATGTTGAAGCATGTCAGTGGCATGATTTAAGAGTATGTGAGGCCTTGGATGATGTAGAGAAAACAACATAACAAATAGGAGCAAACACTCTCGAGACTAACAAACCAATAGCTCGAACTAACACAGAAGTTAAAACTTGTAAATATTCTGGAAAGCTAGTAAAACAGAACTACTCCTCTCTAGTTTTCTTGTATGATTTAAGAGTATCTGAGGTCTTGGATGATGTAGAGAAAACAACATAACAAATAGGAGCAAACAACCTGGAGACTAAAAGTTTAACTCAGAAGCCAAAACTTTCAAACACCCTGAAAAACTAGTAAGACAGAGCTTGCAGTCTGTCCAGTTTTGTACTGTTTCTTCTTTACAGAGTTAGCGTGGGTTAATAAGTACCAAATTGCATTTCAATAACCCCAAAAACTCTCAAGATATTTAATTTTAAAGTATAGCTCCTTCAATTGTCTTGATACTTACCCGCCGTACAGGGTTTAAGTATTTTTTAAATTGTAGAGGATGTCAACAAGTACCTATATACCAAGTTTCAATTAAACCGGCCCAACCGTTCTTAAGATATTGATTTTTAAAATATAGTTCCTTCAATTATTGTGATACTATCTGCAGTACAGAGTTTAGGTTTGTGTAAGATGTAGCGGAGGTAAACAGGTACCTGTATGCCAAGTTTCATTGAAATCGGCCAAGCCGTTCTCAAGATATATAATTTTGAAAATTTGCCCCTTCATTTTTCGAGATGCAACCCGCAACATTTTATTTAAGATTTTTCATATAGGTAGATACCCCTCTGAAGTGCCTACATTACGAAAAAAATTCCCTGTGACCAAATAGGGAAAAACTACTTAAATTATGTCACGCTAACGTGACCAAACCCATGTATATCATGGGCAAAGGGTCAGTGTTGCCAACACAACACTTCCCGACAAAATTTAAGAAACAAATGAACATATATAAACAATCAAGGACACTTACATTTACATCAAAAATTATTCCCATGTTACCACCCACTCTCCTGGCGCTCCTACTGCTCACTTATGTTACCACTTGCGTGTTCTTCTTCTTCTCACCCTCACCTTCCCCTCCCTTCACCCCCTCACCCATCCATTGTTTTATTTCTTCTTCTTCTCTCTTGTGTGTTCTGATTTTCTTCTTTTTCTCTCTCTTGTGTATTATTCTGCATGTTATGTTACTCCCCTCACCTTCCCCTCTCACCTTCACCACTCCGCGCCACTACTTCTCTCTTTATTCTTCTTCTTCTTCTCTTTATTGAGTCTGATTATCTTAAAATCGCTTATATCTCAAAAACGGCGGGTCCTAGGGTAAAACTGCCTACTACGTAGTGTAGGCACTTCAGAGGGGTATCTACCTATATGAAAAATCTTAAATAAAATGTTGCGGGTTGCATCTCGAAAAATGAAGGGGCAAATTTTCAAAATTATATATCTTGAGAACGGCTTGGCCGATTTCAATGAAACTTGGCATACAGGTACCTGTTTACCTCCGCTACATCTTACACAAACCTAAACTCTGTACTGCAGATAGTATCACAATAATTGAAGGAACTATATTTTAAAAATCAATATCTTAAGAACGGTTGGGCCGGTTTAATTGAAACTTGGTATATAGGTACTTGTTGACATCCTCTACAATTTAAAAAATACTTAAACCCTGTACGGCGGGTAAGTATCAAGACAATTGAAGGAGCTATACTTTAAAATTAAATATCTTGAGAGTTTTTGGGGTTATTGAAATGCAATTTGGTACTTATTAACCCACGCTAACTCTGTAAAGAAGAAACAGTACAAAACTGGACAGACTGCAAGCTCTGTCTTACTAGTTTTTCAGGGTGTTTGAAAGTTTTGGCTTCTGAGTTAAACTTTTAGTCTCCAGGTTGTTTGCTCCTATTTGTTATGTTGTTTTCTCTACATCATCCAAGACCTCAGATACTCTTAAATCATACAAGAAAACTAGAGAGGAGTAGTTCTGTTTTACTAGCTTTCCAGAATATTTACAAGTTTTAACTTCTGTGTTAGTTCGAGCTATTGGTTTGTTAGTCTCGAGAGTGTTTGCTCCTATTTGTTATGTTGTTTTCTCTACATCATCCAAGGCCTCACATACTCTTAAATCATGCCACTGACATGCTTCAACATATTTTAAAAAACACTCAGATACAAGAAAACTAGAGAGGAGTAGCTCTGTTTTACTAGCTTTCCAGAATATTTGCAAGTTTTAGCATATATTTTTTATGTTACATTAAAAGAGTACAGTCCAGATTTATTGATGAAGTTAGACTGATATTGGAAGTTAAAGGGGGATGCCTTGAGGCATCCCCCTTCAGAGAGTATGTTTACAGCCTTACACTTATCGTCCTCATCTACACTTTTACCTTTAATATCACTGTCAAATACTTGTGATTGAAAAATATTAAACATACATGAAAACTGGTTACAAACCAACACATAATAAATTTTGACTGATTCTTCAACGAGAATATAAACCAATGAAGGTGTTGAAAGTACTGGAACTTTGCTAAAATGGCTCTCTGGCTATTTTTTACAAAGTTGTAGCTGCTACAATTAAGGTAATTATTGTTCAAATATGTTGAATTTTTAGTTGTTGTTTAGAAGCAGTTGAGTTCATCAGGCTCTGTCTTTTTATTAGATCATTAACTGGGTATAAGTCCTAAGTCTGTAGAGGCAAGCATGTGGGTGTTGGAAACTGTAAGTTTTTATTTTTTTGGTGTAGCTTAGTTTACTAGTCTGATACTTAGCTATGGGTTAGGGAGGGCGTTTCGCCCCCTCGTACTTCCAGTGTTGTTTTGCGGTGTTTTTCTCTTTCACGGGTACGGATTGCGTGCTTTGTATCTTGTTAACCCAAGATTTGATCAATCTCTTTAGTTTAGCTACAGCTGTCAAATACATGTGATTGAAACAAACACTCACACATACAAGAAAACTAGCTCTGTGCTAAAATTAATTGATATAAACCAAGCTCGTTAAGAAAGATTGTTTGGGAATGAAAGTGCAAGGGGCGCGAACTGCGCCCCTGTACTTCCGGTATAGTTTTGCGGTGTTTTTCTCTAACATAGGTACGGATTGTGTGCTTTGTATCTTGTTAACCCAAGATTTGAGCAGTCTCTTTAGTTTAGCTACAGTTGTCAAATACATGTGATTGAAACTAACTCACATACAAGAAACGTTGTATGAGTGACAAACTAGCGAAAACACAAGTCACACAAAATAAATGATACTTTGTCTGAGTCTTCAACAAGAATATAAACCAATTAAGGTGTTGAAAGTACTGAAGATCAAGGGGGGTTTATCGATAGACCCCCCTTCAGAGAGTATATTTACAGAGTTGTAGCTGTTACAATTAAAGTAATTATTGTTCAGGTGTGTTGACTTTTTAGCTGTTGTTTAGAAGCTGTTGGGTTCATCAAACTCAATCTGATCTTTAGTTGTTATTTAGGGGCATGTCTCTGTCTTTTATTAGATTATTAGTATGTTGTAACTGAGGTTGTAACATCATGAGTGAATAATTGTACTTGTTGTGTAGGTTCTGAATTAAAATGTCAAGTTTCTGGTTGGTGTTCAACTGTATAAATGAACAACACTTGGAGTTTTTTTAGCTGTTTAGCATGGTTAGGGTCTGTAAAGTAATACATTAAGGCATATTTGGAATTTATGATAGTAGGACTAATTTTTAGTTTGCATTGAACTGTTTAGAAATCTCTAGACACAGTAGCTAGAAGATACTTGTAAACACTAACAGAAAAGCTATACCCTAGCTTCAAGGGCCACGAAACGCTCTTAACATTACACCAGATAAAGATTCTAAGTGTTGGACACTAAGTGCTGGTGGTGGTATGGCATTTTGTAAAGTTAAGCAAATACAGAGATTAAACACTTTAGAGTTCATATGTGTGTTTTTGTTGTAGTTAGTTGCTTGAAAACACTGTTACAATATACCAGAAAACAGAATAAATAAATAATTTTACTGCGTTTATTAATCAAATATTGCAATTCTACATTAGAATGTCAGGTGGTGTATAATAAGTTTCTGAATTAAAATGTCAAGTTTCTGTTTGAAAGAACAACACTTGGAGTTTTTTAGCTGTTTAGTATGGGTAGGGTCTGTAAAGTAATACATCAAGGAAAATTTTGAACTTTATGCTTATTTTAGCAGGTTTGTTCAGTTTGTATTACTTTTGGCAGCATTCTTTGCATTTAACTTTTTATAAACCTCTGTTACAGTAGCTAGAAAAGACTTGTAAACACTAACAGAAAAGCTATACCGACACCCAAGAGAGGCGAGACGCCTCCCTTTGAAAACATTATAGTTGAAGTAGTTAGTAGCTGGGACCCATCTTGGGTCCCAACTCAATTATCATGATTCTAAGTGTTGGATTCAGCTACACGCCAGGTCCAGTGTTTATGAATTTAAATTAATGCAAAAGAGAAATGTGACAGTAGGGTATTTTGTAAAGTTAAAACAAATACAGAGATTGAACACTTTAGAGTTCATATGTGTGTTTTTGTTGTAGTTAGTTGCTTGCAAAACACTGTTACGATATACCAACAAACAGAATCAATAAATAATTTTACTGAATTCAATAGTCAAATATTGTAACCAACACCAACATTGGGGAGTTGACCACAAATGATACACCATGGGCAAGAATACATATTACAAGACAACAAACATTAAATGCATTCTTTAGAAGGACAGAAATTATACAGTATTTCGCTCTGAGTCTCTAAACGTGGTTGGTTATTTTTGTTTGAGTCCGGGTAGTTCTGCAGATTGATTGTGTAATTTCTAGTTTGAATATGTTCAGGTTCGTTAAAACTGTCTGCCGGGGACCGTGAGGTACTCTGACGATCTAACGTATCGTCAATTCTGTCAAAATTTACTGAAAATACTCTACCGGGGTTACATTTAACTTTGCCCAAACCTTTTAAATTTCTCGGCCAAACAATTCCGAGTCCGCTAAAACTGTTTACCGGGGGCTACATTTAACTTTGCCCAAACATTTTAAATTTTTTGGTCAAATAATACCAGGTCCGCTAAAACTGGTTACTGGGGTATGTTTTTCTTTGATGGAAACCTTAAGCCATAAAATACCTCCAAGTCCGTTGAAAACTGTCCACCGAGGACAAATATCTATCTATCTCCGGTCAAATGTTTCCAAGTCAGATGTTCTCCTGCGGTCAGTGTTCCAACCTCGATCCATTGAGACTCCACAGCTACCGTCTAGATCTCCGGGCATTCTTTGATAAACCCTCGGCAAGTGTATGTTTGCTTGAATGGGGTTTGAGACCATTCGTGCATGAGCACCCAGGTTCAACCTTTATTTAGTGCGTGAGCCAATCCAGATTACCTGGTTGACGCCCAGTACAAAATAAAAGTCCTCTCCCTTTTAGCAAACGAAAGGATAGAGTTTTTTTTATTTGCTTTATATTTATTTACTTTTTTTACAAGTCCCACCGGATTGTTCCAAGGAGTAGCCTGTGCGTTAGCAAGGCTTCTCAATGTACAAAATCCTTCATTCACACCGGCTCGTTCAAAGGAGTAGCCTGGGTGTTGGCCAGGCGCCTCAATCTACTAGATCCTTCATCACACATTTACACCGGCTCGTTCGAAGGAGTAGTCTGGGTGTTAGCCAGACGCCTCAATCTACTAGATCCTTCATCACACATTCACACATACCCGTTCAAAAGAGCAGTCTGGGAGTTGGCCAGACTCCTCAATCTACTAAGTCTTCTCATTCAGGTTTACGGGGTTTTTCGTCACCCACGCCAGTGACCTTCATTCACACATACACTCATACAGTGGGAACTTGTGATTTTAAAACTAACATTTAAAGTGAACTTTCATCTTTCATATTTGTGTAAGTAAGGTAAAACTTCTCCGGCAACAGACTTCTTACTAGCAGTCTTGCTTCGGGTGTAGCCGACTTTAACATTAAAGAACATAATCCGGCTTCGTTTAAGAAAACAGTTGTTTTCTCAATCGGTCCAACACCCTTTTTTGGGCCTCATAAAAACTTCCAACACTTAATTTATCATTGTCGTCTACATGTTTCTGAATTGCACTACAGCAATTAACATGCTTAAGAGCAGACGCTACATCTTTAGCTTTAAACCATGGCTTTCCTTCATTATCAAACAGAACCAATACCGGTTTGTTATTAAATGTATAGTATTTAGCAGCCATGTCACAATTACGTTTTTACAGACAAAAACAGCGCAGAAGCACGTCTGATCAGTACCGTGACTCAGAGTAGAATGATGTAACTGTACTAGTCACAAGAAGTATGTACAAAAGTAACACTGCTCCGTAGGGAAAAGTGTCGTCTTTATCGACGGTAGCAACTAGGAATATAGACAAGTAATACTTCAAGATTTAAAACCCCAGATAGTTTCTCAACGTTACAAAACATTTCTTCAAAGTGATCATCAAAAACTGTCGGTGTTAGATTAGCTAATGGCATGTAAGGTATGTCTCCTGATGCACCTGTGTGCTTTATTGATACTCCGATGTAGGTGTTTGATGAGGAGTTCTCCGTTATTTTATCTACTATATACTCCGAAAACACCAAAGGCCATTCCCGTGCATTTATTGAACCTGTAAGTAAGAACTTAAACTCTGAGCGTGTAATATTAAATTTTACATTTTCATTTAACCTCTTTTTGTGTATAAGCTGAAGAAAAACCTGTTGGTTAGCGGATGTATTATGTTCAGCAGACATTCTAAAAGAAAATAACAAAACAATATACAACTGAGTGTAACAGCACAAACACAACCGTTCAGTACCGTGTCTCAGAACAGAATGAGGTAACAGAGCTGATGTTTAGAGGTATATACGCTTAGTACCCGTGTGATGGTTCCATTAGTTTTTGTTTTTTAAACCCGAAAGGCAACGTGTCGTGATCATCATTAAATTTTCTCTTGGGTCCTGTAATTCTAAACTTTTTAATTTCACTTACTGTAACGACTTCTCGTGTCTTTGTTCTCCTGATTCTATTCTCTTCAATTTCTAGTATTTCAGCAGCTTCATTTAGTACCATCTTTTTAGAGCTTCAAAGTTTAATGTTTCGGAGGTTTTCATGTTTAATGTTAGACCCTTGATTTTACTCACAGATTCTAACTTTTGTTTTTTGGTTGACCAGACAAGGTAAGCGTAGGTCTTTGGTCCCCCAGAAACAAATTCTACAATATAAGAGCCGGGACCGTACTCGCCTGCCAATTCATCAGTCATTTTCCCGAGATAATCCCCCGTAGGAACCTTATACAACCCTCCCCGGTATAAATAAATACATGAATCCGTGTCATAATAGATTACTTGGCTTCCTAAAGCTTCTAAGTGTTCATCAAGTTTAAGTCTCGCGTGAGCAGTGGTGTAGGCCGCAATTACAACATTTACAGTTTTTACAGCCTCACTAGCTTCATCAACATTCTGCCAATTAACTAGCAAAACCTCTTGGTTAATTACTTCAACAAACTTAACTTCCTTTCCTGGTTGAGTTAACGAATTGAATAATTCTTTAGAGTCTCTCACGATTTCAGTTTTTGTCATGTTTTCTCGTTGACCAAACTTGCCCCAGAATGAATTTAACATAAATTTAGATACTGACCTGAGTCCTCCATTTTTAGCAATTTTATTTTTCTCCATTTGAATACCCTAACGCTCAAAGAAATCAGAAACATAATTGTCTTTATTCTCCTCTGTCAAACACCAGGCGGGATACCCTGAAGCTTCCTGCTTGATTTTTAAAAATGTATTAATAAAATCTGTAAACAATCCCCCTTTCTCGTATGTGGCTACCTCGTACTCCCACAACTCATACATGTCCAAAATCATATAGCCTTTTTCTACAGCTTTCCTTATCTCATCCATGGTCCACGTTCCTACCATTGCCCTTTCCTCACTATCATGAAAACATTCCCCTTGGTTTAATGTTTCCCCACAGGTTCTACACAAAACAAACATCAATTTATTATTCATTTTTGCGGGGAGTACGGGATGATACAAGTTGTAAGGAGGTAGAATCTTACATTTTAACAAGCCCTCTACTTCAAGGCCTCTCTCTCGGCACTCATTTCCGACATAAATAGTAGGATGACCCACGGAATACTTACAATATTTATTTACATACGGATAAAGGGAACAGACATCTACATATTGAATTGTTTCTCCCTATTCACATTTACAATACGTTTTAGTATTACCCGTCCTGCCTCCAAAGAAAGAATCTCTAGGATTAAGTGGAAGTGTGTTTAGAATGCATAGTTGGTTCAAGTGATTTAGTTTTTTGTCCTTCTTCAATTTATTAAACTCACACTCCCACATCTCTACAACTTCATAGCTATTAAATTTTGCCATTTTTGACTTGGTTCTCTCGTAACGGAGATGCAAACTGTCTGAGGGATCCTCCTTCAAAGGAGCCTCTCTGTTATAAGGAAAACATTTTGGACACCCGTGCCAGTAGCACCCGTGAAACTCGTAAATTCTCTCACCGTCAAACCCATCAACTTTCATTCCATTAATTTTAACTTCTTTACCCCAGCCCGCATGTTGAATCCTCAACCCTCGTTTCTCCTCTTCCCATGTTAACCATTGTAAAGCAACGGCTGACTGATTGTCAGTCAGTCTGTACCCGTTTTTAGGAATCAAACCTATTGTGTTTGGTTTTAGAAAGTTACGCCGAAAAGCTAAGTTACAGGCGCTAGCAATTGTTATAGCCTCGAGGAAAGGATCTACGTTACACTCTTGAAGAAGTAAGGCTCTAAACTTTATACACGCTTGGGCTAAAATCTCCACGTCAGAGATACAATACTCCAAGATTTCCTTTTTGAAATCAAACACGTAATCTTCAACGACTCGTTCGTCGTACCAAATCTCGAAGGCTTCGTGAGGTTTCTCAAACATTGATTCCGGGCAGTAATACTTTTTGTCGGGTATCGGACCTACATAATTTTGATTTGCCACAGTGTTAAAAAGATGCGGAAAATAACCTTTCTTTTTCTCGGGAGGCAGATCAAAAGCTTTAGGAAGTGCAGAGAGGGACATGGGAAAATAACTAAGTGAGTCAACAAACCTTACGTTGGCTACTTCAATCAAAATAGCTTTAGTTCCCCGAGGAGTGATGTTTGGGGTAAATTTAGTTTCTTCCATGATGTACTGTAGAATGAATTGGAAATCAAAACCCTGTCCGTTGTGAGCAATCACACAAACATCTTTAAATTTCTTTCGAATTCCCATTACATAGTCCATAAACTGTTTTACTGGTTCTTTTTCAAATACTCTTTGCCGTTCCGAGCAAGTTTCACACTCACCCCCATTAATACATTTAAAGCAGTACTGTTGAGAAACGCACAAGTTAACTTTATGAACTTTTTTATCAGGATCTGAGGGGAGTGACTCGTCCTGCCTTGTTTCCAAATCAAAGAAAATAAACAAAAAATCACGGTCTTTCGGGATTCTCCTATCTACCCTTATGAAACACTGATGCGCGGGGTCTTTAAACGCATCACAGGGTTTACAGTAAACTTCTCCGCATACGTGAGCTGTCTTACGTTTTTTTGGATAAATCATTTTCTTACAGTCACGGCAGAGTTTTAAAGTTTTACAAACTTGCCATTGATGGGCTATTAAACACCGCTCGTTTTTGAAGAAACGGTTGCAAAAACAGCATGTGATGCCTCCGTGTTCTAGTTTACAGGGCGGGGAGATGGTATGACAGGACGAGCATCTGTTAGAGCAACGATGCTCATGTCTGTTGCTATAGGGAATATGACAGGCTTCACAAAAGAAATTGCAAACAAACGCGGCAGTTAAGTTTGTAACTACGTTATAATGACCGTTATGAAATAACAAGTTAATTTTAAATTTAGCATCTTCATTACTTCCCTCAAAGTAAACATCCCGGCCTTTTTTGTCGTAGTTGTAGACGGTAATTTTGTATTTTTTAAGATGTGACTGAAATTTTTCAAGCTCAGGGATTCCTGCGCCCTCCTCGGGCATTTCTACACGGGCTTTTGCTATGAGCTTATTAGCTCTGAAAGTTTGTCTTTTTCCCTTGTCCTGACGTATTGCTTTGTACTGAGGATCATTTTTTGCAAGTGCTTTGCCTACTACCAACGCTCTAGCCAAACATAAATTGTCTTTATTATTAATTACTACAATACCCCGTCTCGCTTTAGATTCTTCATCAAAGGTATTGTAAAAGTCAGGTCTTGCCCTTCCTTTACCTGCGGGGACATTTACCCTCGTAACGTCAATTCTAAAAGTGTCGCTAGAGGTTAAAGATTCAGAGTTACTTTGAATTATGCCTCCAAAAATATCCTAGAGAACATCACCACTAACTTCAGAGACAGGTCTCAAAGATACGTACCCCGGCTCAGCACTTTTTAAACTTACAGATTGTAATTTAAACCCGAGATAGTCGGTGGGTACAGCGTTGGCTTTAGCCTTTTCAACAATTTGATTAAAACCTTTACGAATCCAATCAAACTCAGAGATACCTCTTGGCGGTTTAGTGAATTTGAAAACAGTTTCCAACCCGTACAACCTGAAGTGTTTAACATAGGTTTCAGAGGTACCAATTACATTTACTGGGTTTTGAGAGCTCTTTTTAATGTTGGAAACTTCCATCCTTTAACAGATAATTAAATACTGAAAACTGAGAAAAAAATCTGAACTGTAATACACAACACTCTAACACTTAAAAATAGAAAATACACCAGCCAGAGCCAAGCTCACACCAATATAACTGAATTAATAGCGCAGAATCAACAAGACGATAATAATAATTTGTGCAAGAGAACACTTAACGATTACGCAGAAGCAGCATAAAACACGTCTGATCAGTGTGACGACTGAAGCAGATTGAGGTAATAGAGTCTATGTTTAGAGTTATATAGTATGTAGGAGAGCACTGTACATATGTATAACTACACATGTCAAAAAAACACTAACACCCAAACTACACAAGTCAAAGCAGAGCTACAAGTTATGATGAAAGTTAAGGTAATAGAGGTAGCAAACAATACTCTAACTGAGAACTGTTCTAACCAAAACTGTATTAAAGAACAAGACTAGAAAGTGAGATTAATGGTGTAAGGATATGTTAGTCAGGTCTAGCGAGGTAAAACAATTAAATACAGCACTATTCTAGCCAAGTTACTAAACACGCAAGATTACTACAATACAAGAAAACTAAAATCATTATAATCAAATGTAATAATTATATTTGCCAAGTGCAAAATCAACGGCCGGAGTAGCACATGGACCTCTGACCAGTGCAAATGCAAGGGACAGAGTGAAGTTAACGCTTGAGAATAAAAAGCGCTAAAAGTCTCGACCAATCAGGGCACAGAACGCTAATTACAACCAATAGAATGCATTTTTATTATAACCAATTACAGAGCAGTATTTTAACTAGTTACAACGAGTTTTCTGACAGGGACTTGTTGCGGATGTTGTGGTTAGATACGCAGAAGGAAGTGAAATTAGATTAGCAGAAGGGAGTGAAGGATGTGGAGGTTAGATGTACAGAAGGCTAGATGATTAACAACAGAAGGACACGAGGGTCAAATATGTAGAAGTAAACGTAGGTCAAATAATTACCATAGAAGGCTAGATGGTTTACAACAGAAGGACACGAGGGCTAAATAATTAACCATAAAGGCATGCAAGAAATAGATAGTTGCCAAAGAGGGTAGCAGAAGATAGATAGTTGCCAAAGAGGGTAGCAGAAGAGCCGCAGAGGGTAGCAATTACACCCCAATTCTATCCTCCATAAGAGTACATGTTATTCTATTCCCCCATAAGAGTACATGTTAATCTATTCTCCATAAGAGTCCATGTTATTCTATTCTCCATAAGACCAATGTTGGGGCTCAAGCGCGCGGCCTTACTACTTACGTGCAACGAATCCAGTTTAGCAAATGGGTGAACCGTAACAGTACGAGTTGTACAGTGACAATTAAATATACTCACCAGGACCACGACCAGTTTGGAAGTCCGTCGGCCTGACCACTACGCCAACGATTCAAACAACTTAAGAGTTAAGAGATCTTAGGAATCCAGTGTTGCTGTTGATAAACTGTCTTATCAAAATAATTAAAACCAATGTGCGCAAGCATATAATAAGCACTCAATTACATTAAGTAAGAGGTTCTACCTTCAAATAGCGCAACAAGCGCCACGTCAGATATTCTTTAAAAAAATATCACCAGTTAGGTTTTAAGTAAATAGGCCTAGTTAAAATTGATCTTTTTGTAACCGAGGTGACCAAAAAACAGGGACATTTTGAAACTGTAATTCCTGTCAAACAAACGGTAAGAACCTGTCATAACAAATGGAGAGTTAATTTTTTCAGGAAATTAATTTGTATTTAATACCATTTAGAGGTTAGTTAATACGAATAGTGGTTAGCACATCATCGTGCTTTTGTCATAGAGTCTTTTTTAAGTAATAAATCTGTGATTTACTCACAACGTCGGTTACGCGCTCACTCCAACGTTGATCGTCACTGTGCCAATCCAAATACAAAAAATATTCTAAGGTGTATTGATATTTCTAGAAAACGGCTTTTGCACTCAAAATCAAGCCTAGTAGTAGACCTAGGACAGGTTGAACACCGGAAAATATTGAAATGGTTCGCGCAAGTGTACTGCTTCATCTACAAGCTACAATAGTCTATGGCAAATGGCAAGACGTGAATCGAAATCCCTCTCGTTTAGTTTCTGTGCCATTATTATATTATAGAGATGGAAATTTAATTAAAAACGTAATATTCTACAGACAAGAATTCAAAATTTTCAAAGCAATTGATTGTTTACGGGATGATCACTTATGACTCTGTAGCAGACTTGCGCGAACCATTTCAATGTTTTCCGGTGTTCAACCCGTCCCAGGTCTGCCACTAGGTTTGATTTTGAGTGCAGAATCCGGGTTCCCAAAATTAATAACCCACTTTTAAACAGTTTTTCGATCTGGACGGCCGAAGTTAAAGTGTTCACGATACTGACGTTGTGTAGAAATAAAAGATTCATTACTCTTGAAAAATGTCTCTATGACAAAGGCACGATGATGAGCTAACCAGTGATGATCCATGCTAACCTCTAAATGGCATTAAATAAATATTAATTTGGTTCAACAATGAACTCTCCAGCTGTTATAACAGCTGATCAATTACTGTTTTTTTTGCTCACCCCATATCACGTAACAATTTATATCGATTTCTTGAAATAGAAAATATGAAATCACTACTGGAAATGTTTATTAGAAACTCAGTATTACTTTTTTTGTTCCAAGAAACAAAATAGCTGACCAAGAAAAACTCTAGCTAAGAAATTTATATTTTATTTTAATGTTTGTTACCGTCTGACCAGAAGGGCCATTCTATTAAGAGGTTTGTTGAGTTTCGGCTAAGAAAAATTGACTCCACAGACAAAGGTTTTCTTTTAATTAAATTCAACATGTGAATACAAATTAAATCTTTTTCTATAGTAACAACTCGCGCATGGAATGACTTTTTACATAGTTATATATTGAATGCTTACGACAGTGCAGACATTAGTGACACATATAGCATATATCATAAAATAGTTGTTACAGATTATGTCTTACTAAAATGTGTTAACACTAAGATATGTGAAATTGTATTACTCATTATATATAAAATATGAAATTAACATTACAAATAATTTTTATAACATTACAATTTATTTTAATTTGGAAAAATAGTAAATTTATAACCGGAACGGTAGTAGTTAAATCTTGCGAGAATAAATCTGGATAGTGTAGGTTTTATATTTAAAAATATAAAAATGAAACGTTAAACATCACAACCTTAAAATATAACAGCTAGTTATGAAAACAATTTCAAGACTTAATAACAACAATTGCCAGGCTTACAATCGTAATGGAAAGGTGCAACTAGATGAGATTTGAAAAGATATTTCTCCTATTGTTGTAGAAACGGCTGCAACCAAACCGCTTTCATAAACTCTTTTACATGTTCACAAGCTTTTTTACAACAAATAAATAATAGCTTAAGATAATTGAAAATATATGAGAGAGCCTTTGATATATGGAAAGTAAAATATTGTTCAGAAAATTTTTATATTTTGATTTCTTATACCAAAAAATAATCTTTGAATGCGGGGTGCATGGAATATTTCAAGACAATGTATTTAATTTATAATGCTTTTATTTAAGGTTTTAAATCAAATAACTGTTCTGATGTTGCAACTCAAATTCAACGCGTACTAAACAAATATTTATATATATATATATATTATAAACAAGTTTAAAATATATATCTAGTTACTGTTGGTGCTGTAATTTAGTGGTTAACAATAGTGTTCTTTGAAGTAACTAGGTGTACGCTCTTTCCTCGCGTATAAGGATAATTGAAACACATGATCAAACTTAAATCGAGTCTCATACAAAATTTAATATTTGATTTGAGTAACATCATCAGAATACATTCCGTTATCATTTAACTGCCGCCAGAATCCGGATTTTATGTCTATATAGCTATAGTTTTAGTCACTTCTCTAAAAATCAATTATCGCGGTAGCTGAGAGGTATCGCACTGGCTCTTGAAGTGACTGGTCGCAGGTTCGGATCCCGCCACCAACCTAACATTTTATCCGTAGAAAAACATACATACATTTATCACTTGTTTTTATCAAAGTAAATGTTGTATAAATACGTAAATTTATTTATTTTTAAAATAAATTGAAGATTTCAGGCATGGTTTGTTGTTAGGATTGGCATGGGTGCGTTATCTTAGAACAAACAAAGCATTTTGGGCTAAGCAGTGACTTTAGCAGTGTGGTTAATTTAAATTTTAAGAGAACAGCGAGTTTCCTATATGAACTAATGTTAACAATTTCTACAGGCCAAGTCAAAATATCCTTAAGGATAAACAATAAATCGTCAGGCCCAGTTATTTAGATGAAAAAATGTGATTTCAATATATTGTTTCAATAGCCTAGGCTATCATGAAATTAAATGCTATAAACATGGGTTGGCCCAGTCCGTACATGAAACTTCTAAGATGACAAGTAGCCTAAGTGTATATGCCTACATTTTATAGTCATAGGTCCAAGTTTATGCTGAAAACAGCTCAATATAATCCAAACCTAGGAGATGTCAAATCATTTCAGATAACCTGTACAAAAGGCTAAGTTTGGTTAGAATAGTTTAAAGCTTTTGTTTTGGTTTGCTACAACATTCCTGGTAATGTGTCTAAAGTATTTAACAACAGTTGTATTTTACAAAATGATATTTCAATATATTGTTGCAATAGCCTGGGCTATCAGGAAATTAAATTCTGCAAACATGGGTTGGTCCAAGACCGTACATGAAACTTCTAAAATGGCATGTAGCCTAAGTGTATAGGCCTACATGTTATAGCTATAGGTACAAGTTTATGATGAAAACAGCTCACTGTAATCCAAACCTAGGATGTGTCAAATCATTTCAGATAACCTGTATAAAAGGCTTAGTTTGGTTAGAGTAGTTTGAAGCTTTTATTTTGGTTCGCTACAACATTCATTTGGTAATGTGTTTAAAGTATTTGACAAAAGTTGTATTACCAGTTTAATGTTGGCTTACTCTTACTGTAATCCAACCCTAGGCTATGTCAAATCATTCAAGATAACCTTCCGAAAAAGGCTGTTTGGTTAGAATAATCTATAGCTTTTATTGTGGTTACCTACTACATTACTGGTAATGTATGTTAGGTAATGTAGACAATTTTTATTATTAATTTAGTGAAAATATAACCTAGCAAATAATTGTCCTACAAGATAAATTTTAAGGTTGTTCGCTTACTGTGACTAACTTCATCAACGCTTTCAAGACAAATTGAGGCTTTGTATACTTTTTACACATGACAATCACAATATTACCAATTGTCTAAGAAAATGTAATAAAACAAACTAATTATCACCTTAAGTAAAGTTAATATCTTAGTATCTACAGTCATCAAAAAGTTATTTTGAGTTTTTAGACCTGCCACCTGCCACACGCGTCGTCTGTCGTCTGCCACCGTTACAATCGTCCCCTGTGACCGTGACGAAATTTACACAGAGTAGGCGTACTAAGGGAATATTAACTGTATGGATATTTTTTTTAAAACGTACACTTAATAATTTATAAAATAATAAATATGCTCACAACTTAAAAATATACTTCGATTTATCTCTCTTGTGTGTTTTTTGTTGGTAAAAAAACTGTTGTTATCCAGTATAACAAAGTATACTCTAGTAAACTAACTATTGTTACTCTGTTGTTGAAACATAGACGTCGGCTAAATTTTAACGATTCAAGTACCACTAAAATGGCTTCCAATGTTATTCTTATGGAGAAAAAAATAAATTTGGTTTTAAGATAATTTGATTAATACTGAACGAAATTATCTGAATAACGAACTTGACCGAGATTTTGACCTGTTAAGTTTTTCTGGAAAATTTTAAGTTTAACTGTGGAGGCATTCTCGAGTTATTGGGGTCACAGACACGCCAGTTGAGTTGATTCTCTTACCAGTCTAAGCAGAAGTTGTGTATAAGGATACTTTCACTTCGTTCAATTATCCAATTATGTATTAAAGAGGTAAAACAATCTAAACGTGGCCAAGCTTTAAAAATATTTATTTAAATCTTAGTAAAGTACTGATGTGTTCATCAAGAAATATGACTTTGACTATAATAAAGTCATTTAAACTCTGTCAGTCTTTTTAAGCGAATGCATGATTAGTTTTGCGAAAAGAAAAAGTGGTAACTATGTGCAATGCACATTTTAACATTTTTAATATGATATATTAAAGAATAATCATCAATATAAAATTTTAAATAATAAACTGGTGTTTCTGCTTTATATTACCAGCAAGATCTGGTTAGGAATTATAATAAAGAGATTGAATGAATCTGTTGAAGTGCAATTTAAAAAAAGGGGTTTAAGAAGACATCACCTCGGCGTGGATATCATAACGCGTTTGAGATTATCCTTTAGCAGAATTCAGACATCCAAGCTACCTAATATTTGACTTTTATTGATTTTGAAAATGCTTTTGGTTTTTTGAGACACTAGATGATCTAGAAGTTAGTTAGTTAGCTAGAAGGTAAAAATACTGAAAGTCCCCGATCCTCGCCCAGCTGCTTCAGTGGCGGGAGGGGGGAAAACAAGCCCTTTTTATTTTATTTACTTCTGCACTGAAAACCGTGCATCGTACGGTAAGAAACTGTTCTTGTACAAAATAAAGAGAATAGAATTCTCTACAAGAATGGATATATTCATGTTTGTTGTATATGTCTTAGTTTTCCAAGATACTTCCCAATATATATAAAATATATTCATTCTATGGAAATTACCATAGTTACCACGGTTTACTCATACAAATTGTAATTTCTCAGCGATGGCTCGAGTGATCTTTATAATATTTATAACATCCTTTTTGGTTTAATTTTCACATTTTTTAAATGATCAGATCAAATGCTCAATAACTTTACATTTTTAAGATATTAACTTTAAATAATTAAAGGTACCGCCATTTTGAAACAATTAAAGATAGAAACACCAAATGTAATAACTAACATGCCCTAAAATAGTATAATACATATGCCAAATTTCAAGCCTGTACCTCAAGTGGTTCCTAATTTATGTCGCAATGACTTAAAATCACAAATAGACAGACAGACGGAAAACGAAGCGATTTACAAACACGTTTATAGGAGGCTTTTTACTCCTATTAATAAGCTATACCGAATCTTGAATTTGTGTCTTTGTGTCTCGTGGGACACTCTATTAACTTATTTGACTAAAAACCTGATAAAAAATCAATTTAAGAAAGATGTCTTATATTTATTGGTAAATATCTTGGAAACTAAGGCATTTACATCAAACACAAACACAACAATTTTATTAGAAAAATTTATTTTATTTATTTTGTATAAGAACAGTTTTTTCCGTACGATGCACGGTTTTCAGTGCAGAACTAAAGAACTAAAAAAGAGGTATTTACCCCCTCCCCCACTGAAGCAGCTGGGCTAGGAGCGGGGACTTTTAGTGTTGTTATCTTCTAACTACCCCCAACACATTCCCGCATAGAAAAAACTCCCTCCCCCCTCCATGTCCTCTACACCCCTCTTTTGGGCATTCATTGACTGGACTATAGGGATGGTTGGGTATACATCAATAAAGTAAAATTAATCATTAAGAGATTTAGGCATACCGGAAACCTTCAATGTGTAACAATAGGGGGAGCCCACTGGCAACGTGGTGAAGATCAGTTGAGAGAGAAGCAGTAATTAGGCAGGAGAAATTTCGGGAACTCGTAACAGTAAGGAAGTACTGGAAACGTCTTGTGGAAACCTTATGTTCCGTACGACAGGAACGACGTCAGTTGAGAAAATTCGGGAACTCGTACAGTAAGGCAGTACTGTAAACGTCTTGTGGAAGCCTTATGTTCCGTACGACAGGAACGACGTCAAGTGAGAAAGTTCGGGAACTCGTAACAGTAAAGCAGTACTGGAAACGTCTTGTGGAAGCCTTATGTTCCGTATGACAGGAACAACGTCAATTGAGAAAGTTCGGGAACTCGCAACAGTAAGGCAGTATTGGAAACGTCTTGTGGAAGCCTTATGTTCCGTACGACAGGAACGATGTCAATTGAGAAAGTTCAGGAACTCGTAACAGTAAGGCAGTACTGGAAACGTCTTGTGGAAGCCTTATGTTCCGCACGACAGGAACGATGTCAATTGAGAAAGTTCGGGAACTCGTAACAGTAAGGCAGTACTGGAAACTTCTTGTGGAAGCCTTATGTTCCGTACGACAGGAACGACGTCAATTGAGAAAGTTCGGGAACTCGCAACAGTAAGGCAGTATTGGAAACGTCTTGCGGAAGCCTTATGTTCCGTACGACAGGAACGATGTCAATTGAGAAAGTTCAGGAACTCGTAACAGTAAGGCAGTACTGGAAACGTCTTGTGGAAGCCTTATGTTCCGTACGACGGGAACGATGTCAATTGAGAAAGTTCAGGAACTCGTAACAGTAAGGCAGTACTGGAAACGTCTTGTGGAAGCCTTATGTTCCGTACGACAGGAACGACGTCAAGTGAGAAAGTTCGGGAACTAGCAACAGTAAAGCAGTACTGGAAACGTCTTGCGGAAGCCTTATGTTCCGTACGACAGGAACGACGTCAATTGAGAAAGTTCGGGAACTCGCAACAGTAAGGCAGTATTGGAAACGTCTTGCGGAAGCCTTATGTTCCGTACGACAGGAACGACGTCAATTGAGAAAGTTCGGGAAATCGCAACTGTAAAGCAGTACTGGAAACGTCTTGTGGAAGCCTTATGTTCCGTACGACAGGAACGATGTCAATTGAGAAAGTTCAGGAACTCGTAACAGTAAGGCAGTACTGGAAACGTCTTGTGGAAGCCTTATGTTCCGTACGACAGGAACTACGTCAAGTGAGAAAGTTCGGGAACTCGCAACAGTAAGGCAGTATTGGAAACGTCTTGCGGAAGCCTTATGTTCCGTACGACAGGAACTACGTCAATTGAGAAAGTTCGGGAACTCGCAACAGTAAGGCAGTATTGGAAACGTCTTGTGGAAGCCTTATGTTCCGTACGACAGGAACGACGTCAATTGAGAAAGTTCGGGAACTCGCAACAGTAAGGCAGTATTGGAAACGTCTTGCGGAAGCCTTATGTTCCGTACGACAGGAACGACGTCAATTGAGAAAGTTCGGGAACTCGCAACAGTAAGGCAGTATTGGAAACGTCTTGTGGAAGCCTTATGTTCCGTACGACAGGAACGACGTCAATTGAGAAAGTTCGGGAACTCGCAACAGTAAGGCAGTATTGGAAACGTCTTGCGGAAGCCTTATGTTCCGTACGACAGGAACTACGTCAAGTGAGAAAGTTCGGGAACTCGCAACAGTAAGGCAGTACTTGAAACGTCTTGTGGAAGCCCTATGTTATGTGCTACAGTATCTGCACCAAGTGAGCTTTGTTTAAATGCTCATACATGCAATATTAAAATTATATCATTAAGCAATACCCCTGGTTATTGCCTCAGGAAAATAAACATAAATACAACAAGACACAGACATCATTGTGTCATAATGTACTTTGGAATGTGTAATGCGCTTTAATGTACCGTATTCATAATGCTCGTATACTGTTATTTATCAATGTAAGCTTATTTAATGTTGATTGTTTGTAAAAATAATTAAAACGTAAGACAAACGTAAACAGTAAATAATTCCTACAATCTTCTATATAAATAAAATTGGAGTTTTATCTGTACATCGCTTGGAACTATGAAATTTTTGATATTTCACGTTTTACACCCTAGGAATGCCAAAACAAGTCACATCTAAATTTCTGTCCGTCAAATGTCCTGCGGTAACGCTCAAGAACGTGTTTTTGTTCGCTTTTCGCCAAAAAAACGGATGCACTGATTTTGATGAGTCTTTGTTTCTTTGTTCTATAAATTCCTCAGAAGGGTTTGGGCTACTTTAAACTGTCATACGCCTTTTGGAAAAATAACTGTGGCGGCTCAAAAACGTGTTTTCGTGCGTTTTTGATCGTGTTTGTTCGCTTTTACCAGCGGAACGGGTAAACCGATTTAGATGAAACTTTTTCCTATGCTCTATAGGCCTACGTTCGTTAGAATATTATAAGCTACTTCAACATTTTGAATTTACCTCAGGGCTACACCTCACGGGATTTTCAATATACCATCTAATTGTTATGGACAAAGCATTTATTTACACTGAACGAGTTGATGACATAAGAATATTTATTACGCTATTATTTAATCAGCTGTTGTAGTTCTCATTTAAAATTTCGAGTGAAGATTGGTAATAAATAACAGAAGTATACAGAGTGGACATATTATCTAAATATATATTTTTCAGACACATTCACTTGCTCCCATTGTGATCACTGACTGTAACTAAAAACGTCGATATCTAAGATGGTGAAATTTTGCATACTGGATCCCCTTACTCGACTGATGTACAGTAAAAGGCTAGGTTTTGAACAAAATCGTACCTGGCTCTGGTCTTATTTACTTTTATTTCTGGCAATCTTATGAACACTAGTTCGGACCTTTTAAGATGAAATTATATATAATAACTATATATTTTAACAATCTTGCACCTGCTACTGGACTGATGGAGATGAAATTCTGTAGCAAAAAATACAGATGGAAAAATACTAAGGGCTATGCCCAACTGACCTTTGTGTGACTTAAGGGCTCTGTATCACTGAGTTTGTGATATAATTATCACAATCTACTCAACCAATAGAGCTTAAATTTGGTACTTCGGCAACATCAGCAACAACAAAATGGCCCATAATGGGGAGTCATGGTGTTTTTATCTAGAGATTTCATACAGACACTTTGTGTGCTGGGGACATAAAGGGACGAGATCTATGCCTCTCTAAATAGATTTTTATGTAGCCAACTATTAAGTGTCTCAACTTACCAGTAAATATGAAGATTATTTTTGAATAGGACTAAGGGGTTGAGGAGTTTTATTAGGTCCTAGGTTTTAAAAGTTAGAAACAGGACATTGGAAAACAGGTGGTCTCATTCAGTATCCCTCCTTCACTCCGTACAATCGACGAATAACATGAACTACTGATCGACAGTTTTTTCCCTGAGGTTCATAAATAGATTAATTTCGAAAGTGCCTTGGGCTACATGTACTTAAAAAATTTAAAATGTAATTTAAATATTGTAAAATCAATTCCGTTGTTATTCTTTTCAAATTCATCTATTATTTAGACATACAACCCGTACGAAGGACGGATAGGCAGCTAGTGAAAAATAAACTATCACGCATTGCAATAGTAAACAAATATATTTAAATAACTAGCTACAACTATATTGAACATACTATGTAGAGTTCCATGCGACAAAACATATCCTACATCCTGCAGGAGTTTTTTTATCGCACAATACAGATCGGTTCTCAGCATCCTATAAATCAGACTGAACAAAACAGTTGCTACCAGTTCTTTATCAAAAATCTATACAGGCAGCTTCTTTGTATAGTGGTCATCTCAACAAATATAAATCTTGTTTATAAAGTTTTGTCCATTTTTTATGATTCGTGCTATTTCATCCATTAAGCTCTAAGAAATTCATGTTTGTAACTACAGTGAAAGCTCGTAACCAACTCTGTTGCTTTATTAAAGAGATTAATTTCAAGTTTCTAAACGTTTTACATAATTGGGTTTTCAATTTCCATAATTAATTTGTAATCATTATTATTATTAATGTTATTATTATTAATTTGATTATCTATTATAATATTGCAGAAATATTTCAATCTCTTCTAAAAAAAATTAATCAAGAAATGTCCAAAGTATATTTTTAGGACGAATGAATTATTTAGGACAACCTCATTAAACTCATATGACAAGATTACAATATTACAATACTGTTTTATCCCACTGCACGAAAAGTAGTTGCTTTTGGGTCAGTAATTAATCAGTAAAATCGCATTTTTCTGATACCTTAAAATATCGCAACGAAAAATCAGCTGTGGATTTTTATACTGGCTAACCTCAAAGCTTTTATATATGAAAATTATTTGTGATACCCCTTAAAAACTCATCTACACAACCAATTCACACTAATGTAAGTTATGACCTATTGTTTATAGTTACAATGGATGGCCTAACTTATTCTGCCTGTGGTTTTAGCGTTATATTGTTTATTGTTAGTTTAAATTTTCCAAAGATGTAAATATGACTTTTTTATGTTGCTTGTATGTGTAGCCCAATGACAATACAGTTGTTATTTATTCATTTATTTCATGTGGTGACGTATTTGTTATAAATTCATGTGTTTTGTTTTAACACTACAAAAATGGAAGTGAAATAGCCAGATTAAAAATTAATCATAAATTTATTTATTATTTAGGTATAGCAACACTAATTAAACAACAGGGAAGTTAAATAATACAGTATTCACATTTAAACCGACACGCGTTGTTTACGCTAGATAATTTCTTAATAAAGAGATAGAACAAGGGTCGACAGCACACTATTCCTACGTCGGCTGTGGCACAGTATTATTATACCGTGATGTGTAATACACAATTATATTTAATGCATTTTGTAGTTTTATTAAAAAAACTCAACATAAAGGTTAGGATTCTGCCGAAACTCTCATACTGATCCGTGTATACAAAAGAAACAACAATTCGTTCAACCTTTTTCATACTCATGTCTTTGTTTCCTTGCTTTCCTGGTTTAGATTAAGGAAAATGACGCGCTAATAATTACATTTGTACAGTTTTAAGAATTGTACTACTATTTCTGATATATTTTTGTAGCGAAGGTCCATTAAGAGTGTCAATGTTTTGTTAGTGTACAAATTACCTGATTTAAAAACTTGTCATAGCAATTTTAAAACAATTTAGTGCTCAATTTAGTTTTGATCATTCCCAATGTAAAAGTAGAATATCTTAATAAAAGTCATCAAACTGCTCATCAATTTTAAAAGTCTCATCTTGAACACCACGCAAAACTGCAAAAATCCGACCTCAAATTGACCACTAAGACAGAAATGACAAGGTAAAACATGCTTTTTGCCATTTCTTGACTAAAATATCATGTTAACTTATACAAATTACAATTTCTCGGTTATTTATGACCCTATAATTAAATTCTTCATAAAAATATTTATGGACAAAAATACACAACTTCTTTCATTCTTAGCAGATTTTTCGTAAGTATTACGGTTGTTAAGATGTTTAGCTTTAAAAAAAAAAATGGCCGCCATTATTAAATGGTAAAAAGTACAAACTTTATATTCCATACCAAAATGTGTCTTACTAGAAGTAATATAGGTACCCAGGTTTTAAGTTGATATCTTTAGAGGTTCATAACATATAACGTATTAAGTAAAAACTACGTACAGACAGATATCATTTTAGGAGATACCTTCGTATGTACTTTCCTCTTTATTTTTATATGAGGAATCATATAATGTCAATAACTGAAAGGGTTTTTAACACCCTTTATAATACCTTTAAGATTAACAAGGTATACATAACCCTATAAGTTGTGACAAAACATGTTCATAATTTTTAGTTCCGCCCCTTTAGAGCAGAAATTAGCGCTGATTGTTACCAGTACTTCTCCAAGGCCCCGTTATGCCCGCAATTGCATACCTCTCAAACGTCAAAACGAGTATATTTGTAAACAACAAAAAATATTAACTTTGTTTACGTTGTATTTCGTAGATTTATCTTCCTATCTAGATCTACAAATTTAGTTTACATGTGTCCCATTATTTATACAACTGTACCCATATTTAGTAACAATCATAAAACTAATGTAACGCCCGTTGAAAAATCAACTTTAACCATTATGATTATCTAACACTAAAAGAAAACGAAAGAATATTTTATTTTCATAAAAAAACATAAAAATGAATACAATATAAATAATGTATACAATAACAACACAGTAATAAATTGCAATGAGATACAGAACATGCAATTTATATATGTTTACTCTTAAACACATTGTTACAACAATGCCACTGAATCATTAAAACATTAAATTTTTAGCTTGAGTAAATGTTTTATTGTGGACACTATCAGCTGATTTATGGATAGTTACCTCTTAGCGAATCCGCTGTGTTGAGGTTACCAACATAAAGAAAAAAAGCAGATTTATGACAAGACAGGTACATTAAAAATAATTAAAACATTTAACATTTTACTTGATAGTAGGTGAAAACCCAAATAAACCAAAAACAGTGATCATGATACTATTAACAATACATAACAAATAAATGAATTACTGACCAGTTTTCAAGTACAACATGACCAGGGTGAAACAATACCACTAAACCTCTAAAATCAAACGAGTTCGCACGCAGCACGCTGACGTGAGGGAAGTGAATTTCCACATAAACAACTTTTAAAACTCAAAATCAATGTAAAATCATACATTTGTCCAATTTTTATTAAAATCTGAAAACACTGATTTTTTGGCTGTTCTGGTACTCCTGGTTTCATTTACTTCCAAAGCTGGGAATACAATTTTGCGCATTATAAGGTTAGGAGAAGGTCCAGACAAGCTTGAAAGTAGGCGTGAGGTTGCTGGGGACGATAAAAGTACTCCAACAAAGGAATAATTGGCTTTTCTAGTGTAAAACCCCCATAAGACAACGTACTGTGTTTAGTCGATACATATTTTCTTTAATAACTCGGTAAATATTTATGCTAGAATGACGAGAGAGGGCTTAACACTTTCACCTCTCTGATTCCCATCTTTTTACATCCATTTATTGTACATCTGGGGCTTCTCTGACCCTTTTTGGGGCCAATAACTCGAAATTTTAAAGATTAATCCTCAAAAAAAGAGGTTTAGAGTTTTTCGATTGTTTTGCCCAATGAACTTGTCCAACTGATTACAGAAAGGAGCGTCCCTACCAAATTTGAAGTAAATCGGACAAAAAATGTGACCGCTAGAGTGCAAACACATATATATGTATGTCTCTCTCTCTCTCTCTCTCTCTCTCTATATATATATATATATATATATATATATATATATATATATATATATATATTATATATAAACCCCCAAAACGTGTTCAGGGGGTCATCTTAGGAACTTCTATGGTGGTCCCGAGCTTATGTTTCACCGTGCGGGTCATGCTAATAGTTCACTTTCCAAAGGAAATTCACTAATAACCAATATTATAATAACACTACAATGTAGAACTAATGTATAATGAACAAAAAATTACAATAATAATGTAGGCTTATTTAAAATACATAATTTAAATAAGACAATAAAATAAAACAGCTTCGTCATAATATTGTTTGCCCAAATATTAAATGAGAACTATTACTACTATCAATAGTTATGATGATTTAAGCACCTCAGTCACTTAGTTATTTCGCAAAAACTTCTAAAATACAGAGAACAATCTCAATATAACACTAAAACCATAGTTGATTACTTCCCGGTTATTGATCCGTTCAACTGATTCATTCTAAAAAAGATTTCAGATCATTTGTTTAAGTTATAGTTATTTCTTTGCAATCACTGAAGTATAGTTACAAATACTGTAAGACAAAACGGCAAAACTTCAGAACGATTTACGTTGGTATGTTGGGTAGTAGTTTATTCCAGTGATTATTATTTCTCTTTCTTTCTGCAACAGTAATGAGCGGGATCGTTACAACATTAAAATAACTAAAACTATAACCAACTTACTCGTTATGTTTTTGTATTTATTATTGGCATAACGAAAAATGTCCGTAACGCAGGTTCCTTGATATGCGTTGCCTCCAATATTTAGTTAGAGTTCAGTGTTTATGGCTGATCTACAAATTTTATCCACGAATTTTACAATAAAATAGGTACAATTACGATCATCTCTCAGGCCAAACCTTTACAACTACAACCACGAAATTTGGCACTTATACTCTTTAAATAACCACTATGAAATTAAAAAATTCCAATAGGTCTATTCCCCGCGGGGCATTAGTGTTTTAGTGTTATCTCCAGTATTACCAATAAACCTCCTTGTATACTCCTGTACCCCTACGACCTACAAACTATTTATGTTTTAAATATTGCAATCGGGACACTTCTGGTTACTGAGAAATTTTCATCCGGACATCGGACAAAAAGATTCTGGTGAAAATATAATAAGATTATTTACTTGATAGGGATAACTTATGATGATTCTTTGAAACAAAAAATAATAACCCAAAAATCTTATTGATTATAATTAACTTAATTATAATTAAATTCTTACCAGCATACCTGTATCGGTTGAAGTTTCTTACATTACAAATTAATGGATTGTATAAAAGGGATTTTGAAATTTGTTCAAATATACGGAATCGCAAAGGAACTCAAAATTAGTACAACTTTTGCGGTCGTAACAATTTATATCCAGATAATACTGTCTTGAATAAAGTAGACTTAGTAAAGATTTTGACGTTTTTATTTTTGTAATTTGTCTTTTAAATATTATTAAATATTATTATTTTCCACATAAAAGTTATACAAACTGGTATTTTATGACAAATTGTCATAAATTATTGCTCGTTAAACTACTCTAAAAACATTGTTATATACTTTTCTTCAGAAAGGGAAGCTTTTAAAATATACTATAAAGAATGAAGGCAAGCAAATCCATATTAAGTTTGCTATGAAAACGAATAAAAATATGGATGGCCTTGAAATATGATTTAATGACGTAAAGGGTGTCTTTAATCAGGATTACAATTTCAATAGAGTCAGTGCAGAGCTGGTTTAGGATTCAATGGATTTTAATTAAACTCGAGCGCCTAATAAGTGACTTACTGGCTATTCTGGAGAGTTTTATTGTTCTTTCAGACATGTTGAAATTGCGTTTCAATATAAAAAGTATATACAAATAAATTGATTGTTGGGTTCTATTTATTCACATTAAATTCAAGAAGCACACAAACTCACAATGAAATAAATATAAATACGCATTTTTCGGAATATTTGAAAAGAATAGTAATTCAATGTGGAAATTTAAATATTTGTTTTATGACACCTAATCACGAAGTACTACTGGAGTTTTGTTTCGGGAAATTTAATGGCGTATACAAACAGAAATTACCTCTAAACTTATTTGTAAAAAGGTTATTCCGAAGGGCTACATATTTTATTAATTGTAATTTACTCTTCTAAACTGATTGTTCAAGATAATCATAACATCTAGTTGTTAGTTTTCCAGTTTTAGCTACTCCTAAAACCAACCAATACTTATTTTCTGAGGAGAAAAGTAGTATAGCTATCAAACAAAATATATTCATATATACAGCATATTCTGAGGCGAAACTACAAAATCTCGTAGCATTGGTTACAATTTATGAAACTAATTGGCAAAATAAATCTTACATGGAATATCCTATCGTGACCGTAGCCCATCGGATTATAATAATAATGTATCACTAAAAGACTGTATGATAAAAAAAATTCAAGAGAAAGGTAAAGATTGACATCGTGTGATTGGTAAATCCAGCCACTACAATGAAACACGACTGCCCTTGCATTAGACCGGTAACGTCTATATGTATTCGCTCCCATGGTCCTTGAGGAGTTAGCCAAGGATGATTTTGTTCTTTAGCCGGTTGATTTTGATTCAATCGGCGTTGCTTACATATGCGTACCATTTTCTCAACTAACTAACTACTGGTTTGGAAGAATTTGCATTTATCTCGGTTCAGCTTTAACTTGTACCTCAGGCGTTCTAAAAGAGTACGAAGTCTAGCCAGTAGTTCTTCCACCGTTCTACCTTGTAAGATAATATCGTTGCAATCCATTCATTGTATGGTAATATCACTGTACACCAGAAATTCCCTGTAAGGTCTTGTCTATGAATTGTTGCCAAAGAGATGGGGCTACTTTCACCCCGAACATTAAACGATTTACTTTGTACAATCTTTTATGTGTGCTTAGTGTCTGCATTAGTGCGCTCTCTTCAAGTGTTAGAAATGGCCAATGTGCGAAACAGTTTTCTCCCATTCATTTAAGAGTAGATCTCTTCGATTCTAGCTAGGGATTGGATAGTTCTCATCTTTAATCACTTTGTTCACTGTTACTTTATAGTCAGCACAAATCCGTACTTGGCCGTTTGGCTTAACAACGGGTACAATGGGGGTTCCCCAATCTGAATGGTCAACTTTGTAACTATTCCACATTTCTCTAGTTTAAAGAGTTCATTTTCTACTTTACTTCTTAGAGAAAACGGTACTTGTCTTGGTTTCACAAATATTGGCGAGGATCCATCAATGAGTCTGAACTTTTCTAAATACTCAGGTATAAGCTCAATTTTGCCATAAAATATATCACTGAATTCACTTAAAACATTTCCTAGATTTGTGGTCTGATTTGTTTTCAGAATTTGTCATCTCGCCCCAATCTAATTTAACTTCTCTGAGCCAATTCCTCCTAGATATTGCATCTACATTTTGATCAACAAGATAAACTGTATTTTTGAAACTCATAATAGCGATGGATTTGAATTTATTTTTTAATTTATTTGGACTTTACCTATCGCTTCTAGTGTTTAAAAACACTAGAAGCTTTTAAACACTAGAAGCGATAGGTAAAGTCCAAATAAATCAAAAAATAAAAACAAGATAAAGTTTACCAACCAATTTCTGTGTTTTGTACATGCATTCAACAAATGTTACACCTTCGGCCTGATAACTTTTCTTGTGTACGTGCGAAGCTCAAGGTTTGTTGAAACAATGTTCCGTGGGACAGCAAGTTTTTAAAAATCACCATAAGACATTGGACTTAGGGCCGCACCTGTGTCCAACTCCCTGGTTACTGCTTTGCCTTCAGTGGAGATGTCAAGCACAAATTTTTCATTATTTTTGTCGCGAATAACATTGATCTCATTCATGTCAGTTTTGTTTTCAGTTTGATGCTGTCTAAAGTTACTTTGAGATTGAGATTTACTTTGCAAACAGACACTAGCAATATGTCCCGCCTTACCACATTTACGACACTCTGTACCTACAAATCGGCAACGATTAGCATGGTGGGAGGATAAACCACAACGACAACATTTTCCTCTGAGCTTGTCAAAGGCCGACCTTGCAGATCGTGGGCAAAGAAGGTATTTGCCGAGATGAATTAGTTCTTGGAATTAGTTCTTGTAGTAGTATTCTTTTCACGATTACATCTTTGTTGAATCTGATTTAATTCCATTTGTTCTGAGATTTTACGAATCACAGCTATTCTTTCTGATTTAGCTAGTTGTATAGCCAAAGCTATGTTCAATATGTCCTGGAAGGTGCGTTTCTCACGGTCTTGAAGCAGTTGTGTTCTAATATCCATGTCCGAATGTAATATAATCCCCGAATAAACTGTAACTTTAGAAACATGTCTGCAACAAATTTTCCACAACTATAGTTGAAATCACAGCTTGATGTCATCTTCTTTAGAGCTACAGAGAATTCATTGACTGATTAATGTTATTGTTCAGTCCGTGAAATACATTTTTGTTGTAAAGCCCATTGACTTGGTTGAGGGTCGACAAAGTCCTTAAGAAGCTGGACTAACTTGTCATAGTTTTTGTCTAACAGTTCTTCAGTAGCACATATATCGTACAGCTGTTCGTGTAACTGAGGAGTAAGGGCATGTAGTAACGTATAAAAATTACTTTTTAAATAGAGTGACTCATGATATGTAGATTTGCTTTTTCCAAAATAAATTTATGATAATTTTTCCAGGCGTGTTTCGCCAATTTGGATTTTACTGTTTCGCAGTTTTTTGTGTTTATGTTCGTATATACGAAATTTTAGCGGCCTTTTAGTTTTTCCTACATATTTATCCTCACATTAGCATTTAATACTGTAAATACAGTCTTTTAGGCGTGTTCCCTATTTGTAGGTTTTAATTTAGTTATTTTCTGTCTCAAAGTGTATGACGATCTAAAAGCAATTATGATCTTGTATTTTCTGGCAACTCGCCTTAATTTTTCCGTCAGTTTTGGGACATATTGGATGCTTATGAAGGCTGTTGGTTTATCGACATTTGAAATAGTGTTTAGCTTCGTCCCCATTTCCTTTTTGCATCTGCTAATGACTTTTTAAGGATAAAATCTTTTTGTAACTCTTGTGAAATTGTATTGTGCTCCACGTCTAGAAATTCCTTTTCATAAAAAACTGATTTGGCCCTGCCAAAAAGAGATTAAGCTACTGCTTCTTTGACTGATTCACAGTGGTTTGATTTGTGAGGTATCGACCTGTGTGTGTTTTCTTTCTAAAAATGTCTGTTTTAAGGGCGTTTCTATCTTTAACTATATTTACATCAAAAATTGCTAGTTTTTGTCTTGTTCTTTTTCCCTTGTGAGTTTAATTGTTGTTGAAACTTTATTTAAATGTTCAGTAAACTCGTCTAACTTTTCATCGCTATGATTCCAGACTGAAAAGACATCGTCAACGTACCTCAGCAACATTTTCGGTTGAAAAGAAGTAGCGCAATAACTTTCTGTTCGAATTCTTTCATAAATATGGTGGCAAGTATTGGTGACATTGCCATTCCCTCATCCTGGAGGAAGATTTTGCCCTAATAATTCAAAATAATTTGACTCGGTACATAATTTAAGCAATTCCATAGTGAAATTTACTGGGATTTTGGTTCTTGGGTTTAAGTTTTAGTAATCGTGAAAGCATTTTTCAATAATTGCTAGTGTTTAATTTACTGGGATATTAGTGAAAATACTTTCATAATGAAAATTAACTAACATGTCCTTGTCTGAAATTTGCATGTCTTATGTGATTTCTACTAAATGCTTTGTATTTGTTACATGGGAATCAGTATTTCCTGACAAAGCAGTAACAAACACAAAGCATTTTGTAGAAATCACAAAAGACATTCAAGTTTCAGACAAGGACTTGTTAGTTACTTTTGATGTTGAAAGTCTTTTCACTAATATCCCCGTCTAGAGTCCATTCAATGCGGCTACGACACATGCATCCGTAGTCACCCTTGGAGGAAACACGGGTGGCCGAGTGCATGACTAGTTCGCAATGCTCACCTTGGAAGCATGCGGTAAACTCTATGGAACTATGGAACTCTATCGAACGGGTGCCCGTGTGGTATTCTAGGGGGAATCGTGCAATTTTTGGTTTCCGTGACATGTTCCCGTCGACACAGATGGCTCTGTAGCCTGCAGCTGTGACGTTACGTGCCCCTGGAAGTAGGTGGGGATGACCTCTCTCCCCCCTCCACTATCGCTAGCCAAGTGCTAGTCAAGCTAGTCGAGTGCGTGCGGTAGTAAGTGGACGCGAGAGTGAAGTTTCCCGTTTTTTCTGTCAGCTTGGAGGCAACGATGCAGAACAAGTAAATTATTGTCAGTTTTCCATTTGTTCGTGAATATAAATGTTGTATTAGTGTACTTTATTTGGTTTTTTGTATCCGTATTTACTAATTTTGTGTTTGTGTAAATTGAAATGTAAAAGTAAAAATTTAAAAAGTCCAAAATAATTTAGGTTAGTTAGGTGTAAGAACTTTATATTTATATACAAGTAGGGTTCAATAGATAACGGAATGTTTCCTTACCTCCCGAAATTTAGTGTAGTTTTAAACACTAGAAGCGATAGGTAAAGTTCAAATAAATCAATAACGAGTTTTTCACGCACGTGAGGGAAGTGAATTTCCACATAAAAACTTTTAAAACTCAAAATAAGTGTAAAAATATACATTTATTAAAATTTTTATTGAAAACTAAAAATAATGATTTTTGGCTGTTCTGATGCTCCTGGTTTCATTTACCTGCAATGCTGGGAATACAATTTTGCACAATATAAGGATAGGAGAAGGTCCAGTCAGGCTTGAAAGTAGGCATGAGGTTGCTGGGGATGACAAAAGTACACCAACAAATGAATAACAAGTATTTCTAATGTAAAACCCCTATAAGACAACGTACCGTGTTTAGTCCATACACATTTTCTTTAATAACTCAGTAAATATTTATGCTAGAATGACAAGAGAGGGCTGAAAACTTAATTTAAGTGAAACTCAATGTGATTTTTTACTTCTATGTTAAGATATCACTTTCTACTGGATTAGCAACGCCCTTCATTTATCTGCTTTAATTGCACATAAAAAAAGAGAGAGAAAGATGGAGAGGGAGAAAGAGGGATAGAGGGGTTATTCGTAAAGTTCAGAATAAGGACATTGGCTCAAATGCATTTTATTTAACTGCTCACGCAGGATGTGGCAAAACATTCACGCAAACAGCCATTATTTGTAGGTGCCGCTTTGGCTTTATGTAGAGTTATTTTTGGTTAAATTACGACCTCTGGGGGATCCGTAGTCAACATTATTTTCACCAAAAACTAAGAAATAAGTAATACATAACCAGTAGTAAATCAGAAGCACGTAACAGGCTACAACCCTTTCTGAGGAACAAAATGAAAGACAAATTATCTTTGATTAGTTTGCTTGCTTGGTTCACGAAATCGGAACTGTTTGTTAAGACAAGGATTTTCGGTTATTTAGTCTATAACTTATCTATATTTGTCTTAGTATAAATACAACGACCATTATGGCCCTTAAAAATATTCTAATATACTTAATTTCTATGAAAAGTATTTCACTTTAGAAATTCCTTAAACAATTATAAACGGGATTGAAAAATTTACCCATCCAGTGACCAGGAATATATCAGTAATAACATTTTATTAAATTTTAAAACGGAAAGAGTGCTAAAATTTAGCGAAACACTAAACTAGATTATTTATTTCATAATTAGTTTGAACTAGTTGGCAAGGGAGCATTTGGAGATTCCTTTCCAAATAACTTCTGCAAAAATCTATAATTTACAAAACTTGTTTTAATGCCTTCTAATATGTCTAATATATGTCTATAACTAAAACTATATGATACCCACGTTGCAGCAAACCTGCGTACTCAACGAATCTCCAAAGCATATATATATGTGTCTCACTACTACATAAAGCTACTAACTAAGTTTCATAAAATTGTATTCATACATAAGTGATATATATTTTTTTATTTTCCACAAGAATAACATGGGCGGAGTACGCAGGTTTGCTGTAACGAGGAAGCTAATACAATGTGTTTTATGTAATTATTAATATAACTCCATACCAAGTTTTATTATTTTAGTTCATCACTAAAGTCAATATCGAAATTTATATATATATATATAAATTTCGATATTTAAGCCTAAAGTCTTGAAGGGTTGGCTTCAAGAAACAAATAACATTGGTTTTTAACGTTTAAATTATATAAATAAATAAGATTACAAATATAAAAGATACAGTAGTAACTTAAAAAAGGATTCTAAAATATCTTCAGACATTAGTTAAGAAAATATAGCAAATAGAGCAATGGCTATGACAGGTTTAGTTGAAACAATATGTTATTGCTGAACACTTTTTTAAGTGATTCTTTGACGGATAAATATGTTACTTTTCAAAAATTTTATCCACAGCTTTTCGATGTTTTCTGTAAAATTATTAGACTGCATGTTATGAAAATCTACGTCAAGATTAGGATGAGATTTTAAACCTTAGCTGTAAACGTTTATATCCCCCATTTAATTCAGATTTAGTAGATAGATTTCATTTTGAAAACAGGCGGACGAGGTAGTTGGTAAAAATAATCTGAAGAACCTATAGCCTTTTTTTTGGGGGTAAAAAATCTAATTTTAAGTGTTCGGCCCGAAAAAGGGGAAAATTTGCTCTAAATTTGTTAGTATAAAACAATACGAGCTAACCCATTTGTATCTGAGATATTTACAGGACAAACCCCGCGTGAAACCGGGGTTCTAACGGATGGTTTGTAATAAATAGATTCAAATATTTAAGTGGCATTTTAATTTACATAACCCGTGTCACACCAGACACACCAGACGGAATCCCAGACAAACTCCAATGTTTTGTAAAAATAAATATGCCCCCATCCTTGAAGCAATTAATCTAAATAATCCAATTTTGCCTTTTAAATCTTGTTATAAAATTTTGGATATACTTACTCTCAGAATTCTATCATATAAATTAGCAGAGTGATTAGAGTAAATGTAAATATATTTGACTCTAACATTGAAACACGTTGTTTTTCATAATATGGCTTAGTATAGTAATCTCTTCTACTCCCACACATACTTGTTCACCTGACTAAATAAACTAATAATGCACAAAACGACCTAAAAACCATTGCATATTCATAGAACCAACCGTAGCATAACTTAGTTTTTACAAAAAATTGGGGTAGTTGTTCAACCACGATATTTGATTTTGATTTAGTCTTAAGAAATTAAAACTTGCTCTTGTAACATCCCTGAGCTGCGCGCACACTCGTTTTTACTTTCTCCTCCTGTACAAAGTGTTGTGAGTTGTCTCCCCCTTGTAGTAAGTTTTCAATGTACTCGAAGTTTTAGATTTAGTTTTTTAATCAACTAAACGATTTACTTTCCTCCAGTATCATTTTAAGATTATAATAAAGAATGAATTATGTATACTTAAAAAAATAAATTGTATATAATTTTGTTTTACCTTTGAGAATTGGAAAAGCATTGAAAACATATACGGATTAGAATTTGTCCAAATGATTTGCATAGTTTACAATTACATTTTGTTACGGTAAACACTGGCTAAAAGCGATGATAAAGAGTCACGCATTGGTACTTCTTTTGGATTAATAAATTTATATATTTTTCGTCAATTTAATGATGATGATCCATATTAATCTAAGTAGCCTAATATTTAAGATATCTTCTATTTCTGGTTAGTTAAATCATTTACATTTTTTAATATTGCTTTCATAAAATACTGAGGGCTAAGGATCGGTTGTTCAAAATTATTATTTCAACCAAAACTAATATCATATATTAAGCTTACTCCTAGGAGTATGCTTAATCTATGCTAATATCTACTTGTATTTACAGCTATAATATGTTGTATGGCAAGGGATTTTTTTAAGTGACTCACAATATAAAAATCGTAATCTGACAAAAATATAAGTTGCGAATTGTGGATGTAATTAGTTTTAAATTGGTAACGACCTAAACATATAAAATGTGTGGCATAAGTTATACTTTGTGTTTGCACATTTTTATGTCTGTATTTTCAGAAATTAATGAAAGGATAAACTGGACTCAGTCACGTAGCTTCGTGACTTAAATTGCATCACAAATTTACCGCTTTGCCGCGAAGTAATTCCATTACATATACGCTGCGGAGAATAGAATATGAATATGGTGTTCCAAAGATTTGCATATGCCATTGGACTTATACTATTACGCTATATTTATTATCCTAATTACTGAGTTGCTAAAATGTATTAGTGTAAGTAAAAGATAAGGCATAACTCGTATATGTGTAAAAAACAAAGATACAGAACGTCTAATGTCAGAACGTGCTTTAAACTTATGCATTTTAATTAAGTTGATTTAATCTTGGTGTTTAAATGTTTTTCAAATAAGTGTATTACCGAAATTATTGGAAACAAAATAATAAATAAAATTTGTCATTAAAACGGATTCATATTTTGTAAAGCTAGGATTTAAAGACCTTAATGGATTTTAACCCTTGAAAAGTTAAGTAAAGGGGGTCAACGCGTAGACTTTCAGAAACCCCTTATACATTACATAATTCTTTAGGATTCCGCCGCAATGAACTTCATCATTTTAAAATGAATATTTCTGAAGGATCAGAGCAGATAAAGAAGTATTTCTAAATCCCGCTAGACTTATATTTGTAGATCTTAAATTCACACAGTTGTGCTGGATGATATAGTAAACCCGTTATGTTTAGGGGACATCTACACACCATTACACGCTTTAATTATTCTTATAAAGAGCATGCAAACAGCTGGCATGACACTCGGCCAAACGTATTGAGTAATTATGTCATTTATGGGTCATTCTTTGAGTTTGCGAGTTTTATATTAATTTTGAGAGAAGTCATTAACAAATAAATAGTTTGACGTATACCCAACACATACACGACATGTCTGTTTTTAAAGCTTCATAGTAGTGCTACAGATACTTACTTTCATTTGCAATATTTAATGTAATTAGATTCACAACATATGTAATTGTTGACATTTGTATTACTAAACGAGAAATACCAATCAGTGTTAATGAACCAGTAGTAATTTTAGCCTCTTCAAAATGTTAGCAAATTTTATCATTATCAATAGGAAGAACGAGCAAACACATTATTTGCATTAATATTATTTATCTTCAAAATAAATAGATTTAAATTATATGACTGATTATTCAATCTCATTAATCTGACTTTGAATGATTACATATATTTCTTACATTGTAACTAAACTAATTTTTACTTTCTTTTCACCAATGTTTGACTCACGTATTTTATGAAAAATATATGTACATATTTTATTTAGAGTTAAAACTACCTAAAATTACCCAAAATTCAATATCCTACAGTTAGCGTTTAAGGGATTATATATTTCAATAGCTGACAATAACAGAGCTTAACAAAGTGAACTAAAGTGGTTAATTAATGGATATTCAATGGAAGCTCTATCAAAAGGATTTACAAGTTTACTGTTCGTTGTCCTAAATTGATATAAAGGTTAAATTTAGTTTATTTGAAAAACTGTTGGAATTATGATATGATTTATTGTTGTTCCGTTTAATTTAGCCTCCTGACGTCGTAAATACAAACGGTAATATCACTCAGTATTACTAATTTGTCTAGGGCGACGCTTAGCACAATTAATTGAAAATCGTAAGATTAAAAGTAAATTCTAAACTTAAAAATTAGTCAGGTAAAAGGCCAGACTATCTGGATAGGATTTATACATCCCAATCTTCCAGATCTTAGAAAATTCACCGGGAAGAAAATAAAATCTGGAAGAGCGAATTCGACAAGTAATTGGCGAATTCGTTACATTCCGTTGGTGATGCTTCAGAACGTCATGGGCGGATTCCATCTCAGACTCAACAATATGTGTAAAACCAAGGACGCCACCTTACTGACACATATTCAAAAATTATAGTTTTTAAGTAAAATAATTAATATCCATTCATCCTAAAAACAAATTAAAGTTAAACTTAAAGTTAAATTAAGTTAAACAAATTAAATTATTTGTATAAATATATTTTTGGTGATTTTTCTATATTTTCCGTTTTACTGCCTCACCCTGTATTAAATTAAACGTTGCACAAAGTGTTTATGTATTCTTTACACTAATTAACCAAAGCTTTTTTTAAATAAACTTACTGAGCTAAAGGCATGCGCATCGCCAATTTACTAACGAATTATGTTTAAATAATATTTTTGGGTAAACACGATTGTCTAACGGTACATACACACATATAAGCAGTCGTAATATGGACGTTTATGATTTATTTGTTTGCAAGTAAACGGTTGCTATTGAGATTGTCTACTGAGAGAGTTTGCAATATGAAGATCAAAGTGAAACCAACCGAGCAGTTCGCTGGATGTACGGGAAAATAAAAAAGATACGTCCTTTATTTTCAACTTGGTTACCTGAAAACCATAATAAAATTGGTGTTTAGTTCAAAGACACGTTTTAAGAAATCTTTGACATCCAATTACAAAGGATTTAATTTTATTAGTTAAACAATTTGTATAAAAATGCACCAACAAGATGACATATTATTTCGTAGTTCTCAAACAAGCTTTTTCAAAATGCATTTTACTAGATTGAGCGTCAGCAACACTTATATCCTTGTTTAAAGGGATTTTCCATATTAAGAGAAGAAAATTACACTTTAAAATCCAATTTCATGTCAGTTTGACTAGTGATATCTCATATGTGTTTTGTCGGGTTTCTAAAGAATATCAAAGTTTAAAACTATAGCTTGTTATTAGGACTTTGCATGAGTAGGAATATTTTCCAGCATTTCCCTTTTGTTGTACAAACACCATAAGTACTGTTGAAGTTTTGTTTGTATAATAATCTAAAGAGTTTATTCCAACAACAAGGTGTTTACTTCTATTGCTAGTGCTAGACACCGAAATCGACCATGTTCTTTCTATATATCCTTTCTTACTTGTTCAGCTAATTTTTACAGACTTTATACTGTTTGAAAAGCGGTTATATATTTACCTTTAACAGGTTTTCTTACAATCCTATGGTTATTTTTCAAAACCTAGTGATATTAAAAATCTGGTTAATTAACTGTAATTTCAACATGTTTTAAATACTGAAACCAAAGTTGAAGGGATGTTCTCAAAATGGTTAACTTAACTTTAAACCAGTTAACTGCAAGAAGGTACTTTGTTTATTGAACTAAATCATAAACGTAAACTATTTCGTTTGGCATGGCTTTGATTCTATTAGGACCAAAGTTAGTTCCAAACATAGTTATTCATTTCCATAATCAAATTAATGAGATATCAGTTTAACGGATTGTATCAATGTCTAACAACTTTGACTTTCCTCCATCTCCTGAAACTTGCAACGACAACCTAACCCTTGAGATAATTCATTGCGTAAAGAGCTTTGGTTTATGCAAGTTACCAGATTTGATTGTCCGTACTTACAAAAACTCAAAGTTTATTCTTAAAATAGTCTTAGTATACAAACTCTTGACAACTATTATTTTATTTCAGTAACTTATTTTTCATTACGTTTCTTGTTAAGGGTTTCGTGAAACACTATGCTATGCATTGAAACTATATATAAATGGAACTATATACCAAAGCTAAAAAACACACATTTTGGCAAAACATATATATACAATATAATTTACAATATAAACATGGGTATGCCGTGCCTATTTTTCTGTTTGTCTGGCACGTATGTGTCCAGAGCCTTTGTCTAGATAGTTACTGGATACTCTGTATATTGCTGTTATTTTTTGTGAATCGTAAAAATAACCTACAAGAGTGCCAAAACAGTGATTCTACAGTATTTCCATCTCTTCACGATCCATTATTTATGCTTAAAAAACAAGAGTGTAGTTTATTTACATTGCAGTTTAATAACTGTAATTTAAAAGGCTTTTAGCAAATTTCCCCTATAGTGAAGAAGCTATTATCGTAGTCAGCATGGTAAGACCTAGGCCCGGGACCATGATAACGTTTGAGGTCCCCAGATGTCAAAAACACCATTCGTTCAATGCTTTATATATATGTCCGTAGGCACGATAACTTTCGTAACAATGGTCCGATTTTGATTAAATTTGGTACGAACGTGTAAAGCAGCATTTAAGACTCTAAGTTCGAAAACCAGACAGATCCCTTTATCTGAAAGGGTATTTTACGGGTGTTTTGTACCCTTATAATGGTTTTTTGAGTTTTCTACATATAATTATTTAATAAATCTAATTTTAGTTTAAGCATTGGATTTGGCTTGAAAAAACGAACAATTTGGTGTTTTTCGCGAATTTCCCCTATAGGGAAGAACCTAACTACTATGGACGCCCCCTGAGTGCGTTTCGACCTTTGACCCCTGACGTCACGCCCCCTCCCCCCACCCCGCCCACGCTTCTCCCCCTCCCCTCCCCACCCACCCTCCCCTCCCCACCCCTCCCCACCCCCGCCCCTCAATATCCCCCCTCCCACCCCTCCCCCGCCCCCTCCCCCTCCCCCCCTTCAGTCCTGGCCTCTCATACCACTTTACCTAACCTACATTAGGACCGTGTTGCCAACCTGGGTTTTTTTCTGTGTAGCGCTGCCAACCTATTTTTTTTTCTTGTAATACTAGGTCACGCTAAATTATACTGATTGTTATATGTATATATTTATTACGTCACGCTACTTTCGTTTGCTGCGCTCGGCCCCCTCTCACCCGCTTGTTTACTTATCCGAACATCTTACTTATCCGAACATGATACTTATCCAATCTTGTTACTTGTCCGAACCTGTTACGTATCCGAACATGGTAGTTATCCAGCCAGCCCACTGGACCACCCCCGAGGCGAAACTCAACTCCTTGAGCAAAGCTCGGTCCCCCCCTCCCCACCCCACCCCTCCCCCTCCCCACCCCTCCCCTCCCCCCTCACCACCCCCCTCAGACCCTTCCAATCATTTTACCTAACCTACATTTGGGCAGTGTTGCCAACCTGGGTTTTTTTTTCTGTGTAGTACTGCCAACCTATTTTTTTCTTGTAATACTAGGTCACGCTAAATTATACTGTTTGTTATATGTATAAATTTATTACGTCACGCTGCTTTCATTTGCTACGCTCGGCCCCCTCTCACTGTTTATATATCTGTTAATACCCTTCTTCTGTTAAAATATATGAGTAAAATATGAAGTAGTACCAGGTGTATCAGATCAGACTGAAATAAAATCTATGCATTTATAAAATAAAAGTTGATATTTGTAAGTAGTGATTTCTCTTTACGGTGGAAATCATACACTGTGGATAATTTTATATCCTTATCGGGTTCATCACTCCTGTTTCAACTTGTTTAGATCTGTCACTATTTGTTCAGTAGATATGACCCCTATAGAGCCCTGTAACTTGTTTGCTATGCCAAAGTTTTAACTTGTAATACTATTTCATTATTTGCTTTTTAAAACTAATTTCATCCAAATTGTACCTTGTGTAAGTCATTATTAAACTATGCAGACAAGGGAAAATAAGAAGTAATTAATAACAAACCAAACCCTTATTGATACATTTTGTACTATAACTATTTACATAATTATATCATTCTTAAACAAATTATATTCCTCTACCGATGCCCCGGTACAGTAGAGACATCCTGGCGGCATCTCCGTTTCACAATGTAGCCAACCTACCTTTTGCATAACAAAATCTCTTATTTCACAGTATTTTCGTTATCATTTCAACATAATAAAAAAAAAGAAAAATTAAGTTAAATTTATTAAATTATTTAATTCACCCTGATACTAAAGGTACTAAAAGCTATTTAAACATATGTTAATTTGTATTGGCTGAGTATTTAGATACGGGAGTTGGAATATTTTATTCCATTTCTCTTTCACAATTTTGCAAACTTAACTGTTATTTTTTACCTTAGATAGTGTTTCAAACCTAATTGTTTTTACGCCTTACATTATTAATGTTGCCAACTTAACTTTTTTTGAATTAATCCTTGCCACTGTTGCCAAGCTCTTGATATTATACTGTGATTCATCTGTTGCAAACCTAGCATTTTTACTCTTTGTTATTGCCAACTCTTTTCGTACTTGTTGTTGTCAACCTAAATGTAAAATTTTATTTCTCAAAGTCTTTCTGTACTTTTTTGCCAGCGGAATAGCCAACATAACTTTCTGAGCATTCTCTTTTACACTTTTCCTATCCTAAATTTATTCTTTGCAGTGTTTGCCAACCTTAGTATTTTGCGTTCTTTCTTTTACAAAGTTGCTAACCTAGAGTTTGTATTTTTTCGTTCTTAATGTTACATATATAATTTCTAACCTTTTCAATTATATTACTAACATAATGTCTCGATCTTTACCAAGCAGTGTTGCCAACCTAACTTTTTGAAATTTTGTTTCGCAGGGTTACTAATTTATATTTGTATTTCCGTGTTACAGAGTTTCCTACCGAACTACTGAATCACTCACTGTGTCGCCAACCTAAATTTATAACATTTTATTTCGCAGAGCTGCCAACCTACCTTTATGTAACTTTGGGGTAGTGTTTCCAACATATTAAAGGCATTGGTGAATGTTTAATTTACATAGTTGCTAACTTGAATGTTGGCATTTCCTTTTTAGTTAATGGGTTTCAAACCTTGTTTTTACTCTTTTGTTATCAACTTAACATTTTGCAATCTTTCTTTGCCAGTGTTGCCAAGTTAAATCTTAATATCTTAGGTCATACTGTTCCCAAGCTAACTTTTCCCTGCTTGTTGCTTACTATTTGCATTTAAATAAATCTTTAGTAGAATTGTCAACTTTCATATTTCGCAGTATTGTCATACAAAAATTTTTCTTTCACAAAGTTGCCAACTCAACTGTTTGTATTTTATTTTAAGGGGGTTCAAATTTGATTTTTGTATCTTTCATTCTCAAAAATGCCAACTTTACATTTGCAATTTGTCATTGCCAATGTTGCCACACTAACTTTTTTTCCTGCTTGCTGATGTCAACCTTACTTTTATCCTACTTGTTGTTGCCAACCTAAATGTTGAATTGTTATACCGCAGTGTCTTTCTGTATTTTTTCGTGACCGTAACGGAATTGCAAACATAACTTTCTGAATATTCTCTTTCACATGTTTACTAACATAACTTTATTTTGTGTAATGTTTGCCAACCTATGTATTTTGTGATCTTTCTTTCACAAAGTTGCGAACCAGAATTTTTGAAATTCTGTTTTGTAGGGTTGATAACCTAATTTTTTTTTCGTTTTTTTTGCATGGTTTCCTATCTAACTTCTGAATCATTTGCTGTGTCGCCAACCTAACTTTCTAAAATCTTCTTTCTCAGAGTTGCCTACCTACCTGTTTGTAGGTGTACATTTTGGTGTAGTGTTTCCAATCTTTTAATAATTTATTTGCAGTGTATTTCTGTACTTTTTTGTTCAAATAATTGTCAACAAAACCTTAACTACATCATCTTCTCACTTTTATTTTTTGCAGTGGTTACTAAGTACTTTGTGTTCTTTCTTTCTCAATGTGGTCAACCTAGATGTTGTATATTTTCGTTATTAATGCTGCCAATAAAATTTCTGATTTGTTGTCCTAATGTTGCAAACATAACGTCTTAATCTGTCTTCCATACTGTTGCCAACTTAACTTTTTTCCTACATGTTGTTGCCAGCCTAAAGGCTGTGTTTTGATTTCGCGGTGTATTTCTGTAGTTTTTCGTTCAAGGAATTTTCAACAAAACCTTAACTACATCATCTTCTCACTTTTATTTTTTGCAGTGGTTACCAACCTAAGTACTTTGTGTTCTTTCTTTCTCAAAGTGGTCAACCTAGATGTTGTGTATTTTTGTTTTTAATGCTGCCAATACAATTTCTGATTTGTAGTCCTAATGTTTCAAACATAACGTCTGTCTTCCATAGTGTCGCCAACTTAACTTTTTGACATTTTGTTTCGAAGGTTGCTACCTAACTTTTTGAATTTCGGTTTTTGTTCAGAGTTTCCGACTTAACTTCTGGATCTTTCACAGTGTCACCAACCTTACGTTGTGAAATTTTCTTTTGCAGAGTTGCCAACCTATCTTTTTGTTACTTTAGTGTAGTTTTTACAACCTTCTAATATTGGTTACAGTCATTGGCAAACTACTTTTTACATATTTCTTTCGCAGAGTTGGCAGTTTAACATTTATTTTGAACTTGTCATTTCTACTTCTTGATAATGATCATTACTTCCAGATTGGCAAATTATTATTTATATTACGCAATTAATACGATTTTAACATACATTTAGTAGTTTGGGCATGTGTATTTATTGAATGAGAGTATTTTAGGGTAAATGTCTTATAATCTATTCTTATATTTTCCCATCAGTTAGCTATCTTTCTGGTTGTGAACAGATATTTTTTGGGTAGTGAATATTTGTCTTTTTATATGTTTTTCCTACCAGCTTAACGTTTTTATTTTCACAGCAGCAGGACTTTAACTTTCGGGTTCAAATACTAACTGAAACCTATAACGAGTTATTTTTGTTCTGAAATAATATTTTAGAAATATTTTAAAAACTATTTTTAATAGTAAGTTTTATAATTTCTACAATTAGTTTAGTTTTTTGTTTACAAACTTTGTAAAATTTCATTGCAAATTAGATTGTTGCGTTTAGGTTCGGAAAGCTACTTAACGGTCTTTGTTTTCTATCGAACTTCTAGGCTATCTAATCTGACTTTATTTTGCTGATGTTAAACATTTTATGAAAGAGTTTAACACTTAAATGAGATTTACCTGAAATATAACATTTTAATGCAAGACATATACAATTTATAATACCGAAGGTATAGTTTTCATAAATAAATATTTTTTTGTAAGCTTATTTTTTTTTTTATAAATGACATTGGAAATTTGATTTTAAGCGCATTTTAAGGTAGAATTTGATATTTCCAAGTGAGATACCATTCGTAACCTCACAGATCGTGTTCTCATTGGGCTTATTTTAAATTTGTTGATAACTTAGTAAACCTAAAGCCGGATTTACTTAAACAAGTATTTAGAGTCTTGTGACAAAACTATCTTATGCATTAACTTACAGGTAAAATACATTTCCAGTCGTAAACTTTAATTAACGTGTATTTACTATAGCCTTTTATTTTTAAGGTTTGATATATTGCCTTGTATATTTGTATTTACATGTTGAACTTGTCATTTAATTCTCAGATATGGTTCCATGAGTTATATTAGTAGATTCTTATTTGACTGATCGTAAAAACATATGATACAGAGAATTATTAGTGGTAGATATTAACTTGAATTATTAACATGTGTCAGATTCATCAAAATCGATAAAAGTTACCCTTCAGATATAAAACGTACGCTAATATTTGTTCAAACAATTGAATTTATGATAACCTGGTATATCAAAACGACTAAAATCAAACACAATCCCCTTAAATCTAAAACAAAGTATAATTATTTTAAAAGTTGTACTGTCGAAACAGAACCAGGTGCTTCAGATCAGCCAAAAATATAAACATTGGACTCAGTTTATTTTATTGTTTTTACAACAAAGTACTTGGAGTGTTGATAGTTAAATATTCGCCCCTAGTAAATAATTGACTTTGTATCCAGCCCTATTTGAATATCCGTATTTCCCTTGTTGTAATAAACGGGTTTTCCATTCAAATTCCAAACACCAAAAATTTAATGTAAGAAATAATCATCATCATTTATAAACGAGTCTCCGAAAGCTAACTTGTTCTATTCTCATTTCGTATTAAACAACATGAAATTTGATTGCAACATATTTTGTTGATGAAGTATAAAGATTCGCCTTAATTACAGATGTGCAGGGCCGTTGCTAATTTTATTTTATACTTAAACTTCACATATTTACAAATGAACATTTTAGTTTATAAACTAAACATAATATTTACAACAAAGTATCTATTTGAATAGAAAATAACCAGGTACATAAGAACAGCAAAAATATAAAACTTGGACAACATATCTTATATAAATTGCTACTTAAGGCAATGTATTATTATTTTTACTAATACAGTCTTAGGGTCATTAGTAAAAACTTAACTAACCGATTGAACTGTCTTTTGGTTGACTTTCTATATTGTTTAATGACCTACGTAAATGGAATCAATATAATGGATTCAATTTAATATAAATGTTTCATTTACCAAGAGTCAACACATATATATTTTAGTTCTTGGGCCCCGGAAACAAATTCCACGATGTAAGCGTCGGGGCCATACTTGGCCAACTCGTTGGTCATCTGGGAGGGCCCAAGAACTACGCCTATGTCATTCGGATCGGCCCGAATGAATTCAAGACTGTGTGTAAAGTCCATGGAATAACGATGAACTACAGGACCGCGGCATCGTATGTTTCGACACCTTGAAGAAGATGCTACTTCATGACGCCCCGGCCACTGTAGTGCCCATCCCCCACAAGATCGCCCGCCCCCAGACAGGAGTTGTTGTGACACGCCCTGAAACAAAAACGTACAGGGTCGTGTACAGTAAACGTTGCCGTGGAGGCGACTTTGACACTTTACCTTTCGGCACAAAACGAGCCCGATTTTGAGATATCGGTTTTGGCAGCAATTTTATCTTTCATTTAAATTAATCCAACTGCCGTTTAGCATGCGCATATGTATATTTATCTTCTGTATCCTTGTTGCTACCAGCTGTTGTGAGATTCCTATAAATAGGGGCAGCGTTTGGTTTCCCGAGTCAGTTCTGCGGAATGTCCCGCACCGTGCGGATCAATTTCCAGCTCCTGCAGGCCATAGTCAAGTTGAAGCCTAGTCCACGTCTGTCGTTGCTACGTGTAGCTGACGAGAGTTTGGTTACCGCTATTTGCGAGTGCTTTTTGAACATGTTAAACGCCAACATACCTCTTACTTCTGAGGTGAGACGGAAACTCGAAAGATTCAAGCAAACTATTCGTTCCGTAGCGTCTTCGAAAGGCTCGTGGAAATCTAAACGAGCATTGTTGGTGAAACACAGTGAAGTACTGGTCCCTCTAGTTATTGCTACGGCCCTGGAGTATTTCAAGGATGAATCACGCTAAGAAGATGGTGTTGATTTCACCCGACGTCTTGCAACGGTTGAACGCTGCTACACCGAAAAACGAAACGTTGAACGTTCTGGAAGAGGATATGAATAAAGTGCTTCACGCTTCGGACCTTGAAGACCAGGCTAAATGGGCGCAGTACCAGCAGATGCTTCAACGGAGACAGTATTTTCACGATGAAATGCGCAAACCCATGGAAATTCCTATTGTAGAAGCATCATACAGCGGCACCCGAAACTTTAGAGACGATATCTTACGCACGATTCCCAAGGCGTTTAAAACAAAAGGAGAACTCCTTTTTGAACGGCTTTGTGACAACGAACTAATTTCATGGGACAGAAACGGTACCGTCAGTATAAATGGAGCCGCAATCCCCAACTCGAACATTGTCGATCTGGTCTGCGATGTGGTAAGGTGCAAGAAGACAGCTGCCGGCCCTGTCGGTTGGGAGCCGTTTTTGGAAGCTCTACGCCAGATTAACGTTCCTCAAGAATTCATCGGCAACCCTCAGCGCAGACATCAGCAAGCCGGACCCTCCTCGCCGAGACGACCATTTCCTTCACCGCGACCAGCATTTCCTACACTCACCGCTAGAAGGCGGAAAACAATTACACCACCACTCCCAGACAGAAGAAGAAGATTAGTGTCTAAGGCGTGGGCTCGTATGCACCCGCAACAACCATGAACAAGACTCTGGAAAAAATATACTACGACCTGGCAAGTTCTGCTTGCTACGCAGGAAGCCACCCTCTTATTACAACAACCAAAAATAAAATTAGGACCCGAAAAACTAAAGATTGGCTTCTCACTCAGGACCCCTACACACTGCATACGCAAAAAAGAAGAAATTTTGCCAGAAACAGGTATATCGTCAGTAATATCGACGATTTATGGCAAGTGGATTTGGCCATTTTTAAAAACATTTCCAAATACAACGACGGCGTCAAGTATCTGCTTGTGGTGGTGGACGTTTTCTCAAAATACGGTTGGTTGAAAAACAAGACTGCTAAAACGGTTAATGAGGCTTTTGAGTCTATTTTAAAAACCGATGGACGAAAACCACGCGATATCCAGTGTGACAAAGGTAGAGAGTTTGTTTCCGTGGCCTCTGCAAAGTTTTTTAAGCAGCGTGGAATACATTTTTACACGACCCGCAATCCCGATACCAAAGCTGCAGTGGTGGAGCGGTTTATAAAAACTATAAAATCAAGATTGTGGCGATACTTTACTCACAAAAACACTTTACGCTATGTGGACATTATTCAAGACTTGGTACGGGCCTACAATAATACAGTGCATTCGACAATCAAGATGGCACCAGCTGACGTCAATGACGAAAACGTTCTGCGAGTCTGGAAGACGCTCTATTCCAAGAAGGAAACGTATATCGCCCCCAAACTCGATGTCGGTGACACAGTGCGTATAGCAAAGGAGAAGAAACATTTTGCCAAAGGATACGAAAGCAACTGGACAGAGGAAATCTTTAAAGTAATACGCGTCATAAGGCATCCAATTCCAGTGTACCACGTTCAAGACCTGGTCGGAGAAGTTATTGACGGGGCCTTTTACGAGGCGGAACTTCAAAAAGTAATAGTTCCGAAGAACAAGGCTTACAAAATTGAGAAAATACTGGAAATGAAAGGTGGGGGAAAAGGGAGGAAGGTGTTAGTCAAGTGGAAAGGTTACCCTGCAAAGTTCAACTCCTGGATTCCCGCGTCTAGCCTTTTGGATTTAACCCAGTGAATCCTGGTGCCGCTGTCAGTCTGGTCCGAGACACCGTCGAGTGAACATGGCTGGTGTTGGTGGTATGTTTGGTGCTGCAGGCCGCGCTCCTATGCCTATATCTGGTGGTACTATAAAAACCGAGGCTCAGTCTTTGCCCAAGCGTCGCAGCGTGAAAAACAGTCCCGACTCTTCGTCAGCTGTTAAGAAGCGGAAAGCAGTACAGAAACCAAAAGGTCGGAAGAAAGTAGAAAACTCACGTAAGAAGCTAATACGGAAGAAGAAGAAGAAGAATTCAAAAAGGAACTATCCCTCCGACATTTTTTCATAATGGCCTATGTGCATAACCTCTCTGCCGATTGTTCTAAAACCGAATTGGATTTGTTTTCTCTACCACCCACTCAGACCAGCATCGAAGGAGGTCAGTGGGTCCAATACAAACCTCTGTCCTCACTCACTGACGAATCCCCCATCGAGTTTGTCGTGCCTGGCCACGGTGACGAATATTTGGACTTGTCTCAAACCTTGATTGCTGTGAAAGTGAGAATTTTGCAAGAGGACGGTAATGTTTTGGACGCAACCTGCGATAAAGTTGGACCTGTAAACTATTTTCTGCATTCGCTGTTTAGCCAGGTGGAGGTATACTTTAACCAAAAACTAGTATCGGCAAATGGAAACACTTACCCTTACCGAGCGTACATTGAAACTCTTTTGAATTACGATGATGCCGCTAAAGAAACCCACCAATCATCAGCCCTTTGGGTGAGTGATACAGCTGGTCAAATGGACAAAACTGAAGATGAAAACGACGGACTGAAGAAAAGACGAAGTTACTTTGCCAATAGCCACCCTGTGGACATGATGGGATATATACACGCTGACGTATTCCACCAAGGAAAGTATCTGCTGAACGGAGTCGAGGTTAAAGTTAAATTTACGAGATCCCGCGATAACTTTAGTCTAATATCCAAGTCTGGGTTCGTGATCAACGTGATGGAAGCCAGCCTGATGGTGAGAAGAGTGAAGATTAACCCCACACTGTTGATTGAACACGCCAAAAAGCTAGAGACGTGCGCTGCAAAGTATCCCATAACGCGCGTGGACGTTAAGGTCTTTACTATTCCAAGTGATGTGCTCGGCAAAACTATAGACAATGTTTACCTGGGACAGTTGCCTAAAAGGATCGTGTTGGGGCTAGTGAGTAACAACGCTTATAACGGCAGTTTTAAGCACAACCCTTTTAATTTTGCCCACTACAACGTAAACTTTCTGGCCCTCTACGTTGACGGACAGCAAGTACCTGCTAAAGCGCTTCAGCCAGACTTTACAAATCATCAGTTATACATCGGTTGCTACAACACGTTATTTTCCGGATGTGGTATTCACAACAAAAACCACGGAAACGGAATTTCACGAAGCATGTACCCCAACGGCTATTGTCTGTACGCGTTCGATTTGACATCGGATTTGGCAGCCGCTGCGCCCCATTGGAACCTGGTCAGAAGAGGCAGTCTTCGCATAGAAATCAATTTTGGTGTCGCCCTCACGGAAGCGGTCAACTGCATCGTCTTTGGAGAGTTTTGCAACATCATCGAAGTGGACACGTGTAGAAACGTCACAGTTGACTATAACTAACCTCTATTGAAACCAACGGTGTAATAACTGGGACAGTTTTCGAACAAGATTTTGTTTTGTTTAAATAAAAGAAAATATTTGTTGTTGTTGGAGTGTAAATATGTTTAGTCCGGTTTTCAAAGTGTTGTTTTTATTTAACAAAGAAAAATTAAAAATAACATGGTAAAACTATCATGAATTTAATATGATAATGAAACGTATACAATTAGTGTGTGTGTGTGTGTGTGTGTGTGTGTGTGTGTGTGTGTGTGTGTGTGTGTGTGTGTGTGTGTGTGTGTGTAAAAGGCGTATATATATAAGAGGATTTGATTTAAAATATACGTACTTGTGTCTGTATTTGAAACGTTGTTATTATTATTAATCCTTGTCCCTGTCCAGTTTTTGAAAATATAATATTAGAAAGATAGTTGGTTGTAGTTGGAGGAGGAGGAGAACGGGTGGGGAGGGGGCAATAGTGGTGGGGAGAGGTATTGGAAAGGAGTTAGTGGTAGGGAGGTAGTAGTGGGGATAGAACGAGCCGCTGTCTAGCCCGGCAGGCCTCATTCTCATTCTAACCTCAGGTGGTGCCAGTCACTTCGGGCGGAACATGGAACTGTTTGTTGATTTTCAAGGCTTTAAAAACCCAAACAACGAATTCGTAGTTAAGGAATTTGCAGTTGCCACGTCGGACGGAACCACCATTCAACATTGGACAGTGAAATCTCCGTGCCCATACACCACTTTGGACGCCAAAACCAAGAAACAGTGTACGTGGACGACCAATCACTATCACGGGCTACGCTGGCAGGACGGTGACACAACCATTCAAGCGCTACACAGACAGTTGTACTCCATTCTGTATTCTTCGGTAGTGTACGTAAAGGGACTGGAAAAAGCAAACTATATTAAAGAATTTTTCAGATCGTGTCTAGTGATCGAACTGGAAGCCTACCCTTCTTTAAAGGTGCTGACGACATCGAATGTGTATTGTTTTTTCACGGAAAATCAAAAAAGATGTGCGCATTGAATAACGTGTTGAAACTGGTTCAATACCACAACCAATAAAAAAGAAGTATATCGGAGGGAAATATTCCCTGCATCTGGGACTTTTTTTGTCCCCACACCATTCCCCCACTCTCCTATAGATCCCTCCAACCACCCCACCCCCACCACTACCAAAAGTAAATTATCTAGTTGAGATTCAGTCAGTTCCACGCCACCTGGACGAGAGGCAGCAGTTACGGGGAGATAAAATCAATCGACAATGGACACTGCCGATTTGAAAGTACACTTGAACAGTTGTTACGTGCCGCAATATACCAGGATCAGCGATCTCAGCCCGCTGATCCCCTACAAGATCATCCAGTTTGGAAAAGCGCAAACACGTTTCGGTGAAACAATCCGCACCACCGTCGTTGAAGGTATAACCGGCGATGACCTACTCTTGAACGTCTACCTCCCACACAGGTTCCTCGCCATCCTCTCGGACGCCGCCATCGAGAGCTACAACAAAGGAGAGGGCGACAGACTGTCTCTGGTATACCGGGGAATCGGAAAAGGAATTAAATTTGTTTGATTTTTCACTTAATTACTGTTTTTGTAAATAGTAGACCAATTAAATGCATCAATAAAGTTTGGTTTGTAATTTATTACTTATTATTTTCCCTTGTTTGCATAGTTTAGTATTGGACTTACATAAGGTACAATTTAGATGAAATTAGTTGAAGCATATAATGAAACAGTATTACAAGTGAAAAAGGTTTGGCATAGAAAATAAGTTATAGAGCTCTATAGGGGTCATATCTACTGAACAAGTAGTGACAGGTCTGGACAAGTTGAAACAGGAGTGATGAACCCGATAAGGATATAAAATTATTCACAGTGTATGATTTCCACCGTAAAGAGAAATCACTACTTACAAATATCAACTTTTATTTTATAAATGCATAGATTTTATTTCAGTCTGATCTGATACACCTGGTACTACTTCATATTTTACTAATATATTTTAACAGAATAAGGGTATTAAAAGATATATAAACAGTGTGAGGGGGCCAAGCGTAGAAAATGAAAGTAGTGTGACGTAATATATTTATACATATAACAAACAGTATAACTTAGGGTGAAGTAATCTTTCAAACAAAAAGAAAAATAGGTTGGCATTACTACACAGAAAAAAAACCAGGTTGGCAACACTGCCCAAATGTAGGTTAGGTAAAATGATTGGAAGGGTCGTGAGGGGAGGGGTTGGTGAGGGGGGGGGGGGTGAGGGGGGGAGGGGGGGAGGGGGGGAGGAGGGGGAGGGGGACCGAGCTTTGCTCAAGGAGTTGAGTTTCGCCTCGGGGGGTGGTCCAGTGGGCTGGCTGGATAACTACCATGTTCGGATACGTAACAGGTTCGGACAAGTAACAAGATTGGATAAGTCACATGTTCGGATAAGCAAACAAGCGGGTGAGAGGGGGCCGAGCGCAGCAAACGAAAGTAGCGTGACGTAATAATTATATACATATAACAATCAGTATAACTTAGGGTGAAGTAATCTTTCAAACAAAAAAAAGATAGGTTGGCAGTACTACACAGAAAAAAAACCAGGTTGGCAACACTGTCCAAATGTAGGTTAGGTAAAATGATTGGAAGGGTCGTGAGGGGAGGGGGTGGGGTAGGGGGTGGTGAGGGGGGAGGGGAGGGGTGGGGAGGGGGAGGGAGAGGGGTGGGGAGGGGAGGGGGGACCGAGCTTTGCTCAAGGAGTTGAGTTTCGGCTTGGGGGGTGGTCCAGTGGGCTGGCTGGATAACTACCATGTTCGGATACGTAACAGGTTCGGACAAGTAACAAGATTGGATAAGTCACCTGTTCGGATAAGTAAACAAGCGGGTGAGAGGGGGCCGAGCGCAGCAAACGAAAGTAGCGTGACGTAATAAATATATACATATAGCAATCAGTATAATTTAGCGTGACCTAGTATTACAAGACAAAAAAAATAGGTTGGCAGCGCTACACAGAAAAAAACCCAGGTTGGCAACACGGTCCTAATGTAGGTTAGGTAAAGTGGTATGAGAGGCCAGGACTGAAGGGGGGGAGGGGGAGGGGGCGGGGAGGGGGAGGGTGGGTGGGGAGGGGGAGGGGAGGGGGAGAAGCGTGGGCGGGGTGGGGGGGGGCGTGACGTCAGGGGTCAAAGGTCGAAACGCACTCAGGGGGCGTCCATAGTAGTAACCTATTACCGTGGGTCTCATGGTAAGACATAAGCCCGAGACCATGATAGCTTTTTGATTTCAGGTCCCCATATGCCAAAAACACTATTCGTACAAATTTATATATATATATGTGTGTGTGTGTGTGTGTGTGTGTGTGTGTGTGTGTGTGTGTGTGTGTGTGTGTGTGTGTGTGTGTGTGTGTGTGTGTGTGTGTGTGTGTGTGTGTGTGTGTGTGTGTGTGTGTGTGTGTGTGTGTGTGCGCGCGCGTGTGTGTGTGTGTGTGTGTGTGTGTGTGTGGGTGTATGTGTTTGTGTGTGTCCGAGAATGCGATAACTTGAGTAAAAAACGTCCGATTTCGATGAAATTTGGCTCAAATGTGTAGAGTGGCTTTCATGACTTTAAGTTCGAAAACAAGAAAAATCGAAATATGGGAAAGGGGGTTTATGGGGTTTCAACATTTTACAAAAATAAGTTTTTCGGACTATTCATCCTGAAACTTTTAAAACACACAATTTTCGTTTCAACCATTTTATAGAGCTTAAAAAACAAACAATATAGTGTAGCAAACCTGCGTACTCAGCCCCCATGTTATTCTTATGGAGAATAAGTGAAATGGAAAGACTCCCTTAATTATGAACATAAATGAATAAAACTTGGTATGTGGCTTCACCTTGTTGAGTTATATTGATACTTGCACAAAAACCAATTTTAAAAATGTAATGTTTCTTGTTGCAGAAAACCTGCTTACCCAGCCCCCATGTTATTCTTATGGAGAATAATTAAAATGTCATACAGAGCTTATTTATGATTGAATATTGATGAAACTTGGTATGTGGCTTCGTCTAATTAAATTCTATTTATATTTTCATTAAACAAATTGTTTGTGATCCTTGTTTCAGCAAACCTACGTAGTCATCACCAATGTTATTCTTATGGAAAATATTTAAAATCGCTTATATGAGAATATATTTTTATGAAACTTGGTATGCGGCTTTATGTGGTATTAAGACATATATTTTGCATTGGAAATTCGCCGAGTACGCAGATTTGCTGTGACGGGGGTATTATCATTTCTCTCTGTCAATTGGTTACCGAGATATTGAAAGTGCTAAAAACAGTACGTTGTCCAATGTTATTCTTATGGAGAAGAAACATTTTATTTCTCGCTTATTTATAAACGTATCTGGACGAAACTTGGTACATGGCTTCATTTCGTTGTGGTCTATTGATAATTAACCAAAACAAATTTTGCCGATGGTTCCCGTTGCAGCAAACCTGCGTACTCGGCGAATTTGTTATTCTTAAGGAGAATAAGAAAAATGTTATACCTCACTTAATTATGAACATAAGTTAATAGAAATTGGTATGTAGCTTCACCTAGTTGAATTATATTGATATTTGTATAAAAAGCCATAATTTGTGTTCCTTGTTGCAGCAAACCTGCGTACTCAGCCCCCCATGTTATTCTTAAGTAGAATAATTAAAATTTTATAAATTGTTTATTTATAAATGAATACGGATTAAACTTGGTATGTAGCTTCACCTGGTTGTGTTCTGTTGATATTTGCATTAAAACCTAATATTTTCTGTTACTTGTTGCAGCAACCCTGAGTACTCAAACCCCATGTAATTCTTATGGAGAAAAATTTAATTTTAATATACCGCTCATTTTTGAATATGTATAAATGAAATTTGGTAAGGGGCTGTATATAGTATATATATATATATATATATATATATATATATATATATGCCTAATATATATGCATTGTAAATTCGCTTAGTATGCAGGTTTGCTGTAACGGGGGTATTTGTAATTGCTTCTCTTCCCGATTTGAGTTTTTCTTCATAATATGACTGTCTTTTTTATACCAAACCTAATCTGCATAAGCTAGGTCAGTGATATCTTGAACTAGTTGTAAAATAAACTATTGTTTAGCCAATTTTTAATGTCCAGAAAAATCCAAGGAAGATTCTTGAACAATATTGATGTATCAACTATTTTAACACTACAAATTAATTTTTAAATTAGTGTCTTCCATTCTTAATGTTGTATTACTTCAGAGAAAAGTATAGTTCCTCAAATTCTAACAAATAATGGTAATCCAACCGGAATATTCCTTACGTTTAGTTGGCATGATATTATACAGGTTGATAGTACGTATGTTATTGCTATCCTTCATTCGAAATTAAATAATTACTAACTTTTGACAAGAGTAAAAAAAGGTAACAAAAGGAAGTCTTATTTGTTTTACTTAAATTTAATAAAACTTTACTACAACCTATTGCAAGTAAATACGACAGGGGTATATATTTGGTATATTCACCATTGAGATGGCTTTATTGTTTATAGAGCTCAATAACACATTTAATCAAAGTAATAAAATGCTGACGGTTGATAAAAGCAATTTACGATTCAATTTTTATGAAAAAGATTTTGTTTGAACATTTTTCCTTAGTAATTTTATTTGTACTTTTAGGCCGTTTCAAATAAACCTAGAGAAATCTGATATAAAAATACGTGTGTACGCAGTTTTATCTTTCTTATAGCATAATAAATACACATATTACGTAAACCTCTTTGTTCAACTATCATTTTTAACTTTACACCTTCCTACAAGTTTTAAATTGAATCACTAAACTAAGCAAATCGAAATTAAATCACTTAAAAACGCACATCTGTTATAGTCAAAATGATTTTATGGACAACTTATTTTACACTCCTAACTCTTTTTTATAGTAAAAAAGTATTAATATTAAAGATATCCAAGTTATAAAAAGAAGTAATGTACAGTACGAAAAAGTTGGGTAAATTACAAATATTGTTATCCAAATAAGGCGAATTAAATTAAATTGTAATCAACGGTGCGGTAATCACTAAGAAAGGATATTCTGTTTCCCCCTCTTATTGGAACACCAGTATGATTACACGACAACAATGTGTGGCGCTGACGACGAAAACAAGGATCATAATGTTGCTGAGTCACTCTCTGTTGTTTTGGTAATTACTTCAGTCCCCAACCGAGAGAAACACTGCCAGCAATCATTATACACTCTACTAGCACTGACGACGACAACAAGGATCATAATGTTGCTGAGTCACTCTCTGTTGTTTTGGTAATTACTTCACTTCCCAACCGAGAGTAACACTGCCAGCAATCATTATACACTCTACTAGCACTGACGACGACAACAAGGATCATAATGTTGCTGAGTCACTCTCTGTTGTTTTGGTAATTACTTCAGTTCCCAACCGAGAGTAACACTGCCAGCAATCATTACACACTCTACTAGCACTGACGACGACAACAAGGATCATAATGTTGCTGAGTCACTCTTTGTTGTTTTGGTAATTACTTCAGTCCCCAACCGAGAGTAAAACTGCCAGCAATCATTATACACTCTACTAGCACTGACGACGACAACAAGGATCATAATGTTGCTGAGTCACTCTCTGTTGTTTTGGTAATTACTTCAGTTCCCAACCGAGAGTAACACTGCCAGCAATCATTATACACTCTACTAGCACTGACGACGACAACAAGGATCATAATGTTGCTGAGTCACTCTCTGTTGTTTTGGTAATTACTTCACTTCCCAACCGAGAGTAACACTGCCAGCAATCATTATACACTCTACTAGCACTGACGACGACAACAAGGATCATAATGTTGTTGAGTCACTCTCTGTTGTTTTGGTAATTAGTTCAGTTCCCAACGGAGAGTAACACTGCCAGCAATCATTATTCACTCTACTAGCACTGACGACGACAACAAGGATCATAATGTTGCTGAGTCAATCTCTGTTGTTTTGGTAATTACTTCAGTCCCCAACCGAGAGTAACACTGCCAGCAATCATTATACACTCTACTAGCACTGACGACGACAACAAGGATCATAATGTTGCTGAGTCACTCTCTGTTGTTTTGGTAATTACTTCAGTTCCCAACCGAGAGTAACACTGCCAGCAATTATTATACACTCTACTAGCACTGACGACGACAACAAGGATCATAATGTTGCTGAGTCACTCTCTGTTGTTTTGGTAATCACTTCAGTTCCCAACCGAGAGTAACACTGCCAGCAATCATTATTCACTCTAGTAGCACTGACGACGGCAACAAGGATCATAATGTTGCTGAGTCACTCTCTGTTGTTTTGGTAATTACTTCAGTCCCCAACCGAGAGTAACACTGCCAGCAATCATTATACACTCTACTAGCACTGACGACGACAACAAGGATCATAATATTGCTGAGTCACTCTCTGTTGTTTTGGTAATTACTTCAGTCCCCACCCGAGAGTAACACTGCCAGCAATCATTATACACTCTACTAGCACTGACGACGACAACAAGGATCATAATGTTGCTGAGTCACTCTCTGTTGTTTTGGGAACTACTTCTTTTCCCAACCGAGAGTAACACTGCCAGCAATCATTATACACTCTACTAGCACTGACGACGACAACAAGGATCATAATGTTGCTGAGTCACTCTCTGTTGTTTTGGTAATTACTTTAGTCCCCAACCGAGAGTAACACTGCCAACAATCATTATACACTCTACTAGCACTGACGACGACAACAAGGATCATAATAATGCTGAGTCACTCTCTGTTGTTTTGGTAATTAATTCAGTTCCCAACCGAGAGTAACACTGCCAACAATCATTATACACTCTAGTAGCACTGACGACGGCAACAAGGATCATAATGTTGCTGAGTCACTCTCTGTTGTTTTGGTAATTACTTCAGTCCCCAACCGAGAGTAACACTGCCAGCAATCATTATACACTCTACTAGCACTGACGACGACAACAGGGATCATAATGTTGCTGAGTCACTCTCTGTTGTTTTGGTAATTACTTCTTTTCCCAACCGAGAGTAACACTGCCAGCAATCATTATACACTCTACTAGCACTGACGACGACAACAAGGATCATAATGTTGCTGAGTCACTCTCTGTTGTTTTGATAATTACTTCAGTCCCCAACCGTGAGTAACACTGCCAGCAATCATTATACACTCTACTAGCACTGACGACGACAACAAGGATCATAATGTTGCTGAGTCACTTTCTGTTGTTTTGGTAATTACTTCAGTCCCCAACCGAGAGTAACACTGCCAGCAATCATTATACACTCTACTAGCACTGACGACGAAAACAAGGATCATAATGTTGCTGAGTCACTCTCTGTTGTTTTGGTAATTACTTCAGTTCCCAACCGAGAGTAACACGGCCAGCAATCATTATACACTCTACTAGCACTGACGACGACAACAAGGATCATAATGTTGCTGAGTCACTCTCTGTTGTTTTGGTAATTACTTCAGTTCCCAACCGAGAGTAACACTGCCAGCAATCATTATACACTCTACTAGCACTGACGACGACAACAAGGATCATAATGTTGCTGAGTCACTCTCTGTTGTTTTGGTAATTACTTCAGTCCCCAACCGAGAGTAACACTGCCAGCAATCATTATACACTCTACTAGCACTGACGACGACAACAAGGATCATAATGTTGCTGAGTCACTCTGTTGTTTTGGTAATTACTTCAGTTCCCAACCGAGAGTAACACTGCCAGCAATCATTATACACTCCAATAGCACTGACGAAGACAACAAGGATCATAATGTTGCTGAGTCACTCTCTGTTGTTTTGGTAATTACTTCAGTCTCCAACTGAGAGTAACACTGCCAGCAATCATTATACACTCTACTAGCACTGACGACGAAAACAAGGATCATAATGTTGCTCAGTCACTCTCTGTTGTTTTGGTAATTACTTCAGTTCCCAACCGAGAGTAACACGGCCAGCAATCATTATACCTTCTACTAGCGCTGACGACGACAACAAGGATCATAATGTTGCTGAGTCACTCTCTGTTGTTTTGGTAATTACTTCAGTTCCCAACCGAGAGTAACACTGCCAGCAATCATTATACACTCTACTAGCACTGACGACGACAACAAGGATCATAATGTTGCTGAGTCACTCTCTGTTGTTTTGGTAATTACTTCTTTTCCCAACCGAGAGTAACACTGCCAGCAATCATTATACACTCTACTAGCACTGACGACGACAACAAGGATCATAATGTTGCTGAGTCACTCTCTGTTGTTTTGATAATTACTTCAGTCCCCAACCGTGAGTAACACTGCCAGCAATCATTATACACTCTACTAGCACTGACGACGACAACAAGGATCATAATGTTGCTGAGTCACTTTCTGTTGTTTTGGTAATTACTTCAGTCCCCAACCGAGAGTAACACTGCCAGCAATCATTATACACTCTACTAGCACTGACGACGAAAACAAGGATCATAATGTTGCTGAGTCACTCTCTGTTGTTTTGGTAATTACTTCAGTTCCCAACCGAGAGTAACACGGCCAGCAATCATTATACACTCTACTAGCACTGACGACGACAACAAGGATCATAATGTTGCTGAGTCACTCTCTGTTGTTTTGGTAATTACTTCAGTTCCCAACCGAGAGTAACACTGCCAGCAATCATTATACACTCTACTAGCACTGACGACGACAACAAGGATCATAATGTTGCTGAGTCACTCTCTGTTGTTTTGGTAATTACTTCAGTCCCCAACCGAGAGTAACACTGCCAGCAATCATTATACACTCTACTAGCACTGACGACGACAACAAGGATCATAATGTTGCTGAGTCACTCTGTTGTTTTGGTAATTACTTCAGTTCCCAACCGAGAGTAACACTGCCAGCAATCATTATACACTCCAATAGCACTGACGAAGACAACAAGGATCATAATGTTGCTGAGTCACTCTCTGTTGTTTTGGTAATTACTTCAGTCTCCAACCGAGAGTAACACTGCCAGCAATCATTATACACTCTACTAGCACTGACGACGAAAACAAGTATCATAATGTTGCTCAGTCACTCTCTGTTGTTTTGGTAATTACTTCAGTTCCCAACCGAGAGTAACACGGCCAGCAATCATTATACCTTCTACTAGCGCTGACGACGACAACAAGGATCATAATGTTGCTGAGTCACTCTCTGTTGTTTTGGTAATTACTTCAGTTCCCAACCGAGAGTAACACTGCCAGCAATCATTATACACTCTACTAGCACTGACGACGACAACAAGGATCATAATGTTGCTGAGTCACTCTCTGTTGTTTTGGTAATTACTTCAGTCCCCAACCGAGAGTAACACTGCCAGCAATCATTATACACTCTACTAGCACTGACGACGACAACAAGGATCATAATGTTGCTGAGTCACTCTCTGTTGTTTTGGTAATTACTTCAGTTCCCAACCGAGAGTAACACTGCCAGCAATCATTATACACTCCACTAGCACTGACGAAGACAACAAGGATGATAATGTTGCTGAGTCACTCTCTGTTGTTTTGGTAATTACTTCACTCTCCAACCGAGAGTAACACTGCCAGCAATCATTATACACTCTACTAGCACTGACGACGACAACAAGGATCATAATGTTGCTGAGTCACTCTCTGTTGTTTTGGTAATTACTTCAGTTCCCAACCGAGAGTAACACTGCCAGCAACCATTCTACACTCTACTAGCACTGACGACGACAACAAGGATCATAATGTTGCTGAGTCACTCTCTGTTGTTTTGGTAATTACTTCAGTCCCCAACCGAGAGTAACACTGCCAGCAATCATTATACACTCTACTAGCACTCTCAAAATCAACCCAAGTATGTTTTAGACGCATTTCAGTTTTTGTTTTGTTTTATAGAATTATTTATATTTTGTTAAATATTAGATTAAAACTACTTTATTTTAAAAACACGATAATATTTAAAGATATGTTAATTATTTTTGGTTACTAAATAATATTCCTTGTTATTCTCCAGCTTGTTGTAATTTCTGAGTGTTTAATGTAAAATGGCGATATGTTAATTATTTTTGGTTACTAAATAATATTCCTTGTTGTTCTCCAGCTTGTTGTAATTTCTGAATGTTTAATGTAAAGTGGCAATATTTTGTGTTAGTTATATGTATATTTCTAGTGTTACAAAATATTTCAAATTTCTATAGTATAGGAAATTTGTAACTACCCATTCGCTGCAACCTGCGATCGAAAGGGTAGGTATACATTCTTTCAAGACAGTATGCATAGCAATAGGTTGATATAAGTGTACGAGGAAAGTTATATGAGACATCTCATCTGTGTGACAGCCACCTCCATGGGTCTTTTCTGAACTCTCTCCTTATGGCTATGCTGACAGCACTCTTTTAACTGAGTCGAAGATGATTTATGCCGAAGATATCGCTTTGGCCACTCAACACAAAGCTGTATTAAAAAACAAAACAAAAAATGAGTCTATTAAACGACCTGAAGCTGAGTCGAACCCCACTGGTTGGCTGATTTAATCTAAGTAACTAATTCGCCAACAATATGTCTACAATTGTCTGTGGATAAACCCATAATTAAATAGTTTAATTTTTTAATTTTTTTATATGTTAGTACGAATGATATAGCAAATTAAAATTCACTTGATAATACAACAATTTATAGTCAGTAGAAATGTTAAATTAAATATACAATAACATTTTTAGAATAATTATTTGTCCAAAAATATCACAATTAGTAAATAAAAATAAAAATAATAATTAAACAAATAATAAAGATAATAATAACCTAGTTTAATCTCTATCAATTTGGATTGCTTTTGGGAAATTTTAAACTAGTATAAAAAATGTATTTAACTATAATTTTGACAGTGGTCTATAAATTTATCAATACAGGAAAAAGCATTTGATGTTGAATATTTTCTAACTTATTTTCGTATATTTAGTTCATTTTTTTAATCGGCGGTAATTTGTTGAGTAATTTAGACCAAAATTCGAACTAAAGATTTTGAAAAATTTGTTGTGCTGTCCTAAAATATTAATTCAATCTTGTTTTATAATTGTGCAAACCACATAGTTATTAATATTGATAAAATCTTTAATTTAAAGAAGAAAGATATATGGTAACATTGGAAAAACTCTTATGTTTACTCTTCTTGTGTTTTACTCTTGGAGTAAAACTATTATATATGGTAGTCACTCCTTTAAAACGATTTTTCTATTTAAACTTTAATAAAATTTCTTAGCAGGTATGTGTAAACGACAGCGAACAAAATAATTAAATATACGAACGACAGTTTAAAAATAGTTTATTTGTTTGATGCAAGTAGTTTAGGAATGCCAACTGCACTAAATTCTAAACAGCATCTTTGAGACAAATCAATCTATTTTTCTGAAAAAATGTTACCTTCAGTAATAAATTATGGTTCAGTGAGAGATAGCCACTCTTTGGCTTATTCCAATTAGTGGTGACCTTATCGAAAATGGATTATCACTATAGTCGTAACTCGAATGTCACCATAAACCGAAATGTAAAAAAAATTACAATAAAGAAGCTCACTGCAAATGGACCGTTTAATTATAATATTGATACATATTTTAAGAACACATATATATCAACGCAAATATATAATCGTTCTAAGTAATTGGTGTTGTCATTCAAAGATTTATTTTGTGTAACGTACGTAATTTCAAATGGATCACTTAGACTTTCGCAGATACAAATTTTAGCTTTGTTTTTATTAGTTGTTTATGATAGATTATAAGCAATAATCATACCTCCACCATAGCAAACCTGAGTACTCAGCGCATTTCCAATGCATAATGTGTGTTTCTCAACCACATAAAGCGGTTTATCAAGTGTCATAAAAATACATTCATAAATAAGTGGTATATACAACTGTATATATTCTCCACAATAATAAAATTAGGGTTGAGTAAGCAAAGATAAGAAACGTGTTTTACGCAATTATCATCACAACACAACCAGATGAAGCTACATACCTTACCAAGTTATTTATTAATTTAGGTTCATATTTAAGTATAATGTAAGGTTACTGTATCCTCTTCAGCTTTAAATAATCCAAACAGACGACTGCGGTTTCGGAAGCCAAACATTTCTATTTTCAGGTATAATTCAATAACAAAATATATAACTGAGTCCGTCGTCAAAAGGGTAAAATGTATACAAATCAGACTACACTAAAACACAATATTTCAACAAAGTGCTCTGACACGGAGCGAGTAGCAAGTAATCGCCAGTTTCATGTCTAATAATTAAGAGCTATAAGACTTTACTCCTTCTTCATAAGAATATCATTAGGGATGAGTATGCAATATTGCTGCTACGGGGAAAATTAACAAAAACAATTTTTGTGTGTGTGCAATTATCATCAGTGGACCACCACCAGGTGAAGCCGAATAAAAAGTTAGGCAATACACATTTACATTCAATAAACATTCAGAAATTATCAAGATATCACATTTAATTTGTCCTCCTTAAGAATAATCTTGGGCAACATACTGTGATAAACACTTTGAACATTCTGCAACGGTTGGATGTAGAAAAACAATTATACATGATTTAAAATTATTGTTTTCTCGATCAGAACTTATTGGTAAAAACAAGTTTAAAGTTTACGGTAAAATAACTGAGGGAAAGCTAAATACCCCCGTCGCAGCGAACCTGTATACTCAGAGAATTTTCATTACATACATATGTTTCATATTACCACATAAAGCCATTTACCTAGTTTCATAAAAATACATTTATAAATAAGTGATATAGCAATTTATATATTCTCCTTAAGAATAACTTTAGGGCTGAGTATGAAGTTTTGCTGCAACAAGAAATATAAGACGTGTATGTTTATGCAATTATAATTATAACTTAACCAGATGAAGCTACATACCAAGTTTTAATAATTTATGTTTATAATTAAGGGATATATAAAACTTTACTTATTGTCCATAAGAATAACATCAGAGCTGAGTATGCAGGTTTGCTCTACGGGGACAGTAAAAAAAAAATTGTTTGTGCAAATATCAATATACCAGTACTAGTTGAATTCAGATACCAAGTTTCATCAATATACATTCATAAATAATTGAGATATTACATTTTGTTTATTTTCCATAAAGATAACATCGGAAAACGTACTGTGTTTACTACTTTGAATATATCTGCAACAGTTGGACGTAGAATCACAATTTAAACACCAAATCATTGTTTTGTAGAGCTGAATCGATTTTTAAAAACAAATGTGAAGTTTACATTAAAATAAACTGAGGAAAAGCCAAAAACATTTTTCCCAAAAGATTAACAAAGGAAATTTGATGAACAAGTTTTTGAATTTTCCCTGCAACAACTTAACCTATGATAATGATTAAATGTACCATATTATTTGTTCATTAAGTTCTATAAAATGGTTAAACCCAAAATTGAGTGTTTTAAAGATTTTAGGGCAAAAACTGCAAAAATCAGATTTAAAAAAAATTTTGAACCCTCATCCCATGGTACGTTTTTTTCTGGTTTTCAATCTTAAAGTCATAAATGTTGTTTTATACGTTTGTGCAAAAGTTTGTCGAAATTGGATGATTTATTAAAGGTAATCGAGTTAACCGACACACAAATACATACATACATACATAAATATATAAATTTGAACGAATAGTAACAAAATTTATCATGGTCTCGGGCTTCAGTCTTATCATCAGACCTACGGTAATTGCTTATTACCTATAGCGTAAATTCGATAACACCTTTTCCCAATAAGATTGTCATGGGACATTTTATTAATGTGGTTTTTTATTTCCCCACAACCACTTAATCTAGGCTAATGATTACAAATGCTAAATTATTTATTTTGAAAGATCCAAAAACTAGTCAAAACAAACGAAATTGTGTTTTTTAAAATTTTGAAGTAAAAAACGTAAAAAAATGATTTTTGGAAAGTTTAAACCCCCATAACAGCGGACGTCCGAAACGCTCCTTTTCCCTATCTTAACGCGGTATCTTCACGTTGGTGGCTCAGATTTTTTTCCCTATGGTTGACCGGAGCCTTAAGTCTTGCCACCTACGGTAATAGCTTACTCCCTGTAGGGGGATATTGCTAAAAGTATTGGAATATGTATTTGTTCAATGTCATAAATTATGGTACATACGCAATACATGCATATGTACTCAAGCAAATTAATTATAAGGCCGAAACATCTGCAAACTAATTTTATTTGTATCTAAACATTATCTATGTTTATTAAGGCTAACCTAATAGCCAATAGCGCACTAGCGCTAACAACTAAGTTAGGAAGTATAAGGAAACGTAGTATACAGCCTATTCGAACCAGAATGATATTTGCAAAGATAGACCAAATTAATAGGCTAAACATTATCATTCCTTACAAACAATGAAGAAAATGCAGATCGTATAAATTATTTTTAATCAATTTAAATTATATAAACATACTGAGTAATAATGGTTATACACAATACATTATAAAATATCGTTAAATTGTTTTTTTTTTATGTTTTATTTAGGTCGTGCATCTGTTTTGTTTTGTCAAAAAATAAATCTCAAAATATCTTAGGAAGCGTGATGAAACATCACATAATTCAATGGCCGTGATTTATAGAGCGTAAAGTGGTTTTAAGTTGGTAACAATGAGCATATTGATGCATCACATAACTGTGGCGATCTACAGACAGCGAGGAGTTGCATAACCATGCCTGATGACACATGTGCACTTGAATACCACCGGTGATGTTCCATATCCCCCGGGCTTGGGGCTCTTTGATCAATAAAGGACATGCATGTATTGTGGTAGATTAAGTAGGTTGTTTGATTTATCAAGAAGTTTTTGGTTCGTATAATAAATCATAATTTTTGCGAGAGAGAGTGACGCAATAGTATCAATTGTGATTACTGCACTGCGAGTTTTACAATTGTCTACACATGTTTTTAATATAACAAAAATTACTAGTTTGATTGTGAAAACCCCCGTTCATTAGGGCTTCAACCCATTGTTTTTATAATTCCCATGTTAATCTTATTACGACATATGTTCATCATTGTCTGTCTCCTATTCATTCACTTTACAAAAACAGCTCTTAACACTTTCGCTGCGCGTGTCTCGGGATCGGAACATTGCTCAACATTGAAACATAAGAGATGTTCAAATTTAAACATGTCTAAGGCAGTGATAGTGTTAATAAATATGCTTATGAGTTTAAGAAATATGATTAACAAACGTAACAATATAGAGTATAAAAAACATATTACGTATGATTAAATTATGCAATTTAGAGAATTATTTATTTTGGTTTCATACGGTAATGTTTTGTAAGATAACTTTGCAACTGGCTTTTATAAGATTATTTAAATGAAAAAATAGTAATAAAGTAGTATTTTTATAAACAAACTTTAATGAAACAATAAAGATCAAATCAGTATACAAAATAATTTAACAATATCCAATTTTACGGTTGGATGGTTTATTTCCAGTGATATTAATGCAAACCAAATTAAATTATAATTTCTATTCGTGTTCTACGCGGTATTGTATTTTTTATTAGGTCAGTACACAAAGTGTTTATACATATTGGCATTTAGTTCAGAGAAATAGTCATTTGGTGCAGGTTTTAATGTTTAAAACTCGTTAAAAGTATATCCATTTCAATACTTTCATCATAAGTAAGGACAACTTTGGAGGATTATAAGTTAATACTGGTTCGATTAAAGTAAAAATAAGAGGCTAGTCTAGTTAAATTATTGGTAGGCATTCATGATATAGAGTTATTAGTGCAATATTTTAAAATTTGATTTGATTAATATCCAAAGAGAACTTGATTAAAGGAAAAGTTTTATATTTATGATCATATCAAACCAATTAAAAAAATAATCTTGCAATGCATGACATATTAATACAATTGGATTAAAATAGTGTTACAATGTTACAACTGTCATGTCGCTTTACTATATCTAAGGACAGATATCACTGTATGGGGCAAATTAACAAAATATTAAATAAATATACATTTATCAAATGAAACAACATAAATGAATTTAACGAAGTTTAATCCGGATCAACTAATGCATTACGTTGTCCCATACAATGAATTCCTCCCTCGGTGAAGTTTCACTGGTTTGGGTTTCAATAGAAACCTGTTATTATCTTAGCGCTTTTAATTTGCAGATCATTACAGGAATAATTTGATTCTGTTCACTCTCGTTTACGAAACAAAAGATTGCTCATTAAATCCTCTCGAATCAGTTCCCAGAATACTCAGAAGACTAAAGAAGTGAACAATTTGATTTGCTTATTCAAATGAGATTTAATGGTTTTATGAGTCTAAATTTACGTCATTGCTTGCGCTTAATTGGTGATTTAAGAGTTATTTATGCGGTAAAAAAATACTAATTTTGAATAATTCCTAATTTTTTTTAGTTTTTAATACATTAATGTTTATAGTACAGTTACACAGGCAGAAGGGGATAGTCGTGTTTAGGTGGCAAAATGTGTTATCTGTACGCAGTCTTTTGGCCAACGAGACTTCCTTATATTTAAATTGCATTTTGACATCTACACATGAGGCTTCGTTGTTGTTGTTTATGGCAAAGGCTGAAAACCATAAGCAAACCAATCTCAGAAGCTCGCACTGACAAACTCCTGGTAAAGGTTGGTAATGGCTCATGTAAAAATGTATCAATACAAATTGTTTCATCACTGTCTTCACTGTCTGTTTTGTTTATAAAAATACTAGGAATAAATATATTATAACGTTTAAATACCTTAAAAACATTGTAAATTTTAAATTGTTGTAGTAAAATTAGTAGGATAACTTGCACTGCAGATATATTCTGTTAGTGGCCAAAGTCTTCACAAATAGATAAAATTCTTCTGACGTAACAGTGTATTTGAATGAGATTATATATGTTTATCATTGGTTTCCTGACGGGTGTTTTACTGATTAATTATAATATCCAAATGCAAACTAGTTGCAATATACTTCTGATGAATTAGCTACGATTTGTTTCTCCTATTCAAAAAGTTTTGTTTGTGTATCTTCTAAACATTCTAGAAGGCAAATATATACACATGTCTAGTAATAATACAAAGAATAAATAAAAGGTAATAATTATATTGATTCCATGAAACTTGTAGTTTCTGCACTTGGGCGTAGTACGAACACATGATACAGACATTCTCCCTTTTTTTAAGAGTAAACGTTTTTCTACAGTTTGTATTATTATCTTGAGGTTGGTCGGTGTATTGACCTCGATATTAATATTTAATACATATTATATTAATTATTATATACGCGATACAACTAGTTGGTGTTGTATCATGTATATCTGCGAAAACAACGATTTATAAGCAAAACGCTAGATTAATTATTAATTATGCAAAGAATATCCATAATATCAGTTGTTATAAAACAATAGAATTGCTAACTGTATATTTATATTGTACATACGGGCATGTATATTACAAATAGATAACGATTGTCAAAACATGTTATAATGAATTTAATTATGTTTAAATTATAACCTAAATTTGACTAGACTCCAATAACATTATAATATAGAAAACACAGTTAAATAAATTAAAACTAAAATACACCTAAAATAATATCTCAATGTAATCATAGGTGAAAAAATACTTCCATCTACAGACTTTATATTTGTTTGTGGTTGACAGACTGCAATTGTAGTGCAGGACTGTGTGGAATTGCCGAGTTTTTTAATATATTTTTTATTTTACTACTTGTTAGCCTAATAAATATTACATAATCTTACAAGTTGTTTGTTTCAAACTATTCGGAGAGTAGTTTATGGCATGTACTATTTTTTTATAACATAGGGAAGTGACAGTGACATGGAATGATAAATGCATATAATTTGTTAAAACTTATACTGTATCTAAACTTAGGAAATATAAAACCATCATTAAAGCTGGAATAAATCAAACAGACACCCACCGCTAGCCCTTAGTAGACTGCAGTTCCTCTAGATAGAGATTTATTGTGTATTATCGATGTACTTTTGTACAATTTAAAATAACACAAGACTTAAACCATATGACATATTATGTAATATGAACTCTTGAATTGAGTTATTATATTTATTGTATGTTTAATACCTGTAATTGGTGTACTGAATAGATATAATTATCGAAGAATGTTATTTTAGATTATATATTTAGCATTTATGATTAAAGTTTGATGTATTGTGAAATATATTGTAACAGTTTTCGATAGTTTTATTTCCTTTTAGTAAAGGCTGATGCTTATAACAAGTAGTTATTTAAGGTAAAATGTCTACAATAGTAATTGTCCTGAAAAACTAAATAATATAAATAACAATATATAGCTTCCTAATTAATGTATTTATATTAATTTCAATAAGTCTTGTAAAGATTAATAATCGCCAAAGGTTTGGGAAATTATCGTTTAAAGGAAATAAAACTAAATTATAGCTTAAGGCACCGAAAGAAACAAATAAAATGCTGTATTTTCATTGTTTAGGTATCAAATTTAACTAAATTTAAATTTAAAAACAGATAATTAAACTTATAAATAAGAGATATCTACAGATAAACGCACTGTAAACTTATTAAACACTAAAACTTATTATTTATTAACATTGAAAACTGTCAATTTATAAAACTCTGCATGATATGTCAAACTAGAAACAATAAAACGAAGTAAATGTACCGGAAAGGGAAAGTTGGGCGTAGGAGCGAGCGGCTCTGAAGTGAAATATTGCTTTTTGGATCTGCAGTCATGTAAAAAAGTATTTCCAGTTGAATTTATTGATATTATTTTATATATTTTCTTATAGATGTCCGTAGGCAAAATTAAAATAAAATATAATGCAACGGTATTTTACTATTTAGTTAATTATCGTCTACTTCTTCAGGATAAAATTACAAAACAGTAAGTGCTCTGATAAAAAAAGAAATCTAAAATAATACACTTCATTAAAGATCTGAACCAGTTTTAATGTAGCTAATCACAATATATTTGTGCAGATTATTTTATTAGATCAACCCTTACCATTTTGACAAAGAAATGTTATGGTGAAGCATAACATTACTGAAGCATAAAAAAACATTACATCCATTTAAAACCAGCTAAACTAGGAACACGCTCATTCTTCACGTATGAGGATCATCGGACCTTTAGTAATCCCAAAGTTTAATATACTGAGTATAAATGACGTGAAACCTATCACGCAATATATTATCAACGATACAACGAATTTTCATAAAAGGAAGGAAATTATTACTTTAATGCTCATGGTAGTTTCTAACTCCGAGTCAATCACAAAGTTTCATTTAAGGCCTTCATGTATATCGAATACATATTTAGTTCAATTGTTATTAGCGAATTTCCCCTAATAGTATAGGGAAGAAGCTATTACCGTAGTCGGCATGGTAAGACCTAGGCCCGGGACCATGATAAATGTTCGTTTTGAGGTCCCTAGACCCAAAAAACACATTCGTTCGAAACTGTATATATATATATATATATATATATATATAGGTGACCGTGAGCACGATAACTCTCATAAAACTGATCCGATTTTGATGAAATTTGGTATAAACGTGTAAAGCAACATTTATGACTTTAAGTTCGAAAACCAGCCATATCGCTCCATCCGAAGGGGTATTTTTTTTGGGGGGGGGGGGTTTGTACCCAAAAAATGTTTTTTGGAATTTTGTATATGTAATTTTTGAAAACGTCAACAATTGGTTTTTACCATTGAATTCAGCTTAAAAAAATACACAATTTGGTATTTTGATCATTCCTCTAAGTCAATTGGTTACGGAGATATTGAAAGTGCTAAACACAGTACGTTGTCTGATGTTATTCTTATGGAGGAAAGGACAAATTTTATATATCGCTTATTTATGAACGTATACTGACGAAACTTGGTATAAGGCTTCATATAGTTGTGGTCTATTGATATTTGCTCAAAAAATTGTTTGCAAAAGGCTCCCGTAGCAGCAAACCTGCGTGCTCAACCCCAAGGTTATTCTTATGGAGGATAATTAAATTCTATGTCTCCCTTAATTATGAACATAAATTAATAAAACTGGTATACGACTTCACCTAGTTGAGTTATATTGACATTAGCATAAAAGCCCATTTTTTTATCCTTGTTGCAGCTAACTTGAGTACTCAGCCCAATTGTTATTCTTATGGAGAATAATTAAAATTGAATATACCACTTGTTTATGAATATATTTGTATGAAACTCGGTCAGTGCCTTAATGTAGTATTAAGACATTTATATCTCCATTGGAAATTCGCTGAGTATGCAGGTTTGCTGCGACGGGGGTATATTATATTTATACTGCAGTACATCAAACAATTGCTAGATACACTGAGTACAAGTACAGGCGTGTCTTTGAGTACTGTAATTTAGTACGCGAATACTTTGTACTTGAGAATCAACTTCATTTGCATTTAGGAAAGAACCAATTAAAGGAAAGGCATAATTAAAGGAAAGGCATGGTGGCGCCCGCGGTGTCGGCAATTGCAGCCTACTCGGCTGTGAAAGATAAATTTTTATTTTTCTATAGTGTCATTCCATGTGAAATCACCTAATGCTGGCATGACCATTTTAGAAATTTTGTATTTTCTCACCATGTAATTATCTACTCCTCAGAAGATTAAAACTATTTTTTTTTATTTTTATCTTACACGGTTCAGGATTTAGTTTACTAAAAGTTGCCGAGGAGAGTAATTTTTAGCATTTTCAAGGGTTTGCGCTAAAAACCATAGCTTCTATGGTTTTTAAGATATTTTAGTTCTGGTTTTTTTAAGGTAAGATTATGACCTAAAAAATGATGCCACTCAAATTACTTTAAAATAAATTTGTATGGTAGTAAACTAATTATAAATAAACGGTATCAGGAAACTGACACATACTTTCTCCCTTTTAGCCCAACTTTAATGAATAAATTACTTTTTATTTACTAAATATAGAATACAAAGCACGGTCGAATGTACAGAAAATCTTGTAAAGAAGTTGTTTTAAAAAACATCCACCCAAATCCCTGCTTTGGAGGCATTACAGGATCCATTGCTACACTCGTGGTTTTAAGAGGGGAAATGCCCCCTATTCCCCCCCAGGGATATTAAGGGGCAACATATTTCGAATTAACTCTGTTGGTCAATGCTAAATTGACAAGCATATCAAGTTTGAATGAAATTGATCCGTAAATAAGAGAGAAATAGTAATTTTTGTATTCCCCATAAGAATAACATTGGACAACGTACTGCGTTTACCGCTAAATGAAAATTTCAATTTTCTCCGAAACCAGCAATCGTAGAATAGTAATTAAAAATACTAAATTATTTAGTTTTTTGAGCTCTTTTTAATGGTGAATAGTAATATTTTTTATATTTATGTATTATTATGAAAAATCCCAAAAACTGAATTTTTGATGTTTTAAGTCCTGTAATTTCTGAACCCGAATTTTTACAGGTATGCGGGTGGTGTCATTTTGTTTGAAAACTAAAGTTCTACAAACGACTAAAGTTTAATCAAAATCATTAGAGCCGTTTTTGAGAAATTTTGATTTTTCTTGTTTTTTGGCGGTTTTTGGGGGATAATTACCCTTAAAAATCAAAAATTCAAAAAAATGAAAAAAACGCCTGGAGATACCGTGGATTAGTACCTACATACCAAATTTCATCAAAATCGGCCCATTGGTTAGGGCTCTAGCTCTGTACACATCCACACAGACACACACACACACACACGGACACACACACACACACACAGACAGACATCACGTAAAAACCACTTTTTTGGGTTCAGGGAGCACCAAAACGAATATTTCCACTAACAACTCAAATTCGAAAATTTTGACGAAAACAATACTTTCTCCATATACTATGTATAGAGGGAGAAAGTAAAAATGTGTTTTCATTGAGCCAAGTGGCTATTTTCAAAAAGTTATGTATCAAATACCCCCGTCGCAGCAAACCTGCGTACTCAGCGAATTTCCAATGCATATATATGGGTATCACTACTACCTAGAGCCACTTACCAAGTTTCACAAAAATACATTCATTAATAAGTGATATCCTAGACAGCACAGCATTATCCCATGAATATTCTCAGAATGTTCATATGGAATATTGGGTATAAACAAGGAATATTCTGGAATGTTGTTTAATAATTTTTAAGACAACCTTAGAATATTCTATGTCCCACCTCGTAAATATTCTGAGAATATTCAAAAGAATGTTCTCAGTATATTCGTGGGACACTCCAGAACATCCATAGAATATTCCGTTTAATCCTGCATAGACTGTTTCCAGAATATTCTAAATGGATATTCTGAGAATATTCCTGGAACCATCTAGAATATTTGAGGAATATTCAGCCAAATAGTTCAGAGAATGTTCATAGAATTATCTAAATGGATATTTTGAGAATATTCTTGGGACAATCCAGAATGTTTGTAGAATATTCATTTTAATACTGCAGAGAATATTCTAAAAGGATATTCTGAGAATAGTCTGTGAACATTTAGGTATAATCTGAGAATGTTCGTTCAGTATTAACTATTACATTATAGGCACAAACCTGGAATAAACATAGAACAAATATGGTTGAGTAATATGGTTGGTATGTCTGGTTTAACACCATTTAGGTGTGTATAAAGGTAAGAATTTCTCTTAAATGAAATTGCAGCACAGAATTAATAAACAGCTGTCGAATAAAATAGGCCTATAGTGCTTACCATTTTAAAAAACAACTTATTTCAAATTTCCCATATACCGTAGACAAAGTACTCATACTATCGTGAACTATGAATCTAACATGTATAATAAATAAATTATTTTATGTAACACTTCATTATGCGCCAATATACACTTTTGAAATAAAAACCTTGGCCAAACATTTTTGTAGGTTATATTCTAAACTTCATACTTAACACATAACCGATGATTTATTCTTAAATTATCTGTGCAAAATTAACAAGCTGACTTTTAAAAATAGTTTAAAATTAGTTTACAAAATTTAAATTTAAACTGTTTTTCTTATATATTTTAATTCAGTAAAACTTGTATGTACAATATTTATACATTAAGAATTCTGGATAAAAAAGATATCCAATTAAAATTTTAAACGTTTTATTGAAAAATATAAATTGTAACAATTATTAAATCTATAATATCAGTCTTAATCCTCTTTCAAAATTATCTTCCACTAATTAGGTTTCTTCCTCGCCACTGATGTGTTCAGCATGGATTGTTCTGCAACAAAAATGTGTGGTATAGTAAATAAATCTAAAATATAACGACAATCACAGTTTTTAACAATGGTTTTGTCCGCACATCTCAACCAAGCATCGTAACTATCTGTAATTCAGTGCTTACATCAATGACCCATGAACTAATGAAAACCCATAACCAAAGAATAACAATGTTTGTACTTTAATTTATAACTTTAAGCCTGTACATTCTACGTATTAATATATTTGGAAAAACTAGTCATAGAAAATACAGCGGCATATGGACTTTGAATCTCTTACTGCTTGCCGCAACATCAATTATCGTTTGCGACGTCCAGTTTTGGCTTTCTTTCATCGAAAAGCTACTATATAAGAGTATAAACAAATGTTAAGTTGAAACACATTCACCCGAATAATAAAAATGGTGATGGCTGTTAGATCCTAAACATTGTATGTATAATAGGCCTATCCATTTTTGGGGGTGAAGGGGGGAGTATATCCGATAGTAAATCCCTTTAGGGGGCATTGTATATCCAGTAATGGAATAACATCATAATCATCCACTGTTTTAGCCCCTGAGCTGTACGTATTATGTATTATCCCAGAGTTTTGAAAATTAGTAGGATTGTTTGTTACCCCCTTCTGCACATCATACTCCACGAGCGAGTCCACGAGCGAGGATGGTGAGCGGGCGGTGGGGAAGCCTCTTATGGGGAAATTTTATGGTGAAATTTGGAAATTTCATGATTTTTGTTCACATTTCCTTATTTATTAGTTTTAGCCAATTGTCCTAGATAAATAATTGAAGATAATTCAATTTCCTATTTTGTCATAGGATTAACAGTTTAAAACTTATAGGCTTTACAAGCTGTAGAAATTACCAGCGACAAGGCTTTTTGGATGTTTCTCCTTATTCTCGGTAAATATACCTTCAACCTGGGCACAACCACAACAGAAGCATATGGAAGAGTTTGTGAATGAGAAATTTCTCTATAACATACCCAAACTCAGACAAAACAAGACAATAGGAACACTTAAAATTCCATTAAAAATGGTGGCGGCTTAAGTACAAGATATAGTAGCTCTTTATAGTATGGTCTTTAGCAACCATTGGATAAGCTACTAAGGAGTATTTTTTATCTTGTAGGCTTCCATGGTCCGAAGATACAGTCATGAAGTTAATTTCCGGGTTAGTCCGGTATATGTCGAAGAAGTTGGTGGCCGATGTTTCGGATATAATTACAATATCACTGGCGACGTGAATTAGTAGCGAAAGTGTACTAAACACTCACTAATTGACTGGCACACTCGTCCGACTCTTCCGCTTATATAGGTGCCGCGGCCGTAGGTTGTAGGTTGTAAACAGACCTGACCTCGGTCGTCGACTACCGACTATTTTACATGCCTTTAAGAAATAAGAATTAATTTAAAACTCAAATTGATACTAGAAATGTTAGGAATAGAAAACAACAAAAATATTAAAAACACTGTTTTAGCATATTTAAGAGGTACAACTGATAGAATTGGCACAGTACTTAAAAAAAAATCACAACAATATTCAAACCTTACAAGAAAACAAAACAGTTTCTTCGGCCTGTCAAGGATAAAATTCATTTGCAGACACCACGGGTTTATCATATAGAGTGCAGCTGTGGAATGAGTCACATTACAGAAAACCGCAGAGTAATTTCTACTAACCTAAAAGAACACATAAGGAACACCAAGAATGGAGATGCCGAGGTGTCAGCCGTAGCTAAACATTCGTTTGAGATTAAACATCTAGGCCTAATAAACTCTGAGAATATTAAAGTACTAGCAGCGATTGAAGACAACTATAAACGAAAAATACGTTAGGTCTGTTTACAACCTACGGCCGTGGCACGTAAGCGGGACTATATAAGCAGGATTGTCGGACGAGCGCACCAGTCAATGAGTGAGCGTTTAGTACGTTTTCGCTAATAATTCACGTCGCCCTGAAGATCTATATTGTAATATATCCGAAACGTCGGCCAAAAACTTCGTCGACATCTACACGGACCAACCAGGAAATGAACTTCATAAGTACTAAGGAATATGTTTAATCTATGATAATACTGACCTAATCATGACATTTAATCCACATGAATCTCAAAAAATGTAAACAAAACAAGAGAATTGTCTGCAGGCCTATTTTAATTAGATATGTTTTGGTATTTTTTGTTATTTTGATGGTTCATACACCAGAGAAGCCGGAAAACACCTTATTAGCTTAATTTCTGCTTGTCTTCAGGTGACTTTTATATATACTGTACCCGATTTTGATTAAAAGGAGTTGATTGATTTACATATTTTTCACTGTAATGCAGGCCATTTCAAATCACCCAATATAAATAAAATTTGTCGCTCAACATTTTTATTTTCCTGATTTTTCTATAAAGAGTTCTTTATAGGTAGATTAACACAAAACACAGTATGAAAAAATGTATATACCATAATTTTGTTTGGCAGCCATTTTTAAAATGGTGGTTGAGCAAATTTTCATAAAAAACATGGTTTGCGGAAAGTTTAATTGCCAAGCCATTTTAAAAGATATCAGAATAATTCAAAAACCACTCTGTTCAGCATACAATGGACTTCAAGTACACATTACTTTAATTATTCTTTAATACTAGAGAGCTAGTCAAACTCTCTCTGTAAAAGATTTGAAAAAAGTCGTCAACCGTTACTTTTTAAAACCATAAAATTTTATGAAGAAAAAGGGACTCACTGATAATTTTTTATTTTTGTGTTGAATACTTTTTGGACTACGTGCAGTATACATTTTAGTCCTGAGATGCACTCCTTTTTACTAGAGCTTTTCAAAAATGGACGAAAACAAAAAATGTAAGTTTTCTTACAATACCGGTATCCGAAAAGGGACTGAATGAAATAAAATAAAAATGTGTTAAAAAAGTGTTACTGAATGTTCTTTACACAAATAGGAATACCTCATAAAAAAATGATGACTGAGGCTCAAATATATTTTACTCATGCTATCATCAAGCCGTTGTGTGCTAACTTGTCAGTGCACTGTCGTGTACAATTGCAGCGTTTTTACTGAAATTCATTGCTTTATTTCTCAAAATATGGTTAGGTCTCAGTCATATTTTTTTTATGAGGTATTCCTATTTGTATGAAGAACATTCAGTAAAATTTTAATATAAAAAAAATATAAAAAAAATAAAATTATCATCATTGCACAGTGGTTAGACTATTAGGCCTACTCAAAATAAACATATAGGATACTTTTATAATCCTGACTCCCCCACTGCCATGACTTAAAATTTAAACCCCTTCTCAAAATACAGTACCTTTCAAATTGATCGATGCTGGGCATCATTATCCAACGGTAAGCTCCTGGGTCTGTCAGGCTTACTTGTTGTGACCAGTGAAAGTGTTCCGATATAAGTTTCATCTGAAATAGATTAACAAGTGGTAATTAACTGTACATTTATTCGGATGTTTAAAATGTTTGGGTTTCTGTTGGTAGATTCAAATGTGCCTAAGCCTACATTATACATTGTTATTAGGTATACATATATATATATATATATATATATATATACATATTGTTAGTACTGTACTATGTGTAACTTAAGAATTCCTAAACAAAAAAGAAGCTTATCTTTAAAAAAAAGTTTGAAGTTTTTAATGTTATTTCGCGAAATAGTTGTGTTTTAGGTGTATAAATATAAAGTAAGTTACTGTATTATAACACTCTATTTATGTATTAAACTTAGATATTATTAGTATTTGAATAACTGGTATGGATTCATAAGTGGTTCGATTATTTTCAACCCATATTTTTTGGTACCGGTACTATAAATAGTTTACCCAAATGCGACGTTACTATCGAAACAATGTTTAAAAATGACAATTGCTACATTAGTTAGCCTTTATCAATAATGAATTTTCAGCAGTTAAAAACTGTTAGGCCTATAGTTTTAAAAGAAATATATGCAACAGCACGCTGTGCTGTTAAAATAAGGTTATGTTAGTCATGTAACATAACATTTTTAACCTAACCACCTCAGCGCCCTGTACAACAAGTGGTAGCCCACACAAATCAATAATATTTTATCATTTGCTGTACTCTTACCTTTTACTCTTAGGAAAAAACATCGATACATAAGAAATAGGTAGGGCTATAGAAAAAAATAGTGGCTTGAAACTCATTCTAATGTAGTTTTAATACAGAATAAAAAATGTGTTGAAAATAATTTAACCACTTAATTAATACCAATTAAAAACCCTAACATAATTAACCCTTCGATGTATTCATTCATAACTGTTGTAACCACACAAAAATGATATGTAACTAGTAACCTATTTTAACTACGTACCGGTAGGTAGTCCTAGTTGTAAGTTAGTAACTTAACTGTTAATGTTGTGAAAGAAACCTGAATAATTGCACTTCAAAGCATGGACTGATTATGGATTAACCAAAATTAATTGCTACCTGCATGTTCTTTGAGTTTTAAAGTAACTTAGGCCTATATACAATTGTACAAATACCTCTGACTTGTAGTAAATAGGCCAAGTTATTTGATTCTTAATTATGAATATGGGCATATTTAGCTTCAAATAACTTTATTCATTTAAGTTTGTGACTGCCGTATGAAATTAGGAAATAAGAACAAGTTGGAAAGCTTTAAAATAGTTGTAAAGTTAACTAACCATAACCTAGCCATGGTTTAAGCCAAAGAAAAGTGAACACTAATGCAGGGTACAGTTGAATATTGACAATAAAAATAAGAATTAAAACTAATTATAACTATTATAAAACTGTTTACTGTATTTACCTTTATCCATCGTTATGAACACTTCCAAAACAGATTTCTTGAGTACTTTCATATCAGCCGAAAGAACATAAACAACAAATCTAGAAAATAAAGGCAAATGGTGGCGAGTTAGTTGACAGTTGAACAATAGTTTCATAAACGTCCGCTGACACGTGATCCGTGGGGAGCGTGACGAGCGCTGTTTAACTGAAAGTGCTGCCTGTTTATTCGGAGAATATTCGTTTCAGAACATTCTGAGAATGTTCTCAGAACATTTGAAATTTATTAGTTATGAACATTCCATAAAGTGTAAAAAAAGTATATTCTGAGAATATTCTCTGGGATATTTGAAAATAATATTTTAAATGTTTGTTCTGGGAATGTGCGTAGAATATTCACATAATTCCGGCACATTGAGGGCACATTCAGAACTTTCTGAGAATGTCCCTAGAATATTATGTGCTGTCTGGGATATAGCATTTTATTTATTCTCCGTAAGAATAACATTAGCATTGAGTACGCAAGCTTGCTGCAACAAGGAAGATAAGATATGTGTTTTTTTCAATTATCAATATAACTCAATAAGGTGAAGCTACATACCAAATTTTATTAACTTAGGTTCATAAACTAATGGAGATATACAACTTTACTTATTATCCATATGAATAACATGGGGCCCGAGTATGCAGGTTTGCTGCTACCGGTAAAAATCAACAAAAACCATTTTTTGTGCTACTATCAATATACCACAACTAGTTGAAGCCACATACCAAGTTTTATCAATATACATACATAAATAATCAAACTATAACACTTTATTTATTCTCCATATGGATAACATTGGACAACGTACTGTGTTTAGCACTTTGAATATCACTGCAACGGTTGGGCGTAAAACAACAATTATATCGCCAAAATAATTATTTCGTAGAGCTAAACTGATTGGTAGAAAAAAATGTGGAGTTTTTAGTGAAATTGTCTGAGGAAAATCCAAAAACCGTATTCCCATAAGATTAACATGGGAAATTTTATGGACACATTTTTTGACTTTTCTCCACAACCACTAAACCTAGCTTAATGATTCAAAATACTAAATTGTTTGTTTTTTAAGCTATATAAAATGGCTTTAACCAAAATCTAGTGTTTTTACAATTTTAGGGTAAAAATTTCAAAAAACTGATTTTTGGAAAATTTTAAACCCCCACAAAACCCCCTTCTTATAGACCGATCGATCTGGTTTTCGAACTTAAAGTCATAAATGTTACTCTCCACATTTTTTCCAAATTTCATCAAAATTGGGCGCTTATTTCCAAAGTTATGGGCACACACACACACACATACACACACACACACACACACACATACACACACACACACACACACACACACACACACACACACATATATATATATATACATATATATAAATTTGAACGAATAGTGTTTTTGGCATCTGGGGACCTCAGGGGACCTCAAAACAAAAAGTTATCATAGTCTCGGGCTTAAGTCTTACCATGCCACCTACGGAAATAGTTTATTCCCTATAGGGGAAATTCGCTAAAATGAAATGAGACCACAAATTAATTGTTGCCCATAGAAGCTCCACATAGCAGTCTTTAATAAAATACATAACATGATGAAGATTTGATTTTCTTTCCAATAATATTTGAAGTCAAAAATGGAAATTTTTCAAAATTGAGCGATTTTGGGGTTGAATATCTAAAAAGGGGGACCAGATCAAAGGTTGATTTTTTTATCTGTTAACTTACCTAACTGAGTACTTTGGATGGTATAAGTATCATTTTGTGGTTCACCGTACTTTCCGAGATATGAGCATAAATGTTAGTAGTAAAATACAGTGTGTCCGAAGCCGATGTTGTTCAGTAGAGTAAGAATCAAAATCATTTATTTTCACACTTTAGGACTTTATTGGACAGTTTAACATAAAATATATCTTTATGAAACTTTTTCACTGTACAGTAAGTGAATAACCATGGTATAACGTGGTTTGTTGAAATTACAAAACGATGCAAGAAAGGGTTTGAGTACTTTGGGGCCATACACATTACGTAACGCACTTGAGGGGGGGAGGGGGTAAGGTGTGGCGTTATGATAGGGAGGGGGAGGGGGTTTGGATCAAAGTTATGTAACTCACACATATTAACCCTAAGAGCTGGTGCTCTATTGATACTGTTATAAATCTTTCAAAATTAATCAAATAATCAAATAATACCTTACATATATAATAATCAAATTTATAAATTGATTAATTTATTTATGAATATAATCCAATTCATACCTTAATAAAGCTTACAGTTAGTCTATAAAAAATACTTTCGTCATACTGTTATACTTACAGTTAAAGTAAAAATAAATACATAACGTGTTTTGAGTAAGTTCTGTATGCTTTATACCGATGTTTTGTGTTGTTTTGGAGTGTAAAATCATGACTTGATACAATATTGCGAAACGCCACCTACATCTTAATTTTTTTAAAGTTGTTTTGTATTTGTTTTAGTTATAAATTAAATTTGTTAAGTTTTAGCTGAGATGAATGATTCAATGATTCATTGAAATATTATTCCAAATTGCTAATAAAACGATGTTTAAAAGGTTTAAGCTGTTTTAAAGCCTACTACGATTGAGTTACGTAACACATTTAAGGGGGGGTGAGGGGGTATGGTCAAGCGTTATGGTGCGTTACATGGGGGAGGGGGGTCTGAAATTATGAAAAAATGCGTTACGTAATATGTGTATGGCCCCTTTATTGGACAGTTTAGAATCATACCTGTTATCATAATATTTTATCAGTCTATATATTTTTGTATAGTTAAATATTAGCAACAAAAATAGTTTCATTATCTTTCATATGATTTATTACCTTAGATATGTGTAAAATTAGTAAATTACCCTATAAAGGTAAATATTATCTCAGCTTTCAATCCATATGTATTTAATCAGTTGGTCCGGGTTTAAAAAATTACCGGGCAGTACAACTACATGTGTTTGTAAAAGTAACAAATTTAGCTTTCTGTTTACATGTAACCAACCAGTTAAATTAAAAACGATTTGGTACTATGAATTAAATTTTAATAAAAAATTAAATGGGACAAAAGCTGTGAACGGGCATCGGCGATTTTTAGCCAAGATTTGTTTGTTTATTATTTTCCTGTTTTACAAAAGTCAATAAAATACTGTTGAATTACAATTTGAACTTAATGTGAGAGGCATTTAAAACATATTAAAATTAGATCAGAATTAGAATTAAAAAACTGACCTTGGCAGTGTTCTAAATAAATGTCTTATTTAATACCATTATGGTACACGTAGTACCCAGTACTGGCAAAGCACCACAAAGCAGTCATTTAAGTTTCACAAATACAAATAAATACACAAACTATTTTATGAAGAACACTCCCCATGTTAAAAATAATGAAAAAACTGCTATTGGGCATACTGGAAACAGTAGTTGGGTATTCAAATCTAAGGGTGCGCCAAATAACGCAATTAGCGACTGGAGAATTTGCTATAGGCCCTACCAGTACCAGAGTAAAAAGAGAGAAGGCCGGAGTGCTTAACAAAAATATGGTCATTAATATCAGCTGTTAACATTCCTACCTCTTGCATTATAATTTTTATTTATATCGACCCTAAGATGACGTTTTGATGATGTTTCAATGGGTATGACGTCAGAGCACTCCGGCCTTCTCTTCAGGTGGTATTGCCTATGCGCGAAAGAGAATTTTATCATCTGTCCAGCTGTACTGACAGAATTCTACCTATTTTCCGTTGACTCTTGCGCCATCTTTCAGTTGTGCCTGTTTACGTCGTCGGGCAAAACTTTCTATTAAATTATTGTTCATAAGGAGTGTTCTTCTTAGCATGGTTCACACTTTCATTCGGTTAATGATTTCCCTGACTTTTACTAACCAAAATAGTTAATTTTCCCTGACTCGCGACTCGGAATGTACACTTTTTTCAAATATGTTTTGATTTTCGCACACATAGTGCTTTGCGTTTACGATTAAAATCAAAATGTTCCTTGACTTTTAGTGTTTTTCCAACTTTTTCCCTGAAATATTTTAAACTCCCTGACTTTCCAGAAAGTGTGAACCATGCTTAGTAATTGGTGTATTCATTGCAACTACGTGTGTCGGCCCAAAATCCCTAGACTGTTAAAAGTCATTAATACGACACTGTAATTAAATAATTACAGTTTACCGTTCCTAATAATTCAATTTCTACCGTCACTAAAATCCATAATTGGGAGGAGGAACGGTGCTCTTAACATTATTTCATTTATTATTTCATTTGTAAGAGTTGGCTGGTACAAAACATGAAATCAACCACCAGACGCTAGGATATTTTCTCCGTGCTAATCTCAGCTTCGATGCTCCCACGGGCCCGGCCAGGCGTTGATATCAGCAGGAATGCAAGCGTCAGCATTTCCTCTCTCAGCGCCAACCTCAGAACACGTTCTCAGTGCCTCTTAGATTGAGGAACGGCGTGAGTGATCGTTTGGCTACAGCACTTGTCAATGAAGTGTTCCCGTGACGTCACGTGCGAAACTGTTTCTATTTGGCTGGCTTAGCTTCAGCGTTGGGGAAGAAGACGCGAGCCTCCCCCAGTCCCGAGGAAGTCACGATGTAACTAACACGCGTTGCGTTGTCTCTCCCTGTTAAATTATTAATTGGCGTTGTTTTTCTAAATTTAATGTAACCATAATTATTGGATTTTGACTGCGGATATACTTATTGTTAACGACGTATAAGTTGGTTTTAAATCAGTTGTTGTAAAATTGTAAGTTTGAATAAATAGTAATTATGTTTACCAACCGGCATTATTATTATTATATCAACTCCCGAAATAGGTGTGTTACAAATTGGTGTCAGGTGAGTGGGATGTGTTGCGAGAATACACTCTGAAGAATCCCACGGATGGAGAATGGATTTTGGTAAGTAACTAAATTTATTTGAATTAATTGGTGCAATCTTGTTTAATTGTATATGTGTCGTTTTAACCGTAGGTAACCGCTTAATCTTGTAAAGAAATAAATTAAACTCACTTTAGCGCAACTCCCGTAAGGAAATATGCATTTTTCGAATTATTAGAGAATTTCAAAGTAATTAGATTAATTTGAATAAATCTTCAAGTCGCCATTAGCCTCATTGCGAGAGAAATAGATAGCGTCGGTTCCCCCCTCCATCGTCACTTTGCATTCATTGTGTGTGACGCGTGATCGAGATGGCATGGCGGTGTTATGAGAATGTCTGAGAATCTCATTGTTTGAGAAGACATATTGATTCGGAATTATTGGGTTATCAGAGTTTATGTTGAGCTCTAGCGGTAACAGATATTGATAAATAATAAAGGTAGAGTTGATTTTAAGTATAACCTGTGAGTAAGGTGGTTTATTAAAGGTAAAGTGACTTGGAATATTAATTGTGGAAGGAAGCTTAGAGCCGCCATTTTCAAACTTGGCAAGGCGTCTCTGTTTCGTTCGGATTAATCCGCCATCTTTGTTTTGGCATTTCAGTTTGATTGAAGTGCAAATAAGTGAGCTTAGTTGCAACTCATCGTGGGACAGGGAGAGGACGATTGGGGTGAAATTATAAATTATTTGGGAATTAAATTGAAGAAATATTATATTTTAATTAATCCGAATTGTCCGAAGCAAGACTTGGGCGACAATTATCGTATTATCGTAACTAGGCTGTGACGTATAGAGTCGCGTCGCCACGCCGTGATTCACAAGGCAGTAGTGTTTGCCTGTGTTTGTAAACAGATGTCTGCATAGATTAATCTAAACAGAGTCCCACACTTGTTGCTGTTAGTTGATGGAATAGTCATTTCTGAAGCAAGTTATATTTTTATTTAGTTGATTTAACATTGTTTTGTTCAAGAACGAGAGTTTGTAGGATTTATTAATTATATTAACCTTAGAATTAATGCTTTCTAAATTAACCCAAGTTTTTTTGCATGTGTGATTAACTCTGGGTCGTATATTTGAGTGTTAAATCTATAAATGCATTGAAAAAAAATCTGGGCGTCATTGGAAATAGGCCAATAATTTAAAATCTATTGATTGAAAAAATGTTATTGTTACAAATTAATAAAGATTTATGATGTGACACTTATAAACTGTGTCAAATTTCTGGCCTATCTCCATTGTCAGGGCAAAGGATACCACTGCTTTTGATTTACCAAAGAAATTAAGTAAATCAGAACATTGAAATTGTTTTGACGAAATAAAGCGTTAGTAGTGTAAAATAGGAGTCCTGGGACATTTTAAAGAAACTAATTGGGGCTTAGAAATAATCGACGTGGACCATCATAGTAGTGGAGAAATGGGAGTTCGACAATAATTTTCGAAATTTATTGTGTATTTTGAGCTAAGGACTTAGCCGGATTTTCAAAATTTCACTGAATACTACACACGACTTGTGATCTTTTGGAAATTAAATTGGTGATTTTAATTGAATAATTCACCGTGTTGGGACTTAGAGTAATCGCGTTCTGGGGTTTTATTGTACTTTATTGAACTTTAAGTTGGTACTTTGAATTTTTCTAAAAATTTCTTAGAAACAAAACAACGTGTGGACTTAGGCGTGTGATTCTCTGATGATTGCTTCAGTTAAGTATTGAAAACTCTGAATGGGACTGGGCGAATTTTAATTATTTCAGAGGCTCTCATCAGTAGGGGGTTATTGAGGGTTCTACACCGGTGAATCCAGTAATTTGAAGGTTGAGGAAATTAACGGGCAGTAGCTTTCGGTAACGGTTGTGAAGGGAAATAAATAAATTATTTAACCTTTTGTTTGCAGTTTTGGAAAAAAGGCTGTTTTGCTCTCCCTCTAAACTATGTGAGACAAAATAGTATGGAGGAGAAAATCAAATCGCTGTTGGTTGCTGCATTGATTTTTGAGAACTGAGCTATACTGTGCTCATTGTTTAGTTCTGGTTCCTGGTTTTGGGCCAACTGAACATGACAGTCAGTAGAGCAGTGGTACTGTTTGTTTGTGGTACCGGACTTTCTATTTTTTTATGCAAGTTAATCAGCAATGTGAAGAGATTTAGTATATGTCTTTGTGTGTATGTGAGTTTAGTTAACAGCCATTAAAGGAGTAGGTGGAAAAATGAGTAATTCAAATTGGAACTAATAAAGCTTTGAGTTGAATCCAGTAAATTGTGATGCGTATTTTTGTTCAGTTTTAGGATCTGCAGATAGCTTTAAATACTGTTGCAGATCGGTGACTCGTAAACAATGATCACTTTTCTTTTTACAGTTTGAAATCGTGGGCGTCAAATTGCCTAGTTTGATAGGTTGAAAAGTTAATTTTGTTTTTTTTGCATGCAGTCTGTTCCTTAAATTGTATGGCTGCATCTGTTTTATTATCAGTACTCCGAACATGAACAGAAATTATTTGCTGATGTATTATTTAAAGTGTCTAATACTTTTACCTCCTCATCTGGGACTGAGCATTGTGAAGCCAGAGCTCCCATTTTCGATGTGATGAATTGGATAATGAACCAGAGATTAGGAGTGAAACTGATGATTTATGATTTAGTCCATTTACACTTAGTTCAAAATGTACAAAAAAAGTCCAGTTAGCTTCTTTATATTTGAAATATAAGGCCGGTGAAGTTAGTGATAATTGATTCTTCGTAGGAAAGTTGTTGTTTTTAATGGTTTGTGCTCTAACTTGTGATGCTCTAACTTGTGATAACATGTGTTCACTGGATAACCTGTTCCGTTTGTTATACAGGAAAGTTCTAATTCTAGGCCATTCTTGTGCTGTCCCTGTGGATTGGGACACCAGTGGGTCTTCCTCACTGTGGAGTTGATGAGAGAGTGAACTCGTAACCATTAATGTAATGGATTCTGGTGATGTGGACAAGTGTTATCACCTAAGTATACTGATGTACTAGTGTTTAGGAATCACATTATAGTTATTTGTTTTTTAATGGAATTTCAAAATGTGTGCTTTGCTCTAGGAATGTGCTTGCTAACTCATGCTATACTTAGCCAGACCGTGAAGAGAACGAAATATTAATCAAAGCAAACGGGAATGGGGAGTAAATAATGTTGGCTTGTACTATGGCAAGCTGTTCCGTAGAAAGCCCAGCCTGTGCAGCACAATTTGCCTGTACAACCGGAAAAGTGGAGGTTGATGGTTGTGTGTTTACTAAAGGGATGGTACGAGAAAACCAGCCGATGGTCTTCTGGGCCTGTTGTTTTAGTCTATTTGAGTTTTGTTTTAGGGGAAATGCCCCATTGAAATTATGACGTTGAATGGGCCTCCCCAAGAAAAAAAAAAAATGTGTTTGTCCTAGCAACTGATGAGTCCAATATTACCTGCCCTTGCAAATAGTAGCAGTATACTCATGTAGGCCAGGTAACTTGGGTTCCAGTTCTTGATTTGTGGTCAATGTTTAACGTGATGTGTTTGATCCGTATAGAGGGGTTGTTATTAGTGATGAGTTTAAAATTGCCTGCCCGTGCTAACGGCAGCAGTGTACTCATGTCGGACCGGAACGTAAAGTTGTGATTTCTGACTTTTCTAAGTCAAATGCTCTCTGTTGAAAAGATGAAGTGATCGGTGTGATTCGATCACTGGCGGATCGGGTGCTTGCCCGATTTATCGGCAGCTCCTTGTATTCCAGAGTTTGTGGAAAAGTGATTTTTCCTGAGATTGATGGGTGCATAGTGCTTCAGAGCCCTGTAAGGTAACTCTGAACTGTTATGAGAATGGCGGAAAGATCAACCTGACCACCATGCAGTTGAGTGGAGTTGGAACGATCTCCGAGCTGTAATAACATGCGACGTTATTAGTGATGAGTTTAAGGTGCCTGCCCGTATACATGGCAGCAACACTCATGTCGGTCAGATGAGTAAAGTTTTGTTCGATGCTCTCTGACGAAGAGACCAAGTAGACGAATATCGATGTGAATGCCACCTTAAAGGTCCTGCATGGACTAGATGATCAGCTTGGCACCTAAGCGTAAAAGGGTATTTTTTGGAGAGTACTTTCCAGCACCTTAGAGTCCATTATGCTGGCACCCACAGGGTTGAGTAGTACATGTGAGGCGGCCATCTGTTATTGTGGTAATCACAGTTGTCTTTGTAGGTTGGAGATGGAGAGTTAGAGTTGCCGTCCTGCTCCGTGTCACCCTGGGAGGCCGTGTACAGCGCCCAAAGGCTGCGCAGACAGAGTCGCCACTACAGAACGTTGGAGAGATGGTACCCTCCTGTCGAATTGGTAGCAGATCGTGCACCGGAAGCAGAGCACGACAGTTCAGCTAATGTTAGGCTGACCGTGCGGTAAAATGTGACGAGGAGTGACTTACTGACTGGGACACTTTCAGTAATTGAAAAGTATTTGAGAAACATAGACTTTCGTCCGCAATCAAGAAGTTGCGTACTACGCTGCGAAGAAACGAGTACCTCTGGACTTGTCTTCGCGAGGACGCAATGGCGAAAGGACTGGGGATCCCCCTCTGATTATTGTGTTGTTATTGATGATTTTTGTGTACCGGTATGTGCTGTTATGTGTTTCTAATAATTTATGTATTGGATGTAGGCTGGTAATGACATTTTTTTTTTGAATTATTATTCTTTGGCACAATCAAACTAACACCAATAGCGTATTGCAAGAAGGGTAAAGGATTCACTGGCCAAACTGGTGCCCACAGGAAGGTAATGTGCGCACTTCCCACCCCCTAATAACCCCTTCCCTTCCACTCCCTGACTGGACTGTAGGCACCTGGGAGCCAGCCTGAATGAGTTTTCAAAATTTATAGAAACGCAGAATTTACGTATAGTTAGTGTATAGTCAGTCAAGAGTACTGTAGAAAATGCCTTGCTGAGGAATTTTCCGGACTCCGTTAGCAAGACAGTGTTGTGTTGCTACCAGGCCTACTGAACGTGAGTTTTTGTTAAAGATTAATTAATAATTCCTTGTACCGTATTGATTATTCGATTGTATATTTGATTTATTATTGGTAATTTTCAAGTGGTTTTGAGGCTTCGGCCGATAGTGGGTGGAGTACCCCGGAATTTATGAACAATCATTGGATTGGTGAAAAGTTTTTTTGTTGATTCTTGGTGTCAATATGTTACTTGGCTATTTTGACATGTGTTGACGAGTTAATTAGTGTAAGCACTGTAGCTTGGGAAAGGGTGTGTTAGGATAGCAGTAAATTTTCTTTTGCTAATATTTGACCCTATGTTAGAAGATCCGTTACTACCGAAGGGGTAACAGAGTGAAAACCGGCCCCAAGTGAAAACCCGTGTGGCTTCACCATAGCGGGCAAGTAGCGTTCTAAATTGCCATAAAAGTGCTGAACTCAAGTACCCTCTTTCGAATTTTAAAAATATAATAATTCATACCCTGTTCGGATACTAAGAAAAATTAACCAATTGGTACTAAATACACATAATTAAATTCAGTGACAAATCTTCTAACAGTTTTGTAATGGTCTGTTGAGATGGGAATGTGTGTTGTGTTTTTGTGTTTTTGTGTTTAAGTTTAGATAACTTTTGTCCTTGTGAAATATTTTAGTTTTTTTCTTCAGGTTTTGTTTTGGTTGTTTAACTTCTGAGATGTTTTGATTGTGATTTTTGAGATATATTTTGTAAAGGGAAAGGCAAATGCGGACCGGCGAAAATTTTAGTTTTTTTTTGTAAAATAAAAGTTGAAGTTTAAATAATTTATTGTTATTTTGCGGAGAGAGTTGAGGTTAGCTGTCCGGAGTTAGAAGTTTCCTGATCACAGACCTGCCAACGGGAGACGGATGTGTACTCTCCTAACATTGAGAGAAGTTGGACTTGGCAATCTTCTGTTACCTCATGCTGGGAACAGCATGGTCTAAGGGTGAGGGGGGTGTTACGGCCCAAAATACCTAGACAGTTAAACGCCATTAATACGAAACTCTAATTAAATAATTACAGTTTACCGTTCCTAAAAATTAAATTCCTACCGTCACTAAAATCCATAATTGGAAGGAGGAACAGTGCTCTTAACATTATTTTATTTATTATTTCATTTTGAAGAGTTGGCTGGTCCAAAACATGAAATCAACCACGAGACGCTAGGATGTTTGCTCCGTGCTAATCTCAGCTTCGATGCTCCCACGGGCCCGGCCAGGCGTTGATATCAGCAGGAATGCAAGCGTCAGCATTTCTTCTCTCAGCGCCAACCTCAGAGCACGTTCTCAGTGCCTCTTAGTTTGAGTAACGCCGTGAGTGATCGTTTGGCTGCAGCACTTGTCAATGAAGTGTTCCCGTGACGTCACGTGCGAAACTGTTTCTTATTGGCTGGCTTAGCTTCAGCGTTGGGGAAGAAGACGCGAGCCTCCCCCAGTCCCGAGGAAGTCACGATGAAACTAACACGCGTCGCATTGCCTCTCCCTGTTAAATTATTAATTGGCGTTGTTTTTCTAAATTTAATGTAACCATAATTATTGGATTTTGACTGCGGATATACCTATTGTAAACGGCGTATAAGTTGGTTTTAAATCAGTTGTTGTAAAGTTGTAAGTTTGAATAAATAGTAATTATGTTTCCCAACCGGCATTATTATTATTATTTCAACTCCTGAAATAGGTGTGTTACATACGTATTACATTCCAAATGTTACAGAAAAAAATAGTCTACTTAACACTTTCATCCTTCTATTGCCATGTAAACAATCAAATTAAATAAGAAAATAAATTTTTTCCTGCAGTACATTAAAGCCTCTGCGTTACATAGAAAAAAATAACTTGAGAATTTAAAATAGTTAAGATACAATGAGTTAAAAAAAAACTTTTTATAAGTAAGATATTGAGCTAAGCATGTGAAAGTTTAATTCAATAACATAAATACATATTCTTAGATAAAATTGCTAAATTTGCCTTTATTTTGTAACGTATATATATGGTTTCAGAAACAATGATGCAGTCATTTGTAAAATGAGTGTGGACAAGTTCGGACGTTATACCGAATCCGGTGAAAGATCAAGATTTTATGATAAAGAAGCTGACACCGGTTTGTCTCTTACACCGGAGGGCGACTATAACATTAGTAATATAGTCTAAAGTATGTTAATGATCCTCAAGATAGTAGTAACGCTATTAACTAAAACTTTACAATTGGAAATATCAACAAGCTTAAAACTTAAGGGATATGTGTACGATACAAAATCTCATAGAATCGCAAATATCGGTAATCCAGAAAATGAACAAGATTCAGTAACAAAAATATATTTAGACTCTAAATTTAAAAGACTATAACTAGACAAATATAAGGATTGTTTGTTAAAACAGGGTGATAACAAATACGAGTTTTTAGAATCCAAAGAAAATAAGGAATCCAAAGTGAATGGGTGGGATGGGATAAATAACAAAATTGTAAATTTTCTTGTGGTACAAATACTAATAATGCTGTATGTGTCTCACAAATACCCAAATCAAATATCGGTGAATGGAATTTTAATTATAAAAGGTTGGGTAATGTTAAACATGGTGTAAGTGATAATGATTGTGTTACAAAAATTCAGACAATTACATTAACGAGGAATAGGTTTAATACTAACAGTAAACAAATAACAAATACAAAAGTAGGTGTATTGCCAACAGATGTAGCAGTGGTGGGTAAAATATTAACAAAGGGTGAAAAACATAACTAAACAAGGGGATAAAGAGTACAACGTATTAATGTTTAATAAAACCGAAAAATGTTGGGATGCTGAAGGAATTTATCAAGGGTGGTATATAATAATGATATTTGTTTAGTGTCGCAGGTTGTATGGTATATACAGATAAACAATTTAAATATGCTGGTGTAGAATTTGATTTGATGGTGTACAATCGTGATTTGTTCGTTGGTGATCCCACATCTATGAGCGGATTTATATATATCGATAATAGATCATATATACAAGAAAACTATGTATATAGAAGAATAATAGATGATGTATTAGTTGATGGTGATGCTAACCCTTTAGAACTACAGAATGTGGTCAAGTACCGAATTCGCTGTAAGATTAAAATCAAATAACAAAGAAGCGTACACCGGTTTGCCTCTTACCCCAGAGGGTGACTATAGTGTTAGTAGTATAGGATTAAGATATGTTAATGATCCTCAAGATAAAAATAATGCTATAAATTTGCAAACTTTACAGTCTGAAATAACGTCAAACAATAACTATTTTGATTGAGTTTTAATCGAAATTTTTTTATTTTTATAAGGATTTTGCTAAAACTAAAATTGAAGAAAATAAGAAGAATGATTGGATTCAAACAAATATTGTAAACAAATACTTTATAAATCCTGCAACAAAAATCTTAAAAAAGTGTTGAGTGAATACATAACTTTTATAGTCAAAAGACAAAGGGATAGAGATACATTTGCATTATGAACAAGGTTTCCGTTGGGTGAACATGGTTAACCAAGAAAAGTTGATAAAAGAGATAAAATCGCTAAGCGATTCTATTAGAAGTAAAAACAGAGCATTAATATTAGGGATTAATGAGAGGGATACATTTCTTGAAGCTACATTTAAACCAGTTATTGATCCTTTAAGAGAAGTATCTCAAAAAATTAAAAATGTGTCAGAAGGAGATTTAATTTTAGCCTTTTTAAAATCTGATGATAAAACTGAAGAATTTGAAGAAACTGAAGAAGAACTTGAAGAAACTGAAGATGAACCGGAAGAAATACAATATGAACAGGGTAAAAATATAAGTGAAGAAGAAGAAGAAGAGATACAAGACGGTGCCCCGTCAGATATTAGCAGATTGGGTTTAGATATTTAGTTTAAAGGTGATCTTGGTAGAAAATAGGTATTAAAGATGTTACAGTCTACTATACCTAATAAAATTATCATGTATACGTAGCTAGGCTGGAAGGAGAAGGTTTAATGATTTGTGATAGCAAGATAGATGTGGATGAGCAGGCTAATAAAATTATAAATGGTAATATGTACAAAGGAACAAACGGATTGTTTGAATTGATTTTTAAAAACAAACCTTTCAAATATACTGCACGAGACTTGGCAACTTTTAAAGGTATATGTCTAGATACAAATACTCACAGAAAGAATTATAAACCAACATCTTCAATACATAGAAATCAATCTATTAAGTATAGGAACATTATTTCAGTGTTATTTCCAACAAAACTGGAAAACCTAAAAAAATGTTTATGTCTACTGAAGAATTTACTACTTTTTATACTGAAAGGAAAAAAAGAAAGGTAAATGAGTAAACAGCTTCTGGAGAAGGATAATTAAAAAATACTTATAATACAAATATAATTTATTATAATGATGTTAATAAATTAGTAAATAGAATACGGTTGATACATGAAGCAATAGAAGCGGGTTACACAGGTCTTTAAAACGAATGGGTTGCTTTAATTGCTAAATTATTAAATAGAGGTATAATCGAATTATGAAGGTGTATATAATGGATGATAAAGTATAGAAAGCATCATTATTTGTTCATCCGTCACCTGACAAGGGTATTAATATCAATGGGTAAAAGGATCAGTGTTAGTTCTCATAGAGACTCGATAACGAAAGGAGGCGGTGTTGTCTCTTCAACACTAAACTTGCTAGGAAAACCAATTCCAGCTTTAGTAAATAAATCCATAGATTTCTTACCTATTGAAATTCATCTACCTGGCGGTTATCAATATTGTGGACCTGGAACTAAATTGAAAAAAAATTGAAAAGAGGAGATCCGGGAATCAATCAATTAGATCAGGTTTGTAAATAGCACGATATAGCCTATTCAAAGTTTAGTGATTCTGCTCACAAATCAGTAGCTGATAAAATACTTGTTAAAAAAGCTTGGGAAAGAGTTAAAGCGAGTGACGTTAGTCTTAGCGAAAGAGCGGCAGCATTAGCAGTGACAGCAGCAATGAAAACAAAAACAGCAATTGGTGGTGGAAGGAAAAAGAGAAGAGGGGGAAGGAAAAAAACAACTCGAAAACTAGGAGGAAGAATTAAAAGAAAGACTAGACGTTCTACTAAAAAAGTCAAACCATCATTTTGGTGCATGATAAAAAAAGGACAAGGAGTTTACCTAAGACCGTATCGTGCTTATTAAATACGAGAAAACAGTTAATAGTTCCTAATTGTGCATTAAGTAACCAAGATCTTTTTAGATATGTTTCTTGTTTAAAAATACCTTTCTTCAGAGGAGTGTTTATGAAAGATAATTTGCTATCAGCAATGTGGAAAAATGAGAGCGGTATAGTAAATCTAGATGATAGTAAGGGACCGGGTACACATTGGGTATGTTATAAAAAACTCAGTTTAACAGTTTACTATTTTGACAGTTTTGGTAATTTAACACCTCCAAAAGAACTTCAAAAGTATTTTAGTTCTGCTAAACAAATTCTATACAATTATGATAGGTGCAACCTGACGATACATCTATTTGTGGACATTTATGTTTGGAGTTTTTAGCAAAAAGTGTCAGTTAGCTTTAAGTTCTCTTTAAGGTCGATATACGGGCTCTTTGACTGGTACAACGTCAACCTTGCGGAGCACTTTATTCCCCGCATTAAGTTTACATAAAGAAAAACGATGGGAAGCAGCATTAATAGATTTTACAACTTATAATTCAATAACAAATATTACTGAAGGCGTGAATAATAAACTTCACTACTATAAAGCAAAGAATGCAAAGCGACAGTTTATCCAGCTTAACGAAGTTGCTCTATCCATGGGCTCTTATAAAATAGATGATATATGCAAGGTAATACAAAAAAAGCTGGGAGAAGATAATATTTCTATAGAAGGAAATAATAATACTTTAAAACAGAAATTAAATCAAAGTATTATATAGATTTTAGTAAAACACATTTAGTTGGAGGATTATTAGGATTTCCTTCTACAACACCGATATTAGAGAAAAATGTGAAACATACAAGTTCAAATACTGTAAGCATCCTTACTTTAAACACAATTGATATAACTTGTAACATTATACAAGGATCGTACAGACAGGCTGAAAATCTACACACATTGCATACATTTTACCCATCTGTGCCTCCAGGACTTAAAGTAATTGAAAGACAAATCCTAGTGTATTTACCTTTAAACACCAGTTACATCTCAGACATTGTTCTGAACGTATTATATCAAGACGGTAACATAGTTGACTTTAGAGGTGAAACTGTCACCATAAGAATACATATAAGATCGATTTTATAAATAATGGGATTGACGTTTAGAAAGGATCGAGTGAGTGATAAAAAGCTTAGTAGCGTATCAGCGTCAGAAGAGTTAACAAGTGAAAACATTCGATTTTTAAAAGAGATTGGTTTTAAAGTTATTAACAATGGATATTCTGGATATAGCGCACGGACCGACGTTTGACGAGACCTTGTGGGAAAAGGAGTATCACACCCACAACCCTTACGCTTCATCGAAATTAAACAATAACGATGAAATAAAGATTCCTATTCATCAACAAGATATCTAGACCTTACCTTCCAAAAGTTATTTATACATTGAAGGAAAAATAACAAAGAAAGATGGAAATGAAGGAACAACTATACCGTTTATTAATAACCCAATGGCTTTGCTTTTTGATGAAATAAGGTATGAAATTTCAGGTGTTACTGTGGACTCTACAAAAAAGATTGGAATAGCCAGTAGATTAAAAGGATTATGCTCCATAACACCAAACGACAAAAACCTGCTAGCAGTTGCAGGATGGGTTACACCAGATTCATCCATTATAAAACCCGATGACAAGGGATATTTCGACTTTTAAGTACCTTTAAAATTATTATTAGGTTTTGCAGAAGATTACAATTAAATATTAATTAATGTCAAACAAGAATTGGTTCTTTTAAGAGCTTCAAATGCTAAAGATATAATATTAGCGCCAGGAACAACAACTGAAACGACTCTGGACTGGAATTTGGATTAAAAGAAGATTGTTTGGAGGGTACCACACCTAAAACTTGCAGATGAACACAGGATTACTTTGTTGAGACGATTAAAGGCGAACCGTAATATAGTTTTAGCATTTCGAAGCTGGGAGTTACACGAATATCCTATTCTACCCGAAAAGGAGCGACATACATGGACTATAAAGATTTCAACACACTTGGAAAAACCTATATATGTTATATTTGGATTACAAACAGATAGAAGAAGTAAAATAACAGCTGATCCGACATCGTTTGATAATTGTAAACTTAAAAATTGTAAACTATACCTCAACTCACAATTCTTTCCATATGTTAACTTAAACATATCATTCAATAAAAACCGATATAGCCTTCTATACGATATGTAGGCTAGATTTCAAACATCTTACTACGGTAAAACAAACTCACCTTACCGCTACTATCACCAACGCAGTTCAATTTAAAAGCTCCTATCGTGGTTATTGATTGTTCTAAACAAAATGAATCTGTAAAATCATCAAGTGTAGATATTAAGTTGGAAATGGAGTTTGAATCTAACATACCCGATAATACAACTGCATATTGCTTGATTCTTCCCGATAAAATTTTAACGTACACACCTCTAACAGGTATTGTAAAAATGGTTCTGTAGGTCTATGGAGGGGGAAGGGTATAAATAGCGCGCACTACAAGAGGAGTTCAGTTGATCAGTGTTTGTGGTTGAAACAACATCTATTACAGTCGAGATGACCTCTGTAGTACTGGGACATAACAATGCAGAAGTGGAAGGTTTGGTGCAAAACGAAGACTCTTACATCAAAGAGTATAAAGAAGAATTGGACGAGTTTCTTAAGTTTCGAAATGAATAAAGTAAAGTCAGACAACGCTTTAACATCTCAGTCGACTTTAAAGAGAAAGGGAAAACCTGAAAACGACATCCCTTTAAACATACTGACAGATATTTCTCTTCGCATACTATATCCAATCTCAAGATGTATGACTAATGGCATAGCAATAGGTTTGGGAAATTACTTGGGTTATACACCTAATGCAATTTTAAACCAAGGAACTAAAATGCTATTTTTTCAGATGCCACATGGGATTCTTTTCTTAAACATTTACACCTCATCGAATGCTACTTGGCAAAGAACATGTTTGGAAAAAATACAGCTATTCGTCTATTAGAATGTGAAATTGAAATCGACATTTTAAAATGTCGCGGAGAACAGCAAGTACGGTTTAGAGACCAGATAAAACATGATCACAAAATTCAACTAACGCCGGAAGAATTCTACATTTTGAGTTGTGCAGCTTCCCCTATAACCAGGTATACGAAACAACTTGTATTTTAAAATACTGTGGTAAAAGACTATTTGGTAGATGCGACGGAACAACATCCCAATGCTCAAATTCTTTACGGTCCAATAGATACATCTATTTTTAATCGAATACCTTATGAAGTTGAGATGTGGAGATGTCTAAAGGAGTATGAACAAAAGATTCAAGAAAAAGAAAAAACAATTAAAGAAGAAAAAGTTAAAAAAGAAGAAGAAATTATACAAAATGAAGAAACAGAAAACGTTTTAACTGAAACAGTTTAAAACTAAAAAAAAAAACTCGTGGTGTAGGCCTACCGGGGATGGTGCCCAAGTTAAATATACACCAACGTGCTTAGAACTGTATGGCCTGAGCTATAAAAGCTCTACCGTGGTGTGGAAACAGTTCAGTCGTCATCTGAGACATGGAGAAGTCTGGCATAATTGAATTTCAAGCATTTCGTGGAAACAATGATAGATACATTGTTAAAAAACTAATCATCTTACACCTGCAAACATATGTCATTTATATTTTTTATTTAAACCTCCATTTCCTTTTAACAACTTAAACTCCAAATCTAAAAGAACAAATAAATGGTTAACGAGAAACTTGCATCACATTTGTTGGAATGAAGGTTTTACAGGCTTTGAAGAAGTGGAAAGCATTATGAATCACTACTGCTGTAAATTTACAAGACTTTATAAAAAAGGATTAGAAAAGCGCAATTGGATACAGCTTTATACGACAAAAGATGTAACAGATGTTAAAATGGATAGTGTTTTGAATTTGATATGGATAATATTTGTATTTTAACAAAGAATGATAAACACGCTCAACTTCATTGCGCTGTAAAGAACGCTTATCGTCTAGCTGCTTTTCTACATCCTTGTACAATTGAGAGTGGAGGGGGAAGTGGAGGAGGAAGTGGAGGGGGGACCGGAGGGCATAAAAGTGTGGAGAGCGAGGAGACCCACCATCAGTATTACTCCAGACTACAACGAGAGAACACGTATCAAGATGGCATCATAGTAATTCCTGCAAACATTGTGTGTTAAACATCAGTTTAACACACAATCAAAATCAACAATTTTACCAACAAGAAAACTTCAGAAGTCAAAGAACACAAACATTACATCGTGCACGATATGAGGAAGATCTAAACATGAGTGGGAGACGCTATTCTTGTATCTTTAAGCGATGCTCCATACACAGTAGGAGATGAAGCAAAATTCAAAATTTTCCTGCCCAAGAGATTTGTTCAAAATAAAGATCTGCAAAACATCGAACCTGGAATCTTGTATATAGTATCACACGGAGTCAGCGGGAACAACTCTACCGAACTATCTCTGCATTTGACCTCGTCGGGAACTTCACATTGTTAGATCAAGCCAATATCATGTAAAATTTGAAATGTATTTTATGTAAAAAAATGTATATATATATTCATAAATAATAAAAAAATAAAATAAAAAAGATAAAATATCAGTATTAACTCCAAGTACTGATATTTTATCTTTTTAAAAACATTTTTTGATGACCTTGACCTAGATTCAGAATTTATAAAATGCGCTGTATTGGTTAAAGGATTATCACTTTCAGACAGACTGACAATGAGTTGGTGGGGAACATTGTGGTGGGGGAAGGGTAGGTACCTGTACTACACGCTTACGCCGTGTCAGTATACCTCCAACATTTGCCTTGGTACAACCTACAAACAAAAACAAAATGGAAAACAAAATAAAAACAAAAAAGAACATATAGTAGTAAAGAAGAGAATGAGATTTCCTAAATATGCACAGTTACAATCGAGATTGGATACGTTTGATGCAGCATTAAAAGACTCGTTTCTATACAATTTTAGAATGGAGTTTGCAGATGCTGGTTTCTTTTACATGGGGCAAGATGATAAGACCAGTTGTTAGAATTGTGGAGAAGGATTGCAGGATTGGAAACCGACAGATAACACATGGGAAGATCATGCACGATGGTTTGACAGGTGTGCTTATCTGTTAGTTTAAAAAGGTACAAAAGGAGAGTTAGGAGAGTTTGTACAAAACCATCGGAGAGTATATAAACGTCATCCTGTTAAAACTTCAAAAACACCAACAGAAGAAAATAAGAGCGAAGGAAACGAATGTGTAGTATGTTTATCCTCTGGGAAAAATTTACTATTTTTACCTTGTAGACACTGTTGTACATGCGCTAATTGTGGACTGATGTATAACCATTGCATTATATGCAGAACTTTAATAGGTTACGTGATGAAAATATTCATATCGTAGATGTGAAACAAGTGGAGGGGGTGCATATAAAGCGAAGGTGAGGAGGTGGGAAGCTCACTTCTTGAGTGGCCGTACACGAGGTAACATCATGGCTTTAAAAATTAAATGTGTCCAAAACAATACTGTTCATCTTTCTACAGTTCATCATTTGCAACTTTTTTCCAATGACTTAAAAGTTTTGATTGTAAACAGCTACAAAGTAACATCGGATATTTTTTCAACAAACAATTTAACTCAAGAACACTGGAGAACATCTGCAACTACACTTCCACCGACACAGGTGAATAGATATAATTTTGAAGAGTATGAACCTTTCGCCTCGTTCAATGTCAGCAGCTCTGCGGAATCGGAGACTTCATCGTAAGAACCAACATCACTTCCACCCGCACCTAGAATGAAGTATTATTGTAAAGAATGTGAACCCTACCCATCTACAGAAGCAACGTCCACCGCAGAATTGACGGTTCTCTGACAATCATTGCCTATGTGTACATTAATGTAAATAAAGAAATAGTTAGAATTAAGTCTCCTATCTTGAACATGTTTTTTTATTCGATCTGTATTATTTTAAATAAAGAAATAAAAATAAAAGTTAGAAATCTTGCACAGGTTTCATTTGATAGTTTTATTTCGTTAAATATATCTATCTTTCACAAGTTTAATTCGATAGTTTCAAACTATAAAAATTATTTGATGCTAAACGTTTTACCCAAAGTATGGCATGTGGGTATTCTGATGACATGTCTCAACAAGACAAACAAGATGGTGCATTCAGAATTCAGATCCGACGAAGGAAATAGGAGCAATAGTGGAAAAATCTTCAAAATAGTGTTTTTTCGCTATTACTACTATACCCTTAGTCGTATCTGAATTCTGAATGCACCATATTGTTCGTCTTGTTAAGACATGTCAGCATAGTACCCAAATGCCATACTTTGGGTAAAAAGTTTAGCATCAAATAATTTTGATAGTTTGAAACTATCGAATCAAAACTTGTGCAAGACAGTTTTTTAAAACTCCTTCAGACTACCTTGACCTACTCCAAAGATCCATGACGACACTAATACGTCACCAACTACGTTGCCAAATACATCACAGCTACGTCACAAAAGTCACGTGACCGGAAGCTGTCAATCACTTGGCCCAGAAGTCTCATTTCCTTACTACTCCTCAGTTCATTTAAATGTAAACTTCACATTTGATTTTACCAATCAATTCAGCTCTACAAAACAATCATTTTGGTGTTTAGATTGTGATTCTACGTCCAACCTTTGCAGAGATATTCAAAGTGCTAAACACAGTACGTTGTCCAATGTTATCCTTATGGAGAATAAATAAAATTTGATATTTCGATTATTTATGAATGTATATTGATAAAACTTGGTATGTGGCTTCACGTAGTACTGGTATATTGATATTTGAACAAATAATTTATTTTTTGTTAATATCCCAGTAGCAGCTAACCTGCATACTCAGCCGTAGTGATATTCTTATGGAGAATAAGTAAAGTTTTATATCTCCTTAATTATGAACATAAATTAATTAAACTTAGTATATAGCTTCACCTGGTTGAGTTATATTGATAATTGCATAAAAACACATATTTTGTGTTCCTTGTTGCAGAAAACCTGCGAACTCAGCCCTAATGTTATTCTTATGGAGAATAAATAAAATGTTATAGATCACTTATTTATTTATGTATTTGTATGAAACTTGGTAAGTGGCTTTATGTGGTAGTGAGAAATATGCATTGGAAAGTCGTTGAGTACGCAGGTTTACTGTGACGGGGGTATTTTTACAATACCTTATCCAAAACCTAATTTAGGCTGAGGCAAATAAAATTTATTATTCCTAAGGTAATAACTTTAGACTTCGAACCATTAGTAGTTCAAATCATTTAATATTTAAGAAAAGTAACTGGGTATCATACATGAATGTAACAAAATGCGTTAGATAATTTACAGTGGGTTTGCATGAATCACCATATGCGTCTTCCTAAGGCTTAAGTTATGATTATAAATAAATAAAAATTGAGTAAATTATCATGACCCTATTGCATTCTGTTTAGTGTTCCCACCACATGCATCGTTTGCATGTATTGCTTTTGTTGGTTTTGACGTCAATAATGAACTTACACACCTCTTGTCAATATATGTTTTTATAATACTATGACGACGTGTTATATAATAAAATTATACCGTTTAAAAATCCAGAGGTTTCAATTACTAATACATTTTGTTAAAAAATAGTCAAAACATCATGTATACGTGTCAAGCCGTACGGAAATAGCAACTATCGATTGACATTAATACCCAGACAGACAACGGAATCACTAGAACATGTATTTGATATGTTACGGTACCAATTGCTCACCCTATTTACGTAAATGAAAGGAATTAACGTGTGTCGATAAAAGGAGTTCAATCAAGGATTAAAATTGGAAACATCGCACGGTTAAAGTTCCAGTTAGTTCGTTGATTGGGAGCCTGTAACAATTAGAATTCACTTAACCCCAGAGCACTGGTGTGCTAACAAGTTCACCTTCTAGTTGGTCATTCATGATCGAACTATTTTATTTCAAAAGACAAATTCACTCAGCGAAAATAGAACAACCCAGTTTAATAAAATGTATTCCATAAAGTGATCAATGTTTTCTATATTTGAAATTTATTTATAATTCTGTCACGTTACTAAGAGAGTCTAGAATAATATATATAAGTAGAGAAGAACTGCCGGGGAGAAGCCACTTTCGGCGCTTTTTTCCCATGTTATTCTTATGGGGATCAGTTTTTGAACACTTGCCCGATCCTACCCTACACAAATTTTCTTGTTAGCCTGTACTAATGTCCAACCCTTGCCTATATTAAATATATTTTCCCAATCCCCATCCCTCCTCTATATTTTTTAAAATTAATTTTCAAATTCAGGCTAACAAACTATCTTTAGTGTTTATGGTCCGATTTGTCTGCAATTTGGATATGTTATTGTCCTAGGCAAGTGTTTTAATAAATTCCACTTACATATCCCAAATTCACTATTACGGTTAAATTAAAAAATATTTTTGAAAAATACTGCCAATTGCCAACTTCTTTATTTACTGCCCGATTTATTTAAAATTTGGATATGTTATTGACCTAGGCAAGTGTTTTAATAAATTCCACTTACATATCCCAAATTCACTATTACAGTCAAATTAAAAAATATTTTTGAAAAGTACTGCCAATTGCCAACTTCTTTATTTACTGTCCGATTTGTTTAAAATTTGGATATGTGATTGTCCTAGGCAAGTGATTTAATAAATTCCACTTACATTTCCCAAATTCACTATTACGGTCAAATTAAAAAATATTTTTGAAAAATACTGCCAATTGCCAACTTCTTTATTTACTGTCCGATTTGTTTAAAATTAAGATATGTTATTGTCCTAGGCAAGTGTTTTAATAAATTCCACTTACATTTCCCAAATTCACTATTACGGTCAAATTAAAAAATATTTTTGAAAAATACTACCAATTGCCAACTTCTTTATTTACTGTTCGATTTGATTGATTTTTGGATATGTTATAGCCTTAAACTATTATATGTATAATTACCATATCTAAGTTAAAAATTGTATACTTTATATAGTTTATATATATAATCCATAAAAAATTAAATTTTGTGTTTATGGTCTGATTTGACTGATTTTTGGAGATGTTACTATCCTAAGCTAATGCATTAATAAATCCCACATACATTTTCAAAATTCACTATTACGGTCAAATTAAAAAAATATTTTGAAAAATATACTATCAATTGCCAACTTCTTTATTTACTGTCCGATTTGACTGATTTTTGGATATTACCTTAAACTATTATGTGTATAATTATCATATCTAAGTTCCAAATTTAATACTTTGTATAGTTTATATATATAATCCATAAAAAATTAAATTTCGTGTTTATGGTCCGATTTGACTGATTTTTTTGATATGTTAAGCTAATGCATAAAAAAAATTCCCCCTACGTTTCCCAAATACTACAGTCAAATTAACAAAATATTTTGAAAAAATATACTAACAATTGCCATCTTCTTTATTGTCCGATTTATTTTTGGATATGTTATAGCCCCCAACTATTATATCTAAAATTACCATATATTATTTCCACCTATAATACAGTCGTTATGTTGTTTTGACCAACCTAAAAACCAACTTTGGTATTTGTGGTCCGATTTGTCTGCAATATGTTACTGCCCATTGCATAAGTGCATTTCCAAATTCACTATTACGGTTGGATTAAAAAAAAAATGCAAGCTTATTTACCATCCCGCTGTTATAATTGCCATATTTCCAATATTGTTGGGGCCCTCTCAACCACCTCTCACTGTAATATATATCCACAAAATGTTTATGGTCAGAACTGTCTAAATTTTAGATATTAAGCTATTGCATAAGTCCATTTCTAATATTTTGCAAATTAGTCTGGATATGTTGTTGCGTATTTCCAATTCTTAAATTATAGCACAAAAAATGAATTTTTAAAACCCAAAACAACTAAACACAAAACACTAATCTTTCTTTGTGCTTGTTTGGAGTAGTCTTTATTTTATCCAACTTCATTTTAATTTTGTAGTTAAAATCAAACTTCCCACATTCTAGCTCCCTTTCCAGCCAATGGTTGGAGACATAAAGGTTACGAATATTTTCAAACTGTACAATATATCTTTTTCTACCCCTATGTTGGACTTGTTTAATAGCGCTTATTAATAATTCCGCACCATCTTCCAAATCCTCCAGTCTACTACATTCTTTAAATTTAACATTGCCTTTAATATCTTGCATCTCTATGTCTCCTTGTCCAACATCATCCCACTCATTGTTACGGAAACTTAGGTTTTCTATTTTTGGAAAGGAATTGCCATAAAATGTTGTGGTTCCGTTAGTGTTAAAGCTTGCAAGTGGCTCGTTGGTAGGTAGATAAATAATGTCCAAATCACCACTGTATGGCAACACGCTATAACCTTGCCTATTCTTATTTATCTCTATAAATACAGTTTTACAGACACCTTTAACATAGTATACACCCCTCCGTCCATCCTTTTCTGCCAACACTCCCACAAACTTGTTGTTTACTACAAACGCATACACTATATAATGTCCATAATGCTCTAGATCCTCCCAACGTCGCAGGAAGTAATCTTTTAATTTATCCTCTCTTTCCCTTCTTTCTTGTTCTTTAGCCAACTGTGCTTTGTATTCCTCTGCAACAGTATTTTCCACATATTCCAATTTACGCTTATTACTGTCGATGTCTTCTAATTCCAATTTCCTCTTTTTGGAACAACTCTCTAAGAAAGGCTTGGAAAGTGGCTCTATTTCTTTAATAGTATATGGGTACAGTTTATTGGTCCGGCTTCTTAAAACGTAGGGAGTAAGGTTAGGACTTTCCACTAAGCCTAATTCTTCTAAATTGATGTGTTTAGGTATAGTGGAGAAAGGTGTATTTGATTTTGTAAAACATGTGCCCCCAGATTTGATGTAACACTTATGCTTTACACTTATGGCATCAGGAAACTCCTCTATTACCTCCACATAGTTAGTTGGTAAACAGTTAAAGCTAAATGCAGATAGAGCATACTTTATTAACTTTTCCCTTTGTGTACTATCTTTTGGCAGTTTTAGTTGTACTCCAGTTATCTTTTTCGTATTACTATTACCCCAATTTGCGTATTGTAATAAATCGTTAAACACTAAACAACAACTGTTTTGTAATTGATTGGCAACTTTCACCCACATCTTATGCAGAGGTACAGCATAGAATGGAGCATTTTGGAAGTACCTTTTGTTGTCTTCTATTAGACTTAAACAATCTCTTAAAGGTTCAAACCCTTTACCAAAACCTCTACAATAGTTATAGATTGTTGCCTCTAACCTTGTTATTCCATTCTCTCTAGCTAGTTTAGACGAGAACGTTTCTTTTAGTCTCGCATCTGGACAGTTTACAAAGTTTATTATATGGTTTCCTATACTTTTAATTACTCCAGGGCTTGTAATCTGGCATATAAATTTATTATATATTTTTACCCTGCTATTTACATTAAAACATGTTAAACAGTCTTTACTAACATTATCTACAATAACATTATATCCATTCTTGTACGCCCCTTGGTAGCAAAAGTTAAAGTTTTCTGTAAGATATTGGCACATTTCCTCTTTATTAAATATTCCAGCCAAATCTAGTGTTATATCGAAATCCATAAGATAGTACATTTCTTTTTCCAGATCTTGCAGTATCTTTGGAAGATCTTCCAACAAATCCTTAATTTTAACATTTGCAAGCTCTATTTTATAGGGAATTGCTATAGGATCATCATACTTTTGTTTAATTTGGTCAATATCTTTCTTTATTATTTGTAACACACCCTCGCTTTGGACCCCAGAGGACCTCTCCAAGGAGAATGGTAGTTTGGCCACAACACCATGTCGAGCTAAAGAGAACTTTTTAAATATTCCTCGTAAGTAGCTATTAAACGAGCCACATATTTCCTTCTTAACTTTAAATTTATTCCGAACGTCCCCATCACAATCCGTAACATTGGTTATCTTAACTAACATTATGTTATCACAAAACGCATCCGTTATAGATGTTAAGTTATTTAATTTTGGTTCGCCCTCGCAATAGTTTATATTACCTATGTCTGTAAGAAGGTTATTATTACGTAGATTTTCTAATAAAAACCATATACCGAATCTTTCGTTAGTAGGTTTAATACAATTTCCCAATAAATGGCTAACAGAGTACATTTCTTTTATACAAAAAAAGTAGCGGAAACATGTAAACAGGACAGATTACACTATAGGTATATAGAGGTTGTAAATATATGGATATTGTATATAAACATAGGCGAGCGGTAAGTGTAACATGTAAGTGGACACCCATATGCAAATATGGAATACCCACTATTAATATAATTCCAAATTCGACTAAATAAGTTTATAGTCTCAATATAATTAACATATTAACTAACGGTGCCATCCCGCATTAGTACCCAAATTGTCGAAATTCTATAATTCTATTCTTAGTCCTTGTATAGTATTAGGTTTTGTACTATTAAACCCTACATTCTTATCCTGTGCAGTAGAGTAATATATGCATGTTATTTAATACAGATACGCACATTCTACAAGACCTATACATAAATCTGTTGTATAAGCAGCAGAATAGACGTCTCATTGTGTTGTTGTAAAGTAAAACATAAATGTAAATTGTGCTGGATACAACCGGCCAGATATTAGACAGGAAATGTGTTGGAAGTGTATTGCCAAATAGTAAGACAAACACCACATAGTGCAGCATGTAATCAATCCATTACTATTTAGACAAAGGTCAGTATTGGTACAACATCCGATATATTAGCCAAACCCAGTCCAAACATTGTGTCCTCAAAATGTGTTCAATTTGTTTATATTACATGTATTTCTTACACAATTTACAAACTATTTTTGTGTCAGTTGACAGAACCTGTAAAGTTGTGTTAAATGGCTGTAAACCAGTATCTGTGCCTGTGTTGTAATGCGTTAGAGTGTGTTATTTATTGTGTCTCTGCATTTGTGTTGTTTTATAAACTTTAAATATTAGTATGTCCTTATACTCTTACTATTTCTGTTACTATAATATTAATTTTTTTCCGTTTGTTTTCCAAGTTTGATTGTGGGTTTGGCTAATATATCGGATGTTGTACCAATACTGACCTTTGTCTAAATAGTAATGGATTGATTACATGCTGCACTATGTGGTGTTTGTCTTACTATTTGGCAATACACTTCCAACACATTTCCTGTCTAATATCTGGCCGGTTGTATCCAGCACAATTTACATTTATGTTTTACTTTACAACAACACAATGAGACGTCTATTCTGCTGCTTATACAACAGATCTATGTATAGGTCTTGTAGAATGTGCGTATCTGTATTAAATAACATGCATATATTACTCTACTGCACAGGATAAGAATGTAGGGTTTAATAGTACAAAACCAAATACTATACAAGGACTAAGAATAGAATTATAGAATTTCGAAAATTTGGGTACTAATGCGGGATGGCACCGTTAGTTAATATGTTAATTATATTGAGACTATAAACTTATTTAGTCGAATTTGGAATTATATTAATAGTGGGTATTCCATATTTGCATATGGGTGTCCACTTACATGTTACACTTACCGCTCGCCTATGTTTATATACAATATCCATATATTTACAACCTCTATATGCCTATAGTGTAATCTGTCCTGTTTACATGTTTCCGCTACTTTTTTTGTATAAAAGAAATGTACTCTGTTAGCCATTTATTGGGAAATTGTATTAAACCTACTAACGAAAGATTCGGTATATGGTTTTTATTAGAAAATCTACGTAATAATAACCTTCTTACAGACATAGGTAATATAAACTATTGCGAGGGCGAACCAAAATTAAATAACTTAACATCTATAACGGATGCGTTTTGTGATAACATAATGTTAGTTAAGATAACCAATGTTACGGATTGTGATGGGGACGTTCGGAATAAATTTAAAGTTAAGAAGGAAATATGTGGCTCGTTTAATAGCTACTTACGAGGAATATTTAAAAAGTTCTCTTTAGCTCGACATGGTGTTGTGGCCAAACTACCATTCTCCTTGGAGAGGTCCTCTGGGGTCCAAAGCGAGGGTGTGTTACAAATAATAAAGAAAGATATTGACCAAATTAAACAAAAGTATGATGATCCTATAGCAATTCCCTATAAAATAGAGCTTGCAAATGTTAAAATTAAGGATTTGTTGGAAGATCTTCCAAAGATACTGCAAGATCTGGAAAAAGAAATGTACTATCTTATGGATTTCGATATAACACTAGATTTGGCTGGAATATTTAATAAAGAGGAAATGTGCCAATATCTTACAGAAAACTTTAACTTTTGCTACCAAGGGGCGTACAAGAATGGATATAATGTTATTGTAGATAATGTTAGTAAAGACTGTTTAACATGTTTTAATGTAAATAGCAGGGTAAAAATATATAATAAATTTATATGCCAGATTACAAGCCCTGGAGTAATTAAAAGTATAGGAAACCATATAATAAACTTTGTAAACTGTCCAGATGCGAGACTAAAAGAAACGTTCTCGTCTAAACTAGCTAGAGAGAATGGAATAACAAGGTTAGAGGCAACAATCTATAACTATTGTAGAGGTTTTGGTAAAGGGTTTGAACCTTTAAGAGATTGTTTAAGTCTAATAGAAGACAACAAAAGGTACTTCCAAAATGCTCCATTCTATGCTGTACCTCTGCATAAGATGTGGGTGAAAGTTGCCAATCAATTACAAAACAGTTGTTGTTTAGTGTTTAACGATTTATTACAATACGCAAATTGGGGTAATAGTAATACGAAAAAGATAACTGGAGTACAACTAAAACTGCCAAAAGATAGTACACAAAGGGAAAAGTTAATAAAGTATGCTCTATCTGCATTTAGCTTTAACTGTTTACCAACTAACTATGTGGAGGTAATAGAGGAGTTTCCTGATGCCATAAGTGTAAAGCATAAGTGTTACATCAAATCTGGGGGCACATGTTTTACAAAATCAAATACACCTTTCTCCACTATACCTAAACACATCAATTTAGAAGAATTAGGCTTAGTGGAAAGTCCTAACCTTACTCCCTACGTTTTAAGAAGCCGGACCAATAAACTGTACCCATATACTATTAAAGAAATAGAGCCACTTTCCAAGCCTTTCTTAGAGAGTTGTTCCAAAAAGAGGAAATTGGAATTAGAAGACATCGACAGTAATAAGCGTAAATTGGAATATGTGGAAAATACTGTTGCAGAGGAATACAAAGCACAGTTGGCTAAAGAACAAGAAAGAAGGGAAAGAGAGGATAAATTAAAAGATTACTTCCTGCGACGTTGGGAGGATCTAGAGCATTATGGACATTATATAGTGTATGCGTTTGTAGTAAACAACAAGTTTGTGGGAGTGTTGGCAGAAAAGGATGGACGGAGGGGTGTATACTATGTTAAAGGTGTCTGTAAAACTGTATTTATAGAGATAAATAAGAATAGGCAAGGTTATAGCGTGTTGCCATACAGTGGTGATTTGGACATTATTTATCTACCTACCAACGAGCCACTTGCAAGCTTTAACACTAACGGAACCACGACATTTTATGGCAATTCCTTTCCAAAAATAGAAAACCTAAGTTTCCGTAACAATGAGTGGGATGATGTTGGACAAGGAGACATAGAGATGCAAGATATTAAAGGCAATGTTAAATTTAAAGAATGTAGTAGACTGGAGGATTTGGAAGATGGTGCGGAATTATTAATAAGCGCTATTAAACAAGTCCAACACAGGGGTAGAAAAAGATATATTGTACAGTTTGAAAATATTCGTAACCTTTATGTCTCCAACCATTGGCTGGAAAGGGAGCTAGAATGTGGGAAGTTTGATTTTAACTACAAAAATTAAAATGAAGTTGGATAAAATAAAGACTACTCCAAACAAGCACAAAGAAAGATTAGTGTTTTGTGTTTAGTTGTTTTGGGTTTTAAAAATACATTTTTTGTGCTATAATTTAAGAATTGGAAATACGCAACAACATATCCAGACTAATTTGCAAAATATTAGAAATGGACTTATGCATTAGCTTAATATCTAAAATTTAGACGGTTCTGACCATAAACATTTTGTGGATATATATTACAGTGAGAGGTGGTTGAGAGGGCCCCAACAATATTGGAAATATGGCAATTATAACAGCGGGATGGTAAATAAGCTTGCATTTTTTTTTTTTAATCCAACCGTAATAGTGAATTTGGAAATGCACTTATGCAATGGGCAGTAACATATTGCAGACAAATCGGACCACAAATACCAAAGTTGGTTTTTAGGTTGGTCAAAACAACATAACGACTGTATTATAGGTGGAAATAATATATGGTAATTTTAGATATAATAGTTGGGGGCTATAACATATCCAAAAATAAATCGGACAATAAAGAAGATGGCAATTGTTAGTATATTTTTTCAAAATATTTTGTTAATTTGACTGTAGTATTTGGGAAACGTAGGGGGAATTTTTTTTATGCATTAGCTTAACATATCCAAAAAATCAGTCAAATCGGACCATAAACACGAAATTTAATTTTTTATGGATTATATATATAAACTATACAAAGTATTAAATTTGGAACTTAGATATGATAATTATACACATAATAGTTTAAGGTCATATCCAAAAATCAGTCAAATCGGACAGTAAATAAAGAAGTTGGCAATTGATAGTATATTTTTCAAAATATTTTTTAATTTGACCGTAATAGTGAATTTTGAAAATGTATGTGGGATTTATTAATGCATTAGCTTAGGATAGTAACATCTCCAAAAATCAGTCAAATCAGACCATAAACACAAAATTTAATTTTTTATGGATTATATATATAAACTATATAAAGTATACAATTTTTAACTTAGATATGGTAATTATACATATAATAGTTTAAGGCTATAACATATCCAAAAATCAATCAAATCGAACAGTAAATAAAGAAGTTGGCAATTGGTGGTATTTTTCAAAAATATTTTTTAATTTGACCGTAATAGTGAATTTGGGAAATGTAAGTGGAATTTATTAAAACACTTGCCTAGGACAATAACATATCTTAATTTTAAACAAATCGGACAGTAAATAAAGAAGTTGGCAATTGGCAGTATTTTTCAAAAATATTTTTTAATTTGACCGTAATAGTGAATTTGGGAAATGTAAGTGGAATTTATTAAATCACTTGCCTAGGACAATCACATATCCAAATTTTAAACAAATCGGACAGTAAATAAAGAAGTTGGCAATTGGCAGTACTTTTCAAAAATATTTTTTAATTTGACTGTAATAGTGAATTTGGGATATGTAAGTGGAATTTATTAAAACACTTGCCTAGGTCAATAACATATCCAAATTTTAAATAAATCGGGCAGTAAATAAAGAAGTTGGCAATTGGCAGTATTTTTCAAAAATATTTTTTAATTTGACCGTAATGGTGAATTTGGGATATGTAAGTGGAATTTATTAAAACACTTGCCTAGGACAGTAACATATCCAAATTCCAGACAAATCGGACCATAAACACTAAAGATAGTTTTTTAGCCTGAATTTGAAAATTAATTAAAAAAAATATAGAGGAGGGATGGGGATTGGGAAAATATATTTAATATAGGCAAGGGTTGGACATTAGTACAGGCTAACAAGAAAATTTGTGTAGGGTAGGATCGGGCAAGTGTTCAAAAACTGATCCCCATAAGAATAACATGGGAAAAAAGCGCCGAAAGTGGCTTCTCCCCGGCAGTTCTTCTCTACTTATATATGTTAAAATGGTTGAATAGGGCTACTAATATTATTAGATGTATTTTCATATCGAACAAATACTCTTTTTTATAAAAATGTTTTATTTCAGACTGACACGTTTCGTGTGTTTTGCCATTTTCAAAGGCTTCAAAAATATAGACCTAATATTACATTTAAAATAAAATAAACATCAAAGATATCTTAACATTAAGTGTTTTAAAACTACATATTAATTGTATTTCAGACCACATAACATATTTTTGTATCTTCAGTTATTTTCTTTGAATACTGTATTACATGACTTCATGTCCTTGTTCTTATAATTTCAATTTTGTGGAGCATATATTAAATGAGTATATGAAATTAATAGCTCCTGTTGTAGCCTTTTATTTTGCAGATATATATATAGAAATAAATAAATGAAATGGTCTTTTATTTAGAGCATTTTTCATGAACATTACATGATTTTCAAAACAACTCGAGTCACATAAAATTGTTTACACAAAGCCATTTACAACAAAATTATCTAATAATATTCTACAATGTTATATGACTTAAAACTAACAAAACTGACCTGATCAAAAACAAAATATTTTAAATCTGTCCACTTAATAACGCATTTTCCAATATGTTCTTAAACGTCTTTTGACTGACCAATTCATGGCCGATACTGGGTGACAGAGAGTTATGGAGCTTTGGAGAAAAATAAGAAAACTCCTTACAAGTGGACTCACAGCGCACACGAGGCATCTCAAGCATGTTTTCCTGCTTGGTACACCGGGAACGCATTTTGGAACGGGTTCTGAGCCTCTCTCTCAAATATTGCGGTCTATCCTCCGTCAGGACTTTACGAACGAGACAAGAAGTGCGGAGAAAGCATAAGTCAGCCATCGTAAATAAGCCAAGGGTTTTACACTCAGGTGAAATGTGGTCGATTTCCTCAGTCCACAAACGTACCTGACACACATGTTCTGCAATCTCTGAAACCGGTCCATGACACCTAGAGATACAACGTTACCATATACTGGAAATAAATACTCAAGTATAGAGAGCATAAGCCGAAGCTTAGCAGGTGCGGGGAACAAGTGCCGATGCCTGTACAACATTCTCAAATGGGCCACAGCTCTCTGACATACAATGATTACATGTCCAGAGAAGGAAGTCTGGCATCAAACTGAAGTCCAAGAAGATTGGGAGAGCTACAATCGTTCAGTAGAACACCACCGAGGTACACGCCAGGCAAGGGCGGGGATTGCAGAAGCTTGCCAGCACAAAAAAGTCAACAAAGAGTACTTGTTCTTGTTCAGTCGGATACCATGGCTTAAATACAACCATAAATGGCATCCAGATCAGAATTGAGATTGGAAACAGCCCGGCCAACTTGGTCATTGTCGTACTGAGGAGCCAGCTGGGCACCATGAGCGAACGAGTACAAATCCTTCCCCATGGTGGCAGAAAATAAAGTAAACAAGACAGAACCAAGACAGCTACCCTGTGGCACTCCTAATGATTTTTTTCAGAGAGGCAGAAACACCAGAGCCCACTTTGGTATTTTGGCTCCTTCCATCCAAATAGGAATTAAACCATGAAACTACCCGATGATCAAATCTGTAAAATTTCATCATGGCCAACAGCAAGCTGTGATCAATAGAGTTAAAAGCCTGAGAAAAATCCAGCATTTCAACGGTAGAGCACCTTCCAACGTCTCTAGCTTTAAGGAGGTCATCGCAGATTAGCAGCAGAGCTGTTGGGGTGCTGAACCCCTTCCAAAAACCAGACTGTGTAGCTGGAATTATTGACTCCAACTCCAAGAATTCCACCAGTTGAGGGACTAAAATTGTCTCTAAGATCTTAGAGAGGGCAGGTAACACGGAGATAGGCCGGAGATGAGCCACCGATAAGGGCGTTTTGACCTTAGGAAGAGGGATAACAATCGATTCCTTCCAAGCATTAGGAACTCCAGTGGCCAGTGGAGTTACTCACATTCAACAAGTGAGTGATAGCCCCAACACAGTAAGGACCTACCATTTTAATCATGTTGATCGTGATACCATCAGTACCAAATGCGCCCGAAGTTATCTTATTGGTGGCAGCCTTTACTTATCTTTCTGTAATATGGCCAAAGCTAAACATATTTTTGACATTCCCAAAAAAACTCATAAGATAATAATCAAGACATTCAAATTGGACCTGACAACCAGTACCCATCTTAGAAAAATTTGTGTTAATTTCATCAGGTTTTTGAAGAAATTAATGAAGCTCGTCATCATTTTCATTGGTCACACCGCTTTTCTTAACTTTAGCCCTGAATTCTTTCGAATTTATGCATCCTGCCACACTTACATTTGAAATCGACTCACTACATTCTATTAATCAGTACTCATTAATGCATCATCCGCCATGGCCTTTTTAGTTCTTATTATAAATGTAACGTTTGTTTATGTCGTGACGTCATTTTAAATGTAGACTTGACGGGGTCTTTGTAAAAATGTTTTGTGGATTTTGGATACAAATTTGTATGTAGCTTTACCCTCACTTACTGATGATACAGCCTAGGGCTGCGAAACGTATGTCTGAGTTATAAAAATAAGATTGGATTGATATATTGATGGTAAGCCTAAATATTTCATATTTCAGAAAGCCCTGGCATGGCTCAACAATATATAATATTAATAGTTTCACTTGCCAGCATTACCAACCTACCAGAATGGACAGAGCAAGTCTACAGGATGGATAAAGGGCAAGCATGAAATTAAACAGACTACGAGTTTTCACAGAGACTAGGTTTCATAGCTAGTCATAATATAGATTAATATTTGTGTTTTTTTGCATAACTTTTTATATTAAACGGGTTTCTGTTAGAAAAAATTACGAACTATTATTTCTTCTGAAAGTCAGCCGAGCATTTTTTTTCTATCAGGACCTCGATTAATCACGCTTTAAGGTTAACAGTTGCTCTTGGAAAACATGAGCTGTTCGATTTGGACCTTCCTACCTAACATATTTCAAAATTCCCGAGTATAATTTAGTAAAATAATAGTATCTAAATGTAAGTGTGTAACTAAATACCTGAGGTTCTAGATTTGTATAGAATATATGTTAAATAAGCTAACACATTCACTGTGTTAATCATGTTTAATCATGATAACCGCAATTTTTTGTTGTTGTTAAGCAATGCCGGATATCCCGCCCGCCACACTGAACGTGTTACAGATAAATATTAAGTAAATAGATAGATATGCAATATAATAGCACGTGTATGAATAAATAAGTTATATTATTAGTTTACTAGTTGGGTGCGGAGGACGTTAATTATCGTCTTCTAATTAACATTGAAACATATGTGATTTTCATGTTTAAACATGTTTGTCAGCTTTGATTGTATTAACAAATAAATATGGTACAATCCAAAACTGATAGTAAAACATTATATGGTAACTGATAGTAAAACATCTAATGCATAACTGTTTTAAAAATCTTGATTTGCTCTATCAGCAAGCATTTCTGATATATATATATATATATATATATATATATATATATATATATATATATATGTTGTACGATTGGTCTTATGTAAAGTAAAAAAGATGGTCGTTAAAGCTGGTGGGATAAAATTCCAATCAGCCAAACGGTCTTTCACAGAGACGGGTGTAGGGCTTGTTCATAATACGCTCAGTAATGGATATTGGGTTTTACGTTTATCATTCTCTTTTAAAAATATCAACCCGGGATTAAATTGCCATTGTGCTGTTTTCAACAGAATCCGTTATTGATTTTGCGCAATGAGGTAATCTGTTGTATTACGTGCAACTTAAAATATTTAATTTTTAAGTCAGAAAGCCGAGTTTCATTATTTATCAACCATAACAAAAATGGGGTACTTTAGTACATTACAAAAAGTGAGGAAAAAATTTATCTTCCATTTGAGCTTACTCCCATTCAATTTTTGTAAATAAAAACGAAGAAAAATATTAAAATTTTTTTTACAATTCATAAACTATTCCATAGTTACAATACTGCAAGTTAAACATAATTCACAAACTATTCTAAATTCATATTTTTTAGTTTTGATAACCTTATTTTTAAATTTCCTGGGGAATACGTAAATCAATGTTATTGTAAGTTATCATACTAAAATTTCTATATTTTAAACACGTTGCTATAAACCAGAATAATCATAGCTGATTACTATATAACTTCTGCAATTTAAAAATCATCAGAACGTTTTTTGTGAGTATCTAATATTAGATTGAGTGAAAATAACTGTTTTATGTAAATAATTAAAATTGACCAATACATTAAACTATAATCACGATTTTATTACATATCGGTTATACAGGATTTTGCGTGCTATACTCCAATTTAATAAAACACATAATAACACATACTAAATTCAAATATAAACATATATGACTGTTTATTTACCAATACCTCATACGGAAAAACAATTACGGAGAAACAGTTAATATGGAAATATGTAATTAATGAGAATGTTAATCAAATAAATGTTATTCCGGAAATTCACAGAAATAATTAATTGTGTTCCTTTTTAAGAACATTAATATGTGCTCATTTTTCCCGAACGAAAGGTAAAAGTGTGTAACATTTCTCTTATTCACAATATTCATAAAATAATGTAATATATTAGTTACAATTATAGGTCCTTATAAAGTTAATATTCATATTACCTTATTGCTGGCTGATCTTTACTATTAAACTTATTAGGAAAACCAGTTTGAAATTCTATAGGAGCATATAAATATTTAACATTAAAACGGAAATAATAGTTGAAAATAAGAATATAAAAGCTTCAAATAAACTAATCCATTTATATATACTGAAAAAACCGTTGTCTTTGTGCAAATTACAACCTTAAATTTTTAGCGAATTTCCCCTATCAGGAGCTATTACCGTATAAGGTTGAAGAAGCTATAAGGTTGAAGAAGCTATTACCGTTCGTTCAAATTTTAAAATATGTATATATATATATGTGTGTGTGTGTGTGTCTGTGTGTGTGTGTGTGTGTGTGTGTGTGTGTGTGTGTGTGTGTGTGTGTGTGTGTGTGTGTGTGTGTGTGTGTGTGTGTGTGTGTGTGTGTGTGTGTGTGTGTGTGTGTGTGTGTGTGTGTGTGTGTGTGTGTGTGTGTGTGTGTGTGTGTGTGTGTGTGTGTGTGTGTTTGTCCTTGAATGCGATAACTTGAGTAAAAAACGTCCGATTTCGATGAAATCTGGCTCAAATGTACAAAGTGATATTCATGACTTTAAGTTCGAAAACCAGAAAAATTGGGCCATGGGAAAAACGTTTATGGGGGTTTTAAATTTTCCAAAAATGAGTTTTTTTGCATTTTTACTACAAAATTTTAAAAATATTTAATTTTGGTTTTGACTATTGTATATAGCTTAAAAAACAAATAATATAGTACCTACAATTATTAACCTAGGTTAAGTGGTTGCGGAGAAAATAAAAAAAAGTATTCATAAAATCTCCCATGTTAATCTTATGGGAAAAAAGGTTTTTTAGCTTTTCCACAGTTAATTTTACTGTAAACTTCACATTTTCTTTTACCAATCAGTTCAGCTCTACAAAACAATCATTTTGGTGTTTAAATTGTGATTCTACGTCCATTCGTTGCAGAGATATAAGTGCTAAACAAGTACGTTGTCCAATGTTATCCTTATGGAGAATAAATTAAATTTGATATCTCGGTTATTTATGAACGTATATTGATGGAACTTGGTGTGTGGCTTTATGTGGTAGTGAGAAATATGTACATGCATTGGAAATTTGCTTGGTATACAAGTTTGCTGCAACGGGGTTATTAAGGTACTTCAACGTGTCATTCATTAGAAAAGTCTAAACTGATGTTTAAAAAAGTTCTGCCCATATATAACACTCGTATGGCACATTTTATTCACCTTTAAAGGGCAAACTGCTTTTCTGAATTTTATAACATTCAGAATTCTTCTACAATTATTACGTAATTTTAAATAATTATACGTTATTGGGCTCTGCCCTATAGTCGTTCATGACATTTTTATGTGAATTGATTTATTTTATAATCACCGTGGTAACAGTAAGTAAAATGTAAATTAATCAACCATCTGGCAGTACAACTTGAAGGAGCTAGTGCATATTACAGGTAATAAGCGAATTAATCTAATACCTTACAGTACCTAACTCACCAATTATAAAATAACCATTTTATTCGTTTTGATGTACTATAAATGAGTTAATTTAAAGTCTTTGAGTATTAAACTAATCTTCTTCTTCGTAAAATAGTGTTGCGAAGTTTGTGTACTAATACCTGTATTTTAACCGAAAAAAAACTGTTAAAACAAATTAGCAAATATAACCATCATAACTATCGCTAAACGTGGCCCTATGGAGAAATAATGTTAAATGTACTGAATAAATATTTATACTTTTAAATTTAAAATCCCTTTATAACAATAGCGTACTTTGAACAACGTGCATTATTAAATCATTATTCTCAGTATAGTTAGTTGAAGCATGCCAATCCGTCATCGATGATGTTGTAATTTCCCCTTCACTATACATATCGTCGGATTTATGGTAGTGACTGGGGATAAGCACAATATCTATTGTTATAGTGGCTAATAGTCTTGTGGGATTTGGGTATTGTTTCAACAATAAGTTTTTTTATGAATACGTTTATGCATTTGTCCACAACGAACTTAACACAATAATTTCACATTTCTTATTTAACGATAATTTATCAATGTTTTTAAAATTCATATAATATTTAGTTTTAGAATTCCTATTACTGTATATTTTTATAACATTTTTTCATTTGCCGTACTTACTGGTTTTAATTCATTGTTATTTATTTTGTTATTCGAAGTTAGCTTTATTTCAGTTAAGTACGCTGAAATTGTAATTGTTTGAAATTGTAATTGTAATTGTGTGCTCTTGTAATTGTTTATTGGGTATTAATTTTTCACAGATTTTATACATAGCTAACTACTATCAATGTCAAATAGTTTACACCGAGGATAAACAAATAAGTAATCAGTAAAAAATCCGTAACTGTTAAAATTTGTCTACTTGGGCTAAACGTTATAACATTTTAAAACAACAATGTTCTGGCTTATAATGCCACATCTAAATTACCACCAGCACATACGACGTGCAGATTGTCAATAATTTCTGATGAAAGACACCAAATCATCCCACCTCTCTTGGGTTGCTAGCAACCGTCATTAAATCTTTGGCTCAAAAGAGATTGTTAAGGCCCAACTCCAGCTTCACTATCGTCCTTGTCCTTGTCGTATCAGTATCTATACTTTCAACATAGATTTTAATGATTCAATTAAAAAATAGATTTTAAATCACATTCGGTATTGGTTTGATTTTTAAAAACTACAAGGGTTTAACAGTATATTATGTTAACATAATTTATAAAGTTAAAATAATGTTAATCTCGTTTTAAAAATTAGAGTTTTATGATTTTGTTTAGTTTTAGAGTCATGTTCACTTCTGATAAATAAACACTATTAAGAGATAACAAGAGACATCAGTATTTTTCTATTACAGGAAATAAAGGAATTTACCATAGCAAAAAATAAGAATTTAGAGTAAAACCTGTCACACTGCCAGAAGCAGAAATGTCTGGGAAGTGCAATGACTTGTAGTAAGAAAACTTGTTACAGACTAATTTATTTCTCGCGATGAAGTTTTTCTCTATAACGATTCATACATTTCTTTATGAAATCTCAGCTAATCGCCATGCCACAGTATAATCAAATAGTGTTATAATTTGATGAAATAGGCAAACAAATTAGCAATAATTGCGAAGAAACATTTTAATAATTTCACTGACTAATGTAATAAATAACTCTAGCCAAGTCAATATCTTTACAGCAATAACTATAGTTTTCCACTTATTGAGAGAAATACTAGTAAAAAATAACAGCAAGAGCTTAATGCACAGTGGAAGAATGCGCTAGTAAATATAAGAAATGACATTTAATTTTCACACCCGGAGGATTTTTTGCGGATCTTGCGGGTTCTGTTTATAAGACAAGTACATATTTAAAACACTAATTGACAACTTATAACTTGAAAAGTATTAAAAGAGTTTACTTAAAATTTTTAGACGCATAAGGATAATTAAAAGAGGAAGATTTGAGAGGACTCTTGAGAATTAAATTTAAACGGGGTGCAATTAAGCAACGGAATTGTGCAACTCAGAGGGTTTACGGTCAACCCGGTAAAAGCCATACTAGTATGTCACCTAGTCTGTCATTAAAAATAAACCTTTTACAGCCAAAAACCATCACGTTCATTGAGGTGGAGCTGGTGAGGAAATCAGAGGGGAAGTATCTGAGGGTGATGCTGGATAATAACCCTCTGTGTAATAGATCAGGTGAACCCTCTAGAACGAAGAACAGATGGTTAGTAAGGCTAAATCTACCTCAATGATCTGGCCATAACTGGCCATATAAATGGAAAAGGTTAAGATGAAACACACATACTAAGATATGGTTCAAAAACATGACATGGTTCTTAGACTTTTTATCACATATGAATCTGTAGCCTGGTTAATCAGTACTAAGTTTGGAAAAAACGTGTAAGTGTATTTTGAAATAGAGGAAGCAGAAGATGACTCGCCATAACAGGATTATGATAAACTCCACGTCATAAATAATTCCACCAGGTCTTAAATAACTGAAGAATATTCTAAGAGACCCAATAATCAGAAGGTTCAAATTTTAAAGTAACTTCAGAGTGAGGTTAAGTAAATAACGACACTAGAATTGTGAGTCCACATATCCACTGGAAAACCACCATTAATATGGAATACTATAAAGTGGTACACTGATGGGTCAAAGACCAAGAGGGCAACTGAAGATGAAGGGTTTGGGCCTACACCAAAATATATGTAGTCCCTGTGGCATTATCCCGGGGGCATTATTTCAGGCAGAACAAAGATCCATTGCGCATTCTCAGCACTTTTCCTTGCATCAGTGCCAGCATCAGCAAGACTCCGTGCAAAAATAGTAAGAACCTTAAAAATATGGCCAAACAAATATTTACCCTATACTCTAATATGAGTAAGGTTTGCTTGTTTGCGCCCGTGCGTCCGTACTTGCTTGATTGCAACTCTGATCTCAAAAACGGCACCCACGATTTCCTTTCAAGTATTGGAAATAAATAATTTCTGTGATGAAATAAGTTCTAAACAGGTCTTATCCCTAGAAAAAATTAAATAATGTAAAAAACGAAAATTAAAAGTTAAACACAAATTAACATTGGGCTTATGGAATTTAAAATCAAAACAAAATAATTGTAGCTGTTCAAAATCAACTAGGGAACTGTCAAAGTAATACTCGTGTTGATTAAATTGGTAACATTGGTTTCCTGAGATCAGTTCGAATTCGGCTTCAAAACGAGCAAAAGTTATTGGAGCGAACTCGCAGTTAAGGTATTAACATGTGGTTTCTTGAGAGCAGTGACTAAAACCATTGCAAGAAGATTTTACCACCACAGAGTGGTCATATCCGAAATAAATCAAAGGGAATTTGATCTATAAATAACAACTGGAGTGACCATAAAAATTCAGAAAAGAGGCAAATGAGCTATAAAAATATGATTTACAGTTGGGGGAAGTGGCGAAATATTACTCCAAGTCATCTAATCAAACTGACTGGCCTTCCCCAACAACAATGCTCGGCCCCCCAGGTACTATATATTAAAAAAGAAATCAATGTTAAACTCTTATAATACAGATTACAGAAACTATATAATTTGTTATTTGTTTTAACAAAGTTATAATATTTGGATCAATGCACGAAATAAATATGAAATATATTAATTTTGCACTTTTAATTAATTAAATAAAGCAAGAAAGGGAAACGTATTTAACCACTTAAACAATATATCAATATAAATATGTCCATTTAACGAATTTCCCCTATAAGGAAGAAGCTATCATAGTAGGTCTCATGGTAAGACTTAAGCCCGAGACCATGATAACTTTTTGTTTCGAGGTCCCCAGATGCCAAAAACACTATTCGTTCAAATTTATATATATGTATATAAATATGTATATGTATATGTATGTGTGTGGGTGTGTGTGTGTGTGTGTGTGTGTGTGTGTGTGTGTGTGTGTGTGTGTGTGTGTGTGTGTGTGTGTGTGTGTGTGTGTGTGTGTGTGTGTGTGTGTGTGTGTGTGTGTGATAAATGCGATAAATTGAGTAAAAAACTTCCGATTTCGATGATATTTGGCTCAAATGTGTAAAGTGACATTCATGACTTTATGTTCAAAAATCAGAAACATCAGGCCATGGGAAAGGGATTTTATGGGTGTTTTAAATTTTCCAAAAATAAATCTTTTGCATTTTTCACCCTAAAATTTAAAAAAAACTTTAATTTTGGTTTTGACCATGTTATGGAGCTTAAAAAAATATAGTATTTTGAATTATTAACCTAGGTTAAGTGGTTGCGGAGCAAATCCAAAAAACTTACTCATTTAATCTTCCATGTTAATCTTATGGGAAAACGTTTTTGGCTTTTCCTCAGTTTATGTAATGTAAACTTCACATTTGGTTTTACCAATCAGTTCAGCTCCACAAAAAAATCATTTTGGTGTTTAAATTGTGATTCTACACCCAACCACTGCAGAGATATTCAAAGTGCTAAACACAGTACGTTGTCCAATGTTATCCTTATGGAGAATGAATAAAATTTGATATCTCGATTATTTATGAACGTATATTGATGCAACTTGGTATGTGGCTTCACGTAGCACTGGCATACTGATATTTGCACAAAATTTAATTTTTGGTGATTATCCCCGTAGCAGCAAACCTGCGTACTCAGCCCCATGTTATTGTTATGGAGAATAAGTGAAATGAAATGACTTCCTTAATTATGAACATAAATTAATAAAACTTGGTATGTGGCTTCACCTTGTTGAGTTATATTGATATTTGCACAAAAACATTTTCTTTTCTTATTGCAGCAAAACTGCTTACTCAGCCTCCATGTTATTCTTACAGAGAATAATTAAAATGTTCTATAGCGTTTATTTATGATTGAATATTGATGAAAATTGGTATGTGGCTTTGCTTAATTAAATTCTATTTATATTTTCATAAAAACAAATTGTTTGTGATCCTTGTTTCAGCAAACCTACGAAATCATCAACAATGTTATTTTTATGGAGAATAATTAAAATTGTATTTATCGCTTGCATGTGAAATAATTTTTATGAATCTTGGTATGCGGATTTATGTGGTATTAAGACATATATTGTGCAATGGAAATTCGCTGAGTACACAGGTTTGCTGTGACGGGGGTATTTACTAATTTACCGTAATAGCCAAGTGGTCTACCAGAGATACCAATGTCTCACGCGCCAGAGGCGGGGTACAATGTCCCTCAGGAGTTGCTTGTAACATGTATTCATCACTACCCTGCTATTCGCATCAGTATGTACGTCCCCTTCAAGGCACTATGACCATTATTAATTATAAATCTCTCTCAAAAATATTGTTATTATATTTACAACTGAATGAATATGTGGTGTACTTATTTCGTAATTTGATTGTGAATTGTTGTATACAAGTTTATAATTATTGTTATAAATTATGTTTTTTATATTAAAGAAACTATTATTATATAAACAGATTACATAACAGATTCAAGGATTAAATCAAGGGATTAACGGCATGGGAGAAATGGTTACATGGTAAAGAGTGAGGCAATTAATTAGCTAGGTGGTTCTCTATACCTAAGAGAAAAACAAGTTAGTAGCGATGAGTGCAAATTTGTTTACGAGTCTACTAGTAAGGAGAGGGATAACAGTTAAGGTATGTTTAGTGCTAAACTGTTTTAGTGACTATTGTCCCCAAATAGAATATATTTAGAATAAAAATAAATAGACGTAAGAAAAATCTGCTTTAAAATGTCTAAACATGTACGTCTAATGCATATCATGTGTAATACATAGAACGTTCATATGCTACAGTATAGAACATGCCTTTTCGTAGATTACATTATTTTTTATTACTCAAAACACAAGAGGAATGAAATAAATCATATGCAAACACATTTATGGCTTGTCAACTTTAGTCTTGACGAGGTTTTAAAAAACACCTATTTAAAATGATGTTTTACATAAAATGTCCTCTAAATCGCAATACTTTCTTAAATAGATCGGCCTGTTTATATTTAAATAAGCAAAATTAAAAATTCAATAATTCCAACTAATTTATTATCATAAAATAATACAGGATAGCATTGACAACGTCAGACGTTACTTAGCATAAAACAAAGAAAATTAATACTAAAGAAGAGAGCTGCAGTTGCACTACTATCCCTATTAATTACTACTTATTTTAATAAATTATCTTCTTTTGATGAAATTAAAAGAAAACTGTTACTACCTGCGTTACATTACCACGAGCCCAATGGTTAGTGAGAGGTAGTAGGGTGTTAGTTGCATGTTTCTGCTGACGGTGGAGTTCTGTGCTGAGTGTTTGTGTAATTATCGAAACATCGAGAAGTGACTCAGCAGCATCGCGATCGTGGTCGTTGGCTTCAGCATCACACACGGCTGCACTGCGGCGACTGTGTTGGCACCTCTGGGCTATTTATTATTGCTTTATCACTGTGATGTCACTGTGATTAAATTTGTAAATTAATAAGATGTTTAGCCTATCTGTAATAAATAGTTATAGTTATTCAAGTTCAAAATACTTCAATTTTCGACTGATTGTCCTAAATTCCTTAGTTACAGTTTTGTATTTGAATTAAAAGTGCAGTCAACTTTATCCAATATTTGAACGTTTATAATTATAAAACGCAAGTTTTATATTTTTGTTATTTTTGTGACGGCTAACTTGTGTATCTATATCTTTTATGTAAACATTTAAACCTGTTTTCGCACTAAGCCATTCTGAAACAGATTATATCAAGAATAACTCACGTATTCACGTGAATATTTCTTTGGGTAGATTTTAAATAGGGTGGCTTAGCCCTTTACATATACACATTATACGTCTTTTTTACATTTGAAAGAAATAAATCATATTTTTGAGTAAGAATTGGCGCACGCTCCTAAGTATAAATGAATATGATGTAGACTATAACTTACAGAATGTGACGAAGTGTTAAGTGGAATTAAAATTGAAGTGGGGGAATAACTTTGAGTCCTTCATGGTCCCACAAGGCATATGGCAAAGTCTTTAGCAAGAGACCACGATGAATGGCGAGAGAACATTATGAAAAGTATAAGCAGCTCGTGTATTAAAATTTGTTTTTTATTTCTTTATATAACCTAGACGAAATGATAAGAGTAGTTCAAATTAATTAATTGTTATAAAAGTAAGTAAATTTTAATTTTAATGATTTCTCCTTTAACTTAAATTGTATTAAGCTTGGTAACCTAACATTTAAGCTAAGGCATAACTAAACAGAGATATACGTGTATTTATAACTCTTCTTAAAATAAAAACAACCCTTTATTGCGACAGTTTGTCAAAAGAACACCCGCTGTTGGTGTCCCACGGTTCCGTGGTTACACTGCATGACGTTTTGGTGTATTTTGTTTATGCGGCATTGTGGCAAGTTTCCGCCGCATAATAGTATAATTTTTAACTCAGCCATTCTAGTATTTTTCATCTCCATTCTGTTTTGTTTTAATTCTATCCCTCTTATGAGAATTTGGGCTTATAGAATTTCCACACCTATAAAGCTTTGAGTTAAAAGTTGACTATAAAATGAAATTTGGTATTTAATTAGGTATATTCTATTGTATTCTCCCGTTCTCAGCCCAATATATATGTAGTGATTTAGCTACAAGTCAAGTAGTGAATTCCACTTCCGATAAATTAAATACATTTTCCTAATTGTTGGGTTAGCAGGACCATACGACGGCGTGTTGTAGTTGAATCAGTTTTGATTTCAAACTCAGAGATGTAAACTCATGGTTTATTGTAAAATAGCGATTTATGTTAACAGATCAAGTCAATGCATGGATTCTACACAAGTTGAACTGAGGTGCTTTACATATTGTTGTTGTTATTGTAATTCTTAAAGAGACTGTTAAACTGAAACTAAAACTCATTTTATTCGTTAAAAATACAATATACATTTGAACATGTCAAAATATAACTAAAATACATAAAATCCTATGATAAAACAACAAAATAAGTTTTATAATCTTTAATTCAATCAAGCATCGCTTAAACCATATAAAATTTCTCCAAATAATATGGGTTTAATATAACCCTGCCAACGGTTATCCTTTGATCTTCTCAGTTATTCTGTGAAAGCCTATTAAAAACGAATACAATACAAGTTTAATATGTTAAAATTAGTTAGTTAAAAGCTATCAAATATTATGATTTGCCCTGTGAGACCTTCGGTTAAGGACTATCATAGACTCATATATGACCCCTTGAACATGTTTTAGACGGCTTCTCAATATAGCAGTGTTTTATCTTTCAGTTTAATATTTTGTATTTAATTCAAATACTGTACTTTACTCTACCTTATTTGTATTCTTTCTCCGTATTTCTGAATGGGGAAATCCAAGGAGAGCCGTAAAAGGTCTTGGAAACAAAAAGGTCGAGTGTGCAAAACCAAAAAATTATAATTGGCTTTGGAATTTGCATATACTTTCTTAGATAGTAAGTAATCTTTGTTAAATTTTTATGTACGTTTGTATAACAAAATTATGGTATAAAAGTTATGCAAAGTCAATAATTCTCTTAGCACTATTTTCATTGTTATGTTATGTTAAAAAAGGTTATTCAAACTGATTGGCACATGAAAATATGTGGTTTTGGTTTATATATACATAATTTTACCCTAAATAATGATGAATAAAAAGTTATGAAAATAAGATGTGAAAACCTAACAGAAATGACTACTCTTTTTCAAATTTCGAATAGATTCCAATAGAAGTCCTTTTTAGTTTTTATCGATCGTATGTTCATTAGCCTAACGTATTTAGTTGTTGCCATATGATGACTTAGGGTATAAATATATTTGTATGGTGTTTAATGACTACAGTAATATACTGAGTGGTAAAAATATTATAATGTTTTAGCTAGGGATATAATGTTGTCATACTAGGGAATTGGTGTGGTGTTCTGAAACACATGCACTGGTGGGATGTACAACAAAGCTAGGAGGAGCTGGAGTAGTAGGGTGTTCGTGAGAGGAAAAGAGAGAGGGTAATTACAGACGGTAATAATTGAACAGACTGTTTATTGAACAACAACAAGAAACAGATTTCACATTTAATATTTTAAAAATTGTATTCATATTAATGTGTGATGGGTTGATTCAGTGGAGCATGCTGGGAACGTTCCATGGGTTGAAGTCGGGGAAGTGGAGAGGATTAAGGATAGTGGCTCAGAAACGTACAAGAACCCACCAAGGAGTCTCACAGTGGCCGACCTTACGAGATTCGCAGGTGACCTTGCTTTTTCACTCTAGCCACTTGGGAAATGCTTGGTGTGCACTACCAGTATTAGGTACTATGCTACGGACCTATCTAGCAGGGGAGAGAAATCCTAGCCTTCCACTCCCCTGCTAGAGTGATCTGTAGTGTAGTAACTAATCCTGCTAGTGCACACCAAGTAGTTCCCAAGTGGCTAGGAATGATAGGATTGCAAGTGTTTGGGCGCCAAAATATGTGATGGGTTGCTTCAATGGAGCGTGTTGGGAACGTTCCAGGGGTCGAAGTCGGGAAAGTGGAGAGGAAAGAGGATAGTGGCTCAGAAACGTGGGCTGGGTAGAAGGCTAGGATTTCTTTAGCAGGATGGCGGAGCGATTGGATCTCTCTAGCAGGAGAGCGGAAGGCTAGGATTCCTCGAGCAGGACGGCGGAACACTTGGATCTCTCTAGCGGGAGAGCAGAAGGCTAGGATTCCTCTAGCAGGACGGCGGAACGCTTGGATCTCTCTAGCGGGAGAGCAGAAGGCTAGGATTCCTCTAGCAGGACGGCGGAACACTTGGATCTCTCTAGCGGGAGAGCAGAAGGCTAGGATTCCTCTAGAAGGACGGCGGAACGCATGGATCTCTCTAGCGGGAGAGCAGAAGGCTAGGATTCCTCTAGCAGGACGGCGGAACACATGGATCTCTCTAGCGGGAGAGCAGAAGGCTAGGATTCCTCTAGCAGGACGGCGGAACGCATGGATCTCTCTAGCGGGAGAGCAGAAGGCTAGGATTCCTCTAGCAGGACGGCGGAACACTTGGATCTCTCTAGCGGGAGAGCAGAAGGTTAGGATTCCTCTAGCAGGACGGCGGAACGCTTGGATCTTTCTAGCGGGAGAGCGGAAGGCTAGGATTCCTCTAGCAGGACGACGGAACGCATGGATCTCTCTAGCGGGAGAGCAGAAGGCTAGGATTCCTCTAGGAGGACGACGGAACGCTTGGATCTCTCTAGCAGGAGAGCAGAAGGCTAGGATTCCTCTAGCAGGATGGCGGAACGCTTGGATCTCTCTAGCGGGAGAGCAGAAGGCTAGGATTCCTCTAGCAGGACGATGGAACGCATGGATCTCTCTAGCGGGAGAGCAGAAGGCTAGGATTCCTTTATCAGGACGACGGAACGCATGGATCTCTCTAGCGGGAGAGCAGAAAACTAGGATTCCTCTAGCAGGACGACGGAACGCATGGATCTCTCTAGCGGGAGAGCGGAAGGCTAGGATTCCTCTAGCAGGACGACGGAACGCATGGATCTCTCTAGCGGGAGAGCAGAAGGCTAGGATTCCTCTAGCAGGTCGACAGAACGCATGGATCTCTCTAGCGGGAGAGCAGAAGGCTAGGATTCCTCTAGCAGGTCGACGGAACGCATGGATCTCTCTAGCGGGAGAGCAGAAGGCTAGGATTCCTCTAGCAGGACGACGGAACGCATGGATCTCTCTAGCGGGAGAGCGGAAGGCTAGGATTGCTCTAGCAGGACGACAGAACGCATGGATCTCTCTAGCGAGAGAGCGGAAGGCTAGGATTCCTCTAGCAGGACGACGGAACGCATGGATCTCTCTAGCGGGAGAGCAGAAGGCTAGGATTGCTCTAGCAGGACGACGGAACGCATGGATCTCTCTAGCGGGAGAGCAGAAGGCTAGGATTCCTATAGCAGGACGGCGGAACGCATGGATCTCTCTAGTGGGAGAGCAGAAGGCTAGGATTCCTCTAGCAGGACGACGGAACGCATGGATCTCTCTAGCGGGAGGGCAGAAGGCTAGGATTCCTCTTGCAGGACGACGGAACGCATGGATCTATTTAGCGGCAGAGCAGAAGGCTAGGATTCCTCTAGCAGGACGACAGAACGCATGGATCTCTCTAGCGGGAGAGCAGAAGGCTAGGATTCCTCTAGCAGGACGACGGAACGCATGGATCTCTCTAGCGGGAGAGCAGAAGGCTAGGATTCCTCTAGCAGGACGGCGGAACGCTTGGATCTCTCTAGCGGGAGAGCGGAAGGCTAGGATTGCTTATCCGGGACGGCTGAGCGAAATGCTAGGATTCCTCTAGCAGGACGGTGGAACGCTTGGATTCTAGCGGGAGAGCGGAGCGGAAGGCTAGGATTTCTCTAGCGGGAGAGCGGAGCAGAATGCTTGGATTTCTCTTTCAGGTTTGCAGGATACTTACCAGAGCTGGGAGAGGCGATCCGATTTGGACGACGTTGCGGGATCGACTGACTGCTGGGGCCGCGCTGCCCGAGTTTTGTTGACTCCCGCTCACGCATGCGCAGAACATCCATTTCCGCCAGTAGTCACCGGCTGTGTGTGTAAAGGCTAAATCTCCCGTATCTCCAACATGGGGACACACTTCCCGCCTGATGGTTAAGGTTAAGTCCGTATCAGCGGCGTTAGGGGATGTTCCGCTGGACTCTTGGCTGACATGTTGGGTCCTGTGGGAAGGTTCCGCTGGGCTCTTGGCTGACATGTTGGGTCCTGTGGGAAGGTTCCGCTGGGCTCTTGGCTGACATGTTGGGTCCTGTGGGAAGGTTCCGATGGTCTCTTGGCTGACATGTTGGGTCCTGTGGGAAGGTTCCGCTGGGCTCTTGGCTGACATGTTGGGTCCTGTGGGAAGGTTCCGCTGGGCTCTTGGCTGACATGTTGGGTCCTGTGGGAAGGTTCCGCTGCAGAGGTGGAATAAACTTATTCAGTGAAATACACTTTCCGTGAGGGCCCACACAAATGCAAGTAACGTATAGTGAGTTTATGCTCCTTTGATTATAAAACACACTTTTTCACCACAGTATAAGTATGAGTAGTAACTTTTTGGTGCTCCATGTGTTCTTATCTTCCTAAGATTGTGATCCGACATTTATTTTTCATAATAAAACTTATATTGGAATTTTGTACTATATTTGTACCTTTTGTACCGCAAAAAGACAATTTTGAACCCCTTGACATTGAAAGTTATAACCAATGCAAAAGTCAGACTACAGGTCTAGCCCAAAAACGCAAGTTTACTAAAGTTAAATACTAATCTTATCATAATTTTGTACGCTTTTTGTACCTTTTTGTACCACCAAAAGAAATGTTCGCACCATCAAAATAACGGCTCAGCAATAAAAACAAAGTCAGCTCACAGACCTGTGTAAAAACACAAGTACCTTAAAATGGAAAGCAAACTATACCATATTATTGTACTATTTTTGTACTCTTTTGAGCTACAAATTAAAAATATTTTACCACTCAAATAAGAGCTCTGTGATTGATATAAAAAGTCGGCTATTATATATATAAAAACTCAAGTCCACTGAATAGAAATAAGCATTATTACTTATTTTTGTACTGTTGTTGTACCTTTTTGTGCCGCAAAAATAAAAAAAAATTTAGTACCCTTTTACTTTGGAAGTTATAACCAATATAAAAGTCGGAATACAGGTCTAGTCCAAAAACACAAGTTTACTCAAATTAAAAACTTATTATGTTATAATTTTTTACTATTTTTGTACCTTTTTGTACCACCATAATGGCTCAGTAATAAAAATTAAGTCGGCTCACTGGCTTTTTATATTGGTTAAAACCTCCAAAGTAAAGGGGTACAAAATCTTCTTTTTGCGGTACAAAAAGGTACATAAACAGTACAAAAATAAGCCATGATTGGTTTTTGATTCAGTGGACTTGTGGTTTTTAGGTGGACCTGTGAGCCGACATGTTTATATCAATCACAGAGCTCTTATTTGAGCAGTCCAAAAATTTTAATTTGTAGTACAAAAAAAGTCAAAAAATAGTACAATAATGTGGCATAGTTTGATTTCCATTTTAAGGTACTTGTGTTTTGCGGTAAAAAAATTTACAAAAATAGTACAAAATTCCGATATAAGTTGTATTACGAAAACTCAATGTCGGCTCACAACCCCAGGGAGCTTTTGTTCTTTTCTGAAGCCCTTTATTATATGACGTGGTTCATTAGCAGATATGTGTATATGTTTATCATGTATATATTTGTAGTGATTGAGACTCGAGTTAATTATGCAACCAATTGAACATGGAGACAAAACAAAAAGACTGAAAAAATATTATTTAGTCTATCAAGGATCTAAACAATCCAAACAATATGTTTGAATAATGCCATTTTATTTACTGAACGAATTGTTTTCCTTTCATCAGTCTCCATATAGGTAAGAAAATCATTTGTTTACCTTGACGGCCTTAATGTCTGAATTAGCTGAGAGTAAGTAGCAGGGATTTTGCTTGATATTGAGGCATATAACTTTGGGCTGGTTGATTTATGTGTGGATCATTAGCTAAACAAACGGAGGTTTCACTGAGATAATGGTAACGAAAAATGTATCTTTACAAATTTAATTAGTCTTTTCGTTATCCTTTAACGAATGATAAGGATCTTTATTTGAATGAACTGAGTGTTCTTTTTACAGCACAATTCTCCGGAAATATAAATTTCATTCTAATACAATTTACACAAATTACGTCAAAATTTAGTGCTGTAGTTTTTAAACATTCATTTAAAAAACAATTAAATCTTACTGGATATTATTTTTTTTATTATTGTTAACTGAACAAAAGTATTATTGTTGTGCTTTCTGTACAACAATCCCGAGTTATTTGGGCCAGTGGCAGGGACCACGGGCCTAAGGGGCCCGCAGAGGTGGCGGGGCCTACTGGCCGAGGTAAAACCTCTTGCGGGTACGTATAATGCGATAAAATGATTATATTTGATTTTCAAAACATTTCAAAACATTAATAATCTTGTTAGTAAATCTGAAAGAATTAATTTATTTTTAGCTAATCAATAGATCTTTCATTCGTTGTACTTAGTGTTTAATATTTGCATAACTATTTTAAAACAGCTGTTAGTAGTATCAGTAAAGTTTTTGAACTGTGTTTTTGTGGGTGAACCAGCATTAGGATAGTGATAAATGATAAATTGGGAGCTTCTGATAAGATCTTTTTCAAAACCCAAAGGTACAACCGTAAACGCTATAATAGCGTCCATTTCACTCCAAACTGAATCTCAATCCACTCCAAATACCTTTTCCAAATTTGGACAGCAACAGAACGAATTGCTAACTTGCGATCGCATCTGGACGTAATGAGGCTTCACGATTTGACTCGACTCTTGTCGACTTAATTCTTGGGTATTTTATGCTACATTGGCGTGATGAAACTATTCAAAAAATTATAGCTAGCCTAAATAAGAACTTTGGGTGTTATTAAATCACTAAAATTGTACAATGCTGAAGGCTGGAACTGAAGTTTTGTATTTGGAGGTTAGGAAACGTCAGGGTCAGCAACCTTATCCCAGAATCTAGAATAATGAATGGAGATAGGGTGAAACTGTACTATTATGATCAATGGGGGCCTGAAAATAATTTTGCGGGGGGCCAAAAAATGGTTACGCCACTGATATGAGTGTCCAGCTACAAACATATTTGTTGTTAGTTTCCGAAGGCTAATTCACTATACTTGGTAATCCCATTACTAAACGCTTAAACCTTTGAAGCGACAGCTCAAGTTTTCATAAATCTGATCATAATCGGATGGAATGAAATGCGTATAAACCAACACATGTGATTTTGTTTAGGAGAGTAAAACAGCTAAACAACATGAATGAAGCATTTTATTAACTTATTACATTTGATCAACTCTCACGTCATACCAATCAACTACCGTTGTATTGAACGAATGTAGTTAATGAGAGTGTATGACTCGGAACATTAGCTAGACTAATGTCAAAATGTCATACCCCAGTAGTCACGTTGATTGACGTTTGATATTACGCAAAAATCAAACTGGTACGCATATCAAACACAGAAAATATGCTAGTCAAGGGAATACGTACTTTGCCATAATATTGGTTTGGTGTAAAAATTAACTGTCATTAGTTTTAGTGGCTATATGAAAATTTATATTACCTTGGCTGCTGACATTTTAAATTATGGTTTTATAAATCTATAAGTAATTTCTTTATTCTTTGTTACAAGATAATTGTTTTATAACAAACCAAAATAACAAAAATAGTGGGCCATAGTGGGAACTTTAGTTCTAATTGATTTCAGTTACGAAATAGTTTTTCGTTTGTACTTTTAAATAATACAAATATTAAAAATGGTATAGTTTTGTAAACTGAGAAAATTTAAATTAACATGATCTTTTTAGATATCCATTTTTTTTTAATCTCTTTGTAATTATTATCTTGCTAGTTTTATTAATTATATACTATATTAATTATTTTTCTTTCAGTATATCGTAGGACAAATAACATAATAGATTGATTTATATTTACTGATTATTAATGTTTTCAGCATTATATTGTATTACGAACGACTAAAAGTTATGTTTGGTTTTATCTTATTGTGTTTGGAGATTTTATACCCACTCTTCTACACTTATAAATAATGTTCTTAAAATTATATATATAAAAAAATCGTCCACAGAGAAATTTTCTTCACGAAAGAGTAAAAGAGGCAAACGAGGGGATAAACGTCCGATAAGTATCAGTTAAAAATCATAATAAGCCTGACTTCAGTTCTGTTGTAGAGAAAATTTAAGCTAACAATGTTATTACCAAATTTAGGAAACTAAATTAGGAGACTCGAATTTCTTAAACCAATCAAATTTGTGGCTGAAACAAAAATTTTTATATATTTAAAAAACTTACAAAACAATTTCAATTCGTACGAATATATTTAAAATTTGTTTATTAATTTGTTTTTTACGTAAGTTTGAGTAATTTTAAGTGTAACGTTAAAACCTTTTACCAAACACATGCTTTTTACCAAGATTAAAAAGTTCGTAAATTAGCTTTAACGTGATTGTATTCCCTTGTGAGAGTACTGTATATATTTACTTGTTACCTAAAATAATATGCATTGACATTTTTCACGAAATTCCAAATTCATTAGTAACATAATTAGTTTTCCTTTATATCCTAACACAGAAACTGTTATGGGTTGGTGTTTATTTTTTATATTTAACATAATTTCGGAACTAAACTTCTTTTCTCCTAGACAAAAAATAAAATAATTATTACATCATTAAGTTATCAGTAAACCTTATACTCACATTAGAAAGACGATGGTTGTTTAGAATAGTAAATTATATTCTGATGGAGTATAAATATAATTTATTATATTAATAAAAACGGAGAAAACAATTTGATGTAAATGAGCCGGAAAAACGAAAGTGAAGGGAAATATTATATATTGGTTTTCGTAACTGCCACCCTTATCACATCAGCCATTAGTTTGTGTTTAGCAGTAAAGCACTTAAGACTTAACTGTGAGGACTTTTTAAGTTTGTGTTGTAGAAAGCTGAAGGGGTTTTGTTAACGAAGTAATATAGAGAAATGTACGTTAAATTGCATACGAAATCAATTTCAAATTAAGAGCAAAAGGATTCAAAAATCTATGTTTAGGTTTTTCTAAATTTTTAGAATGTTTCAGAGGTCAGTTTTATTTCATAAAATTTTTTATGTAAAAAATTAGATTCTCTACAATCTTTTTCAAACAAAGATTTTTCTCTGATGATTAGTTTAGACGAAATGGAGGAATTTTCGACGAAAAATCTGAGGTAAAATTTCTTTTTTCGAAAATCTCTACCTTTTGAGAGCGTGTAGCTCGACAACAGTTAAGAATTCGAAAAAGAGTATTGAATTAAAGTTGTAGATAATTATATTAGATTTAATTTTCTACCCAGAACCTTTTCTCTACGATGCACCGTTATCGAGATATAATTGGAAAGCGCAAAAGTTAGACGTCCCCCCTCCCGGCGTCGTAGACGTAGACGTCAGGACTTTTGGTATGTTCACTCCCTGAGCACCCTGAACAAGTTTCTGGAGTTTCGCTTAGGTACATGCACACGCAATCTACACCCCCTTTTGGGTCATTCGTTGACTGGACTAGTAAGACATATTTATAAATTCACGGTATCACTTGACACGGCATTGTAATGACTTACAAATGTGTATTTTTAAACCCTAAAAATATCTTTGATTACAAGAGTTTAATATCTGTAAACAAATAAAATAAATTTTCATTTATCAATCCATCATAATTTTTAACAATAAAACACGTATTCTTAAAGCATGTTCTCTAAAATTTAAAAATTAAATCCCTATGATATAGCCTGTTGTTTTACTTACAATACCCCGCAGCAACACACCTGCATACTCAAAGAATTTCAAATGCATATATATGTATCTTAATACCACATACAGCCACATACCAAGTTTCAACAATATACATTCATAAATAAACATTAATAAATTGATGACATTTTAATTATTGTCCATAAGAATATCATGGCGGCTGGGTATGCAGGTTTGCTGAAGCAAGGAACAAAAAAATAGTTTTTATACAAATATCAATACAACTCAAATTGGTAAAACCACATACCAAGTTTTATTAATTTATGTTCATAATTAAGGGAGATAACACGTTACTTATTCTCTATAAGAATAGCATGGGGGCTGAGTACACAGATTTGCTGCTACGCGAACTATAGGCTAAAAAATGTTTTTTTTTGTGCCAATATCAATAGACCACAACGATATGTAGGAATATAGCAAGTTCATCAGGATAAGTTGATAAATAAGCGAGATATAAAATTTGTCTTATTCTCCATAAGAATAACATTGGACAACGTACTGTATTTAGCACTTTCAATATCTCTGTAATAAATTGACGTAGAGCAATGATTAAAACACCAAATTCCGCGTATTTTTAAGCTGGTTCCAATGGAAAAAAACAAAATTTGACCTTTTCAAAAATTATATGTAAAAAACTCAAAAACCCAGTTTTGGGGTATAAACCCCCCCCCTCCAAAATACCCTTTCGGATAAGTCGATCTTTCTGGTTTTGGAAATTAAAGACATAGATGCTGATTTACACGTTTATACCAAATTTGGTCAAAATCGGATCATTTTTACAAGAGTTATCGTGCTCACAGACACACACACACACATATATACAGTTTTAAACGAATGGTGTTTTTGGCATCTGGGGACCTCAATACGAAAAGCTATCATGGTCCCGGACCTAGTTTACTAAGAATATAATGTAGCCTAAACAGCACATTTATTCTGTTCCTAGAATTATACTCCGATAGCAGCTTCTTGGCAAGGATTTATACCCATAAATTAAAAAGGTAAAGCAAATGATTTAAACTCAGCGTACACACATCAACATTTAGGTGATCGGTGGCTGCCTTGCAGTAGCTTTACCTATATTCTCAGCCAAACGGTACCACTTCTTAATACAGTTTAGTTTCTAAAGTTTGGTTGGAATTGTATTCTATGTAAATATTATTTTTGCAATGTGGCATCGTAGATGATCTAGTATAAAGCTTCTATACACCCAATTGAACTTAGTTCACTTTTTGAAATAGTTTTTACTAATTATCTTCGTTTTTAGCGAATTTCCCCTATAGGGAAGAAGCTATTACCGTAGGTCTCATGGTAAGACTTAAGCCCGAGACCATGATAACTTTTCATTTTGAGGTCCCCAGAAGCCAAAAACACCATTCGTTCAAATTTTTATATATGTATATATATATATATATATTTATATATATATTTATATATATATATATGTGTCCGTAAGCACGATAACTCTCGTAAAAAAGGTCCGATCTTAATGAAATTTGGTACAAATGTGTAAAGTACCATTTATTTGAACAAGTTCGAAAACCAGATGAATCGCACCATCCAAAGGGGGGTTTTGGGGGGGTTTTGTACCCCAAAAATGTGTTTTTTGGGTTTTTCACTTGTAATTTTAATTTAAATCAAATTTTAATTTATACCATTGAATTTAGCTTAAAAAAACAAACAATTTGGTATTTTGATCATTGCTCTACGTCAATTGGTTACCGAGATATTGAAAGTGCTAAACACAGTACGTTGTCTAATGTTATTCTTATGGAGAAAAAGAAAAATTGTATATCTCGCTTGTTTATGAACATAAACTGGCAAAATTTGGTATATGGCTTGATCTGGTTATGGTTTATTGTTGTTTGCACAAAAAAAAATTTTTCGCCTATGGTTCCTGTAGCAGCAAACCTAGGTACTTGGTCCCCATGTTATTCTTATGGAAAATACTTAAAATGTTATATATCGCTTATTTATGAATGTATATGGATGAAACTTGGTATGTGACTTCACTAAGATGAGTTCTATTGATATTTTCATAAAAACCCATTATTTTGCGTGCCTTGTTGCAGCAAACCTGCGTACTCATCCCCAATGTTATTCTTATGGAGAATAATTAATATTTTAAATATCGCTTGTTTGTGAATACATTTCTTATGAATCCTGTTAAGTGTTATGTTATATATTCATTGGAAATTCGCTGAGTATGCAGGTTTGCTGCGACGGGTGTATTTATTATATTTCTATTGAAAGAGTATGCCTAATGGTGGATAATTTTGGTTTAGACTGTTATGCAGTTTTAGCATTAGGCTTCTGTTAAACTTGTCGATTAGATTTTTCGGTTAGGATCCTCGTGAGGTATTCTAGATAGTTGATAAACACGTCCCTTCCACTATGTTTCACTCTAAGGGTAGGCCACTTGGAAAATTGTATTCTAAAAACATTTGCTTCGTTATGTTTTATAATGTTTTATAACATTTATGTTTGTTTGGATTGGTAAATGTATAACAAATTCCTGAATACTACAGGTCTCTCTCACATAGGCTTTATGTGTTTATTTTATTTAGCTAGATAATCATTTAAATTATATACAGCAATTTTACCACTAATCCTAAACCTTAGTTTCTTTGAAGAAATTTAATAAAAGTTCAGGTAAAATATACTTAACAAGTAATTACAAATATGGGTTTTCAATCTATTTTTTTCTAAAATGTATTCAGAATAGTAAAAAATAGTCTGTAAAACAGCGTTCAATGCAATGTGACAGGGTTTAGTGTGTAATCACCTGGCCAAGGGCTTTGACAGCTTCATCCCTGGCTTGTCGAGCGGAATGTCCGGCGAAGCGCTTATTGGATTCTATTATTCATCCATTTTCCACCAAAGTTATTTCAAATGCGATAATCCTTTTTAATAGCAGTGTGATTGATTCCACTTACGAGGACGTTAGAGACGGTGGCAATATTATGTATACACTTCATAAGAACAAATGTTAAACAGACTGTATGTTTTCTGTAGTTTTATTTACTACCAGAGAACTATGACTTATATCTCAATATAACGACGCTAAAATATATATTTTGTTTGTAAGCGATGTTTTAAATTACGTTTTTGTGTCAAAATAAGGAAAACTTGCTATAACAAAATACAATTCTTTATCAAGTTTCGTAGAAAATGTCTTAACGACATTTGGACAAATAATAAACTCCCAAAGGCATTAGGAGGTTAAATAACGTTAAAAAACACAGCTTACAATACCATATAGCAAGACCCAATGCGAGTATATTTACCATGGTGCCTGATTAATAATACGATTATTTGTTCATATTCCTTTTTCTAAACTATAAATATAAAATTTAGTATAATCGATGGCATTACTACTCTCACAGGGACGAAGATATTTGTCGTTATCGTGCCAAACAATGTAATTTTAATACATCATAATGTACATTGATGTCACCGGTATGTATCACTTAACCGGCTGTTTGACAGCTCGGCTAGTGTCACCAATGACGTGTTGGCATACCAGGCCTGTCATGTATTGTGACTGACCAGTAAAAGGCTGGTCACGGATAGCCATTGTTGGCTGAGAGGAGTCTAAATGCGTTTCCTCAGGTGTATATATTTGAAAAATGACGAAGGAAATATTAAAGGATACAAGATAAGATATTTTATATAGACGAGAATTTTACGAAAATCTATAAACAAAATGTATAGTGCATATTTGTCCTTGTATTTACGAATCTCCTCGAGATCAAAAATATTTTACTAAAATGCTGTAATAATGTATGTATAAAAACACTACGTGGTAATGATGTAATTTATAATTGTTTGTTATTATTTATTTTATTAACTACTAATACTATTTTTTATGTGAAGGTAACCCAATTAAAAATTACTTCAATTGCTAATATCAACACTCTTATAAATATACCATGTAACCTTTTAAAATCTTACTTTTAGTTCCCATACTAATTTAGACATCTGTATATCGAACCCATAACACTTTATGCAGAAATATACAAGTCTATATATGTTTTCAAAGCAATTATAACTGAAATTGCAATGTTTTTAAGAAAAATCTTGTAAAATTATTTATTTGCAAGAGTTAGACTTAAAATTTAAATGTTTACGATAACGCCAGTCAAACTATTTTAAGTAGTTTACTATATAAAAAAAGAAAAATGCCCATCTTCATTTACCACTCAGCATGCGCCGTAAAGGAAATATTTGTATGATATTAAAAAGCTACAAACAATATATAATTTCTGCCAAGATAAGAGAGAAACAAATATTATGTCCATTCTGACAGGACTGCTAAATATGTATTAAAATGTTATATATGTAGATATTCCTTTTGAATGCCATTGTCTATTTTACTGGAGTTTCCAAAACAAAACAAAAAATATTTATCGTGCAGGAAAAATATTTAACTAAATTCTACAATAAGAATGATCAACATTAGGGTTAATCCCAAGTACAATTGTTATACAGTTTTCACGTATGATATATGTTACTTTAATAAATGGTGTCAAAGCTATGTGTTAACACAACCAACAATAAACGTAATTTAAATGCGGCATTTTGATACCTGAGAACCAACAGTAAATAAATACAGCAGTAAGAAACTCGGTCAAATTACTTTAAGTTTCATGTGATTGAGCTCTTGATCCAAAAATCATAAAATTACTTATCATTTATCAAGTAGAATGCACAAATTAAATTTCAAATTTGCGTATTCTTGACTTGTATTTTCCTTCATTTAACTTACGACAGACAATACAATTTTTCCATCCGTAAAGTTTGTTATTTGGAATTGCTGAGTACGTTTCATAAGTATATAAACTGACTAAAATAACAAAAGTTACATATTATTGTGATTTTGCCGATAATAAAGTGGTCTTGAAAGTTCGGGATGGCGGAAAACTACCCCCAGTAAAGTATCCCCATAAAAAAAAACTCCTACGTCATTTTGACGTCAGAGGTTTATAGGTAGATTTGCGGCCGCGAAATTTAAGAGCAGATAAATTATTATTTTACCAGGACAAAATTTCACGGTTGAAGTAGTTGAATTAAGTGGTAGTAATTTATAAAAAATATCAGTAAGGCTAACATCACCATTTTTAAACGGATAAAGGTTAGCGAATTTTGTTTTAGCCAACATGTTTCTTTTAACGATAAAATTTGCCTATGTTTAATTACCAAAATGTTGAGATTTGAACCACAATTCGAAAATTTTGGAAAATGGCCACCACAGCCGCCAGGGGGTGGTTGGCCGATGGCTCCACATCAAAATTTGTCCATATTACATCGGTCTAGCTCTGTGTCAAATTTGGTGCTTTTATCAAAAAGTGTATAGTATGTTAGCTAATCCGTTGGTACTATTGCCATAAATGGTAAAATATGGAAACTCATTAAATTTGGCTGAATAATTACTATGACTCACTAAGAGATTTAAGCCTTTTTAGCATTTGTCATAGTAAATTCCCTTATTAAACAGTTGTTCTGGTGTGAGAGAAATGCATGCTATGTATACAATAAAAATTTTACGATGGGTAAAACCGACGGGCTACCACTATTAATTATTTCAGATTATTTAGAATTTACGTTACCTAATAGGTAATTAGAGATGCATAATGGAGAGTTAAATTGAATCAATTTATATTCTTTCTAAGAAGGTACAAATCACAGGAATGGAACGTAGTACTTTATTATTTCAGTTATTTCGCAATAAAAATAGCCTGTGGCCCGGAGTATCATTAACATATAGCAAGATTTAGGCTAATATAAAATAATAAATACTACCATAATCCAAAAGTGATGGTCCTATTGGGTTATCGTAGAGAAACGTTACCTGTGCTATCTATTATCAGATCATGGAGCTTAATTTAAGAGGAGAGTTTTCTGATGGAGAGATAAAATCCAGATGGATTAAACTTCAAAAATGGTTTATTTTACCTTACTTTACCGTCAGTGATTCGTTTTAATCCTATGTAGGCTACTGTAGCCTACAAAAATAATCCAGGGTCTTAACTCATACAAAGGAATTAAACTTTTTTTTATTTTCTCAACTAACTCAAATAGATGTGACAGAAGACACCTAGACATCTATCACAGTTAAAAACGTACCGGTAAGTCAGCATTTTATTTCCCCAGGAAAATAATATTCTCTTGCAAATGTTCAAAAAGAGTGTTTTGCATTTAAAACGTGAAAGTGATATGATTGAAATTGCTACGTTTTTAACCTTTTTTTATAATTATTTTTTGGATTGCAGTTTGGTGTTTTGGAAAAGAATTAATTAACTACAACCAAAAACCAATGCTGTGCACATTATTAATAAGCCTTACAACCATCCTCTGCATCAAAGCGTTCGGATGATTGGTCCTTTATCCTCACGGATGTTCTGGTGAATTGAATATTCAAACAGGTTTTTACTAATAATTATAATTTAAATATGCAATCTAAAAAATAACAACAGTAGGACGGTAATCATAGACACTGCGTTTTTGGTTGAAATGCAGGAACAGATTGTGTTTTATTTCTATCGTTTCGTCATTGTAATTTGTTCACGATATTAAATTTCACCAATCACTATCTAATAAAAGTAAAACTGTTATACTGATTGAACTACTAAGTAGTTGATTTAGTTGTGAGTAATCAGTTGGGTTTATTGAGGAAATACTGCCTTTATTGAATTAGTTGTATAGTGGCTGGTGTCCTACACTTTTCATTAATAAGAACGTATTTATTATAAGTTAGTAATTTTTATTTTAAGAGATAATAGTTTAAATTTGTAAAATTTGACACTTTTGGTAACTATTTATTTAAATCATCGTTTATTTCTCTAAAGATTAAAGAATGGTCTGTCACTAGGACAGCCCAAACGAGAACAGTGTTCATACCATGACGTCATTGCTTGGTCAGCCGGCTCTCGTCTGCCCAACAATGTAGTAGCGATGGGAGGAGCATCACTGAATGTGTCGTGTGGAATGGAAATTACGAACACGTTTAAGTAAAAGAAAATTGGTGTAGTGAATCTCAATCTAATACAACCGTTTTTTAACAATCATAACGCAGTTTATTTGAACAATTAGTCCCACAGTGAAACTGATTTAACTCAATGTACTGTTAAGTAAATTTAATAAAATATAACAAATTAAATAAGTGTTTCCTAATTATGAACTTGCAAAAATAACTCGTTAGAACACAGATGATAGAGTCAAGTGAAGTCTAATTGTAACACGTAGCCAATCAGCAGGCAAATTAAACTTGAAAGGAGCAATTTTTGTTCAATTTAAACTTGTTGTTGTTTAATTGAAACACACTAATTCATTTTGGTAAGTTTCCCATGAGTAAGAAACTGGTCTTATTGGTTTTATGGTTACATCTAGGCCAGGAAACTTTAATTTTTTTTGGTTTTGTGTTCTCCGTATTCCAAAACACCATAGATGATCAAATTTTAAACAATTCTGTATGCGGATTTGTTCGTCCATTTGTACGTTTATGAGCACAACCGTTGTTGAAATTTTATATTTTTACGAAATTTGCTCCTAACGTGGCAATACACGCTGCTTTAAGGACATGACATATGGTCGAGCTGCTCAGAGATACATTCTTCAAGACCATCATGAGACCACATTTTTAAAGTAACCCTTATTTTTCACTCTCCAATGACCCCTATCTATAAGTGTATTGCTTCAATGTTTATTTTAGTAAATCTAGTTTTTTAGCTTATGAAAGTCTTGATTCTTGAATAGTGTAACCAGATACGTATTAAAATTTACCATACCAAATGAATTTAAATATAATGACTGGTAATAAAGTATTGATTAAGTTTCATTCGATTTCAATTTATGAATGCCATGTACATTAACATCTAATAGTTAATAGGTAGCAATTTGTATCCATTAAACTCGATTATTTACATCTCCTTTAAATATGTAATGTACATTCTAATTTCATGCTAATTTTGGCCATGTCGCTCCAGTATACAAGATTTACTACGTAACAGTTTAAATAGTAACTAATTATTTTCAGCAAAGGCTACCTAAAATCCCCGCTTAATAACACCTTAATAAATCTCTAATAAGAGTATCCTGGAGTGTTCGGTAAGACATGATTTATCCTGGTTATCAGCTAATTTATATACAACTATTTTACTAATTACCGAGCAATATATAAAAAAAGAATATATATAATAAAAAAAAAATAAAAGTACTTTGTGTAACATAGAAGCTAATAAATATAGCTTAACATTAAGTTTTCAGGCTGTTTATAATAGACTACCATATAACAAAACTTGGGTGATATTACAATTGAAGATAGATATGTTTGTATTATTTTTTCGTTCAGGCTTTTAACTTTTTACTCCATCCCCACCCAATACATGACATGTGGACAAAGTAGTTTTTTTCGTAAACATTTACGAATTTGAGGTGAACGTTTTAGTTTTGACCCTGAACCAAGAAAGTGGTTAAGTGTTGATGTCTGTCTGTCTGTCCTTCTCCAATAGCAATAGAACAATTTTGATCAAATTTAGCATGTAAGTACTCACACATTTACATAATAAGACTGAATTGTCATGGAGAGATAGCTCAACGACAAAGGCAGGTGAATCCAGTTTTAACCTAATGTAAATAATAAACTGCTTAGGATATATCCGGTTTGTAACTGCTTGTTGTATATTAGGCCTATATATTACAAAATGTGTTATTATTAACTTAACAAATGAATCAGTAGTCCAAGGTTTCCGAAGTTTCCATACTAACTAATTTCCATTATTACAGTGTAATCAAAGGAGATGTATACTACTGATGATGTGTAGGGAACGGAGATTATCTCTATTGTCTAGTGTAATGTACTAATGGAATATAAGCATCTACACAATAACAATAGACTCATGCAATATATATATATATATATATATATATATATATATATATATATATGATTTGGTTGTGTCAGATTTACATAAATATCTTAAGAAAGGTTGGTACTCTATGTTTTAGCATGTCTTAATACTGTATAAAAGTGTGTTAAAATAATCCGGGTGTTTGAAAAAGAACTCCCTATTTTCGAAAAAAATTTTAATAGTAATACTTACAAAATCTTACACTTATGAATACATAGTGTGAAAGAGAATATCTTCAAGTTTTGGTTTTGTCCTAGTAAACTTCGACGAGCCCACCGTTGCGTTGGTTGCTCTACACAGATATACGATTTTCCACTTCTCACCAGGCATTCAACAACATTACAGGGGACTGAGGCAAGTGCTCCGATGATCCTTTGTCCTGGTAACCTCAAAGCCCAGATATAACCACACTGGACTTTTTATTTTGGGGGCATGTAAAGAATGTGGTATATGCTAAAAATATACGTGACTGTTTACGACAGATGATCTTTGGTGCAGTTCACCAGTTACACCTGCAATTTTGGCGAATACCTGGCGAGAAGTGGAAAATAGTCTTGATCTGTGCAGAGCAACTAATGGTGAGCACGTTTACTGTGTAAAAGTAAACTGGTGTAAAAGTTTACTGGGCCAAAACAAAAACTTGAGGATATTCTCTTTTACACTATGTATTCAAAAATATAAAAATTTGAATTTACCACCAGTAAAATTGTTCTCGAAAATAGGGAGGTATTTTTCAAACACCCGGTACATTGAACTGTAAGTACAGTGCGTTGCACGAGTAAAATCCAGGCTGTCCATAAGACTAATGTTAATTTTCACAAGTAACAAGTGACAAGTGGTTTTTCACTTGTAAAACGCACTGTACACTTTTCAAAAAATTTCGTTAATCTCTCTCGATCTTTTATAATCCCAGAATCAATGACGAAGGAACACAATAACAACCAATTATGTAAATTGTTATTGAATAAACTTGTTGCAACTCGGGTTGTTTTACATATACAATAAATTAATTATTTTGTTTTTAAGTAATGTTCCAAATTTGTAAACAAGAATTTTAAGTATAATACAAAATAACACCTAAATTTGAATCAATTTATTATTTTAAAACCAAGGTATTACAAAATGGTTCATTTCAAAAATATGGTAGAAAACCTGTTGTTGTATCTGGTATACTCATCAAATTAAAATCAATATTAATTTCTTATTGAAACCTAAATTTCTCTTCAGTTGTGTAAAAAAAATGGAACAATAGCAGATACAACAAATTATTTAAAACTAAATTTATTATAATTTGCAATTATTTTAATCTACATATTACAATTAAATACAAAAAATCCTGTTAAAATAAATAAATTTATACAGGACTTTGTGTCTAAGTATATTCATACAACTTTAAAAATAATCAAATCAAATTAAATCTCTCTTGTTCCCTCTTGAATTAAACTGATTGACGTAGTAGAAACATAAAAGAACGCATTTTACCTAAGCAAAACTATCAAAACATTTTTCGTTTTTATTAGTTTTAGGTTTATTTTATGAACTCGCTTAAAGTGCTAACCTGACCAACGACCGACGACCATAACCGACGAAAACTACCAACAAAAACCTTTCCATAAAACTAGTAATAGCTTGGATCTTATTTTATTCCCTTAGTATACAGACACCATTAAAAAACTGAATTAGAAAAATACTATATTAACATTTGGTAGTATTAACATTTATGTTATATTTGTGTGCCTTTTGGTCTATCTTCCCTAGAGTCTTCTGAGGATTGCATATATGAACTTTAAAAATTATACAACTACCTATACTAGGATTTCCTATGCTCTTCTTACACATTGAAACAATATTGGGGATTACTAGGGTTTTTGGTCAGTTGAAGTTATCGCTGTAACATTATGCCACCAGAACGCTGAAAATTAAATAAGTGAGAACCACCTATTAAATTATCATGTTTCTTGTTATGCATAGTTAGTTTGTTTTTAGTATTAACGGCATAGGTAATTTTAAAAGTAATGGCTGAAATATCGGTTTTTATGAAATAATGTTAATACTGCCTACAACACGCTTAAGAAATCAAATATAAAGATTGCGAAGACTTTACATCAGTTTTACAACGTATTGTATGTTTATCTTCCTTAAATTATGTAAACTATATTTATATTATTTATTTAAAAAATACATTAGTATTTTGTGTATATAACATATAAGGTATCTTTAATTTTATGAACTAACACATTGATTAAGATTTTAAACCAATGCAATAAGTTTTGTTACAAAATAAACAAAACCTTTTTTATAATTTACAGAATCTTTGCTTTTCGATGTATATAACAAATATAACCGAAAAAGTCATGAGTTTTGACAAGTAAGGTACTGACAATTCCAGAACCAATAAATTTCCTTTTCAAGTCACTTGGTCTTGTTCTCTTTCCGGTACATTTACCCAGAATTTTATTGCCTCAGGGTTTCTTTATGATGTAGGTATTGTTTATCCAGTTTGAAATATTCAAGTGTATGTTTTATTTTTCAGTAACAGATATATATTTACTTAGGTTATTGATCTCAGGGAAGTATTTTATAACGTGAAATTAAATAAATAACTTATAATCCAAAACTGGGGATGTATCAAAATCGTCAGTAAAAGGTTACACTTGAGTCGTCTATGAAAGTTATTTGATTTTAGTATAGCTTTCCTTCCACTAGTGTCTCCAACCGAAAATAAAAACTTAGTTTAAAATGCATTAATGATACCCTAATTAACATTATTCTGTTTATAGCAAACTAATAAATAGTTTTCAGCCATATTTGTATGTCATTTACTCTTTGAAAATAGTTCTGTATTAGTTTTAGCAACTCATTCTTATAAAAGAACAAATTGATGTATTTGTAATTATTATTTAATGTATGATTGTTATGTAACTTAAGTGAAACAAACTTGATTTTGAAATTTAATTATTCCACTAGCCTTCTTAAATAAAGGCAAAAAGCCTTTTTTGTAAAAATAAAAAATGCATAAATAAGGGTTATAAAAATAATAATATGTGTAATAAAAACCTCAACAACAGTTGCTTTACAGGCCCAGTTGTTTATTCTTCTTTGCATTTACAGTATCTGGCAAAAATAAATGAACATGGCATTATTCTCAACCAAACATTACAAGAATTTTAATTATTTATTCTGCACAGAGGTATTGAATAAAAATAAATAAACAGTATGCCTTAATCTTTTTCACACCTTAATCAATATAACATAAATCGCGTTAAAGAACGTTGATTCTTTAGTATATCAGTCTTGCATATTCCAATAATTATTATAGAGATGTAATGTTTTGTTATAGAATTTGATAGCCAAAATGATAAAATGAACTTTTTCGATTTCATGATCGATGTGTTGCTTTTAGACATATTGTAAGGGTTTTATAATACACCTTAGCATCGTATAAATGGGAAAGCGACATATTACGTTAACTAAGTATTACAATACTTGAATTTATAGCAAAGTAAACAAATATTTATAAACATATGAAAGTTAAACAAATAAACATATGTAACATATTTCAATATTACAAAAAATGTATACAAAAAATATTAGAACAGCTGAGGAATTGTGTGTTTTATAAGTTAAAACATGATTTTTTAGACCAGAAATGGCAAAAAGCATGTTCTAACTTAAAGTACACAACTACTTAATTATGATCCTATAGCTATAATCTGCATATCATAATTATTTGGACTACATGTGTCTTTATGCAAACAACTATTTATTTGGCTTCTTTAAACTATACACGTTAAATGTGGAGGAGGAATATTTAGTTTATTTCAAACTGCAGCAGGCCTAAAATCATTAATTAGCGTATGAATTTATGAATTTATTACGTACTATGGTAACTCATCACGTTGCAGTGGTTTACTAACTGATGTCAAAGTAATGCGTTAACGCCTCGATCAGAAATCACTTTGTCGTCACAATTGTGATACCTGAGCGCAACAATGGAGAAATCTATATGTATCTGTTGACAGATAGACTATACGACAATGAGGGAGTCAATCACATTATTTTTATGTATCATGTAATTTTAACTCAAAACATCACATTATAAAATATCAATAAATTACATTCTTCACTTATATTTCGCACCATTTACTTACCATCTCTCAATATAAATTGTGCATGAGGTTTGTTATCTTTTTAGGTTAGTTTTTGCCGATAACTGTAGTTAATGTAAGAATATAAACTGTTATACAAGTTTCAAAATGTGATGTGATTTTATATGGTACCAACATTAAATACGTGTTTAAAATACAATAATTATATAAATAAACCAATTTTAGAAGGAGCTTGTGCTAAACAAAGCTTGTGTTTTGTAGAACATCATCATAACATGTTATTTATTTCTGATGGCAATTCTTCATTCTCAATAATACATTGGAAAATCCATTTTAATTTTGTTCTTTAACTCAAATATAACTGACGACATAAAAAAATTGAACAGTAAAAAAACGTATTATTGAATGAGGAAATTTTATTCCCAACAATATAGTATTGCTCTCTTATAATGTGGTTCAAAGACGGTCCTATTGCAAATGCAAAAGATGAAAGGGATTTTCGTTGAAACTGCTACATTTATCACGGTTTAAAGCCTTTGGTTCACGGCTTTGTGTTTTACAAAGAGAGTAATCAGTAAAAAACCAATAACCATTACCGTGTACATTACGGAGAAGCCTTACATTCATCTTTTGTTAAAACGATCGAATCATTGGACTTATCCACGTGGATGTTCTGATGAACTGAATATTTTAAACGCGTTTTAGTATCATTACATACATTTTTAAACTCAGAGAGTAATGTAAAACAAAACACCCCCGGCACAGCAAACCTCCGTACTCAGCGAATTTTCAATGCATGCATATGTTTATCACTACCACATAAAGCCACTTACCAAGTTTCATAAATACATAAATAAATAGGTGATCTATAGCATGTTATTTATTCTCCATAAGAATAACATTAAGGCAGAGTACGCAGGTTTGCTACAAAACGAACACAAAATATGTGTTTTATACAATTATCAATATAACTCAACTAGGAGAGTTATACTAATATTATATACATACTAAGTTTTATTCATTTATGATCATAATTAAGGGAGATATAAAACTTTACTTATTCTCCATAAGAATAACATTAGGGCTGAGTATGCAGGTTTTCTGCAACAAGGAACACAAAATATGTGTTTTGTACAATTATCAACATAACTCAACTAGGAGAAGCTACATACTAAGTTTTATTAATTTATGTTCATAATTAAGGGAGATATAAAACTTTACTTATTCTCCATAAGAATAACATTAGGGCTGAGTATGCAGGTTTGCTGCTCCTGGGATAATCAACAAAAAATAAATTGTTTGTGAAAATATCAATATACCAGTACTATGTGAAGCCACATATTTCATCAATATACATTCATAAATAATCGAGATATAAAATTTTATTTATACTCCATAAGGATAACATTGGACAACGTACTGTGTTTAGTACATTGACTATCTCTGCAACGGTTGGACGTAGAATCACAATTTAAACACCAAAATGATTGTTTTGTAGAGCTGAATCGATTTGTAAAAACAAATGTGAAGTGTACATTAAAATGAACTGAGGAAAAGCCAAAAACCTCTTTCCCATAAGATTAACAAGGGAGATTTTATGAGCAGGTTTTTTGGATTTTCTCCACAACCACTTAACCTAGGTTAATAATTAAAAATACCTATATTATTTATTTTTTTAAGCTCTATAAAATGCTCAAAACCAAAATTGAGTGTTTTAAAAATTTTAGGGTGAAAAGTGCAAGAAACTGATTTTTGGACAATTTAAAACATAAACAAATACCCCCATAAATTTTAAACCCCCTTTCCATGGTCAGATTTTTCTGTTTTTCCAACTTAAAGTTATGAATGTCACTTTACACATTTGAGCCAAGTTTCATCGAAATCGGACGTTTTTTACTCAAGTTATCATGTTAACGGACACACACACATATATCTATATATATACATATATAGATATATGTATAAATATATGTATATATATATACATATATATATAAATTTGAACGAATAATATTATTGACATCTGGGGACCTCAAAACAAAAAGTTATCATGGTCTCAGGCTTAAGTCTTACCATGATACCTACGGTAATAGCTTCTTCCCTTTAGGGAAAATTCGCTAAAATATATTCAATGAGCAACATGATTTTTAAATTAACTAATACCAAACGGAAACTGTTCTTAGAAATTAATTAATCAATTAATTAATTAACACAAAACTTTAACTAGCGTACACTGTAAACGATATTGCTTTCGACCAAATACAATTTGTAATTATTAACGTTTTTGAACCTGCAGCAGTATCTTTGAACGATTATTGTGGTTTGTTAGAAAAATGTTTCGTTCTCCAAAAATTATATTCGCCTCATTCGTTATTCGATCTGTTTTTACTTTAAATATTTGATTATATGTGTTATATTGAACTGATACGTTTTTCCACTGTCTCTATTTATTTTTATTACCCTCGGCATGAGCGTCGGTAAGAAAGAAAATAAATAAGACGGTTTATATAGTTTCAATATGTTCTTTATTACTACTGACGTATTTTACTTTTAAATTGTTCATTACAATAAATACAGTCAACTTTACTGCAAAACACGTCTCAGTAAAAGTTTAAGATTCTATAAACTGCTGATTTTCCAAGATTAAGATTTTTAGACAGACCTTTATTTTTAATTAAAGGTATTTTCTTCAGGCAAACACTACGTCAAATTCTACAGCATATGCTATATTACAATGTATTTGCATGCATGAACGCTACTTATTATGTGGTAATGATAGTTTCACGCTAATTACAAACTATGCTTTCGGTTGATGTTACGGTTCAACACAATTTAAACTTCAACATTAGTTATTTATTTATTGTGTTTTCCTCACTATGTTTTACCACAATGTAATTTTTTTAAGGGCAAGACGTGTTATACTGATTAAACAACCTTATCATATAGTAAATTTTATTTTAATACTTATGGAAATATGAAAGGTTGTTTATCCAAATAAGTTCGTTGATTCTTTTATTATTTGATATATTACTATAGTTTCAATCTCACCCCGGTTCATATGTAGTCCTGGGTGGCTGACGCACTTAAAGTGCAACTTCGGTAGGCTATTTTTTATTACGAAAAAACATTGAAAACAAACTCGAAATTTGAAAACAAATACATAATTCAAAAGATCACATTATAATTATTCATTTAATCACATAAATTAACTTTATATTAGCTCTTTATAAACGCGAGCGGTATCACTGAACAGCGTATGAGTTGTTCTTTTTCCACGTAAATGTCAAGATGACCTTTCTAGGAACGAAAATAGCGAAATAATAAAACAGCTTGATTTTATTCAACTGAAGATTAGCCAAGTTGCACATTAAGAGCAGGTTTGAGGTTGGTGGCCCTGCTATATTTTGTTGACGCAGTGTCGTAAGATAGGATACAAACGTCGATTCTCACATGTGTGCCTAGTAATTTTGTCCTGGTAAATATCTTTGTTGTTGTTTTTATTCAAGTGAATCTTTATTATTACGGGTATTTAGTGGTAGTGAAGTGATGTGCGTGTTATGATAGTAACATGTATGCTTATATAAATGCAGATTTGATTTTTCAAGAGGCCTATGTGTATGCATACTTCATACTTGAGAACCAAGACACACTTAGTTCACACAATATGCAAAAAACAAAAATAAATAAATATACAGACGTATTTCGTAGTATATAAATATATTTATAATAATAATAAACCTATAATAAATTACTTTATGCTATATAAATGTAGCTTTGGTGAATAAATTACTTTGTATTTACTAAACATAGAATATAAAGTACAGATGAGTGTACAGAAAATAGTCTAAAATAGTTGTTTTCAGAAATATCCACCCAAATCGCTTATTGGGAGCCACTACAGAATCCGTTGCTAACACAGTGGGTTTGAGAGGGGAAATGCCCCCTTGTCACCCCCCCAGGGGTAAGTTGCAACATATTTTGAATATCCTCTGTTGGTCAATGCTAACTTCACCTGCATATCAAGTGTAAACGAAATTGATCAGTAAATAAGAGAGAAATGGTAAGTTTTTATTCTCCATAAAAATAACATAAGACAATGTGCTGCGTTTACCGCAAAATACAAATTTTAATTTCTCCGCAACCAGAAATCGTAGAGTAATAACTAAAGATACTAAATTATTTAGTTTTTTTAAGCTATTTTTAATTGTGATAAGTAATCCTTTTTAACATTTCCGTTTTTTATAAAAAATGTAAAAAACTGTATTTTGGATGTTTTAAGTCCTGTTATTTCTGAACACGAATTTTCCCAGGAATTTATTGACTGCGGGTAGTGTCAATTTGTTGGAAATATAAAGCTCTACAAACCACTAAAGTTTAATCAAAATCGATAGAGCCAAATTTGTTAAATTTGAATTTTTTATGTTTTTTAGCGGTTTTTGGGGGATAATTACCCTTAAAAATAAAAAATTCCTAAAAATGAAAAAAATACCTGGAGATATCGTGGTTTAGCATCCACATAGCAAATTTTATCAAAATTGGCCAATTGGTATGGGCTCTAGCTCTGTACACATCCAAATAGACAGAAAGACAGATAGACAGACATCACGTAAAAATCACTTGTTGGGGTTGAGGGAGTACCAAAATGAATATTTCCACTAACAACTCAAATTCGCAGTTTTTTACAAAAAACAATACTTTCTCCATATACTATGTATAGGGGGAGAAAGTAAAAATATATACATTTATATGTAACAAAACAAAAATTCAAAAATCATAAGGCTTATTTATATTTGTTGATGATAGAGATGTAAAAATATTTCCTCCCCTATACATTGTAATATTTTTTTATTTCTATTTTATTACCTTCAAATACATATGTCTTTTTTATATAGTATATGTTTATTTATAGGATTTGTATACAATTCCAACAAACAACGTAAAAATCAAAATTTTTAAATTTTTAAATATAGTTCTAGATTATTCTTATAAGATACAATATTTATTAGGTTTCACATACGAATTTATGTAGGAAAATGAATTCCCTACAAAATGTATATAGGAAATGTTCCATAAAAAATTTCTGTAAATATGCCGAACATTTACTTTCAAATTTTAATTTTTAGAAATTTCAATATTTTTTACTTTTTTGAAAGTAGTTAGTCACCAGCGCTATTTAGATTTTTAAGGCCCTGACACTATAAATGAACAGCTTGGAAAACTTCAAAATTGTTGGCACTACCTAGGTATATGATAAATCCTGTCTAGAGATACAAAATGTTATCTGCCCTGTCCAGTAATGTATAAACATTTAATGAACAATTTTGTTAACGATTCTTTCCATAAATAAACCAATTTTTTAATTTATTCCGATAGATTTATTTACGTTTGAAATATTAGATAAATAACTTAGATGATGTGATTCATGCCTCGTGATTATTTAAAAATAAATTATAGTAAATATGCAAGAGTTTCTTGGATAGTTGAAGGTTATTCGTATAATATCTAAATATAAAATTTCTTCGAAAAACACTAACAAATAAGCTATTAATAAAGGTTTATTTAAGTGCTGATGATACAACGTTTATTTAGGAACATTTGCATTCCCGTTGCTACTAGCAGTTATAATAATGAGGATAGCTTGTAATAATTCATCGAAACCTTCTGGCCAATAATAAAGAGTTTTTGTTCTTCATTAGACATAAATTAAAAACTCACTCTTGCCTATCAAGCTATGCCTATTATTATGAAAAGTACATAGTGATAAAGGTTAAACTATCTTTTAAAACTGCAATACTACTGATCCACAGAAACTTCAATAATAAAACGCTGTCGTGACAGTGACGTAGTCGGTTAGAAAAATATTGACGAAATACTATGACGAAATTGTTTAGTAGTTAGCCGGTGAATATTCTGCGACAATGCATTTTAAATAGGTCTGAAGGTTTTTTGGAAAGGTTTTTTTTATTCAGTAGCAAAAAGTATTTTTATATTCTCGTAGTGTCAGTTGACGTTTGTTTTATTGACATACTTAATACTGAACACGCTTTATAAAATTTTTTGCAAAATATTTATGATGGCTTAAATGAGGGAAAAAGTGTTAATGGTCTATTCCTGGACATAAAAAAGGCTTTTGACACTGTTGATCATAATATTTTATTAAACAAATTATATAAATGTGGGATAAGGGGTGTTGCTCAAAATTGGTTTAAAAGCTATTTGTTGGAGAGACAACAGTGTGTGAAAATTTATTCTGTATATAGTGAAATGGGAGTAATTAAGAGTGGGGTTCCGCAAGGTTCAGTTCTTGGTGCAATTGTATTTATTATTTATATAAATGACCTATGTGATGCGAGATTTCATGGCAAACTGACATCTTTTGCTGATGATACTGCTCTGTGCTATGCAGAAAATAATTGGGAATTGGTTAAATTGGCAATGAATAATGATCTCAACGCACTGCAGTGGTGGTTTACTGTGAATAATATGCTGCTGAGTGCTGAAAAAACTAAATTTATTAATTTCAATCTTAGAAAACATGTTAACTTTTATAATGAAATTGTATACCATTGCGCATATTGTATTAAAGAGCAGAGGATGTGTATACAAAAATGTGCAGCTGTGGGACAGACCAGTAATATAAAATATTTGGGTGTGTATTTAGATAGTGAAGTTAGCTGGAAAGTGCACATTATAAAATTAAAAAATAAAATCAATAGTGTTTTGAGATATTTTTACTTTTTAAAATATTTGACAACTCTTTCAAGTTTTGCGTATTTTGTACTTTTCCCTGGTGCAGAGTCGAATAGAATATGGGATAAGTTTTTGGGGTAATGCGTACGAAACTCACCTTAATTCCATCAGTGTCCAGCAGAAGCATTTAGTACGATTAATCTCTTATAAAGGTAAATTTGAACCATCTCGTCCCCTCTTTATTGACAAAAAAAATACTACCATTGAAGTATCTATTTGTTTTGAAAGTGTTAATGATGTTTTATACTAGAAGTGGAAACAGGCCTCCCAATAAAAATTTATATAGAAATAAACTTAGAAATACAGAACAATTCGTATTACCAAGACCAAATAACATGTTTTTTACCAGAACCTATAGCTTTATTGCACCAAAAATATTCAATATATTGCCTGATAAGCTCAAAAATTCAAATAGCGTAACTACTTTTTCAAACAATTTAAAGAAGTGGCTTTTCAGTTTAGAAGACATTAATTTTTTGTTTTTAATCATAAAATAGATGTAGGTTAAATTCAAGTTAAATGATGTAGGGTTAGGTTAAAGGATTAGTTGTACAGATAAAGGCACACTATGGCTAGCTTTGCCACACAGGGACTAAGCATTGCATGCTATGGGGTTTGACGGCACCTGGGGAGACCAACTCCAGAGGCAAGTCTTGGGGAGGTGCCATGAGCTGCCTGGTGGTGAAGTGCGGTGCGCAGTTTGAGAGCCTCTAACCATAGTTAAGTTTCGGATGTATTTTATTTTCTTTTAGTTAAATCTTTAGGCACACTTGATTCTGTAGACCGTTTTTGTTTATCAGGTTTTGTTTATTTTATCTAATCGCTGTTTATAATTTTGGTTATTTTTAAGAAAAGGAACCTCCAAACAGGCTATGCCTTGGAGGCCCTACATTTTCTCCAAATTTGTTTAATTGCACATAATTTATAAATGAAAGTAAAAGTAAATTGAATATAGTTGTTTTAAATTAAAATTACTTGTATATACCTTTTTGTGAAATAGTGAAGCTGTATTAGTTTATTAATTCCTGTTTTATTTATAGAGACAATCAAAAGGAGGCATTAAGAGGATAATTTGAGTATTGTTTATTTTGTTTTGTGTAGATTATTTTAATTATTATATATGTTTAATTATATTTTGAGGACAAAATCAATGAACAGGAAAATGTGTGCATATTAGAAATACTCTGTAACATGTTTAATTGGAGAGAATAAATCATTCTTATTCTTATTCTTACTTATGACAAACGACATCAAGCGACAGACAATGAAGCGATCCTGGCTGATGAATGTTTACGATACCATTTGACAGATGATAAGACCAAAGTGCTTAGGACTGGTTAGTTCTTAAAATTATTTGGTAATATGTACCGTGTATTACCAAATACACCAACGAATTGGATTGGTGATATCGAACGAATCAAACCTTAACTGATCTTCTGCAACGCGTTTTATAATAAAAGTATTAAATATTAAACTGATTTAGCTCAATGTACTGTTAAGTAACTCTACAAAACGTAGAACAATTAAATGTTTTCTTAATTACGGACCGGCAAAATTAACTCGTTAGCACACAAATGCTGTAGTTAACTGAAGTCTAATTGTAACAGGCGCCCAATCAGCAAGTAACTTAAACTTGAACAGAGTAATTTTGTTTTAATTTTGCTTTACGAATTAAGTTCATGTTCATCGATGTACACTACCCTTAGGACCATTGAAACTTTTTGATTTGATCCCTATAGTTATAACTCATAATTTATTAACCGTTTGTTTCATGTTGTATCTATGTCCATGAGCAATTTTAATTTTGTGAAAAAAGGTTGGATCTTGATGTAATTTAGTACAGTCATGTAGTCAAATTGCTATAAACTATTAGAAAAATCACATAATAGGAAATTTTGAAGAATATGTTACCACAAAAATTAGCTTTTCAATTATTTTAAAGGAATTTATTCAACCGTTTAAAATATTTCAACTACGTTTCTAAAAGTTTTATTAAATCTGAGAGACACAGTTGAAAATATAGTCTCGCCAATGTCAGTAGTGTAAAATAATATATATAACGATTCAGTAGCTCTGAATAAAATAAATTACAAACGTTTAAACAAATATTACGTCAACTACCTCACATAAAAACATCAGGAACTTGTTAGAGCTAGAAGTGCTGCCAACATGTCCAAGAGTGACAGAAGGTGGCCGAGAGCCACACCTTGAGAGTTGAGCCTGTCGTGTGTATGGATCAGCCGATGCATTGTACAAATCACCCACAGTGTAAACACTTCTGCGAGTAGCGCTTGAGAGTAGCAAAGTGTCTGAGAGTAAAAAACTCTCACGCGTATGCCGGAATTTGAGATACATTTTATGATTTAGTTTTCTTTCGATTAATACATATTTCTGACTGAGGACAAACTGCTTAATTATACTTAAGAACTTAAGAACTACTTATAAATGTGTAACTCTCTTAAAGTTATTTTGAAATAAAAAGATAAAAGATTTATATTTTGTATAAAATACTAATGCATGATTAATGCATTTTTTTACATTGTTTGTTTTAAGCAAGCCATTGATGTTTACAAGTTATTTAAGAGAATGGTCTTAACCCTAAACTATTAAATATCTAAGGTAGAATTTATTAGGGAATTTTCCCTATAGGGAAGAAGCTATTACCGTAGTCGGCATGGTAAGACCTAGGCCCGGGACCATGATAACTTTTCGTTTTGAGGTCCCCAGACCCCAAAAACACCATTCGTTCGAAACTGTATATATATATATATATTAGTTGTAAGCATAATTTTAAAAACAGAGTACCCTTTTTGGTTTTAACATAATATGTTTTATTAGACGACTAGTTTCAAACCTTTAGGTCATAGTCATGTCTTACATTATTTTTGTAATATATATATATATATATATATATATGTATCCGTGGGTGCGATAACTCTCGTAAAAAAGGTCCGATTTTGATGAAATTTGGTACAAACGTGTAAAGCAGCATTTATGACGGATCGACCTATCCAAAGAGGTATTTTGGGGGGGTTTTGTACCCCAAAAATGGGTTTTTTGAGTTTTTTACATACAATTTTTGAAAAATTAAAATTTTTTTTCCCATTGGAATCAGCTTAAAAAGACGCACAATTTGATATTTTAATCATTGCTCTACGTCAATTGGTTACTGAGATATTGAAAGTGCTAAACACAGTACGTTGTCCAATGTTATTCTTATGGAGGATAAGAAAAATTGTATATCTTGCTTATTTATCCACTTATACTGACGAAACTTGGTACATTGCTTCATTTCATTGTGGTCTATTGATATTTGCACAAAAACCCATTTTTTGCCCAATAGTTACCGTTGCAGCAAACCTGCATACTCAGCCCCATGTTATTCTTATGGAGAATAATTAACGTGTTATCTCCTTTAATTATGAACATAAATTAATAGAACTTGGTATGTGGCTTTTCCTAGTTGAGTTATATTGGTATTTGTACAAAAGCCCATTTTTAGTGTTCCTTATTTCAGCAAACCTGCATACTCAGCCGCCATGTTATTCTTATGGAGAATAATTAAAACGGCATAAATCGTTTATTTATGAATGTATATTGATGAAACTTGGTATGTGGCTTTATGTGGTATTAAGATAAATTAATAAGCATTGGAAATTCGCTGAGTATGCAGGTTTGCTGCTATGGGGGCATTTTATAAGTTTCCCAAATCGTTATGAATTATCAACCATATTACAAACGACAGCAGAATCGACCCTTCACTAAACCCTATAAGCAGTAAATTTAATAACTGCATGCTGTCAGTTTTATATAAAATGTATCACTGATAAATTCGGAAGGACAAAGCGAAGTAGTAGTAATTGTTTTAATGAATTAATTGTGTTTTTATCCATCTAATGAAATCAAATGATGATGAGTGGTGAGTGAAATCTAATGGCAAGTGATAATGAGTAGGAAACAAAGGTTTTATTTATGATATGATAATGTACAAATTTCATTGCAGCATATCCGTTGACAATCAACACTAGGGTTTAAATTAATTTTAAAACTTTATAATAAGAACTTTTTTGCCAAGAAAGTTAAATCTTTATAAATGATAAATATAGTTAAATAGTTAAATATAGTTAAATAGTTAAATATAGTTAAATAGTTAAATATAGTTAAATAGTTAAATATGAGCATGGTAAAAAAACTAACCTAGAGATAAATGTACAAAGCCAAGACCACTTGCCTAATAATTTTTCTCTTCAATTATTTTCAAATCAATTTGGTGACTGATATAAAATATATGCAATCTAGCAAACTTTTAAACCGAAGTTAATCATCCTTATTAAGTGAATGGGTATGGACTCTAAACTAATGGCTTTAGCAAATGCCATGTCACAATTTGACATTTAAACCCATTTTTTGATTTTGTTTGTTAAACGTATCAAAGTATGAAAGCTTTTTTTCATTGCAATCTTCTCAACTAGTGAGTTCTAATAAGCACATGTTGTATACATAGATTTAAAATCAGTTTTACTATGTTTATACTGTCTACTAAGGACGATGCTATGAAGTACTACAGCTACTTGAAAAGGGACATTTCAAGTAACTGCGGTTTGCTACACTGAGTACATCATCCCTCAATTTAAGAAGTTAGCAATATCTCTCTTCTCATGCCACGTTGCATAGAGTACGACACTATCGTGGTCAAATAAAATCTTGTTGTAAAAGATTGGTATTAGTTAATTTCTTATTTGGCCCTTTTAAAGGCTGCCACAAAACACCGCAGTCATCTTGGATGGACACAATTCTAATAAATTATGTCCAAAGTAATTTTATTTTACCACAGGTCTGCTCATTTGTTCCAGTTGCTAATGTTTGCTTCTTATTCATTTACTTTGTGCCCAGAACAAAGTACACATGTAACATAATTTTAGTACATTTTAGTTCACAATAACGTCTACTTGAATTACGGATTATGGCTAAACGTGAATAATTACACTAACAAGATTAGATAGGCGCTCACCAACTAGAATTTCTTGATCGGTTGAATGTTGTAGTTTTTGCCAAAAATAATGGTGATTTCCTTACATTAAACAGCTTTAAGATAAACAGGCATTCTAACTAAATCCTGCCGTATTTTGACCTTTGACTTTACAGGTTAAATTAAATATAAGTGTACCTATTATACGAGTTTAATATTTACAAAATATTTATTATACTGTACAAGCTATTATTATTTCGTGACACCAAGTATTTAGGTGATAGTAAATAAATTGACATAACGCTATGTTGATATTCAATTTTAACGCACGTCATTTACTGTGTATGTATTATTACGAGTTTTATTACAATTTCCATATGAAAATAGATTCAACTATGACATACGAGAGATACGTGAAATTCATTTGGCAGAAATTACAAGTGCACAAAAGCTCAATCAGTCGATTGGTCACTTTGAGGGTTTAAAGGCTTGTCTATAATGTATATCGTAATGGATGTTGGTTTGTACGTTTATCATTCCCTTTATAAAGTACTGGTCCATGTTTAATTAAACTTCAGTGGTTTTGAATGTTATCGCTTAACATGTACGTTTCTTTAGCAACCATTACCGTGTTTAACTTTTCTCGATACAGCAGATTGATGTACAATAATTGTCAACATATAATCAAGGAACGTTTCATAGAATGAAATTTCCATCAGTTATATGTTTAGGTCTTGCCGTTTCCACATGAAATTTATGTTTGAACTTCATTAGTTTAACAGATGATGTTTATTTTTTTAAAGTTACTGTCAATAGTTAGTCAACAATATTATACAGTCGAAAGTTCCATGAGTAATTCAATTAAGCATTACAACAGTTTCCTCCAAAAACTACCCACTTTTGTCAAAAATATATATAATAATATAATAAGAAAGGAATTAGAAAAACATCTTTATTTGTTTACGGCTCTATGCACTATTACTTTTTAAAATTTAATAAAAAGAGACGATACCAAGTTTAAGTAAGCAATGTAGTTTACACTTCGGTTATTCAATACTCGGCTGTAATATGCCCATGTACTGTATGATCGATTGCATAAATAAATTGGAGATGACAATAGAAAGATTTCCCTCATGTACTTTCGTAGTTGTGTATGAAAGGTAATAGCTAAGATAAGATTAACATCTTAGCTGATTATTATGCCAAAATATTATAAAACAAATATATTCTCTAGCCCGTTTCACAAGTTAAACCTCTTAGTGTTAAACAAATGTTAGATTGGGTTTTCTAGATCTTAAATACAGCCCAGTTTTAACTCAATATATTACAAATTATTTTATTAATTTACAGACTAGTATAAAAGTACAGTCTTAAAAATTATTTTTTCTCGTATACGACATTAGCGGCTACCGCCAAGACGTTTGACTGGCTCAAGGAACCGTCAAAATGCAAATTGGGACAACGTTTTGTAAAAATCCCCTTAACAAAGGAATAACTCACTAACTGTTACCATATAAAATCTAAAAAATAATGATTTTCCAGAGGTTTTTTAGCCATTTCAGGAAAAAATAACCATAACTATGTCTTTAAAAATAATCAAAATGAATGTGTATTTACCGTGTAATCATGTTGGTAACATTATCCTAAAATAATTAACTTTAAATATACCTGTCTACTATTGAATTAAAGAGTAAATTACTTTTAATAATTAGCCTGGCCAGGCAGTAATATTTACAATACGAAATTTGATTTACAACTGGCATTCGTAGTAAATTCTTAGAGTTCGCCTTCGGTTGTTGGATCGTGTGGTGACTAACAGCAGTTAATGCATTAACGAAGGATATTCCATAAAACATTAGTCATTCAATAACTTATTTTTCAGTGATCCACCTAACTTCATATTTGAGATATTCCTAAAGTTTATCCTTTAGTTTGGAGTACTTCTTCTAACAAAGTTTTTGTCTAACGTGTTTTTGAGTTCTGTTCTGAAATATTTTATCTTTTTTAAATAATGCCATATAGAAGAATCCGAATAACCCCTCGTTGATAAAAATGGCTTGGGAACTAATCCTGCTGAAAATGCAACAGTGAAAGTTATCCTAGCAGGTAACAGATCCATCGTCTACAGATAATTCCGGTGGGTTACTCCGGTGCAGATAATTTTGTATTTTTCCACTACTAACAGTAATTCAGGCTCATCGGGAAATAGTGCGTTATTTAGAAGTATACACTTCGTTTGTCCTTGTTCTATAAACAGGTAGTCCTTATTATCAGTTAGGCTGCAGAAACAATTATACACAGTAATTCAGAGTGGTTTTCAGAGAGGTTGCTTTAAATCGCATAAAAGGAGGCCACTTCAAGAATCCAGCGAAGACGATTTTGATAGGCTTGTACATGATCGGTCTTCGTTACGACGAGAATAGGGAGACGATTGTTCCGAGTCACGGCGGTATGGCGCGGCCTGGCGAACGAGAGCGATAGACGTTAAGACAAATTCGCAAATAAATGTTAAGCTTTCCTTCAAAGAAAATACTACTAATTACTTTCAATTTGGCACAGAGGCTGAATTTGGCAATATTTTAGAGAGGGGGAATAGAAATTCTTCTTAGAGGGATAGTCCGAATTGAGCTGAAATGCCGATCACGCCACTATTTTGGACCAATGAAAAGCAGGAGATATCACCCGAGTTTTCCTTGAGTGTGTAAAAAGAAGCTATGTGTTTGTGTGTGTGAAGCATCTGAGACTGTCACTGGCCTGGTTTTTATACTCTAACTAAACATATGGCTAAAAAATGAACATTGTTAAAATAATGAACATATTTACAAGTACAATGATTTTCCTTATTAAATACTAAACCACTATTCCTCAGTGTTTCCGATGGATTAGGAACGCTCTCCTTAAAGCTCGGCGATACTTAATCCACTATATATTATAGCTTAAGGGTTTGTGTTGTAGCAAAAAGGTTAACAAAATCAAAATTTAAAAAAACCTGTTACAGCTATTAAAGGTTTAAGAGTAAATCAACAAAACGACCTAGAACAAGTAGACGAAAAATTACACTCTCTCTTAGCTCTAATTAAACTAAAGACTTGTGGAATTCTCAGTGTTTGTAATTGCAGTATTACTTTCACCTGGCATGATGAGAAAGTTTACATACATTATTAGTTTTGAGGGTTATTAGAAATTTATGTTTTGCTCTGCGAACTGTTTTTTTTTTTTTTTTTTTATTTGATGCATAATAAATCTTCAGAAGAATATGTGCATAACTATTTAGTCTACGACACGAACATTGAATTTTTGAATTTTTAGAATGAATAATATCTTATATATTAATTCGCTAAAGAATTTCGTTTTAGCTCCACTACGTCGTTATTTTTCAACCGATTTGGACAATCGATGTGTCATTTTAAAGTTTTCTCACTGCAGGCTAACAGAAATGCAATACTCGAAAATACCGCTTTGTTTTGAAAAATATTGACATTTAAAAATTTGCTCCATGTCGTTTAAAAAGGAAAATATTTTTAAAGAATCTCGGCCTTAGTTTGAGAATACCATGCAACGTGGCTATAGAATTTGTACCAATTTGAAGCTTAAACATTAGGATATTTCCTAAAATTATCAGATTTATCATTTTCTCTCTTTAAGTTCTTTAAATAATGCAAAGTATGAAGACCTCAACATTCTGTGTGTTATTCATACGGCAGAATTTTTGACTAGGAACTCGCCTTTAGTTTAAGAAAACCAGCCAATGTGTGGTCATGGAATTTGTATCAATTGGAAGCTTAGAATTATATCCACTTATGTAAAGTTAAAAATGACTAGCAATACTTACTAGAGGTACCTTAAAAGAAAATGTATATCCAACCAAATAAAAAAAAATATATATATATGACCATATCTGGTTTTGGCCACCCAAACACTAGACTTGTCTAGAACTGGCCATATAGCAGAATATCTGTCCCGATATGAAAATAAATATTACTTAAACAGATACGACCATTACTGACTATAATTTCAATTTAAGATATGGTCACGTCTGATTATGAGTATATCTGTAATTTTAGTACGAGTAGATAAGGTATTATCTGGTTGAATGAGTTATGGTATGATATGTTTATATCTGTACTGAAGATATGGCTAAATATGGGCACATCCGACTAAATCTGGTTTTGACCACTCAAAAACCAGGCTCGTCCATTTCATATGGGCACATATCAAGAATATCTGTCCATACATGGTTATAAATGGACATGGGCATGAACAGATATGCTTTCACCAAAACTGACAAGCACTGTAAATACGAATATTCTGGATATAGGCCTACCTGTTTCTGGATTCTGAATTTTTTCTAGGTCTTCCTTAATATGAAAATTACAACTACTACAAGGAAAATAAATATTTATGTTACAAAGACAGGTGTATACATGAGCGTTTACGGAAATATTCGGTCTTTAAAAGGAACTGTATAGCCTGTAGTTCTATAATATTTGATCTTTATTAAGTGAGCATTTATAACAAAAATGTTGCTCATTCGTAGCAAACAATATCTAATACAATGTTATTATAACCAACAAAAAATAATTTCTTGAAGAAATGAAGCATGTATCATTTGAAATAGTTCAATTTAAAAACAGATATAACCACTAGGCCTAATAAAAATTACAACTTCTAAACTCTGCAAATGAAATAGTTCAAAGTGAGCTTTAACAAAAATACGGTGAAGAGCTTTATACATCGAAATTGTAATTTTTTTGTTTAATTTACATCAACAAAGTTATGCATTTTATTATGAAGCTGGTGTAGTTAAAAAAAGTCTTTATATATTATAAAATAGCATTATAATTAAAATAGATTAGCGAATTTTACCCATAGCAATTACTGCAAGTGGCTTAGTGGGACCCTAATAAATTTTCGCTTTGAGGGACTCAAATTATAAAACTCTATTCGTTCGAATGTTTATATATGCATAACTATTTGTGAATGTAAATTTCTAAGAGAGTCCGATCTTCATGAAATGTTATACGAACGTGAAGCAGCATCCATTTTAATTTGTTAAAGGCGGTCCCACACTACTCGCGAACATGCCTGAACATTCGGCCGAACATTCTCCAGAACATTCGGCCGAACAATCTACCGAACGTTCACTGAACGTTCGCCCTGATAAAGCTCCCACATTTCTCGCGAACACCCACCAAACATTCGGGGTGCTATCCCTCGAACATAAGTAAATTCCAATCAGTCTTTTGCGCATTGTCCGTCGTGTCCAACGAGCATTGTCGTGAAAAAATGGACGACTCTACAGATAATGTCTCTGTTGTTGCATCTACAGTCGTATTTTTTTCTGCGATGGCAGATACACACCTGTTTGATTTTGTTAATCAGCTGATTATAAACAATTGTTGGAAATCAGCTGTAATAACTGCTAGTTTGGGCGTTGACGCGGCGATCGTCCTTTGTTGACCACTCTGCCTCCAGTGTGCACAAAGAAACGCTTTGTATTTGACTTGTTTATAATTAATTCATGATAATCATATTAATAACAATGTTTTCATTTGTTGACAATTAATTAACATCGAGTAAATATGTCTTCTCCTGATGTAATAAATTATAAAATGTGTAGAATTTAGTCGTGTAGAAGAAACCAATGACAATATAAGAATCCTATTTTTTACGAAGTAAAAAATCAAATATAAATATATCATATACTAGCTAATACCATTATTTCATACAGCTGATTAAAATTCCTACAGCAACTACATCTGTTTAAGTACTTACCTGATTCATTAAACCTATTGCCCATAAGAGTAATATTGTAACTTTAAGGGGTGCTGGGGCTAAGGGATTGCCAAGATGAGACATTGAAACGGAACAGACAAGTCGACAGACAGTCACGACCTTTCTTTTATACATGTATAATATAGTATAATTAATTATAAAAACGGTTAACAAATATTGAATATTATTTTATTATTCGACATAAACATTTATATATTAAGTTTATTAACAGTCAAGCTTTTACAAGTTCTTACAATAAGGAATATACTGAACAATAATATTAGTAAAGAGATAACTCAAAAAACTATACTTTTCGGGGAAAATTTCAACGAGGGAATGACAGACTGGTTGGCACCTGTACCACGCCGCCGATGCGATTGATGCAATTCCTTGAAGCTTCTTATCTCTTGTCAAATAATTTAGGTAAATTAATTCGATTCCACTGCCATTTACTCAACTTAGATGACACACTTATATTAATTTGCAAAAACAGATTTGTTTGGGTGCTGTGACCACAAACAAATGTTTTTTCTCCTTGAGTAGTTGTCCCCCCTTCACCACTGTGACCGGCACTGATTATGGACTGTGGAAGACATTCAACTACTATTTAAATAAAGGATTTGTAGTGACAATAATTAAGGGTTCCGTATAAAATGATTTATTTGTATCTTCTATAAATAATTAATTAAAATGTTCATTATTGAGTTTGGCGTCAATCTGCTGCCGCAAAAACGCAAGTGATTGTATGAACTGAATGATTTTAAACAACACATTGCCTCAACACACTGACAAAATAGTGCAGCTGAGTTGAAGAAGTGACTCAAGCCCTGAATCCTGCAGAATCCGTCGACAGTATACTAATAAATGTCAACCCCCTGTGCCTTAAAACAAAACTTCAATTTACACAAATAACAGTAAAATAACTTATTTATAGCTATAATTATAACTGACATACGCATATTTTGTCAGTACAACTAGTGATTGACATTTGATTATTGATTATTCATTACCACTGACCACTTAACTGGTATTCAATACTTACTTGAAAGCACAACAAATAAATACGGTACGCATACAGATAAATACTCATGTTTTATAGCACTGTCTCAGTAGAACAAGATCGTTGACTATCAATGATGCAGTGATGCAATAATGCATGTTCGCGAACAGTCTGGGAGCCTCCCGAATATTCGTCGGAATGTTCGGCTGAACATTCGCCCGAATGTTCACTGAACGTTCACTGAACATTCGGTCCCGTATTCAAAGTTCGCGGAGCTCCCACACTTCTCCCGAATACTCCGAACATTCGGAGTTCAGCCGAATGTTCGGGCGTGTTCGCGAGTAGTGTGGGAGCTGTGCGAACTTTGAATTTGGGACCGAATGTTCAATGAACGTTCTGTCAACATTCGGGCGAATGTTCGGCTGAACATTCCGACGAATATTTGGGAGGCTCCCACACTGTCCGCGAACATGCTTCATTGCATCACTGCATCATTGATAGTCAACGACCTTGTTCTACTGAGACAATACTATAAAACATGCGTATTTATTTGTATGCGCACAGTATTTATTTTTCCTGCTTTCAAGTAAGTATCTTGGGTGGTCATTCATGATGAATAATATATAATTAAATGAAAATTCCAAGTTGTACTGACACACTATGCGTATGTCAGTTAAATAATCATAGCCATAAATAAGTTATTTTACTATTATTTGTGTAAATTGAAGTTTTGTTTTAAAGCGCAGGGGTTGACATTTATTAGTATAATGTTGACTGATTCTGCTTGATTCAGGGCTTGCTTCCTTTCTTAAACTCAGCTGCACTATGCGTCATTGTGTCTAGGCAGTGTGTTTAAATCATTCAGTTCATAAAAGCACTTGCGTTTTCGTGGCAGCAAATTGACGCCAACCTCAATAATGGACAATTCAAATTAATTATTTATAAAAGATATAGAAATAAATCCTGCAATACGGAACCCTTAATTATTGTCCCTACACATTCTTTATTTAAATAGTAGTTGATTTCCTTTCACACTCCATAATCAGTGCCGGTCACAGTGGCGAAGGGGGGACAACTACTGGGGGAAAAAACTTTTTTTCGTGTCTGTCTTACCAAATTAATATAAATGTGTCATCTCAGTTGAGTACATGACAGTGGAGTCGATTTAATTTACATCAATTATTTAACAAGAGATAAGAAGCTTACAAGAATTACAAACGTATCGCATCGGTTCGGCGGCGTGGTGCAGGTGCAAAACCAATCTGCCATTCCTACATTGAAATTTTACGTGAAATGAATAGTTTGTGAGTTATCTCTTTTTTAATATTATTGTTCAGTTTTTGTATGGTAATATTATTCCGTATTGTATGGTAATTGTAAAAACTTGACTGTTAATAAAATTAATATTTAATGTTTATGCCAAATAATAAAACAATTTACAACGTTTTTTAACAGTTTTTGTAATTATTAATTATCCTATCCCCTTCATGTATAAAAGAAAGGTGGTAACTGTTAGTCGACTTGTCTGTTCCGTTTCAACGTCTCATCTCGGCAATCCCTTAGCCCCAGTCGCCCTTAAAGTTACAATATTACTCTTATGGGCAATAGGCATAATGAATCAGGTAAGTACTTAAACTGATGTAGTTGCAATAGGAATTTTAATCAGCTGTACGAAATAATGGTATCAGCTAGTATATGATATATTTATATTTGATTTTTTACTTCGTAAAAGTTAGGATTCTTTTGTTGTCGTTGGTTTCATCTACACGACTAAATTTTACACCTTTTAATTACATCACGACTGTAGATGCAACAACAGCAACATTATCTGTAGAATCATCCATTTTGTCAGGACGTCACGACAATGCTCGTAGGACACCGCGGGCAATGCGCTAACAGCTGATAAACTTGCATTTAATATTTTCGAGGGAATATTCGCCCGAACATTCGCCCGATTTTTCGGTGGGTGTTCGCGAGAAGTATGAGAGCTTCAAACAGGGCGAACGTTCGGCCGAATGTTCAGGCCTGTTCACGAGGATTATGGGACCGCCTTAAGGTGGTCCCACACTACTCGCGAACATGCCTGAACATTCGGCCGAACATTCTACCTAACGGTCACTGAACGTTCGCCATGATAAAGCTCCCACACTTCTCGCGAACACCCACTGAACATTCGGGGGGATGTTCGGGCGAACATTCCCTCGAACATAAATAAATTCTTATCAGTTGTTTGCGCATTGTCCGTCGTGTCCAACGAGCATTGTCGTGAAAAAATGGACGACTCTACAGATAATGTCTCTGTTGTTGCATCTACAGTCGTATTTTTTCTGCAATAGCAGATACACGCCTGTTTGATTTTGTTAATCAACTGATTATAAACAATTGTTGGAAATCAGCTGGTAATAACTGCTAGTTTGGGCGTTGACGTGGCGATCGTCCTTTGTTGACCACTCTGCCTTCAGTGTGCACAAGGAAACGCTTTGTATTTGACTAGTTTATAATTAATTCATGATAATCATATTAATAACAATGTTTTCATTTGTTTGAAATTAATTAACATCGAGTAAATATGTCTTCTCTTGATGTAATAAATTATAATAGATGTAGAATTTAGTCGTGTAAAAGAAACCAACGAAAATATGAGAAGCCTATTTTTTACGAAGGAAAAATTAAATATAAATATATAAAGTACTAGCTGATACCAGTATTTCGTACAGCTGATTAAAATCCTACTGTAAACATCTGTTTAAGTACTCACCTGATTCATTAAACCTATTGCCCATAAGAGTAACATTGTAACTTTAAGGGTGACTGGGGCGAAGCCTTAAGGGATTGCTAAGATGGGACGTTGAAACGGAACAGACAAGTCGACAGACAGTCACCACCTTTCTTTTATACATGTATAATATAGTATAATTCATTATAAAAAAAGTTAACAAATATTTGATATTATTTTATTATTCGACATAAACATTTATATATTTAGTTTATTAACAGTCAAGCTTTTACAAGTTCTTACAATAAGGAATATACTGAACAATAATATTAGTAAAGAGATAACTCAAAAAACTATACTTTTCGGGGAAAATTTCAACGTGGGAATGACAGACTGGTTGTGCACCTGTACCACGCCGCCGATGCAATTGATGTAAGTCTTTGAAGCTTCTTATCTCTTGTTAAATAATTTAGGTAAATTAATTCGATTCCACTGCCGTTTACTTAACTTAGATGGCACGCTTATATTAATTTGCAAAAACAGATTTGTTTGGGTGCTGTGACCACAAACAAATGTTTTTTCTCCTTGAGTAGTTGTCCCCCCTTCACCACTGTGACCGGCACTGATTATGGACTGTGGAAAACATTCAACTACTATTTAAATAAAGGATTTGTAGTGACAATAATTAAGGGTTCCGTATAAAATGATTTATTTGTATCTTCTATAAATAATTAATTAAAATGTTCATTATTGAGTTTGGCGTCAATCTGCTGCCGCAAAAACGCAAGTGATTGTATGAACTGAATGATTTTAAACAACACATTGCCTCAACACACTGACAAAATAGTGCAGCTGAGTTGAAGAAGTGACTCAAGCCCTGAATCCTGCAGAATCCGTCGACAGTATACTAATAAATGTCAACCCCCTGTGCCTTAAAACAAGACTTCAATTTACACAAATAACAGTAAAATAACTTATTTATAGCTATAATTATAACTGACATACCCATATTTTGTCAGTACAACTAGTGATTGACATTTAATTATTGATTATTCATTACCACTGACCACTTAACTGGTATTCAATACTTACTTGAAAGCACAACAAGAAATACGGTACGCATACAAATAAATACGCATGTTTTATAGTACTGTCTCAGTAGAACAAGATCGCTGACTATCAATGATGCAGTGATGCAATAATGCATGTTCGCGAACAGTCTGGGAGCCTCCCGAATATTCGTCGGAATGTTCGGCTGAACATTTGCCCGAATGTTCACTGAACGTTCACTGAACATTCGGTCCCGTATTCAAAGTTCGCGCAGCTCCCACACTTCTCGCTAATACTCCGAACATTCGGAGTTCGGCCGAATGTTCGGGCGTGTTCGCAAGTAGTGTGGGACCGCCTTTAACGAATCAGACGGATCGCAACATCCGGAAAGGAGTTTGTACTTCAAATATGTTTTTTTTCATGGACTTACTTTGATTCAATTTTAGTTTAAATCATTGGACTTAGCTTTAAAATAATCATAATTTTGTATTTAGAATTATTGCTCTATTTAAAATCGTTATAAAGAACATGAAAATTACATCGTCCAATATTCTTATGTATAATAGAAGTACTCAGAAAACATACAAATAAACTCAGCACCCTCATGAGACTCTGAATTGAATCAATAGAGTTATTTTAATACAAAAGTTAAGTATCACAATCCAACAACTTAAATCATTTTACGAAGCATATATTTTATACAGTAATCTTCCAAATGATTTGAGAAACGTAGTGGAAGTGTTCGTTGTTCTGAAGGAGGCTGGCGCGATGGCTTATAACAGTGATTTCTTGTAAAAAGGGGCTGGAGCTTTGCTTAAAAAGAAGGTTAATTATGAAATCTTCAAATATATTTAAGAGTTTATTGTCCTGTTCACTACCTAACTCATTTATCACTTCCTAATTAGGCCATGCTATGAGGTAACGTAAATTGCTTAAATGAATATTGTACTCTGACTGTCGTTATTTTGTTAAGCTCCTTTGTCTTCAAATCAAATTATTTGTCATGTTTTGTTTGCATAAAATATATTCTTAACTAAGTCAATAATTATATGTATGTTTATAAATTACATTAAAGTTAAAAAAATCATGTACACAATAAGGAAAATCACATATTTATCTTTACTTTTAACCTTTTGACAGGATTTGTCCTACAAATAGTTAAATAGAATTAAGTTAATATGTATGCCTCATAAACTACTCTTAAACGCCTACTGTTTTGTGTTGTGTGCCTCATAAACTACTCTTAAACGTCTACTGTTTTGTGTTGTATGCCTCATAAACTACTCTTAAACGTCTACTGTTTTGTGACTTATATGCACTTTTCTTTATGAAGGTATATCATACATAGGAAAGATTGCAGCTTTAAAAACCAATAAATTTCACTTGGGAGTCAGTCCTGCACTTGGCTCTTTTTTCACTAGATTTACTTGGAATTTTATTATATAGTCTTTGATTCATCATTGACCATAATATGCGAACACTATTCTTTGTGTTATATTTATAGTAGTCTCTGGTATCCTTAGTCTAATAATAAAAAAAAGATAAGAACAAATGCATGTAGCTTTACATTTGGTAACAATATTACAATTTAAAATGTATAAATGTTTATTTATTTTGATTAACCGTTTAAAGTTTTGTAGTTACAGTACGTAACAATTTGTCTGTATTATGTTGCTTATAACACAACGAACTAATTCAATAACCAATTATGTTAAATAGTTATTGATAACATATATGGTTTATGAACATAAAATTAATTTACACCTAAACCTGTTTTAAAGTATTGTTTTTTTAACTATTTATCATAAATATGTTTATTCATGTTGAAGCTTTCCGGAATTGTTTTATCATTATAAACAGGTTAACATACCTTGACGTCAGCAATTCCTTATAGTAACAAAATGTTGATAATGTGACGACATTCTGAAGAATGGAATAACGTTCTTATTTAAAGTTTTGATAATGGCTACGTGATAGCCGAAACTATAGTCACGTTTATATAAATATGTTGTTTAAACATTACCTTTTAATAGTGTTAATAACATATTAGTTAGCCAAATATGTGGTATAACCACACTGTTGTAGAGTAGCACATTGTTAAAACAAACAGAACATTTGACCATATGATGATTCGTTTGACCTAATGATGCAAATGTTTTGTAAGTGATCTTGGGTTGTAATGCTACTTCTTACGACCTTCCTAAACATAATATTTATTACAATTATCAAACATTTTCTCACTCTAGTTGCAGAGAATACGTGAGCTAGAATATGGTATTTCATAGTATATAATCCAATCGTATTACTCATTTAATTGGATTGAACTATCATTTTCTATGGCACACTTATTACTAATCTACTTCTCATCAGTATAGCCTCAATGGTTATTACGTTTAATGTTTTTAAGATTAAAAACGTTGACCAAGCTGCATTTTGTGATGAACCTAACATAATATCCTATCATTCAATAAACCTTTGTTGAAGTATGTTTTTAATCTAATTAATTTTCCTTAATACTAGCATAAGGACTGTTAAGAATATTTTAAAATTTGAACGAAATTTAAAAAATATAATTATATATTTTTAATTTTTGTTTAAGATTTACACCACACAACTTCCGCCTAACAACTTTGTCCAAGATAGTTTTTGTATTTATAACAATGTCTAAAATGTATATGCTTAAACATTCCGCGTTTGTGTATTAGTATCTCTGTAGCTCGCCCTGAGACAGATAATAAAATTTGTTTGACTTGCAAACAAGCTTTTAGTATTTTGCCCTCTTGTCACTAAGCCACGTAAAGAGACGCCTCCAGTTGTTTTAACAACATATTTGCATTGATACCCCCGTCGCAGCAACCTGCGTACTCAGCGAATTTCCAATGCATATATATGGGTCTCACTACTACCTAGAGCCACTTACCAAGTTTCACAAATGCATACATTAATAAGTGATATATAGCTTTTTATTTATTCAAACATAAGAATAGCATTAGAACTGAGTACGCAGGTTTGCTGCAACAAGGAAGATAAGAAATGTGTTTTTTTGCAATTATCAATATAACTCAACCAGGTGAAGCTACATACCAAGTTTTATTAATTTAGGTTCATAACAAATGGAGATATAAAACTTTACTTATTCTCCATATGAATAACATGGGGGCCGAGTATATCGGGAAAAATCAACAAAAACATGTTTTGATGCAAATATCAATACACCACAACTATTTGAAGCCACATACCAATTTTTATCAATATACATACATAAATAATCGAGATATAAAATTGTATTTATTCTCCATAAGGATAACATTGGACAACATACTGTGTTTAGCACTTTAAATTTCACTGCAACGGTTGGACGTAAAACAACAATTAAAACAGAAAAATGATTGTTTTTTAGAGCTAAACTTATTGGTAGAAAGAAATGTGGAGTTTTTAGTAAAATTATCTAAGGAAAATCTAAAAACCGTATTCTCATAAGATTGACATGGACAATTTTATGGACACGTTTTTTGGCTTTTCTTCACAACCACTTAACCTAGCTTAATGATTCAAAATACAATTTTTTTAAGCTCTATAAAATGGTTATAACAAAAATCTAGTGTTTTTAAAATTTTAGAGTAAGAAGATCAAAAACTGATTTTTTGAAAATTTTAAATCCCCATAAAACCCCCTTCCTTTAGACCGATTGATCTGGTTTTTTAACTTAAAGTCATAAATGTTGCCCTCCACGTTTGTGCCAAATTTCACCGAAATTGGGTGTTTCTTTCAAAAGTTATCGCGGTAACGGACGGACACACACACACACACACACACACACACACACACACACACACACACACACACACACACACACACACACATACATATGTATTACAATTTGAACGAATAGTGTTTTTGGCATCTGGGGACCTCAAAACGAAAAGTTCGGGCTTACGTCTTACCATGCCAACTTCGGTAATAGCTTCTTCTCTATAGGGTAAATTCGCTAAAAAAGCTTAAGTTTTTAAAGTCAGCTTAATTGTAAGCCATCTTTCCAGCATGGAATATTGGATGTTTCCTGAAAGAAAACATATTGGTCGGGAAATCTACGTTTTATACGTGCTTTGAATAGAAGCTATGTGGTACGTGTTTAGCACAAGGGAACATCAAATCCTTCTGATTGTTTTTAGAACGGACAAAGAATTTATGATTTAACTATTTGATGAAATTGCAATATAAATTTGTATTCATGTAGGTCTAGAATAAATTCATTCAACTGCGATCTATGTGATCGTAGTCATTAAATACCCCTATTGCAGCAAACCTGCATACTCAGAGAACTTCAAATCTTACCTCAATACTTCATGGAGCCAAATTTCATCAAAGCATATTCATTTACAGGGCGAGTTTTAAATGAGTCCCCCCCACTTTTTTTGTATTTCTTAAGATATCGACTCCGGACCACCCCCATCATTGTTGACCTTAATTTACCTAATTTAACTAAGTACACCTCATTTTGACTTAGTTAATATTTTTGGCCGCCATCTTGGATACGCCATATTGGATTCGACTATTTATTTTAAGATGTAGAGGTGGGGTTGTGACCCAACATATAGAAGTAATTTTTTACGGCAAACACAATGCGGCAATCCGTTTTTGAAAATTACTATCTGTTCTCAAGATATTGGCCAATTAAATAAATTAATTTTGGAGAGAGTTTTAAAGGGCCCAACCTTAAAACATGCCCATATTCTCATCATTACATCAAATAATGACCATGAACGTTTGCACCTAGATTATGCAGGTCCTTATGAAGGGTCTTATTGGTTGGTCGGTATAGACGAATCTTAAAAATGGCCTGAGATATGAATGGTCAGATGGATTACAGCCACGAACCTGGTGAGCAAGTTACGAGAATGGTTTTCTCGCTATGGTATTCCAAGGATGATCGTTACCGACAATGGAACTCAGTTTACAGCTGATGTATTTCAGAGATATACCAATCATTGTTGAGTGGCATTTGCTTCATTTTGACAAAATTTAAATTTTCGGTCAACATCTTGGACCCGCCATTTTGAAATAAGATAAATTTTTTAAATGAAAAAGTAGGGTTTTGACCCATAATTACCAATTTGTTTTAAAATATCACCTTTCGTTTTCATGATATTGTTACTTTTTGAAATGTTAAACATAAATCTTTTTATATCATTAAAACAAAAGGTGATATTTAAAAACATATTGCAGCATTGATTTCAGCGTGGAAAAAGAGTTGGAAATTATGGGTAACAACACTACTTTTACATTTAAAAAAATTATCTTATTCCAAAATGGCGGATCTAAGATGGCGGTTGAAAACTTAAATTTTCAAAATGAAGCTATGATATTTGAAACTTATTTCAAACAAAGAAAGCTACAAACTAAAAAAATCATTTTTAAACACATCTCAAGCAATAACCAAAAAATAATAAACAACAAATAAACAATAACAATAATCATCTGTTTATAATTATGTAGCATCATATATCCCAATATTACACTTCTCCCCCTTCAGACAACGCCCCGCTTCTCTTGCGTAGTTGGTCTGCATGTTTCCTTTTTAAGGCTCCTCCAATTCTTACTTGGTAGGAAAGCTCACCAGTTCTTGAGTTTATCACACCTGGAGTCCACCCTGCGCCAACCTCATTCTGCACCCAGACCTCTTCCCCTTCCAAAAATTCTCTTGGTCGATCTTTCACATCATGATATTTCTGCTGTTATGAAATAGATTCTGCAATCACATCTTTCATAGTGGGTTTTAAATTATCCAATGGAGAGGGCAGACGTTTCCCCAAGAACAGTTCTGAAGGCGGTTTACCTGTGGTTTTCTGGGGTAAATTTCTATAGGCAAATAACAGTTTGAAGAGTTTTTGCTGTTCATATACCTTATGATGTTTGCTGGCTAAATACCTAGACTTGAAGGTTTTGATAAACCGTTCAACCTGTCCATTAGTCTTAGGATCGTGCGGTGTGCTGCGTACATGCTTTATCCCATTGTCTTTGAAAAACCTCTGAAATACATCAGCTGTAAACTGAGTTCCATTGTCGGTAACGATCATCCTTGGAATACCATAGCGAGAAAACCATTCTCGTAACTTGCTCACCAGGTTCGTGGCTGTAATCCATCTGACCATTCATATCTCAGGCCATTTTTAAGATTCGTCTATACCGACCAACCAATAAGACCCTTCATAAGGACCTGCATAATCTAGGTGCAAACGTTCCCAAGGACCATAAGGTAAGTCCTAGGAATAAAGAGGTACTTCTGGCTCTCGTGAGCGATTTTCCTGACATCCTTTACAGAACTTTACATATTTCTCTATGTCTACGTCTATTTTCACCCACCAAACTTAGTAGCGTGAAAGAGTCCTCATGGCTTCAATTCCCGGATAGCCTTATTGTAAAACACGTAGTGTTTTCTTTTGAAGAGTTTGTGGAATAACTACCTATTCTATTTCCCCACATCAGAATTCCCTTTATCGATGAAAGTTCTTCCCGTCCCGTCTATGAAAATAAGGAGATAAATACAACAAATCATTAGGTAATTTTTGTGGCCATGTTGATTCCATATACATCATAACTTGCCTGCATACCTCGTCTTTTATCGTTTCTTTTTGCAGTTCTGCAGATGTAAGGGCCATATCATCTATTTTTTTTTGCACCAGTAGCCTTACAGACAGTTCCTCTCTAGATGGACTACTGCTCTCACTTGGCAGCCTAGAAAGCGCATCGGCCAACACATTGTTCTTTCCTTCTGTATACTTGATATCAAAGTCGTAGTTGTTTAAGAAAATAGCCCATCGAACCAATCTGTTATTCATTACCTTTGTCAAACCCCGATGTACTCCAAAAATTCTCTCCAGAGGTCTGTGATCACTAGTCAATGTAAAATGTCTATTATATAGGTACTGGTGAAATATTACAACTGCAAACACGCAGGCAAGTGCTTCTCTATCTATGGATGAATATCGCTTTTCAGCTTCCTGTAAAGTACGTGAAGTGAATGCTACTGGCCTTTCTATACCATCAGGGTACGTTTGCAAAAGAATCGCTGCCAAACCTACCTCAGAGGCGTCACAGGACAGTCTTGTGGGCAGGACAGTCTTGTGGGCAGGTCATCTCTGTAAGGGGCAACTGAAGCATCTTCAGGGAGTAAGTTGCGTGCTCTATCAAATTTCTCTTGGTCTTCTTTATTCCAAACCCACGACATTTTAGGGCTTGTTAATCTATGCAATCTTGAACAAAGTCCATGAAGGTGAGGAATTAACTTTCCGTAAAGGTTAATTGCTCCCAAAAACGCCCTGAGTTCTTTCTTATTCGTCGGAGTCTTGGCTTCCTTTAGCGCCCGTATCTTATCTTCTGTAGGATGTATTCCAAACTTATCAATCTTATGCCCCAGGTAGTAAACACTGTTCTGGAGGAATTTACATTTTTCTCTTTTTGCTTTGATACCCGCAACTTCAAGTGGCTTTAATACAGTCCTAACATTATTGAAGTGTTCTTCTTTGGTTCTTCCACTAACGATTATGTCATCTAGGTTTACACCAACTAAAGGAATATCTTTGAGGAGATTTTCCATGAATCTCTGAAATTTCGCTGGAACATCAGTTAAGCCAAATCCAAGGCGTCTGTAACGAAAATAGTCCATATGAGTAGCTATTATAAGATAGTTGCGATCTTCCTCTGCAACTTCTAACTGCAAGTATGCATATTTCAAATCAATGACAGTAAACAACTGGCCTCCTGCTATTTTGTTTGTAAGATCAGCAAAGGTAGGTATTTGGTGAACTTCAGGTACTATTGCTTTGTTAAGGGAAACTCTAAAATCTCCACATATTCTAACTACTCCTCCACCCTTGTTTACATTCACAGCCGGTGTTGACCAAAGAATTGCAGTCTCGCTCGGATCAACTTTTTCAAGAACTCCATTTTCAACAAGTCTGTTTAGTTCATTCTCCACTGATTTCCTTAAGGGATATGACACTCTTCTGTCGTTTAATGCCATGGGTGTAAAATCTGTCCTAACGTTTATTCTAGCTTTTACTCCTTCAATCTTACCTAAACCATCAGTGAAAACATTCTCAAATTCTTTGACCAAATTGTGGACTTCTTCTTTGGAAACTTGTATTTATTCTTGCACTATGTTGTTTGTCTTAACTGAAACTTCAGGAGGAAGTTCCATTCCAAATGATAACATCCATGGAAGTCCAAACAAAGGACCATTACTCCATTGCTCGATTACTGCGACTGGTAGTTTCTGTGTCTCACCATTTAGTCTCACATAAACATAACATTTACCCAAAAAAGCTAAAGGAGTTTTCCCGTAACCTGTCAAACCAGAAAGTGGAGTTAACTTGGGTTGTCCCAGTTTGTGCCATAACGTTTGCCCAATTGTAGATATTCTTGCGCCCAAATCGAATTCCATAAGACAGGGCAGACCATTAATGACCACTTTGATTGAAGCTCGGGGGTTTTTGCTTGTGCTTTTATTTACAGCATTAAGATGAGATTCAAACTCACATGAGTTATATTCTATATCGTCACAGTTGTCATCAATTTTCTTTATAAATTTCTGTTTACAAACCCTCGCAAAATGACCAATTTTATGACATATCCTACATTCTTGACCCTTTGCTGGACATTTCTCCTTCACGCAACTATAGTTTCCACAGTAATCACATTTACTCCTATTCCAGGTTAGGTGAGGTTTCTTCACTGGACATATAGTAGACGCTGAAGAAGTAGTCCCTTCATTTCTAGCTCGCTCCATAGATATGGCCAACTGGAACACCCTCTCCGCTGTTAAAATGCTGCCATCAGTCTTCAAACCATCCGGCCAGCGATGCCTTACTTCTATTTCCAGTTGTTCGTTGAGAACGCCTGCGACGAAACGATCTCGGATCCGTTCGTCCAAGCCTTGCCCATATCGACAGCCCCTGCTCATTTTCTTTAATCGATTAAAGAATTCTGTGAATGACTCATTTTCTTTTCTAATTGCTTTTTCAAATTCACAATGAGAAGAAAATATTATGTGACTAGTGCCATAAAGAGTAACAAAGGCTCTCTTTATCTCATCATATGAACAAGAGTCAAGTGACTTCGGGATAAAATAATTTTGCAGCTGTAGAGGTTCACTTCCCATATACGCCAGCAGTAAGTCCTTCCTCGCTTCCTCGCTGTGTACATCTGAACCTCCCAGCCCTTTTACCCGACAGACATGCTGAAATTGTTCAATATACTCTTCAGAAGTGGCTTGTTCACTTTTATATGGGTCAAAAACAAATCGTTCCATTTTTCTCTCCAAGTCATTTTGTGTACCAATACATATGTCTTCATCACTCTTTTGGTTTTTTCTAGGCATCCTCTTCACCAATATGATATTTGAAACTGATTTCAAATAAACAAAGCTACAAACTAAAAAAAAAAATTTTAATCACATCTCAAGCAATAACCAAAACATAATAAACAAAAAATAAACAATAACAGTAATCATCTGTTTATAATTATTTAGCATCATATGTCCCAATATTACAGAAGTAAATGCCATTCAACAATGATTGGTCATTATTCGATGTAATTATGAGAATATGGGCATGTTTTAAGGTTAGCCCCTTAAAACTCACTCCAAAATCATTTATTTAATTGACCAATATCTTGAGAACGGATAGTGATTTTCAAAAACGGATTGCGGCATTGTGTTCCCCGTAAAAACTACTTCTATATGATGGGTCAAACTCCCACCTTTACTTTTAAAAATAAATAGTTGAATCCAATGGCGGATCCAATATGGCGGACAAAAAAATTAACTAAGTCAAAATTAAGTATAAGTTGGTCAACAATGATCGGTGGCGGTCCGGAATCGATACCTTAAGAAATGTAGAAAAAAGTGGGGGGGGGGCTCATTTAAAACTCACCCTATAAGCGAGATATGACATTTTATTTATTCTCTGCAAGAAAAACATTTGGATTGAGTATGCAGGTTTGATGCATCGAGGACCAAAAACATCGGGGTTTTATGCAAATACCAATGTATCACCACCAGATAAAGCAACAACAAGTTTTACCGGTAAATGTTTACAATCAAGCGATATATTACATGTTTCTTATTCTACATAAGAACAACATTATAGCTGCTAAGGATGTAGGTTTGCTGCCATGGGGACCACAGTAAGGGGGTTTTCTATGCAAAAATCAGTAAACCCCAACCATATGAAACCACATACCAAGTTTCATTGGTATATATGTACATTATTATGTATATATACAATTGTACTTATCCCCTTTAAGATTAACACTGGACAGTGTACCGTGGTTAGCACTTTCAATATCTCAGTAACAGTTTGACATATAGCAATAACTCAAAATACTATATTGTTTGTTTTTAAGCTGAATTCTATGGTGAAAACAAAAGTTTTTTTTTTTAATAATTATACGTAAAAAGTTCTAAAACCCCACTTTTAGGGTACAACCTCCCCCCCCTAAACACTCCATTGAAAATGATACGACCTATCTGGTTTTCAAACTCATTAATAGACGCGTCCTTACACGTTACACCAAATTTAATCGAGATAGAACTTTTTTACGAAATGTATATTGCCTACGGACACAAATGGATATATAAATATATTGTACATATGAATTTGAACGAATGGTGTTTTTGGCATGTGGGGGCCTCGAAATGACAATTTGTCATAGTCCCAGGCTTAAATATTACCATACCACCTACGATAATAGCATATTCCAGGGTTAATTCACTAATACATATATTACAGGGTGTCATGCAACCATTTGAACAAAGCAAGTGATTCAGAATGTCACTATGATATAACAGTGTGTTTGGTTTCTCGCCGGTCCTTTCCTTTACAATGTGTTTCCACATCCGTTAACAGTGCAAGTGGCTATCTAATGATTTTAGGAACATCTCATCCATAAACAGTTTAAGTGGATATCTAACAATTTTAAGAACAACACGTTAGGTTAACTAAATATTTTAAAAAATGCTTTGTGGTGGTTTTGGTAAAAGTGTGTTTCGTTTATTTCGGTCAGCCGTTTAAAAAATTTAAGAGTGTTTAAAAAATGTGTAGCACCTAATACAATGAACGAATAGTGATAGGCCTAGTTATGGTCAAGAAAATACCGAGAGTAGTGGGCATTTGGGGCTTCTGGGCCAAGTGATTGACAGCTTCCGGTCACGTGACCGGAAGTGCTGAGTCATGAAAGACGTCATCTGAGGCTGAGCCAGTGACGTAGGCGGTTTTGTGACGTAATGAGGGAAAGTTTAAAGTTCAAGGTCACTGGGAGGTAATTTTAAAAAAGTACTACCTCGCACTCGTAAAATCCGATTATGATTCGATAGTTTTCATTCGATAAAAATATCGAATGAAAACAATCGAATGAAGCAATCGAATGAAACGAGTGCGAGGTAGTACTATTTCATTTATTACTTTATTTCTTTTTACTTTTCTTTTTATTTACAATAAGTTATGTTTACAATAATTTATGTTTACATCAGTTCCCCGTTGTTCGTTGTCATCGATGTTGTTGATCCGGACGAGTTGCGGCCATCACTTCGCTTTCTGATGAAAGACGGTAGATACTTCGATTCCTGCGCAGAGTCCATGTTGTTTTTTGATGCGTAAAGTTCCAAAGATAAATCGTAGCCGGACGCAATGAGAAGTCTTAACTCTTCATTAAAAACCTCGAGGTCTTGGAAAGTCGCCAGATGAATAGAGTCATAATGAATACACCTAATTTTGATGGACATTTCAACAGAGAGCTCGATGTTCACCGGTCGAGAGCCGGAGGTGTACTGACTACTCGCTAGCTAGCGTTTTGGTATCAAACAAAATGGTGGGGGTAAAAGTGTGGTGGGGCGGAGCAGATGGCGGACGGCAGATGGCAGGCGGCAGGTGGCAGCTGGTGCGAGGCAGATGGTTGCTACTACATTCGCCGCCACAGTAATGCAATCCTTCGGCGTAATTCTTGTATTTTATCTTGTCGGTTCATTTGATACGTTTTACATCTACATATGCAATAGCTGAAACACTTGCACTTACGACAAGCTTTCCCGTCAACTTGATCGCCTGGTATTTTAAAACATTGTAACTCGCAACAATATGTCTTCAAATTGTTATCGAAAAATAAATTGTTCATAGGTGGCACCGACATGTTAGCTGCAGCGTGTGTTAGACAAGACTGAGACTAACTTCACTGCTCCCTCTCTTTTATACCTCTTCATAAGTTAACCCTGAATGAAAGTTCAAGGTCATCCATTTGAATTTAAAAAAAAGCAACACAGCAGTATATAAAATAATATACTGCTGTGTTGCTGTTTTTATTTTTTTTTTATATTTTTTTTTTATTTTTATTTTTATTTTTTTTCTTTATTAAACAAACATCTTACAATACAATAAGCTTAAGTCTAACATTGATGACTAGAAATACAAACAGAAAAATACAAACAAAGACATTATGTACAAGGATGCGTGATGTGCAGAGTGAGTTCCGTCGAGTTGTTGCCGCTTACACCGTGTGATACCAAATACAACGTCCCCGGTTGAATATCTCGCAAATCTTCATTTTGTAGCAGTTGAACAAATCGTTTTGGAAGAAATACTTGAAACTTCGGCTCATCTCCTGGAGAGAAAGGTCCTTCGCTCAATGAAACTAGAATTGCTTCTCCATGTGTGGTTTCCACTTTCTTGATGTTATGAATAATGTAGTTTTTTTGTTCTTTTAGTTCTGAACACTTTTTAGTTAGCAGAAGGTCGGATTTTGAATGAGTGTTGAATTGATCAACCAGTGTTTGTAGAAACTGTTGTGATGCCATCTTCGTCAGTGGTGGTTGTGGTGTCTTCTGTGATGTTGCCTCTTCGGAGTCTCGAATAATACTCGTGCTGGAGCGGTGCTGTCTCCTCGTATTTATAGGCCCCGCTACCCCCACCACATTTCTGTTCTCCGCTACCCCCACCACATTCCTGCGTTTGTTTCAAGTAAGCAGCCAAACGATACGCGTTGTATAATGCACAGTTTGTTTGGCCGTGTTTAAGATCTTTTGCAGTGACACAAATATTACCGAGATTAATGTTAAAGTCCTTACTAATAGTTATATCGAAAACATCACCGTGCGTGTACTTTTGTATCCAGTTCTTTTTTTTCTAATCCTCTTGTGTATATATGTGAATATTGTTTGCAAAAGTTAAACATAATACTGTGCAGATTACTGTAGCTTATAAATCCTTCATACCAATGTATGTGATGAAAGTAGTTTGTTATCCATTTGTTTGTACTTTTTGCTTTGGTGTTAAGTTTGTTAAAAGAAAAAGGAGCATCAAACATGAATGGGTAGGCTACAAATGTAAGCAAGTCTAAAATTACTAATTCCTTGATAATAAACCTATCATCATTATTTCGAAATGCTTGAAATTCTATTACACAAGGCTTTACACTCACTTCTTCATCCCCTCCGCTCATCATGGCACCTAGCGATCAACTAAACTGTTTTCCACACCACGGTAGGTTAAATACCAGGCCGTACAGTTGCAGGCGCGTTGGTGTATATTTAACGTGGGCACCGTCCCCAATAGGCCTACCCCACGTGTGTTCTTCTTTACTAAGTCAAACTTTAGTCTTTTTTAACTTCTTCTTCTTCTTGTGTTTCGTTTTCTTCTTCTTGTTTCTCCGTTTCTTCTTCCTGTGTTGTTTCTTCTGTAGCTTCTGTAGCGATTTCTACAAGTGGTTCAAAATCCTTTAACTTTCTCCACATGCAAACTTCATGAGGTATTCTATTAAAAATAGATGTATCCACAGGTCCGTACACGATGGTGCTATCAGGTTGTTTTTCCAAAGTATCGACCAAATATTCTTTAATAATAGCGCTTGCAAATACCAACTGTCTCATGTACCTTGTAATAGGTTCTGTTGCGTAGTTTAAAACGTAGAATTCTTCACGTGACAGTAGAATCTTATTTTCATGTTGAGTCAAGTCTCTAGTTCGCACTTGTAGTTGTCCACGATGTTTAACAATATCGATTTCATTGTCACAATCCAAAAGTCGAATATGTGTTTTCCTTCCACACAAACTGTTAGTTAAATAACATTCTATTAAATGTACATGTTTCAAAAATGACTCCCAAGCATTTTGCGAAAATAAAACCTTTTTTGTTCCATGGTGTAGTATTACTGTAGGGGAATAATCCAATGACTTCATCAATCCAACTGATACACTTTTACTGATGCATGCTGAGATGGGGTAAAAGATTCGCAAAAAAACTTCAGTTAAAATGTGAGGAGGAATATTTTCTTCAACTTTCTTCTTCCTCTTTGGTACTACCTTTGATGGTTCTGCATTACTTTCCTCCTCTCTATCTCTTTTACCAAACTTTAAAAATGCAGTTATTTCCTTGATGATTTCTTCTTCACTAGTATTATCACGTTCCAATAACGGTGCTACCTCTGCATCACCTTGTACAACAGATGGAGAACTCATTTTGTAGAAGATGTTACCCATGCGACGATAGACGATCAACTGAAGACCTGCATTGTTGCTCCGCTATTTATAGGTTAGCGACAGTGGCGGTGCCGGTGGTGGTACAACGTTTTACAATACTGTCTTTACAATACCGGTCAACGGTGTGTATGTAACAATTTTATCGTGCAAAATTAAACAATACGCAGATGTATTTGCAGGTACGTTTTCTTGAAATTCCATTTCTATTTTTATATCAACACTAGACGATTTTACAGATTCATTTTGTTTGGAACAATCAATTACAACAATCGGAGCTTTCGATTCAAACTGTACGGGAGATAGTAGAGGTGTATTTGTTTTGCCGTAATATGAATTTTGGAACCTAGCGTACATATCGTATAAAACACTGTACCTTTTTTTATCAAAAGAAATATTAAAGTTGTCGTAGGGAAAGAATTGTGAATTCAGGAACACTTTACAGTTTGTTAATTTACAATGGTCAAATTCACCAGCATTTTCAGTTATTATACTTTTCTTCTTTGTTTGTAATCCAAATATTACATATCTCGCTTTTTCCAAATGAGTAGAAGTTTTTACAGTCCATGTATGCCGTTGTGTTGTAGGTAAAACGGGGTATTCATGAAACTCCCAGCTTCTGAATGGCATTACAATGTCTCGATCGGATTTTAACTTTCTTAATAATGTAATCCTGTGTTCATCATTTAGTCGCACATGTGGTACTCTCCAAACAATCTTGTCTAATGTTAGTTTCCAGTCTAAATTGGCTTCAGTTGTTCCAGCAGATGCTTTAATAATATCATTATCGTTTGATGACCTTAATAAAACTAGTTCTTGTTTTACATTTATTATTATTCTTCTGTAATCTTCAGCAAATCCTAAAAGTAATCTTAAAGGTACGTAATAATCAAAGTTTCCCGAAGCGTCAGGAGTAATTATACTTTTGTCTGGTGCAACCCATCCTGCAACAGCTAACAGATTCTTCTCATTTGGTGTTAAAGACGCTAATCCTTTTAATGTACTGGAAATTCCAACCTTTTTTGTTGAATCGACTGTAACTCCTGAAATTTCATATCTAATCTCGTCAAACAAAAATGCCATAGGATTATTTATGAACGGAACAGTGGTTCCAACAGTACCGTCAGCTTTTGTTACTTTTCCTTCAATATATAAATAACTTTCGCATGGAAGAGTATAAATGTCTTGTTGTTGTATAGGAATTCTAATTTCATCGTTATTGTTTAATTTGGACGAAGCGTAAGGGTTGTGCGTGTGATATTCCTTTTCCCATAAGGTCTCGTCGAATGTTGGGCCCTGCGCTATATCCAGTATATCCATTGTTAATGACTTTTAATCCAATTTCTTCTAGAAAACGAATGTTGTCACTTGTTAATCCTTCTACAGCTGATGAGCTACTGACCTCTTTGCTGGTTGGCTCTCTCTTTTTAAATGATAACCCCATTATCTAAGCGGATGATTTTATATGTATTCTTACAGTAATAGCTTCTCCTCGAAAGTCAATAAGGTTTCCGTCTTGATCCACTATGTTCAGCACGATGTCTGAAATGAAACTGGTGTTTAACGGTAGGTACACAAGGTTTTGAGGCTTTTCTACTATCTTGAAACCCGGTGCGACTGATGGGTAGAATGTGTGTAATATATGCCGATTTTCTCCATCTCTGTAGGATCCTTGTATAATGTTACATGTAATGTCTATGCTGTTTACTTTGATGATCGTCACAGTTCTATTCCCAGAATGAGTTGTATTAGGTTCTAATACCTTTGTTTCCTTAGAAAACCCCAATAAACTACCAATTGAACGTTCTTGGCCAAAATCAATATAATACTTAGAAGTAATTTCGGCTTTCATTGTATTGTTATTGCCTTTTATCGTTATATTTTCTTTTCCCATATGTTTTTGTATAACTTCATTTATATTATCAATTTCATAAGCTCCTGTTGGTAAACTGAATTCTTCCAAAGCTGAATATTTTCCTTTATTATCTTTTGTCTTGTAATAATGTATTTTGTTATTAATTCCTTCACTAACGTTTGGAATAGAGTTATATGTTGTTAAATCCAATAATGCGGCTTCCCATAGTCTTCCTTTTTGCAAACGTAGCGCTGGAAACAGAATACTGCGCAAAGTACATGAGTTACCGGTTAATGACACTGTATACGAAGACATCTTAAAGTTGACTAACACTTTTAGCTAAAAAGTCTAAACATAAATGACCGCAAATGGATGTATCATCAGGTTGTTTTCTTGTATAATTGTAAAAAACATTTTCTGCCGCACGAAAGTATTGTTGAAGTTCTTTCGGTGGTGGAAGGTTTCCAAAACTGTCGAAATAATAAATCGTTTCACCAAGTTTCTTGTAACACACCCAATGAGTGCCTAATCCTTCACTATTATCCAAATTTACTATACCAGTCTCATTTTTCCACATTTTAACCGGTAATTCATCTTTCATAAATACTCCTCTAAAAAATGGGATTTTCAAACAAGAAGCATATGTAATCAGTTCTTCATTGGTTAATTCTTTGTTTTTAATTATTAATTGCTCTTTCTTATTTAATACACACGATACGGTCTTAGGTATAGTCCTCCTCCCTTTTTTATCATTGACCATATTGTTGGTTTCTTTTTACCTTTACCACTAGTAGATCGACGTTTTCTTCTGATATTACCTCCTTGTTTCTTAGCGGGTCTTTTCCCACGCCTTCTTCTCTTTCCTCCTCCAAACGTAGTTTTTGCTTTCATTGCTGCTGTTACTGCTAAAGACGCTGCTTTTTCACCAATACTCGCGTCACTAGATTTTACTCTTTGCCAAGCTTTCTCAGAAAGTGCTCTATCTGCTATTGATCTATTTTTTGTATCACCAAATTTGGAATACGCTATATCGTGCTGTTTACAAGCCTGATCAAGCTTATTTATTCCAGGATCTCCTCTAGCAAGCCGTTTCTCTAATTTGGTTCCAGGACCACAATATTGATATCCTCCAGGTAAATGTAATTCCACAGGTAATAAATCAATCGCCTTGTTAACTATAGCTCCAACCGGTTTACTTAATAGAGAAAATGCTGTTGATGCTATTCCCCTTCCTCTCTGTAATCTCTCTCGATTATGACTGATGCGTTTAGCCCTCGGCATGACTATTTATAGCCAAACTTACAATCAGTAGGTGCACTCTATAAATGTTTTACAATGAATGTAATATTAGTCTTGGCTTCTTGTATTATATATACTGTTTAAAATCCATTTATTATATAGAAATGGATTAATTAATTAAATGTAGACATAATAAATAAAAGTAGTAAAAATAGAAATAAGGTGTAATTGAAGATGTTTCAAATGTTTCTCCGCTGGTGATGGTATCGTTGTTTTCGGTAAAATGAATAAAATCTAAATAGTTGTCATGTTCCCTTAGAAACTTGCCACTTAATCGTTGATAATTAAATAACACATTCCAGTCTAGTTTATCTTTAAAATTGTCAATGTAATTTTCAGAGAGATTTTGATATTTACTTATTACTTCCCAACAGTTATTAAAATTTGATGTCATCTCTACAAGGAAGTCTTCTGAAAACTGTTGTCTTTGTAAAATATGAATCCAGTTAACTCTGTGAAAATAAATTCTTAACATAGTCATTGTGAAGAGGTAGTGTATGGAAAGTTGTTCCCAATCCATATACCTATCAAACCGTTGAACAAAACCATCTGTCAGCACTCCTTGGGGAAATCTCGGCTCTTGAGATATTAAACTCCACGCAGTAATATTGGATTCCATCATCCTCTCTGTATCATCTCTCGAATATGACTGATGCTTTATCCCTTATCATGGGTATTTAAATTCTTTTTTCTCTTATGTAATCTTCATCGTTTTCTGTTGGTTCATTAATCACATTCACTTGATCCCCCTTTCCTAATGTCTTGGCTTTAGAAGGCTCAGACGGTTTATCTAATTGATTAGGTTTTTCTGGATTGTGTATCTTTTTCCAGTCTAAATATTTGTGGCTGTCAACATCTGAAGCTACAGCTCTTCCTGAAGCCCGATGGATATAATTAAATAAAGCTGCACCAAACCTTTCCATATGTTTTTCATATTCTGTAGTCCATTTCTTGTGTACTATATCAAATATTTTCTTATTTACAGCGTCTCCATCCTGCTCACAATCACCTACATTTGACAATTTTAATTTTTTTACATCATAGCTTGTATCAGTTTCATTCTTTTTGTAAATCGTTAACAATTTTAAAGTCGCTAAATTTACTGCTTCACCATCATAAATGGGATGTTTTATATTGCTTAACCTTTTACCGGAAAACCCCCAATGGTCTTCGTGTACAATTGGGGTTCTTTTATCCATGTATTGTACCGTAACCGCATCAGAAGACAAAAGCGGATCACCAACATTTTGAATTACTTTTCCTTCAAAATTATAATTACCATCAGGTGTTAACGGAAACCCAGCTCTTTTTTCACTATATCCAGATTTTACTCCAAACTCGGAATACCGTCCAAACTTGTCCACACTCATGATGTAACTGAATCGCTATCGTTTAGGTTCTTACTATATATATATATATATATATACGTCTACTGAACAATTATTTCTCGTTTTCGCAGTTCATCAACCAAAGCTACCCATTCGTTTTCTAAACCAGTGTGCCCGGCTTCCATAGCTTCATGTAATAACCTCATTCGATCAACTAACTTATTTATATCGTTGTAATATATTATATTGGTTTTATACAAATTTTTTAATAATCCCCTTCCAGATGTAGTAGGATCAGTTGTTTTTCTTTTTTTATGCAAAACATTTAATTCAGCAGAAGATAAAGCTCTTCTTTTAATTGGAGCTTTATTTGATTTCGAGGGGAAAAGACTAGATATAATGTTTGTGTATTTTATTGACCTGTTTCTATGAATAGGTAGGTCTTTGGAATATTTTTTTCTATGTGCATTTGTATACTCTAGTATATTTTTAAACAATTGTAAATCCTTTTTAGTATATTTACCAGGATTATTTTTAAAGATGAGTTCAAACAAACCTGTTGTACCTTTATATTTCTTATCACCAATAACTATATCATCATTTTCGTTTATATCTAACTTTCTATCTCCAATCATTAATCCTTTATCCTCTATTCTAGCTCCATATGTATGATAATTTCGATTAGCATGTGTGCCATGTAACATTTTTAATGTATATTTTCTTCCAAGTGTTCCTTTAAACATAATATCTGTGCCTAATTTGCTTAAGTTGGATGGGTTGATATCCTCTTCTTCTGCTCTTGTATCTTCCGCACTTGTATCTTCTGTACTTGTATCTCCTGCAATGTTCTTTTCCCTTAAATCTCCTATATCTCCGCTTTCTTCATACTCGTCGCTTTCTTCAGATGTTTGTAACTGGTCAAAACTTTCATCATTCTGAAATTCTTCTTCATATTTGGAAATTGGTAGCATTTTGTCTCCTTCGAAGCGAATTGAAGGTTTTTCCATATTTTGTGCTAATCGCTTTAAAGGTTCAGTAACAGGTTTAAATGTTGTTTCTAAAAATTGCTCTCTTTCATTTATACCTGATTTTAAAGCTCGGTTTTTTTGTCTAATAGAATCACTAAGTGATTTTATTTCTTTTAGTAGCTTTTCCTGGTTAACCATCTTCACACCTTGACGACTTGTACAGTAATACCGCTAATCAGTGTAGTAAAACAAATTTATCAAAACCTATTCTATAACGGCCGTCTTTTATAGCTTGATCTTTCATAATAACCAGAAATCCATACTTTTCCGCCCATGCTTTTCCGCAAAGCTCTTTAAACTTTTCAAATGCCATATCAGCATTTACATGATCGTTATATATATGTTTTAGGTTAGTATCATCTTGTTTAAATACAATTAAAACATTTGCATTATCTCTGATAAGTTGTTTTGGGATTTTGCTATAAGTTTGTCCTATATATATGCTATCGATGTTATTATGTCTTCCCATGGCAAAGTAGTTTCTAATAGTATCCTGATTTTCACAAGATACATCGTCAAATATAAATACAGAATACGGTTTCGCTTCGTTTGGTTGCATAATGCTATCACTAGCGTTAAATTTGTAAAAATTAACATCGGACACATCAGATAGGATTTTATCCAGCAATTGATACTTTGGTTGTTGTAGGGACTTTGAAAAAATATATAGGTTATTAAACCTTAATCCCTGCGGATTAGTGATCAAATTAAAGACAACATTGGTCTTTCCACAGTTTGAGGGGCCACTTACTATACATCGAACAGTGTTTGGAAATAAACTACCGTGTTTACCATTGTTGATATTAACGTTATCCACAGTTAAATCATCTATGTTATTAATATTGAATCGATCTTTATGGTGAATAATCTCCATCCTGCTCAAAGGTTAACGATAAAATGAGTTGCTTGCATTACACCAAGTCCTTTATAGGTATCCATGAATCCTCAGTTTTGTTAAACCCTAACCACCGCACTTTAACTGCGTCCTTTTTTCTTTGTAACACTTTTTCAACAAGATATACATCACCTACGGTTGACTTTAACATTTCATATCCATAAAATGCACCTTGCAACAAATCTCCTTTGTTATCTTTTAAGATATACGTTTCAGGTACAGTCGGTTTCACTTTATACACTGTAAAAACTTCATTCGTCCAATTGGGAAGGTATTTCTTGGTAAACACTCCCTTATATTTACTAATCCGTACTTTATCACTTACATTAAATTTTCTTGGCTGCATTTTTTCTACTTTAGGCTTTGTATTTTTCTTTATGCGTTTTAATACATCTTTTGCATTTCTTCTATTTACTTTGTTAGGTTTCATACCAATAGTTCTATGAAACCTGTTGTTATAATCATTTATTAATTGTGGTAAAACATCATACCATACGTAAGAACCTCTTTTTGAAAATTGTTTATAGAGTGCTCCTTTTAAGGTTCTATTGAATCTTTCTACAATAGCTGCTTTTTTCTCTGAATTTGTAGAATAATGATTTATTTTATATTTATTCATTAACTGTGCAAAGTTTGTATTAAAGTATTCTGTTCCATCATCAGTTTGTAAATGTTTAATTTTGTTTTTATCTCTTTTTATAGCTATTTCCATGGCTTCTGTTACGCTTTTACCAGTCTTGTCCTTTAGAGGCAAAGCGTCTGCAACTTTTGTAAAACAATTAATAATTGTGAGTATATATTTAAATCCTTTGTTTATTCTGCTATGCGGTCGCATTTCAATTAAATCCGCTTGATATAGATCATTTATCCCTTTTATAACAGTATTTCTTCTTGGAAACTTTATTCTTGCAGGTTTGTGTAGTTCATTAATAATCTTCTCCTTCAGGTCTGACATGATGGTTTCACGAAGACAGCTGATATGGTATTAAATATTCTTTCGTATAAATCTGCTTATATAGGTCAAGGTCATTCTAAACTAATGTATAAAAGGGGGAACACAGCAAAATACTGCTGTGTTCCCCCTTTTATACGGAAAGGAAAAGGAAAAGGGATGTAGGACGATGAAAGGGTTACTCGTCAATAGGGTTGAGGGAGTAGTGGCCGAATGGTAGAGTGTGGATGTTGTCTGCAAGGATGTGGCGTTTGTCATCATTTGAAGAGAGAGCTTTTTTTACTTCCGTCACGCTGTACAGCTGATGGTTGAAACTTCTGATTGTGTTGAATTTTGCTGTTATATCTTGATCTTCAAATAAACATTTCTTATAGTGATTAAAATGCACATTCTTCTTTAAATACAAACTTTTTACTCCTTTAGCTTTCTTAATGACTTGGTTTTCATTTAATTGTAAAGAATATAATTTTGACATTAGTGCAACAATTTCTTGAAGTATAACACCATTGGCTTCATCTTTAAATTTGCCAAGCACTTTTTTGTTTCTGTCATTGTCGTAGTTTGGATGATCTTTTGGATAGTCGGAAAAGTCAAAGTCGTTTTTGTAATCAAATGTCCGAAGGTCTTCATACATATCGTTAGTAATTATCCAATATATAAAAGCGTCTGTATCCATGTAGGAGATGCCGATGTTTTCTCGTCCATAAAAGGTGACCATCTTTTTGTAATGAAAATCGTACATATGAGTCTTGGAGATATCCAGGATTGACATTCCTATATACAAAGGACGATCCATCTTCACACTTGTTTTCTTCATAGATACAGCTACAAGATTTTCATTAATAATTATAGATGTATTAAAGTTCGGCTGTTGTACGAGTTTCTGTAGTTTGTTCGGATCCGTAACAAGTTTAACGTTTTTATGTCTTCTTTTGTTTTCTAATGTTTTACCGAATATCGCATTGTTCATTAATTTAAAAAAGTCTTTTTGAAAGGCTGATGTAGCAGCTGCTCTTCTGGTAGTATTCGAGTCTATGTACGGTTTCAACCAGCACGATTGGGAAAATTCCACAGCTCTATTAATTTTAGTAAGACGTAAACCTAATTCGATAGCTTGTTGAACAACCCAATAATGAGCTACGTATCGTTGTTTATTGTTAAGGGTCATCATTAATTTGGGGTGTTTTCCAGTTGGTGAAATTTCTGTTCTTGCAAGGAGTGGAAGGTCATAATGAAGATCGTGTAAATGTTCTGGATATTCAAAGTCGCAATCCAAAATATATCCGGTATCTCCATGTTTTGGAATTTGTGAAATATCGCCAATACAGTCGGGATCAACCCATTTAAAGTTGTCAAATGGAAGTGGGTTCGACATGGCCCATCCATACAGATTATTCGCGTCGAAATATCCCAAGTACGTTGAAGGTTTCTCTTGATCATGGTCAGGTAGATATTTGTTGTTGGCTTTAACATGTCTAGTCACGCTTTGAGTTAATCCACCTCTAACACCCGACTCAACCATTAAAACCATATCTATATCTGTTAACAGCTGGAGTTTACATTTTGTTTCTTTTAGCATTGCTTGCCAAGCTAGTCCTGGAGATGTATACGAATGTAGAGGGTCCAAACCGTATGCTGCAAAACAGGTTCTTCGGAATTCTTCCATAACATCGCAGAGAAGAGTCACGTCAAGTTTTACATAAAAGTCTGAGTATTCTCCCAAAGTCTTCATATCCAACTCGTTCCATACTCGACATGCATGTTGATAGTCTTCAAGTGAAATTTCCGATTCATTGAGTTTGTTGTTAAATTGTTCTGGTGGAGGAAGTGATGTTTCATTAAATCTATGCAGTCCATCGATGTAATCGTAGGGGAAGACTCCTTTTCTAAGAACCAGACCCATTTTACTACTGGCTACAATTTTGCTTGTTTCTATCAGATCTTCTCTTTTTAAATTCTCAGTTAATTTCATTAGGCTAGAAGGCATAAATCTAAACGAATCAATAAACCTAAGTTTTATTTTGCCAACCTTTTTAGAGAAGCTTATAAATTTTTCCATTGTTGTTGCCAAAACATCTATTGCTCCATCATCTCTTCCTAACTCCGGGATTATGAAATGAGAGTCATATCCACTAAGGTTATGTAGAACAACAGGTATAAAAGATGGAACTTTGTAATTTAAGTTGCAAGCATTACAGGCTGCACCTCTGTAGGCTCCGGTAAGATGGTCGTGGTCACGCACTTTAACGTTTTCTGGTGTAAATAGGTTATTACACAGATAACATGTTGTTGCCAAATTGTGATGTTGAAGTTGGTGTTCATCCATAGGCTGCATCGGTATTTTAATTTTGTAGATTTCTTCCACCTTGGAGGCAATGTAATACAACTCATCTACAAAGTGTTTCGCTGCTTGTTCACCACGATAAATCTTCGGAGCAGATGATAGTCCAAATTCTTGAAGATGTTCTTCAGACAACGTGGATTTTGTTAGTATACAATAACTGTTTGGTGCATGTTTTTGATATTTGCTTCTTTTTGTGATATCCTCTTCTTGTTGTTCAATTGGAAGTAAGGATGCTTCAAAATCCGCGTACACAACAAATGGAACAGGGTATTGGTGATTTACTTTATCAAATTTTATCAGCGCTCTGCTGGGATGTGGCAATTTAATTCTTACCTCATAGTTTCCACTACATAACCTTTGATGTTCTACTAACCATTCTGTACCTCCTCTTCTTAATGGTTTGCTCACGTGGCAAAAGCATCTCTTACAAGTTGTGATTTTACTTTTATGTTTTGTTAACTGTTTACATACGAGCCCTTCAAAATCTTTTATATACACGTAATGTGATATCTCTCCTTTATTGATTAATAACAGGTCAGTATGATTGTTGCGCTCATTCGATGTTATGCGCAAGGGATACACATTATTTGACGAATCCAAACCAAATATGTTGACTGAAGCCGACGGATTTTGCTTTTCAAATTTTGATATATCAGTAATTGCAACAGGGTAAGTCATTCCCTGGAAATTATACTTGTGTTGAACTTCTTCATATGCTTGACTTGGTCTTTCCGGATGGTTTTTTACATATTTGGCCAACATAACATATTTAAAACATTCATTATTTTCATTTTGCACGTTAATACAGGATTTGGTATTCATAATTTTTTGAGGTAGAGGGATATAGCTACTTCCTCTCATTCCATAACCGTGTTTATGAACTCTAACATCCAGACTTGTTATACTTAATAAAGTCCATCCAGATCCTCTTCCTTCATGCTCTTGTAGTTTCGTCAAAAGTTCTTCAAGACATTCTGTTACGATGTTTTCAATATCTGACGCAGCCATGATGGTTCGGTTTTTTGTCATGAAACCTCTTGGTGATGTTTCGTTTTGAATGTTAGTGAATATGGCATCTAGCAACAGTTAAAATTTGATAAAATTTAATCTTTTTTGTTCATTCTTTAGTGTTTTGGTTACTAATTCTTTGGCGTTATGTAAAAAGTTTTCAAGTTGTAATTTTACGTTGTCAATTTTAAAATGTGTTACTACCTTACCAGGTAGTGCTTGAGCGTGTAGTTCCACATCTACTGCTGTTGATGTTGAGGGTCGGTGAAGAGTAGACATAGCAGCTGTTGATGTTGAAGGACGGTGAAGTGTAGACATAGCAGGCGTTGAAGTCGATGTTGATGGTGTTGATGTTGAAGGATGGTGAAGTGTAGACATAGCAAGCGTAGAAGTCGATGGTGTTGATGTTGAAGGATGATGAAGTGTAGACAATATCAGGCGTAGAAGACGATGCAGCTATTGATGTTGAAGGACGGTGAAGTGTAGACAGAGCAAACGTAGAATTCGATGCAGCTGTTGTTGATGGTGTTGATTGTGCATATTGAATAACACTTGGTCTGGAATGTTGGTGTTGGGCTAACATTTGATCTATTTCCTTCAATTCTTCTTCTTCATATTCTTCATCATGGTTGTTGTTATGTTTTAGTTCCTTATGAATTATTAAAATAAATTCATCCTTAAATGAAGTCTTACAAATATTGCAGCGATGCATAATGTAGGTGTGATCTCTACACAAGGGTCAACGCAATAATGAAAAACACTGCAAATGCCCCTCTATTTATACCCTAGCAAAAGTGGTGGGGGTACGTATTACGTTAAGTTTACTATTTTTTACATTTTATATTTACTATTGTAGCTGGAGGCTACAAAGTTCTGTATTTAGGTCAAGGTTATTGAACATATTTGCCAAAACGGGGAATAGAGCAGTAAATGATTTCATTTTAAACCATAAACTGATCTATTCCCCGCTTTGTATTTAACAAGGACAATTTTCTCCAACAGGAAAATTTAATATATTTTACTACTGGCTACAATTTTGCTTGTTTCTATCAGATCTTCTCTTTTTAAATTCTCAGTTAATTTCATTAGGCTAGAAGGCATAAATCTAAACGAATCAATAAACCTAAGTTTTATGTTGTCAACCTTTTTAGAGAAGCTTATAAATTTTTCCATTGTTGTTGCCAAAACATCTATCGCCCCATCATCTCTTCCTAACTCCGGGATTATGAAATGAGAGTCATATCCGCTAAGGTTATGTAGAACAACGGGTATAAAAGATGGTACTTTGTAATTTAAGTTGCAAGCGTTACAGGCTGCACCTCTGTAGGCTCCTGTAAGATGGTCGTGATCGCGCACTTTAACGTTATCTGGTGTAAATAGGTTATTACACAGATAACATGTTGTTGCCAAATTATGATGTTGAAGTTGGTGTTCTTCCATAGGTTGCATCGGTATTTTAATTTTGTAGAGTTCTTCCACCTTAGAGGCAATGTAATACAAATCATCTACAAAGTGTTTCACTGCTTGTTCACCGCGATAAATCTTCGGAGCAGATGTTAGTCCAAATTCTTGAAGATGTTCTTCAGACATCTTCCAATATCTTACCAAACAAAGATTTTTTCTAAGTCCCGAAGTGGGTCAAGGTCATCTGAACATGTTGCCAAAACGGGGAATAGAGCAGTAAGTGATTCCCACTTGGACCACAAACTGCTCTATTCCCCGCTCTGTATTAGGGAAGTGAATTTTGAAGAAAGGTCACAGTTATAGGCAATAAACCTGATAACAGAACCTTTTGTTAATTTATCCAAACAAAAGGAAGTTACAAATGGTTTGCAGGGAGTATTTGCAAAAGTTTCTCGAGGGTAAGATGGGTAATGTCAACCGGTTTGCGCGCCGTATTGACATAAGGTCGGTTTGCGCGCCATACCTTTTTGTAAGGGGTTAGGAAAAGGATGAGAAACATACTGATCAGTTAAAATTAATTTTACAAAGACCAACCAAGGTCGGTTTTACAAAGGTCAACAGCATCCTGAAACCCAGTCGGACGTTGGTCAGTAACGGGCGCCAGGCAACTGTGAACCAAAGTTTTGACCAAGGTTAGTTATAGCGTGTAAGAAAAGGACATACCAACCAAGGTCGGTTTTACAAAGGTCAACAACATCCTGAAACCCAGTCGGACGTTGGTCAGTAACGGGCGCCAGGCAACTGCGAACCAAAGTTTTGACCAAGATCAGTTTTAAAGCGTGAAAGAAAAGTACATATTTCATTAGTAAATAAAACACTTCAAAGACCAACACCACAAATAATTACAAACACCAACACTAACTACATTTTCTAGCAGCAAACTACAAGCTATAATCTAAAAAACAAACTAACATGCATAACATACAAACATGCTAAGGTAGAATCTTTAGTATACAGGGGTACCACCTATATACTAAAGATGCTATTACAGACAGCTAAGGCGAACAGCTAGCTAGGCTGTCAGCCTGAGACTGTGAGACCTCTGCGGTCAGCCCCCGCTTTTATAGCCGACGATCCGTGGTGGGAGGTAAATTGAAGAAAGGAAGGGGGGGATAGTGATAGGGAAGGGGTATTATTGTAAGAGTAAATGTTTTTACCAAACAATAATTTTCTCTAAGTCCCGAAGTGGGTCAAGGTCATCTGAACATGTTGCCAAAACGGGGAATAGAGCAGTAAGTGATTCTCACTTGGACCACAAACTGCTCTATTCCCCGCTCTGTATTAGGAGAAGAGGACTAGTTTAAAGCTCGCAATTATAGGCAATAAACCTGATAACGGAACACTAACCTCTCCCCCGAAAAATTATTCACCCAACAAACAAACGATATGGTCAGTTTACAACAGTCGCGCACTCTGAAACCGCAAGGACGTTCATCACTGTGTAGGCGTCAGAGTACTACGAACCGAAGTACAATAATACCTGACCAAGGTCCCCTTAAGTTTATTTCCCCGAAGATGTATCCCCCCAAGATAAGCAAAATGGTCAGTTAACAACAGTCGTGCACTCTGAAACCGCAAGGACGTTCATCACTGTGTAGGCGCCAGAGTACTACGAACCGAAGTACAATAATCACCTGACCAAGATCCCCTTAGATTTAACCAAGATAAGCAAACTAACTGAATCTGTTTCTCGTAAGTGAGGGCTAAGATAGGTAAAAAAGTCATCCGGTTTTCATGCCGTAATGACTCAAGGTCGGTTTTCGTGCCGTACCTTTTTGTAAGGGGTTAGGAAAGGTGTTTATTTGAGAAACATAATCCCCCCTGAGATATTTAAAGACATAAGGTCGGTTTTCGTGCCATACCTTTTTGAATGGGAGCGTGAAGCGTGAAAGAAAAGTACATATTTCATTAGTAAATAAAACACTTCAAAGACCAACACCACAAATAATTACAAACACCAACACTAACTACATTTTCTAGCAGCAAACTACAAGCTATAATCTAAAAAACAAACTAACATGCATAACATACAAACATGCTAAGGTAGAATCTTTAGTATACAGGGGTACCACCTATATACTAAAGATGCTATTACAGACAGCTAAGGCGAACAGCTAGCTAGGCTGTCAGCCTGAGACTGTGAGACCTCTGCGGTCAGCCCCCGCTTTTATAGCCGACGATCCGTGGTGGGAGGTAAATTGAAGAAAGGAAGGGGGGGGGTAGTGATAGGGAAGGGGTATTATTGTAAGAGTAAATGTTTTTACCAAACAATAATTTTCTCTAAGTCCCGAAGTGGGTCAAGGTCATCTGAACATGTTGCCAAAACGGGGAATAGAGCAGTAAGTGATTCTCACTTGGACCACAAACTGCTCTATTCCCCGCTCTGTATTAGGAGAAGAGGACTAGTTTAAAGCTCGCAATTATAGGCAATAAACCTGATAACGGAACACTAACCTCTCCCCCGAAAAATTATTCACCCAACAAACAAACGATATGGTCAGTTTACAACAGTCGCGCATTCTGAAACCGCAAGGACGTTCATCACTGTGTAGGCGTCAGAGTACTACGAACCGAAGTACAATAATACCTGACCAAGGTCCCCTTAAGTTTATTTCCCCGAAGTTGTATCCCCCCAAGATAAGCAAAATGGTCAGTTAACAACAGTCGTGCACTCTGAAACCGCAAGGACGTTCATCACTGTGTAGGCGCCAGAGTACTACGAACCGAAGTATAATAATCACCTGACCAAGATCCCCTTAGATTTAACCAAGATAAGCAAACTAACTGAATCTGTTTCTCATAAGTGAGGGCTAAGATAGGTAAAAAAGTCATCCGGTTTTCATGCCGTAATGACTCAAGGTCGGTTTTCGTGCCGTACCTTTTTGTAAGGGGTTAGGAAAGGTGTTTATTTGAGAAACATAATCCCCCTGAGATATTTAAAGACATAAGGTCGGTTTTCGTGCCATACCTTTTTGAATGGGAGCGTGAAAGAAAAGTACATATTTCATTAGTAAATAAAAACACTTCAAAGACACTTTAAAACCAACACCAAACTAACTACAGTTAAACTAACTACATTACCTAGCAGCAAACTACAAGCGTTATCTAACATGCTTAAACAAACTAACTAAACATGCAAGGGCACGGATCTCTTAATTGCGCGTCGGGCCCAACGCACACTTAACAGACCTACGCTGCAGCAGGCACTGCAACCCAGTGGGACGTTCATCGCAACGGGCGGCAGGCTACTGCGAAGAGACGCTCGAAATCTCGGGTTATATAGACGGAGAATGGGAAATCGGGATATTAAGGGGAAAGCGGGATAAGGGATAACCCTGCTTCGTTGCGGGATTTTATCCCGCACTTCCAAGAACATTTTTCCCTCGACCTTGACCTTGACCTTGAACATGACCCAAAAAGGGGGGGGGGTCCGTCAGGGGGGGGGGGGTTCCGTCGGGGGGGGGGTCCGTCGGGGGGGGGGGTTCCGTCAGGGGGGGGGGGTCCGTCAGGGGGGGGGGGGTTCCGTCGGGGGGGGGGTTTCCGTCAGGGGGGGGGCCGGTTCTAAACCAGTCCTCAGCTTTCTACCCATATATGGATAGGGCAAGGTTTCACTTTACGACCTGCTTCACTCTGCCAGCCGCCTCATTCCGGCTTTGGATTGCAACCAGTACACACGTGCTCTATCCAACTCTATCTTATCCATTTTCTTTTCCATCCTATTTACATCATGTCTTCTCCTCTGACTCCTGAAAAACTCCAGCGCTTAAAGGAATCTTTGAAGAGGTCGACGGAAAGAAGGAGCGGGTTTAAGAGACCTTCAACTTTGAAGTCTCTCAAACGGAATCTCCATGGTCATCCGCTGTATTTTGAACAACGACCCTCGACTCAGCCTCGACCTTCTACATCGGCTCAGCCTCGGCCTTCTACATCGGCGGCTCAACCTTCGTCTCCAACACCGACTGTCGATGAGGTGATGCAACGGACAAGGGTGATGGGGCTGAACGACTTGGTGACGCCGTTTGAAGTCTCCAAGGTCGAGTTTCGAAATCTGAAGCGGATGACGGAGTATAAATATGTGGCAACCAACGGGGACCACGTGTTCCTGTTTCAACACACCATCCACTACATCGAGGTGCGTCTGCCGCAGTCTCTCCCACCGCCACCTCCTCTGATACCTGATACACAGGAGTTATTCTTAACCAGAAAAGATGGGAGGGTAAAGTGGGTTTTGAAGAATAAAGTTTGAACTGATCCTTATCCCGACCAACCTTCAGCACGCAAACGGTCCTTTTCAGGACCACCCTAAGCATTTCAAGTTAGGGACTTGGCCTGTACATAGGCAGGAGAGTTTGTTTGTGCAGCCCACTTTGTGAAATTTTCTAAGTCCCAAAGTCCTTGAACTTGACCTTGACCTTGAACATGACCCATGTTGGGGGGGGGGGTACAAAGTTTTTCCAAAGTATGTCATGTGGGTACTCAAATTACGCGAATTGATCAGACGAACAAGGAGGTGCAAACAGAATTTTGATCCGGCCAAGGGTATAGTAGCAGAAGCGAAAAAACTACAAAGTTTGTCCAAAGTATGTCATGTGGGTACTCAAATTACGCGAATTGATCAGACGAACAAGATGGTGCAAACAGAATTCAGATCCGACCAACGGTATAGCAGAAATAGCGAAAAAACCAATGTTTTCAAGGTTACATACTAATAGCTTCTTTAATATTGGGTTAAAGTATAGCGAGTGGGTACTCAAATTACGCGGGTTAATCAGACGAACAAGATGGTGCAAACAGAATTCAGATCCGACCAACGGTATAGCAGAAATAGCGAAAAAACCAATGTTTTCAAGGTTACATACTAATAACTTCTTTATTATTGGGTTAAAGTATAGCGAGTGGGTACTCAAATTACGCGGGTTAATCAGACGAACAAGATGGTGCAAACAGAATTCAGATCCGACCAACGGTATAGCAGAAATAGCGAAAAAACCAATGTTTTCAAGGTTACATACTAATAACTTCTTTATTATTGGGTTAAAGTATAGCGAGTGGGTACTCAAATTACGCGGGTTAATCAGACGAACAAGATGGTGCGAATATAATTCAGATCCGACTGAGATTAGGGAAGAAACAGCGCGAAAACAACACTTTCAAGGCCTGACATTAATAAATACTTTGTTTATGGATTAAACTACGACAAGTTATTTATAGTTTAAAGTATACCGAGGTAACGTTGTTGTGCGGGTAGGTCGGGTGGGTATCATACACGCTAGCGCTATATCATTATACTTTTAGCTCTTGCAGGATTAACATCTACCTATAGAGTTTGTGTTATTCTAAAGATGTCACAGTTTTACAGAAATATGACGAAGGTGTCCTTCAACAGTCCGCCTGCCACCACCTTCTACTTCTCCGACTGTGAAGATAGAAGGTCTACGCTGTTAGTGGATTGTGAGCGATTTCGCCGTAGAATACTCCAGGCTGAAACATTTTTAGCAAGTTGTCTGCTACGCAAGATGCATCATATGAGTACATGCAATAAATTAGATCACAGTGACTGTTATGATTGCGTAAAAACAGTGTCGAGCAAGAATTGTTAATGTTTTCAGTTACGGAGCTCCGATCCTCACAGAGTCAGAGCTAGACCCTAACTAATGCATGTCCCGTAGTTATTGTGCGATGTGAAAACTTGGTGGGGGAAACTGGTGTGGTGGGGGGTAAAGGCGAGTGTCTATCCTACATGCTTGTATCACTTCAGTATACCTGCGGCTCTTGCATAGTTCACATGGATTCGCAAATACAAGGCACTACTGTTTCTTCCACATGTTCTTCTTTTAATATTGAGCAAGCTGACAATACAAATGATGAAATACAAGTACATGAAGTTTCTAGCACAATATCTACTGATGCAGAAGCAATAATTTCATCCCTAATAGGGTTTGACCAATGATTGTGGATGTAGTAGCAACCATCTGCCGCGCACTTGCCACCTGCCGCCTACCATCTGTCGCCTGCCATCTGCCGTCCGCCATCTGCTCCGCCCCACCACACTTTTACCCCCACCATTTTGTTTGATACCAAAACGCTAGCTAGCGAATAGTCAGTACACCTCCGGCTCTTGACCAGTGTACATCGAGCTCTCTGTTGAAATGTCCATCAAAATTAGGTGTATTCATTATGACTCTATTCATCTGGCGACTTTCCAAGACCTCGAGGTTTTTAATGAAGAGTTAAGACTTCTCATTGCGTCCGGCTACGATTTATCTTTGGAACTTTACGCATCAAAAAACAACATGGACTCTGCGCAGGAATCGAAGTATCTACCGTCTTTCATCAGAAAGCGAAGTGATGGCCGCAACTCGTCCGGATCAACAACATCGATGACAACGAACAACGGGGAACTGATGTAAACATAAATTATTGTAAACATAACTTATTGTAAATAAAAAGAAAAGTAAAAAGAAATAAAGTAATAAATGAAATAGTACTACCTCGCACTCGTTTCATTCGATTGCTTCATTCGATTGTTTTCATTCGATATTTTTATCGAATGAAAACTATCGAATCATAATCGGATTTTACGAGTGCGAGGTAGTACTTTTTTAAAATTACCTCCCAGTGACCTTGAACTTTAAACTTTCCCTCATTACGTCACAAAACCGCCTACGTCACTGGCTCAGCCTCAGATGACGTCTTTCATGACTCAGCACTTCCGGTCACGTGACCGGAAGCTGTCAATCACTTGGCCCAGAAGCCCCAAATGCCCACTACTACCGAGCGGTATAAAACTGGCAGATTAAACACTGTAAGTTCTGCAATATATTTAGCTAGTTTGTTATTAAAATGTTTAAATTGTGTTACAAGTTTTGTTAGGTGGCTATACAGGTTCAGACAATTTCCCGGTGGAAATAGAGATTTTTGTAGAATATAAAATAAATAGTACTGCTACGGAGATGCTGCCCTTACTGCCCATGTTGATGTGCTAATGAACTGCAATATAAAAATATGTTTTTCTATTTATGATGAAATCTTACAAAATTGGTTATTTTAATATAAACAGGTTAACATTAGGTATAAATTAACGTGTTTATAAAGACTGCTTGATGTATATATGAAATTCGATTTTTTATACATAGGGTGGATTTGTTAATGTTTAATGACCTTGGTTTTAAAGCATAATTAACCATATTTTCATTTCATAATCATTATTTGATAATGCAATTACGGTACCCATTATTTAGATAAAAGTTGCATATTTTTCCCCTCGTCGACGCAAACGGCGAGGGATCCGACCAAGCGACTATTGTGTCCTACGTGCACGTGAGCAATCTAGCGATTGAGGTGGAAAGTTAGCCAGTCACCAAAATTGTTAACAGCTGTTTGGTGTAACTAACTGAACTTTGATCAAATCAATGGAAATTAGAAGGCCAGTGGGACAGAGCCCTTAAATAGGATAAACAATTTTCTTTTATGAAAACCTTCTCCTGTCATTAACGAACACAACAAAAAAATAATTATTCAATTTGGTGCACTCATATATTTTTTGCCTTATATAATTTTAGTTTGCACCATTGGATTCAGCTTACGAAAACAAACAATTTGGTATTTTGATCATCACTCTACGTCAATTGGTCACCAAGATATTGAAAGTTCTAAACACAATACGTTGTACAATGTTAATCTTATGGAGAATAAGTAAAATGTTATATCTCGCTTATCAATGAACATATATTGATGAAACTTGTTATGTGGCTTCATTTGTTAAAGGTTTACTGATATTTGCATTCAAAACCCATTTTTTTGGATTCCATGTCTGCAAACCTGCGTTCTCAGCAGCTATAATGTTATTCTCATGGAGTATAAGAAACATGTGATGTCTTGCTTGTTTATGAACATAAATTGGTACAAATTTAAATGTTGCTTTATGTTATGGTGATCTGTTTTATTTGTATAATAAACGGTATCAGGAAACTGACACATACTTTCTCCCTTTTAGCCAAACTTTAATGAAAAAATTATTTTTTATTTACTAAATATAGAATATGAAGTACAGATAAATGTACAGAAAATTGTCTAAAATAGTTGTTTTCAGAAATATCCACCCAAATCCCTTTTTGGGAGGCGCTATAGAGTGCGTTGCCACACACGTGGTTTTGAGAGGGGATATGCCCCCTTGTCTCCCCCAGGGTTAAATGGCAACATATTTCAAACATCCTCTGTTGGTCAATGCTAACTTGACCTGCATATCAAGTTTTAATGAAATTGATCAGTAAATAAGAGATAAATAGTTATTTTTGTATTCCCCATAAGAATAACATTGGACAACGTACTGCGTTTAGCGCTAAATGAAAATTTCAATTTTCTCTGCAACTAGCAATCATAGAATAGTAATTTAAAATACCAATTTATTTAGTTTTTTGAGCTCTTTTTAATGGTGAATAGTAATCTTTTTTAACATTTATGATTTTTTATGAAAAATCCAAAAAACTGAATTTTGGATGTTTTAAGTCCTGTAATTTCTGAACCCGAATTTTTCCAGAAATACGAGTGGTGTCATTTTGTTGAAAACCTAAAGTTCTACAAACCCCTAAAGTTTAATCAAAATCGTTAGAGCCGTTTTTGCAAAATTTGGATTTTACATGTTTTTTGGCGATTTTTGGAAGATAATTACCATTAAAAATCAAAAATTCAAAAAAATGAAAAAAAGACCTGGAGATATTGAGGATTAGTACCTACATACCAAATTTCATAAAAATCGGTCCATAGGTTAGGGCTCTAGCTCTGTATACATCCACACAGACACACACACACAGACACACACACACACACACACACACACACACACACACACACACACACACACACACACACACACACACACACACACACACACACACACACACACACACACACACACACACACACACACACACACACACACACACGGACACACACACACACACACACGGACACACACACACACACACACACAGACAGACATCACGTAAAAACCACTTTTTTGGGTTCAGGGAGCACCAAAACGAATATTTCCACTAACAACTCAAATTCGAAAATTTTTACGAAAACAATACTTTCTCCATATACTATGTATAGAGGGAGAAAGTAAAAAACATATTTTTGTTGTTCTTGATGCAGCAAACCTGCATAATCAGTCCTAATGTTTTTCTTATGGAGAATAAATAAAATGAAATATTTCACTTATTGATGAATATGCTTTGATGAAAGTTGGTAAGTGGTTTTATGACGTAGTGAAGTACCATTTTAAATTCTCTGAGTATGCAGATTTTCTGCAACGGGGGTATTTTATTTTTAATCATCATTGCAATTTACGGAATTTAAAAGGTTGAATTTGTCTAATGCAGTTCATGTTTTATCCTTCTGTAATAATAACACTCCAGAAATGTAATAAATATCAGATCAGTTCGAAACACGATTTTTGCACATCCTCCACTTCCTGTGCATACAACGGGACAGTGATCTCCGCTGCCACTGCCACACAGCCACAGGCACAGCCACACGTTTATCAGGTCAGTGTACCGCAGCGCGCATTACCGCCTACCGATGCCGTGCCGTGGTCGTGGTGGTTGCGACCGAGCTTGCTCCCTGCGGGAATCCCGCGCTGCCCGACTTGGCAACAAGGCACCGCTAACTCAGACTTGAACGACGCGACAGCGCCTGCATTTCCATGATACGCTTATTCCCTACTTCGTGACACTTCTGTACCGGGTTTATTTTTCTATGCTTCTCATAAAAAAGGTCCGATATTAATTAGATTTAGTACTATTGTGTAAAGTACCATTTAAACTAATTCGTTAACCAGACGAATCGCACCATCCAAAGGGGGGTTTTGTACCCCAAATTCTTTTGGGATTTCATATGTAAGTTTTATTTTAATACAATTTAAGTTTTTACCATTGAATTCGGCTTAAATAAACAAACAATTTGGTATTTTTATCATTGCTCTACGTCAATTGGTTACTGGGATATTGAAAGTGTTAAATACAGTACGTTGTCTTATGTTATTCTTATAGAGAAAAAGAAAAATTTTATATCTCGCTTATTTATGAACACAATTTGATGAAACTTGGTATATGGCTTCATCTGGTTGTGGTTTATTGTTGTTTGCACGAAAAAAATGTTCGCCTATGATTTTTCGGCTATGGTTCTCGTAGCAGCAAATCTAGGTACTCGGTCTCCATGTTATTCTTAAGGAGAATAATAAAAATGTTATATATCGCTTATTTATGAATTTATATGGATGAAACTTGGTGTGTCACTTAGATAAGCTCTTCTGATATTTGCATAAAAACCAATTATTTTGTGATCCTTGTTGCAGCAAACCTGTTACTCATCCCCAGTGTTATTCTTATGGAGAATAATTCATTTTTGAAATATCACTTATTTGTGAATATATTTCTTATGACTCCTGGTAAATTGGCTCAATGTATTATTAAGGCATATATATTCAATAGGAATTCACTGAGTACGCAGGTTTGCTGCGACGGGGGTATTTTTACTTCTGATCTACAAACTATTATGTTTTTATTAAATAGACTTAGGCTAGGGAAATGTGTATTATATTGTTTGGTCCTATACCAAAACCAACTATATGACTTCAAAATGTAGTTCATGACATTTCGATACGCACCTTTATAACTATTTATTGTTCGAAATACCTTTTTTTATTTAGTGGTACCATTTAGTACCAATTTGGTACTAAATCCTGACATAATAGGTTTCTCTAGTTTCCGACATGGCCGGGCCAGCAACATGCATCTGTTATAACAGGAGGAGCCTCCGCCACGGTTCTTTCTTCTTTTTTTTTTTCCTCTTTTTCTCTATCTTTCCAGCCTGGGGCTGGTCACTGCACTCGGGCTCCGCTCTCGCTTTCCTGAAGCACCGGCCGCAAGGACGGCATCCTTTAACAGGCGTCCTTGAATCCGCGTTCGGTACCTTTTTCGGCATGCTCTTGCCTCTTCAATCCCGACTCTGACTAGTTGGAAATGGTTTAGGCCTTGTCCGCTTTCTTGCGTAGGTCATTCAGTCTGCTAAACAACTCTACGAGGCCAGGAATTCTTTGGACAAGCCAAAGAGGGGCCTCCAATGTAGTTTAAAGCCGACTACTCTTTAGGGAACCATAAAAACATAAAAACAACCTCGAATAACAATAAAGTTCAGATAATAGCGTAGGCCCAAGAAAAACATATTAGTCTAGGACTATCTAATTACAAATTCATATTAAATGTACATTAAACTTTCTCTTGTCGAAACAAATGTAAACATATTAGTGTTAAGCATTTTATTTCTACAGATTAAGACACACTATTAAAAACTAAATATACCTTATATTTATCAGTATAGTTTGTGTGAACCTCATGTGAAACTGTGAATGTACAAAAAACCTTCAACTAAGTATGAAGCTTCAACTAATATTATACAGAAACCAACAATGGTCATTCAACGAATTAGTTAAGGAATTAAGTTAATCGTATCCAGCAGCAACAGGTTGTGGAAAATAAAAACTCCTAGATAATGGGATAATCCGTTAAACTTAATTCTTATTGAATTGATTATATAAATGAACAACTAAGTTTGTAACTTTGAACCAATTAGAACTAAAGCCGCACCAAAGGAAATAGTTTGTGTTTATTATTTAGTCCAATAATCAAAGTACTTTATTGGGTTAACTTGTTTGAAGTTAAGTTAGTCATTGTTAAATTGCACTTCTCAATATATTTGGGAATAAACTATAAACACTACAGCTCAATACATATATTTTTCGTCATAAAAACATATTTTGGATAAATCACTAGCAAAAACTAAGCTAAGTAAAACTAAAAATACTTCAATAAAGGTATAATTAGTTTAGTTTTACAAATAGGCTAGTAAGTTTTAAAAATAAATTTAACGATAAATCGATCTTAAAAATTTCGTTTGGTCACAAGCAAATGGCACTTGTCCAGCAGTCATAAGTGGCTTGTCCCTAAACTTTGAATCAGAGCAAGTCATTTACTCAACGAGTTCACAGATTATGCTAGATATAAATCAACTCCTTAAGAACGCTCTCCTTGACCCTCTCAAAGAAAGCAACAGGATCCATATTATAAACACCCCCGTAGCAGCAAACCTGCGTACTCAGCGAATTTTCAATGCATATATATGTATCTTAATACCACATAAAGCCACATACCAAGTTTCATCAATATATATTCATAAATAAACGATTTATGACATTTTAATTATTCTCCATAAGAATAACATGGCGGCTGAGTATGCAGGTTTGCTGAAGCAAGGAACACAAAAAATGGAGTTTAATACAAATATCAATATAACTCATGAAGGTAAAGCCACATACCAAATTTCATTAATTTATTTTCATAATGAAGGGAGATAACACGTTAACTATTCTCCATAAGAACAACATGGGGCTGAGTACGCAGGTTTGCTGCTACGGGAGCCTTTGGTAAACATTCGTTTTTTTGAGCCAATATCAATGGTCCACAACCAGATGAAGCCGTATACCAAATTTCGTCAGTATACGTTCATAAATAAGCGAGATATAAAATTTTTCTTTTCCTCCATAAGAATAACATTAGTCAACGTACTGTGTTTAGCACTTTCAATATCTCGGTAACCAATTGACGTAGAGTTTTTTTAAGCTGAATCCAATGGAAAAAACTAAAATTTGACTATTTCCAAAATTATATATAAAAAATTCGAAAAACCCATTTTTGGGGTACAAACCCCCCCCCCAAAATACCCCTTCGAATAAGGCGATCTGGCTGGTTTTCGAACTTAAAGTCATAAATGTTGCTTTACACGTTTATACCAAATTTCATCAAAATCGGATAATTTTTACGAGAGTTATCGTGCTCACGGATACATATATATATATATATATATATATATATATATATATATATATATATATATATATATATATATATATATATATATATATACAGATATATATTGATATATATATATATATATATATCTACAGTTTCGAACGAATGGTGTTTTTGGGGTCTGGGGACCTCAAAACGAAAATTTATCATGGTCCCGGGCCTAGGTCTTGCCATGGCGACTACGGTAATAGCTTCTTCCCTATAGGGGAAATTCGCTAAAAGGAAGAAGAAATAAAGTCAAAATTAGGTTTAGGACCATTTATGTCTGACTATACCAACTACCAATTAGCATGCAGGCTTCTCCCATTATTAGAACCAATTAGACACCGGTCTGATTGGTACATTATTAAATACGATAAATAGCTCAAACAAATTTCCATCACCATTGATGTACAATAATGGGTATCCCAGAACTCTCTACCAACTTTTTCAGGTATTATTCCTTGACCAAAGACAAGTCAAAATACGAGTATCATATTCAAAATTTCAAAAATTCAAAAGTTACTCGAATAGCCGCGATTTTGTATTTTTCACAAAATAATTTTTAATTCGTGAACGGCTTGTTGTAACAAAATGACATTTGGTATGTAGCCTTACCACCTAAATATCTAATTACAGAAAAAATATAATTTTTTAGAATGTTTATTTTTCAAATGGAGGCTGCTTACAAATTTTAAACGTAAATATATCAAAAACTGCATAGGAGAAAGATATTTCAGCCAACAGGTTGTTTATAGAGAATTTAATTACAAATCCAACGATACCAAAATATGGGAATCGGTTTATAAACAAGGAAGAAAACTAGGGAAGAAATTGTGCTGCTCACTAGCAGTGGTAATAGTTGATATTAACATGATCACATTTTCTTAAAAATGAGTTTCCTCCCTTATTTATGAACCAATTTCTTTAATTTTGCTATCGTTGGATTTTTAACTGAATTATCTATAAAAAACCTAATGACTGCAATTTTTTTATGCATTTTTTATGCATTTTTTGAGGTATTTACGTTTAAAATATTAAAGAAGCCGCCATTTTGAAAAATTAACATTAAAAAAATATTTGTTCTGTAATTAGGTCTTTAGGTGGTATGGCTCTCTATCAAATTTAATGTTGTTACAACAAGTCGTTCTTGAATTACAAATTATTTTGTGATAAAACAAAATGGCAGCTATACGAGTAACTTGTGAGTATTTGAAATTCTGAATATATGATATTTTGACTTGTCTATGGTTCAGGAATAATACCTAAAAAAGTTTGTGAGAGTTCCGGGACACCGTGTATGTTGTTATTGTAAATAAAATAACAGGCTAAAATAAGCTTACTGCATATAATAATAACTAGTATTGGCGGCCTCTATCGCGACTGCAGAAATAACCAGCTGTTTCAGGAACAGGCTTGTAGAAATATAAACCCACAGCTGAATTCTCCCGGTTCCGCTTATATATGCTAAAATTACTCAAATAAGTTTGCTTTTCAAGGAAAAAAACGTTACGTGCAGCTTTCCCGACCTCGATTACCAATAAAAAATAACTGTTCGTAGCTTGGGAGCCAATACAGCTCGAAAAACAGCCGCGGACGGACGAACGCACTGAGCCACAGACAAATGCGAATTATAGTATAATAATAATGTGAAATAAATGTTATTATTTATTCAGTGACCAACCTTATAGTTAATAGAAAAAGGCTATCGAGTTATACCGTATTTTATATGTTTATGCGCAAGATATTTACACAAGTAATTTATAATTAAGTATTATTCCTCAAGAATGTTTTTGTTGGTACTTCACCTTAACACTGGTTAAGCCATCACCAGTGTTAAGCCAATGGTTGAGCCATCATTTGGACGTGTACCTTCATCGCTAAAATAAAAATACCATTCAAAACTATTAAAATTATAATTCAATTACTAATCATCGCTAATTTATCTGTGAATGTACTGATGGTACCATCTTTCAGTGACGAGGTAAACTAATTCAAAACAAGTATTTCAATATACAAGCTGCGTTAACAAATATTGCTGACCCAAATTTTTTACCGATTTTATTAATCATTAATAATATTGTTATGCAAAATTACCAATTATTTGACACACTACGTTAGTATAAAAAGTCTGGCAGGTTAATTTATACCGCTCATACGTTTAGCATACAAATTGAGTAAATTCAGAAAGGAAATTCATACAAATATCTGCCTAACATCTTTCTATATTATTTGCTGAATCATGTTAAATATATTATTCCTATAAATTTATGTTATAAATGCTAATGTCATACTACCAAACACCAAAATACCCCCGTCCCAGCAAACCTGCATACTCAGCGAATTTCTAATGAATATATAACATAACACATTAAAACACTTAACAGGATTCAAAAGAAATATATTGACAAATAAGCGATATTTAAAATATTAATTAATCTCCATAAGAATAACATTGGGGATGAGTACGCAGGTTTGCTGCAACAAGGCACACAAAATAATGGGTTTTTATGCAAATATCAATAGAACTCATCTTAGTGAAGTCACATACCAAGTTTTATCCATATACATTCATAAATAAGCGATATATAACATTTTAAGTATTTTCCATAAGAATAACATGGGGACCGAGTACCTAGGTTTGCTGCTACAGGAACCATAAGCGAAATTTTTGTGTGCAAACAACAATAAACCACAACCAGATGAAGCCATATACCAAATTTCGTCAGTTAATGTTCATAAATAAGCGAGATATACAATTTTTCTTTTTCTCCATAAGAATAACATTAGACAACGTACTGTGTTTAGCACTTTCAATATCTCGGTAACCAATTGACGTAGAACAATGATCAAAATACCAAATTGTTTGTTTTTTTTAAGCTGAATAAAATGATAAAAATTAAAATTTTATTTAACCAAAAATTACATGTGAAGCCCCCAAAAACACATTTTTGGGGTACAAAACCCCCCAAGAACCCCCCTTCGGATGGTGCGATTAATCTGGTTTTTGAACTCGTTCAAATAAATGGTACTTCACACATTTGTACCAAATTTCACTAAGATTGGACCTTTTTACGAGAGTTATCGTGCTTAAGGACACATATATATATAAATATATATATATATATATATATATATATATAAATATATATATATATATATATATACATATATAACAATTTGAACGAATGGTGTTTTTGGCATCTGGGGACCTCAAAACGAAAAGTTATCATGGTCTCGGGCTTAAATCTTACTATGAGACGTACGGTAATAGCTTCTTCCCTATAGGGGAAATTCGCTAAAAGAAAGTGTTACCTGTCTCTTATACGGTATTACCATTAATTTTGGCAAAGGCCCCCCAATGCAAAAGAAGGGAATATATAATATTCTGTAAAATATCGTATTTGGTATTACTAGATCCCTATATCGAACATGAAATATATGTTCTGATTTATTTAATGAGAGCTACCGTACATACCGTATTTAATGATTAGGACTGATACTTAGGACTGATATTAAAAATATTTTGCGGTGTGACTCTGCTCCTACAAATTTTAATGTGCTACGTTAACCATAGATATACATCATGATACGTTACGGATGAACAATTAAATGTTATCATATTTTTGACATTTTTATAATTTAGCACATTAATAGTACTCCCGCCTGTAAACTTAATTATCATCTCCAGAACTGATTTAACGATATGTATACTGTATTTTGTGACATATGTAGATCCAATGGCGTATTAGTATAAACCAAAACAAACTTATGATTTATTTTATTTTTATATTCCTTAAAAACTTAAATTCTTCTTGTAATTGGGTCAGTTGTATAAACTAGTTATTTCGTCATAGTTACGAACAAATATCATAAACTATAGACTTCTACAGAGCCACTCCACTTGGATATCCGGCAACTTTACCAAGAATACTTGCAGCGGACCATTATTAACTAAGTAATTCATGGTCTGATAGTCGGCTCCGCAATCACAGCATTGGTTAAAGACCGATTCCAACCTTGCATTTCAAAAGTTACATCAGTTCAAGAGCTGATCAGTATGGTCCACTCCTTCCCAGGGGGATGCATGCCAACTAGTGGACGTCAGATTGCTGGTGACCAAGGTGGTTGCATCCTTAACATTATCTTCAAGTTTCAGCTTAAGCATGGGATGATTAACAAGGGTGCGAATTTTGGTAGTCGTCTGGTAACATTTTTGTATTATTTTATTTTTATTGATACATCTGGTTTGGATTAAATTACAGGAAAAACAAATTCGGTCTATACTATACTATTTTAATATGGTAAATTAAACTGACACAAGTTGCAGTGCTGCCCATTTCTGTTGCTTTAGGATCTTTTCAAGCCTATAGGGGTTCTGCAGATTTGTGACACGGTTTTGAGGTAAACAAGGCCAACCGAAGCAAAGACATACGGACATCCGTCTTGTCTTTAGAGCCATTGCCTGCCTTTTAGATTCCGTTGAAACCTTGACTTATTTGACAATGTTGAGCAAAGCCTTGCAGAAAGAAGATAACATCATTGATTCTTGCTTGCTATCTGTTGAAGACGCGATGAAAACTATTAACGGTTGGAGAAACGAGAATAAATTTAATCAAATTTTGAAAAAAGGTTAACCAGTCTGCCAAAGACAACCGCATCCCAATCTCAACTGATAATGATGATGAAAGTAGGTCTACTGATGGTAGCCTACCCAAAAACAGCAAAAACTGCAGCCGAGGTTACTTGACAGGTGCGTTCTCGTAACGCATGTGGGTCACAAACTTACTGACAATGTGTCAGATATTGGCAACGAAGGGAAAAGGCTGGTGGCTACGGCTAAAGCTTCGTTCCAGTATAGTTTTTACTATCCACTTCTTGACATTTTGTTGGCAGAAACGAATAGAAGATTTTAGAAAACATCTTGAAACTGGTAACTTCTTATGCACAGTTTGTGGGCCTAAATGTTAAAAACTGTTTGTTCTTTATGAAAAAATATCCCATACCGAATGTAAACATGAAATCTTTGAAAGCGGAGGAGCACATTGCAAGTCTATCTTTAAAGATAAAAGTGACTATAGTAATAATGTTTAGGTAAATTTAGAAAATTCCTCTCTGAAAAAAATTTTATCAGCGCAACCTGCGAAAGAACATTTTCAACTATGTGAATAATAAGTAACTCGCTGTGTTCGAAAATGAACCAAAGACGACTTTCGGATTCAGGCCTAATTGCACTGTTTTTGGAGAGAAATATTGTGACGGCTATGGATTATAACAAACTTAAACCTTGTTTCTTCCTAAAGATAGATTAAAATAATGTAGCTTAATATTTGAAAATATACATTATATTTTCAAAGTTGTAATGTTAATTAAATAAGGTTAATTAAATTTAAATTATAATTCAGTAGTAAAAAAACCCAAAAGTAATATTTTGTTCTGACTGTTTCTTGTGAATTTTGTACTTCTAATAAATTACCTTGACCAATTTTGTCATTTATGTTTTCTTATATACCTTATTTCTATATTAACAACCTTCAAAAAACTGCTCAAATATAAATAAAATTTCAAACTATATGCTTTGAAAACCTTACAAATGTTTTTCAGAATTTTCAGTTTCAGTTTTTAATGGCTATTGAATAAAATTTTACTTTTAATATCCCTAATTGAACTACGATATTGAAGAGTTTTATTATAAAAAACTAGCTGTTACCAGCAGGTTTCGCCACGCGAATTATTTATAAAAACTATGATAGTTTTGTGTGCTGCATTCTGTGGTTAGCCTGTGGAAGTACTACGAATCAAGATCAGTTGTTTGTATTTTCATCGGCTCAAATAAAAATGAATGTCCATTAGGAATACATAGGAACTTTGAACCCCCGTGGGGCATAGCCCTATAGGATTTTCACGACTTTAATATGCCTATATGTTCCTCAGGACTATCAAGTACCTCTCTGCAAAATGTAAGCACAATCGGTCCAGTAGTTTTCATGTGATAAAACTGCAGAGTTACGCACAAACATCCATACTTTTACAGTTATAATATTAGTATGATAGAAATAATTTGGTCTGAAGTTAATTAAAAACGGACCATTTAGATTGTGTTTAAATCTGAAAATGGAATTGATCTTTGTTTTGAATGGCTAAGGCAATATCGTCGGCATAAATAAACTTGATTCAGTAAACGGAATATGGGTGGTATAGCTATTTCAAAGCACTTGGGTCAGTACCGTCCAAGGGTGAGGCCGTCGTGTAATATCTGAAATCGCTTTTCTTGCGTCGCCGCTAGAATTTTATTAGTGTATTACTACACACATTGTCTAAAAATTTTGTAGAGTGTCAATGCAATGAAGCCTACTACAGTTCTTAAATAAGAGACTATTCCTCCAAACTGTGTCATACTTTGTAGAGAGGTAAACAAACATTGCAGGGTTTTTTTAGTTTTCGTACAAACACTTTCATAAAATATGCGAAAGCAAAGATCTGGTGGCACATTTTATACTAAAGGGATCCTGACATTGAGGATATTTTATAGGCAATTTATTACGAATAATTATTGCATATGTTATTTAATATATTAACCTCTCTAGCAGCTTATAACGAACACTCAGAAGTAATATCGGGCAGTGCATTTTTCACTCGCTATAGTTCTTTTACTGAATTTAACACTGCAGAAATTTAGAATCATCTAAAGGCTGCCAATTATAAGTTTCCACTGGTCAATGCAGCATTGAAATGTGTCACGTACGACAACAGACACCAACGTGTATGAGGGACTTTGATAAGATGTCGTCGAAGCCGGCTGCTTTCCCGGTTGGCAGAGAAAATAACTAATTGTGCTTATCTGAAGTGAAATACCTGGAGACATATAACGATAGCGGTCTACTCTTCTCAGTTACAATAACCTTGTACAAGAATCTTTTTGCCAGTCGGATTGCGTACGGAATTTTACATGATAGCCATACGTTTTGCATATAACAAGTGTCCAATTTGAAAACTTGATTCATTTAGGAGCCTAACAAAGGAGAGCTGTCTAAGGACCAAGCATTCGACTGCAGCGGATGAAGTTTATGTCTTTAACCGCCTTTTCCCATTTAATTTGTCTGCTTCGATGGAATGAAGAAGTCGTTTAGCTAAATCACAGCTACCAGTACTGTTACTGAATGTGTCCTCACAACCTTGGTTCCAGCCCACTGTTTAGCTAAATCACAGCTACCAGTACTGTTACTGAATGTGTCCTCACAACCTTGGTTCCAGCCCGCTGTTTAGCTAAATCACAGTTACCAGTACTGTTACTGAATGTTTCCTCACAACCTTGGTTCCAGCCCGCTGTTTAGCTAAATCACAGCTACCAGTACTGTTACTGAATGTGACCTCACAACCTTGGTTCCAGCCCGCTGTTTAGCTAAATCACAGTTACCAGTACTGTTACTGAATGTGTCCTCACAACCTTGGTTCCAGCCCGCTGTTTAGCTAAATCACAGCTACCAGTACTGTTACTGAATGTGTCCTCACAACCTTGGTTCCAGCCCGCTGTTTAGCTAAATCACAGCTACCAGTACTGTTACTGAATGTGTCCTCACAACCTTGGTTCCAGCCCGCTGTTTAGCTAAATCACAGTTACCAGTACTGTTACTGAATGTGTCCTCACAAACTTGGTTCCAGCCCGCTATGTACTCCTAATAATCCATCTTCATCTACAAAATTGCATTACCATATTAATTTACATAAAAAATTACAGTATCGAAGCGATGCAATTAAGTAAGTCAATATGTACATAAGATTTATATATACATTCTTAAAAGGATAAATTTGTATTTAAAATATCAGGAATTAAAACAATAGAGTTGCCCCTACACTGAATACCATTCAATTAATAAATGTCACGGACAGAAAATATCAAGTTGCACGACTATCTGTAGCACCGCATCTCCTTTTTCAACTCTCTGCATATTTATTTAACTGACTATAGAACCAGCTTTGTAAACCAATCGTAGTTTCTTATTGTGGGAGGTATAATCTGATGCATTGTTCAAGCCTTCTTGCAAAGGAATCCCAATCCGCTCTTGAAAAATTCCATCTATGCCAAGGAAAAGATCTAACAATGTATACACATTTTTAAGGCAAAGATATGTGTAAGTTCTTTTTTTATATAATTACCTTAGGAATACACGTATACAGTGAACCATATTGGGAATGAAGGTATAGCTTATTTTTACTATCCCAAACACTCAGACACAACTTTCCTATGTTTTGCTTATATACATAACCAAAAACTCCTATAACTGACAATTTGTTTTTATTTTAGTATCTTTAGAATGGCATCCAATATTTGTTCAATCCTTCACCCCAGAATAATGATTATTATATATGTAGAAGAATACGGCCACTTCAAGTCAACTGAACATTACGTTAACATAAATCCGAAACGATAACGTTAATGTTAAAATTATTAACAACAATTTCTGTAAATTATAAAAGGTAATCATAATATTTTTGAACCAATTATATTCTACGAACGGAAAATTCGTCCATCCTTTTGCAAGAGCATCCATTGAACATTCAGTAATTGACCACTTCAGCTCACTTTATTCAACTTCTTCATTGTGATGTTTTGCAATATAAAATCAATGAAATCACTGAATCTGATTTGATGGTCATTAAATTGGATAAAAAATAAGGATTCTAAAAATATTCATCTCATAGTATTGTATTGGTATAATATTATTCATTTATTACTGTTTACAGATAAAACAAATATAAGTGTTAAAGGAATACTTTTAGTATCTGCATTATTATTTGATTCAATTAGTTATATGACTTGTGTTTTATATTGCAGGAGTTCTGAAATTATTTATTGATTTATTGGTTAACCGGATTTGTTACAACTTTTCAAAATGTACTAAAGATAATTATTTACACTTGTTAGTTTTAATTAATATACACTTGACAGAATATCTTTATGTGACTCATTTCTTTCTAAATTGTAATACGTTTAATAGAATAAATTTTCTTTACGTCTTGAAACGTTGAACTAACGAGTTTTATCATATTGTCTGTCTATGCCAAAGAGAGGTGTAATTGTAACGGGTCCAATCAACCCAGCGAAGCTGGAACTTTCGCTGAGTGAGTGCTTTTGTTAATTTGGTGCTTGTAACTCTTGAATGAACCATCGAGTAACAGGCAGACGGGGGAATAGCTTTCTTAGAATTCGCCAACGATAACAATTTACCTGTAACTTCATCTTTCACTGATCAACTGAGGTAAATTTGGTATGGATGATACTTTAATAGGTAAGTATCCAAATATTAATTTAAAATATGCAAATGTAACTCTTATTACAATGTTTATTTCTTGTCTCGGAAAATAATCTTAAAATTCACAATTATTTACAATCCCTTCCTTATTACCTTTATAATTCACTTTGGTTTTTTTAGACTTAGCTTCTTAGCTACCATGGTGTTTCTACCTTCGTGAAAGGTCATAAAGTGAAAACAATAGCATATTTTAAATTGATCTACGATATGGCATTTATAATTAGATTTTTTTTCTTATACTCAGTGCTATGTGTTTGTTTACTGATATAGTTTAAGTAACATTAAGTGTTTAGTGAAACTAATTCACAAAAACACTAGGTCAATAAAAATATTAATGTATATTAAGTATTATAGGAGACGGAATTTAAATGACAAACAATATAAATAGCTTAAGGACTATGGTTCGTAAACAAAACGGTCAAAGGTCAAACCAGCCACTCACCGTGAAACATGTTTGCAGAGGTTTACTCTCAAGAGTTGCCGAAAGATGAGCAAACTTAGCCTAGCGCTCTGAGTTGGCAGCCCTTTCTGTCGAATAATCCTACGGGCTATATTGTAGGTTAAAGGTCTAGCCAGCAACTCACCAGGAAACATGTTTGCAGAGCGATACTCTCAAGAGTTGCCGAAAGATGAGCAAGCTTAGCCTAGCGCTCTGAGTTGGCAGCCCTTTCTGTCGAATAATCATACGGGCTATATTGTAGGTTCAAGGTCAAGCCAGCCACTCACCGGGAAACATGTTTGCAGAGCGCTACTCCCAAGAGCTGCCGAAAGCTGAGCAAGCTTAGCCTAGCGCTCAGAGTTGGCAGCCCTTTCTGTCGAATAATCCTACGAGCTATATTGTAGGTTCAAGGTCAAGCCAGCCACTCACCGGGAAACATGTTTGCAGAGCGCTACTCCAAAGAGTTGCCGAAAGATGAGCAAGCTTAGCTAGGCGCTCTGAGTTGGCAGCCCTTTCTGTCGAATAATCCTATGGGCTATATTGTAAGTTCAAGGTCAAGCCAGCCACTCACCGGGAAACATGTTTGCAGAGCGCTACTCCCAAGAGTTGCCGAAAGATGAGCAAGCTTAGCCTAGAGCTCTGAGTTGGCAGCCCTTTCTGTCGAATAATCCTACGGGCTATATCGTAGGTTCAAGGTCAAGCCAGCCACTCACCGGGAAACATGTTTGTAGAGCGCTACTCCCAAGAGTTGCCGAAAGATGAGCAAGCTTAGCCTAGCGCTCTGAGTTGGCAGCCCTTTCTGTCGAATAATCCTACGTGCTATATTGTAGGTTCAAGGTCAAGCCAGCCACTCACCAGGAAACATTTTTGCAGAGCGCTACTCCCAAGAGTTGCCGAAAGATGAGTAAGCTTAGCCTAGCGCTCTGAGTTGGCAGCCCTTTCTGTCGAATAATCCTACGGGCTATATTGAAGGTTCAAGGTCAAGCCAGCCACTCCCCGGGAAACATGTTTGCAGAGCGCTACTCCCAAGAGTTGCCGAAATATGAGCAAGCTTAGCCTAGCGCTCTGAGTTGGCAACCCTTTCAGTCGAATAATCCTATGGGCTATATTGTAGGTTCAAGGTCAAACCAGCCACTCACCGGGAAACATGTTTGCAGAGCGCTACTCTCAAGAGTTGCCGAAAGATGAGCAAGCTTAGCCTAGCGCTCTGAGTTTGCAGCCCTTTCTGTCGAATAATCCTATGGGCTATATTGTAGGTTCAAGGTCAAGCCAGCCACTCACCGGGAAACATGTTTGCAGAACGGTACTCCCAAGAGTTGCCGAAAGATGAGCAAGCTTAGCCTAGCGCTCTGAGTTGGCAGCCCTTTCTGTCGAATAATCCTACGGGCTATATTGTAGGTTCAAGATCAAGCCAGCCACTCACCGGGAAACATGTTTGCAGAGCGCTACTCCCAAGAGTTGCCGAAAGATGAGCAGGCTTAGCCTAGCGCTCTGAGTTGGCAGCCCTTTCTGTCGAATAATACTACGGGCTATATTGTAGTTTAATGGTCAAGCCAGCCACTCACCGGGATACATGTTTGCAGAGCGCTACTCTCAAGACTTGCCGAAAGATGAGCAAGCTTAGCCTAGCGCTCTGAGTTCGCAGCCCTTTCTGTCGAATAATCCTACGTGCTATATTGTAGGTTAAAGGTCAAGCCAGCCACTCACTGGGAAACATGTTTGCAGAGCGCTACTCTCAAGAGTTGCCGAAATATGAGCAAGCTTAGCCTAGCGCTCTGAGTTGGCAGCCCTTTCTGTCGAACAATCCTACGGGCTATTTTGTAGGTTCAAGGTCAAGCCAGCCACCCACCGGGAAACATGTTTGCAGAGCACTACTCTCAAGAGTTGCCAAAAGATGAGCAAGCTTAGCCTAGCGCTCTGAGTTGGCAGCCCTTTCTGTCGAATAATCCTACGGGCTATATTGTTGGTTAAAGGTCAAGCCAGCCACTCACCGGGAAACATGTTTGCAGAGCGCTACTCTCAAGAGTTGCCGAAATATGAGCAAGCTTAGCCTAGCGCTCTGAGTTGGCAGACCTTTCTGTCGAATAATCCTACGGGCTATATTGTAGGTTAAAGGTCTGGCCAGCCACTCACCGTGAAACATGTTTGCAGAGCGCTACTCTCAAGAGTTGCCGAAAGATGAGCAAGCTTAGCCTAGCACTCTGAGTTGGCAGCCCTTTCTGTCGAATAATCCTACGGGCTATATTGTAGGTTAAAGATCAAGCCAGCCACTCACCGGGAAACATGTTTGCAGAGCGCTACTCCCAAGAGTTGCCGAAAGATGAGCAAGCTTAGCCTAGCGCTCTGAGTTGGCAGCCCTTTCTGTCGAATAATCCTACGGGCTATATCGTAGGTTCAAGGTCAAGCCAGCCACTCACCGGGAAACATGTTTGAAGAGCGCTACTCCCAAGAGTTGCCGAAAGATGAGCAAGTTTAGCCTAGCGCTCTGAGTTGGCAGCCCTTTCTGTCGAATAATCCTACGGGCTATATTGTAGGTTCAAGGTCAAGCCAGCCACTCACCGGGAAACATGTTTGCAGAGCGCTACTCCCAAGAGTTGCCGAAATATGAGCAAGCTTAGCCTAGCGCTCCGAGTTGGCAGCCCTTTCTGTCGAATAATCCTACGGGCTATATTGTAGGTTCAAGGTCAAGCCAGCCACTCACCGTGAAACATGTTTGCAGAGCGCTACTCCCAAGAGTTGCCGAAAGATGAGCAAGCTTAGCCTAGCGCTCAAAGTTGGCAGCCCTTTCTGTCGAATAATCCTACGAGCTATATTGTAGTTTAAAGGTCAAGCCAGCCACTCACCGGGATACATGTTTGCAGAGCGCTACTCTCAAGACTTGCCGAAAGATGAGCAAGCTTAGCCTAGCGCTCTGAGTTCGCAGCCCTTTCTGTCGAATAATCCTACGGGCTATATTGTAGGTTAAAGGTCAAGCCAGCCACTCACCGGGAAATATGTTTGCAGAGCACTACTCCCAAGAGTTGCCGAAAGATGAGCAAACTTAGCCTAGCGCTCTGAGTTGGCAGCCCTTTCTGTCGAATAATCCTACGGGCTATATTGTAGGTTCAAGGTCAAGCCAGCCACTCACCGGGAATTATGTTTGCAGAGCGCTACTCCCAAGAGTTGCCGAAAGATGAGCAAGCTTAGCCTAGCGCTCTGAGTTGGCAGCCCTTTCTGTCGAACAATCCAACGGGCTATATTGTAGGCTAAAGGTCAAGCCAGCCACTCACCAGGAAACATGTTTGCAGAGCGCTACTCTCAAGAGTTGCCGAAAGATGAGCAAGCTTAGCCTAGCGCTCTGAGTTGGCAGTCCTTTCTGTCGAATAATCCTACGTGCTATATTGTAGGTTAAAGGTCAAGCCAGCCACTCACTGGGAAACATGTTTGCAGAGCGCTACTCTCAAGAGTTGCCGAAATATGAGCAAGCTTAGCCTAGCGCTCTGAGTTGGCAGCTCTTTCTGTCGAACAATCCTACGGGCTATTTTGTAGGTTCAAGGTCAAGCCAGCCACCCACCGGGAAACATGTTTGCAGAGCACTACTCTCAAGAGTTGCCAAAAGATGAGCAAGCTTAGCCTAGCGCTCTGAGTTGGCAGCCCTTTCTGTCGAATAATCCTACGGGCTATATTGTTGGTTAAAGGTCAAGCCAGCCACTCACCGGGAAACATGTTTGCAGAGCGCTACTCTCAAGAGTTGCCGAAAGATGAGCAAGCTTAGCCTAGCGCTCTGAGTTGGCAGCCCTTTCTGTCGAATAATCCTACGGGCTATATTGTAGGTTAAAGGTCTGGCCAGCCACTCACCGTGAAACATGTTTGCAGAGCGCTACTCTCAAGAGTTGCCGAAAGATGAGCAAGCTTAGCCTAGCACTCTGAGTTGGCAGCCCTTTCTGTCGAATAATCCTACGGGCTATATTGTAGGTTAAAGATCAAGCCAGCCACTCACCGGGAAACATGTTTGCAGAGCGCTACTCCCAAGAGTTGCCGAAAGATGAGCAAGCTTAGCCTAGCGCTCTGAGTTGGCAGCCCTTTCTGTCGAATAATCCTACGGGCTATATTGTTGGTTCAAGGTCAAGCCAGCCACTCACCGGGAAACATGTTTGCAGAGCACTACTCCCAAGAGTTGCCGAAAGATGAGCAAGCTTAGCCTAGCGCTCTGAGTTGGCAGCCCTTTCTGTCGAATAATCCTACGTGCTATATTGTAGGTTCAAGGTCAAGCCAGCCACTCACCGGGAAACATGTTTGAAGAGCGCTACTCCCAAGAGTTGCCGAAAGATGAGCAAGCTTAGCCTAGCGCTCTGAGTTGGCAGCCCTTTCTGTCGAATAATCCTACGGGCTATATTGTAGGTTCAAGGTCAAGCCAGCCACTCACCGGGAAACATGTTTGCAGAGCGCTACTCCCAAGAGTTGCCGAAAGATGAGCAAGCTTAGCCTAGCGCTCCGAGTTGGCAGCCCTTACTGTCGAATAATCCTACGGGCTATATTGTAGGTTCAAGGTCAAGCCAGCCACTCACCGTGAAACATGTTTGCAGAGCGCTACTCCCAAGAGTTGCCGAAAGATGAGCAAGCTTAGCCTAGCGCTCTGAGTTCGCAGCCCTTTCTGTCGAATAATCCTACGGGCTATATTGTAGGTTAAAGGTCAAGCCAGCCACTCACCGGGAAATATGTTTGCAGAGCACTACTCCCAAGAGTTGCCGAAAGATGAGCAAACTTAGCCTAGCGCTCTGAGTTGGCAGCCCTTTCTGTCGAATAATCCTACGGGCTATATTGTAGGTTCAAGGTCAAGCCAGCCACTCACCGGGAATTATGTTTGCAGAGCGCTACTCCCAAGAGTTGCCGAAAGATGAGCAAGCTTAGCCTAGCGCTCTGAGTTGGCAGCCCTTTCTGTCGAACAATCCAACGGGCTATATTGTAGGCTAAAGGTCAAGCCAGCCACTCACCAGGAAACATGTTTGCAGAGCGCTACTCTCAAGAGTTGCCGAAAGATGAGCAAGCTTAGCCTAGCGCTCTGAGTTGGCAGTCCTTTCTGTCGAATAATCCTACGTGCTATATTGTAGGTTAAAGGTCAAGCCAGCCACTCACTGGGAAACATGTTTGCAGAGCGCTACTCTCAAGAGTTGCCGAAATATGAGCAAGCTTAGCCTAGCGCTCTGAGTTGGCAGCCCTTTCTGTCGAACAATCCTACGGGCTATTTTGTAGGTTCAAGGTCAAGCCAGCCACCCACCGGGAAACATGTTTGCAGAGCACTACTCTCAAGAGTTGCCAAAAGATGAGCAAGCTTAGCCTAGCGCTCTGAGTTGGCAGCCCTTTCTGTCGAATAATCCTACGGGCTATATTGTTGGTTAAAGGCCAAGCCAGCCACTCACCGGGAAACATGTTTGCAGAGCGCTACTCTCAAGAGTTGCCGAAAGATGAGCAAGCTTAGCCTAGCGCTCTGAGTTGGCAGCACTTTCTGTCGAATAATCCTACGGGCTATATTGTAGGTTAAAGGTCTGGCCAGCCACTCACCGTGAAACATGTTTGCAGAGCGCTACTCTCAAGAGTTGCCGAAAGATGAGCAAGCTTAGCCTAGCACTCTGAGTTGGCAGCCCTTTCTGTCGAATAATCCTACGGGCTATATTGTAGGTTAAAGATCAAGCCAGCCACTCACCGGGAAACATGTTTGCAGAGCGCTACTCCCAAGAGTTGCCGAAAGATGAGCAAGCTTAGCCTAGCGCTCTGAGTTGGCAGCCCTTTCTGTCGAATAATCCTACGGGCTATATTGTTGGTTCAAGGTCAAGCCAGCCACTCACCGGGAAACATGTTTGCAGAGCACTACTCCCAAGAGTTGCCGAAAGATGAGCAAGCTTAGCCTAGCGCTCTGAGTTGGCAGCCCTTTCTGTCGAATAATCCTACGTGCTATATTGTAGGTTCAAGGTCAAGCCAGCCACTCACCGGGAAACATGTTTGCAGAGCGCTACTCCCAAGAGTTGCCGTAAGATGAGCAAGCTTAGCCTAGCGCTCCGAGTTGGCAGCCCTTTCTGTCGAATAATCCTACAGGCTGTATTGTAGGTTCAAGGTCAAGCCAGCCACTCACCGTGAAACATGTTTGCAGAGCGCTACTCCCAAGAGTTGCCGAAAGATGAGCAAGCTTAGCCTAGCGCTCAAAGTTGGCAGCCCTTTCTGTCGAATAATCCTACGAGCTATATTGTAGGTTCAAGGTCAAGCCAGCCACTCACCGGGAAACATGTTTGCAGAGCGCTACTTCCAAGAGTTGCCGAAAGATGAGCAAGCTTAGCCTAGCGCTCTGAGTTGGCAGCCCTTTCTGTCGAATAATCCAACGGGCTATATTGTAGGTTAAAGGTCAAGGCAGCCACTCACCAGGAAACATGTTTGCAGAGCGCTACTCTCAAGAGTTGCCGAAAGATGAGCAAGCTTAGCCTAGCGCTCTGAGTTGGCAGCCCTTTCTGTCGAATAATCCTACAGGCTATATTGTAGGTTAAAGGTCAAGCTAGCCACTCACCGGGAAACATGTTTGCAGAGCGCTACTCTCAAGAGTTGCCGAAAGATGAGCAAGCTTAGCCTAGCGCTCTGAGTTGGCAGCCCTTTCTGTCGAATAATCCTACGGGCTATATTGTAGGTTAAAGGTCAAGCCAGCCACTCACCGGGAAACATGTTTGCAGAGCGCTACTCTCAAGAGTTGCCGAAAGATGAGCAAGCTTAGCCTAGCGCTCTGAGTTGGCAGCCCTTTCTATCGAATAATCCTACGGGCTATATTGTAGGTTAAAGGTCTAGCCAGCCACTCACCGGGAAACATGTTTGCAGAGCGCTACTCTCAAGAGTTGCCGAAAGATGAGCAAGCTTAGCCTAGCGCTCTGAGTTGGCAGCCCTTTCTGTCGAATAATCCTACGGGCTATATTGTAGGTTAAAGGTCTAGCCAGCCACTCACCGGGAAACATGTTTGCAGAGCGCTACTCCCAAGAGTTTCCGAAAGATGAGCAAGCTTAGCCTAGCGCTAAGTCGAATAATCCTACGGGCTATATTGTAGGTTCAAGTAACCTGGCATTAAGGGCATCAACAACGGTGTATTACGGTGCAACTGGACAACTCCTTGTTCCCTCTACCTTTATGTCAACTATTATACTCTCTGTATTATTTGAGGACTAAAACCAGATGTCAGTAGAAGTCAATCATTTATAAAGCTTTAGTGTTTAATAATTTAACTAGTTAAACAATGTAAGTTCATCAAATATAATTTTTTATAATATTCTCGTGATTACCAAAGTGTTGGTACCCACTTTTGATTGGTATTAACTAATTCATTTATTTAGCTATATCTTTGGTGTTAGAAAATTACTCTTATTTGATAATATATTATTTTCGACTGATGGTTTTGCCTCTAAATGTTAAATTCATTTGCACCTATAAACATATCGTATCATGTAAACGGCAGATCCATTATTTTGAAAGGGTTATCTTTACACAAATTAAATATAAATTTAATTGATAGTTAAAACCCTCTAAGCAACCCGCGCCGTTTGGATCGCTAAACCTCATATTTGAGAAAAAATGTAGGTAATCATTTGATAGCTTAATATTACATAGTTCAGGTAAATTAATCACATTAAAACATAATATTTCAGTGCACACGACTTCAGGAAAAGTATTTGTATTTGATAAGGGCTTTTTAGATTGAAATGTCAAAGAAGTTATCCAACTTTTACCAATCTCAGAAATTAATCCACTTACTTTTGATGTTTACCTTAGAAAAACATTCGAAAACTTCCAGTAAACTTCTTTTATACATTTCAAACAACATTTACATATTTATTTTTGTTCATATGAACATTTTCATTCATATGTTTGATTTTAGAAAACCCGATCATGTATTTATTGATCACGATAATATTATAACAAATTATATTTGATGAACTTACATTATTTAACAAGTTTTAGGGCCACAAACAGCCACACGAAAGTAAGTAAAATTTGATAACTTAACATCGTGATTAATATCAAGACGGATCGGAGTATTAATACAGTTTGATTTCATGTGACACTCAGTTTTATGACCTACTCTGTAAAACTCTTACACTAATTTATTAAAATCAAACATAAAGCTAGTTTATTCTTTATTCAATTAACAGTTGTAAACTTGTTTGGACAAGTACAACTCAATACCGTATTTTATCGGATAAGCTGACACTTCACTAAAGCTATACCTAATACAGCATTCAAAGTGACCAAGAAGAATCATTAGATGGTTAAATTAAGTTACATGAGAAGTTGGCTTGTATTGCAATCAGCAAGGCAAAATATGTAATTCAGTGTAGTCAAATATGGAAACAATTGAATGCTGGGAGGGCTTAAGTGGTCAAATTTAGTCGAACGTGATGAAGCTATTGAATGGAGTCAATCAGAGGAACAGAGGAAGGCCGGCGATTGGATGGTGAATGCATGTTGAAAAATGCACTCTGACAAGTTTAGTCTGAACAAAGAGTTTGTTATAGCATTTTTACTGCATACTAGTAAAATTTTAGAATGGAATAGACCCCACATAAATCTTTGTCTTTAAATATTTTTCGTGGGGTAATTATAATTTAAAGTTTTTTAAAAACCTTGGAATTTAATTTCATTTGATAATTAATTTCGACCTTATATAATAAATAGACCAACGTATGACCCTATGATAAAGATAAGCAAAATTTGTATATGTAAAGTATAAAACAGACACTTTATCTAAAGAATAATCAAGCCTAGAAAAGTGTTACGTTACAAGGCAATCCTCGTTATAATCTTTGATGTACAACAAGGCGAAGTTTCGCATAGTACCCCTTTAACTCCAATAGCCTTTAATACCCTTTAATAGCCTTTTTAACTCTAAGAGTAGAAAATGCTTACGAAAAATGATAGTAATTGAATATAGTTAGTTCCTACCATTTTTTCCAGGAAATCGAAAAGAAAAAACAACAGGCTTGATGATTTGCTATATCATAAACAAGCCCGTAAATACCAAAGCAGTTTTATTGGACTCTAAGTAATAGTTCTTTTTCGAGAATCAAGTCCAAATTAACCCCCAGTACTCTAACATATAGTAGGTAAAATTAGAAAACCGAGGAAATTTTAGTTACGTATACCATCTGCAATCAAATATCGGACATAAAATATACATGGCATTTATAGTTTTTCTGTAAACCTATAAAAGTTCAGAAAATAAATAAAGGATTTCTTATCCCATAAATCCAAGGCACGAAGCCATTGGAGTCCAGACTCACTTGTACCATGCAGGCCGGTAAACTGTTCAGGTAAAGTGCTCGTCAGCCATTAACTATGTGATCCATAATTAGATTCTCCGCCCCACAGTCACAAGGCAGATGGTGTGTCATATCCAATTTAAATGTCCACAAATTGCACCTTCCCACCCAAGTACAAAAGCGATTGAGTAAAGCCTACTGCTTCTAAGGAATGTTCATTCCATTTACCGCTGAAGTAGGGTTGGGTTTCAGGAAGCTATTCCGACTGTTGAAAGATTCACAGGAAGAAATCCAGTCAGCTTGCAGACAAAAGTTTGTTGTCCTGAACTGGGAGGCTATTATTAGGGATGGTTTGAGGGACATCCTTCCTTAGAGAGGGATTCATGAATAAATAGCTGAGAATCGGATTTTGTATTCCATCAGCAGGGCATCCTTTCATCAGATCTCAGGTGGAGCGATATTGCACAAGTCTGGGAGCCGGGGAGAGGGGTTGCCAAAAGTGTACCACTGATCGCCCTCATGGCCCTATTTAGTTGGATGTCGATCTCTCGAACATGGACGCTGTTCGGCCACACAGGAGCGCAGTATTTAGCCGTCGAATAGACGGGGGACAAAGCTGTAGTGCGCAGAATCTGTGCGCTGGCTCCCCATGTAGACCCAGCAAGATGGATTACAATATTAGCACAGGTAATACCTTACCTGCAGTAATACCTTATCTGCAGTCTTTTTTAAGTGGCTTTTATAGGTGAGAGACCGATCTAGAGTGACATCCAGATATTTCGGTTAGTCATTGTGCTTGAGCTCTACATCGTCGAATAAGATTTTAAGTTTTATGTTGGCCAACCTGTTATTTAAGTGAAAGCATGACACTTCAGTTTTGATGGGGTTTGGATTTAGCTTTAAGGTTCTAAAATATTCTTTGAGGGTCGCAAGGTCTTTCGTTAGTATCGTCTCAGCCTGCTGTGATTCCTTGTGCTGATATGCCAAGGCCAAATCATTGGTATAGATGAACTTCCTGGACCGAGTAACTGGAATGTTGGCAGTATACATATCGAGAAGTGGGGCAAGCACTGATCCCTGTGGCAGATCGTTCTTGAGTTACATAAAAGTACTTTCCCTGCTCCCTAGACGTTGAAAAGACACAATAGAGACTATAAGAATTAACCTGAAGGCCCTATCTCCAGACATTGTCATAAAGCTGCGGTCAGTTCTATGAAAGCAACAGAGGTATTTAGTTTCCTCTCAAAGCTATTCTCATTGAATGAAGTGAGGGCAAGGACCTGGTCACAGCAGCTGCGAACAGGCCCATATCCAGCTTGTTATACAGAGATGCTGGTATTTAGGACAGGCAAGATTCTCTTATAGATTAGCTTCTTGGGAAACTTATAACAGGCACTTAGAAGGGCTATAGGGTGATAACTCTCAGGCTGTTGTGGTTCTTTTCGTGGCTTCAGGAGCTATAATTTTTTATTTCTTGAACATGCCAGGCATTTCATTGACAAAAATGATATAGTTGAAAACTGCAAAGCCACGGTTTAGCTTGTGTTCAAAAATGCTTTACAAATTCTGGATATATTTCACCAAAGCCTGCTGCCTTTCCCATTGGTAATGCAGAGATCACCACATCTAGTATAAGTCTGCTTATCTTAAGTATATGGTCTGGAAACCTCCAATGGTGCATATTGACTTTCCTTTATCTCATTGTACTTGTATGTAATTCACCAATCACAAGGATGGTCCTTAGGTCGATAGGCATGCTCGCAGTTTTGTGACTAGCAAGGGGTAGGCTGTTAGACCGCGTGTTTGGCGTTAGGCTTGCCAGTGGAGAGCTTTATTAAAAGAGACCCAGCTTTCCTACTGATATGAGTGAAATCAAGGTTCTCAAGTTTGTTCAACTATTTCTCTCTCTTTGCATTTTCTATACAGTGCAGAAAAATAGTGTTGGATTCCATAATTTTCATTTATCAGGCTGAAAATTGGTGGAGATGTTATACGTACAGCTGGAAACATCATACTAAAATTCCCAAAAATCCCATTTTGGGAACATTCCGCCATCTTGTAAAAATGGTCACCATCATGGATTTTCGCCCTTGTGTCACATACTCAAGCATAAAATCACACCTAATTGTGATAAAAGCGTGCAGATTGTTTTAGATTATTTGTCGGGTTGTAAACCAAATATTTAAAGCCATAATATAGTTTTGAATGGAAATTTAACATTTTTATGCTAAAAATGAACCAACAATAATTGCCGCGAAATACTGATCTTCATTTAAAGTAGATTTTAGACCTCTTTAACTCATCAGGGAAAATACGTACCTGTATAAAGCTTGTAGAGCAAGTCATGACGCACAAGAATATGTAATTAGATTTGATTTTGGTTTATAAGTGCGCCGCGCCGTCAAAGTGACGCTGAACATATGCTTCAGCGTAATCTTTAGACCGCGTCGTAATGGTGAATGTAACAGAATGCTGTAAATGGTTTTTTTTAACCAGTCGTGTTAATATTAATTTTATTATTATGTAAGGAATATTTGTGGCCATGTTCCATAACTTATTTGTAAAAACAAAGTTTCACAACGTTTCGGGATCTGGAATCTGATCCCGTCTTCAGGTGGAAAGGATTCCTAGAATATAACCAAATTACTGGCATAATCCAAGCAAGCTGGGAAACACTGAAAAGCTAAAACAAATAACTGTAAAAGTAGTCAAAACAGTATATAACTACAATAAACACAAAAGTCAACAACCAAAAAAGCTCAGTCTCGCCTGAGCATCCGCCGTGTGCACCTGTGTACTGTGTTGTCTCATTTGTGCGTTTGATTTTTTGGTTGTTGACTGGTGTGTTTATTGTAGTGTATTCTCTGTTTTAGCTTTTCAGTGTTTTTGTCCAACTTGCCTGGATTGTGCCAGTAATTGTTTTATGTTCTAGGTATCCTTTCCACCTGAAGACAGGATCAGATTCCAGATCCCGAGACGTCGTGAAACTTTTTTTACTAATAAGTGATGGAAAATGTTCGCAACAATTCCTTAAATAACATAAATTCGCTATCACCAACAATGCATTTTAAACAAAGTACTTTTATTACTTACTTTTATTTAATCTAATATATACAGCCGCATGTGTAACTCACTGACTGACTGACTGACTGACTGACTGACTAACTGACTGAGGTATACGAATTCTAACCCACTTCTAGATATGCTAGGGACTTGAAATTTGGCATGCGCGTAGCTTAATGTTTGAAACCTCTAGGAAAATTCACAAAATTTCCAATTTTATATTACATTTCCCTTAACAATTAAAATAAATAATTTAGTTCTTTTTTTAGGTTAACTGATGTCGGTAATGCAGTATGCAGATCAATTGGTATGTTGAACTGGTTGTATTACGAATTTAGATATTTTGTTATTAAACTTATTTATTTTAAAAAGGTTTCATGTATTTTGTACATAGGCCAGGCGTACAAATGTATTTCTTATATATCACAAAGATTATCTAAATTAAGTATTCAAAATTAATTTATTAAATTGTTCTCTTAATGAAAGCTTCTCACGAACACCACACTGTGAAACGGATTCTAGACGATCTACAACGAGGTTTTATCATCGCAGATAATATTTACAAATTACTTTAATGAATTGGAAGTATTTACTCTCAAATAAAAGCTAAAACCAAATAATTAGCACATTAAGTCGATTTTTGGGTCTTTTGGTTGGTTTTTGTTTCACATATTTTGTGGGAAAAGCCCTACATGAATTAGGTTAAATATGTTACAGATGAATTTTATTCGCTACAAACATAATATGTTACGGTTGCAACGTTTATTGATGGTAGTTTAATCCATTTAAAAATACAAGTTGTCAAACGGTACAGTCAACAGCATAGGGAAAAACGAGAAAAAGCTGTGTGCGGGGAAGGGGTCTGCAGTATTATGTGATTCAGTAGTCCTGTATAAGAATTTAAACGCCTGAAAAAAATTATATGTTATTATTTTTTGTTTAGTATTATTCTATTTTAGGCCCACTTAAAGGATTAAAATCATTGTTATTTAGGAAACATAAACAACAGATCCTTTATAGATACCATATTTATGTTTATGTTGTGATGATTTAAATATTTAAAAACTAGAAAACTTCACATTTAAAAAATATATATTTGTTGTACGGATTTAAATTATTTCTTTACATGGAGGCTTGTATTTTGCCACATCCTATTTATTTCTTAGTTCATCGCATCAAAACTTAAAATTGTGATTGAATTATTCTTGTAATAAAAGCTTCTTGCGAACGCCACCGTATTCTATAGATTTACAAGGGGGTTTCGCCCTACAAAATCAGAAATCACATCTTGGTGGCTTATGTACAAAAAACCAGTTTCATAAATTTGTTTCTTAAAAAAACGCTAGAATCCTTGTAATCAGAACACTATGTGGATTATTTTAGGTCTTAATCAACATTGTTTAGTTGCTACAAACAAAATATTTTATAGTTATAATAGTTTTTGAAGGTAGTCTAAGCCATTTAAAAATACAAGTTGTTATATAAGGGTAACATTTAAATATTTTCTTTTGGATATTAATTTCCCCTACGCACTTAGATATTATCTGATATCATTATAAAATAATTGATATTATCTGATAAATATATAGGATAAAATAATAGATATTATCTGATTATATTATCTAATAATTGTCACACGACATTTCCCTTCCAGGGCCTCTTTTCCTAAACTATGCCTAGAGTCTTATAATTTGGCATCTAATTTCTGAATACTATGACCTTTACAAAACTATAGTCAAATTAACAATTTCAATTGTTTCAATCCCTCAAAAAACTTAGTTAAACATTGTTTCATGTTTGTAAGTTATGATCCTGTAAAAAAATCTTTGCAATGCTACAATTCTTCTGAGACAAATATAGCATAAGTAGGGTTTTAACATTCGGTTGAGCACAAAGTGCAAAACATACAAGAAAAAAGCATGTAACAAATCTATCAAAGATAAAATATTTCTATTTGTTGGCTATTTTATCTATCAAAACTGGGTGTCTCACTCAGATAAATACTCAGTTTGAAGCTAGATTTTAGAAATTTTACTATTTGTAGTTTCATTTGCATTACAAATATAAAATGGCGAATAATAATCCATTCAAAATGTAGCACCATTTCAGTTGAGCTCTAGCAGCCAAACGGATGGTCCCATTGAAAAACGAAGAGCTTCACGTGGCACGGATTTGAGACGATCTACAACTTCGTCCTATGACTTTTTGCCGAATCTTGACCTCTTAACCCTTCACGCTAGATTTTTCAAATTTCAGCTATTTTTCAAGTTTGATTCGTTATTTTTAATTGTTTGTCCTTCTAATATATAACATAGAGGCCTAATATTTGACACACAGTATTCCTACATTACACTAATTATCTAGCTGGAGTCATATGCCAAAATTCTTTCATTAAACCCCCTACAAAATACAAAGTCTTTAAACTACTAACGATTTGATGGTAGCGCTTCACCGAGGGCAAAACCCCTTATAAATTATGCCCTATTTGCTGCAGAAGGCTTGTAGTTACTCGGAAACATAGCAATTTAAACTGTTATTGGTGAATTTATTCCTTATAAGGTTCAAAAGACGTCTTATACAAGTTTATAGACAAAGTTTAAAGACGACAGACAATAAGGGTAGGGTTTTAATTTTGTACAAGCACTTACAATATAATACGTGGAGGCTTCAAATTTAACATACAATACGTCTCCAAACAAAGTATAATCCATGACCAGTATGACCAGTTTTGAATCATCATTCAACCCCCTCAAAATAATTTAAATCTTGGAAAAGATTATTCAATTTTAGGTTATTTTTGGAGATTCTGTGTTTTTTCCCCGTCACTTTAATATACTTGATATATGTCTAATGTTTGGCACTCAATATGTTTACACCACATTTGGTATGTAGCAGAAATCATATGACCAGTTTTCATAATTTAAATCCATCAGAAAACCTTAACGTATGCTAAATTATCTTATTTATACTAGAATTAGGAACGTGAGATTTAGCATGCAAGTGCCTAGTACCATAAAATTTCCTTAAATATTCCCAAAACCTACTCTTTCAAATGTGTATCATCTCAAATTCAAATATCTGCTGATTTGTCTGTTTTCTTAGTATGAGTAGTAGTAATATGTCGGTTTTTCGCCACTTGATGTGACACCACTTCTACCTCAGCTAGGAACATGAGGTTTGGCTTTGCTAACCTAAGGTCAAACAGCTACCTGGGGGCGAAGCCCCCCACAGGGGCCTGGGGGCAAAGCCCCCAGCGAGCGAAGCGAGTCTATAATATATACAGAACATGGAACTATGGAACAGTAGTTAGCTACAAGCATTAAAGAAACGGCCACTTGTACGGGTTATGGCTTTGGGGAAACTGTTTTATACCCCATCACATTTTACCTTTTCCCCATATACACAGTATATTATAGAAAAAGTACTGTTTTCCTTAACGTTTTCGAATTTTAGTTATCAGTAGAAATATTCTTTTTTGTGATCCCTGAACCCAAAAATTTGTTTTCGAGGTGATGTTTGACCTTCTGTTGTCCATTGTTTTGAAGAGTCACTAACCGAATGCAACCACAAAAACATTATCAAATTTAAATATTTCAAAAATAGCTGAAACTATAGTACAAATGTGGTTTATTGAACCTAGCAAAATGACACTACACTCATTTCTCGGAAGGTTTTTTGGTGAGATATTGTAGGGTTAAAAATTTACTAACATTCTTTTATTCGAACTTTACACAAAACCACTAAATTTTCATGACACGACCTAGAATTAATAATCTTTGACTAACAGTTGTAAATTAAATAACAATAGTTAACCAGCGGTAAACAAGCGTATTGCTCTGTGAAATTATTAAGAAGAATCAATTTATATACATTTATCTTTCATTTAATAATAAATTGTATTAGAACTTGAAACAGAGTTATAAGTTAACAGCGGCCAATAGATGGTATCAGGAATATTATTTACCACCTAACCCTCGGGGAGGGGTGATTTATCCCCTTAAAACTACTGTCTGTAGCAAAATACCCTAAAATACTTCCGATAAAAGGATTTGGGTGAACATTTTTGAAATAATACACTAAAATATTATTTAAGGGAAATTAATAAATGGGAGAAAGAAAGTGGTAGTTTTATGTTAAAATTTATTTTAACATACCTGTGGGCTATTTACAGATATCAATGTTTCTACTTAATACAGTACTTTAATAAATCACTGTCTGTTAATAACTAGCTGTTGATGTTTGCCAGCCAAATAAACATTACTTTAGAGTTTAATACCTTTTACATTCTAATAAGTTAGTTTAATTTGGATTTTATTTATCTCTATGGTTTAAAGGACATGTTATTTTTCGCTAACAACAAGTTTATAGTGAATTGTTACATGATAATTTACTACGTAAGCGTAACATACTTAGATACTTAACGTACGTCAGCTACTACTCAGCAGTACTTTTTCGTAACACTCCAGGCTCGAATCGCCTTTTCACTCATGTTAAAGATTCCAATTTGTAACAGGATTCACTATGTTAAGAATAAAATGCCTATTTTAAAATGTAATATTCAAGTAATTAATGGCAAACCCTGTAGAGCAGACTACTTTATGATTTGATCTTGTTTTTACTTTCTCCCTCTATACATAGTATATGGAGAAAGTATTGTTTTCGTGTGTGTGTGTGTGTGTGTGTGTGTGTGTGTGTGTGTCTTTGTGGATGTGTACATAGCTAGAGCCCTAACCAATGGTCCAATTTTTGTCAAATTTGGTATGTAGGTACTAATCCACGATATCCCCAGGTGTTTTTTCAGTTTTTTGAATTTTTGATTTTTACGGGTAATTATCCCCCCAAAACCGCCAAAAAACATGAAAAATCCAGATTTCTCAAACACCCCGTCGCAGCATACCTGCGTACTCAGCGAATTTCCAATGTAAATATATGGGTATCACTACTACCTAGAGCCACTTACCAAGTTTCACAAAAATGCATTCATTAATAAGCTATATATAGCATTTTATTTATTCTCCATAAGAATAACAATTAAATGAGTACGCAGGTTTGCTGCAACGAGGAAGATAAGTTAGGGTGTTTTTTTGCAATTATCAATATAATTCAACCAGGTGAAGCTACATACCAAGTTTTAGCGAATTTCCCCTATAGGGAATTAGCGAATTTCCCCTATAGGGAAGAAGCTATTACCGTAGTCGGCATGGTAAGACCTAGGCCCGGGACCATGATAACTTTTCGTTTTGAGGTCCCCAGACCCCAAAAACACCATTCGTTCGAAACTGTATATATATCTATATATATATATCTATATGTGTCCGTGGGTGCGATAACTCTCGTAAAAAAAGTCCGATTTTGATGAAATTTGGTACAAACGTGTAAAGCAGCATTTATGACTTTAAGTTCGAAAACCAGACAGATCGACTTATCCAAAAGGGTATTTTGGGGGGGTTTTGTACCCCAAAAATGGGTTTTTTGGGTTTTTACATACAATTTTTGAAAAAGTAAAATCTTATTTTTCCCCATTGGAATCAGCTTAAAAAGACGCACAATTTGATGTTTTAATCATTGCTCTACGTCAATTGGTTACTGATATATTGAAAGTGCTAAACACAGTACGTTGTCCAATGTTATTCTTATGGAGGATAAGAAAAATTGTATATCACGCTTATTTATCAACTTATCCTGACGGAACTTGGTATATTGCCTCATTTCATTGTGGAATATTGATATTTGCACAAAAACCCATTTTTTGGCCGATAGTCCCCGTAGCAGCAAACCTGCATACTCAGCCCCATGTTATTCTTATGGAGAATAATTAACGTGTTATCTCCTTTAATTATGAACATAAATTAATAGAACTTGGTATGTGGCTTTACCTAGTTGAGTTATATTGATATTTGTATAAAAGCCCATTTTTAGTGTTCCTTATTTCAGCAAACCTGCATACTCATCCGCCATGTTATTCTTATGGAGAATAATTAAAATGTCATAAATCGTTTATTTATGAATGTATATTGATGAAACTTAGTATGTTGCTTTATGGTGTATTAAAATAAATTAATATGCATTGGAAATTCGCTGAGTATGCAGGTTTGCTGCTACGGGGGTATTATTAATTTAGGTTCACAACTAAGGGAGATATAAAACTTTACTTATTCTCCATATGAATAACATGGGGGCCGAGTGTGCAGGTTTGCTGCTACCGGGAAAAATCAACAAAGAACTTTTTTTGTAGTATTATCAATATACCACAACTAGTTGAAGCCACATACCAAGTTTCATCAAAATACATACATAACTAATCAAAATATAACATTTTATTCATTCTCCATAAGGATAACATTGGACAACGTAGTGCGTTTAGCACTTTGGATATCACTGCGACGGTTGGACGTAAAACAACAATTAAAACGCCAAAATGATTGTTTTGTAGAGCTAAACTGATTGGTAGAAAGAAATGTGGAGTTTTTACTGAAATTATCTGAGGAAAATCTAAAAACCGTATTCCCATAAGATTAACATGGGAAATTTTATGGACACATTTTTTGACTTTACTCCACAAACACTAAACCTAGCTTAATGATTCAAAATACTAAATTGTTTGTTTTTTTAAGCTCCACAAGATGGCTATAACCAAAATCTAGTGTTTTCAAAATTGTAGGGTAAAAAGTAAAAAAAAACTGATTTTTGGAAAAATTTAAACCCCCATAAAACACCCTTTCCATAAACCGATCAATCTGGTTTTCGAACTTAAAGTCATAAATGTTACTCTCCACATTTGTGCCAAATTTCATAAAAATCGGGCGCCTCTTTCAAAAGTTATCGCGGTAACGGACATATATATAAATTTGAACGAATAGTGTTTTTGGCATCTGGGGACCTCAAAACAAAAAGTTATCATGGTCTCGGACTTAAGTCTTACCATGCCACCTACGGTAATAGCTTCTTCCCTATAGGGAAAATTCGCTAAAACGGGTCTAACGATTTTGATTATACTTTAATCGTTTGTAGAAATTTTGTTTCCCAACAAAATGACACAAAATGACACCAGCCGCATTTCTCTAGAAATTCGGGTTCAGAAATTACAGGACTTAAAACATCAAAAATTCAGTTTTTTGGATAAAAAAATAAAACGTTATCAGGAAACTGACACATACTTTCTCCCTTTTAGCCCAACTTTAAGGAATAAATTACTTTTTATTTACTAAATATAGAAAACAAAGCACGGTGGAATGTACAGAAAATCTTGTAAACAAGTTGTTTTAAAAAACATCCACCCAAATCCCTGCTTTGGAGGCACTACAGAATCCATTGCTACACTCGTGGTTTTAAGAGGGGAAATGCCCCTATTCCCCCCCAGGGTTATTAAGGAGCAATATATTTCGAATTACCTCTGTTGGTCAATGCTAAATTGACAAGCATATCAAGTTTGAATGAAATTGATTAGTAAATAAGAGAGAAATAGTAATTTTTGTATTCCCCATAAGAATAACATTGGACAACGTACTGCGTTTACCGCTAAATGAAAATTTCAATTTTCTCCAAAACCAGCAATCGTAGAATAATAATTCAAAATACTAAATTATTAGTGAATTTCCTTTGGAAAGTGAACTATTAGCATGACCCGCACGGTGAAACTTAAGCCCGGGACCACCATAGAAGTTCCTAACGTGACCCCCTGAACACGTTTTGGGGGGTCGTTCAAAATTTTGTATATATATATATATATAAACATATATATATATATATATATATATATATATATATATATATATATATATATATATATATGTGTGTGTTTGCACTCTAGTGGTCGCATTTTTTGTCCGATTTACTTCAAATTTGGTAGGGATATTCCTTTCTGTAATCAGTTGGACAAGTTCGTTGGGCAAAACAATCGGAAAACTCTAAACCCCTTTTTTGGGGATTAATCTTTCAAATTTTGGGTTTTTGGGCCCAAAAAGGGTCATAAAAGCACCAGATTTAAAATCAATGCATGTAAAAAGATGGGAATTAGTGAGGCGAAAGTTTTAAGCCCTCTCTCGTTATTCTATCATACATATTTACCGAGTTATTAAAGAAAATGTATATCGACTAAAAACAGTACGTTGTCTAATGGGGATTTTACACTAGAAAAGCCTGTTATTCCTTTGTTGGAGTAATTTCATCATCCCCAGCAACCTCACGCCTACTTTAAAGCCTGACTGGACCTTCACCTAACCTTATAATGCGCAAAATTGTATTCCCAGCATTGCAGATAAACAGAACCAGGAGCATCAGAACAGCCAAAAATCACTATTTTCATATTTGAATAAAAATTGGAATAATTGTATATTTTTAACTGATTTTGAGTTTTTATAGTTTTTTATGTGGAAATTCACTTCCCTCACGTCAGCGTGCTGCGTGCGAACTTGTTTAGTTTTTTGAGCTATTTTTAATGGTGAATAGGAATATTTTTTTATGTTTTTTTTATGAAAAATCCAAAAAAACTGAATTGTTGATGTTTTAACTACTGTAATTTATGAACCCGAATTTTACAGACATGCGAGTGGTGTCATTTTGTTGAAAAACTAAAGTTCTACAAACGACGATCAAAAGTTTAATCAAAATCGTTAGAGCCATTTTTGAGAAATCTTGATTTTCGGCAGTTTTGGGGGGATCATTACCCTTAAAAATAAAAAATTCAAAAAAATTAGAAAAACGCCCGGAGATATCGCCATTTCTTTGGTGTTTTTTGTTTTTTTGGTTGTTTTTATATATTTTCACACACACACACACACACACACACACACACACACACACACACACACACACACACACACACACACACACACAGACATCAAGTAAAAACCACTTTTTTGGATCAGGGAGCACCAAAAAGAATATTTCCACTAACAACTCAAATTCGAAAATTTTTGATGAAAACAATACTTTCTCCATATACTATGTATAGAGGGAGAAAGTAAAAAACTGAAAACCAATACATACAACCACGAAAATGACTTTAATTATTATGCAGTAGAGGCGGTAGAGGTCAATCTTGGATTGGAGAATAGAATGAAGTTGATTTCGTAAGTGCAAGATGTCGTGTAAACAAGATCATCTTCCAATCTTATTGAGTGACAATCGTTTATCTGTCCCATTCTTTGCAAACTTCTTTTAAAAATATGTACTATATTACTATGCAACTATGTTTATTTTTATTTTTAGCGAATTTCCCCTTTAGGGCAGAAGCTATTACCGTAGGTCTCATGGTAAGACTTAAGCCCAAGACCATGATAACTTTTCGTTTTGAGGTGCCCAGATGCCAAAAACACTATTCGTTAAAATTTATATATATAAATATATATCTGTGTCCGTTAACCCTTGAGTAAAAAACGCCCAAAAATGCCTTGAGTACTTGAGTAAAAAACGCCCGATTTCGATGAAATTCGGCACAAACATGTAAAGCAACATTTATGACTTTAAGTTCGAAAGCCAGAAAGATCGGACTATGTGAAGGGGGGTTTATGGGATTTCAAAATTTTCCAAAAATAGTTTTTTTGCATTTTTCACCCTAAAATTTGTAAAACACTCAATTTTAGTTTTGGCCATTTATAGATCTTAGAAAAAAATATGGTATTTTTAATCATTAACCTCGGTTAAGTGGTTGCAGAGAACATCCAAAAAACGTGTTAATAAAATCTCCCATGTTAATCCGATGGGAAGAAGGTTTTTAGCGTTTTCCTCAGTTAATTTTACTGTAAACTTCATATTTGCTTCTACCACTCAGTTATGCTCTAAAAAACAATCATTTTGGTGTTTAAATTGTGATTCTTCATCCAACCTTTGCAGAGATATTCAAAGCTAAACACAGTACGTTGTCCAATGTTATTCTTATGGATAATAATTAAAATTTGATATCTTGATTATTTATGATGCATATTTATGAAACTTGGCAGTACTGATATTTGCGCAACAAAAATAATGTTTTGACTACTATCCCCGTAGCAAAAAACCCGCATACTCAGGCCTAATGGTATTCTTATGAAGAATAAGTAATGTTTTATATCTCCCTTACTTATGAACATAAATAAATAAAACTTGGTATGTACTTCAACTGGTTAAGTTATATTAATAATTTTATAAACACACATTTCTTATCTTTCTTGTTGCAGCAAACCTGCGAACTCACCCTTCAATGTTATTCTTATGAGGAATAAATAAAGTGATATATCACTTGTTTTTTTATATATTTTTATGAAACTTGGTGAGTGGCTTTATGTGGTAGTGAGAAACGTAAACATACATTGGAAGTTCGCTGAGTATGCAGGTTTGCTGCGACGGGGGTACTTATTACAATAATACAAGGTTTACGCCATACAACTTTGGCATATAGTCATGTTGTAAGAGGTGCTCGTAAAATGTTTTAATAACTTTTAAATAAGGTCATAGTACGCCTTATCAAGAATCCAATATGATTCTTGTTATACTAGAGGTTTATCAAATTGCAAGATTTTAACAAGGAATACGAATTCTTCAATTAAAAGTAGAAAACACTAATGTAATTTAAGGAAACTCGTCGTTATCTGTGAAAAGCGAGGAAGCAAAGAGTATCTGTTCACCATGTAGAAGAGTCAACATTACACCGTGCATGTCAAAATCAACTGACTGTAAGTACTTATTGTTAATAATAGTACCGTAAATCTTGAAGTGATTCTTCATAAATTGACTGATATTTAATTTAACTAAAACAATAAACCTTAATTATTAATGTTAATCATACAAATTATATCATAAAATATTGATTGTATTAATTCCAAATAAATTTTATTAAATTAAAAATATATTAAGAACTGTTAAATCTGCCACAATGCCAATTATAAGCAGATCTCGTTGGTGTAGCTGATTACCGAGTCGTTGGGACGAGAACATTTAATGAGTCCTCTTTTGTGTCTTAACAAACTCCGTCATTTCGCCTAATCTCTTTAATTATCAGTTATCACACTATTCAACTCAGTAAACCGTAAACTTCTCACTCAACAGTTTAACGATTGCTTTGAGGCTATTACTGTACATTGAATAGTGAATACAGGATAATAACTGTTAAAACAATTCTAATAATAACTATTTTATATAGTCGATGTATTATAGTTCGTAAAGGTTTATATGTACATCCGTCGATCATCTAACATAATTAGAGGACGAAGACATCAGTCAAAAGATCAATTTTATCCTTGAAGATAAACATTTGACCACGTTTCTGAAGAATCTTAATTCTTAGTTAAGAGTTCTGAAATGTTATAATTAGTTGAAGGACGAATAAACTGTTTGATAATTTTTCCGGTTGGAAACACTTAAAAAAAGGAACTGGTTGGTTGCAGATTTTATCATCACAATAACTGAAGATTGTAAATGAAAGCATAACACCAATATTAAAAATTGTAATCTAGGAATCCAGCAAATCAAATGGGTAAATCCGTAGGCCATAACGAATTTGAAGATGTTAATGTGGCAAACCCCTATAAAATAGCACGTTAAAATGGTTGTTAAGATCCCTACATGTGACTTTTTACGTGCAATATTTCTTTGGTTACTTGTAAAATTATCAATTATAAGGAAAACAATTTTCTTCATACGTTTTAAAATACACTCCACTTCTGTACTAAAAAGTAAACAATTAAAGCAATATTTATTTAAATTTACAAATTAATACAAACCTATAAAACTTACAATGACCATAAAGGTTATAGAAACGCAATGTGTCCGCTCAGAGATGATATGCATGTATTAATCAGTTTTACAAAATATACTTGAATTGAACTTTTTTTAGGAAACACTTGCCAAATTTTCAAGTTGGCCTCTTTGTTAAATTAACACAGTTTTAAAATTTGATTTTTATATTGAGAAATATAATTTAGTTTGAGCATATTAGGACAGATGATATACGATATTTAAACCATCAAACTTGAGTAATCTTTTGTTATGAATACTAATAACAATGTTTTAGGCAATTTCATGCTTCCTTCAAGAAACTTTAGGAGAAAATAAAAAATGTAAGAAAGCATGACATTGCAAGATTTATTATTAGTATTGAAATTAGTATTTTACGTTACATTTTATAACCTTTATTTAGTATGTAAGAAAACCTTATACAAAATTAACTTTTTAATGAATTAAACAATAAGCTATTCTAGGAAAAAGCAATCAAGATCCAAGGTATTAAATGTAGTTGTCAGAAGATTTGCATATTGGCTCTCTCCAGATATGTAAATCCGACCTGTTTTATAATTCAACATTGAGCCTCCACCAAATAATAATTGTTATTTTTAATAAGATGAATTGTAAAGAATATATACTTGTATTAAATGTTGTAAGATCAATGTAAAAAAAATTGTCCAGCCAAACGGTTTCAAGAAGGATTACTGTTAAAGGATTTGCTGTAAAAGTTAAAATCAAATAATACAGTTCAGTTCAAAAGAACCATTCAATGGGGGGAATATAAAAAATCGTTTTCAAACTATTACGATGGAAATCTATCACAAATTTATAGTTGCTTGTAGTAAAAGGATAGTTTGCTGAAGAGTCTTTGTAGATCTTAATAATACTAATATTTTAAATGGTTTTTATAATGTAATTTAATTTAGTTCAAAGATCCAAACATATCCCGGATATTATAGTTTGTTGGTCTTAGTGGGGAAAATTTTCTTTTCTTCAAGGCGAAAGCGAGTCATATTTATCGTTTGGTGACTAGCAACGAATATCAAGTCTATTACGGATTAGTTTAAGGGCGCACCAATTTTAGAACATTTTACGTTTGTCAGCCTGCTTGTTGTTTGACCATGCAGCCATTTTGTTTAAGAGATTTATTTGATATAGACAACATAATAAATTTAGTTAATCTTATAAGTAGTAAAATGTGGTTAAATTAAATTTATCGTTGCTTAAGATTAATATATTGGTATGTATGCCAGTGGCAAAGAGGTGACACTTGAGTAACTGATATAAAACTGCATTGCTTTTATAATTCTTTCAAACTCTTAATAGTTTAATATTATTACCAGAATACATTTATAAATATGAAGTACAGTTTTTAAAGTGTATTTTTTAAAGTATTTTGTAGGCTCATGTAGTGGTCCTAAGCAAAAAATTAGGGACAGTTATACATTCATTTAAATAAAATCATAGCATTGTCGATATTTAAAAAAAAACAAACAACAGCTACCAAAGATTAGTTAAATCTTTATATACGAGTTCGCACGCAGCACGCTGACGTGAGGAAAGTAAATTTCCGCATTAAATCCTTTAAAAAATCTAATAAAGGGTTTAAAACAACACTGGTAATTTTTTTGGAAAATAGAACAAATGTTCTTTCTTGGCTGTTCTGATGCTCCTGGTTATATTTAAATTCACTGTTAGGATGGAAATGTTGTACATTATAAGTTAGGAGGAGGTATAGTCAGGATAACAAGTTGGTATAGGGGTATTGGGAGTGATACAACTACATCAATATATGAAAAACAGTCTTTTCCAGTGTAAAATCCCCAAAAGACAACGTACTGTGTTAAGACTTAACAATTTCTTTAATAACTCGGTAATTAATTGTGCTAGAATAATGAGGGAAGGCTTAAACATATGGGAATTTTACGTACAATGATTTAATATGCAATAATTTTACATGCGGGGCTTTCCTGACCCTTTTTGGGCCCGAAAACTCAAAATTTGAGAAATTAAAATCCCCAAAAAAGAGGGTTACAGTTGTCCGATTGTTTCTCCCAACAAACTTGTCCAACTGTTTACAGAAGGGAAGGTTCCTACCAAAGTTCAAGAAAATCGGACAAAAATTGCGACCGCTAGAGTGTGAACACACACACACACACACACACACACATATATATATATATATATATATATATATATATATATATATATCGCAATTTTTGTACGATTTTCTTGAATTTTGGTAGGAACCTTCCAACAGTTCCTTCCTTCGAACGTTGGGCGAAAGAATCGGACAACTCTAACCCCATTTTTGGGGATATTAATTTTTCAAATTTTTAGTTTTTGGGTCCAAAAAGGGTCAGGAAAGCCCCGAATGTAAAATTATTGGATATTAAATTATTGTACGTGAAATGCCAAAATGTTTAAGCCCTCCCTCATCATTCTAGCGCAAGTAATTACCGAGTCCATATGTACTATATAAATAAAGCTTTTAGCGACCCCCCAAAACGTGTTCAGGGGGTCACTTTAGGAACTTATATTGTAGTCCCGGGCTTAAGTTTCAACCGTGTGGGTCATGCTAATAGTTCATTTTTCTATAGGGAATTCACTAATAATTGTTCTGTATGCAAATCTTTTAAGACAAAACTGTGGGAGTTTGGCAGGATGATGGGAGATGGCTAAAATTAAGGGGCTTAATAACAGGGACTCGGGAAAAATAGCAGTATTTTCAAAATGCTACCAGCAAACGGGAATAAACTTAAAACATCCCCCATTATAAAAGCATGGGGATTTAATAACGTCTAATTTGTTTACATCAAAACATGTGGTTTCCTGTACTTTGTTTACGAACTGACGTGTGTTCCTATTTAAATTGTTTTATATATAATTCTATAAGCAAAATGTTTAAGTCCAAATTGTGGGAGTTTGGCAAATCGCAGGATGATGATGAGATACGGCTCAAATTAAAGGAGTCGACTTCAGGGACTCGGGAAATGTAGCAGTATTTCAAAAATTTAAAGAGAAATAAAGTAAAACATCCATCATAAGAAAAGCATAGGGATTTAAAATGTCTGCTTTGTTTACATTAAAACATGTGATTACGTGTCTACTTTGTTTTTGACAAGAATAAAATAATGAGGTGAGGCACAGTATCGTAGAAAGGTTATGGACTATGGCCCCTTCAAGCCACTACTATTAGCGAATTTCCCCTATAGGGAAGAAGCTATTACCGTAGGTGGCATGGTAAGACTTAAGCCCGAGACCATGATAACTTTTCGTTTTGAGGTCCCCAGATGCCAAAAACACTATTCGTTCAAATATATTTATATATTTATATATATATATATATATATAAACAGGGTGAATCTCGTAAGTTGTCCAGTATTGATTTCAGACAAACCGTTGGTCCTACGATGATGAAATAAAATTATTTCCCACTAAACCAACCCCAAGGAATAACGTAAAAATATTTTTAACGATTTTAAATACAGGGTGTACCAGAAACTGAGGGTCACTAGTCCGAATCTACGAAATATCAAATACAAACGTATATCATGTTATACATCAAATTAAAGCTCTTTTCAATCCAAACCATTTGGCGGAATCGGATTTTGATTATTATTGATTCATTTCAAAATGGCGGCTGTTTTTGTGAAAAATTAGTATTTTTTTGAATACCCTGTATTTTTCTTAAAAATGCAGATATCTTGATTCTGATTCAAATATCGCATTCCTTATGAGCTAAGCTTTATTTTGATATGCAACATTTCAATATTATCTCAAAAACAAAAAGTTTCAAAAATATCAGTTTTTGAAAATATGTACATAGCCAAAACTCAAAAATTTCAAATAGCACCATATGTCAAATAGCATATCATTTTAAAGGTATTGCAATTCTAAGAAACTTTCAAATTTAAACCTTATGCGTATCTATTTTGGTTTTCGAGTTATCAACAAAAAACATGTTTTTCCACATTAAAACGCATGTTATTTGTTAAACATGGTGGTAAAGGCTGGACCATAGTTCTATGGTCCATAGGTTCTATGGTTCATAGGTTCTATGGTTCATAGAACTATGGTCCAGCCTTTACCACCATGTTTAACAAATAACATGCGTTTTAATGTGGAAAAACATGTTTTTTGTTGATAACTCGAAAACCAAAATAGATACGCATAAGGTTTAAATTTGAAAGTTTCTTAGAATTGCAATACCTTTAAAATGATATGCTATTTGACATATGGTGCTATTTGAAATGTTTGAGTTTTGGCTATGTACATATTTTCAAAAACTGATATTTTTGAAACTTTTTGTTTTTGAGATAATATTGAAGTGTTGCATATCAAAATAAAGCTTAGCTCATAAGGAATGCGATATTTGATTCAGAATCAAGATATCTGCATTTTTAAGACAAATACAGGGTATTCAAAAAAATACTAATTTTTTCACAAAAACAGCCGCCATTTTGAAATGAATCAATAATAGTCAAAATCCGATTCCGCCAAATGGTTTGGATTGAAAAGAGCTTTAATTTGATGTATAACATGATATACGTTTGTATTTGATATTTCGTAGATTCGGACTAGTGACCCTCAGTTTCTGGTACACCCTGTATTTAAAAATCGTTAAAAATATTTTTACGTTATTCCTTGGGGTTGGTTTAGTGGGAAATAATTTTATTTCATCATCGTAGGACCAACGGTTTGTCTGAAATCAATACCGGACAACTTACGAGATTCACCCTGTCTATATATATATATATATATATATATATATATATATATATATATATATATATATATGTGTCCGTTACCGCGATAACTTTTAAAAGAAACACCCGATTTTGATGAAATTTGGCACAAATATGGAGAGTAGCATTTATGACTTTAAGTTCGAAAACCAGATCAATCGCACTATGGGAAGGGGGTTTTATGGGGGTTTACAATTTTACAAAAATCGGTTTTTTGCAAATTTGACCCCAAAATGTTAGAAATACTCAACTTTGGTTATAGCCATTTTATAGAGCTTAAAAAAACAAATAATTTAGTATTTGAATCATTTATCTCGGTTAAGTGGTTGCGGAGAAAATCTAAAAAAACGTGTCCCATGTTAATCTTATGGGAAACAGGTTTTTAGATTTTTCTCAGATAGTTTTACTAAAAACTTCACATTTCTGTTTAGTAATGTGTTAAGCTCAACAAAACAAACATTTCGGTGTTTTAATCGATGTTCTACGTCCAACCGTTGCAGAGATATTCAAAGTGCTAAACACAGTACGTTGTCCAATGTTATCCTTATGGAGAATAAATAAAATTCTATATCTCGATTATTTATGAATGTATATTGATGAAACTTGGTATGTGGCTTCAACTAGTTGTGGTATATTGATATTAGCACAAAAAACAAGTTTTTTGTTGATAGTCCCTGTAGCAGCAAACCTGCATACTCGGCCCCCATGTTATTCATACGGAGAATAAGTAAAGTTGTATATCTCCCTTAATTATGAACCTACATTAAGAGAACTTGCTATGTAGCTTCACCTGGTTCAGTTGTAATGATAATTGCAAAAAAAAAACACATTATTTATCTTCCTCGTTGCAGCAAACCTGCATCCTCAACCCTAATGTTATTCTTATGGAGAATAAATAAAATGCTATATATCACTTATTTATGGATGTATTTTTGTGAAACTTGGTAAATAGCTCTATGTAGTAGTGAGTCATATATATATGCATTGGAAATTCGCTGAGTACGCAGGTTTGCTGCGACGGGGGTATTGTTTTATTTTGCTCAGCCTGTGCAAAGTAAAAAAATCAGATGAGGCAGAGTATTCGAGCAATGTTAGGGACAATGGTAACTTCAAGCCACTAATGCCACTATATTTCAATGTACTTGAGGTAGGGTGTACGTTAACAGGATAATAACTAGACTGCTTAATATTATCCTGAAATATATTAAATAAAGTAACTTTTGAAAAATTACGCCAATACAAAACTCTTTACTTTAGTTTATTAGTGTCACAGTTATTAATTTATTTAAAACACACCAGCTGTATTATTATTTGCGACCTCTCTTCAGAATTGTTTGAATTAATTTTAGTAATGCGTATTTCATCGTAGTTCTCGTTTGTCTAGTATTTGTATTAAAAAAAAAAACTCAACCATTTCTACAACTAATTTACATTTAAAATCAAACATTTTATTCCGAAATCTGTCGATAACGCTATGAAATCCTTAAATTATATCTACGAAAGTGTATGATCGGTTAGGCAGGGGCGCGGCGGAGTGGGTCGTCACGTTCGGGCAGAGATAAGACTGAACACAGCCTCTTCGACTTGCATTGTCCGTGTTGGGTCTCCTAGATACCGTAACTGGTATTCCTCCAGACGTAACCCTTGCATTAGTTTGGTATGATGTAAGTGGACAAAATTATCATTTCTTTTTAATTATTAATATATTCCTTATTATTTATCTTTATTACATGTTCTTTTTATAGAGAAAATTACCTGCATACATCAACCACGACTCTTGCTAATGTACAGACAGGCTATGTATGCATATTTTAGTTGTTATTAATACAAACATTGAACATATTAAAGAATTTCAGGTTAGTGTTCAGAAATATATATTTAACCTAAATTATCGGCCACCTTTGTACACGTGGTCGGGCGTATTCGATTCGGCTGACTGCTATGATACCTTCTAATGAGAGATAACCACTAACATGCCCATGTGCGTAATGCTGCTAAGATGCTTTGCGATCTTTAAGCCGGCCTAATTGGACGATTGCGTTGGGCAGTTCAAGTTTTGTTTATTATTAAGTACCAACTTTCATTTTGCAAAATTAATCAACGTACAAGCAATTTAAAACAATTTAAAAATTAATTATATTTGTTTAAAAATATATATTATTTATTCAGATAATGTTATCTTGTATTACTTTATAATTGGTTTAGTTTTATTCTATAACACTAGCGAATGGCTTTTTTAAGATCTGGGACTTCTCCTCGGAATTAACTGGAAAAACCTCTCCAGCAATTAATTAAATACGAACACTAGACTTATAAATTGGCAATTTCTCATTCCTACTAAACAATTATAGGTCAACTAAATTTTGTAATTAAACTTTTACTTAGTACTACTATTAGCTGCTGTGCCAAAAAAGTAGTTATTTTGTTAAGGGCTCATTACAATCAATAATAGTTTTCAAAATATGTTAAGCTCCTTTAAGTTTATACCAAGGTTGATTTGTTTGATTGGAAGAAGAGTTACCAATTAACGGTATTTAAATTTAACTCTGCTGCATGTTCTGAGATTATTTAGTGTTATTTTGTTCCAACCATAGATATTTGTACCAACCATAGATATTTTGTACCAACCATAGATATTTAAATATTATTTGTTTTCTTACTTAAACCCAGTAAGAATAGTAAGTATGTTACCAGTATGACACTATGTAGCGTATAGGGTGTTATATGATGGTGAATATATATGGGGGTGGCTTTATATGGAACAATGTGAATAATATGGATAACAAGTTGACTGGGTGGAGGCATTTGAACTTGAGTGACATTGGAATAACATCTGGTTAATTCTAAAACAAAACTAAATGAATATGAATTATTTCAGGGTTGAAAGGTAAGGGTGGGTAGGTTTTTCTTTTTTTATTTTATTTTGAACTTGCAAAATATTTACGTATGCAAAATAATTTGTTGAGCTTAAATCAGCTGGAAACATGCGATAAGCATGCAAAAAGTGTAAACTTATGGTTAAAAAATTTCCTGGGGTACTCACTGCGTTGCATCCTAGCGATCTAACTTATGGCTAAATTGATTGTTCTAAACATAATACTGGCCTGTAATTTCTGACTTTGTGAATACCTTTTACCTGTATGATGGCTTAACATAAGATTATCTTATCGAATGACACTGAACTACTTGCTACAAACTAGTGACTAGATGGCGTGGCACAGGAAGCCGAAGATAGAGTTGAAATAGGGTGAAAGGAAAGAAAACAAAGTCTTTTAATTTGTAACGACAGATTTTACGGAAAGAAAATTTATTTTGTTCCCAATTAGCTAATCTGTCTTACAAAGAAAAATACCGAGATCGCTCAGCCTACTATGAGTAGTTCAGGGTTCTTAAAATACTACTCAACCGACAATCACTTGAATAATATTTTATTCGTATTTAATAAACGAGTTGTCTTGGCTCAGAACATCAAAACAAAAAAGATGCCATAGCGATTCGCATTTATTTATTCATCCTCGCCACTCGTAAAAGGTTTTTTGGGTTGAATTTAGAAAATAAATTTTACAAAAATAAAATGCACTTGATGCCAATCATGCGAGATTTTAATCTAATTAAGGCCAATTTTTAAAGTACTGCAATGATTTTTATTTACTGGAATTTAGACCTAATTCCCTTCGCCAAACAATAAAACAAATACTGCTGGCTCCCAGGAGAGATTTATCGAACTAAATTTAAGATAAGAAATGTAAATGGCAGTAAAAACATGATTATAATTATACGGAGTTCAGACGACTGGCTAGGCTTTGTTTACCACTGTAGCTACGATATTTAACACCTACGTGGCTCTCCGTTATTATAACGTGTTTCCTACGTGGTTACTTAAACAGCGCGTCGCAGATTGTGTACATCTTCGATAACTCTTTGGACCGATATAATAAAAACAAATCCTTACGTATACGTAGACTTCCTGAAATTGTCGACACACAATACTCTTAACACTTAATTAAGTCAGCAACAAATATACAGTAAGGATTCCCACTTAAACTATTTTATGCAGTGACGGTCAGTAGCTCTTCAAACGTTCATTACACCAGGAATGACCTGAATTGGTATTCCGGTCCTCGTCTTCGATGAGCGAATTCGCACCGTAGTTGACCGTTACGTTTACAATGTGTTCGTGTCCGTTCTATTTAAAAAAATTAAATTTAGGAAAATAATAAAACTCGATTAATTTATTTGTTTCTTATTTTCTTTTAAACTAGTAACTATTCTGTTAGTTAGCTACACAACAAAGCAAATTAGCAAGTTAGCAAAAATCAAGCAAGCAGACAAGCCGTAACGTGACACAACGTGAAGGAAAATTCAGGCGTTACGTGCCACCGGCGTGAGCGTAACTTAAATTTTGTAAATGTTACTGCTGAGGAAATTAGTCCAAAATCTATGGGGAGAAAGCGTGCTTCTAATAACTAGACTACTATAAATGAAGCAACTACGTAAATGGCTTCGAAATTAGTGAGTGTTAGTAAGCGGCCTGTCGCGGCATGAGTCACGCAACCACGACGCTTAATTTAATTTAAATAGAAGCGAGCTGCAAGCTGAAAACAATCGTTAGAAACAGCAAAACTACTTCGATTTACGTAGATGAGTCGTCAAACTTACCAAAACGAAGACAAAACCGTCAACACTGGTTGTCACCAAGCGATTTGCGTCTGATGGAGCGGGATGACCGACGTGGGCAAGCGGAGTGAACTGACTAGCGCGACGACCAGATACCGAATGTCCAGCCGCTCTTGCCTCCAGCAACTTCGAAGAGTCCTCCGCAGCGCCCCTGACGGTGGCCGAGGGAGGCGATTTACTCCAGCACGCGATTCTGCACGTTTACTACTTCCCTTGCTTTTGTCTTCGTGATAAGAACAAAGAAGGTTCCGAGCCAATTGTTGCCGACGACTAAAATGTTTGACCGAATTTCACCAAAATATAATTTAGAATTTAATATCGATTGCGTTTTGGAATTTAATATATCCCTTAATTTAAATTAATATTTCGTTAGACTTTTGTAATAGTTGTTTTTCAACAAAATATTACCCCCCCCCCTAAAAAAATGGAAGTTACAAATTTAAGATCTCCTTGTGTTAAACGGGTTCTCTAGGACAACCGGCTGATCATTGGATGCCTCTAACTGAGCCCCTTACAGTGAAAGTTGAAAAATAAAATAAAATGTTTCTCCCACAGTAAGGTGAAATTACAATTAACGCATTTAAAAATAAACTAACCAAGCAGGGTGTATCTCAGGTGCACTGAAGATGAATTAAGGGAGGGAATAGTTTAATTTGACCCAGCAGCATACAAGAGAGCCATTGTGTAGAACCACCCAACCAAGGAAGGTAAGATCTTAGACTCACAGGTCCCACGGGCACTGCTGAGGTAAGAAGAAGAATAGAAGGAAGGGAAAATTAACCTAATATCACAGGGGGTAGCTAGTGCTCTGGGTCAGACGATCCGTTTTGGGTACATTAGTTAATGGGATGGCTGGAAAATCCGGGGGGAAAATTACGTGCCAGTTGGGAGCCTTTTGGGGGGGTTAAATGTGCGACGGCATGCCTACTGTGCCTAGCACTAGGTTAGATAAAATATCAACAAAAATAAATATTCAAGTTTATAACAAGTTCAATATTAATAACAAATCTCTATCAATAAGTTTTAAGAAATAAATAACAACAATTGAATATAATATTAATATCAACAACTGATAACAAGAGACTCACTTGCGAATGTGACTAAATAAGCTTAGAAGTGAGGGGCAAGGGGGCCTCATGTCCCGAAATACCGCAATTCCATAACAATTTTTCCGCTCTATATGGGCTACTTATTCTGGATTCCTTAACCTCACATGCTAAATTGAAATAAAAACTAATTACGAAACGTGGGAAGTTCGCTCGCAGGCCTCTACCAGCAATGGTTCTAACGCCAGATTGGCTAATAAAGTGAATACTATCTCTTCTACGGGATTTGCCATAAAATAAAATAAATAAAAAAATAAATTTGCAAAACAGTGAGACGACTTCACCACTCTGATCGACTCTCATTGCAATGCGAGAAGCAAACTATTTATACGGTGCAATTCCTGGATCGCGACTGAATCTCTCCTTACCCGGGGATGCAAAGGCAAAGTTACTAAAATCACCACAATTCCCGGATAAGACCAACAAATTAGCCTCAACAAGGACAAAAACTGATTCTTGAAAAATGTGGGGCCTACTTCTGCCAAAAATTTATTGGTCAAAATAAAAAATAAAAGCAGTTTGCCAACAACTATTGGCAAGGTTGTTCGCTTAATGTGAGCTTTTATGTCCTGTATCTTTGCCCCTGATATTCCTAAACTAAATGTTGAACAAAGAGAGTGACTGTTTTTTTATCTGTGAACCTCCTAACAAATGAATCACCAATAACTTGTATTGGCACGGTAACTTATGGTCCTGCCATAGCAGTTAGGCTGCAACTCCGGAGTAGAAAAATCCAAACTGCTTAATTAAATAGGCCTATTTAAACAAAACACCGGAGCCTGGGGCCTAAAATACCCCTCAATACCAGTGTAAATGTAACCTAACCTGAAACATTTCCCTAATAGGTTACCCCATATATAAAATACCCCCGTCGCAGCACACCTGCGTACTTAGCGAATGTCCAATGCACATATATGTGTCTTGCTACTACATAGAGCCACTTACCAAGTTTCACAAAAAACATTCATTAATAAGTGATATATAGCATTGTATTTATTCTTCATAAGAATAACATTATGGCTGAGTATGCAGGTTTGCTGCTACGGGGATAATCAGCAAAAAAATAAATTTTTTGAGCAAATATAAATATACCAGTAAAGCCACATACCAAGTTTCATCAATATGCATTCATAAATAATCGAGATATCAAATTTGATTTATTCTCCATAAGTTATAATTTGCGGTAGCTAATCACATTGGACAACGTACTGCGTTTAGCATTTTGAAAATCTCTGCAACGGTTGGACGGAGAATCACAATTTAAACACCAAAATGATTGTTTTATAAATATGAACTGATAGGTAAAAACAAATGTTAAGTTTCAGTAAAACTAACTGAGGAAAATCTAAAAACCTTTTTCCCATAAGATTAACATGGGAAATTTTATGAATACATTTTGGGATTTTCTCTGTAATCACTTAACTATTTTGGGGGTTAATGATTCAAAATACTATATTATTTGTTTTTTTAAGCTCAATAAAACCAAAATTGAGGGTTTTTACAATTATTGGGAAAAAATTTTAAAAAATATTTTCGGAAAATTTAAAACCCCCATTAACCCCCCTTTCCATGGCCTGATTTTTCTGGTTTTCAAAATTAAAGTCATGAATATCAATTTACACATTTGAGCCAAATTTTATTGAAATCAGACGATTTTTACTCAAGTTATCGTGTTCACGGTCACATATGTGTATATATATATATATATATATATATATATATATATAAATTTGAAATAATAGTGTTTTTGGCATCTGGGGACTTCAAAACAAAAAGTTATCATGGCCTCGGGCTTAAGTCTTACCATGAGACCTACGGTAATAGCTTCTTCCCTATAGGGGGAATTCGCTAAAAAGGAAGGAGAGAAAAAGCTACAACTCAACTGTCAAAAGGACATATGCTTCTAAAATATAAATCTTAAAACAAAACATGGCATACATATATCAGACATGAGACAACATGGGGTTCAGAAACTCTACGAGGCAGTTAGCACAATTTATTTATAAATATGAATCACATCAATCACTAGGCTACCATCAATGTTACAAACACTATCACTGCACTGTCGCTGTAAATGAAATTTGGAAAAAATTCTAAAACAAAATCAAATTTAGCAAACTTGAAACTAATCGGAATTAAGTAGAAAAAATTGAAAGTAGGCTATGAGTCTGGGCTAGGACGAATTAATGCCCCTGCCAAAACTTACCTTTGGCTCGGCCTATTTGCTTTAAGCTAATTTAGTTAAATTACACATCACTAGCATATGGTTTAATGTCTAAAATTTTATTCATCCTCTTCAATCCATGCTGCTGTCCCAAAAAAGCTGGTTGAAAATGAAAAGAAACCAAAACAATATGCATTATAACTTAAACATAGTCCTATGTCAGTTTGAGTCCAAAAGGGATTGAGTTGATTTGCAGAACTGAAAAAGAGAACTAGAGGCATTAAATTCAGGTCCTGACAACATAACCTAAAAACTTGGAACCCGCAGTCTTGAGATAGCATTCACTGCTGGTAAAGAAAGGTTACATTTTAAAGTTGTTCCACAAAAACAAATGATTTAGAAAGACAAAAACAAATAGTTCCTGAAGTCAATAACTAGGCTAGGTCTGGATTTTGCTCGGAATGAAAAACCTGTGATAGGCCTAGGCCATACCTATCCTGACCGCAAGTTAATGATGGCTACGCCCATATTAGGCTAAGATGAATATGCAAAGGACACATGTTAAGACTGGCTCCAAGCTACTACCCTAGGCTAAGTTTATAGTCTGCTACCACTTGTAGCGTATTGGGTGGTATATGATGGCGAATAATGATAGGGGGTGGCTTTATATGGAACAATGTGAATAATATAGATAACAAGTTGACTGGTTGACTATGGTTCGTGAACTTAAAGAAATAAAATTGGGACAGTATGAAATAATTACTGCTGCCAGAAATGTGTAGGAAGGTTCTGTAGTTACCCAAAGTTCGGATCGTACCTAACCCAGAGCAATATTAAACCTCGAGACAGCTTTATTGAGCTGTAAACTACCCTACTAAAAATCAAGATTCGACAAACTATTTTCCTGTATTGGACAGGAAAATATCTACAACTAAATAACGTGCTACAATTAACGGAGAATACACCTGAAATCTGCCATTTACACTATAATGTACTAAATGGGAGAGCTGAGCTATTGAAATCAGGAACTAACAATTAATTATTCAAAATATTGATCACCTCATGTGTAATCCCCTGACTCAGGCAATTATTAATTTTAGCTACATTGCATTGTGGGTTACACAAGGAATTATATCTTGAGGCATAGAAAACCCCCTCGAGGCCCCTAAATGGATTTGTTAGTTCATAGTTATAATTTATTTACTACGCTACTCATTATTGTATACGAATAAGGTTTTTATAAGTTTTAAATTATCAGGATTTGGTTATAGGAACCAAAGAAATATCAATTTTCTGTTGCTCGTAACTCCCGATGACACTTTTTATTAGGAGATGCCGCTTTTTTTCTGAGACTCAATGGTGTTTACAATTTTGATTTTTACCGATGAGAGATATGACTATAAAACCATATAAAACTATAAAACCATTAATAAAAAAATAGTATTAAAACATAATAACAGTACCTTTATATGTATTCAATATAAGTTCCGTTATTAATATATAAATAGACAAAGTAGTCGTTGTTTATCACAACTCTCAATTGCGTTGATGAGGATAAAAATTGTAACTGTCGTAGTATCCCAAATATGATAGATACTATTTTAGAACTCTAATTAAGTTTTACTTTGTTACATTTATCAATATAACTTTGAAGCTAACCCTAGCTTCACTCCAGTCCGAATAATCCAGGTCCAGACATATTTAGGTCCCTTTGTGCTCAGCTCCTGCTACTAATCCCCCTCACGAGATGATCCTGCATTACATCCCAGGCTTGCAGCAGGGAAGTGTAGTGTGGTCCTCTGGATTCAGTTTACCAGCCTATGTAAGCCAATTATTCAAAAGTATTCTTGGTAGGGCTCTCTTGAGCATATACGTATATATAGCAACTACTAAGACACTAAAACATCGCAGCTTATAGGGAATATTTTAGGTTCATGATGTTCAGAATTTCTGAGTTTAAACAATTACCTTTTAGATTTGCAATCTTTATACGGGAAATAACACAGTAAAATATGTAATATTTGTATTCGGTACTATTTATAACATTAATTAAATGAACGGAAGGCTTATTATATACATAAGTATGCGGTTTGCAAAACTACTTTAAATTTTAAACAAAATACCCAGTGAAATTATATTGTAATTATAGTATTTAATATAAAAAATAGCTTAAGGAATTTTTTGGTTTTATAATCAAACGAGTTCGCACGCAGCACGCTGACGTGAGGGAAGTGAATTTCCACATAAAAAAACTTCTAAAACTCAAACTCAATGTAAAAACATACATTTATGCCAATTTTATTGAAATCTGAAAACATTGATTTTTTGGCTGTTCTGATGCTCCTAGTTTAATTTACCTGCAATGTTAGGAATACAATTTTGCGCATTATAAGGTTAGAAGAAGGTCCAGTCAGGCTTAAAAGTAGGTGCGAGGTTGCTGGGGATGAATCAAATACACCAACAAACGAATAACATGCTTTTCTAATGTAAAAACCCCATGGGACAACGTACTGTGTTTAGCCGATATATATTTTCTTTAATTACTCGGTGAATATTTATGATAGAATAACAAGAGAGAGCTTAAAACTTTCGTCTCCTAATTCCCATCTTTTTACATGCATTAATTTTACATCCGGGGATTTTCTGACCCTTTTTAGGCCCAAAAACTCGAAATTTAAAAGGTTAATCCTCAAAAAAGGCGTTAGAGTTTTTCGATTGTTTTGCCCAACGAACTTGTCCAACGGATTATAGAAAGGAACGTCCCTACCAAATTTGAAGTAAATCGGACAAAAAATGTGACCACTAGAGTGCAAATACATATATATGTCTCTCTCTCCCTCTCTCTCTCTCCATATATATATATATATATATATATATATATATATATATATATATATATATATATACTGTATATATGTATATATATAGACATATATATTTATATACAATTTTGAACGACCCCCCAAAACGCGTTCAGAGGGTTACGTTAGGAACTTCTATGGTGGTCCCGGGCTTATGTTTCACCGTGCGGGTTATGCTAATATTTCACTTTCCATAGGAAATTCACTAATAATGTAAATATAAATAAAGGTTCATGTACGCAATTTTTAAGCCACAGGGAGAAAGACAACGTAATTCCCTATTCCCTCTCGTCTCTTTACATGTACAAACTTAGGACTATTATCATAGATTAAGCATACTCCTTAGTAGATTTTTCATCGACATGCTACCAGATGAATACGTGTGAACAGTGGCGCGCTCTTGTGGGATTTTCTAGTACTAGCATAGAATCAGTGCCGAAGGCAACTGTGCAGTGGCGCAGCTTGTGGCCATGTGAGGAACCAACGAGTCGCGGGCTATAAGGGGAGACGGCATCCGTGTGCGAGAGAGAGCGGGAGTACTTGTGCGAGAGAGAGAGAGAGAGAGAGAGAGAGAGAGAGAGAGAGAGAGAGAGAGAGAGAGAGAGAGAGAGAGAGAGAGAGAGAGAGAGAGAGAGAGAGGGAGTGAGAGAGAACGACGTCGCCGACGACATTGCCGTAGTGCTTTGGCTCACGCCGGCGCCGGCGCCGTGGAATGCTCGCAGGGTGTCCGCCAGCCGCCAGCCCCAGTGCCTTCCTTTCGTCAAATGATAGCGGCTTTTCCCTTGATACATGTTTTAAATTCACTCGCTTATTGGTCGAACTGTTGTAATTACAACTTAATGTCAAAGGTGTATATGATTTGTTAAACCGATATTTCATTACCAATGATTCAGAAAATCACAACCAATATTCCCATATTAAAATCCCATTTAATACTTTTTCACAATTTATTTGTTGCTCCTTTTGATTACATCGGCTGAAAATGAAATCCTCGTGGACACTCAAAACCCGTATTCGAGAATAGTGCCGGACTAATACTGTATTGAATTCATTGGCCAAAATCAGCAGTTTTTTCAGATTAAAAATGGCAACTTGACCGCAATTCATGGTCGCCGTAATTTTTAGACCGAACAAGACAAGTATACGTAGTTTATCTGTAAAATACCCCGCAATAGTTTACACCCAACCCAAAGTTAAAGGCCAACACGCCAGCGGGGAAGAGTCAAAGTATGTTATCGTCGAAAACAAAGATTTTACCGAAACTAAGATCGAAACTAATTTTATCGGCCGAGATACGGCGATTTTAAACGATTTTAAAAGGCACCCGAGATACATATATCGGCCTAAAATATCAATGTATTCTCGTTTTGCCGTCTTAAACCTCAATCGGGTCACATTTTTAGCCTGAAAACGGACAAATTGTGTTTTAGGCAAATTTACCAATCGGACTGAGTTATCAGCCAAAATCGGTAATTTTACCGGCAATTTTACAGCATTTTACTAGCCAAAAACTAAGGAGTATGCTTAATCTATGCTATTATTATCCCTCACAAGTTTAACGATCTATGAATGAATTTAATTTGAAGGCTACCATCTAAGTAGTTGTTTTATACTACTCGAGTCAGAATTCTCCTTCCACTATAAGTAAAATGTTATAATTCATATTAATGTTCCTATAATATTTTGTTGGACAGCCGAGAAAAAGGGCACTAGCAAACATCCTTTACAAAAATACTCTACTCATAAACTCACTCCTATATTTAAAAGATGAGGTTTTACTTTTAACTAAAGTAGCACTATAATAAATAAACATAGATAATCCTGTTTTGGGTTGCCTTCAATGTCATATATTTTTTATATGTTATCTAATTAGTTGTATATTTAAATAATATGGCTTGGTTTTTATGCAGTTTTAATGTTTTAGATGAATTTAGTTAGAAAAAGAAAGGTTACATCGATTCAAAATTACGATACGGATAGTAAGTTGGATACGGAGCTCCAGATACTAGGCCTACTTACCCAATTAATCCCCACACAGGAAATATCTGTCCAGTTTGGCATTTCATTAATATAACTTTCATAATTCTGCTTCAAAGAAAAGAAAATAATCCCATGATTGGTTATAACATATTTGTAAAATTTGAGGTTGTTCTCAAATATACCGTTTACCTTTAATGACTAATAATTTATTACAAAACAAATAATCTAGAATCAGGTTCAAACTATCACACTTTGCAATTAGACAGAATCCAGTACAGTTAAACATTGCTGGAAATCCTACTTTTCCCAACAGTTCTGATCTCGTGAACCAAGAAAGCAGACCAAATAAAGGTAATTGCTTTCACTTTGTTCCTCACAAAAGGTTCAAACTTATTTCGCGCTACTTATTTACCACTTTTTATTACTTTTTTCGTAGTTGAGTAAGGAGCCTTCTATTATGAATCCACAGTAAATATATCTTATCTTGTCTGTTTAATATACTAAATACAGGCGTTCTGATAATTTTGTCGAACAAGTTAGACAATAAGTAAACATTTCAAAATACGAATAAATCTTGTTCTTTTTCAGCATTGTTTTGTAATAAAACACAATGGCTTAAGATAATTTGTCCCAAAAATTCCTTATAAATTTCAGTTGCGCATTTAGTTGTTCTGGCCAAATATGAATTATTTTCATTTTATGGTGAAGTTTTAAATATTCAAATTTCCATTGATTTTTCACAGCCTCTGTATTTTGTTTATGGCTGTCCCTCAATTTAAGTTTGTTAAATACACTTTATTGAACTTATATAGTCTGACCAGCATTTGGATGTAAGGGGGCAAGAGTATTTAAAACGAAAATTGAAAACCCTTGACCTTTAAACACAGTTATGTTAATAGCTCATATGCAGTGTTATACGATCAAAATTCACCCGAGAGAGAAATTAAATGTCAAACTATTTAATGATTGGTAATTAATTTATAATTTGGTAACTAATTTCTTCATATTATTAAGAACTTGAAAGTTATTTTTTTATTTTTTTATTGTGTGCCGTGTAACGCCACGTCTCCCTATAGACATTTGATTTTGCCAATAAACATGTTGGTCATCACAAACTCAACGCTACCGGAAGTGGCATGACGTACCGTAAATTGTCGAATCACGGCCCTTCCGGCATCTTCCCTCTCGTTTAGATTTTTTCAAGTGGTGACGACGTGTTTTTCCTGGTTGGCATTAATTGCTAATTTTAGACCCCGAGAACCAGGAGAACGATGTGCTAAGTACATTACTTTAAGGGGGGGAGGGGAGCTAGGTGAAGCCAGGTTAAGGGTGGTCAAACATAGTTATGAATAATTAGGAAGTTTATAATAAGCCCTCCTCGCCTTCAGGAAATCCCTTCAAATGTAGTGTTTAGCTTGTTTAGCTTGTGAGCTTAATGTAGAATTAATTAGGTATTTTTAGGAACTTCAGCAATATTTAATTCAATAGATTCAGATTACAGGTTATTTATTTATCAATATGTAAGGACCCATCAAAGCTGGCTTTGGCGAGTTTTTATCTGGCAGATCGATCTTTCCTTTAGGTAAAGTCCAGCAATTGCTTCCACTAGTTCTAGTTCTTAAATTTAGTTTCATGTCCGATTGGTGTTAAGTAGCCTGGAATACCAACCCAGTCACCAACCAAGGTAGTTTATATTCCCTGTATAGTTTCCCATATCTTGCTTGCCTTCAGTTAGTTTATATTCATATTTATTCAGCAATAATTCCCCACAATTACATCCCCCCACCCAAAACAGTTTGACTTATACCCAAAACATCCACCCTTGTGTCCAAGTTAGTTAGATTAAGTCAGAATCTAACCTAAAAACCTTTTTAAGGTTTTGACCTGAAACCCCTACCTTTTTGCTTAGCACTGGCATAACCCCCCTTAGCCTTTCAAGAATCACTTGGATAGATTATCTGAAAATTACCTTCTCAGTGTGCTGTTAATTTTCATTGTTGTGAATTGTTGCTATGTTTTTGTTCTGATATAGTTTATAAATTCTTGTTGTTGATAGAGTGTATATAGAATTAGTATTTTTTCAGCTTAGGCAGGCACTATGCCGTTCCAAATTTATCCACCTGAAAGCATTCCTGCGTGAAATTCGTGCAGCTGTAAAGTGTGATTTAATGCAGTTGATGCTGTAACTCAAAGTGAAATCGTTTGTACAGCCTTTTATTCGAACCATTGTGTAATTGAGACCTATACTTCCCCGGTCACTGTACGCTTGCTAAACCCTACAAATGGGAAATTTGTCAGAAAAGCACATGTCTCACAGGTCAAGAGATTCTTTTAACCTTCAGTTTAGATAATTCACAGTTACAAATTCAATACGATCGTCTGCCAGATAAATAACTTTGCTTGGTGATATTAGATTCAATCTTTTCTCTCCTCTTCTTTTCCTTTCCTCCCCAGCCACGGATGGGGATTTTGAGTCTAATGTATCACCTCTCTTCAGATGGGTGTGCCTACACAGTTACTCCCTCCACGATTTTGGGATACCCCCTTCTTTTCTGTCACCGGCACCTGAAGGTGTTATTTTACCAGAGTCTTTATTTATAATCTCTTAAATTCTAAAATTACCCCGCTTTTGTATACTGACTTTTATTATTATTGTTTCTCATCCAAAAGCGAGGGGCTTCGATGAATACACTCAACCGTGTCGGTCGATGGATTATAGTAATGTACATGCTGTAATCTATTGAGTGATTACAGCATCAACAGTGTATCAACATCAACATGGAGTGATTACACCATGACAACACTCTAAATTCTTTCTTAAATTGTCTTTTCTATCTCCCCTATCTGTAACTCTTCTCAAAAAGGTACCGCCAGAATCTAGTCACTAGCATTAAGTTAGAAATAGGTAGATTTTCGTAGAATAAGCACAAGTTAGCACAGTAGAAGTCAGACAAAATTGCTGTCACAAAACCTGAATAACGATAACATAGCTAGTTAAAACACTCAGTGAGGTAATTAGTTTTATGAGTTTTAGTTGTAAGAGTTTTTTAAGGAATTTTGTTCCCAGTGTTCCGGGAAAGTATATTATCCAAATCCTTGGGATAAACACGTGCATGCGCTCCGCAAATGAGCAAAATAAACGCCATTGCATGCGTCGTATATAGTTCTTTCTCAATATTCTAAAGGATCAAAACGTTTCCATAAACTATCCTGCATATTCTTAACACTATAGTATCCACCACACACCTTTAGATTTTGTTAGATATAACTCTCCATATGGCCTGTTGTTGAATTAAAATCCTCCACTTTGGATCTGAGTTGGGTCCCATGGTACCTAGTGCAGACCGAACAACCCTTGCATTGCCTGACCTCGTCGGGTCAGACAGTAAAATTGTTTGGTATTGTCAGTTCTCGGCCATACCTACCTTGGTTTTTAAAGTTAGACTATAAGAAGGCAACTATCTCAGCTCCAAACTAATTCAATTAAACTCAATCACCTTCATTTGCATATAAACAAATGTATCTGCTCAATAAAAAATATAATAAAAAATACAGAGTCAAAACAAAGTATGAATAAAATTATTATACTCCGAGCAGAGAAATAACATATAAAACTGAAATCAGAGAAATACTATACTACAAAGGATATCTACAAATAAATAACTAGAGCAAAAATCACTAACCATGATCAGTAACAGTACAAACTGGCATTCCATTAACAAAACCCCGCAACCGAATTCAACAACAACCAAACTTCACCAACTGAATCCAAGTCTTACAATTTAGACGGCCAACTCAAAATCACCAACACACCCAAAACACGACAGCAGTCATCAAGTCGCCGATATCTACTCAATATTCAACTCCATAGCATCTTCTTCCATAATCTCCAACTAACCTGACGTGAGGCAACTACTCAGTGCCACAGAAACCACCTTCAGTCTTCATATTACAGTGGAACCTCGAAAACTCTAACCTCAATGAGTCGAATTCCTTGATAACTCGAATTTTTGTTATTCCCCTTGAACTTGCCTACCCAATGTTATATTATTTTACCTCTATAAGTCGAAAGGTTAGCTGGAAACTCCTCGATAACTCGAATTTTTCAGTATTCTTAGCCTATTACCGCACCTCTATATAAGTCGAAGTTTTAGTTGTAGAACCTCCATAACTCGAATATGTACAATCGCCGTACCTTTATAAGTCGAAGTATTGACTAGAGGCCTCTATAAGTCGAAGTTATAGAATAGTGGAGGTTTGTTCATTCAACAAACCTCCAGTGACTTTTCAGTCGGAAATTCAACCCTCCCTCCTCACTACATCTCTTTCCCGGTTGCTCCTGGTGTCGGTAAATCAACCGACAAATTTATGTTGATGAGCAACGCGCATATCAAACAAACGCACGGGTTACAACTATATGTGAGGATTTCATTTCATAAATAAGGAACAGTCTCATATTGTTGTAAATTATGTATTTTTCTAAAATTAAATGGTTTCGATTTTATTAGATTTGTGTCCGGTGTGTCGTTAGTCAGTGCCAGTTTTAGAGGTTCTGGATGTAGTGCTTGAAACGAAGTTTTTAGAGATTATTGCGGACATTTTCTATCACTGATTAGTAAAAACAAGTTTCACTACTAATCAGTGATGGAAAATGTCCGCAATAATCTCTTAGACAACATAAACTCACCATCACCAACAATGGATTTTAAACAAAGAAGTAGTTTTCATGTTGTGTTTTTACTAAGTATAAAAGGTTTGGCAAAATGTGTTGGCAAAACTCTATCCTATGAGGAAAAGTTGAAGATTATTTTAGGCAGATGACAAGCAAAAAAATTGTGACATCAGGAAGCAGTTTGGAACACCAATGAATAGTCTTTCGATAATTTTAAAACAAAAATAAGTATCATTTTGCTTCACCCAAATTCCAACAACGCTCTTTAATTTTAATTGTTATCATGTTTTGTTCCCTTTTAGTTTTGAAAATTATTTTAATAACCTACAGTACACTGATGTTCAGCTAAACTGAAATTGATGCGTAGTTGGTCAGAACCAGCCTTGGATCAGAACTGACTTCCGTAAGGGGGAGCGATTTGTTTGGGGCAGGTGATAAGAAGTGAGCAAAAAACGTCTATAAATAGACAGGAAGTGGTCGAACTGGAAAAACATCACCAAAATACCGAACTATGAGTCATTATTTGTTTACTTTCCTACTCTAGAATATTTTCACTGAAGGAAGTGTTTGAAGTATTTCATCCTGTACTACGTTAACCAAAGAAGCTTTACAAAATATTTACGAGCTTATTTTATACATTAAATTTTTCAAATCCTTTTTAATTTGAATAATTATTACTATCCGGTATGACTGTTTATGATAAAAAGCACGAAGTTATGTAAGGATCCATATCCATCCATCCATCCATCCATGATCCATCTATTGCGTTACCGTGACCCTTAATAAGTCGAAGTCTGTGGAGAATCACCTTGATAAGTCGAACCTCGGTATTTCAAAATATTCGATAACTCGAATTTTTCCCGTTCCCCCTGAGGTTCGAGTTATCGAGGTTCCACTGTATTACAGCCACAGCATGTTTTCTGCAATCATCAAGAATGACATTTATAACGAGTCTTTCCCTACGCTTCAACATTGTGGCTCAACAGCTGGGAAGCAGTCACCTAGAATAGTAAATAGACCATAAAAATGAGGTCTGCCACAGAATTAGCAATGCAACAATACCAACAAGAACAAAAAAGATCAATAAATAAATGAATAACAAAAATAATACAACAAATCTGTGCGTGCAGTTACAGATCCTCTTTTTTGAAATCATTAATCCGCATTAAACCACATTTTGGGTGTCCGACAAACAAGCCAGATGGAGGCCTGGAACTCTTTTTCCCCCCTTTAAGGGGGGGAGGAGTCTGGTCTCTGGCGATACCTTAGCGACCGAATTAAGTCTCTTTCCGGAGGTACCAACCTTTGGGAGCCTGGAAAGTTCCTCAGATCCAAGTCCGAGGTGAGCCGAAACCACTATTCGCCATGTTGAGTCGCAACACAAAGTCGAACAAAATGCCGTTCTCGGCCTCGATCGACCAATCCTTTCCTTGGCGTCATATAGTAGCAGGCACTGCTTCGGCAGATAAAATATTTTCTGATAAATAGGGATTCACCCACTAACAATGACCTTCAACAACCACCAACTTAGCTCATTACCTTATACCCCTCAAGCGCAAGCACAAACTTGTTTCGACAAGGGAGTGGTTGTGGCGTGCAACGCCACGTATCCCTAAAGACATACGATTTTTTCAATAAACATGTTGATCACCACCAACCCAACGGCGCTACCAGAAGCAGCATGACGTACCGCAAATTGTCCAATCGTGGCCCTTCCGGCAGTGTCTATCCCGTTTGGAGTTTTTCAAGTAGTGAAGACGTGTTTTTCCCGGTTGGCATTAATTGCCAATGTTACGCCCAATGAACTACGAGAAATGATGTGCTAAATGCATTACATTAATGGGGGAAGCTAGGTGAAGCCAGGTTAAGGTTAGTCAAATATAATTATGAATAATTAGGCATCACCCACGACATAAGCCCTTCTGGCCTTCAGGAAAATCCCTTCAAATGTAGTATTTAGCATCAATATGTTTAGCTTGTGAGCTTGTAGTAGAATTAATTAAGTATTTTTAGAAACCTCAGCAATGTTTACTTCAAAACATTCGTATTACAGGTTAGTTATTTATCAATAGGTTACCCATCAAAGCTGGCTTTGGCGGGATTTTATCTGAGATCGATCCTTCCTTTGGGTACATCCAGCAATTATTTCACTAGTTATAGTTCTTAAATTTAGTTTCATGACCGATTGGTGTTCAGTGACGTGTAACATCAACCCACTCACCAACCAAGATAGTTTAAATTCCCTGTATACTTTCCCATATCTAGTTTGCCTTCAGTTAGGTTATATTCATATTTATTCAGCATTAATTCCCCACAATTACATCCCGCCACCTTTCAGTTTGACTTATACCCAAAAAAATACATCCCGGACTCCCAATTAGTTAAAACCCTACCGGCTCAATTGTAAACAGCCAACTGTAAACGGTCAAATTTAAAATGCCATTTATTTTTAAGTTAGTTTTGAATACTGTAACTCAATTTATGTTTAATATATGATTCGTTGAATAGTAACATACATTTATTTTACTCCTTAAACTAAGCTATAGTAAATATTCGAACGAGGAAGTGCTTGAACGAACAAGAGCTGAGGATAGTCGGTCGCTTGTGTAATCACCCTGAAGCTGATGAACTGCATCTGCAGCGCGCAACTCGTTAACAATAATCTCTTTTCATTATTTGAAGCTAGTATCTGAGCTAACTGCAATACTCTGTAACTCTAAATAACTAGCCTATTATATTGTTTATAGGTTGTGACCTATGTAATGAGTTATCAACCATCTGGGAAACATTAAATATTTACCAGGTACCTAACGGGATGTAATAAAAGACATCTTACAACAGTTGAGAGTATATGTACACTTATACTGATTCACATACAGACGGTAAACATGTATAAAAGATGGTACAAGACTTTGTACCATCTTTTATATATGTTTACCGTCTGTATGTGAATCAGTATAGGTGTAAATATATTCTTAAGTGTTGTAAGACGTCTTTTATTACATCCCGTAAGTAATAACAACACGTAATACGCTGATCAAAAAGTTTGTTCGGGTACCTAAGAAACATTTTTGTTAAAATGGATATTTTACGAATCAAATAATATAACAAATTTATTACTTGTTTACTAAAACATTAATGTATAATATAAAATTACTTTTTATTAAAGGCCAGTTCTTATAGAACCTGCTTGAAGTTTATAGATAGTTAGTTTTAGTAATGTATCCTAATTTGAAACTAGCCGCACGTGCAGTTGGATTTAATTACTTCTGACGGAGGGAGGCCCGTACATAATTGGTTCATTATATATATATATATATATATGTATGCATGAATAAATAATTCCAGAGATTAGTAAATATGTATAAAGAGAAAGTATCTGAATATGTTGTAAAAGTAGGACGGTAGTGTTCTTAGACCATAAGTTGTTTTGCTAACCTGCTGAAGAGTGTAGCTGACTTAGGGTAAGAGACAGTTAGTGAAGTGGGGTTTAAGGGTATGCAGTGAAGTGTCCGGACTTTGAGGCCTTAGGGCCTAGGGTCAAAGAAAGCTTAAATAGAATATTTTAAGCTGTTTAAAACATTATTTAATTAATTCATTAACAAAATATTTGGTCTTGTTGAATAATTAACTGATTCCTTAAATATTAAAAATTGTATTATTATAACTAAATAACATTAGTACTGTATAAAGGAGAGGTAAATCTGCAATTAATTGTTGGTATTTTTTCATTTAGAGATTATATTAATGATGCAGTAGAACATGTCTCTTTTATTTATAGAGCTACGTTCTCACGATGGCGAGCTGGTTTATATTATTTGCATAGCAGATAAGCTTGAGTGCCTGTCACAAAACAAATTTGTCAAACTTCCTTAACTAACATGTTCTAAACTAGCTCTCTGGAAGTTATTCATAACATTTCCTAAAGTTTTGCCTGGCCTAGCCTCGAATTGGTTGCAATTGGAAATTGTTAATTTTATTTTAGTACAGACAGGAAACCAATTGAAACAACAGAGACACTTGTTAGTGGTATTTCAACGAACTATTAGAGTTGTATTAAAATCTGCAAAAACACATTATTATTATTTACCAGAATGATGTTTTACTTTGGCTTACATATAAAAACAACTGTTATTAGGAACGTTAGAATTGCAATTCTAATATAAGTACATATATCTTATTTAAGAAGTAAAGGATTTTTTTAATTATTTTGTTGAATAAATTGTTTTATTTGTAATTTTTATTTTGAAAGTATCAACGAGTAGACTGATATTAATAAAGTTAACAAAATAAAACCTTATTCATGCTGATTCATTCCTTTTAACAACACTAATATGCTAATCAAAAAGTTGTTTTGTTATTGTTGTGTACTTAAAACATTGTATTTTTTCTTCAAATTAATGACGCTTATTTTTAAACTGAGTGAACTAAAAATTATTACTTTCTGTTACTAGAACGTTTTGCCTAGAAGGTATTCGCAATTGAATCCAATAAATTGTCAGCCGCTATAGAGACATAAACTATCTAGCACCTAGGTATTGCGTTATGAATGTATATGGATGCTCCATCTCGTTACATGGTTTATTTATGAAACAGGAAATCTACATTTTTGACCCAATTACAAAATCAAAATCTTTGTTAATCTAATAACAAATATCTATTAGAAATGTATTTTTGGTTTACACTAGGTTTTTATTCACCAGATTTGTAGTCTTAAATGTATAATAGTAAAACCAAATTTTAAATTCACAAAATTACTTATATTGCGTAATTAAAGTTATGGATTTTACGCAAAAATTCTATAACCAAACTTTCCATAAAATGAGATAATTCGAGTAGTTTTTTGTTATTTTTTGGGATGTCAAAATATAAATTCACGTATTAAGAGAATATAACATATCATAAGAAAAAGTAACACGAAAATAGTTCATAAAATCTGCTTTGACAAATGTATAAAAGGAATGGATGGCCGTAAAATGTGATTTAGTCACTGAAATGTGACTTTAATCAGGGTTACAGTTTCAATTAAGTTAGTGCAGAGCCAGGCTTGGATTCAAGGGATTTTAATTGAATTCAAGGTTTTGATACGTGGCCCATAAGCTTGTCTAGAGCCTTTTATTGTTCTCACTGATTACCAAATGTGAAAAATTTCAAATGTTCGGTAAAATGTGATCTGAGTTTTTTTTTTATATTTTACAATAAATCTGTCCTTAAGCCGGTTGGTTTTTATAGCTAGAGGGCGTAAAGAAAATTCATCTAGAATAAATAAATATGGATTTATTTAAAAAATATATGACCTGATTTTTAGGATTTATTTGTTATTATATAAAGATCTTTGTTAAATCTCTTCTAACCATTTAGGCACGCAGGTGGTATTAACTAGGTATTCGAATTACATATAAACTTAAACTGAATATAATTATTTGTAGGGTGAGCCGTGGCTACGTCCGCCGTGCGAATGTCACGCCTCTTTGTATTTTGTTATAGTGCTAGCTTGTTCTGGCGAAGGTCTGGCGCCCCCGAAATCAACGGCTTCCATGCAATGAGGAAAGTCCTTGCGTCCGTGGGTGTAATCCCCGTGGGCGTCTTTTCCGTGCAATGTGCTCTCTGACGGCATAGACTGCGTGACCGTCAAACCGAAAGCCTGTTGTGTTGTGCCTGTTGAAGTTTTGTACCTGTGTAAATGTTTAAATTGTTCATCATTGTATTTTGTGTCCACGTTATGGCGTTCTCAATACGCCGCTCAAGTCTGATGGGGTCCCGGAGGAGAGCAACCGACTGAGCTAGGGCTTTGGCGGAGAGGGCTCTACTGGGGGTTCCTACCCACATGGTGGTTCGCCTGCCACATGGGATCTGGGCTCCCTCTCCTGCCGCCTCATCGCCCTCCGGTGGTCGCCACATCGCTCGACCAGCCCTGAAATGCCTTTTACTCAACTTTAAATTTTGAATTCTGATTAAAACTTTAATTTGTCAACTTTAAAGAAAAAATCATAGAATTGTGCTTAGTTTTTTTTAATTTAAAAGAAATTGTAAACCATGGAAAAGGTGGGAGTTGAGACTGAAAACACTTAAACTGATATTAGAGTTGTATTTACATGTGTTTGAATACAGTTAGTAAGTGCCTCTCAACGGTGAGTTTTATTAATATTTTCCTCCGTGGCCTTCCTAGTGGTTAGGTAGGGATGTGAGCCACCCCTCGCCCCGTCTCCATGGGAGCACGCTTCCAGCTCAGGTTTCGCTTGGGTGCGGATGCGGGGGCGTGGTTCAAGGGCCATATTTTAACTAATGAGTTATAAACAACTCAGTTAAAAAGGGTTTTCCAGATTAATTTTAAAATTGTCTTATGTTATAGGAAAGTTATTTGATGTTTTGGAACCTGATTCACTCACTTTCAACCAATACCAATGACTACATATACAATTGTATATGTAGTCATTGCCAATACTTTACATACTTTGAAAATATGAATACCAGTTTACATTTATGAATAAATAATAGTTTTAGTAGAGATGCTTAAACGCAGCACGCTTAGTAGATGTGACCCCTGGGGCATTGCCATGTTTAACTTAAAATACAATACCCTTACGGGTAGAAGCTGAGGAGAACTGGCGGCTTTAAATGCGAGCCAAGAGGCGAGCTCAAAGTAATTGTGTATTTTAGCGAATTTCCCCTATAGGGAAGAAGCTATTGCCGTAGGTCTCATGGTAAGACCTCATGGTAAGCCTGAGACCATGATAATGTTTTGTTTTGAGGTCCCCAGATGACAAAAACACTATTCGTTCAAATGTATATATATGTGTATATATATATATATATATATATATATATATGTATATATATATATATGTATATATATGTGTGTGTGTGTCCATGAATGCGATAACTTGAGTAAAAAACGTCCGATTTCGATGAAAATTTGTTCAAATGTGTAGGTCGAAAACCAGAAAGATCGGACCATGGGAAGAGGGGTTTATGGAGGTTTAATATATACATTTAGCAGATCGGAATTTTAACACAACTTTCTTTGACCCAAAAATCAGTTTTTTGATTTTTCACCCTACAATTTTTAAAAACATAATTTTGGTTTTGGCCATGTTATAGAGCTTAAAAAACACATAGTATAGTATTTGAATTACTAACCTAGGTTAAGTGGTTGCGGAGAAAATCCCAAAAAAACCTTCTCATAAAATCTCCCATGTTAATCTTATGGGAAAAAGGTTTTTGGCTTTTCCTCAGTTTATTTTAATGTAATCTTCACATTTGCTTTTACCAATCTGTTCAGGTCCACAAAACAATCATTTTGGTGTTTAAATTGTGATTCTACATCCAACTGTTGCAGAAATATTCAAAGTGCTAAACACGGTAGGCCTACGTTCTACAAGGTTATCCTTATGGAGAATAAATCAAATTTGATATCTCGATTATTTATGAATGTATGTTGATGAAATTTGAGATGTGGCTTCACGTAGTACTGGTATATTGATATTTGTACAAACATTTTTTTTATTATTCCCGTAGCAGCAAACCTGCTCACTCAGCCCCCATGTTATTCTTATGGAGAATAAGTAAAATGTAATGACTCTATTAATCATGAACATAAATTAATAACACTTGGTATGTAGCTCCACTTGGTTGAGTTATATTGAGTGTTGCATAAAAACCCATTATTTTGTTCCTGTTGCAGCAAACCTGCTTACTCAGCCCCCATGTTATTATTCTGGAGAATAACTAAAATGTTATATAGCGCTTATTTATGATTGAATATCGATGGAACTTGGTATGTGGCTTCGCCTGGTTAAATTATATTTATGTTTGCATAACAACCAATTGTTTTTGTCCATTGTTTCAGCAAACCTATCTACTCATTACCAATGTTATTTTTATGGAGAATAATTAAAATCGCTTATATGAGAATATATTTTTATGAAACTTGGAATGCGGATTTATGTGGTATTAAGATAAATATTATGCATTGGAAATTTGCTGAGTACGCAGTTTTTCTGCAACGGAGGTATTTACTTTCTCCCCCTTATACATATTATATGGAGAAAGTATTGTTTTCGTCAAAATTTTCGAATTTGAGTTGTTAGTGGAAATATTTGTATTGGTGCTCCCTGAACCCAAAAAAGTGATTTTTAAGTTGTGTGTGTGTGTGTGTGTGTGTGTGTGTGTGTGTGTGTGTGTGTGTGTGTGTGTGTGTGTGTGTGTGTGTGCGCGCGTGTGTGTGTGTGTGTGTGTGTGTGTCTGAGTGGATGTGTACAGAGCGAGAGCCCTAACCAATAAACCAATTTTTAAGAAATTTGGTATGTAGGTACTAATCTTCGATATCTCCAGGGTTTTTCATTTTTTTGAATTTTTTATTTTTAAGGGTAATTATCCCCAAAAAAACATGTAAAATCCAAATTTCTCAAAAAGAGCTCAAACGATTTTCATTAAACTTTATTGGTTTGTAGAACTTTAGGTTTCCAACAAAATGACACAATCCGAATTTCTGTAAAAACTCGGGTTCAGAAATTACAGTACTTAAAACATCCAAAATTCAGTTTTTTGGATTTTTCTTAAAAAATGATAAACGTTAAAATAGATTACTATTCGCCATTAAAAAGAGCTCAAAAATCTAAATAAATTAGTATTTTGAATTACTATTCTATGATTACTAGTTGTGGAGAAAATTGAAATTTTCATTTAGCGGTAAACACAGTATGTTGTCCAATGTTATTCTTAAGGAGAATAGAACAATAACTATTTCTCTCTGATTTACCGATAAATTTTATTAAAACTTGATATGCAGGTCAAGTTAGCATTAACCAACAGAGGATGTTCGAAATATGTCGCCACTTAACCCTGGGGGGACAAGGGGGCATTCCCCTTCTCAAAACCACTGTGTGTAGCAACATATTCTATAGTGCCTCCCAATGTAGGATTTCGGTTGTTATTTCTGAAAAAAAAAACTATTTTAGACAATTTTCTGTACATTTATCTGTACTTCATATTCTATATTTAGTAAATAAAAATAATTTGTTCATCAAAGTTTGTCTAAAAGGGAGAAAGTATGTGTCAGTTTCCTGATACCGTTTATTTTTGCCTGTTTTTCCCAGGTTGTAGTGTGCGGATTGAACTGCTGACGAAAGGTAATTTAAAACCATTGAATAAAATATGCATTACTGTATTATTTTTGATATTATTACACTAAATAACTGTATTGGTTATCTGTGTAAAACTCTTTGACAACAAGGAGGTCTATTACCTTCTCGTTTGTCAACTATTAACAACTTACGACCAAAACAGTACAAAACAGGCGCTGGGCCATCTAACAGACAACGTGATACAATGACCAATTAACTAAACCGAAAGATAATAACAAGAAAACTCTTAAATTTTTAAAGCTGCATCACAGTTACTTCAATTACAATCGGTAATTGGAGTTCCACTTGTAGTAAATACAAAATCTTAGTATAAAGTAAGTAACGAAATAAAGCGTGAAAGTTATAACTATATTGGTATCGAATTTGACTTCGCCACATGACACTTTCGTATTAGAATGCTAATAAATTCACATAAACAAGACAAAATTTAAGACATCAGACCGGTTCTTTTTTCCAGGTTACTTGAGGTAATTTGACGTAGGCCTACGTTAACAGCCAGCAGGCCTAGCTACGTTTTCATTACGCAGGCCTAGCTTAACTGTAGTTACAAATTGTATAGTATGAACAAAATATAGAAATGAACCCATATTTTTATGTGTAGTCCGTCAAATGCGATTGTATCAAATCAGTATTTTATCAGTAAATTGTATCTAATAGATACAGTTTTAATTGTATAGTAAAACTAGTAGGCCTAATAAAACACGAACTATATGCTAAAAAAACGCCCTACAAAGGAACAAAAGAGATGTTTATTGAACAAATATGGCCTACACAACTGTTTTGACCTTATAATGCTCCTCTGGGTTGTATATCATTACCAAAGCCAATCTAACTTTAAATGTCAGCATTGTTTTATCTAAATTTATAATGTAGGAAACAAAGTTTGTTACAATATACTTCTATGAGCCATAAGCTTAATCTAAAAGGTCCGTAACAAACGATTGTATGAATAACTGGAAGGAACTTTGACATTTAAAAACATACATTATTATTTAAATTAAATTAAATTGTAATTATATAACTATGAGGTATTTGTTGTAATAGAGGAATACATATCGTGTTTGAGATGAAGTTTTCCTTTTTTGTTAAGATTTTATATATCTATACAGCTTTTAGCGAATTTCCCCTATAGGGCAGAAGTTATTACCGTAGTGGGCATGGTAAGACCTAGGCCCGGGACCATGATAACTTTTCGTTTTGAGGTCCCCAGACCCGAAAAACACCATTTGTTCGAAACTGCACAAACACACACACACACACACACACACACACACACACACACACACACATATATATATATATATATATATTTATATTGCATTCATTTGTTAGGGCTACTAATATAATAATAATCAAATTAAACATTATTTAAACTAAGTACCCTTAAGGAATTTATTTATTTTTTTGACTACATGTTTCGGGACCTAAGCCCATCATCATGGTCAACAAATACCTAACCTAGTTTGACCCAAAACTAGGTTAGGTAACCTAGGTTGACCATGATGATGGGCTTAGGTCCCGAAACATGTAGTCAGAAAAATAAAGAAATTCCTTAAGGGTAATTAGTTTAAAGAATGTTTAATTTGATTATTAATATATATATATATATATATATATATATGTGTGTGTGTGTGTGTGTGTGTGTGTGTGTGTGTGTGTGTGTGTTTGTGTGTGTCCGTGGGTGCGATAACTCTCGTAGATAAGGTCTGATTTTGATAAAATTTTATAAAAACGTGTAAAGCAGCATTTATGACTTAAAGTTCGAAAACCAGACAGATTGCCCTATCCGAAGTGGTATTATTTTGGGGGGGTTTTGTACCCCGAAAATGTTTTTACATGCAATATTTATTCAAATCAAATTTTAGTTTTCACCATTGGATTCAGCTTAAAAAAACACACAGTTTGGTGTTTTGATCATTTCCCTACGTCAATTGGTTACAGAGATATTGAAGTGCTAAGCACATTACGTTGTCCAATGTTAATCTTATGGAGAATAATTAAAACTGTATATATCGCTTATTTATAAATGAATGTTGATGAAACTTGGAATTCGGCTGTATGTGGTATTAAGACATATATTATGCATTGGAAATTCGCTGAGTACGCAGGTTTGCTGCGACGGGGGTATTTATATGTAGTGTTAAACAAATATGGTGGATAGGGATGGTGCCTCACTAACAATAACTTTATTCAACATTATAATGATGTATCTTGTAAAGTGAATCACTGGACGCGTAATGTAATCTCAATACTAACAAATCAATATTTAAAATAACTATTTGAATTCTTTCAATACAGGGCGTTACCATAAGGGTGCACTTGGCTACATATTTTCGGATTCTACACCCAAAAATAAACAAACAAAGAAGATTGACATTCTTTGAAATTCCGCTCCGTTTAGAGTCAGTCGGTTTGTTTGTGTTTTTTACTTATCTTTTGAACCGTTAAAGGAACTGTTTTGAAACTTGGCATAGTTAATGCCTATACTTAATTATGTTTTGGTATTGAATTTCAAGTTTCTATCTTTCCGTTATAAATAACTGAGATAATGCAGTTTTTATGATTAAAATAATGCTTATTTTATGTAAATCTACACTGTGCACGGTTAAATTCTGTGAATGGTTACTGAGGAGTGTAACCAATTTGAGCTGATGGTGAGTGTAAGTAATACTCACAGTATAAATCAAATTGCTGGGAAGGCATTCTGCGGTATTTCCGGTATGAAATATTATGACATTACGTTAATTACTTTGAAAAAACACCATATCGTGGTTCTTACTATTGGAATGCCAAAACTATTAAAAACGTAACATGTATAAAGGACTAGTTTAACAGTAATGTAAATTTAACAGTACATTAACAGTAAATTTAACAGTAACTATAAATTATAACAGTGACTCAGCAATTCATTGAGTAGTGAGTCCATAAGAGAAACAATATTTTTTTTAAGTTAGCTATCATAGATTTGCGTAGACATTTACAGTTTGAAGCTAAAACACAGCTTTTGTACACAAAGTTGATTTACAAACTATACGAATATTTATTTTATACTTCAGTTCACTTAGTTTTTTTTTAGTTATTTTATATTTAACATCTGTAATGTACATACCTTTAGTAATACGAGTACATACACCTCTCCCCGTAAACGATTTTAAAAGGAAAAACCTCTATCATGAACAGAGTGTGAACAACTTGGATGCATTAGTTAAAATCAAATTAAAAAGTGGAAATCCGAGGTGATAATGGTTCAGGAATACAGACCTTGAATACAATTTCCATTTAGAGTCCAAAAAAGTTTAAAGAAACTAGAACGTAAATAGTTCATATTCATATTACTAAAATTATACTTGAAAAACACTTTTTAGCGAATTTCCCCTAAAGGGAATAAGCTATTATCGTAGGCCTCATGGTAAGACTTAAGCCCAAGACCATGATAACTTTTGTTTTGAGGTCCCAGATGCCAAAAACACTATTCGTTCAAATTTAATATATATATTAAATTCAAATTTAAATATACATATAGATATATAAAATGGGTCCGTTAACCTATTAAAAAACATCCGATTACAATTAAATTTGGCACAAACATGTAAAGCAACATATTTATGACTTTAAGTTCGAAAACCAGAAATTTCGGACCATGCGAGGGGGGGGGGGGTTATGGGGTTTCAGAATTTTCAAAAAATCGGGTTTTTGCATTTTTTACCCTAAAATTTGTAAAACACTCAATTTTGGTTGTGTCCACATTATAGAGCTTAGAAAAACAAATTATATGGTATTTTTAATCATTGACCTAGGTTAAGTGGTTGCAGAGAAAATCCAAAAAAGTGTTAATAAAATCTCCTATGTTAATCTTATGGGGAAAAGGTTTTTAGCTTTCCCTCAGGTAACTTTACTGTAAACTTCACTTTGCTTCTACCAATCAGTTCAGCTCTAAAAAACAATCATTTTGGTGTTTAAATTGTGGTTCTACGTCCAACCGTTGCAGAGATATTCAAAGTGCTAAACACAGTACGTTGTCCAGTGCTATCCTTTAGGAGAATAATTAAAATTTAATATCTTGATTATTTATGATTGTATATTTATGAAACTTGGCATGTGGCTTCACCTAGTACTGTTATATTGATCTTTGGACAAAAATGTTTTTATCGATTGTCTCTGTAGCAGCAAACCCGCATACTCAGCCCTAATGTTATTCTTACGGAAAATAAGTAATGTTTTATATCTCCCATGATTATGAACATAAATTAATAAAACTTTGTATGTAGATTCACCTGGTTAAGTTATATTAATAATTCTATAAAAACACATTTCTTATCTTTCTTGTTGCAGCAAACCTGTGCACTCACCCTTCAATGTTATTCTTATGGAGAATAAATAAAATGCTATATATCACTTGTTTATTCATGCATTTTTATGAAACTTGGTGAGTGGCTTTATTTGTTAGTGAGAAACATATACATACATTGGAAATTCGCTGGGTATGCAGGTTTGCTGTGACGTGAGTATTTTATGTTATATTATGTACTTATCTACTAACCCTAAATCTCTTTAAAACATTAGGATTTTCTATTATACTATAACACGATTAGCACACTTTAAAACACCAGTTATATTGAGGTTTTGGGTAAACAGTTCAAAATATCGATATATTTAAAACTCCTTTAGTATTGGATTTTGACCTGATCTGAGTTATTTCTAATTCAATTACTTATATCCACCATTTTCGTCCTCCCCATACTCCTTATGTGTGCTGAACCGAACATTCAAAAAGTCACCCACAATATCAGAGTTTCGACCAAAAATTTATTTCTGGAGTGAGTTTATCAAAACCCCTATCTTCAATAACAAATAACGGGAAATTACTTTATAACAAAATGGGAAAAATACTAAATATTCAATTATATACACAGACTCGTCATATTGTTTTCTCTAAGCTGCTTATAAAGTACGATCTACGGTTCCCTTGAAATGTCAGACCGATATAAATAAGAATAATAAGTGTAGGAAACATGTTATGTAATCTTTAGAGTGTGTAACATTATATCTTTTTCAATAGAAATAAGCTTTAACAGAATATCTTTTGACCATAGTTTTAAGTTGTTCATAAACAAAATCATTAAAAATAAATTATTGAAATCCATCATATTATCAAAATAATTATATTAAACAATTTTACGTTGACCTAAATAATACGTCGTGGATAAGCGTGGTTTTAATCGATGAGAAAACCACAAAAACCATAAATATATAAACCATACAAACCAAAACCATATAATTTAGTGAAGCGGTAGTTGTTCCACTGATATTAAAACATATGAAACTCATCTTGAAGATTCACCAAGGGTTTAGTATAAGAATGCTAGGTTTTTTTAAATTAATTACCTAGATTTAATAAATGTTGTTCGATATGAAAAAGTAGAACTTCATCTTCTTGTGATAATAGAATGCGGAAATTATAGAATATATATTACAATTTACAGACAGTAGGTGGTAATTAAAAGAATCTCCATTAAATATTTGGTAGTTAAAAGAGTGATGTTTTACTTTGAATATTTTAGTGAAAATAGTGCATGTAAGGAAAGGAACTTACAGCACTTTCCCTCGTAACAGTTAAGAATTATTATTTAAGAAATGATACTAAAGAGCTTTAAAAAGATACGTGGCAAAACCTCTTGAAACATTAAATTCATTTATTTAACAACACAATAGAGTTAGTTGGTAACAAGCTCGTATTTTAATATCAAACACAGATATCTCCCAGCCAAATCACTACAAACTCTTGAAACTTTATACTAACTAGAAGAAACAGTTGCGAATAAATATTTTTCTAAAAGAGCTTTTTAAAGGTTTGTTTCCTGTCTAACTTAGAACACACTTCATATTTACGTTTGCAAAAACAAAGCATCCACAAATATTAAAATAAAAAAAGAATATCTATAAATAAACTTAGTAGAAACAGTACTGTTCATTCAGATGTACTTCAAACTGAGATCAGATCCATATTGTGCGATTTCACAGTGTTTCAATGTGACGTATAACATTACATAACGTGTGTTCAATACAACTGTAACAAAACATTTAAACATCATTAATTAGCTTATATACTTGTTTTAAATAATCCTGCTTCAATCTGTTTCAGCAATTACTTATTATTACTGTATAATGATATGTTAATTCTTTTTCTATACAAATAATCAAAATGTATGTTAAAATGTATAAAGTAAAGAACTTGATACTTGAACATTCTGAATGACTTATATAAATAGAAATTACTTCGAATAACCTTCATACTTGTTTCTTCATTAATTTAATGATACGATTAGGTAATTTTGAAAAAATGGGTTAAATATTATTTGGAGGCAACAGTATTCGTTGATACTAGCGTTGTGTAGTGACGATTCATAGGACACAAGTTGGTATACTTACTACTAAGGATCATAATGACAAACCTGGTGCTATAGAGTATTCTGACCATCAATAAAGCATGAATATCAGTACTCGCAACAATACTCACACGAATCGTCATCTCCATTTAACACAATAATCGGTGGCACCGTAAGGTGGTACCAAATGGCAAAAAAAATATCAATGGACATAGCACATGCCCCATGAGATATGTATGAACAAAACGTGTTCAGGGGGTCACGTCAGACACTTATATCGTGGTCCTTGGGGTTATATCTCACCGTGCGGGTTATTGTGCTAATAGCTCACTACTCCATAGGTAATCGCTAACATCAGAACTGGTTTGGGGGTAAGTGAAGGCTGCCTGATACCGGCAGTGAGCCATTTCTACAACAATAGGAGAAATCTCTTACCAAACCTCACCCCTCTAAACCTTTCCATTACAGCTTTAAGCCAGGCGTTATAACGCCTTGAGATTGTTTTTATAAGTAGCTATTCTACTTTTAGGTTTTGACTTCCTGCTTTTTTAACTCAAATGTCTCATAATATGAAAATTACATCGACCAAATATATTGGGTACTAGTTTGACTGCTAATACCGTCACTATTATAATAATTAAATTTAGATTTACTATTCAAATGGTCCGTTTTAGTTTTTGTTATTTGCGAAAAACAGAAATGCAATGCTTAGAATATCTGAAATTTGTATACGCTTTAGTAAATTTATCCGTTGTTTAATACGCCACAAGTACCTCATTGTGTATTTACTGTCATATTTGTAATATGAGTTAAAAAAACACACACAAAAAAATAGTTATTAACGTACTTTGAAGACTTTAAAGAGAAATCGTTTCAAACTCATATTACACTAATACATTCCGCAGTTTGAATGCATCTGTTAACGGCTTACCAAATTTGTTAAACTTTGTAATTTTTTCATTTGAATGTTTACTGTTAGATTTCACCAGGTTTTTTATAGAAAGGAAGGAAATTGGTCGTTATTTAGCTTGTATTTTTATATTTTTTATATTTTTATATACATCTATTATGTATATTGTAATCATTAAAAATGTTTTACTTTACTTTTTTAGCGAATTTACCCTACAGGGAAGAAGCTATTACCGTAGGTCTCATGGTAAACTTAAGCCCGAGACCATGATAACTTTTCGTTTCGAGGCCCCCAGATGCCAAAAACACCATTCGCTCAAATTCATATATATATATATATATATATATAGGCCCATGTATGTGTCCGTAGTCACAATAACTTACGTAAAAATGGCCCAAACTTGATGACATTTGGTACAAACGTGTAAGGCAGGATTTATTTTCAAGATTTCGAGAACCAGACAGGTCGCTCTATTTTAAAGGGGGTTTTGGGGGTTTTGTAAACCAAAAATTGTTTTTTTGAACTTTTTACATGCAATTCTTTTTAGACCCAAACTTTTGTAAAGACCATTAAATTTAGCTTAAAAAGACCATCGCTCTACGTCAATTTGGTTATCAAGATAAAGTGCTAAACAAAGTACGTTGTCCAATGATAATCTTGTGGTGAATAAATAACATTTTATATCTTGCTTGGTAATGAACAAATAGCAATGAAACTTGGTATGTGGCTTTATCTGGTTGTGGTCTATTCTTATTTGCACAAAAACCAAATTTTTACCGATACTTCCTGTAGCAGCAAACCTGCAGCCCCTCTTAATTATGACATAAATTAATAAAATTGGGTATGTAGTTTTACCTCTTGTTGAGTTATACTGACGCTTGATAAAAACCCATTTTTTGTACTCCTTGTTGCAGCAAACCTGCGTACTCATCCCCCATGTTATTCTTATGGAGAATAATTCAAATATGGTATACATTTCTTATTTATGAATATAGACTGATGAAACTTGGTATGTGGCTTCACCTAGTTGAATTGTATTGATATTTGCATCAAAATAAATTGTTTGTGTACCTTGTGTAAGCAAACCTACATACTCATCCCCAATTTTATTCTTATGTAGAATAATTAAAATAATGCTAATTTGTTAATATATTTTTATGAAATTTGGTAAGCGGCTTTATGTTTAGTATTAAGACAAAAATGTGCATCGCAAGTTCGCTGAGTACGCAGGATTGCTGCGACGGGGTATTTTCATTATTCTGATACTTGATCAGACTCATATTCATAATTTAATTCTGTCTGGGAATTTTCTTAAATTCAGATGTCAGTTGCATGCATTATGCGTTACCTCGTTTACGTTTTACTTATTGCTCCATACAATTTATAATTCCAATCCTTTATATATATATATATATATATATATATATATATATATATAAACAAATGTTTTCAGAAATAATTATTTATTTTAATAATCCATATATATTGACCTTGAAAAGTTTTGGTTGTGTGAACTAGTGTGTTATTTATTTATGCAAAGTGAATCCTTGAGACAACACAATAGGTGTATATTCCATTATCAAAATATACTTGATGAAGTTGTGCTATTCTATGCTCAATTTACTGACGACAAGAGTATTTATATATAGTTTCAATTTCTCGGTCGGGTCTACAGATGTAACTGATGACATATCTTTAGGCTCGTCACGTTCCATAATCCCCATATTGGAATGGCCCAACTGGTCATAACTGTTTGAGTATAATAAATAGAAAATCTATATCTGTTCTTACATTCTTGACATCCTTAAATATTAGATAATACGGATTTCCATTCTATATTCGATGATTAAAACATATATGAATGATGTATTCAAATTTATATTTGATTTTATCCAATAAATAACGTTATTATATGATTATATTTTTTACATCATAGAACGACTATTATTAAAAATTTGTATTATGACATTCTGTTTTAAATTTTAAGTGTCTCTTCTATAAATTAAATAAGAATTTATATACAAAATTTATATTCCGAGTTTATATCTTTAACTCATGTTCAGCTTTTGTTAACATTTTATGCTAATGTAATTAACCGATTATAATTTATAATAATACTTTTAGATATAAATTGGATATACTATTAAGAACTAAATAATTTAAAGTGAAGAAATTAGGCTACTGAAGAGATTCATCACTGGTGACGTCTTTATATACATTTTTATTAAATTAAACATCTGATATTTAATATTTAAAAAATAATTAAAAAAGTGCTATAACACTGTATACAAACGCTTTTAAAACAAAAACCCACAAATGATACATTATAACAACTGTCTATATATTTCTAAGAAAAATAATACAATGAACTTGTGATACTTATACACAATGCTAGGGGCACAAACCTCTAGTCACCATTCATCAAAAAATATAGCCAGTGATGACTGCAACAACTGAATGATGGACAATGATGAATCCTTAACTTCGAGCAGGGTTTAACAATACTGTTTAGTTCCATTACAAAAAATGGGGCCATTTTAATGCAGAATTTCTATCACTGCTTTCGGTTTAAAAAGATTCTTAAAACCTGAAGTAGGAAATGGTACCAGATACTCTGAAAAACGGCTGCAAATAAGAAGTTATATCAGTCAAATACTACCGTGAAAATTTGAGGGTATTTCAATTTCACATTCGCTTGGTTTATTTACATCAAAGTTAGATATTACATCATAATAGATTCCAGCGTAACAGAATTTTGTCTAGGTTTATTGGGAATAAATTAAACTTTTCAGTTTTTGTTTTTGCTTGCCTATTATATGAAAAATAATAAAAATTGTGATTTTCTGCATTATATTTAAAATGCAAATAGCTTGGTAACCGTTTATATAGATAAAATACTGTTAAATTTTAAGGCCTTGAGGTTTTTAATATATTTAATGTATTTTGTTATACGTTTTAGCGAATTTCCCCTATAGGGAAGAAGCTATTACCGTAGTCGACATGGTAAGACCTAGAACCGGGACCATGATAACTTTTCGTTTTGAGGTCCCCAGACCCCAAAAACACCATTCATTCGAAACTGTATATATATATATATATACAGAATATATATGTGTGTGTGTGTGTGTGTGTGTCCGTGGGTGCGATAACTCTCGTAAAAAAGGTCCGATTTTGATGAAATTTGGTTCAAACGTGTAAAGCAGCATTTATGACTTTAAGTTCGAAAACCAGACAGATCGACCTATCCGAAAGGGTTTTTTGGGGGGGTTTTGTACCCCAAAAATGGGTTTTTTGGGTTTTTTACATACAATTTTTGAAAAAGTAAAATTTTATTTTTCCCCATTGGAATCAGCTTAAAAATTCGCACAATTTGATGTTTTAATAATTGCTCTACGTCAATTAGTTACTGAGATATTGAAAGTGCTAAACACAGTATGTTGTCCAATGTTATTCTTATGGAGGATAAGACAAATTGTATATCTCGCTTATTTATCAACTTATCCTGACGAAACTTGGTATATTGCTTCATTTGATTGTGGTATATTGATATTTGCACAAACCTGCATACTCAGCCCCATGTTATTCTTATGGAGAATAATTAACGTGTTATCTCCTTTAATTATGAACATAAATTAATAGAACTGGGTATGTGGCTTTACCTAGTTGAGTTATACTGATATTTGTATAAAAGCCCATTTTTAGTGTTCCTTATTTCAGCAAACCTGCATACTCATCCGCCATGTTATTCTTATGGAGAATAATTGGATTGAGTGAAACGAAATCCTTATACATAACTTTACTGCTTACAGTGGTAAGAGAATCAACTCGAACTGGCGTGTCTGTGACATAAATAACTCAAAAACGCCTCTACAGATCCACTTCAAACTTTAGAGATAGATTCTATAGTACGAAATCTCGGTCAAGTTCGTTATTGGGAATGTTTGGTTAAGTGATAATAAAATTATCTTTAAAACAAATCTATTTTTTATCCCATAAGATTAACATAGGGAGCCATTTTAGTGGTACTTGAATCGTTGATATTTAGCCAACGTCTATGTTTCAACTATAGAGTAACGTAAGTCACAGTGCCATAGATTCACTACAGAACTGTAGTTATTCATTTTCATGTTGACTAGGAAAAAACTTCTTTTCGTAACTTGAAAGACAAAAACTAAGTTTTAAATTTTATTAGCTTTTAAAGCGTTGTATGTATATTTTATTTTATACTAATTAAAAGATACATTATTATTTTAAATACTATTATAATAAATAACTTTATTGGTACCGTACTCTATGTAAAGAAATGCAGGCTGAGCGCTGGGACTTTGGCCAGTCCAGACTCCAGACGACAGAATCGACAGAAGTATAACCGAAAGTAAAGATGTCAACAAGAAAATTATAACATTTGTAAGAACAGAAAACAGAACAAACTATAGCTACCTATACATCGTGCTTTTAACTATGATGGTATGTTATTAAAACTTATGTGGCACATTACTTTTCACCATTTTCTGGGACTAGCCTATTTCCTTTTTGTCAGATTGAAAACTGAAGTTTAATATAAATTTATTTTCCTACAAAATGATAATTGCATACCAGAACTTGTTTATTCAAACTCAATAAGGCAAACTCAATAAGTTTGGTCCTTTTTGGAGGTTAATATTTGTAAGGTATGCCTATCGACTTTAATTTTCTAGGCATAGTTTATGATGCCCATACACCACTGTTTTAATCCAATTTTTGACTAGATTTCTTCATTCTTATCCAAATTAAACATTTTATAAAATTGTTCGGTAAGGTAAAACTTAGTCTCTGGATAATTGTGCCTTTTGGCACAAGTTCATCCTAGGCCTACTTTTCGATTGAAAATGATCATTTTCATTGAACTAACCTCATGTAAATTTACCTCTAGAGTTTGGAATTCACATTTTATTTTTTTCAGAAACAAGGGTAAAGTGATACAAATTTTAAATCCAAAATAGGCTTTGACTTTTGTTTAACTTACATTTAATTTACCCAGGCGAATCCAATATGGTTTCGGTCTTACCCGGCTCGGGTATACTTTTATAAGTGGAACAAAATAAAGAACCAAATGAAATTGTTCGATAGGCTACGATATATTAATTAGGTTGCTATTTTTAACACTGATTAATATTTTATAGCTTATATGTTTGTTGGATGAACGTTAGAGAATCATTATACTCAGTTTGGAATTCGAAGTAGTGTGACGCTATCTACATTTTAACGGTTTGATGGATTGTCATGAAATGTTTAGGGTAACGTTTTGATGAATTAATGCTTTAAATAAACTATAATTGTCAAATTATTATTACATTTTAATAATTGTTAGTTTTTTCATTTAACATTATTTCAGTACATATTTTGAGCTTTGTGGTACCGTGTTGCTGGAGAACTGTCAAAATACATCAGCTCAGCTGCTGTCGTTTAGTTTTGTTCGCAATCGCTGTTTGTTGTTTGTGTTTAGGTTAGAAGTTACGTTACAAACAGTTTATTTTTTTATTTGTTCTAAATTCAAAACGTGACGTTCTTTTGAATTCAATAACAATAACAATTTCACTAAGGTTTAGCAATAATCAAATGTAAACATTCTGTAAGTTAGGGATGTTATACCTTGTGACTTCGATACACATAACTTATGTGAAGCACTGTGGTTCAAGTTGGATTTCATACGATAAAATGTTTCATCGCGGAGAATGCCAAGATTATTCAGCACTACTAAACACAACCATACATCTTTGGTGGTTTTGTATCTGTGTTCTTTTGCAGATAGTTTGTGTTCGAATAATACTCAGGTTTTGTATATTAGCCTATAGTTTTAGCCATAACATGGATGATTATAATACAAGGTGTGACTAAAAACTAACTTTTTATGTTATTAATAAACTTACAACGTTTGAATTGTCATAACAGACAGTACCCTTTGACTAAGTATTTACCTTTCATATAGGTTAATTTAGGCCAATGCTATTGTTGTTTTCCAACCGTCAAGTTGGTCAATCTTCATAAATATATTTTAATTTTAGCTTTGCTGTAAATTCATTCTAACGATAAGTAAGTTAGGTCTTGGTAGTCTATACAGGGGAATGTTATGATAGGTCTAGCTTATATTTACATTTGTGAGTTACTAAATGTCCACAATGTCCACTTGCTTTTTGTGGTAAACTTAAGTTTGCCGAGGCTAATTGCACTTGGAATGGCTAAACATACTGAAATCAACCTACCACAACACATTGTCTTATAAACATTACCCAACCCAAGGTAGTTAACGTACTAAGTTAATAAGCAACCATGTAAATCTCACCAATCAATCATGTCTGTAGGTAAACATACTTACTGATTTCAAATAAATAAACTAACAGATAAGTTAAGTGTCTAAACTGTACATGAGGTAAAAAAAAACTTAAACTCAAATACAGACCTCACAATAAACAACGGCAGTAGAACTTTTGGTGTCAATACATTTTGTATCGCCATATTACAATATCGCTATCAACAGATTATTTGCTTACTTAGTTAGGCCCTAATGTGGAAATATTAAGGTTGGTCAAGCTCTTAATATTACCTGTCACTTAATATCCACAAGCAGAAAGGGAAGAGAATTATGTTTACCGGTACCTACCTAAGTTATGTAGTTTGGCGGAAACCTTATAATTTCATATATAAAGTTATCTTATTGGATTGAAGCGAAGCAAAAATCCTTATACCTCAGTCTAAAAATCTAATTCCTGATACGCTCTCCATTTCCACCGGTGGATGGATTGTCATGAAATTTTTAAGGTTAACGTTTTGACGATTTACTTATTCTGATAAACTATACCGGAGATTGTCGGATTATTATTACATTGTAATAATTATTTTAACATTCTTCAGTAAGTTACCCTACCACTTTTGACCTTAGTGGCACACCGTACACAGGCTCTTTAGAACAGTCAAAATTCTTTAGTTGCTGTCATCTTGATGTTTGGCATTACTTTTTTGAGGTTACGATTACGAACTAGAAGTTTATTTTTTGATAATTTGTTCTAACATCTTGTTCGAAAATCATAAACTATAAACGTGACGTTCTTCATGCTCAATAATAATATTTTAATTTACATTGTAAGAATACCGGTAATAAAATGTAAACCTTCTGAGTTATGGATACGTTTTTATGGTAGTTTCATACATATCTGTAAATAAGACTGTGTTTTTTTTAGTTGGATTTAACACGATAAAAGTGACATCGGTGAGAATGACAACATTATTCCATTACTGGTTAAATAATCTGTGGGAATAACTTTAGACCTGAGGTTTTGGTTTAGGCCTATAGCCTACAGTTTTATTCATAAGTAACATACGTAGGCTATATAAGAAAGTTGTGACTAAAAACAAACTTCTGATGATGTCAATATACATGAAATACTGTCTGCAACGTTTTAATAATATATGAAGATTAAATGGTATTCTTTAAGACTAAGTTACCATACCTATTTAACTTTCATATAATGTAGATACGGTAGGCCAATGCTATTGTTTGTCAACCATCACATTCTAATTTTAGCCTTGCTGTAAGTATCTATATATAGGTCTTGGTTGTCTATTAGGGAGGATTTTTTAAGAGGACTAGCTTAGCCTATATTTGGGATTTACAAAATCTCACATATGTCCACTCGCTTTTTGTGAGAAGTTTGCTGAGGTAAGCTGTAGACCTACTTGGAATGGCCAAACATACTAGAATGAATCCGACAGACCACACCACCTCATACACCTTACCTAACCCAAGGTATCTACTTAACGTGATAAGGACCCAGTGCCGTCCTTAGGGCGGCGCGACAGATGCAGCCGCACAAGAGCCTCGTGCCTACAAAGGCCTCGCGCCTACAAAGGCCTCGCACTTAGGGTTTTTTTTTCATGGAAGCTAGAGGCGTCATGGCCATGACTGGGATCAGAAATGTGGACTTTTGATGATTATCAATTGAGGAACTGAAGACAACGTACAAACAGTTAGTGGTATGTACATATTTTTCTAATATTGGCAATGTGTTTTAATTTAACGTCAAGTTCTAAAGTACATGAATTAGCCGTGTATTTAGCCAATAGCGGGTGTATTTCTCTATGTAGCAAGCAAGTCTGTGTCAGGACTATATAGGGGCCATAATTTTATTTTGATATTAACGGAATGAGTTTCAGGTATTTTCCAGTTTATCCTAGCTATTTTTTGTATATTTTAGAACCTAGGAATTGATTTTTTGCCAAAGTCAGTGATAAGAGTGACCTCCGATGTTGAAATGGTATTTTTTTTTTTTACCACCCATCTTGTACAGTGTGTTAGGTTAGGTTATCTTATGTTGTTTTTAAATAACAAATCCTATCGTATCCAACGAGGTATATATCTATAGAGCTCTCGTCTGGGGTAAAAAACTGTGCTTACATGCTGACCGCCATTTTTACGCTCTATACCCTCCGATCTTCATGGCAACAAATATATTAACCAATCAAATCCCCTCTTCACAACTTATGTTAGTCTTTATTATTCTTTGGCTAGATGTTTTCCAGTGAGGTTTCACTTTTTTAACAAAAGTGACAAAGCTCTATAATTAAACCGCGTTAATCTTATCCTGACCACCACAGTGTGTTAACAGTTTTAACTGTTGCATATTCATAACCGGTTGAAATAGAAAGTATTGGACCAATAACTTATTCATAGCCTATATTATTTTTTCTGAAAGATTTTTACTGTAGCATTCACAAATAAGGTTCTGTGTTTATCAGAAACTTTTCATTCGGGTACACATTCATAAATGATGGAGCGATCATATAAAATACCCCCGTAGCAGCAAACCTGCGTACTCAGCGAATTTCCGATGCATATGTATGTATCTTAATACCACATAAATCCACATACCAAGTTTCATCAATATACATTCATAAATAAACGATTTATATGACATTTTAATTATTTTACATAAGAACAACATGACGGCTGAGTATGCAAGGTTGCTGAAGCAAGGAAAACAAAAAACGGGGTTTTATAGAAATATCAATATAACTCGAGAAGGTAAAGCCACATACCAAATTTTATTTATTTATTTTCATAATTAAGGGAGATAACACGTTACTTATTCTCTATAAGAATAACATGGGGCTGAGTACGCAGGTTTGCTGCTACGGGAACTATCAGCCAAAAAGTGTTTTAGTGCAAATATCAATAGACCACAGCGATATGAAGCAATATACCAAGTTTCATCAGGATAAGTTGATAAATAAGCGAGATATACAATTTTTCTTATTCTCCATAAGAATAACATTGGACAACGTACTGTGTTTAGCACTTTCAATATCTCTGTAACCATTTGACATAGAGAAATGATCAAAACACCAAATTGTGCGTGTTTTTAAGCTGATTCTAAAAAAAACTAAAATTTGACGTTTTTCAAAATGATATGTAAAAAACGCAAAAACCCCATTTTTGGGGTACAAAACCCCCCCAAAATACCCCTTCGGATAGGTCGATCTGTCTGGTTTTCGAACTTTAAGTCATAAATGCTGCTTTACACGATTATACCAAATTTCATCAAAATCGGATAATTATTACCAGAGTTATCATGCTCACGGACACATATATATATATATATATTACGAACAAATGGTGTTTTTGGGGTCTGGGGACCTCAAAACGAAAAAGTTATCATGGTCCCGGGCCTAGATCTTACCATGCCGACTACGGTAATACCTTCTTCCCTATAGGGGAAATTCGCTAAAACAAAATGAAATTGTTCGATACGGTATAGCTATTATTTAGGTTATTCGGTTATGTTCGGTCTCAAAGATGTGGAAGATATAGTCTGGAAATTTTTCCAGGTAAGAAACGTTGATTCCAATAATACTTAAACATGTATTCTCGGGAGCAACCTTTTAACGGATCTATGGAAATCGTATGTTCTTTTTACATGCTGCTGTAATACCAGAAAGTTATTTCCTAGAAACATTTTAAATTTGTTTGTTTTTTACTTTTATGTTTTGTAAATCAATTATTTTGTTTATGCAGGTAAGGTTTATTTCATTTTTATTTCAATTTTATTTGATAAAAAAAAACAAATATTACGTAATAACTAACATACAGATGATAAAATATTTTACAGTCGATCTAATCAATATATCGATAAATTTATTCGGCTTTGTGTATTGTTCCGTTTATGAAAGTGTACCCTTCCGTTCTCATGGAATTTCAAAGTTCACACCACCCTGCATTAGTCAAGAGAATCCTCTCTCCAATCTGGTGTGTTTATTCGTGACGGGTAATTTTGGCTATTTAACAAACGTTAATAGGCTATACTTATTCTTAACAATCTAATGAAAGAAAATATTCGGATCCTTTCCTTTAACCCTTTCATTAATACTACATAAAGCCACTTACCAAGTTTCATGAAAATATATTCACAAATAAGCGATATTACAATTTTAATTATTCTCCATAAGAATAACATTGGGGCGTAGGACGCGGGTTTGCTGCAACAAGGAAAACAAAAAATGGATTTTTATGCTAATATCAATATAACTCAACTAGGTGAAGTCATATACCAGATTTGATTAATTTATGTTCATAATTAAGGGAGACATGGCATTTAATTATTATCCATAAGAATAACATGGGGCTGATTACGCAGGTTTGCTGCTACGGGTGCCTTTGGCAAACAAAATTTTTTTGAGCAAATATCAATATACCATAACCAGATGAAGCCATATACCAAGTTTCGTCAGTATACGTTCATAAATAAGCGAGATATACAATTTTTTTTCCTCCATAAGAATAACATTAGACAACGCACTGTGTTTAGCACTTTCAATATCTCGGTAACCAATTGACGTAGAGAAATGATGAAAATACCAAATTGTGTGTTTTTTAAGCTGAATCCAATGATAAAAACTAAAATTTGTTTTTTTCAAAAATTACATGTACAAAATTCAAAAAACCCATTTTTGGGGTACAAAACCCCCCAAAAATACCCCTTCGGATAGGGCGATCTGGCTGGTTTTCGAACTTAGTCATAAATGTTGCTTTACACGTTTATACCAAATTTCATCAAAATCGGATCATTTTTACGAGAGTTATCGTGCTCACGGACACATATATACATATATACATATATATATACCTCAAAATGAAAAGTTATCATGGTCCCGGGCCTAGGTCTTACTATGCCGACTACGGTAATAGCTTCTTTCCTATAGGGGAAATTCGCTAAAAAAGAGTTTGAGTTGCCATTCAAGTACTCTTTTTATTTCCAAAATGAGAGTTTCCATTCAAGTAGCTTTTTATTTCTATAATCAACATATGTATATGCCTTTCAAGTATGTTTACAGCTGCTTGGTGTAACTAACTGAACTTAGATAAAATCAATACGAACTTTGAAGGCCTGTGGGCCAGAGCTCTTAGGTCAGATTAAAAATTGTCTTATATAAGAACCTTGTCCTGACATAAACGAACTCAACAAGAAATAATTATTCATTTTGGTCCACTAATTCTCAAGTAATGGCGTGACCAAGGGAAATAGGGATCCATTTCAGCGAATTTCCCATATAGGGATGAAGCTATTACCGTAGTCGGCATGGCAAGACCTAGGCCCATGACCATGATAACTTTTCATTTTGAGGTCCCAAGATGCCAAAAACACCATTCTTTCAAAAACTGTATATAGGCCTATATATATATATATATATATATATGTGTGTGTGTGTGTGTGTGTGTGTGTGTGTGTGTGTGTGTGTGTGTGTGTGTGTGTCCGTGAGCACGATAACTGTCGTAAAATTAATCCAATTTTGACAAAATTTGGTATAAACGTGTAAAGTAGCATTTATGACTGTAAGTTCGAAAACCAGACGGATCGACCTATCCAAAGAGGTATTTTGGGGGGGGGGGTTTGTATCCCAAAAGTGGGTTTTTTGAGCTTTTTACATATAATTGTTGAAAAAGTCAAATTTTAGTTTTTTTCCATTGGTATCAGCTTAGAAAGACGCACAATTTAGTGTTTTGATCATCGCTCTACGCCAAATGGTTACAGAGATATCGAAAGTGCTAAACCCAGTATGTTGTCCAATGTTATTCTTACGGAGAATAAGATAAATTGTATATCTCGCTTATTTATATACTTTTGCTGATGAAACTTGGTATAATACTTCATATCGTTGTGGTCTATTGATATTTGCACTAAAAAACATTTTTCGGCCGATAGTTCCTGTAGCAGCAAACCTGTGTACTCAGTCCCATGTTATTCTTATGGAGAGTAGTGGAGAAACACCGGTTTTGCATCACTTCCGGCGCTTTTTTCCCATGTTATTCTTATGGGATCAGTTTTTGCACCGACGCCCGATCCTACCCTACACAAATTTTCTTTTTGGCCCCTGCCTTATTTTCCCCCATTTAAAATTTGCATTAATTTTAATACATCCTTTGCAGAAATCCACGAGTTCAAAAATAACTCCACACTAAATAAACAACACACGTAAACAACTTAGAAGTTATTGTATAGTAGAGGTGAATTACCGGTTTAACCCCACTTCCGGCGCTTTTTCCCCATGTTATTCTTATGGGGAGCCGTTTTTGAGCCGACGCCAGCTCCCGCCTATAGAGCTCCCGCCCGCTGGCCTATATTAAATATACCCCTTGCCCATATTAAATATATTGTCCCCATCCCTCCTCTATATTTTTAAAAATTAATTTTCAAATTCTAAAAAACTATCTTTGGTGTTTACTGTCCGACTTGTCTGCAATTTGGATATGTTATTGTCCTAGTGTTTTAATAAATTTCACTTACATTTCCCAAATTCACTATTACGGTTGAACTGCCAACTATTTACTGACTTTTGCACCCTAATTTCCGTTTTGACTCTTGCCATATTTTGACCCTAAAATTCATTTTAATACATCCTTTGCAGAAATCCACGAGTTCTGGCTACTTGGGAACCCGAGCCATTTGACATATAATAAATCACCCTTCCTCCTAATTACCTTCTCTACCAAATACATGTCTTTATATTTAGTCTTTAACAATTCTTCTGTATAAAATCCTCCTTTGATTATATTGCCATTTTCATCTTTCAAAATATAAGTCACAGGCTTTGTTTTCTTAACTTCTGCTATTGTAAAAAGCTCTCCCGTCCAGTTGGGGGTATATCCTTTACTAAATACATGTTTATATTTAGATATCCTTACACTATCCCCCACCTTATATCTTGGCTTTTTAACTTGTACTTTAGATGCTAACCTTTCATGTACATCTTTAGAGTTCTTAGCACTTACTTGGTTAGGTTTCATCCCTATGGATCTATGTACTTTATTATTATATATCCTTATTAACTTTGGAAGTAAATCCAACCACTTGTAACTCCCTTGTGCACTAAACTCTCTATACAACCAATTCTTTAAAGTTCTCTGGAACCTTTCCACAATAGCCGCCTTAGTTGTAGAGTAAGTGTGGTAGTGATTAATATTTAGAATTTTCATTAGTTTGGTAAAATGTTCATTAAAAAATTCTTTTCCGTTATCAGATTGAATATTTTTAACTCCCTTTGGGAGAATAGTTTTTATAGCTTCTGTGACTACTAATCCAGTTTTATTCTTTAGTGGAGCAGCATAAGCTTTTTTAGAAAATGTGTCTATTAAAGTTAAAATATATTTATTTCCAGAATTCTCTCTAGCATAATTCCGCATATCTATTAAATCTATTTGAACAGTTTCGTTTATACCCAACACCTTAAAAGACCTTCTAACAAAGTTCTTTCTCGCGGGCTTATGCAATTCGTAAGCAATTTTTTCCATTTTTTATTCTTTATTTTTAATGTTAACATATCTGCCAGTCTCTGTCGTTTCAAAAACACCTCCATTGCTACCAACCAACATACCATCACTCATTCTTTGATATACATAGTTTTTTGGCAAATATGCCCCTCCATCTAAAGTCTTAAATCCGCTTAAAGATGTAGGGTCTGCAACCAACAATTTAGGATTGTACATCATCAAATCAATTTCATTATTGTCTTGCATAAATTTATTAGTTTTATTGTTAAACCTTAATGCGTGTGATTTTAAACAAATATCAAATTTAATATTGTCTTGTCTAAAAGTTTTAATATTATCGTCATACCTCAAAACCTGCGACATTAAACAAACATCACTCCTATCTTTGCCTTCAGGTATATTCTTTATTAATTTGTCCTCTGCATCCCACATATCGCCATCTAATGTTAACACATTATAATATTTATCCCCCTGTTTTATTATGCTTTTCTCACCCTTTGTTAATATTTGCTTAACAACAGCCACATCATTTGGCAATGTCCCAGGTAAAATGTTTGTTAATTGTTTATTTTTACCATCAAATTTAAGACCGTCTAAAGTCACAGTCTGATGTTTTGTAACACAGTCGTTCTCATCAACAGCGGGTTTAACACGAACTAGCCTTTTATTATTAAAATCCCAAAAGTTTAGATCCATTTTTGGTACTTGAGAGACGTTTACAACATCATCGCTTTCTTTACCAGCCAACAAATTACTTATTTTTCGCTTTTTGGCATTCCAAACATTTCCCTCCGATTCCAAAAATTCATAATTATTTTTGTCTTGTACAAAGACACCATCTTTTCTTATTAAAGTTTGCTCTAATGTGGGCACATCGGTTGAGCTTTCACCTCGTTTAACATTAGTAATTTTGCGTTTATTAGCGTTCCAATTATTATTCTTGGATTCTAAAAACTTATATTTAGTATTACCTTGTACAAAAGCATCACCTTTCCTGGTTAACGTCTGCCCCAAAGTCGATACATCGTCAGTAAACTCCCCACCTTTAACATTACTAATTTTATAATTTAAAGCATTCCAACAATCATCTTTTAGATTTAAAGTAGTTTCTTTAAAACTTCTAGCTTCTGGTTTACTATACGGGTTATATACGCGATAAAATTTATCTATCATATTTTTATTTAATAAACAATTCCACTTTCCCTCAATTCTTCTATGATAGAATCTATCTCATTATCCACTCCAGAATTTCCCGCCAATCGGCTTAACCAAAGCAGTCTTAACCTATCTACAAGCTCATTAGGATCATCCCAATAAACATAATCTATTTTATTACCAGTTACCTGCCTTAAACCTTCACCAACAGTCTTAAACAGGGGTTTAATTATATTAAGATATTTAGTGTGTTTATTACTTGACATCGCCGCACCTGTTTTATAACCCTTTAAATGTGCATTTGTAGCTTCCAAAATCTCTTTATAATTTTGCAAATCAGCCTGACTATAGTTTACGGGTTCTTTTAAAGTTAACAATTCCCACAATCCCTTTGTCCCTTTATAAATTTTTTCTCCAACTGTAACATCATCATTGGCAATTTGAACTTCCTGATTCCCAATAAAAAATTTATTTCCTTCTCGCCTAATACCATATGTGGTGTCTGTCATACTACTTCTACTAAGGTAATTTCCTAAATAGTCTGATGCTAAAAGACCAAAATCTAATTTGTGCGGTGTTATCTGTGTTATTCTTGGTATTCTAGACGGGGTCTTTTCTAAAATCATTGGGAGAACTGGCCTCTCTGTTTTTGTGGCTAAATTTTTTAATTCTTGCAAAGGCTCTATTAATGGTTGGAATGTTTGGAACCTCTCTTCAGCCTCTAGAAATTTACCACGTTTTAACGCCCTATATTTTTCTCTTATTTGTTTTGCAGACTCTACCAATTCTTGTTGAATATTTGTTTTCATTTTATTTACATTTTATTTATCTCATTTGTCAAAGGATTATACTCAAACACCTTATCGTGTATTATTAGGCAATATGCAGATGTGTTTGAAGGGACGTTTTCTGCAGTTTCAATTTCTAATTTAATATCTACAACCCCCTCTTTGATTGATTCATTCTGCCTAGAACAATCTATTACAATTAGAGGATATTTATTTATAAAGTCAGCTCTGTTAATCATAGGATCGGGGACAGTGTTGTAGTAACTCTCCCTAAACCTCACAAACATCTCATAAGCTTTAGAGGCATCTCCATTTTCAAAGTCGAGATTTAAATCACTATAAGGATAATATTCAGAGTTTAAAAACACTTTGAGATTTTTCAATTTACAGTGATCAAATTCATCAGTTCTTTTTCGTGCACTGTTGTCCCTACCTGTTTGGAAACCAAATATAACATACCTGGGCTTCTCCAAACTCGAAGACGTCTTAACTGACCATGTGTGTCTCTTGGTTTCGGGGTATGATGGGAGTTCGTGTAGCTCCAAACTTCTAAATGCAATTTGCAAATTTTTATTTTGCAATAACATCTTTTGTAATTGAAGCTTCTCCCCATCAGATGGTACCACGTGCGGCATCACCCACTGAATTGATTTAAGTGTAATTTTAGGAATAGGATCGACACCAGCATTAGATGTTGTTAATATACAATTTAAGTCGTTTTTGGATCTTTTCAACACCAATTCTTGTTTAACATTTACTAAAACCTTATTAAAATCCTCAAACACACCCATTAACAGCTCTAACGGGACACAAGTACTAAACTTGCCGCTTTTATGGAACTCCTTTAAATTTTCATCAGAATCAAACGCTGCATTTGACAATTTAGTTGTTTTATTGTAAGAGCACAATATTTTCATAAGACTGGAAATTCCCGGATTTCTTACAATATCTATTTCTTTACCAGCAACTTCGTATCTAATTTCGTCAAATAAGAATGCAAATGCATTATTTATAAAATGTCCTTTATCATGATTCTCTATTTCTCCTTTAATATACAGATAACTCCTACAAGGGAGTGTTAGTAAATCTTGATTATTTATGCATATTCGAATTTCATCGGAATTATTTATTGCTAAAGTGTTGTGTGGAACATAGGAGTGATTTGTAATTTTAACCAGGCTATCATCGTATTGGAATTTTCCTGCAACGTCTAGAAAATCTTCCATTTTTATTAATAGAAAATTTTAACTTCAACCCAATTGATCGCAGAAACCTGGCATTTTGCACACTCAGCCCGTTCTTGTAAATTCTCATATCTTTTTTATATGACAAGTAATTGTAGTTTCTTCTTTATTAAAGTCAATTGGCTTGTCGTGTTGATCTGCAAATGTAATGCTAACAACATCTAAACTTCTCTTATTTACAGGGAAGTATATAATATTTCTGGGGACCTCAATAATCTTGTAGCCCGGAGGGGCTTCTGGGTAAAAACTGTGTATGGTGTGTGATTTGTCACCATTTAAATAAGACCCATTCGCAATATTACATTTTACTCTAATCACATTTACATTATTTATGTTGATTTTATTTACGGATTTAAACGCAATATCTGGAGTAGAAAATCCTTTAAATCCCAATAATTCAGACCCTAAACACGGTTTTGTAAAATCAAACACATGGCCAGAATGTAATGTGGCTTTCATAGTTTTATTATCGGCTATAAGTACAAAATCTGGGAGTTGCTTTTGAATTTCCTTCGCAAGCTCAAACACCTCGTATGTACCTTCAGCAATTTCAATTACATTTGGAGCTTTGTGATCGTAATAATACACATCCTCACCCTCGTCTATAGTTAATTTTGTGTCTTTAAGTTTATTTAATTTTGGAACTAGGCCTTTGTAAAATATAAGTTTGACTTTTGTATTAATTAATGCTACTTTATTTTGTATAATAACTTCAACTTTACCATCCAATGCCCGGTTTAATTCGTCAATTGTGACCTCCCCTTTTGGGGTTGTAATTTTGTGCATTTTGTAATATGTCAAAGTATTTAGAGGTTTTTTAACATTAAATATAGAATTATAACTTTGAAAATCTACCAGTCCAATTACATAATCACCATTTAATTCTATAGGAGGAAAGAACACCGACTTTAACTCTGGCTCTGTACCTGTGAATGTTATAGTAAATGAATCCATTTTTATAAACTAAAATTTTTCAGAAATGATAAACATAAAATTCCACAAATGGAACTGTTTAAATCTTGTATTTGATCAGTTGTATAGTAGATTTTAGATGGTACAAAATATTCAATTACCTCTTTTGGAGGCTGTATTCCGAATGGGTCAAAATATATTACAACATCTTTATTTTTACGATATGCTGTCCAATGTGTGCCCCTGTCACTGTCTAAATTAATAATTCCACATTCTCTTACTTTTGGTCTCTGTTTTCTTAGCTCGTTTTTTAGGTACACCCCTCGAAAGTGAGGCACGTCTCTTGCTGCCTCTAACAGCTGAAAGTTGTCCATCTTTTTTATTAAATTTTAATCCCATTCCCATTTTTGCCTTGGCCTTCATCAAATTTGTCACTGCATAAGCTGCTGCTTTTTCGGCCAGACTGGCGTCCTTTGCCGAAACCCTAGTCCAAGCCTGGTCCGCTAATCTCATATCTGCCTTGTTCCGGGCGGCTGTATCAGGATTATTCATGTAGAATATGTCGTGCTCTTTACAATAAGAGTCTAGCTTATTTTTTGGAGGTACATTTTTGGCTAAATTTTCACGTATATTAGTTCCTGGACCACAATATGAATACGACGGGATGTGGAGTGGGAAAGGAAGGTTGTTTATAAGGGTATTTAACAAGCCACGGCCTCTATATGGCTTTAAGAATAATCCCTTACCCTTCTTACACTTTCTCTTTGCCATTTTTATTATATAAAAAAATTATTCAACACATAAAGAAAATACACCATTATATAAAAAATGTCATTTATTCAACAAAAGAACAAATTTAAAATTGCACATAAAGAAAATACACCAAAGAAGTTGGGTCTATTTCCTAATAATATTCGCTGTCTTATAATAGGGCCCAGTGGTTCGGGGAAGACTGTTGTAATTTATAACTTAATTGTAAAAAAACAAGGATTAAAGTTTACAAATTTATATATAATATCCAAATCTTTAGAACAAGAAAAATATAAAAAAATAATTGAAATATTCCGTCTGTGTGATGAAGTTAAATTACACACATATTCAAACTGTGAAATCACACCAAATGATGTAGAATCACACTCAATAGTTGTATTTGACGACATAAATAGTCCAAATATCACACAATTTTTCTCAATGGGCAGACACAAAAATATTAACAGTTTTTACTTGTGTCAATCTTACAGTAAAGTAAACAAACATTTACGTGACAATGTTAATTTCCTAATATTATTTAAACAAGACGATTTAAATTTAAAACATGTGTATAACAATCATGTGGGAAATGATTTTTCATTTAACCAATTTAGAAATCTCTGCCATCAGTGCTGGGATAGGTCTAAATATGGCTTTATTGTAATAGACAAGGAAAGGCCAAAGAATAGTGGCAAATACAGATTTATGTTTGACCAATTTTATAGTGACCAAGGGCAAGGGTGTTGATGCCATCCACAATAAACCTCTTGTCGTCATCAAAAGAGAGTACCTTTTTGTTCATCGTTAATGTTTGCAGATGGTGGTTTGTGGATTTAATTCTTGTAACATTCTCGTAGTAATCTTCTCCAGTTGCAAGACAGTGTAAGTAGTGTTGGTGTCTTAAGAGATGTTTAACTGTAGCGCCGTCAGCTCCTTTTGCCTTCTTAACCTCTAGCTCATTTTGCTTTTCTTTTTCGTATAACCACTGTAGAGGAATGAAAGAGTATAATTTTGGCCTTAAACCACAATATTCATACATAATTTGACCATTTAATTCATCTTTAAACTTGCCCGTAACTTTTTTGTTTTTATCAGAGTATAAGAAATGGTCTTTACTGTATGCAGAGGTGTCAAAACAGTCCAAGTCGCTTTGTATTTCCTTGTAAAAGTCCTCTGTTACTATAGAATAAAGAAGGCTGTCCGTGTCTGTCATTAAGAACTTTTTATTCTTAAATTTTGACATATAATTATAGTGGAAATCATACATGATTACTTTGCTGATATCCAAAATGGTCATTCCTAAATATATTGGTTTATCAAACTTTACAATTAATTTATTTAAATGCACAGCATGCAAGTTGTTATCGAACATTTTGCTGCAGTCAAATCTTGGCTTTGTAACATACTTTGTTAACTTAGACTCGTCTACAAGATGTATATCACGAAACTTGCGTTGGTTCATAATTGTTCGACCAAAGAGACTGTTATTTAACAGTTTGTAAAAGTCTTTTTCAAAATCATGTTCAGCTTTTTGTCGCTTTTCAATATTAAAATTAATATAGGGTGCAAGCCAATTTGATTGTCTGAATTTTAAGATTCTGTGGTATTTTGTAACTACCAAACCCAGTTCTTCGTATTTTTTTAGTGCCTTATAATGTAGAATATATTTGGTTTTGTCATTTAAGTTTGGTATTAATTTTCCATTCATTTTTTCTGGTGCGAGCGGGTAGTCATTATGCAAGTCGTGTAAACTTTTATCGTATTTTAAATCAACTTCCAAAATAAATCCAAAGTTTTCATTTTTATTGGATTTATAATCTTTCTCATTTGTCCATCTAAAGCCATCAACGGGCAACGACTCGCACATTGCTGTAGAGTATAGTGAGTTGCAGTCTAAGTATACAAGATAGGTGCTTTCTTGATTTGGGTCATAATGTTCGCCCATGTACTTATTGTTGGCTTTAGCGTAGCGCGTGGAAATCATGCTTACACCACCTCTAATGGCATGTTCTATAAACAAATGCATGTCAATGTCACTAAATAACTGTAATTTTATGCCGGTCATTCTAAGACACGCCTCCCATGTTAGTCCAGGCAGTGAGTACATGTGGACAGGGTCGAGTTTATAATCCTTTAAACTCAAGTCCCTAAATGTCTCAAACACATCAGCCAATAACAACACATCTGTTTTAAGGTATAAATCGTGATATTCTTTTAAATTCTTTATATTAAAATGATTCCATACGTTTTTAGCATGTTCATATTGCGCAGGAGATATACATTCTTTAGTTAGGCTGCTGTAAAATGCCTCTATGGGTGGTAGGGGCTCTAAAAACTTTTCTGGTCCTGTCATGTATTCGTATGGAAATTCGCCCTTGCGTTGTAGTAGTGGATTGTCTATAAATCTAAATGTATTTAAATTGGAAGCTAATTTGCTTAAGGGAAGAGACAGAAAGTTGTAGGAATCCAAAAATACCAAATCATCAACAGAGAACGATATATATTTTTCCATGTCCTTGGCTATGCAATTCAATTTGCGATTGAGTTTTCCCAAGTGTTGCATTATTAAATGACCATCATAGTTTTTAAGGTTGTGGAAGAATACTGGAATTTTCTTGGTTGCTTTATAGTTTAAATTGCAAGCGTTGTGGGAGGGTCCTCGGAATTTGCCTGTTAGATGGCAATGGTCGCGCACTTTATCACCCAGTAACAGCTGTTGGCATATGTGACAGTATTTAGAGTTTTGGAAGGATGCCTCTTGCTCTGCAGTCATTACAAGGGGAACATATACTTCCATCTGACTTTTAATAAAGTCATAGGTTTTAAATAACTTTTCGAAAAATACATCCATCACATTTTCACCGCTGTACAACTCTTCGTAAATAATTTTAGAGTCTCTCACCACAACATAAGCAAATCCAGAAGGAGTGTGTTTGCCGCCGTTTATAAAACATTCGAAATCTGCATAAATCACAAAGGGAGCTTTAAGTTGATATTTGTAATTCGTAAATTGTAGTGTATCTTTTTCAGACATTTGTACTCTTTGAGCATCAAAGGGTTTACAGTGTGTTGTGTGACGTTCCAATATATCTTTGGTGCCAAAATGTTGCAAACAGAACTTGCAAAAATATTTCTTATGGTCATCTTTTGTAGAATTAAACATTAACTTATCAAAATCACGAATTAAACAGTAATGTGATTTCTGACCATGTTTTAGAAGCAGCAGGTTGACGTGAGTATTGTCGTTTAGTTTAGTTGTTCTCAGTGGATATATTGTTTTTCCTTCAATTCCATATACATTAACACTTATGTTGTTTTGTTTTTCAAATTTATCAATGTCAGATATTTTTACTGGATATTTTATATTTGTCATATTTAACTGGTCCTCATAGAGTTCGTAGTGAACTACTCGATTTGCATTTTCTTTACGATTCCTTGGATTCAGGCTTGCTAAAACACTCCAGGTGAAACATTTATTATCGGTGTTTTTAATATTTAAAACAGCATGTTTTGATTTTATATTTTCTGGCGTGGGAATGTATGATTTGGGAGTTAGGGGCTTATATTTGTAAACATGCAACTGCCAGTATTTGGTGCGGTCATATATCCATCCACTGCCTTGAGCTTGATACTTGTGCATGGAGGTATCGATTTTTAAAAGTGAATTTTCAATTTGAGTCTTTAGCTGTGCTTTCTCAATTGATAAATTAGTTAAACTTCGAAAATCAGCAATACATTCTTTGTCAATGATTAAATCACCATTATTGTCCACCGAGTGTTTGATGAATTTTACTCTCCTAATAAGAATCCATTTGATGGGTAGAGGACAAGATTGGAGAGTGTCTAATATATCCGCGGACTCGCCGTAAAACTTAAACACATTATAGGGTCGCTTGTCACATCGTAGGTGGTGGCGGGGTTTGTTCCGGGTGATGACTCTCTTACACACATTACAAGTATTGTGGTTCTCTAACATATGCATTTTAAAATTGCTATTGTCAAATATTTGATGACATATTTTACAAATTTTAGGAATAACTTTGTGAACAAGTCGATAATGGCGTAATAAATTGCTTCTGTTGGAGTAAGACGTGGAGCACTGTGCACAGGTCAACATTTTTTGTTGGAATGAGGGTGGTGGTTTTGGGGCTTCTATATATATCCTTGGTTGAAAATTTTAAAATTATATCTTTTTTAAATAATAAAAACATATTTTTTAACTCTAAAATAAGACATTTTTGCGGTTTAATTACTGCAAAAATTAAAAAAATTTCCAATTTGGTGGTGCAATATTATTTTTTACATACACATTTTAGGTATTAATACACATTTGGAAATGTTGAATTTGGGAAATGTGAAATTTATTAAAACACTAGGACAATAACATATCCAAATTGCAGACAAGTCGGACAGTAAACACCAAAGATAGTTTTTTAGAATTTGAAAATTAATTTTTAAAAATATAGAGGAGGGATGGGGACAATATATTTAATATGGGCAAGGGGTATATTTAATATAGGCCAGCGGGCGGGAGCTCTATAGGCGGGAGCTGGCGTCGGCTCAAAAACGGCTCCCCATAAGAATAACATGGGGAAAAAGCGCCGGAAGTGGGGTTAAACCGGTAATTCACCTCTACTATACAATAACTTCTAAGTTGTTTACGTGTGTTGTTTATTTAGTGTGGAGTTATTTTTGAACTCGTGGATTTCTGCAAAGGATGTATTAAAATTAATGCAAATTTTAAATGGGGGAAAATAAGGCAGGGGCCAAAAAGAAAATTTGTGTAGGGTAGGATCGGGCGTCGGTGCAAAAACTGATCCCATAAGAATAACATGGGAAAAAAGCGCCGGAAGTGATGCAAAACCGGTGTTTCTCCACTACTATGGAGAATAAGTAACATGTTATCTCCCTTAATTATGAACATAAATTATTCACATTTGGTATGTGGCTTTACCTACTTGAGTTATATTGATATTTGTGTAAAACCCCATTTTTGGAGTTCCTTGCTTCAGCAAACCTGCACACTCAGCCGTCATGTTATTCTTATGGAGAATAATTAAAATGTCATAAATCGTTTATTTATGAATGTATATTGATGAAACTTGATATTTGGCATTAAGATACATATATATGCATATTTATGCATTGGAAATTTGCTGAGTACGCAGGTTTGCTGCTACGGGGGTATTTATATATTAAGATGTATACAAAATCTTGGACCTTGACACAATGACTCGTGGATTCTAAGAAGTGGGTCAAAAAGTTTTAATTTCTTCCTAGATTATATTTAACATAAGGTACTACTTTTCTTTTCTTTTTAAAATGAGGCAATTTATTCTTCTTAAAAACAAATTGAATGATTTAAGCCTTATTGTTTTTTAAGTTCTGCATTTATAGGTTGCCTATGTATTTGAACAACCGTATAAAATTACAATAACAATGGGAGGCCTGGGGGGCACAGCCCCCCTCCCCCCAGTAAGTTTTATGTGTTACATTAAAACCTCTGGATTAGAGTTTAAAATATTTAGGCATTCAAAACCAATTGACTGATTTTAAAACGTATTGTTCATCAAGTTCTGTATTTATACTTATAGATTTTTACAGCAATATTAAGCTACAATAAAATAAATATCCTGATGGGTCCTCCAGTGGAACCAAAGTGTAAATAACTACTTTTAAACCACGTGCTCTCACTGATTGGGGACCTTTATTGCCGCCAACATATTACATTTTATCAAAATCTTCAGCTAATATTATTATGAGGGCCTAGATGATACAGCCCTCAGTGAGACTGAGGGGTGAGTAACTACTTCATATGCACTTTGTCTGACTGATTGACAGGTTTCAGGCCTCATTGTTTGTCATGTTCTGGATTTGTATGTCATTGTCAAGCTGCATTTATAATGGAGGGCCCATGAGGTATATTGTCAATTGAAACATTTTTTTTTTTACGCGATCACTCAATCCTTATACGCGATATAAGAGCGTACTCCTAGTTAAAATGTCATAAATCTTTTATTTATGAATGTATATTGATGAGACTTGGTATGTTGCTTTATGGTGTATTAAGATAAATTAATATGCATTGGAAATTCGCTGAGTATGCAGGTTTGCTGCTACGGGGGTATTATTAATAATATTAAAATACGATTATAATTATTTCACAAATTTTAAAATTGACAGATGATCATTAATATTGTTTATTGGTCAATTTCAATAAATATTTAACTAAATGCCGAGAAACATCTGAAATGTCTTTTGTTTGTGGAATCTATTTCCCAAAGTCCAAAGTTTACAGATGTAACTGATGATATATCTTTAGGCGGGCCACGTTTCGACAATCCTCTTATTGGAATGGCCTCCCTGGTCAGACTGTAACATACATCATAACATATTTTTCATGGTTTCTGTTTTTCTTGTTCAGTTACTTGTTGTTTTGCAGAGTTGAATAGAACTTAAAGAATGCTGCAGATTTTATAATAAATTATATGAAATCTAATTCATAGTTTTAAGGAAGTGAAATGTAAGTTTAAAAGTAAAGAGTAAAGATTCATTAATAAACATTTGAAATCTGTACATTTTGCAGAGCATGGTTAAGGCTAACAAAAATAAAAATTACAACACCAAGAGCTGTGGATTAAAAACAAATAGATAGTTTTTATACTGTACTTATAATAAAATACCTTCATAACAGCAAACCTGGTTTACAATTTATTCATTTGTACTTAACCATCAAATTAAGCTACTTCCAAATGTTTAATCAAAATATATTCAGAAACAAACGAGATATAAGATTATTAATTTATCCTGAATGAATATAAAATAAGAACCGAGGACGCAGATTTTCTGCAAAGGGGGTAAAAAATTTGTGTTTTATGAAAATATCTATGACCCACGTTTTACCAATATATAAGCAAAATAAAATACACTTGCACCAAACCTAATTGCTGGACAATTTGTTTAGTGTCACGTCACTAAGGTGTGTTTGGCCAATAATAATTTGGTATATTATTATCAAGTAACAACAATCCTGAAGAGCTGTAAGAGGCCAAGGTTCACTTGAAAATGCCAGACGACATTGATCAGCTTTTAAACAAGCGGTACTGCTACGGTCGACTCGGCTCGTTCCCCAGTGTAAAAACTATTCCTAGATCGTGTTTTAATCTAGAATTAAAACCATCACAATGGAAAACTATAACTTTAAAGTTAAGAGCCTAATAAGCTACCGTTCTTCTCAATAGTTCTGATCTATTCTGCGATCAGGGTTTTCTGCTTTTATCTTTAACTTATATTATCTATTTTTGTTTTTAAATAAAATATATTATTACGTTTACATTTTGTTTGCAAGTAACAAAATATACAACTAGACTAGGATAGGGAATAAAAATAGATAACAGCTTTTGTGTTATCACAATAGAGCATGTTATTCTTGTGAAGAATAATTCAAATTGTATAAATTGCTTATTTATTAATGAATATGCATAAAACTTGGTATGTGTTCACCTGGTTGTGGTCTGTTGAAATTTGCATTAAAATTTATATTTTCTATTCCTTGTTGCAGCTAACCTGGGTACTCATCCCCTACGTTATTCTTATGGAGAGTAATTAAAATTGTATATACTGCTCACTTGTAAATAAATATCCATGACACTTGGTAAGTGGCTTGATATGGTATATATATATATATACATGCATTGGAAATTTGCTGAGTACGAAGGTTCGTTGCGACAGGGGTATTTAATTTTCTATTCAGCTGTGCAATGGTTGCAAATACCTGCAGCAGACGGCGAACGATCAACATTAACAACAAAGGGTGCTACAATTGCAGAGAGTCTGTTTCGTATTACGTCAGGGCTATAACTATCACCGTGCAACAGTTAACAAGCATTATAGAGGTTGAATTGTTAAATTGACTGGTCAAATTAAACAGATATATTGACATCACTGAACTGTACCTATTGCTATCGGATACAATACAGTATTTACCATATACAGGGTGTCTCAAAAGTTGACGACCAAACTTCTCAGGATTGATATGGACTATTTCTGAGAAAAATTTCATACATGCTTTTATCACATTTTTCATAGCTTACGAGCTATTAACGTTTTCAATATTTCTCATAATATGTGTACTAAAATCTCATAAATTTTTTGCAAGAAAATATGCACGTAGGACCATACAAATTTACACTTTATAAAAATTAACTGTAATTATTAAAATATACAGTTTTAAGGAGTTTAATCAGGTTAATAAAACACAAATTAACGCAAATTTTAATATAAATATTACATTTCAAACAACTTTTTTACTTTCAAATGGTGTTTCCGCCAGCAGTTTCTCCTTAGAGAGTGATCCTGTATCTTAAAAAATGTCCCATTTATTGCAGTTTATTTTTATACGCTGTAAAAGTTTTAGTGTCCTACGTACATATTCTCTTGCCTGGAAATAATTTATGAAATTGCAATACATAGATTGTAAAAAATAGTCAACATTTCAAATAGCTTGTAAAAAACGAAGATTATGATATGAATATAGATAACTTTTTGCGTTGGAAATAGTCCATACAAGTCTGCAAAGTTTGGTCGTTGACTTTTGAGACACCCTGTATAAACTGTTTATGTCAATAACTATAATGTTAGTAAAAAACTGTAGAAAAATGTTCATAAATCCTGAAATATGATTCATTCTTTCTGTCCTGTTAACGTATTTGTAATGAAGAGTTCACAAACCCCTAGTTAACAAATCCCGAATCGTGGTTGAATCAGTAATGCAATAATCGTATTTGTTAGACCTATACATGAACTATACTAACTTAATAATATATTTATTTATATTTAAACTGTTCTCAAAAAGCTCCATGCTTTTCATATGAATGAGAAAATAAACAAATTAAAATTATTATATTTGAATAACAATTAAAATATATTTAGAATTTAATTTATTTTATTTATAAAGATTAACTTTCGTTACGCATTGTATTTCGACCAAGCAAAGAAACACATTTTTATATAAATGAGTAATTTTATGAATTGTTTCTTAAATATCATTTAGCGATCCATTTAACAGATATATAAGACCTTGTTTGAATTACTGGATACTGTAAACATCCCTAAGATTTTTCTTCTCTCGTGCAATAACGGCATTAAGTCGTGATAAACTCTGCTAAATTAAAACCTCCTTCAAAAGACTCCTTCAGATAAACGACCAAACAAATTGTGATTTCAGTCTCTTTGTAATTTCAAGGAGGATTCAAGTCTCCTCGGTACTTTACTACTCGGTTCTTTACTCGTTCCTGCTTCTCAAGGGTAATTTATTAAATATGTTAAATGAGTTTTTTACATTTTACGCTTATTTAGATAAAATCGTAAAATAAACTGCGGAAACTGTTTTAATGTGCGAGTGACAACCATTGTATGTGTATTTGTAATTTACAAAAGAAATTGCAAGTAGTTTATAAGCAAAAAAATGCAAATATATAGTTTAACAAACAATTTTACTGTTTTTCTTACGAGAAGGAATTAAAAATAACAAAAAAATGTAAAGTTGTTAAACTTTATTTAAACCATAAAAACATTATAATTCACAGTAACTGACAACATAAACATTAACACACATGATTTAGATAAAATCATATGTTGTTATATACAGCATGTTAGTTTAAATTCAATATGCCCTCAAACTAACGTGCTGCAGAAGATTATTCAGTCTTGAAACCGGGAGACCCTTCGTCAAGAAATCAGCAAGCTGCTCATCTCCAGCAACATGACGCACATCAAATGTCCCTGCTTGGAATTGTTCACGTACATACTGATACCTCACATGGATGTGCTTCGACCGCTTATGAAACTCTCCAGCATTCCTCGCTAGTCTTACAGCTCCTGCATTGTCAACAAAAAGAATAGCATTGACGTCTTGTCCATAGATCTCACCCAACAGATTTTTTAACCACACAATTTGTTTAGCAGCCTCACTTGCAGCTACAAACTCTGCTTCTGTTGTTGATAGAGTAACACAGTGCTGCTTCACAGAAGACCAACTAACGATTCCGCCAGCAAACATACATAGATAGCCTGTGCGTGACTTTCTTGATTCGTCATTTGCAAAATCCGCGTCACTGTAACAATGTAGCATTTTTTCACCTTTAGAATATATTAATGCATAATCCATTGTCCCCTTTAAGTAACGAAAAATTCTCTTAACTTCAGTCCATGCCTGCATAGTAGGGGAATTTAATTTCTGTGCAACTACATTTACTGCACAGCATATGTCTGGTCTTGTATTTGTAATGTACATCAGACTGCCCACAGCTTCTCTGAAAGGAACACCTGTCGCAAGAGGTTTGTCATCTACCACCGGTTCTTCACGCTTTGGTATTAAAGGCATGCCAACTGGATTACTATCTGACATCCTGTACCTCTCAAGGACACTCTTGATATAAGACTTCTGACTTAAATAAATACCTTTCTCTGTTCTCTGAATTTCCATTCCAAGATAACACTCGGGGTCAGTAACTTTCAACTTAAACTCTTGTTCCAATTGTACAATAAAGTCAGACACTTCTTCTTTATTAGAGCCAGCAATTAGACCATCATCAACAAAAATTACTACATACACTTTAGCACCATTCTTATTACGAATGAACAAACATGGATCAGCAGTACTTTGGCTAAAACCTTTTTTAAGTATACTTTCCATAAGAAGCTTACTCCAACATCTTGGACTCTGTTTTAGACCATATAAACTGCGCTTCAGTTTCCAAACTCTACCAGTTTGATCATTATAACCTTCAGGTTGCCAAGTATAAATTTCTTCATCCAGCTTAGAATAAAGAAATGCGGTCTTTACATCAAACTGTTTTAGATGAAGATCTTCCTGAACAGCTACATTTAAAAGACAACGAATAGTATCACATCTAGCTACGGGGCTAAATGTTTCATTATAATCTTCACCATACTTTTGAGCATATCCTTTTGCTACTAGCCTTGCCTTATAGCGCTCAGGATTTTGTTTTCTAGCTAGAACCCACTTCAGACCAATAATTCTCTTATTATGTGGACGAGGAACTATCTCAAATACTTCATTTTCCTTGATTGATGCCATCTCATCATTCATTGCAGATTGCCAGTGCCACCAATCGGGACTATTCACTGCTTCCTTGTATGTAGGACCAGCCTCAGCAAGTAGGACATAGTCTTGGAGATAAGCAGGAGGTCTCCTTTGACGTTGAGATCGGCCATCATCTCTGTCATTTAAATTTATGGCAACATCGACAACATCACTGTTGCTACAACAACTTCCTCTAGACACTTCTTCATCTGCTCCATTTCCAACATTATTTGTGCCTTCTGTTGTTGCATCCTCCTCTTGATTTGGAACACTTGGTTTGAGAATAACATCTATCAAATGAGGGGACTGGATTAGAGGGGTATCAATGTTGTCTGTGCCCTCTGCTTTTACATCTTTATCTCCTCGTTTTGAGACTCTTGGCTTGAACACAACATCTCTACTTGTGACAATTTTTGGAGCAACATAAACTCTATAGCCATCTTGTTCATCACAATAACCGACTAATAATCCAGGTACTGATTTAGCTGACCATTTCCTACGTTTTGATTTTGGAACATGAACATAACATTCAGCACCAAACTGACGAAAGTGTTCAAATGTCGTAGAATCCTTTTGAAACCATAGCTCATAAGGTGTTTTACCACCTACAGACGGTCCAGTTCGGTTGATCACATGACATGCAGTGTTCATCGCCTCAGCCCACAAATCCAAAGGAAGATTCTTTGCATACAGCATACTACGCGCTGCTTCGACTAAGGTTCGCATCTCACGTTCAACGGAACCCATTTGTTCTGGTGTGTATGGCATGCTCGTTCTTATACTAATACCGCGATCAGAAAGCAACTTCTTCACTTTAGTATTGCAGAATTCTGTTCCGCCATCACTCATGAATGTCTTAACAACATGACCCGCAGTCTGACACTCATTTAAGAAAACTGTTAGACACTCAGGTACTTCCGTTTTGTCCTTCAAGAAGAAAACTCGTCGAAACTTAGTATAATAATCCTTCAACACCAGACAATAACGACTACCACCAAGAGAAGTATTTTCCATTGGTCCACATAAGTCACCACTTATAATTTCACCTGGCTTATCAGGCTTCAAAGTTCGTGTACGATAAGTTTCTCTGTGATGCTTACCTAATACACATCCCTCACAGAAAACATCATCTTTTGCTACTGAGATCCCATGAGCTCGCAGAAATTCATACACATGAGCCTTATTTTGATGTCCTAAACTCTCATGCCACTCTTGCAAAGTCTTTTTAGGACCACTTGCAAGTTGTACAGAAGTATTATTCTGTAAAACAGACATTTCCAGCTCATATCAACCGTTTACATTATGTCCAAATAAATGTGGTTTATTATCCTTCATAAAAACACATTTAGTTTTATTAGCCTTAAAAATGTAGTCCTTTTCAACTAACCTGGATACTGAAAGAAGATTTCTCCTGAGTTTGGGTACATACCATACTCCCTCTAGTACTCGGACCATTTTCTTCTTGCCGATTTGTACAAGAACACGGACTTCGCCTTCACCTTCAGCATAAATAGCCTCTCCATTAGCTACTGTGACTGAAACAGGCTGAGAATAAACCTGGTAAGTATTAAAATATTCTCTCTTAAAACACATATGTTGCGAAGCACCAGAGTCAGCAATAAATGTGTCATTATTCTGACCATCAGCTACAAAACATAAAAAGGGACTAGATTTCCTCTGGTTCTCTTTCGAAGAATTTCCACCACTTTTATAGTGTTTCAAGTTTCTAGCATTCTGAGGACACTTGCCTGCATAGTGTGGTCCTTTACAAATAAAACACTTAACCTTTGAACTACAGTTAAGAGATTTTTCATTAACACCCTTATCACCACTTGGTGACTTAACTGGTTTCTTATTTATTTGTAACGCATGCCCTCCACTTGTTACGCTCTTAGAAGGTAACCTCGACTCAATGAGCCTGATTCGCTCAATCAAAAGATCTACACTTCTATCTGTAACCGGAATACTTTCCCATACGCTTTTAAATTCAAAGAATTCACTCGGTAATGTGCTCACAATTCTCGACATAAGTACAATTTCAGGTAGGACATTAGCATTGTGCTTTTGCAACTCCTCATTTCCTTCCCTAAATGTTAATTGCAAACGAGAAATATACTGAACCAACTCCTCATCATCAGTTACCTTGGCCGAGAAAAACTGTTCCAAGGTTCTGTCTAACCTTTGACTAGAAGACTGTTCATATACACTAAGCAACTTCTGCCAAATTTCCTTTGCTGAGCTGCATGTTGCTGTCAATTCAACATGTGCATCATCTACAGCACTTACCATTAGTACTTGGGCTAGAGAATCATCTTTCTCATAAGATCTTACTTCCACATTGTGAGCTTGTTCAATTTGTGCTTTTTCATCAGCTTCAGCTCCATCAGCAAGGTCAACCACCACAGGCATAGTTCTTTGGCCCTTTGCAATGTCCAAGACCCCATGATGCTTCAACATCAATTCCATTTGCCTTTTCCATCGACGCCATGACTGAGCTCCATCTAGCTTTTGAATCTGTACTTTCATATCCATGTTTAATTAAAGAACAGAGCTTTTCTGGGCAGCATAACCAATTAAAAATAACAAAAAAATATAAAGTTGTTAAACTTTATTTAAACCATAAAAACATTATAATTCACAGTAACTGACAACATAAACATTAACACACATGATTTAGATAAAATCATATGTTGTTATATACAACATGTTAGTTTAAATTCAATAGAAGGGAAAGTTTATTATTCTAGATATTACTTAAACACTCCGTCACAGAAAGCCTGCATTCTTAGAACATTTTTAATATTTCAAAATGTACCACATAAAGCCACATACTAAATTTCATCAAAATACATTTATAAATAATAAAAATAATATTTTAAACCTTGCCAGAATAACTAGGGCGTAGTACGCAGATTTTATGCAACGGTAACCAGAGTAACTGGTGGTTTAATGTAAATAACAATCTACCCTAACCAAATGAAACTACATACCAAGTTGTTTCAATACCGTGTGTCCCAAAAGACTCACCCCCCCCATTATTTTTTAACAACTGCATAAAACGAGATTATCTTCTGAGGAAGTCTTAGTGATCAAAAAAGGAAACCTTTTATGAGTCATAATGTTCAATCCCCTCCCCCAAAATAGGGGTTTTGGTGCTAAGTCAAAAATGTAAATAGTAAACCCCCTTGAATGGTACCTCATTTGAAATGTATTAAATAGATGTTTTAAGTCTCATTTAATATAATAATTATTTATAATTCTACGTTGAAAAAATATGCCATCATTGCATACTTATAACTGCACATGATATAAACAGAAATATTTGGAAGAATTGGCTTTTCATCTACCAAATAGAATCTTAGTTCAGAATTCAAAACTTAAAATTTACTTCTCCATCCAAGTTTCATGGGTTAACTTATCTTTGTTGAGTAAATAGGTCAGCTTTTCTGAGAAGTTATGAAAAAATATCAGCAGAAAGACTTACAGAATTCACTTTTAAAGCTTTTTCCGGAAGGTAGTTTGTATAGCCCAGCTTCGCCACTAAGGCGATTGGAGAACTGTGGTCCGTAACTTTAACTCTGAAAGAGAAAGAGTTGTGGATTCCAAGTTTTATTTATACGGAACTAAAATTGATAGCTTCACACTTTACTCGTACGTAGAAATAACGTAAACAATAATTAATTAAATTTGCATATGTCATGTTATATTATGTTTTAAATTTACAACTTACTATTATTACTGAGCTGATGAACAATGCACAATATTTAAATGATAAATAATTTGTCTTTTTTTCTTGGTTACAGTGAACGAAATTCTACACTTTTACTAATGTAATTTATAGTATTATAGACAATAGTTGCAAATATTTGAAGAAATCTTTAATAGTAAATAATACTAGTATAACCAATAATAATAATAGTAGTAACCAACGATAACTATAAAACCCGCTCTGCTCTGCAACATCAATGATGTTGAAACTTGAAAGTGGCACAAGTATTCGTAAATATTGCCTAAAAATATTTAGGCATATGTTATTATATATATTATATAGGCATACTAAATAATTTAGTAATGCCTGTAAACATATTTTTAACAGTTTATACTTTCCTCTTAATTTTATATCAAGCGAGGTGAAAATAAGTGGAGACAATGATTCGTTGTCCGGCGTTGTATTTGAGTGTGTATCTAACTAAGGCGTAAAATAATTTTGCACCGGATTGTACTCTAAATTTTACAAAAACCTGTATGCCACACACGTATTCCAGTCCACCTATCGAAAAAAGGTTCAATGTGAAACACTTAAAAACTGATTCACTTAAACTGGTTCGCCAGTTTTAGTGAATATACCCTATTGGAAAGAAGCTATTTCTGTAGTTCAAAAATGAGAAAGTTTGAATCCAGAGAAGGGAGTGTTACGGTGATTTAATTGAACAAATTTAGTAGCTACCAATCACCAGATAATTAGTTGATTAAAACAAATAATTTCGTATTTTTAATTATAAACCTAAGTTAAATAAGAGAGAAATGGTAATTTTTTTTATTCCACATGAGAATAACATTGGACAACGTACTGCAATTACCGCTAAATGACAATTTCAATTTTCTCCGCAACCAGTTACAGTAGAATAATAATTAAAAACTCTAATAATTTAATTTTGTTCGCTGTTTGTAATAGTGATAAGTACATTTTATTTAACATTTATGGTTTTTATAAAAAATACATTAATTTGAAAACTTGTAAGTCCTGTAATCTCCGAACCCCAATTCTCCCAGAGATGCGGTTGGTATCATTTTGTTGGAAACCTAAAGCTTTACAAACGAATAAAATTTAATCAAAATCGTTAGAGCAGTTTGTGAGGAATTTTGATTTTTTACATTTTTATCGGCTTTTGGGGGGTAGCTACCTTTAAAAACTCTGGGAAAATTAGGGTTCGGAAATTACAGGACTTAAAAGTTTTCAAATTAATTTATTTTTTTTATAAAATTCATGAAAGTTAAATAAAATGTACTTATCACCATTCAAAACAGCTAAAAAAATTAATTATTATTCTACTATAACTGGTTGCGGAGAAAATTTAAATTTTAATTTAGCGGTAATTATTGCAGTACGTTGTACAATGTTATTCTCATGTGGAATGCAAAAATTATCAATTCTCTCTCATTTACTGATCTTTTTTGTTAAAACTTTATATGCAGATATTGTTAGCATTAACCAACAGAGGATATCCGAATTATGTTTCCAATTAACTCTTGGGGGGATGAGGAGCTACTTTCCCTCTTAATATCACTGCTTGTAGCAAAGAATTCTGTAGTGCCTCCAAAAAAGGGATATAGGTGGATATTTTTTCTGAAAACAAATTTTTTAAGAGATGTGTTGTACCATTCTTTATATTCAGTAAAGTTGGGCTAAAAGGGAGAAAGTATGTATCAGTTTCCTAATACCGTTTATTTAAAAAATTAACTCAGCTCTATAGAAAAATGGGGACGATTCATAACGTCAAGGTGCATAAAGTAAAGTAGCTATTTTTTACAGTTTTGTTATGTAGTGATTTCAAATCGTAAAGTTTGAAAACGTCCAGTTCCTAATTATTAAGTGCTAAATATATAGTGTTTCACAAAGTAAAGTTCCATAACGTAAAGTTATCGTTTAATATAGTTTAATTTAGAATGCGTTTCAAAACGTAAAGTTTCGTAAGGTAAAGTAGCTATTATAATTTAAATAATATATGAGAGTGTTTCACAAAGTAAAGTACCATAGCGCCCAGTATTTAATTTTTAGTTCTATTCGGAGGTAGAGTTTCATAAGGTAAAGTTTCAAAACATTAAGTTTGTATTTTTAACATCCACCTGTTTCAAAACGTAATGTTTCATAACGTCCAGTTAACAAACTCACTCCAGTTCGATCCAATTTCAACACACGAGGATGTTCCAAAAAGTCGAGTTTTAAAACATTTAATTTAATTTAGTAGACTATTTCATAACGTAAAGTGACACAAGGCAAAGTACAGACCACTCCAGACATTGTACTGCGTGTTGCCCTTTACAAGTTGCAGGCGGTCTCGAGCACGTGGGCATTGTACTGCGTGTTGCCTTCCACAAGTTGCAGGCGGTCCCGAGCACGTGGAGATCTGTCGACACAACGTGGCGACCGCAGCGTTTGTAGCTGAGTCAATAAATGTTTCGTGTCTGAACTCTTTTTGGTAAAGCTGTTTTCTTTCTCAGTTGATACACCATATTGAAAGAAGTGTTTTCCCAAAAGTCCCCTAAAATCCCCAATGTGCTTCCCCTCCTATCTCCCCTCAAAGCTCGAAAATGTAGACTTCAACGTTATCGAGTATAACCTTTTTTTTAAAAACGTTGTTTAGGGTTAACTCTTTTACAGTTCTGTTTTTCGATAAATGTGCTATTATTTTTATACAGATACTATTTACGATAATTCTAATAGTTTCTCTATAAATTAACAAAATAAATCAAAAAAAGTTAATTTTGTTGTTTAAAATTTAGATTTTTGCTGTTTATTTTGGTTATACGTATAATAAATGAAAAACGATTCCTCTAAAACCTTTTGCACACATATTTATGAACACATAGTAGTAGGGAATTACCGGATTCTCTGCGGCAGCCTTTTTGTGGGGATCACTTTTGCGGCAGCGTTTTTGTGGGATCACCTATATAAAAATAGTTTTTTTGGAATAATCTGTAGTTTTTTTTGTGATGTTAATCAATTTTAGTTCGTTTCACCGAAGTAAAAGTTGGTTAAAATCACAAAATAGTATACAGATTATTAAAAAAAACGATTTTTATATAGGTGATCCCACAAAAAGGCTGCCGCAAGATTATGCGGTTCGTGATAAACCTCGATGGGTAGATTGTATACAACACGTTATAAACATACAAAAGTATACAAACACTACGGTAGGTTAAAATCACAAAATAGTATACAGATTATTAAAAAAAACGATGTTTATATAGGTGATCCAAACAAAAAGGCTGCCGCAAGATTATGCGGTTCGTGATAAACCTCGATGGGTAGATTGTATACAACACGTTATAAACATACAAAAGTATACAAACACTACGGTAGGTTAAAATCACAAAATAGTATACAGATTATTAAAAAACGATTTTTATATAGGTGATCCCCACAAAAAGGCTACCGCAAGATTATGTGGTTCGTGATTAACCTTGATGGGTAGATTGTATACAACACGTTATAAACATACAAAAGTATACAAACACTACGGTAGGTTAAAATCACAAAATAGTATACAGATTATTAAAAAACGATTTTTATATAGGTGATCCCCACAAAAAGGCTGCCGCAAGATTATGCGGTTCGTGATTAACCTCGATGGGTAGATTGTATACAACACGTTATAAACATACAAAAGTATACAAACAGTACGGTAGGTTAAAATCACAAAATAGTATACAGATTATTAAACAACGATTTTTATATAGGTGATCCCCACAAAAAGGCTGCCGCAAGATTATGTGGTTCGTGATTAACCTCGATGGGTAGATTGTATACAACACGTTATAAACATTCAAAAGTATACAAACACTACGGTAGGTTAAAATCACAAAATAGTATACAGATTATTAAAAAAACGATTTTTATAGAGGTGATCCCCACAAAGAGGCTGCCGCAAGATTATGCGGTTCGTGATTAACCTCGATGGGTAGATTGTATACAACACGTTATAAACATACAAAAGTATACAAACACTACGGTAGGTTAAAATCACAAAATAGTATACAGATTATTAAACAACGATTTTTATATAGGTGATCCCCACAAAAAGGCTGCCGCAAGATTATGCGGTTCGTGATTAACCTCGATGGGTAGATTGTATACAACACGTTATAAACATACAAAAGTATACAAACACTACGGTAGGTTAAAATCACAAAATAGTATACAGATTATTAAATAAACGATTTTTATAGAGGTGATCCCCACACCAAGGCTGCCGCAACATTATGCGGTTCGGGATTAACCTCGATGGGTGGATTGCATACAACACGTTATAAACATACAAAAGTATACAAACACTACGATAGTTTAAAATCACAAATTAGTATACAGATTATTAAAAAACGATTTTTATAGAGGTTATCCCCACAAAAAGGCTGCCGCAAGATTATGCTGTTCGGGATTAACGTCGATGGGTAGATTGTATACAACACGTTATAAACATACAAAAGTATACAAACACTACGGTAGAAAAAAACTAAAATAAATCAAATAATACTGTCACTAGTTTGAGATAGTAAGTATACGTTGGTGAAATATATACAATAAAATAAGTCAATCAGAGTTATTGAAATGCATAAAAAATATATTGCTTCGGAGTTTCCTAAAAGTTCCTTGACCGTATAGGGTGATGAAAGCGAAAACAGTTTCTTATTTCGCGCTGCCGTAGGGTAAGCCTCTAACGGTGACCAAATCATTTGTGTCTCAACGTGAAAGCTCGATCAACCCCGACGCGTTTAGACGGCCAAAAGTGAAACTTGTCCGAGCCCGAGGGTAAACTTCTACTATATAAACCAAGCGGTGTAGGGTAATGAAAGCGAAAACAGTTTCTTATTTCGCGCTGCCGAAGGGTAAGCGTCTAAGGGTCAAGAGAAGGCCATTTATTTAAAATTGTGTTACCGCATCAGTGCATAGTAGTAAACTTGGAAAGCTTAGACTGTCTGTCTCTTGAGGTTTTGAATAGTTTATTTACATCGGACACTTTAAGATGTAACAACCACAAAGCTGTTAAGCATAGTTGTGCTCTTTCTAATTGTGTGAACTTACGTAAGTGGTACTTACTATCTAAAAAATGAATGCATCAGAAGTATATTCGTGTTTGGAACTCCTACCAGCAAAAAACATTGGTGTCTACGCTTCAGACCGTCTCCCAAGAAGGAATACACAATCAACCGCAATTGTCAACACGGAGCCACATAACAAGAGAGGAACACACTGGGTTGCCTTATACCTAGATGAAAAACGGACTTGTGGAGTACTTTGACAGTTTTGGTCAGCCCCCACTCGTCTCGGACTACATCAGATTCATCAGGAGGAACTGCTCTCTGTATAAATTCAACTCTAAGGTGCTCCAAGACTATGATTCAGAACTTTGTGGACATTATTGTTTAGGATATTTATAATTCAGATCAAATGGTTCTTCCATGACACAATTTGTAAATACATTTTCTAAAAATCTTATCAGTAATGATCAGTATATGTCTGAGCTGTTTCAGTTTCTGTACATGTCTTAAACCAAGTCCACTTCTACAATGTAAATCTACTTAATGGTTTGTAAAATAAAAGACATGAGTGCAAAAAAGTTTCCTTTATTTTTAATAGTAATCCCTTTTTTATCTAAGTAAGAAATAATGTTCATTTGTAAGAGCAAAGAGAGAGAGACTGACTGAGAGATTGACTGAGAGTCTGACTGAGAGACTGACTTAGAGTCTGACTGAGAGACTGACTGAGAGACTGAGAGCCTGAGAACCTGACGGAGAGACTGAGTGAGAGCCTTTCTGAGAGTCTGACTGAGATCCTGACTGAGAGACTAACAGATAGCCTGACTGAGAGACTGACTGAGATACTGACTAACAACCTGACTGAGAGACTAAGAGCCAGAGTGAGATCCTGACTGAGAGGCTGAGAGTCTGAATGAGGGTCTGCCAGAGCCAGACTGAGATCCTGACTGAGAGCCTGACTAAGAGCCTGACTGAGAGTCTGACTGAGAGCATTTCTGAGAGCCTGACTGAGATACTGACTGAGAGACTAACAGATAGCCTGACTGAGAGACTGACTGAGAGACTGGCTAAGAGCCTGACTAAAAGCCTGACGGAGAGCCTGACTAAGAGCCTGACTGAGAGTCTGACTGAGAGCATTTCTGAGAGTCTGACTGAGATACTGACTGAGAGACTGAGAGCCTGAGAACCTGACGGAGAGACTGACTAAGAGTCTTTTTGTGAGTCTGACTCAGACTGAGAGCCTGACTGAGAGATTGAGAGGCTGAATGAGAGCCTGACTGAGAGACTGACTGAGAGTCTGACTGAGAGCCTGAGAACCTGACTGGAGTCTGACTGAGAGTCTGACTGAGAGACTGAGAGGCTGAGAACCTGACGGAGAGCCTGACTTAGAGACTGAGAGTCTGAATGATGGCCTGACTTAGAGCCCGAATGAGAGCCTGACTGAGAGCCTGACTGAGAGCCTGAGAACCTGACTGAGAGCCTGACTGAGAGACCGACTGAGATACTGACAGAGAGCCTGACTGAGAACCTGACTGAGATCCTGGCTGAGAAAATGACAAAAGACCGAGTGAGAGCCTGACTGACTGAGAGCCTGAATGAGAGACTGACTGAGAGACTGAGAGACTGACTGAGGGACTGAATAAGAGCCTGACTATGAGCCTGACTGAGAGCCTGACATAGAGCCTGACAGACATTCTGACTGAGATCCTGACTGAGAGACTGACTGAGAGCCTTTCTGAGAGCCTGACTGAGATCCTGACTGAGAGCCTTTCTGAGAGCCTGAATGAGATCCTGAATGAGAGACTAACATATATCATGACTGAGAGACTGACTAAGAGCCTGACTGAGAGCCTGAGAGTCTGAATGATGGCCTGACATAGAGCCTTACTGACAGCCTGACTGAGAGTCTGAATGAGATCCTGACTGAGAGCCTGACAGAGAGCCTGCCTGAGAGAATTACTGAAAGACCAAGTGAGAGCCTGACTGAGAGACTGACTAAGAGCCGCTATGAAAGACTGACTGAGAGACTGAGAGATGACTGAGGGACTGAATAAGAGCCTGAATAATAGCCTGAATAAGAGCCTGACTGAGAGGCTGAGAACCTGACGGAGAGCCTGACTTAGAGCCTGACTGACAGCCTGACTGAGAGACTGATCGAGAGAATGACTGAGAGCCTGACTGAGCGTGCTCAGTCAGTCTCTCTGTCAGGATCTCAGTCAGACTCTCAGTCAGGCTGTCAGTCAGGCTCTAAGTCAGGCCATCATTCAGACTCTCAGGCTCTCAGTCAGGCTCTTATTCAGGCTCTTATGCAGGCTCTTATTCAGTCCCTCAGTCATCTCTCAGTCTCTCAGTCAGTCTTTCATTACGGCTCTTAGTCAGTCTCTCAGTCAGGCTCTCACTCAGTCTTTCAGTAATTCTCTCAGGCAGGCTCTCTGTCAGGCTCTCAGTCAGGATCTCATTCAGACTCTCAGTCAGGCTGTCAGTAAGGCTCTATGCCAGGTTATCATTCAGACTCTCAGGCTCTCAGTCAGGCTCTTAGTCAGTCTCTCAGTCAGGCTCTCACTCGGTCTTTAAGTCATTCTCTCAGTCAGGATCTCAGTCAGGCTCTCAGTCAGGCTCTAAGTCAGGCCATCATTCAGACTCTCGGGCTCTCATTCAGGCTCATAGTCAGGCTCTTATTCAGTCCCTCAGTCAGTCTCTCAGTCTCTCAGTCAGTCTCTCATTCAGGCTCTCAGTCAGTCAGGCTCTCACTCGGTCTTTTGTCATTTTCTCAGCCAGGATCTCAGTCAGGTTCTCAGTCAGGCTCTCTGTCAGTATCTCAGTCAGTCTCTCAGTCAGGATCTCAGTCAGGTTCTCAGGCTCTCAGTCAGGCTCTCATTCGGGCTCTAAGTCAGGCCATCATTCAGACTCTCAGTCTCTAAGTCATGCTCTCCGTCAGGTTCTCAGCCTCTCAGTCTCTCAGTCAGGCTCTCAGACTCCAGTCAGGTTCTCAGGCTCTCAGTCAGACTCTCAGTCAGTCTCTCAGTCAGGCTCTCATTCAGCCTCTCAATCTCTCAGTCAGGCTCTCAGTCTGAGTCAGACTCACAAAAGACTCTCAGTCAGTCTCTCCGTCAGGTTCTCAGGCTCTCAGTCTCTCAGTCAGTCTCTCAGTCAGGCTCTTAGTCAGATTCTCAGGCTCTCAGTCAGGCTCTCAGTCAGGATCTCAGTCTGGCTCTAAGTCAGCCCCTCATTCAGACTCTCAGACTCTCAGTCAGGCTCTTAGTCAGGCTCTCAGTCAGGCTTTTAGTCAGGCTCTTAGTCAGTCTCTCAGTCAGTCTCTCAGTCAGGCTATCTGTTAGTCTCTCAGTCAGTATCTCAGTCAGGCTCTCAGAAATGCTCTCAGTCAGACTCTCAGTCAGACTCTCAGTCAGGCTCTTAGTCAGGCTCTCAGTCAGGATCTCAGTCTGGCTCTGGCAGGCCCTCATTCAGACTCTCAGCCTCTCAGTCAGGATCTCACTCTGGCTCTTAGTCTCTCAGTCTGGTTCTTAGTCAGTCTCTCAGTCAGTCTCTCAGTCAGGCTATCTGTTAGTCTCTCAGTCAGGATCTCAGTCAGACTCTCAGAAAGGCTCACACTCAGGCTCTCAGTCAGGTTCTCAGGCTCTCAGTCAGGCTCTCATTCGGGCTCTAAGTCAGGCCATCATTCAGACTCTCAGTCTCTAAGTCAGGCTCTCCGTCAGGTTCTCAGCCTCTCAGTCTCTCAGTCAGGCTCTCAGACTCCAGTCAGGTTCTCAGGCTCTCAGTCAGACTCTCAGTCAGTCTCTCAGTCAGGCTCTCATTCAGCCTCTCAATCTCTCAGTCAGGCTCTCAGTCTGAGTCAGACTCACAAAAGACTCTCAGTCAGTCTCTCCGTCAGGTTCTCAGGCTCTCAGTCTCTCAGTCAGTCTCTCAGTCAGGCTCTTAGTCAGATTCTCAGGCTCTCAGTCAGGCTCTCAGTCAGGATCTCAGTCTGGCTCTAAGTCAGCCCCTCATTCAGACTCTCAGACTCTCAGTCAGGCTCTTAGTCAGGCTCTCAGTCAGGCTTTTAGTCAGGCTCTTAGTCAGTCTCTCAGTCAGTCTCTCAGTCAGGCTATCTGTTAGTCTCTCAGTCAGTATCTCAGTCAGGCTCTCAGAAATGCTCTCAGTCAGACTCTCAGTCAGACTCTCAGTCAGACTCTCAGTCAGACTCTCAGTCAGGCTCTTAGTCAGGCTCTCAGTCAGGATCTCAGTCTGGCTCTGGCAGGCCCTCATTCAGACTCTCAGCCTCTCAGTCAGGATCTCACTCTGGCTCTTAGTCTCTCAGTCAGGTTCTTAGTCAGTCTCTCAGTCAGTCTCTCAGTCAGGCTATCTGTTAGTCTCTCAGTCAGGATCTCAGTCAGACTCTCAGAAAGGCTCACACTCAGTCTCTCCGTCAGGTTCTCAGGCTCTCAGTCTCTCAGTCAGTCTCTCAGTCAGACTCTAAGTCAGTCTCTCAGTCAGACTCTCAGTCAATCTCTCAGTCAGTCTCTCTCTCTTTGCTCTTACAAATGAACATTATTTCTTACTTAGATAAAAAAGGGATTACTATTAAAAATAAAGGAAACTTTTTTGCACTCATGTCTTTTATTTTACAAACCATTAAGTAGATTTACATTGTAGAAGTGGGCTTGGTTTAAGACATGTACAGAAACTGAAACAGCTCAGACATATACTGATCATTACTGATAAGATTTTTAGAAAATGAATTTACAAATTGTGTCATGGAAGAACCATTTGATCTGAATTATAAATATCCTAAACAATAATGTCCACAAAGTTCTGAATCATAGTCTTGGAGCACCTTAGAGTTGAATTTATACAGAGAGCAGTTCCTCCTGATGAATCTGATGTGGTCCGAGACGAGTGGGGGCTGACCAAAACTGTCAAAGTACTCCAAAAGACCGTTTTTCATCTAGGTATAAGGCAACCCAGTGTGTTCCTCTCTTGTTATGTGGCTCCGTGTTGACAACAATTGCGGTTGATTGTGTATTCCTTCTTGGGAGACGGTCTGAAGCGTAGACACCAATGTTTTTTGCTGGTAGGAGTTCCAAACACGAATATACTTCTGATGCATTCATTTTTTAGATAGTAAGTACCACTTACGTAAGTTCACACAATTAGAAAGAGCACACCTATGCTTAACAGCTTTGTGGTTGTTACATCTTAAAGTGCCCGATGTAAATAAACTATTCAAAACCTCAAGAGACAGACAGTCTAAGCTTTCCAAGTTTACTACTATGCACTGATGCGGTAACACAATTTTAAATAAATGGCCTTCTCTTGACCCTTAGACGCTTACCCTTCGGCAGCGCGAAATAAGAAACTGTTTTCGCTTTCATTACCCTACACCGCTTGGTTTATATAGTAGAAGTTTACCCTCGGGCTCGGACAATTTTCACTTTTGGCCGTCTAAACGCGTCGGGGTTGATCGAGCTTTCACGTTGAGACACAAATGATTTGGTCACCGTTAGACGCTTACCCTACGGCAGCGCGAAATAAGAAACTGTTTTCGCTTTCATCACCCTACACGGCCAAGGAACTTTTAGGAAACTCCGAAGCAATATATTTTTTATGCATTTCAATAACTCTGATCGACTTATTTTATTGTATATATTTCACCAACGTATACTTACTATCTCAAACTAGTGACAGTATTATTTGATTTATTTTAGTTTTTTTCTACCGTAGTGTTTGTATACTTTTGTATGTTTATAACGTATTGTATACAATCTACCCATCGACGTTAATCCCGAACCGCATAATCTTGCGGCAGACTTTTTGTGGGGATCACCTCTATAAAAATCGTTTTTTAATAATCTGTATACTAATTTGTGATTTTAACCTATCGTAGTGTTTGTATACTTTTGTATGTTTATAACGTGTTGTATGCAATCTACCAATCGAGGTTAATCCCGAACCGCATAATGTTGCGGCAGCCTTGGTGTGGGGATCATCTCTATAAAAATCGTTTATTTAATAATCTGTATACTATTTTGTGATTTTAACCTATCGTAGTGTTTGTATACTGTTGTATGTTTATAACGTGTTGTATGCAATCTACCCATCGAGGTTAATCCCGAACCGCATAATGTTGCGACATCCTTTTTGTGGGGGATCACCTCTATAAAAATCGTTTTTTTAATAATCTGTATAATATTTTGTGATTTTAACCTACCGTAGTGTTTGTATACTTTTGTATGTTTATAACGTGTTGTATACAATCTACCCATCGAGGTTAATCACGAACCACATAATCTTGCGGCAGCCTTTTTGTGGGGATCACCTATATAAATATCGTTTTTTTAATAACCTGTATACTATTTTGTGATTTTAACCTATCGTAGTGTTTGTATACTTTTGTATGTTTATAACGTGTTGTATGCAATCTACCCATCGAGGTTAATCACGAACCGCATAATCTTGTGGCAGCCTTTTTGTGGGGATCACCTCTATAAAAATCGTTTTCTTAATAATCTGTATACTATTTTGTGATTTTAACCTACCGTAGTGTTTGTATACTTTTGTATGTTTATAACGTGTTGTATACAATCTACCCATCGAGGTTAATCACGAACCGCATAATCTTGCGGCAGCCTTTTTGTGGGGATCACCTAAATAAAAATCGTTGTTTAATAATCTGTATACTATTTTGTGATTTTAACCTACCGTACTGTGTGTATACTTTTGTATGTTTATAACGTGTTGTATACAATCTACCCATCTAGGTTAATCACGAACCGCATAATCTTGCGGCAGCCTTTTTGTGGGGATCACCTCAATAAAAATCGTTTTTTTAATAATCTGTATACTATTTTGTGATTTTAACCTACCGTAGTGTTTGTATACTTTTGTATGTTTATAACGTGTTGTATACAATCTACCCATCGAGGTTAATCACGAACCGCATAATCTTGCGGCAGCCTTTTTGTGGGGATCACCTAAATAAAAATCGTTGTTTAATAATCTGTATACTATTTTGTGATTTTAACCTACCGTACTGTGTGTATACTTTTGTATGTTTATAACGTGTTGTATACAATCTACCCATCGAGGTTAATCACGAACCGCATAATCTTGCGGCAGCCTTTTTGTGGGGATCACCTCTATAAAAATCGTTTTTTTAATAATCTGTATACTATTTTGTGATTTTAACCTACCGTAGTGTTTGTATACTTTTGTATGTTTATAACGTGTTGTATACAATCTACCCATCGAGGTTAATCACGAACCACATAATCTTGCAGCAGCCTTTTTGTGGGGATCACCTATATAAAAATCGTTTTTTAATAATCTGTATACAATTTCGTGATTTTAACCTACCGTAGTGTTTGTATACTTTTGTATTTTTATAACGTGTTGTATACAATCTACCCATCGAGGTTAATCACGAACCGCATAATCTTGCGGCAGCCTTTTTGTGGGGATCACCTATATAAAAATCGTTTTTTTAATAATCTGTATACTATTTTGTGATTTTAACCTACCGTAGTGTTTGTATACTTTTGTATGTTTATAACGTGTTGTATACAATCTACCCATCGAGGTTAATCACGAACCGCATAATCTTGCGGCTGCCTTTTTGTGGGGATCACCTCTATAAAAATCGTTTTTTTAATAATCTGTATACTATTTTGTGATTTTAACCTACCGTAGTGTTTGTATACTTTTGTATGTTTATAACGTGTTGTATACAATCTACCCATCGAGGTTAATCACGAACCACATAATCTTGCGGTAGATTTTTTGTGGGGATCACCTATATAAAAATCGTTTTTTAATAATATGTATACTATTTTGTGATTTTAACCTACCGTAGTGTTTGTATACTTTTGTATGTTTATAACGTGTTGTATACAATCTACCCATCGAGGTTAATCACGAACCACATAATCTTGCGGTAGATTTTTTGTGGGGATCACCTATATAAAAATCGTTTTTTAATAATATGTATACTATTTTGTAATTTTAACCTATCGTAGTGTTTGTATACTTTTGTATGTTTATAACGTGTTGTATACAATCTACCCATCGAGGTTACTCCCGAGCCGCATAATCTTGCGGCAGCCTTTTTGTGGGGATCACCTCTAAAAAATCGTTTTTTTAATAATCTGTATACTATTTTGTGATTTTAACCTACCGTAGTGTTTGTATACTTTTGTATGTTTATAACGTGTTGTATACAATCTACCCATCGAGGTTAATCACGAACCGCATAATCTTGCGGCAGCCTTTTTGTGGGGATCACTTCTATAAAAATCGTTTTTTTAATAATCTGTATACTATTTTGTGATTTTAACCTACCGTAGTGTTTGTATACTTTTGTATGTTTATAACGTGTTGTATACAATCTACCCATCGAGGTTAATCACGAACCACATAATCTTGCGGCAGCCTTTTTGTGGGGATCACCTATATAAAAATAGTTTTTTAATAATCTGTATACTATTTTGTGATTTTAACCTACCGTAGTGTTTGAATACTTTTGTATGTTTATAACGTGTTGTATACAATCTACCCATCGAGGTTAATCACGAACCGCATAATCTTGGGGCAGCCTTTTTGTGGGGATCACCTATATAAAAATCGTTTTTTTAATAATCTGTATACTATTTTGTGATTTTAACCTACCGTAGTGTTTGTATACTTTTGTATGTTTATAACGTGTTGTATACAATCTACCCATCGAGGTTAATCACGAACCACATAATCTTGCGGTAGCTTTTTTGTGGGGATCACCTATATAAAAACCGTTTTTTAAAAATTTGTATACTATTTTGTGATTTTAACCTACCGTAGTGTTTGTATACTTTTGTATGTTTATAACGTGTTGTATACAATCTACCCATCGAGGTTAATCACGAACCGCATAATCTTGCGGCAGCCTTTTTGTGGGGATCACCTATAAAAAAATCGTTTTTTTAATAATCTGTATACTATTTTGTGATTTTAACCTACCGTAGTGTTTGTATACTTTTGTATGTTTATAACGTGTTGTATACAATCTACCCATCGAGGTTAATCACGAACCGCATAATCTTGCGGCAGCCTTTTTGTGGGGATCACCTAAATAAAAATCGTTGTTTAATAATCTGTATACTATTTTGTGATTTTAACCTACCGTACTGTGTGTATACTTTTGTATGTTTATAACGTGTTGTATACAATCTACCCATCGAGGTTAATCACGAACCGCATAATCTTGCGGCAGCCTTTTTGTGGGGATCACCTCTATAAAAATCGTTTTTTTAATAATCTGTATACTATTTTGTGATTTTAACCTACCGTAGTGTTTGTATACTTTTGTATGTTTATAACGTGTTGTATACAATCTACCCATCGAGGTTAATCACGAACCACATAATCTTGCGGCAGCCTTTTTGTGGGGATCACCTATATAAAAATCGTTTTTTAATAATCTGTATACAATTTCGTGATTTTAACCTACCGTAGTGTTTGTATACTTTTGTATTTTTATAACGTGTTGTATACAATCTACCCATCGAGGTTAATCACGAACCGCATAATCTTGCGGCAGCCTTTTTGTGGGGATCACCTATATAAATTCGTTTTTTTAATAATCTGTATACTATTTTGTGATTTTAACCTACCGTAGTGTTTGTATACTTTTGTATGTTTATAACGTGTTGTATACAATCTACCCATCGAGGTTAATCACGAACCGCATAATCTTGCGGCAGCCTTTTTGTGGGGATCACCTCTATAAAAATCGTTTTTTTAATAATCTGTATACTATTTTGTGATTTTAACCTACCGTAGTGTTTGTATACTTTTGTATGTTTATAACGTGTTGTATACAATCTACCCATCGAGGTTAATCACGAACCACATAATCTTGCGGTAGATTTTTTGTGGGGATCACTTATATAAAAATCGTTTTTTAATAATATGTATACTATTTTGTAATTTTAACCTATCGTAGTGTTTGTATACTTTTGTATGTTTATAACGTGTTGTATACAATCTACCCATCGAGGTTACTCCCGAGCCGCATAATCTTGCGGCAGCCTTTTTGTGGGGATCACCTCTAAAAAATCGTTTTTTTAATAATCTGTATACTATTTTGTGATTTTAACCTACCGTAGTGTTTGTATACTTTTGTTTGTTTATAACGTGTTGTATACAATCTACCCATCGAGGTTAATCACGAACCGCATAATCTTGCGGCAGCCTTTTTGTGGGGATCACCTCTATAAAAATCGTTTTTTTAATAATCTGTATACTATTTTGTGATTTTAACCTACCGTAGTGTTTGTATACTTTTGTATGTTTATAACGTGTTGTATACAATCTACCCATCGAGGTTAATCACGAACCACATAATCTTGCGGCAGCCTTTTTGTGGGGATCACCTATATAAAAATCGTTTTTTAATAATCTGTATACTATTTTGTGATTTTAACCTACCGTAGTGTTTGTATACTTTTGTATGTTTATAACGTGTTGTATACAATCTACCCATCGAGGTTAATCACGAACCGCATAATCTTGGAGCAGCCTTTTTGTGGGGATCACCTATATAAAAATCGTTTTTTTAATAATCTGTATACTATTTTGTGATTTTAACCTACCGTAGTGTTTGTATACTTTTGTATGTTTATAACGTGTTGTATACAATCTACCCATCGAGGTTAATCACGAACCACATAATCTTGCGGTAGCTTTTTTGTGGGGATCACCTATATAAAAACCGTTTTTTAATAATTTGTATACTATTTTGTGATTTTAACCTACCGTAGTGTTTGTATACTTTTGTATGTTTATAACGTGTTGTATACAATCTACCCATCGAGGTTAATCACGAACCGCATAATCTTGCGGCAGCCTTTTTGTGGGGATCACCTATAAAAAAATCGTTTTTTTAATAATCTGTATACTATTTTGTGATTTTAACCTACCGTAGTGTTTGTATACTTTTGTATGTTTATAACGTGTTGTATACAATCTACCCATCGAGGTTAATCACGAACCGCATAATCTTGCAGCAGCCTTTTTATGGGGATCACCTCTAAAAAAATCGTTTTTTTAATAATCTGTATACTATTTTGTGATTTTAACCTACCGTAGTGTTTGTATACTTTTGTATGTTTATAACGTGTTGTATACAATCTACCCATCGAGGTTTATCACGAACCGCATAATCTTGCGGCAGCCTTTTTGTTGAGATCACCTATATAAAAATCGTTTTTTGAATAATCTGTATTCTATTTTGTGATTTTAACCTACCGTAGTGTTTATATAATTTTGTATGTTTATAACGTGTTGTATACAATCTACCCATCGAGGTTTATCACGAACCGCATAATCTTGTGGCAGCCTTTTTGTGGGGATCACCTATATAAAAATCGTTTTTTTAATAATCTGTATACTATTTTGTGATTTTAACCTACCGTAGTGTTTGTATACTTTTGTATGTTTATAACGTGTTGTATACAATCTACCCATCGAGGTTAATCACGAACCGCATAATCTTGCGGCAGCCTTTTTGTGGGGATCACCTATAAAAAAATCGTTTTTTTAATAATCTGTATACTATTTTGTGATTTTAACCTACCGTAGTGTTTGTATACTTTTGTATGTTTATAACGTGTTGTATACAATCTACCCATCGAGGTTAATCACGAACCGCATAATCTTGCGGCAGCCTTTTTGTGGGGATCACCTAAATAAAAATCGTTGTTTAATAATCTGTATACTATTTTGTGATTTTAACCTACCGTACTGTGTGTATACTTTTGTATGTTTATAACGTGTTGTATACAATCTACCCATCGAGGTTAATCACGAACCGCATAATCTTGCGGCAGCCTTTTTGTGGGGATCACCTCTATAAAAATCGTTTTTTTAATAATCTGTATACTATTTTGTGATTTTAACCTACCGTAGTGTTTGTATACTTTTGTATGTTTATAACGTGTTGTATACAATCTACCCATCGAGGTTAATCACGAACCACATAATCTTGCGGCAGCCTTTTTGTGGGGATCACCTATATAAAAATCGTTTTTTAATAATCTGTATACAATTTCGTGATTTTAACCTACCGTAGTGTTTGTATACTTTTGTATTTTTATAACGTGTTGTATACAATCTACCCATCGAGGTTAATCACGAACCGCATAATCTTGCGGCAGCCTTTTTGTGGGGATCACCTATATAAATTCGTTTTTTTAATAATCTGTATACTATTTTGTGATTTTAACCTACCGTAGTGTTTGTATACTTTTGTATGTTTATAACGTGTTGTATACAATCTACCCATCGAGGTTAATCACGAACCGCATAATCTTGCGGCAGCCTTTTTGTGGGGATCACCTCTATAAAAATAGTTTTTTTAATAATCTGTATACTATTTTGTGATTTTAACCTACCGTAGTGTTTGTATACTTTTGTATGTTTATAACGTGTTGTATACAATCTACCCATCGAGGTTAATCACGAACCACATAATCTTGCGGTAGATTTTTTGTGGGGATCACTTATATAAAAATCGTTTTTTAATAATATGTATACTATTTTGTAATTTTAACCTATCGTAGTGTTTGTATACTTTTGTATGTTTATAACGTGTTGTATACAATCTACCCATCGAGGTTACTCCCGAGCCGCATAATCTTGCGGCAGCCTTTTTGTGGGGATCACCTCTAAAAAATCGTTTTTTTAATAATCTGTATACTATTTTGTGATTTTAACCTACCGTAGTGTTTGTATACTTATGTTTGTTTATAACGTGTTGTATACAATCTACCCATCGAGGTTAATCACGAACCGCATAATCTTGCGGCAGCCTTTTTGTGGGGATCACCTCTATAAAAATCGTTTTTTTAATAATCTGTATACTATTTTGTGATTTTAACCTACCGTAGTGTTTGTATACTTTTGTATGTTTATAACGTGTTGTATACAATCTACCCATCGAGGTTAATCACGAACCACATAATCTTGCGGCAGCCTTTTTGTGGGGATCACCTATATAAAAATCGTTTTTTAATAATCTGTATACTATTTTGTGATTTTAACCTACCGTAGTGTTTGTATACTTTTGTATGTTTATAACGTGTTGTATACAATCTACCCATCGAGGTTAATCACGAACCGCATAATCTTGGGGCAGCCTTTTTGTGGGGATCACCTATATAAAAATCGTTTTTTTAATAATCTGTATACTATTTTGTGATTTTAACCTACCGTAGTGTTTGTATACTTTTGTATGTTTATAACGTGTTGTATACAATCTACCCATCGAGGTTAATCACGAACCACATAATCTTGCGGTAGCTTTTTTGTGGGGATCACCTATATAAAAACCGTTTTTTAATAATTTGTATACTATTTTGTGATTTTAACCTACCGTAGTGTTTGTATACTTTTGTATGTTTATAACGTGTTGTATACAATCTACCCATCGAGGTTAATCACGAACCGCATAATCTTGCGGCAGCCTTTTTGTGGGGATCACCTATAAAAAAATCGTTTTTTTAATAATCTGTATACTATTTTGTGATTTTAACCTACCGTAGTGTTTGTATACTTTTTTATGTTTATAACGTGTTGTATACAATCTACCCATCGAGGTTAATCACGAACCGCATAATCTTGCAGCAGCCTTTTTATGGGGATCACCTCTAAAAAAATCGTTATTTTAATAATCTGTATACTATTTTGTGATTTTAACCTACCGTAGTGTTTGTATACTTTTGTATGTTTATAACGTGTTGTATACAATCTACCCATCGAGGTTTATCACGAACCGCATAATCTTGCGGCAGCCTTTTTGTTGAGATCACCTATATAAAAATCGTTTTTTGAATAATCTGTATTCTATTTTGTGATTTTAACCTACCGTAGTGTTTATATAATTTTGTATGTTTATAACGTGTTGTATACAATCTACCCATCGAGGTTTATCACGAACCGCATAATCTTGTGGCAGCCTTTTTGTGGGGATCACCTATATAAAAATCGTTTTTTTAATAATCTGTATACTATTTTGTGATTTTAACCTACCGTAGTGTTTGTATACTTTTGTATGTTTATAACGTGTTGTATACAATCTACCCATCGAGGTTAATCACGAACCGCATAATCTTGCGGCAGCCTTTTTGTGGGGATCACCTCTATAAAAATCGTTTTTTTAATAATCTGTATACTATTTTGTGATTTTAACCTACCGTAGTGTTTGTATACTTTTGTATGTTTATAACGTGTTGTATACAATCTACCCATCGAGGTTAATCACGAACCACATAATCTTGCGGCAGCCTTTTTGTGGGGATCACCTATATAAAAATCGTTTTTTAATAATCTGTATACAATTTCGTGATTTTAACCTACCGTAGTGTTTGTATACTTTTGTATTTTTATAACGTGTTGTATACAATCTACCCATCGAAGTTAATCACGAACCGCATAATCTTGCGGCAGCCTTTTTGTGGGGATCACCTATATAAAAATCGTTTTTTTAATAATCTGTATACTATTTTGTGATTTTAACCTACCGTAGTGTTTGTATACTTTTGTATGTTTATAACGTGTTGTATACAATCTACCCATCGAGGTTAATCACGAACCGCATAATCTTGCGGCTGCCTTTTTGTGGGGATCACCTCTATAAAAATCGTTTTTTTAATAATCTGTATACTATTTTGTGATTTTAACCTACCGTAGTGTTTGTATACTTTTGTATGTTTATAACGTGTTGTATACAATCTACCCATCGAGGTTAATCACGAACCACATAATCTTGCGGTAGATTTTTTGTGGGGATCACCTATATAAAAATCGTTTTTTAATAATATGTATACTATTTTGTAATTTTAACCTATCGTAGTGTTTGTATACTTTTGTATGTTTATAACGTGTTGTATACAATCTACCCATCGAGGTTACTCCCGAGCCGCATAATCTTGCGGCAGCCTTTTTGTGGGGATCACCTCTAAAAAATCGTTTTTTTAATAATCTGTATACTATTTTGTGATTTTAACCTACCGTAGTGTTTGTATACTTTTGTATGTTTATAACGTGTTGTATACAATCTACCCATCGAGGTTAATCACGAACCGCATAATCTTGCAGCAGCCTTTTTATGGGGATCACCTCTAAAAAAATCGTTTTTTTAATAATCTGTATACTATTTTGTGATTTTAACCTACCGTAGTGTGTGTATACTTTTGTATGTTTATAACGTGTTGTATACAATCTACCCATCGAGGTTTATCACGAACCGCATAATCTTGCGGCAGCCTTTTTGTTGAGATCACCTATATAAAAATCGTTTTTTGAATAATCTGTATTCTATTTTGTGATTTTAACCTACCGTAGTGTTTATATAATTTTGTATGTTTATAACGTGTTGTATACAATCTACCCATCGAGGTTTATCACGAACCGCATAATCTTGTGGCAGCCTTTTTGTGGGGATCACCTATATAAAAATCGTTTTTTTAATAATCTGTATACTATTTTGTGATTTTAACCTACCGTAGTGTTTGTATACTTTTGTATGTTTATAACGTGTTGTATACAATCTACCCATCGAGGTTAATCACGAACCGCATAATCTTGCGGCAGCCTTTTTGTGGGGATCACCTCTATAAAAATCGTTTTTTTAATAATCTGTATACTATTTTGTGATTTTAACCTACCGTAGTGTTTGTATACTTTTGTATGTTTATAACGTGTTGTATACAATCTACCCATCGAGGTTAATCACGAACCACATAATCTTGCGGCAGCCTTTTTGTGGGGATCACCTATATAAAAATCGTTTTTTAATAATCTGTATACAATTTCGTGATTTTAACCTACCGTAGTGTTTGTATACTTTTGTATTTTTATAACGTGTTGTATACAATCTACCCATCGAAATTAATCACGAACCGCATAATCTTGCGGCAGCCTTTTTGTGGGGATCACCTATATAAAAATCGTTTTTTTAATAATCTGTATACTATTTTGTGATTTTAACCTACCGTAGTGTTTGTATACTTTTGTATGTTTATAACGTGTTGTATACAATCTACCCATCGAGGTTAATCACGAACCGCATAATCTTGCGGCTGCCTTTTTGTGGGGATCACCTCTATAAAAATCGTTTTTTTAATAATCTGTATACTATTTTGTGATTTTAACCTACCGTAGTGTTTGTATACTTTTGTATGTTTATAACGTGTTGTATACAATCTACCCATCGAGGTTAATCACGATCCACATAATCTTGCGGTAGATTTTTTGTGGGGATCACCTATATAAAAATCGTTTTTTAATAATATGTATACTATTTTGTAATTTTAACCTATCGTAGTGTTTGTATACTTTTGTATGTTTATAACGTGTTGTATACAATCTACCCATCGAGGTTACTCCCGAGCCGCATAATCTTGCGGCAGCCTTTTTGTGGGGATCACCTCTAAAAAATAGTTTTTTTAATAATCTGTATACTATTTTGTGATTTTAACCTACCGTAGTGTTTGTATACTTTTGTATGTTTATAACGTGTTGTATACAATCTACCCATCGAGGTTAATCACGAACCGCATAATCTTGCGGCAGCCTTTTTGTGGGGATCACCTCTATAAAAATCGTTTTTTTAATAATCTGTATACTATTTTGTGATTTTAACCTACCGTAGTGTTTGTATACTTTTGTATGTTTATAACGTGTTGTATACAATCTACCCATCGAGGTTAATCACGAACCACATAATCTTGCGGCAGCCTTTTTGTGGGGATCACCTATATAAAAATAGTTTTTTAATAATCTGTATACTATTTTGTGATTTTAACCTACCGTAGTGTTTGTATACTTTTGTATGTTTATAACGTGTTGTATACAATCTACCCATCGAGGTTAATCACGAACCGCATAATCTTGCGGCAGCCTTTTTGTGGGGATCACCTATAAAAAAATCGTTTTTTTAATAATCTGTATACTATTTTGTGATTTTAACCTACCGTAGTGTTTGTATACTTTTGTATGTTTATAACGTGTTGTATACAATCTACCCATCGAGGTTAATCACGAACCGCATAATCTTGCGGCAGCCTTTTTGTGGGGATCACCTAAATAAAAATCGTTGTTTAATAATCTGTATACTATTTTGTGATTTTAACCTACCGTACTGTGTGTATACTTTTGTATGTTTATAACGTGTTGTATACAATCTACCCATCGAGGTTAATCACGAACCGCATAATCTTGCGGCAGCCTTTTTGTGGGGATCACCTCTATAAAAATCGTTTTTTTAATAATCTGTATACTATTTTGTGATTTTAACCTACCGTAGTGTTTGTATACTTTTGTATGTTTATAACGTGTTGTATACAATCTACCCATCGAGGTTAATCACGAACCACATAATCTTGCGGCAGCCTTTTTGTGGGGATCACCTATATAAAAATCGTTTTTTAATAATCTGTATACAATTTCGTGATTTTAACCTACCGTAGTGTTTGTATACTTTTGTATTTTTATAACGTGTTGTATACAATCTACCCATCGAGGTTAATCACGAACCGCATAATCTTGCGGCAGCCTTTTTGTGGGGATCACCTATATAAATTCGTTTTTTTAATAATCTGTATACTATTTTGTGATTTTAACCTACCGTAGTGTTTGTATACTTTTGTATGTTTATAACGTGTTGTATACAATCTACCCATCGAGGTTAATCACGAACCGCATAATCTTGCGGCAGCCTTTTTGTGGGGATCACCTCTATAAAAATCGTTTTTTTAATAATCTGTATACTATTTTGTGATTTTAACCTACCGTAGTGTTTGTATACTTTTGTATGTTTATAACGTGTTGTATACAATCTACCCATCGAGGTTAATCACGAACCACATAATCTTGCGGTAGATTTTTTGTGGGGATCACTTATATAAAAATCGTTTTTTAATAATATGTATACTATTTTGTAATTTTAACCTATCGTAGTGTTTGTATACTTTTGTATGTTTATAACGTGTTGTATACAATCTACCCATCGAGGTTACTCCCGAGCCGCATAATCTTGCGGCAGCCTTTTTGTGGGGATCACCTCTAAAAAATCGTTTTTTTAATAATCTGTATACTATTTTGTGATTTTAACCTACCGTAGTGTTTGTATACTTTTGTTTGTTTATAACGTGTTGTATACAATCTACCCATCGAGGTTAATCACGAACCGCATAATCTTGCGGCAGCCTTTTTGTGGGGATCACCTCTATAAAAATCGTTTTTTTAATAATCTGTATACTATTTTGTGATTTTAACCTACCGTAGTGTTTGTATACTTTTGTATGTTTATAACGTGTTGTATACAATCTACCCATCGAGGTTAATCACGAACCACATAATCTTGCGGCAGCCTTTTTGTGGGGATCACCTATATAAAAATCGTTTTTTAATAATCTGTATACTATTTTGTGATTTTAACCTACCGTAGTGTTTGTATACTTTTGTATGTTTATAACGTGTTGTATACAATCTACCCATCGAGGTTAATCACGAACCGCATAATCTTGGGGCAGCCTTTTTGTGGGGATCACCTATATAAAAATCGTTTTTTTAATAATCTGTATACTATTTTGTGATTTTAACCTACCGTAGTGTTTGTATACTTTTGTATGTTTATAACGTGTTGTATACAATCTACCCATCGAGGTTAATCACGAACCACATAATCTTGCGGTAGCTTTTTTGTGGGGATCACCTATATAAAAACCGTTTTTTAATAATTTGTATACTATTTTGTGATTTTAACCTACCGTAGTGTTTGTATACTTTTGTATGTTTATAACGTGTTGTATACAATCTACCCATCGAGGTTAATCACGAACCGCATAATCTTGCGGCAGCCTTTTTGTGGGGATCACCTATAAAAAAATCGTTTTTTTAATAATCTGTATACTATTTTGTGATTTTAACCTACCGTAGTGTTTGTATACTTTTGTATGTTTATAACGTGTTGTATACAATCTACCCATCGAGGTTAATCACGAACCGCATAATCTTGCAGCAGCCTTTTTATGGGGATCACCTCTAAAAAAATCGTTTTTTTAATAATCTGTATACTATTTTGTGATTTTAACCTACCGTAGTGTTTGTATACTTTTGTATGTTTATAACGTGTTGTATACAATCTACCCATCGAGGTTTATCACGAACCGCATAATCTTGCGGCAGCCTTTTTGTTGAGATCACCTATATAAAAATCGTTTTTTGAATAATCTGTATTCTATTTTGTGATTTTAACCTACCGTAGTGTTTGTATAATTTTGTATGTTTATAACGTGTTGTATACAATCTACCCATCGAGGTTTATCACGAACCGCATAATCTTGTGGCAGCCTTTTTGTGGGGATCACCTATATAAAAATCGTTTTTTTAATAATCTGTATACTATTTTGTGATTTTAACCTACCGTAGTGTTTGTATACTTTTGTATGTTTATAACGTGTTGTATACAATCTACCCATCGAGGTTTATCACGAACCGCATAATCTTGCGGCAGCCTTTTTGTAGGGATCACCTATACAAAAATAGTTTTTTTTTAATAATATGTATATTATTTTGTGATTTTAACCTACCGTAGTGTTTGTATACTTTTGTATGTTTATAACGTGTTGTATACAATCTACCCATCGAGGTTAATCCCGAACTGCATAATCTTGCGGCAGCCTTTTTGTGGGGATCACCTATGTAAAAATCGTTTTTTTTAGCGAATTTCCCCTATAGGGAAGAAGCTATTACCTTAGGTCTCATGGTAAGACTTAAGCCCGAGACCATGATAAATTTTTGTTTTGAGGTCCCCAGATGCCAAAAACACTATTCGTTCAAATTTATATATATGTATATATATATATATATATATATATATATATATATATATATATATATATGTGTGTCCGTGAATGCGATAACTTGAGTAAAAAACGTCCGATTTCGATGAAATTTGGCTCAAATGTGTAAAGTGACATTCATGACTTTAAGTTCGAAAACCAGAAATATCGGACCACGGGAAGGGGGGTTTATGGGGGTTTTAAATTTTCCAAAAATCAGTTTTTTGCATTTTTCACCCTAAAATTTTTAAAACACTTAATTTTGGTTTTGACCATGTTATAGAGCTTAAAAAAACAAATAATATGGTATTTTGAATTATTAACCTAGGTTAAGTGGTTGCGGAGAAAATCCAAAAAAACCTGCTCATAAAATCTCCCATGTTAATCTTATGGGAAAAAGGTTTTTGGCTTTTCCTCAGTTCATTTCAATGTAAACTTCACATTTGCTTTTACCAATCAGTTTAGCTCTACAAAACAATCATTTTAGTGTTTAAATTATGATTCTACGTCCAACCGTTGCCGAGATATTCAAAGTGCTAAACACAGTACGTTGTCCAATGTTATCCTTATGGAGAATAAATAAAATTTGATATCTCGATTTTTTATGAATGTATATTAATGAAACCTGGTATGTGGCTTCACCTAGTACTGGTATATTGATATTTGCACAAAAAATTGATTTTTTGTTGATTATCTTCTTAGCAGCAAACCTGCATACTCATCCCTAATGTTATTCTTATGGAGAATACGTAAAGCTTTATAATATCTCCCTTAATTATGAACATAAATCATTAAAACTTGGTATGTAGCTTCACCTGGTTGAGTTATATTGATAATTGCAAAAAAACCATATTTTTATCGTCCTTGTTGCAGCAAACCTGCGTTCTCAGTCCTAATGTTATTCTTATGGACAATAAATAAAATGCTATATATCAGTTATTTATTTAAGTATTTTTATGAAACTTAGTATGTGGCTTTATGTGGTAGTAAGAAATATATTCATGCGTAGGAAATTCGCTGAGTACGCAGGTTTGCTGCGACGGGGGTATTTAATAATCTGTATACTATTTTGTGATTTTAACCTACCGTAGTGTTTGTATACTTTTGTATGTTTATAACGTGTTGTATACAATCTACCCATCGAGGTTTATCACGAACCGCATAATCTTGCGGCAGCCTTTTTGTGGGGATCACCTCTAAAAAAATCGTTTTTTTAATAATCTGTATACTATTTTGTGATTTTAACCTACCGTAGTGTTTGTATACTTTTGTATGTTTATAACGTGTTGTATACAATCTACCCATCGAGGTTTATCACGAACCGCATAATCTTGCGGCAGCCTTTTTGTGGGATCACCTATATAAAAATAGTTTTTTTTAATAATCTATATACTATTTTTGTGATTTTAACCAACTTTTAGTTCGGTGAAACAAACTAAAATTGATTAACATCACAAAAAAACTACAGATTATTCCAAAAAACGATTTTTATATAGGTGATCCCACAAAAACGCTGCCGCAAAAGTGATCCCCACAAAAAGGCTGCCGCAGAGAATCCGGTAATTGCCTACTACTACACATTTATATATAATATTAGTGTTTAATGATTTTATGAAGTGAGGAACATGCGTAACTGTTAACTATGTTCGGAGAGCGAGGTCGGCAGAGGTTGGGCTAGCACGAAAGATAAATTATCCATTTATCTACTTATGTTGTAAATCCCTTATGTTTAAGCATTTCTGCACTTACAAAATGTAGTGGTGTTTTATAGTTTATTATTGTTATACCGACCTATAATAATATGATAAAGTATATTTTACTTTATTATTAATATGTAATGTAATTAAACTCCAAATACGATATGTTCAACGATTTGAAAGCGATATTATTTAATCGAGCCACGTCAATTTTAAACATTGTATACTTAATATAAAATTTGTTAATACTAGTTTTACTTAGGGGTATAAATCAGCCCTTGGGACTTTCCATAATCCACCAATTGACCCGCCGTGTCCCGGACTGGCTGAACCGGCAGCTGTCATAAATTATAAGTTTCATATATCTTTTCTGCAACTCTTATTTAAAAAATCTTCACAGAACTCCCACCCATCACAGACATTATGTACATTGACTACATATATATGTGACCAATGCCAGTGTTTCATCGAAGTAAGCATAATACATTTTGGGTCACAGTGCTTGGCATCTGGTTAGCGTATGCTCTGGAATGACTTTTTGCCTCTATTTGGCTTGGTACCGTTAGTGTTACAGTCTAATTTTGTCAACAGAAAGCAAATAAACGGTATCAGGAAACTGACACATACTTTCTCCCTTTTAGCCAAACTTTAATGACAAAAATATTTGTTATTTACTAAATATAGAATATGAAGTATAGATAAATGTACAGAAAATTGTCTAAAATAGTTGTTTTCAGAAATATCCACCCAAATTGCTTTTTTGGAGGCACTATAGAGTCCGTTGCTACACACAGTAGTTTTGAGAGGGGAAATGCCCCCTTGCCCCCCCCAGGGTTAAATAGCAACACATTTCGAACATCATCTGTTGGTCAATGCTAACTTGACCTGCATATCAAATGAAATTGATCAGTAAATAAGAGAGAAATAGTTATTTTTGTATTCCCCATAAGAATAACATTGGACAACGTACTGTGTTTACCGCTAAATGAAAATTTCAATTTTCTCCGCAACTAGCAATCGTAGAATAGTAATTTAAAATACTAATTTATTTAGTTTTTTGAGCTCTTTTTAATGGTGAATAGTAATCTTTTTTAACATTTACGATTTTTTATGAAAAATCCAAAAAACTGAATTTGTGATGTTTTAAGTCCTGTAATTTCTGAACCCGCATTTTTCCAGAAATGCGGGTGGTGTCATTTTGTTGGAAACCTAAAGTTCTACAAACCACGAAAGTTTAATCAAAATCGTTAGAGCCGTTTTTGAGAAATTTGGATTTTTCATGTTTTTTGGCGGTTTTTGGGGGATAATTACCCTTAAAAATCAAAACTTCAAAAAAATGAAAAAAACGCCTGGAGATATCGTGGATTAGTACCTACACGCCAAATTTCATAAAAATCGGCCCATAGGTTAGGGCTCTAGCTCTGTACACATCCACACAGACACACACACACACACACACATACATGTATTCGCTCAATTGTGGAAAACACCCAATTGTAGCATCTTTCAGACGAAAGATACTGCGTTATCGACAATACTGTGGACAGTATGTTCCACAACTCACTTTCCCGATACACACCGATTTTAGCCCTTACACACTAGAAAACAATTGTAGCAACGTGCCACAATCGTGCAAACTCCAACTTTCGTGTGTACTCCCCAAAACGTCACCCCAGCGCTGTTGCCAGTTCGTGCCGGTGCGGCGGCGCGCGGCGCGGCGGCCAGCTTGGTGGTAACTTGCCTCCACTCCGTGATCTTTGTTGGCTCAGATGTTCGTTTTTAATGCTCTATTGATGCTTTTTGATAATTGGGCTACATGTTGTATATCATAATATATTGTTGAAATCACTGTATGTTAAATTATCTCTGATTTAAAATAGAAACCCATTTTTACGTAAATTGAACTGTAGGCCCTAAAACTAGTTAATATAGTACGGTATATATTATATTATTTAATAATTAAAATCATTGTAGAACTTTTATATTGTTATTAGTATTCGGTACTTATTTTAGCGAATTTCCCCTATAGGAAAGAAGTTACTACCGAAGTCGGCATGGTAAGATCTAGGCCCGGGACCATGATAACTTTTCGTTTTGAGGTTCCCAGATACCAAAAAAATCGTTTGTTCAAAAATATATTTATGTGTGTACGTGGGTACGATAATTCTAAAAAAAATTGTCCGATTTTTACGAAATTTGATACGAACATTTAAAGCAACATTTATGACTTTAAGTTTGAAAACCAGAAAGATCGCTCCATCCAAAGGGGTATTTGGGGAGGGAGGGGATTTGTACCCCATAAATGTTTTTTTTAGTTTTTTATACATAACATTTTAGTTTTGACTATTTAATTCAGCTTACAAAAAAATTGCTATTTTGATAATTTTTCACAAAAGCAGTTTTGTTGCCGATAGTTCTCGTAGCAGAAAACCTGCGTACTCAGCCCCCATGTTATTGTTATGGAGAATAAGTCAAATTTTCTCTCCCTTAATTATTAACATAAATTAATAAAACTTGCTGTGTGACTTTACCTAGTTGAGCTATATTAATATTTGTATAAAAACCCCTTGTTTGTGTTCCTTGTTTCAGCAAACTTGCGTATAAATGTTATAAATCGCTTATTTATGAATGCATATTGATGAAACTTTTTATGTGGCTTTATGTAATATTAAGACACATATATATATGCATTTGTAATTCGCTGAGTTTCCAGGTTTGGTACGACGGGGGTTTGCTATGACATCCATTTATATGATATGGATGTCTTGATATGCATAAGGTGCATTTAAATGCTAAAATATTTTCAATGAGTATTTTCATGAGTAATGAGCGTAAAATTTGAATATAACTCAATAATTGTAAGTAAATAGTAAAACTAGTTTGTTGATTGGTTATCTGATCGCTTTGAGATACCGAAACAAGTTTATAATTCTCATGCCAATAAACAAAGGTGCAAAATGTGTTAACACCGAATGGTACGGATTTGGAAAAAAAATGTCCTCATACTTGATCAAACATTATTAAAAAATATCAAATTAAAACAGATTTGATTAACTTTGGAAACTCTGATCAAGCAAGCTAAACAAGTCAGTTTAATCAAACTTGATCGACTGTCTTGATCAGGCCTGATAAAATGTGTCCCGATCTAACCTTAGGGGATCTAACCCCAGGCATTGTTAAACTCCCCATGTTATTATAACTGTATAATAGAAATCAATTAAATTGGATATGTAAACGGATGTCAATAAAAAAAACAGTACAAAACAGGATAACTACGGGATTTTGATTTTGTTTTCGCCTTTAGGGCGCTCTGCCTCACGGGTGATCATGGGATGAGCATGGTCCCCAAGCTAAACTTATGGATATTAATGTTTACTCAACTATTTAAGCTAAAATTTGTTAGTTGATTAGTAGTTGCTATTATTACTGACATAAACCTTCAAAATATCTAAAAAAAATCTCTTAGGACTTCTCCCATTGCCTTTGAAGATTAGTTATTACTGAGGCCATTGAGATGACATATTGGGAGGGAGGTAAGTAGTACAGTTATGAATGACATATAATTACTCACAATTTAAGTACTCTTTAGGGCTCCGTCCCACTGGTTTAAAAGTTCTCAAATTAGGAACTACTGAACCAATTGGGTTGCAATTCTGGAGGGAGATTGGTGTTAGAATAATCATACTCACACAAATCCGCTCATGACCTAAGTGCCCTTTTGGGCTCCGCCACACTAGCTTTGGAAATTATCAAATTAAGTATTATTGAACCAATTGAGCTGAAACTTGGGACGGAGATAGAACTGATACATACAAACTGACTCATTCTAAAACTAATTCATTGTAATTAATTCATTGTTGGTGATGGCGAGGTCATGTTATTTCAGGAGTTATTGCAGATATTTTCAATCACTTACTAGTAAATGAAAATTATGAGCTGTAAAAACGAGTTAGAAATTAAGTATGTGTTAGTTTCCTGATTCAATTTATTTAGTTTAGACGCGACTATGTTCGTGTCCTTGAATTGTCCCCCAATCTACATACTGTTATGTCCATGCTATCTTAATATATAAAATTGAATCTATGTTCCCTATGGACTATTAAGCCACTCAACTGAATTTAATGACATTTTCATTATTAATGTAGCATTGGGTCGGGATGGTTCCTGGAAAGTGTATTAAAAATTTAATAAAAAATATAATACAACAAGCATTTTTTGTAAATCTCATAGGAAATACACAGCAGCGTACGCCAGTTACCACTAGTCAATAATAAAATAGCTAACATGAAATGAAAGCCAAATAAAACTCGAAAGTGAAATAAAAATAACATTAACTAAACTAAAGAGAACGTGAGAATCTAATCAATAATTATCTCCTACCAGTGGCTGTCTATCAAAGCAGAGCCTAAAACGGTGGGTCTTGATGACTGAACTGTAGCACACATGTACTTTACTCAATATACATGAGCACTAATGATTTCAAGAAATTTCCATAGTGCTTCACCCTATCGATTGTCAAATTTTAAAAGTTATTCTTACGGACATTCATGTTAATTGACTACTTAATAGCGTAAGGAATATTACATCTTTGGAGTTGTTCATTATGTTAACGATAGAATACAGCACAGCATACACCTGTTCATGTGCCTAGTTCTTTGATAATCTTAATTTTAAATGAAAATAACTGATGGATAGAGAAGTTCACATCTTGTAGCCTTGAAAACTATTGTTTAATAAACTTGTAGCCCGTTGCGGCTTCGCTCGCGATCACAGTACAGTGTTATGTTTTAGATGTCAGTTCCATTTGTTAAAGCACCTGGAGGACCCAGGTTTGTTCGAAAAGCCAGTCAGTTTGTTAAAAATGCCTAGAGTACTTATATTCACGATTCCTCTCCAAGGCGTGCGTATTTGCTTTGCTTATTGCGTATTGCTCGTTTATTTTCATTTTGGGCATGTCCGTTTTATATTAAATCTTCAGTTTGAATAGTGCTCATAATATATAAATAACCTAATCATGTATATTTAAAGTTATGTACTCATTGGTTCTGATCTCTATTCCCACAAAAACCACATGATACCAAGTGATTGTTATTTTTACAATTGAATGGTTGATTTTGAACAGCTGGTATGATTCTTTTATTTTTATTTACAAATCTTAACCATAACTCCAATGTTAGTTTTTTAATATATTTCTATACAATACTATATTTTTCTATGGATGAGATCTAATTAGAACACATTTATTAACCCATAAATTTGATAGTTTTAACATTTGGTAAAGATATTTTGGAGCAGGAGTAGGCAAAGGTTTTATTCTGATATATTAACTATTCTCCTAAATATTCTGAAGTTAGGATAAAAAATAATCATAACTAGAGTTAGGATTAATAATCATATGTTCAATCGGTTTAGTTAACTACTTACATTAGTGATGAATAAATTACAATTTTAAAAGCCGACAGAGCAGATAAGTCCAAAAGGGCATACTGGATGAAATTTTAGGCCTGTTTCTGACTAAAGTGCATTGCCTGCTGTCTTTCTACAAAATATACGCTCAATCGGTCTAGTAAGTACATAATTAACATGGAAATGTTGAAGGGTGTTAGGGCCTAGCCTCATTGGAACGGGAATTAGCCCAATCTTTTTTGGGATGAACCCGTCTTCTTCCAAATATCTGCTCAATAACTCCTGTAGTTTGTTAAACTTATTGAAAGTGGGCTTAAAAACATAAAATATTCGATATTATAATCACAATGGCTACTTAGACAAACTGAGCTTTAATAAATACCATGTAAAGCTTACATGTTCTGTATAGCCAATGATTTATTACCATGCCGTTATTTTAAATGATTTAGTATACCTATGTAGAGTAGTAAAATATCCATTCTTGTTTTCTTCATTCCGTGATAAAATATAATTAGCTGACTAAATGCTGATTATAACAAATACGGTGCAAGCTGTAGTGAAATATTAAGTAACCTGTACCCCTAGGATCGACTTTGTAGCAGTGCCGGTCAAAGGGGCGTAACCCTAATTACTTACCATGATTTAAAACAGCCAAAAGAGATTCCTCCTCTACACGAAAACAGGCAAGTTATTTAATTTCATTGAGTAAATTTTTTGTGAAGCGCAGAAAAAATCTGGCTTATAAACTGACAGACGGATAAACAAATGTTTAAAACAAATTAAATATCTCCGTAGCATACAACATTTCACTGCTCAAAACGATGTAGAAAAATAACTTACTTAATTTATATAGATAAATTAATTCTTTACTTGTATAATCGGGTTTTCTAATAACCTGTCCATAATGTACTAACAGCTGAAATTCAAATCAAAATATTCCTCATGTTAATCTTATGGGATAAAAACGAACTATGAAAGCTCGTGGGGCGAAGCCCCGTGGTCGAGAGTGTATGGAAACCCTACAAGACACATCTAGAGAGTAAGAGCTTTCGATTAATACGAAATATGTATATGAAATAATATTTTTAAGGGTTGAAAATCGCCTAACAAAATTCAAGATATTCTTTTAATAATATAGATTATTGAATGTAGAAATTATATATCTTTAGCGGAACACATGTCTGATGAAATATTTGCTTTATATAGATTAAAACTAGTGGCTTGAAGGGGCGATAGCCCCTAACCTTGCTCCAAGTAGGAACACATGTCAGATTATAAACAAAGTAGACACTCAATCACATGTGTTATTGTAAACAAAGCAGACGATTTAAATTCCCATAATTTTCTTATGGAGGGGGTTTTACGTTATTTATCGTTTGCTCCTAAATGTTTGGAAATACAGCTGTTTTCCCCGAGTCCCTGGGATCAAGACCTTTAATTTGAACCGTCTCCCATCATCCTTCGATTTTCCAAATTCCCACAATTTTGACGTAAAATATTTCGCATACAGAATTATATATAACTAGGCTTATCGCCGTTGGAGGCTTCGCCACCAAACCCCCTTTCGGAGTTCGCTTCGCTCACTTGCATTCCTCAGTCAACTCAAGTTTAAATCAAACTCGTAGTTCATTAACCAAAGAAAAACTACAAAACAATGACCTTTAGTGAGCACCTACACCGGCGCTCCCGTATCGTTTCGGTATCGAAACATTTTATCAACCGGCTGCTTGTTCGTTTTATCGAATGAACTCCCGATTACGATGGTTTTTTCGAGGTGTATAAAAGCAAAAAAAGTACTCACTCAATCATAGTCAATCGGATATAAATAAAAAGTTGTGGTTACAATGTTAAATTGGAGTTCTACAAATGGATTTACGTGTAAAATACAACAACAAATTAGACTTCAGTTCACGACAAAATGATAGTAACCTAACCTAACCTAACTCCACAGAGCGCTGTACGGTAGCTGATCGTTGAGCAACATAATTACAAATAAATGAATTTGTAAAAACAAAATAAAGTCAAATAAACATAAATTGCAGACCTCAAAAAGTAAGCATCAAAAGTAGGATTCAAACCCGTGACCACTGATCTTGAATCATCTGACAACATATCCACTGGGCTATTGGGCTAAATTCATTCCATAGAACCGGTAGAATCGGTTTGATTACATTTTCCATTCTCGCAACAAACGATATTCGCGATACTGAACCTCCTGTGTAATGTGCTTACCATATTTTGTAACAGCTGATTTATATACACCTCATGTGAGCAAATTAGTATCGCCTACACTACTAAATAAATCAGCTATTGTTTATTTAAATCAGCTGATACAAAAATGTGGTATTAGCCAAAGGTAGTGTTCTTTCATTTAAACAGCTTTCCAAAACTGTACACATTTAAATGGACCAAAATACTCAAAATTCCTTCTTCTACGATAAATTGCGGCTAAACAGATGATCGGATCTTAAATCTGACGAAATATCGTCAGTTGGAAATTAAATTGTATACAACTTTTGTATTTAACATGTTTTGCCATCTCTTACCGTTTCCGTATAAAACGCGCTCAAAGTGGAAAAATTGGAAAAGTGGAATTTTCCCCGCCCCATAAATGCCTTAAAAACTCAAAAACGTTAATCTTTAGCAAAATTTCTGTCAGTTTCTTGTCAAGAGCTTTAACTCAAGTATGATGTTGAGGGAGGTTAGATTACGGGAAGTGCCTCATAGTTTATGACAGTGAATGAGTGAACCCGTCTAGTTTTATATATTATAATATTTATATATAAAGACTAGTTTATTTTAATGACGAGGATGATATGTACTCTATGTGCAGAGTGATTCAGTGGCGTAACTTATTAATTTCAACCAGGGAGGTTTATTGTATAACTGGAGGTAACACTGCTTAACGATTTTGGTCAAAAACGCGAGCCGGTGATTTTGTCAGGTTGGTACACTTGGTGAGGTAAAAATGTATCCGTTCTTTGAACTATCCTGATTGGTTGTTTTATTCCAATAAGTGAATCTACTCATGAAAATCATTGGAATAAAAGTAATAAGAGTTGAAGTAAATTCATATTTTCGTTTGATTTATGTATCTAATCTTTCCGTGAAACATAATGTATTATGAGGAAATAAACAAATACAAGTATATTGTGTTTAAAATCTGGGATAGGTACTTGTTTGATTCACTTTGTCGACTCGTCCGATTTCAGCGAGTATAGTTCTTTGCTTCACCAAAATTTTGAAAGAACGGCTCGCAGGTTTGTTCATCAGTGTTACCTCCAGTTATACAATAAACCACCCTCATTTCAACCTTAGGTGCGCTGAAGCGAATTAAAGGTTTCAGTCAGAGCGCTCCGAGTAATAATTTATTTATTTGATAGGACTTTATTCTTCGGATGGCAACTTGTGTCATAAATAACTCATGCTCCACTGAAAAAATCAAGATTTTGATCAACAGCGTACTTAGATAAATAACTTCTAATAATTCATGCCTCAACTATAACTTGGCTTTTAATGCTTAGGGAGTAGAAAACAAAATTGATTAATAAATGAATTTTAAGTAGACAAGGTTGAGTTAGCCAATTCCCTTTTGTATATATATATATATATATATATATATATATATATATATATATATATGAAATAGTATATACCTATATGTAAAATAAAAACAACTAAAGTATAATAATTGTATTTGTAAAACACAGGTGATGTTTGCAAAATCCTGCAAACAAAGATAGTAAATAATTATGCCCCAATTAATTGCAATAATATCGTTCTATTAAAACAAATCTTTCAGTTTACTGTTTTGTAGCCTGACATACATAATTAGGTAATACAACAGTCTGACATACAACAGTAAAGTAATATGACAAAAAAAACAATATAAGCAGAGTCTTCTAACAGTAAAAACCAACCAGCAACGGACGCCGCGAACATGAAATAACGTAGCGGCAACACCGCACGACCTTGCCACTAGTTATACGCTGCTCCGCTAGGATCGCTAGTGAACGATAAGCCGGCGAAATGCCACAATCCAGCGAATTTCGGTGTTTCTTACACACATGATGGAAACTCAAAAGTGGCAACTTGAGTTAATTTGACTTATTTTGACATTTTAACCTCAAAATTATCGATAAAAATTGTAGCATCGTGTGTAAGATGCCACAATTGGATCACGATGCCACAGTGTGGTTGTGTGCATGTCCATGATGCTACAATTGAGTAAATACAAACACACACACACACACACACACACACACACACACACACACACACACACACACACACACACACACACACATACATTTATTTGCTCAATTGTGGAAAACACCCAATTGTAGCATCTTTAAGACGAAAGATACTGCGTTATCGACAATACTGTGGACATTATGTTCCACAACTCACTTTCCCGATACACACCGATTTTAGCCCTTACACACTAGAAAACAATTGTAGCAACGTGCCACAATCGTGCAAACTCCATCTTTGGTGTGTTCTCCCCACCACGTCACCAACAGTTGCCAGTTCGTGCCGGTGCGGCAGCCAGCTTGGTGACTGGGTAACTTGCCTCCACTCCGTGATCTTTGTTGGTTCAGATGTTCGTTTTTAATGTTCTATTGATGCTTTTTGATAATTGGGCTGCATGTTGTATATCATAATATATTGTTGAAATCACTGTATGTTAAACTATCTCTGATTTAAAATAGAAACCCATTTTTACGTAAATTGAACTGTAGGCCCTAAAACTAGTTAATATAGTATGATATATATTATATTATTTAATAATTAAAATCATTGTAGAACTGTTATATTGTTATTAGTATTCGGTACTTATTTTAGCGAATTTCCCCTATAGGAAAGAAAGTACTACCAAAGTCGGCATGGTAAGACCTAGGCCCGGGACCATGATAACTTTTTGTTTTGAGGTTCCCAGATACCAAAAAAATCGTTTGTTCAAAAATATACTTATGTGTGTACGTGGGTACGATAATTCTAAAAAAATTGTCCGATTTTTACGAAATTTTATACGAACATTTAAAGCAACATTTATGACTTTAAGTTTGAAAACCAGAAAGATCGCACCATCCAAAGGGGTATTTGGGGAGGGAGGGGGTTTGTACCCCATAAATGTTTTTTTTAGTTTTTTATACATAACATTTTAGTTTTGACTATTTAATTCAGCTTAAAAAAAAACAAATTGCTCTTTTGATAATTTTTCACAAAAGCAGTTTTTTTGCCGATAGTTCTCGTAGCAGCAAACCTGCGTACTCAGCCCCCATGTTATTGTTATGGAGAATAAGTCAAATTTTCTCTCCCTTAATTATTAACATAAATTAATAAAACTTGCTGTGTGACTTTACCTAGTTGAGCTATATTAATATTTGTATAAAAACCCCTTGTTTGTGTTCCTTGTTTCAGCAAACTTGCGTATAAATGTTATAAATCGCTTATTTATGAATGAATATTGATGAAACTTTGTATGTGACTTTATGTAGTATTAAGACACATATATATATATATGCTTTTGTAATTCGCTGAGTTTCCAGGTTTGGTACGACGGGGGTTTGCTACGACATCCATTTACATGATATGGATGTCTTGATATGCATAAGGTGCATTTAAATGCTAAAATATTTTCAATGAGTATTTTCATGAGTAACGAGCGTAAAATTTGAATATAACTCAATAATTGTAAGTAAATAGTAAAACTAGTTTGTTGATTGGTTATCTGATCGCTTTGAGATACCAAAACAAGTTTATAATTCTCATGCCAATAAACAAAGGTGCAAAACGTGTTAACACCGAATGGTACGGATTTGGAAAAAAATGTCCTCATACTTGATCAAACATTATTAAAAAATATCAAATTAAAACAGATTTGATTAACTTTGGAAACTCTGATCAAGCAAGCTAAACAAGTCAGTTTAATCAAACTTGATCGACTGTCTTGATCAGGCCTGGTAAAATGTGTCCCGATCTAACCTTAGGGGATCTAACCCCAGGCATTGTTAAACTCCCCATGTTGTTCTAACTGTATAATAGAAATCAATTAAATTGGATATGTAAACGGATGTCAATAAAAAAACAGTACAAAACAGGATAACTACGGGATTTTGATTTTGTTTTCGCCTTTAGGGCGCTCTGCCTCACGGGTGATCATGGGATGAGCATGGTCCCCAAGCTAAACTTATGGATATTAATGTTTACTCAACTATTTAAGCTAAAATTTGTTAGTTGATTAGTAGTTGCTATTATTACTGACATAAACCTTCAAAATATCTAAAAAAAATCTCTTAGAACTTCTCCCATTGCCTTTGAAGATTAGTTATTACTGAGGCCATTGAGATGACATATTGGGAGGGAGGTAAGTAGTACAGTTATGAATGACATACAATTCCTCACAATTTAGGTACTCTTTAGGGCTCCGTCCCACTGGTTTAAAAGTTCTCAAATTAGGAACTACTGAACCAATTGGGTTGCAATTCTGGAGGGAGATTGGTGTTAGAATAATCATACTCACACAAATCCGCTCATGGCCTAAGTGCCCTTTTGGGCTCCGCCACACTAGCTTTGGAAATTATCAAATTAAGGATTACTGAACCAATTGAGCTGAAACTTGGGACGGAGATAGAACTGATACATACACACTGACTCATTATAAAACTAATTCATTGTAATTAATTCATTGTTGGTGATGGCGAGGTCATGTTATTTCAGGAGTTATTGCAGACATTTTCAATCACTTACTAGTAAATGAAAATTAGGAACTGTAAAAACGAGTTAGAAATTAAGTATGTGTTAGTTTCCTGATTCAATTTATTTAGTTTAGACGCGACTATGTTCGTGTCCTTGAATTGTCCCCCAATCCACATACTGTTATGCCCATGCTATCTTAATATATAAAATTGAATCTATGTTCCCTATGGACTATTAAGCCACTCAACTGAATTTAATGACATTTTCATTATTAATGTAGCATTGGGTCGGGATGGTTCCTGGAAAGTTTATTAAAAATTTAATAAAAAATATCATACAACAAGCATTTTTTGTAAATCTCATAAGAATAAAATAGCTAACAATAATAACTAGTCAATAACTAGTCAATAATAAAATAGCTAACATTAAATGAAAGCCAAATAAAACTCGAAAGTGAAATAAAAATAACATTAACTAAACAAAAGAGAACGTGAGAATCTAATCAATAATTATCTCCTACCAGTGGCTGTCAGTCAAAGCAGAGCCTAAAACGGTGGGTCTTGATGACTGAACTGTAGCACACATGTACTTTACTCAATATACATGAGCACTAATGATTTCAAGAAATTTCCATAGTGCTTCACCCTATCGATTGTCAAATTTTAAAAGTTATTCTTACGGACATTCATGTTAATTGACTACTTAATAGCGTAATAAATATTACATCTTTGGCGTTGTTCATTATGTTAACGATAGAATACAGCACAGCATACACCTGTTCATGTGCCTAGTTCTTTGATAATCTTAATTTTAAATGAAAATAACTGATGGATAGAGAAGTTCACATCTTGTATCCTTGAAAACTATTGTTTAATAAACTAGTAGCCCGTCGCGGCTTCGCTCGTGATCACAGTACAGTGTTATGTTTTAGATGTCAGTTCCATTTGTTAAAGCACCTGGAGGACCCAGGTTTGTTCGAAAAGCCAGTCAGTTTGTTAAAAATGCCTAGAGTACTTATATTCACGATTCCTCTCCAAGGCGTGCGTATTTGCTTTGCTTATTGCGTATTGCTCGTTTCTTTTCATTTCGGGCATGTCCGTTTTATATTAAATCTTCAGTTTGAATAGTGCTCACAATTTATAAATAACCTAATCATGTATATTTAAAGTTATGTACTCATTGGTTCTGATCTCTATTCCCACAAAAACCACATGATACTTTACCAAGTGATTGTTATTTTTACAATTGAATGGTTGATTTTGAACAGCTGGTATGATTCTTTTATTTTTATTTACAAATCTTAACCATAACTCCCATGTTAGTTTTTTAATATATTTCTATACAATACTATATTTTTCTATGGATGAGATCTAATTAGAACACATTTATTAACCCATAAATTTGATAGTTTTAACATTTGGTAAAGATATTTTGGAGCAGGAGTAGGCAAAGGTTTTATTCTTATATATTAACTATTCTCCTAACAAATATATGTTCAATCGGTTTAGTTAACTGCTTACATTAGTGATGAATAAATTACAATTTTAAAAGCCGACAGAGCAGATAAGTCCCAAAGGGCATACTGGATGAAATTATAGGCCTGTTTCTGACTAAAATGCATTACCTGCTGTCTTTCTACAAAATATACGCTCAATCGGTCTAGTAAGTACATAATTAACATGGAAATGTTGAAGGGTGTTAGGGCCTAGCCTCATTGGAACGGGAATCAGCCCAATCTTTTTTGGGATGAACTTCTTCCAAATATCTGCTCAATAACTCCTGCAGTTTGTTAAACTTATTGAAAGTGGGCTTAAAAACATAAAATATTCGATATTATAATCACAATGGCTACTTAGACAAACTGAGCTTTAATAAATACCATGTAAAGCTTACGTGTTCTGTATAGCCAATGATTTATTACCATGCCGTTATTTTAAATGTTTTAGTATACCTATGTAGAGTAGTAAAATATCCATTCTTGTTTTCTTCATTCCGTGATAAAATATAATTAGCTGACTAAATGCTGATTATAACAAATACGGTGCAAGCTGTAGTGAAATATTAAGTAACCTGTACCCCTAGGATCGACTTTGTAGCAGTGCCGGTCAAAGGGGCGTAACCCTAATTACTTACCATGATTTAAAACAGCCAAAAGAGATTCCTCCTCTACACGAAAACAGGCAAGTTATTTAATTTCATTGAGTAAATTTTTTTGTGAAGCGCAGAAAAAATCTGGCTTATAAACTGACAGACGGATAAACAAATGTTTAAATCAAATTAAATATCTCCGTAGCATACAACATTTCACTGCTCAAAACGATGTAGAAAAATAACTTATTTAATTTATATAGATAAATTAATTCCTTACTTGTATAATCGGGTTTTCTAATAACCTGTCCATAATGTACTAACAGCTGCAATTCAAATCAAAATATTCCTCATGTTAATCTTATGGGATAAAAACGAACTATGAAAGCTCGTGGGGCGAAGCCCCGTGGTCGAGAGTGTATGGAAACCCTACAAGACACATCTAGAGAGTAAGAGCTTTCGATTAATACGAAATATGTATATGAAATAATATTTTTAAGGGTTGAAAATCGCCTAACAAAATTCAAGATATTCTTTTAATAATATAGATTATTGAATGTAGAAATTATATATCTTTAGCGGAACACATGTCTGATGAAATATTTGGTTTATATAGGTTAAAACTAGTGGCTTGAAGGGGCGATAGCCCCTAACCTTGCTCCAAGTAGGAACACATGTCAGATTGTAAACAAAGTAGACACTCAATCACATGTGTTATTGTAAACAAAGCAGACGATTTAAATTCCCATAATTTTCTTATGGAGGGTGTTTTACGTTATTTATCGTTTGCTCCTAAATGTTTGGAAATACAGCTGTTTTTCCCGAGTCCCTGGGATCAAGACCTTTAATTTGAACCGTCTCCTATCATCCTTCGATTTTCCAAATTCCCACAATTTTGACGTAAAATATTTCGCATACAGAATTATATAACTAGGCTTATCGCCGTTGGAGGCTTCGCCCCCAAACCCCCTTTCGGAGTTCGCTTCGCTCACTTGCATTCCTCAGTCAACTCAAGTTTAAATCAAACTCGTAGTTCATTAACCAAAGAAAAACTACAAAACAATTACCTTTGGTGAGCACCTACACCGGCGCTCCCGTATCGTTTCGGTATCGAAACTTTTATCAACCGGCTGCTTGTTCGTTTTATCGAATGAACTCCCGATTACGATGGTTGTTTCGAGGTGTATAAAAGCAAAAAAAGTACTCACTCAATCATAGTCAATCGGATATAAATAAAAAGTTGTGGTTACAATGTTAAATTGGAGTTCTACAAATGGATTTACGTGTAAAAGATAACAACAAATTAGACTTCAGTTCACGACAAAATGATAGTAACCTAACCTAACCTAACTCCACAGAGCGCTGTACGGTAGCTGATCGTTGAGCAACATAATTACAAATAAATGAATTTGTAAAAACAAAATAAAGTCAAATAAACATAAATTGCAGACCTCAAAAAGTAAGCATCAAAAGTAGGATTCAAACCCGTGACCACTGATCTTGAATCATCTGACAACATATCCACTGGGCTATTGGGCTAAATTCATTCCATAGAACCGGTAGAATCGGTTTGATTACATTTTCCATTCTCGCAACAAACGATATTCACGATACTGAACCTCCTGTGTAATGTGCTTACCATATTTGTAACAGCTGATTTATATACACCTCATGTGAGCAAATTAGTATCGCCTACACTACTAAATAAATCAGCTATTGTTTATTTAAATCAGCTGATACAAACATGTGGTATTAGCCAAAGGTAGTGTTCTTTAATTTAAACAGCTTTCCAAAACTGTCCACATTTAAATGGGCCAAAATACTCAAAATTCCTCCTTCTACGATAAATTGCGGCTAAACAGATGATCGGATCTTAAATCTGACGAAATATCGTTAGTTGGAAATTAAATTGTATTCAACTTTTGTATTTAACATTTTTTGCCATCTCTTACCGTTTCCGTACAAAACGCGCTCAAAGTGGAAAAATTGAAAAAGTGGAATTTTCCCCGCTCCATAAATGCCTTAAAAACTCAAGAACGTTAACCTTTAGCAAAATTTCTGTCAGTTTCTCGTCAAGAGCTTTAACTCAAGTATGATGTTGAGGGAGGTTATATTACGGGAAGTGCCTCATAGTTTATGTCAGTGAATGAGTGAACCCGTCTAGTTTTATATATTATAATATTTATATATAAAGACTAGTTTATTTTAATGACGAGGATGATATGTACTCTATGTGCAGAGTGATTCAGTGGCGTAACTTATTAATTTCAACCAGGGAGGTTTATTGTATAACTGGAGGTAACACTGCTTAACGATTTTGGTCAAAAACGCGAGCCGGTGATTTTGTCAGGTTGGTACACTTGGTGAGGTAAATATATCCGTTCTTTGAACTATCCTGATTGGTTGTTTTATTCCAATAAGTGAATCTACTCATGAAAATCATTGGAATAAAAGTAGTAAGAGATGAAGTAAATTCATAATTTCGTTTGATTCATGTATCTAATATTTCCGTGAAACATAATGTATTATGAGGAAATAAACAAATACAAGTATATTGTGTTTAAAATTATGGATAGGTACTTGTTTGATTCACTTTGTCGACTCGTCCGATTTCAGCGAGTATAGTTCTTTGCTTCACCAAAATTTGGAAAGAACGGCTCGCAGGTTTGTTCATCAGTGTTACCTCCAGTTATACAATAAACCACCCTCATTTCAACCTTAGGTGCGCTGAAGCGAATTAAAGGTTTCAGTCAGAGCGCTCCGAGTAATAATTTATTTATATGTTACTGTTATGACTTTATTCTTCGGATGGCAGCTTGTGTCATAAATAACTCATGCTCCACTGAAAAAATCAAGATTTTAATCAACAGCGTACTTAGATAGATAACTTCTAATAATTCATGCCTCAACTATAACTTGGCTTTTAATGCTTAGGGAGTAGAGAACAAAATTGATTAAAAAATGAATTTTAAGTAGACAAGGTTGAGTTAGCCAATTCCCTTTCGTATATATATATATGAAATAGTATATACCTATATGTAAAATAAAAACAAATAAAGTATTATAATTGTATTTGTAAAACACAGGTGATGTTTGCAAAATCCTGCAAACAAAGATAGTAAATAATTATGCCCCAATTATATCGTTTTATTAAAACAAATCTTTCAGTTTACTATTGTGTAGCCTGACATACATAATTAGGGTGATACAACAGTAAAGTAATATGACAAAAAAAACAATATAAGCAGAGTCTTCTAATAGTAAAAACCAACCAGCAACGGACGCCGCGAACATGAAATAACGTAGCGGCAACACCGCACGACCTTGCCACTAGTTATACGCTGCTCCGCTAGGATCGCTAGTGAACGATAAGCCGGTGAAATGCCACAATCCAGCGAATTTCGGTGTTTCTTACACACATGATGGAAACTCAAAAGTGGCAACTTGAGTTAGTTTGACTTATTTTGACATTTTAACCTCAAAATTATCGATAAAAATTGTAGCATCGTGTGTAAGATGCCACAATTGGATCACGATGCCACAGTGTGGTTGTGTGCATGTCCATGATGCTACAATTGAGTAAATACAAACACACACGGACACACACACACACACACACAGACAGACATCACGTAAAAACCACTTTTTTGGGTTCAGGGAGCACCAAAACGAATATTTCCACTGACAACTCAAATTCGAAAATTTTTACGAAAACAATACTTTCTCCATATACTATGTATAGGGGGAGAAAGTAAAATCACTTATTCAATTTTAAAACATTTGTTTTGGTTGTTTTTGTTAATTTCTACTTTTATTAACGAGAAATTTCAGTTGTTTATCGCCTTTCCCAGACACCGTGAACCGAGCTGTACTTGACATTCAACGATTGCCAAGTTAAACCCTCTTTCCCTGTGGACTGTAATCGCTACAAATGAAATTTTCATTTAGCGGTAAACGCAGTACGTTGTCCAATGTTATTCTTATGGGGAATACAAAAATTACTATTTCTGTCTTATTTACTGATCAATTTAATTCAAACTTGATATGCTTGTCAATTTAGCATTGACCAACAGAGTTAATTCGAAATATGTTGCCCCTTAATAACCCTGGGGAGGAATAGGGGGCATTTCCCCTCTTAAAACCACGAGTGTAGCAATGGATTCTGTAGTGCCTCCAAAGCAGGGATTTGGGTGGATGTTTTTTAAAACAACTTGTTTACAAGATTTTCTGTACATTCGACCATGTTTTGTATTCTATATTTAGTAAATAAAAAGTCAGTTATTCATTAAAGTTGGGCTAAAAGGGAGAAAGTATGTGTCAGTTTCCTGATACCGTTTATTTTTATAAAATTTCATCACGTCGATGTAGGATAAAGTACCTAAGAAAGAATTAAGCCGACAAGTGTCAAGGAGTAAAGCTTAATAAAATCCATAACGTCCCAGGTCAATAACTCCCTTTGTTCCTATCCAAACTCAAAACTCATTTATTTGTCTAAAAACTGAAACAGTATTGAACAAGTTAAACTAGTTATATTTACATATTAATGTTAAATACAATAATTTTGGTGTTTATTCTACGTCCAACCATTACAGGGATATTCATAGTGCTAAACTCAGTACGTTGTGCAATGGTATCCTTATTGAGAAGAAATTAAAACCTATATATTATTTAGATTATTTATTAAATTTATATTTATGAAACTTAGTATATGGCTTCATCTTGTTGTGGTCTATTGAAATTGCAAAAATAATGTTTTTGTTGATTCTCCTTGTAGCATGGAACCTGCATTCTTAACTCTAATGTTCTTGTAATGGAGAAAAAGTGAAGTTTGATATCTCCCTACATTTTGAACCTGAATTAATAACACTTGGTATGTAGTTATACTGGTTACCTTGGTGAGTTAAATTTTTAATTTTATAAAAATACATTTATTGTATTCCTCATTGCAGCAAATCTGCGTTCTTAACCCTAATGGTTTTCTTATGGAGGGTAAATAAAATTGTATTTATCACTTATTATGAATTTGTTGCATTAATCTTGGCAAGTGGCTTTATCTATTAGTGATACATATATATGTACATGCATTGGCAATTCGCTAAGTAGCCTACACAGGTTTATTGCGAAGTGAATATTTTAATTTTGTTTCCGACACTCTCAGCTGTAATATCAATGTATCATAGTGTAATTGTGGCAGTGGCGTATGTTGGGGGTAGTTTTGAAAATAGCTGGGGCCGAAAAAATCAGTAACGCAACTACATTGTTGTCATATATTTTATATCCATATATTTTGGTAAACGCTCATCGTACTGCACCCAGCATTGTTCAGTATTTGTTTAAAATCACAAGTTGTAGTGTAAAAACAATTACGAATAACAATGAGTACAACAAAAAGGCTTAGTGGAAGTTCAAATGCAGTCACGTTCCAGTGCCGCGGCCGCGGTTTCCCGCGCTTCGAATCCGCCTAAAGTTAAAGTTACGTCGTGGCACCTGAAGAGGTGGGGGAGCTGCGTGCACGTTCTTCACGCCTGAGCCCCAGTGTTGCCAGAAACCGGGTAACTATATTTTTCGGGTATTTTGCGGGGAATGAGAAATAGAACGGGTAAAACCGTGTGTTTTGGACTTGAGTTGCGGGGATTTACCCGAAATGTCGGGTATTTAAGATTCTCGTGTGAATTTGTTACAAACGACGGCAGTAAATAATCAAGCAATTTAACACAAATTGGAACACAATACATATATTTCAACAGTATCTTTGACATAAATTTTGTGTTGAATTTGTTGTTGTCAAGGGATAATATATGCATTTTTGAGCATATTACTTGTTCATTGATAAATAAACAATAGTAATGCACTATAATCATTGCACTAAGTTAGATTATGATGTTATCTTACAAATATTTAACTTAGGCGTTCGCCTAAGTAGCCTCTGCTTATATCCGGTCCTGCATTGAAATATAGTGTATTGCTTGTGAATAGTCTGGAAAATGGCGGCCCCCTTAGCCTATAGGCTTAACTATTACTTGGTAAATTGACATTATATTACGGTCATAGAATATAGAGCATTAAAGCTAATGGGAAAATTGCTGGACTAGAGAGAGGTTAGGGAATGTAGTCTATGGTTATGGGGACATCTCAGATGACGCTAACGAGGTTAATATATCTATAAGCCTCGTCTCGTGTAAAAAGTGTAGCCTACGTGGTTGACCGCCATTTTTCCCTCTGTAAACTCTATTCCCATGTCAACCACTCAAATCCCCTCATCACAAGTTACATATGTATTAGCTCAGTAACATTTAACATTTAAATTGTCGATTTGATTGCCACCGAGGTGGGTACATTTCATGTGGAATATCTTGAGCCGTGACTTATTCCACTGCCGGGGTGACTGAGATAACCAGCTGGGCTATTGGAAATGGAATAATAAGGAACAGTTATTTTGTTTACATAACAACAATATTATGATTAGTTAACTGAACAGATAAGGGAAACTGATGACCGATTTAGACCGAGGTCTAAATCTCTCTCTACTCCAAATGTTTGAAGTAAACACATTATACATTATTTGCTTATACATTTTTATATATCACTTTATAATTAAAGCTATTATTAATATAATTTGTATTTATTAATCATATCAGTAATTATAAAAACTATTAATTGTAACTGTGATCAAGACTATACGGTTACAGTATCCATGTCACAACTTTGTCGAGCTGAAGTTAGGCGCATCTTTTATGCCTTCATAATGCGAGATACAGCAAGCGTTATATCAATGTATTGTTTGCTGCAGCCAGCCCTGCGAGTTTCTGAGTTGGACTGTACTTGACTTTTTGAAACTTTACGTTATGAAATAGTATATTTTAAAAATGTTTCCAAATATTTTATTATTAAATTCGATTTAACAACACACTGGAGTGAACCATCTTTGGCGTTTACGGTTATAGCTCTACGAAATGAAACTTTACTTTGCTAAACAACCATTTATTAAATTTGTTTTTAAATCAAAGCTTTACGTTTTGAAACTTTACGTTATTACAACTCCTTTAGATTAAATTCAACAAAATAACATCTTTACTTTATGCCACTTGACTTTGTGCAACACTACATATTTACTGAATTATAATTCTTTCGCTTTACGATATGACACTTTCCGTTTTGAAACACGAATAAATTTAATTTGCATTAAATCAGTCACTTTACCTTTTGAAACTTTACGTTTTGAAAACAGTTTTTTTTGCATTGTATTAAATGACAACTTTATGAAACTTTACGTTGTGAAATGTAGCTTGAAAATATAACTTTACGTTATAAACCTTAACGTTGTGCAACGGACCCAGAAAAACAACCATTTTAGGGTTTATATTGTATTCTACGTCAATCCTCTACACAGAGTTGCATAGTGCTAAACACAGTTAATTGTTTACCTTGTTATTTAGAAGGTGGATAAGTACAATTGTATATCTTGCTTGCTTATAAATATATATTTTAATAAAACGTGGTATTTCACTTAATTTTGGTGTGTCCCATTTTTACTAAATACCTCATTTTTTGAGGATTGCCTGGTGTTATTCTCATAGAGAATTGATAAATAAATACTTTATAAATAAATTCTTCTCAAATAACATATGAACTTATTTTGATGACTGCCTAGAGATCTAGCAAAACTGTCTTTACACTTTCTTCTTGTTTTAACGGTCATTTGAAAACGTCTTAGCAAAGTAGCCTTAACTTTGGCCCTGCTAGTTTTGTTGTATAACTAATAACGTAGTACTAATAATACCATTTTGAAACTGTATAAACTGCAAATGTAAACGCCTAGTCAACATTTGCCTGAAAAATAGTAATTGCTTTTAACAGACGGAGGTCGCAGTTCGATATTTCATACGTTTTGATAACAAGTTTTGTTATTTTGGAGCCCAGGGGCAACTTTCTTAAGTCTTCGAAAACGTTTAATAAAATAACCGTTGTGTTTTTATAATGGAAACTATGATATTTTGCGGAGACTCAGTGAAAAACTATGAGGAATTAGATCCCTCAATGCTTTGTGAGATCAATTAATTTTAGCACTTAAAAGTGTGATATTTTATTAGTAAATATTGATACAAAATTAGAGCATTATACAATTCTTTTTAACTACTGATTATATGTTAATAAATATTTGTTCAGTCTACTTTATGTCAACAATTCAAATATAGAACACATTTGTCCAACATTTATTTCATTGTCAGGACTCCTTGCTGATATTTTTAAGCACAACATGGAAATGTCATAAATAATGAATGTTTCAATCCCACTTAGTGATAAAATGATATACGTGGATAATGTTCTGGTCCATTTTATGGCACTAAAGAAGAGGAAAAAACCTTGTTAACGTATATCAGTTCAATACATAAGTCCATACAATTCACAGAAAAATATAGAAAGTAACATAAACGTCTTTGACATTAGGATCCCATACAATCGGAACAAACATTCTTTCGATATATTTATGGCTGTATTCTATTCTTTAATGCACAGAATAGTAAATCTGCCGTTAAATAACTCAAAGTTCAAGAAGGGAAAAATACAATATTTAGCTATGAAAAATGGTTATTAGGAAAATAAGTAGGAAGATAAGAAAAAAAAATATGACATCATATTCCATATGACATCAACGAATGATGACACCAAGTACATGTATGTCCCATTTAGTTAAAAAATGGAAAACGCTATAAGACGGAGATTCAAAAACTCAAACTTGAAAATAAGTTATCCAACCTAAAATAATGCCTTTTACAAACTCTAAAGTTACAAAAAATTAAAATTTTCAAGAAGATAAATACCCGGCATTGATAGAATTACGTGTGTAAATTAAGAATGTGTATTATAATGTTCAAAGAAGAAGAAACTTAAGAATTCGATTTAAAGAACCTTTACAAGCCCTGAAGTCGAGAAATAACACAACTGTCTTAAAACTCACCTTTTGTACCCATCTTTAACTATAACTGAGTAACAAAATTATATTTACAATAAATAAAACTTGATTTAATCCGAACAAATAAAATACAAAGCAAACCTAGTCTTCCTTTACACTAGGTATAACGCTCCTATGTCCCGTAATAGGATGAAGCGAGTATTTGTAATACCACCATAATAGGCAGTATAGGTACCGGCTTAGTTAATTAAAAGTAACTTACCTAACCTCACGTAGGCCCACATTAATACTTCGACCAGCCAATAGACATTCCTGTTTATTGTTGAATCTAGTAGACCTATATTAGGTGAAGAACCAAAATTTATTCGCCCTGAAAAATAACTACTTACCAGATAAACATTCCTCTCAGAATAGTCATTGTATAAACAATTTGTCTTTGAATTCTGTATTATAAATTTGAATTGGAGTACCTGGGGGGCCGAGCTTTGCTCGGGGGAAGGCCAGTCAGTTTGTTTAGATGACTCTGAGTAATATTTCACCACTTCCCCCTAATGATAATCAGATTTGTATTATTCATTTGCCTCTTTTCTACATTTTTAAGGTCCCTCCAGTTGTTATTTATAGCTCAATGTTCCTTTGATTTATTTTACTACTCTATACATGTAATCTTAACTCAAATCTTTTAATCTCTGCTCTCAGAAAACCACATGTTAATAATCATAAACAACATGAGTATTACTTTGACAGTTCCCTGGTTGATTATGAACAGCTGTTACAATTCTTTTGTTTTGATTTGAAACTCCATAAGCCCAATGTTAATTTTTTTAACTTTTCATTTTAGTTTTTTTTACATTATTTGATTTTTCCTTGGGATGAGGCCTGTCTAGAACTTATTTTTATCCCAGAAATTAGTTATTTCGAACATTTGAAGGAAATTGTTGGAGCCGTTTTTGAGATCCGTGTCGCAAGCAAGCAAGCACGCAAGCAAGCAAGCAAGCAAACCTTACTCATATTAGAGTATAGGATATAAGTAGTGATTGGTATATAGGCAATAGGCATATATTTGAACAAGTCTTTAAAGCCCACTCACTTCTGGCCTACAAATGCACAACTTCAGTGAATGTCACTTTTGAGAATCAGGCAATAATTATGGGTCAAATTATTGCTAGGGAAAAAGATAGTACAGTATCTGGTAAGACCTAGGCCAAATGTGAAAGTATTCTCGTTGGTTGAAATCCAAACAAACATTATCATATTTGTAACGTGTCGCAGGTTAATTGACTACAAGTAACTTACCAAACCTCACCTAGTCCCACACTAATACTCAACTGGTCTACAACATTGCAGATCTTTGTAGAGTCTAGGTATATTAGGTGAATAACCAACATTTATACACCTTGAAAAATAACTACTTACAACATAATAAACATACTCTCAGAATAACCATTGTTTAAAATTTGTCTTTGAATAGAGTTAGGTTTAAGAGAATATAATAGGGATAACCCCAGGGCTCTGAGGGGTGGGATATTTCCGGCTCAGAGCCCTGGGGTTACCATAACTTAGTAGGCTATGGGCAAAAATTTGAGTAAATCTTTAAAGTCCACTTACTTCGAATCTACCAAGGCATAACTGTAGTCAATGTTACTTTCAAGAATCTGCCATTGCCTTCCTTATTATCAAACATTAATGTAATGTCAAAATCGCAAATTAATATAGCTATGAAACTATGTTAGGATAACACTAACCTATGACTGTTTTTATGACTTTAAATGTATATGTATATGAGTATATTGTATATGAGTTGAAAAACAAAATTTGAATTTTGCCAAAAGTCAAAATGTTATTTGAACACACGACATGACAGCTGATTAAAAAAAAAAAAAAGTTACGAAAAACAAGAACAACTAATGGTGTTTTTCCAATGGCACCAAACACTTCCGATTTAACCAAAATTACTGACACTACGATTTTTGAAGACAATATATCAGCACTTACAAGTGTCACGCACAAAATTGTGTTCAAATTATAACTACAATTATTAATATTGATTCATTACAGCTACGAGGTAATTTTTTATATAAAAATGAAAGTTAAGAATCTCCTCTTTTAATTTATTGTCAGAATCACAAATGAAGAAGTTAAATATGAAACTATGTTTACTATAACTAACCTATGAATAACCTACATAGGCGCTTAAATAAATTGAAATGTAGTAGGTTAGAAATCTATACCTCTTACTGAAATAGGTACTTTAAAGTTTTAAGTAACAATTTTAACCCACAGCGTAGGCATAGAACAACGATACATTAGCCTCAGGCTGTTTGGTGACATTAGTATTGTTGTTAGCTAGGATTGAATTTATTACATTTTACAGTTTTTTTTAGTGTCAAAGTCATTACCTAAGTTATTCAAACAACAAGAAAGTCATAATAATTAGATATGTATAACATTAGACTACGACTAGGCCTAACCAAATTTTTCATAAAAAATAACCAACATGTAACAGGGGCGTATCCGGGGGGGAATATCCCACTGAAATTTTAAAAATACATGTGAAAAAACCGGAGAAAGAGTGACATGTAGGTATGGCCAAATCCTATCCACCCAAATAAAGAATCCTAAATAAATACTCCACTGACAAGTAATAGAGCTGACGCAAACTTACCGTACTACTTAACTCAAAATTATATCTTAAAAATCAACCCATTCTATTGTAAAAGGAGACAGTTTGGAATTTTCGTGTGATAGTCTATCAGAATTTTTCAAAGCTGTAGATCTATTGAACCATAGTTTGCATCGTACCGTACCTTACATAGGTTAAAGTCGTAACCGATTAGACACAGACTGTGTAGCCTTTCCATATGGCCTACAACTTCCATTACATCATATAGGTACTTTCACTATAATAGTGAATACATAATTTTTATTGTTTTAAAACGAATAAATGTGGAATGATTCTATTAAAAATTCTTGATTCAAAACTCATGTATTCGCAAACGCCATTAACTGAACTAATGAACACTGAACCGACCGGCCAGGAGACCACAGACTACAGACGACATCAGTTGTTTTGTATTGGTTAGCTGCTATTGTCAACATCCGGCCGTAGTCTGCTTGACTGCAAAATCAGTTGAGCGACTGTTTGCTTACCACCTACTACCCAACCCAAGACACATCTGAATATTTCCGGAAAATTAAAAAAATATAAATATACCAAAATAATAATCCAATTATAGTTTATTACCACCCTTTTTTACGATTAATAGTAACCCTGAAAATTTCAAAGCAATTCATTAAACCGTTAAAAAGGAGTTATCGTAACAAGAGAGTGACTAAATACGAGTATGAATGATTCAACTCGCTTCGCTCGCTTCATCCAATTATTTTAAACCATTTTTCCCGATTCTCCATGAACAAGCACATGCAGCCTATCCTAACCTGGTAACAATACAACAACAAAACATATGTTAAAAGCAAAGCAAACGACTCAAGAGTCTGAGCATTTGGAAAGGAAAGACCAATAAATAAAAGTCAAAGTTATTTTCATAACAACTATGAAATCCAATAATGCAAAACACATAATGAATACAAGGCAAATATATAACAATTGCCAAGATAAATTATCAATTCTCTAGCACAAAGAGGCAAAAACAACTTAACGTTAAAGAAGAGATAATATATACTTAAATTATTACTAGTGGCTTGAAGGGGCGATAGCCCCTAATTAACCTTTCTCCAAGTAGGAACACATGTCAGTTCGCAAACCATATGTTTTAATGTAAACAAAGCAGAAGTTTTAAACAAATTAAACCCCATGTTGTTTTAATGGGAAAAGTTTTATTCTGTTGCGAATTTATGGTAAAAAAATAAGAAAAATGAATAGTTTTCCCTCAAAATTCACGTCAAGACCTTTAAAATGATACCCCTCCCATCCTTCTACGGCCATCCAGTCACTCACAATTTCTTTACAAAAATTTGACTTACGGAATTATATATAGAGATTAGAAAGATCCACAACATATTTTAAATACTATCCAAGCTAAACGAAAACACATTTATTTCTTCGAAAATTTTGTTGAAATAAAAACCAAGAGGAAGTAACTTTACATAGTATATACAAATGAATATTTGTTTTATTTATACCTTTATGCGTACACAATTTTAGATTTAGTGATCATATATTTATTTTTAACACATGTTTTAACTAATATAAAAGAAATACCCCCGTCGCAGCAAACCTGCATACTCAGCGAATTTCCAATGGAGATATAAATGTCTTAATACTACATAAAGCCACTTACCAAGTTTCATTAAAACATATTCACAAATAAGAGGTATATACAATTTTAATTATTCTCCATAAGAATAACATGGGGCTGAGTACGCAGGTTTGCTGCTACAGGAGCCTTTAGCAAAGCATTGTTTTTTTGAGCAAATATCAATAAACCAAAAGCAGATGAATTCTTATACCAAGTTTCGTCAGTATACGTTCATAAATAAGCGATATATAAAATTGTTCTTTTCCTCCATAAGAATAACATTAGACAACGTACTGTGTTTAGCACTTTCAATATCTTGGTAACCAATTGACGTAGAGGAATGATCAAAATACCAAATTGTGTGTTTTTCAAGCTGAATCCAATGGTAAAAACTAATATTTGACTATTTCAAAAATGATATATAAAAAATTCAAAAAACACATTTTTGGGGTACAAAACCCCCCAACATACCCCTTCGGATGGAGCGATCTGGCTGGTTTTCGAACTTTAAGTCATAAATGTTGCTTTACACGTTTACACCAAATTTCATCAAAATCGGATCATTTTTACGAGAGTTATCGTGCTCACGGACACACACACACACACACACACACACACACACACACACACACACACACACACACACACATATATATATATACACACACACACAAATTCGAACGAATGGTGTTTTTGGGGTCTTGGGACCTCAAAATGAAAAGTTATCATGGTCCCGGGCCTAGGTCTTACCATGCCGACTACGGTAATAGCTTGTTCCCTATAGGGGAAATTCGCTAAAACTGTTGAGGTTTTGTGACTCTGAAGATGGTCAGTATGGTTGAAACTAGTCAGTTCAAATGAAAATGTTTCTAAAAAAGGGTACAACTTATTAGAAATTGGTAATTTTCTCAAACTGCTTAAGGAAAGTAACAAGTAAGTTATCTTTATTTAGGTAGCGTGTTTTTAAATGAAAGTTTTTAAAATGTCAAAAACATTACTCGACACTTAACAAATGTTCATTTTTCATGGCAAATTAAAAAGAGTAATTTTTGTTTAGGAAAGCAACTTAAAAGGGTTCTACTTTTGCATTCAACATTATGAAACCATTTTTTATAAATAAAGGTAATGTTCCATTTAAACTTGAAAATGTGTGTGTTTTCTGTTAGAGTGCAGAAGTAAATGTTTTAAATTTACTCCAGCAGTTATAATAGGCTTCAGCACTTATATATTCTTATTATTAGGTGTACTTTTGAATTTGTAATTTTATCTGCTTAAAATACAGTTGTAGGCAGGGATAACATTTGAGTGTAAATTGTGTTTTATTACATGTTTTCTAACATATATTTATAACATTATGGTTGTTTTGTATCAATATATTTGTATACGTGTATATTTAGGTTAAAATGATTTTATCTGACCTTCCCTTTCTTACTGTCAACCTTATCAAGTCATGCTGTGTCTAACAAAAGAGAGAAACAAATTGACTCGTAATGTTGTTTGTGACCTTATCCCTTTCACGATAATGGTAGTTTTTCTACAAACTATTAAGGTAGTAAATCTTGTTAGTTTTTAGATTTTTAAAAATTGACTCTATTTTATAATGTCTTAGTTTTATTGTTTTACAGAGTCACCCTTCTTTTTGCGCAGTGTACTGAACCGACGCCCCCGCACCCGCACCCAGACGAACTATCAGCTGGAAGGCGTGCTCCCATGGAGACGGGCCGGGGGGCGGCTCACAGCCCTACCTAACATCAAGGAAGGCCGTGGAGTAAAAGTTCAAGAAACTCACTGCTGAGAGGCACCAAACTGTAATTCAAACAATAACACAACCAATACATACAAAATGCTCCAACATCTTTTCTCAGGTTGTTTCAATGATTGCTCCCCACCTCACCTTTAGTTTACGGATTGCAATTACAATGAGAAAACTAATTAAAATTTCATTGCTGATCTAGGTACCAAAATTATAAAATTAACAAATTATAAATTCTTCTAAAATTAAGTTTCAAACAATATTAAAATTGCAAGTGGGGTTTTCAATTATTATTATAAAAAAATAAATAAATAAAGAACAACACAAAAATTAAATACATTTAACATTACAGTAAACAACGATTGACTTGACTTTAGCTTGAAATAATTTAAGTTTTGTAGGGGCCCTTAGATAAATAACGAAGAATTAAAACTGTGATTTAAAACTAAATAACAAAAATAAACTTTGAAAACTCAACAGTCTAACAGTCCACTCATCTTCTGGTCACAGCCATAAATAAATTAGAAAGGAAATATATATTTATATATATATGTATATATATATATATATATATATATATAGATCTGTTTTTAGTTCCCATGTTGAACATACACAGATATTTTAACGTGGCATGTTGAACAGAAACTCTAAGTTGATCAGACGCTTGTTTAGTTGATCAAGAGCCACTTGAAAAGCATGTTTACGTTTATATACGGTTATAAATTTAAATGCCCTCATATAGGCGGCTACTGTATATAAATAGAAACTTTAGTTAAGTTGATCGAGCTTATAGGATATTTTGCAACGCAGTGACTGAAAGAGATATACTCCATAACAGATCAGTATTGTTATTTAAGGTTATTTTATTATATGCTGGTTGATTTTGACAGTATTTTTCCTAATGTTTTGAAGTTTTGAACTCTATGGAGAAGAGAAAATCAATAAGACCAATCGCTTCATATTGTACTCCAAGTACTCCAAGATCATCTCACTTGAAAATAAAACTTAATATTTGACTTGATGTTTGCCTGTCTGCTGTCGCAGTCCTTTTCTGTGCTCGGCATGTTTATCTTACATTTACCTATATTAAGCAAGTTGATGTGCAAGTTGATTATGAAGACTAAATTAAATGAAGATTGTTCTGTGTGAAAAGGTAGGTTAATACTTGTTATGTAAGTTATTATCCTATATTATATCGATAAATAGTTTAACAATATATCGTCTGTAAGGTCCTAGGTACATAACGAATTGTTCTTTATTGTTGGCTTACGTTAAATTTCATGCTCCCAAAAGTCTTAATCTACTTTTTTCCTGAGGTAGGCCTAACTGTTATTCTGTGGATCAACTGGTATAAGCTTTTGGGTTTCAAATCTTAAATTTAGTATTAGTATAGCTAGTCAGGATGCTAGTAGGTCGTGGTACTCGTTTAAGAAATGTTTATTGACATTTTCCATTACTGATTGAAAAAAATTATAAACTTATCCAGATTAAATTAATTACAAACTCACCATGACCAAAAGTTAATTTTAAACAACGAATAGACCTAGGCTTTACTGTTTGTAATAAACATGCCATGGTTCACACTTTCTGGAAAGTCAGGGAATTTGAAAAAGGTCAGGGAAAGCATTAGCCGCCTTTAAAGAAGGCCGCGGCGTTTGAACTGGCAACGCCATGCCGCAATCTCACAGAGCAGAGAAGTCTCTGCCGGCAAAAAGACCATAAGCCGCTAGTCGAATAGTGCATCCTAACTTATGTAGTTTATTTTGTGTGGGGGAACAAATAAAATAGGGCGTTAGGGATTTTTAATAAAGTATACAACAACCGAAAAATAATATTAAACATACAAATTCGCAGTAAACTAAACAATAGGTCTACATCAATCACGTACTTCTGTTAGGTTTTAAAGATATCTGCATATCATGGTCAGATTAACTTATCATTTAAGATGCCCCTATGAATACATTTTTAAATTAATGTGTTAAATAAATTCTGTTGATAAACTGCTTGAATTAAAAATTAACAGTGACAAATGTAATAAGAGGCACACAATTACTGTATGTCTTTGGAAGACAAAAGTGCAAAACCCATTTTAATACTTTATACAGACAGTTTCCCATTAGTTGTATTTATACTTGTTATTTTAACTTCGCTTTGTCTTTAAATAAACTGCTGTATGTCGTTTTAATCTTGTTTAATATAGGTATGTTGTTTTAAATAATACTTTACTTACGGTATCAGCACTTAGTAAATGGTGCTAAGCTGTCTTAAATATTGTTATTTATAGAACAAAACTAATGATAAAAGTATTGTTATTAATTCCTTTCTAAACTAATAAAAAACATAACTTACCATTGTTATGGATTAACAACTTTAAAAAATGCAAATTAGGGCAAAAAGAAATGTAGCCCTAATAACATTAGGGAGTTTTAGCCTATACAACTCTTTAGTAAACAAATGTTGAGTGTATTACATAACTTAACTTTAAATCCAATAAGTGGGTGGGTTTGTTGCAACGGGGTAATTTTAAAAAGTGATGTAAATTCCTAGTACATTCCTGAATTAACTGTGCTAGGCATTATAGTATTAATATGCCTAAGTAGGCATAGTACAGTACTGTACTTGTAAAACCCAGCAACACTGACTATAAACATGCTTAATTTTACTCTAAGTTTAAATATGAACTCTGTTGGGCTCGCAACAGGGTAAGAAACTCGTTAGCAAAACGATAAACATCACTAAACTGTGTTGCACGTTCACTGTGCAGTACAGGTATATGGAAACGTTGGTGTTGTTATGCGGGTTGTATTAACTGTCCCCCCGACCAGGTTGAAGGTGCTCATGTAAATACTTTCAGGCTGACTACTAGAATTTGAATTGCCATTTGAAATACATTGCTTATTGGCGTTCCATTCTGCACAGTAAATGAGGAACAGAATATAGAACGGTATTTTCTAACTTGAAGAGTAAAAAATAACGATTTTAGATGGCAGCGTCTTGATTCCTCCATTCTAGTATATGGGTGGCAAGGCGCATGGTAACTCCTCTTGCGGCGCTGCCAATTCTACTACGCCGCGGCCTTCTTTAAAGGCGTCTATGGGGAATGTCAGGGAAAAAGTTGGAAAAATATCAAAAGTCAGGGAAAATGCTTACTATTTTATAAAAGTCAAGGACAATTTTTTATTTTTATAGTAAACGCAAAGCAGGGATTTCTCAATCCTTAAGCTACTTTAAATAGAATATAACATGTATGTTCATATCATTATTATAAAAGTTTGAGTTCCTTCAGTTATCCATATACAGCCTTAAAAAGGCCTAACTTATAGTACTTAAAGATTATTTATAAAAAAATAAAGAGGATATAGCCATAAGCCTAATATTTTAAAAATTCTTCTATGGATTTTGCAAATATGGATTTTATTTTGTGTGTGTCTTGTTTTATTAAGCCTAGATCTATTTCGAAATTTAAGTTTAGTCCTATTGAAAATAATGAAACTGGTTAAAATTTAATACAACTGTCTGATGACTCGTAAACTTACTTGGAAATATTCCTTTAGGCTAAGAAAAGATGATTCATAATCAGGTTCAAATGGTAATAGGCTCGTAACATGCGTTATAAAGACCTTGTGTCCTGCCCTTGTCAGTGCTGCTGAAGGGTTTCGACATATCTTTATATATTATTCTGTAAGCGAATTTAAGTAAAAATTGTGGCAGTATGGCAAATTGCAGGATGATAGGAGAGGGTTCAAATTAAAGGTCTTGATACCACGGACTCGGGGAAAATAGCAGTATTTCCATTAAGTTACCAGTAAACGAGAAATAACGTAAAACTTCCCCCATAAGAAAAGCATGGGGATTTGAAAAGGTCTGATTTGTTTACATTAAAACATGTGATTTTGTATCTACTTTGTTTGCGAACTGACATGTTTTAACATATATGAAGCAAATTTAGGAAAAGGGTTAGGGGTCATGGCCCCTTCAAGCCAATATTACTATTTCTATTATTGTTTGTTTGTTTGGTTATTATAAACATGGATCAGTTAATTGATGAGGTACGTGCCCGACTACTGTTGTGGGATAGTAATAGTAATATGGAGAGTTTTAAACCAAATTCAAGTATTTGCCTGGGAAGACATTTATGGTGTACTCGGCAGGGTTTAAGCTGCGGTCGCGTTTGTCGCAAAAATGCGACATGCACCACGAAAATGCGACAATATTTGGGCAGGCTGTCGCTTTTTTGCTACAAAGAAAGGTATTTTATAATTTTATTGCAGAAAATCTGGTTTTAACAATACAAATTGTAGGTATTAAAAGTCCGTGATCACGATCCACAACCATAAAAGATTAGAAGATTAGTTGAGATGTTGTAGAGGCTTAACGTTGCGTTGGTTGCACTACGTCACTTACCGATCGTCTCTGAGCGATTGGTAGAGGGGACGAGCCTACATTACGTAAACAGTTGCTGTCGATTTCAACTGCGTACCGTGTAAACGGAACGGGCGAGTTACTGATATGACAGTTGTAGTAACGAAGTGACTACGTACACGTCCAATGTAAGGGCAAATTCACTTCGCTACCGCTTAGGTTAGGTTACGTTACATTACATTAGGTTAGGTTACGTTACGTTAGATTAGGTTAGGAGGTTTTCTGGCTCTCAATTTGTTTGAAAAGTCACAGGAAAGTTAACGTACGGTGCATAATTTGGAACAGACGTGAACAGTAGCGGCTCACGTCGGACGTGTACGTAGCCTCTGCCTTGTAGTAACAGACCCCCCTCGTGAGTCAGTCCTTAGTAGCCGAGCGAATCGGCGAATGCGAGAATGTCAAGGGCTAGTTCGCCACCGAAGGAATGACGGCGCTCGCCTCACCTTCGCACCGATTCTTGGTGGTTTTTGTGACCGAGTCAAAGGAGACGAGTACTTAAGTCCCGACTCGCTGCTGAATGTGAACGGTTACATGAGCACGAGTCGCTCGAAGTCGCAACGATCGGGCGAAAGTGTAGAGGTTAGCGAAAACAGACAACTCGAAATCGGTGATGCGCAAATGCGATCGCGATATGCTTTGAGGTTATGTTTCAGAGTGTGTAATGTTTGGGTTGTGTGAGTTTTAGTTGTTCTGGTGCCATATTAGGCCTATTCTACTAGAAGGTTTAGTATATTTCCATTATAGACTTTAATGGTTAAAATGGATAAGTTACCAAGAAAAGTAGACACTGCTGAATTATATATTATTTAAAAGTAAACCCTTAAAAACAAATACAAGCAAAAAAAAAAAACTTAAGACCAAAAAATAGTATAATGACATGCGATAAAAATGTGAAAAGGAAAATATTTTTGCTACAAGTATTTAAGAGCTTTTAACATTTTTGCTCAAAGAATTTTTTTCCCAGCTGAATCCCTGGTACTCGGAAAAGACAGTCAGTTTATATTGCATTAATGTTTTCCTTAACTACTTTGTTGATTAGAAAAAAAAATAATTCCTTTACATTTTCTGGTATATGATATTCTACATAATTAGAATACAACACTTTTTAAAGTAGGCCTACATAATTTAATTTAAATTAATGAAAGGGATAAATATTCTTATACGAGATAAAATTTGTTTGGTGTACTAATTTGCTAGCTACAATTTTATACCCGCTGTAATTGATAATGTTGACTAACTTTGGCCAAAAATAAAATAAAAATAACCTTATCAATGGGACTTTACCAGTAGCATAGTACACTGCAGCAAATTTATATGTTTTGAAAACATAACAAATTTTTAAGCCTACATTTAACACAACTTTTTTAATGCAGTCAACGCAATATATTCTTGAAAACGAAAATACCACGGTTTACAAGACATCCTACCACCTTAAAGGTTTGTTTGTATCAGTGACTGACGAACTACTAAATGTAATACCATAGTATTTAAATTAATACTTGTAATCAATACTAGTATTTTATATAATACTACTTAATAATCAATCTGAATAAACCGTTTCGAAGTATATTTGGTTTAAGTACATTAAAAATTAGACTATAAAAAAACACGAGCTTCATAACAAACCATTAAACATGTTTTTAGCTCTTTTGAGGGCTGAGAAAACATCACTTTACGAAATGGATACCAGCTTTCATAAAATGAAGTTTAAAAATCTAAAATTATACAAATAAACTAAAAAAATATTTATTTATGGCGTATCCAAATTTGGAATCGATAAGTTGACCCGTTTCGGAAATATGAATTTTTTAAGTCCGTAGTTGCTATAACAACGGCAAAAATCGTTTACTTTTTATATTCTACCCGCAATCAAAATTTAAAAACCTGTACACCAAAACACGGAGAAAAAGACATGGAAAATGTTGATGTAACCGCCGTTATTGTAGCTCAATTTTTGGTGGCAAATCAAACTCGAGAAGGCCTATCCATCATTTTGAATCCGACAGTAATCGGGGGAAAACTGGAAAACTCAGAACAGGAGCTCGCGGATGTCGCTTGCGGTGTGAATTGGCCACGTGTTACGTTACGTTACGCTATCGGATGTTATGTGACAGATCTCGGTGTAAAAAGGCCTTAAGGAGTAAAATTCTACTTTACATAGTAGGTGAGGGAAAATAAATTATAGTCATTCTTAACCAGGTTGAATATGGATATACCATTCTCAATTATATATTATTCTTTTAAATAATATATAATTCAGCAGTGTCTACTTTTCTTGGTAACTTATCCATTTTAACCATTAAAGTCTATCATGGAAATATACTAAACCTTCTAGTAGAATAGGCCTAATATGGCACCAGAACAACTAAAACTCACACAACCCAAACATTACACACTCTGAAACATAACCTCAAAGCATATCGCGATCGCATTTGCGCATCACCGATTTCGAGTTGTCTGTTTTCGCTAACCTCTACACTTTCGCCCGATCGTTGCGACTTCGAGCGACTCGTGCTCATGTAACCGTTCACATTCAGCAGCGAGTCGAGACTTAAGTACTCGTCTCCTTTGACTCGGTCACAAAAACCACCAAGAATCGGTGCGAAGGTGAGGCGAGCGCCGTCATTCCTTCGGTGGCGAACTAGCCCTTGACATTCTCGCATTCGCCGATTCGCTCGGCTACTAAGGACTGACTCACGAGGGGGGTCTGTTACTACAAGGCAGAGGCTACGTACACGTCCGACGTAAGCCGCTACTGTTCACGTCTGTTCCAAATTATGCACCGTACGTTAACTTTCCTGTGACTTTTCAAACAAATTGAGAGCCAGAAAACCTCCTAACCTAATCTAACGTAACGTAACCTAACCTAATGTAATGTAACGTAACCTAACCTAAGCGGTAGCGAAGTGAATTTGCCCTTACATTGGACGTGTACGTAGTCACTTCGTTACTACAACTGTTATATCAGTAACTCGCCCGTTCCGTTTACACGGTAAGCAGTTGAAATCGACAGCAACTGTTTACGTAATGTAGGCTCGTCCCCTCTACCAATCGCTCAGAGACGATCGGTAAGTGACGTAGTGCAACCAACGCAACGTTAAGCCTCTACAACATCTCAACTAATCTTCTAATCTTTTATGGTTGTGGATCGTGATCACGGACTTTTAATCCCTACAATTTGTATTGTTAAACCCAGATTTTCTGCAATAAAATTATAAAATACCTTTCTTTGTAGCAAAAAAGCGACAGCCTGCCCAAATATTGTCGCATTTTCGTGGTGCATGTCGCATTTTTGCGACAAACGCGACCGCAGCTTAAACCCTGCCGAGTACACCATAAATGTCTTCCCAGGCAAATACTTGAATTTGGTTTAAAACTCTCCATATTACTATTACTATCCCACAACAGTAGTCGGGCACGTACCTCATCAATTAACTGATCCATGTTTATAATAACCAAACAAACAAACAATAATAGAAATAGTAATATTGGCTTGAAGGGGCCATGACCCCTAACCGTTTTCCTAAATTTGCTTCATATATGTTAAAACATGTCAGTTCGCAAACAAAGTAGATACAAAATCACATGTTTTAATGTAAACAAATCAGACCTTTTCAAATCCCTATGCTTTTCTTATGGGGGAAGTTTTACGTTATTTCTCGTTTGGTAACTTAATGGAAATACTGCTATTTTCCCCGAGTCCGTGGTATCAAGACCTTTAATTTGAACCCTCTCCTATCATCCTGCAATTTGCCAAACTGCCACAATTTTTACTTAAATTCGCTTACAGAATAATATATAAAGATATGTCGAAACCCTTCAGCAGCACTGACAAGGGCAGGACACAAGGTCTTTATAACGCATGCGCGAGGCCACCGACGCTGCGTACGTTTCTAAAATATCGTTCCCCAAGCGATCCCCTGCGATTAGTTGGTTTACTTCGCCGACTACGCGTTACGTTTTTTTCGGTGGTATGAATTGCCCCATTTGAAACAACGGTGAGCGATCTTTTAATAAGTCTGTCACGTCCTGTCACATAACATAACGTTTTGCCGGTGTGAATTGGCTTTTATAATGAACGAATAAAGTACTACTTTGTCTCCCGTGTGAGACAAAATAACCCCATAAGAATAACATTGACAATCTGGCAACACAGTGCAGTGGAAAACTTATAACGCTGTAACTAAGTATCTGATACTTCGTTGCAATTAACGTTCCAAATTCCCAGGTTAGTTATTACGCATTACGTGTCCAAAATGTACAGCGATTGTGAATACGTTTCAACACAATATTTAATAGGGGGGGAGGGGGTTTCGGGGGTGTAAAAATATTTTACTTTAGCTTGGTTTAAACTACTACAGTAAAAAAACTCGGGCTAATTGTCCAAAGAATTCTAGTTGTGATTAGAATTATTTTGTAAATAATTGATTATTTATTTTAGTAACAATATTTCCCTATATTTAATATATATATATGTTTGTTACTGATTTTGGCGATCATCAACTTCTAGAATGCGCCAGCCGTTGCAAGAACACAGACACCATCTTAATTAAACATTTGTTACACTTTTTATATTATTAATTTTTTAGGCTACTTAAATGTACAAAAGTAGACACGCATTTTGTATTTTATTTAGCCATTACAGTCATGGTAGTTTTAATATTTCATTAGGCATACAAATATTATGAAGCATATGAAATAATTATGTTTATTTTTTAAATTTTCAAATAAGTTAATTGTACAAAAATAAGCCTAGTTTTTGTGGCTAAAAAAGATCAGTAATAATGTTTTATGGTTTTATTTATAATTGTATTTAACAATTATCGCAAAATGAAATAGGCTATGTAATTCCTGTGTGATTTATAAGTAATCTTTGACTATTACTTGTATGGTTATAAATGATAAGTCAGTTTTTTCTTTATGATTTATAGTTCAGAGAAACTTTTTTTTCAAATTCTGTTACAAAATATTCAACTGATTTTTATGTTGGTACAATATTTTATTAGATGACATAGACTTCTTAAGAATATCTCAAAGTGGTCACAGTTTATACAATTTTCAATTTCACGACAAGATGTTAAGGTTTATTTATTTTATAACCATTTTTCCAATTCTGATCTAAATACTTCCTAGTTAACATTCCCATTAATCAGTCACTGAGGATGTAATCTCATTTGTGGTCGTGTGAAAAAGAGATTGTTACAGGCAAATTGTCAGAATCTAGCTCAGGTAAGCCTTCCTGAATGATAGCTGGAGTGAAATTTGTGTGTAATGCCAAAGTCAAGTATGTAGGGTTGGTAATCCGGTTGCCGTGGATAATGGGTCGGTAAATCTGGAGCGGAAATCATTATATCTGAACCATTAGTATATTGAAGTAGACGATTCCCATTTGGATTAGTTTTTCGGCAGCCCCATACCTGATGTTTACATTTAAGTCACCTTCAACAGTTGAACAGCCTTCTTGAAAAAGAATCTGCAAGTCGTGATAGTGTAGCCGTCTGTTAGGGGATTTATACACAGATATAACACGAAAGTTTGCACCATTGTTTAAACTAATTTCAACACCAACTGATTCCAAGGAAGCGAGAGTAGATAAAAATATATGGTGATGGTCTAAAGTCCTTCGTACAAAAATTGCAACACCACCTGATGCAGCTGGATCCGGTCTGTCTTCCCTGTATACAGAATACCCACTTACTTTAAAATGTCCAACAGCAGTTAAATGCGTTTCACTGATTGCCATTTAAAGATAAACAACTAGTATTGGCGGCCGCTATTGCGACTGCAGGAAATAATCAGCTGTTTCAGGAACAAAGCTTGAATACTCCCGGCTCTGCTAATATATGCTAAAATGGCCTAAAAACAGCTTAAAGCTACCGTAACTCAAACAAAGTTGCTTTTTTTCAAGAAAAAACAAACAACATGTGCAGCTTCCCCGACCTCGATTACCCTTAAAATATATCTTTTCGTAGCTTGGGAGCCGTTACAGCTAAAAAACAGCCGTGGACGCATAGACGCATGAAAATGGCCTAAAACATGAAGCTTTAAGCTACCGTAACTCAAGTAAGGTTTTTTCAAGAACCGTCGCTTGGGAGCCATTACAGTTTGAGAAACAGCCGCGGACGGACGCACGGAGCCTCAGACAATACGATCTATAGTATTGATGTTTTTAAGGAAAATTTGTGTAACATATGATAATACCTTTCTCAGAATTTAATTGTAAATATAAACCAGGGTTTACCTTGGTTTTAAAGTTTAAAGTTTATTGGAACAACTGTTACAAATTTAAATTTTTGATTAAAAATTAATCAAAGTTATTTCATGGCCAACATTAACCACTACATAATCTGTTTCATTCCTGGGCCTTAACAAAACCAAGTCTGTCATGTTAATGTTCATTGTAAATTGCTGATATATAACTCATTTTACCTGTAATAGAAGTTTGTTCATTATTTTCAAGGTCATGACAATCATTTCTCCAGCATATTTCAGAAGTACAATCCGCACATTGTATAATCTGCACTTATTGTTATAAAATTTCACTGGGGCCCGTTTCATAAAACTTTCAGGACCTGTATTACAGGTAACTTCTCTGTATTATTACTTAAAATTACAATAGTGTGTTTCATAAAGTTTTTCAACTGTAGAAATACTTACAGGGGATTTACCTGTATTACAAGTACATTCTACAAGAGTTATAAAGTGATCTGTTTCATAGAGGGTAGTGGCCTGTATTACAGGCCCTGTAAATTATACACAAAATGATGATTGTTTAGAATATCATAAAACTTTTACAAGTATCACTTATTAACGCATTCGCTGCGGGTGCCCCGAAATCGGGACATCGCTCAACATTGAAATATATGAGATTTTCATGTTTAAACATAACAAACGCAGCAAAGCTGTTAAGTTAAATAGTGTGTTATGCATATATTTGTAATTAAAAAGTGTATAATAGACACAGAAAGCAGTTCTTGTGATGAAGAGAATTTTATTTTTGTATACTATTTTTCAATTAATTTATGTTCATAATTAAGAGAGTCATACAAATTTACTTAATCTCCATAAGAATAATATTGAATAATAATATCTGGGTAACCAATTGACGTGAATAGTAATTTAAGTACTATTTTTTTTTTTTTTTCAAGTTAGAAACCCAGTCAGATCGCCCCATCACAATGTTTTTTTTGGGGGGGGGGCCTTGTACACCAACATTTTTGTTTAAACTTTTAGATATGATCTTTTTAAAAGTCAAATTTTAATTTTCACTATTGGATTCAGCTTAGAGTCATAAATATTGCTTTATATGTTTGTACCTAATTTAATCAAAATGGGACCATTTCTATGAAAGTTATTGCACCCACAAACACTCACTAAACTGAAATGTCTGTTTCCCATATAAAAATGTGTAAAATATTAGAATAAAGGTTGTTGAGTGCAGTTTCAGATGTGTTTCCGACAGCAAATTCTTTTATATCTGCCTATGTAAAAATATATCACTTGCAATCAAAAATGTTTATGTTTGCCAACGGTACACTATACTGAATGTTTGTTGTTGTTGTTATTGGTGGATTAGGAAACCCCAGCTTTGCTGCTAGTCACCTCTTCCACACGCGGGAATATTGCAAGGGTTACCGGAAAGATAGGATATAGCAGGAAAGGAAAGGGTGGGAAGGGACGGCAGCCAAATCGACCCCTCAGAGGGCCAATTCCCGTGCCCCTGTGACAGCTGGGATGAGGCTCTCAACAGGGGACCCTCATTTTGCCCTCCAACAGGTCAACCCAACTGACAGGGTATCCATGCACAACAGCCAGGGACCATTCATTCTCAGGTTGGAAGGAGGGACCAAACCTGGAGACTCTGTCCCTAGCTGCTGCAAATGGAGGGACCAAAGGTGAAAGGGAAGTTAGTCATAATGGACAGCCAAAAGACTTACCATATGTCGTAATGACAACCTCATTTGCTGTACCCAATGTCAGCCTCAAAACTGGTATAGACCAGTCTTAAGGTAGTCCTGGGACTACTGAATGTTTACCTTTCCATGGTGCAACCCAAGGTAATATATAGATTCTTTCTCGAAATTCGCTAATAAATCCCACGAATCCCAGGATTCAATTGTAACCCCCCCCAGGTCATGTAAATTAGAAAATTAGATAAATGTCATCATTATACGATCATAACATTTTTATTCAAGTGTCGCGTATAAAGTAAAAATAGTTTGTTATTGCATAGATTTGTAATTATAAAGTACTAGCTGCTACCTGCGGATTTGCTCGCGACAAATTATAAAAGACTGACCAGCACTATCAAATATTTGTTTAGTTTTCCCATCTGATTTCCTTTGCCCTAACTGACATACAACTACAGCTGGTAATTTTATAAATGACTAGCTGCTAATCCCGTGCTTCGCAATGGGGAAAAACATTCAGAGTAGAAAGACTAAGCAGTTATGTGTGCTGCATTCTGTGGTTAGCCCGTGGAACTATTACGAATCAAGATCAGCTGTTTGTATTTTCATCAGCTCAAACAAAAATTAATGTTCATAAGAATAACATGGGAACTTGGAAGTCCTATGGGGAAGAACCCTGAGGACTTTTAAAAACGAAAATAGGCCTATGTGTTTATGTAGTATATAAGGAAAATTCCTCTCAATTTTCATGCCAATCGGTTCAGTAGTTTTTAGTGATTGAGGAACAAAAAGCAGATAGACAAACCATCCCATTTATAGTAGGATATCCTTCCATGAGATTTTCATTAGATTAGAACTTACAGGACCAGGGGGGGTGGAGCCCTAAGCTTGGATGTGGACATTATCAGGTCTATATGTTAATGTGATATGTAAAATGCAAAATTTTAGCTTAATCAGTCCAGTAGTTTATATGTGATGGAAATCCAAGTATCCATACTTTCACATTTATAATATTAGTAGAATAATAAACTATCAGAAAACTCATACATGCTTTCTCCCTTTTATACCAATTTGAATCAGTAAATTATATTTACTAAATATAGAATATAAAGTACGGTATCATGTATAGGCAATCTTCTAATGACCTTTTTCAAAAATATCGACCCAAATACACTCAGAAGTTACGAGGGGAATGCCTCCTCCTCCCCCCAGGGTTAGGTGGCAACATATTTTGAATGTCCTCTGTTGGTTAATGCTATCTTTACCTACATACCAAGTTTTAATGAAATTGGACAGTAAATAAGATAGAAATAATATGTTTTTATTCCCCATAAATAAAAAAAAACATTGCAATTAGAATTGTAACTGCGGTTGGTGTCATTTTACTAGGGACTTGAAAACCATAAACCACTACATTTGAAATAAAAACGTTAGCCATCGTTAGAATCGTTATATTTTAAACACACTAAATTTAAATGTTTAATATGAAAAATAAATGTACTGAGTAGGCCTACGTGATTCTAGCCTAAGTAATAACAGTAAAAATAAATCCCAGGGGCCAGGATTCAATAGTAATACAGGTGGAACTTTACAGGTGATTTTAGGATTGTGGAATAATTTTTATGAAACAGATTTTACAGGAATTGTACTTTTTATTTTACAAGTCCTGTATTACAGGACTTGCATTACAGCAAGCTACTTTTATAAAACGAGCCCCTGTGGGATCCCCCGAATTATGGATTGTTTTTAAGATGACTTTTTTATTTGAAAAAAGGGTGCCGAACTAATTGGGGGCTTGCTTTCTTTACAATAAAAAGGTAAGTAAGGAAAAAATTCAAAAATTAAGAATTATTCATGAATTGTCGCTTTAACGAAATAGGATTATCTTATATTTTAAATTGTTGAACAACAAAAACGTAGTTAATTCTTTTATTTATTTCCTTAAAAGAGAATATAAATACAGTATTAATTTGTATGTGTAATGTAAACTGATTGTTTGAGGAAACTCCAGATCAGAAAATTAAATTTCCTTAGCCTATCTTTTGTATCCTTCCATCTCAACTTCTAAGGTTTTGTGCAGTTCTATGAGTAAACAAGTAATCTACAGAACCAGCAAAATAGTTTGGCGAACTTATCATCTTGAGCAACATATAGGTCTTATTTATCTTTTGTTATATTTTAGATCAACATGAATTGATTAAATATCCATTTCTGTAACTAGAGCAACACAAGCTTCTTATTTATATAGTTTTTAAATATTTGATCAACAAGAATGCACTAAATATCTATTGTATAATTTAGATCAATGTAAATGCATAAATTTCCCATTTGTATACATTAGATCAACGTGGACACGTAAAGTTTCCATGTTTATACTTTCGATCAACGTAAATGCATTAAATATCCATTTGTATAGCTTGATCAACGATGTAATGCATTTTATCCAACAGAGAGCAACATAAATGCGTATAATGCCCGCGATCAACATGGAAACAGAAAACGGGAATATATATATATATATATATATATATATATATATATATATATATATATATATATCTATATATATATATTAAACATTTAAATTACTTGTGGCAGGCGTTATTTCTGGGCGGGTCATACAACAGGTGGCGACCACCGGAGGGCGACGAGACGCAGGAGAGGGGCCCAGATGCGGCAGGCGTGAAAGGGGAAAACCCCTGGATGCTCTCTCTGCCGATGCCCATGATGTGGAACTGGTCGCTCTGCTCCGGGAGCCTGGGTAAACAGAAATGCAATAATAATAATAATTCCTAAACGTTTTATTCAGTTGCCACAGTAACTTCTTAATTAAAATAAATTTACTTTTTTTATACTTCAGAAATGCAATTTGGTCAAGCTACATTACAAACAGTAATGTCACAGTAACAGTCACAGTAACATTCACAAATGATTTTCCAGTTAAAAAAACAAGAAACAATTTTTACTCAGAACTGGCAAAACACTCCTAATAATGACATATTTCAATGAAGGGTATAAAAAAAATATTTTAACAACTTAAAATTATGAAAGCAGATATAATTAACCTAAATAAGAGCATTTAAATTAAGATAGGCAACAGGGAGATGACAGAAATTAATTTATTTTATTAGCAAACCACCAGAGGGGAAGTTAAACAACTTATATTAAAGTTAACAATAAACAACAAAACATTTACATAATTACACTAATAACTAATTTAACTTATAACAAATTTTTAAACACATTAAAGAATTCTCAACATTTTAGGTTGGAGGTGCATTTTTATGTAGTTTTGTTAATAACTCAAGTATTTATTAACTGAATTTGCTCAACATACTTTTAAAAGCGGGGGCATGATTGCACTCTACTTTAAAAAGCATTACCATTCACTAAATATTGGCCTTAGGCCTTGTGGGTCTCAAGTTACGTGGTGCACTCAACAAAATTCAAAATTTTGACCTAAAAATGTTTCTAAAAAGGTCAGTTTTTGACCTAGAGACATGGAAATTGCAAGGGACATGTATGAGTACAAGTACTAACTAATTATTACTGAACTTAGGACTGGGAAAGTCTTAGCACTTAGTTATTGGATTGAGTGAAACGAAATCCTTATACTTAGTTTGGAATTCGAAGTAGTGTGACGCTATCTACATTTTAACGGTTTGATGGATTGTCATGAAATCTTTAGGATAACGTTTTTACGGTTTAATGCTTTAAATAAACTATAATTGGCTATTTATTATTACATTTTAATAATTATCAGTTTTTTCATTGAACATTATTTCAGTACATATTTTGAGCTTTGTAGTACCGTGTTGTTGAACTGTCAAAATATACATCAGCTCAGCTGCTGTCGCTGTCATTTTGTTGGTTGAAGTTTGTTTTTAGGTTAGATATGTTACGTTACGAACGAACAGTTTATTTGTAAATGTGTATCGACTAAACACAGTACGTTGTCTTAAGGGGGTTTTGCATTAGAAAAGCCTGTTATTCATTTGTTGGTGTACTTTTCTCATCCCCAACAACCTCACACTACTTTCAAGCCTGACTGGATCCTCTCCTAACCTTATAATGTGCAAAATCGTATTCCCCGCATTGCAGGTAAATATAACCAGGAGCATCAGAACAGCCAAAAAATCAACATTTTCAGATTTCAATAAAAATTGGAATAAATGTTTGTGTTTACACTGATTTTGAGTTTTAAAAGTTTTTTATATGGAAATTCACATCCCTCACTTCAGCGTGCTGCGTGCGAACTCGTTTTTAGTTTTACTGTTAGTAAAATAGTATGACGGAACTAACTAACTGTAACCTTGATTAAGATATCAATTAGATTAGCTTTTAATTGTAAAAGATTTATAACATTATCAATAGATACGGGAGTGCGCCGGCTCTTAAGGTTGATATGTGTGAGTTACGTAACCCCTCCCCTACATAACGCTACGCCATAACCCCTCCCACCCCTTAAGTGTGTTATGTAATATATGTGTATGGCCCCCTAGCATGTTTTTAAATGTAAAAATAACTAACGTAAAATGAGTAAGTCTATAATTTAAATAGGCTACCAGTATAATCAATCCTATAAACAAATTAAAAACTGGAAAATTGATCATTTCATTGAATCGTAGCCTATTTCATTAATACTTGTACTTCTCTGAAAACACATCAAACTACTTTAAAATATGTTCTAGACAGGTCTCATCCCCAGGACAAATCAAATACGGTAATTAGAAAAAACTAATTTTAAAAGTTAAAAAAATTAACATTGGGCTTATAGAGTTTAAAATCTAAACAAAGTAAATAACAGCAGTTTATAATCTGTGAGTTAATGTTCAAAGTAATACTCATGTTGTTGTTGTTGAAGTAGTACCCGAAGGCCGGGCTTTGCTCGAGGAAGGTCTGTCAGTTTGTTTAGATGACTTAATATTTCATCACATCCCGCAACTTATGAGTAGATTTTATTAGCTCATTTGTCTCTTTTCTGGAGATATTTAAGGTCACTGCAGTTGTTATTATAGCTCAATGTCCCTTTGATTAATTTTGGATATGACATTGCCATTCTAATGTAATCTTCATTTTATGATTTTAGTTTATTTTAGTCACTGCTTTGAGGTAATCACATGTTAATACTTAAACTACAATAATAGTCTAATATATATATACAGCCCCATGTGTAACACACCAGACATATGAATTCTAGACCATTTCCAGACGAACTAGAAACGTGATATTTAGCAAGCAGGTAGCTTGTACCTTGAAACCCCCGGTAAAATTGCCAAAATATACAATTTTTAATTTTAAAACCACTAATTTTGATCTTGAAAATTGGATATTTTAACATTGGGCTTATGGAGTTTCAAATAAAAACAAAAGAAATCGTAACAGCTGTAAACAAATATCCAGTAAACTGTCAAAGCAACTTTCACATGGTAGAGTATAAACAAATTATAGAACTATTGAACAATGAAAACATCTAGAGTTGATTTAACCATAATGAATCTAAATAGTATACTATGTAAAAAATACTTGAAGGGTCATTGACCAATTAACAACTGGAGCGACCCCAAGCGGGGGTCTGGGGTCGGAGCCCCCAGCGAGCAAAGCGAGTTCACTATATACTTTGACAGTTCACTTATTTATCATAAAAAGCTGTTATGATTCTTTTGTTTTGATTTGAAACTCCATAAAACCAATTTTATTTTTTAAATTTTCAAATTTGTTTTTAGCGAATTTCCCCTATAGGGTAGAAGCTATTACCGTAGTCGGCATGGTAATAACTAGACCCGGGACTAAGTTAACTTTTCCTTTTGAGGTCCCCGGACCCCAAAAACGCCATTCGTTCAAAACTACAGTAGAACCTCGCTAATTCGAACCTCGATAATTCAAAAACCTCTATAATTAGTAATGTTTGTCTGATCCCCTCAGAAAACCTCTAAAATTTTAAAAATAATATACAGATAATTCAAAGTGATTTTTACGCTTAATGCAGCCTCTAAAATTTGAATTTGTATATACTCGAGCCTCTACAATTAAAATTTTGTTGCCGTAATTCAAACTGTTGCCTCCAAAATTCGAAGTCAACCTCTACAATTCGAACTGCGTTACCGTTAGCCTCTGTAATTCGAATTCAGGACAAAAAACACGCCTGTTGAGTATTTTGTCCAAGAGATGTGTTTGAACTACACTATTCTGTCTAGCTTTTAAAAAATAAACTTGGACCTCTATAGTTTGAATTTTATTTTGACCTCTATAATTCAATCTCTCTACACTTAAAACAGGGACCTCCATAATTCAAATTTTATTTATTATGACCTCTATAATTCAAACCCTCTTTATTTCAAACTTCCCATGATTCAAAATATATTGTCTTTCCCCTGAAATTCGAATTAGCGAGGTTCTACTGTATACATATATATATATATATATATGTGTGTGTTACAAAGGTATGAATGACAAATGAGCACGATAACTCTCGTAAGAATTGTACGATTTTGATGAAATTTGGTATACATGTCTAAAGCAAACTTTATGACTTAAGTTCGAAAACCAGACAGATCAATCTATCCGAAGGGGTATTTTGGGGGGTTTTGGACCACTAAAATGGGTTTTTAGAAATTTGCACATTTAATTTTTTTAAAAGACAAATTTTAGTTTTCACCATTGGATTCAGCTTAAAAAAACACATTATTTGGTCTTTTGATCATTGCCCTACGTCAATTGGTTACTGAGATATTGAAAGTGCTAAACACAGTACGTTGTCTAATGTTATTCTTATATAGGAAAAGGAACATTTTATATCTCGCTTTTTATTAATATAAACTGATGAAACTTGGTATATGGCTTCATCTGGTTGTGGGTATTGTTGTTTGGCAATCAACTTTTTTCACCTGTGGTTCCCATGGCAGCAAACAAGAGTAGGGATAAATGGAGTGTTCTGGGGCAGGAGGAGCCAGGAGGAGCGCCCCCCCCCGAGGAGCCCCCCCCCTAATTAGTATGAAAATTTCTTTTTTAATTACCCTAATTAATATGCAAATTTTTAATTACCCTAATTAATATGCAAATTTTTTTTCATTTCAGGAGGAGCCCCCCCCCGGTACATCAATCAGGAGGAGCCCCCCCCCCCCGAGGTCTCGTCTGTGACACTTTTGCCCCCCCCCAAACCTAACGTAACCTAACCTAACCTAACCTCGGAAGCAGCTGCGCCCGACCCTTCCAGGAACCCATTATAGTCAGCCTGTATCGAATTACATTAGAGGAGGGTTGCTTTTACCCCTGACAGCTGTCGTGATTTGTTGTCTAGGCGACAAACGTCGACGCAGCAGATGTTCGCACAAAAGACCGGTGAGTCGAGACCGGTCTGGGAAGCAGCTGCACCCGACCCTTCTAGGAACCCATTATAGTCCCCCCGTAACGAATTCAATTAGAGGAGGGTTGCTTTTACCCCTGACAGCGGTTGAGATTTATTGCCCCGGCCTTCTCCGAAATCCATTAGTGGGGAGCGTCACCCCACATCGCCAGCCCTCCGTCAGTTCAGTTCGAGAGTTCAGTGCGTGTAGACGTGTTAGTCCGATCCTGCTCCGTTCTACGTGATTTTTGTTAGTTGCTGATTTAATTTGTGATATTCGTCCAGCATCTTTGAACTATTTAAAACGGTTGTGTTGTGCCGTATTGTTTGCGATTATCGAAACTTTATAATCCATATTCAAGATGAACGACTCACACCAATGCGTCATTTGCGGCTGCACGTTCCCGCGCAGACACAGTATGAAGCACTACGCAGAATTCCACGGTGGATTCGTCCCACCCCAGCAAGGTACGTCATTGTGTGTTGCATTATTGTTTTAATCAGACTTAAATGTTAGTAATATAGGAATATGTTATGCAGTATAACCGGAGTGTGATAAAAGTCTTCTTTTTATTTAACAGCTTTAGTTATTCTGTGCGAATATAGAGCTGTGTAAAAAAAATTAAAATTACATGACTATATTTATATAATGTTAATAACTTATGCTATTGTTCGAACCATCAAGTCAAGTCATCAGAGTACCCATATGACATACTTCATACCCCCCCCCCCCGAGTATGACCCTAACCTCGGGGGGGGGGTAAAGTGTCACAGACGAGACCTCGGGGGGGGGGTAAAGTGTCACAGACGAGACCTCGGGGGAGGGGGGGGGTAATGGGTCTGGGCTACCATGGGTCGGATCTGAATTCTGATTGCAGATTCTTGCTCGTCTAGTCAAGACGAGTCATTTGAGTACCCACATCGACCACTTTGGGCAAACCTGATGATGACCTTGAACCTGACCCTCTTTTTTTAATGCATTTTCGGAATCCCCTCTTCAAGCCGAGTCATTTGAGTACCCACATCGACCACTTTGGGCTAACCTGATGATGACCTTGAACTTGAACTTGACCCTCTTTTTTTTAATGCATTTTCGGAATCCCCTCTTCAAGCCGAGTATTTTGAGTACCCACATCGACCACTTTGGGCTAACCTGATGATGACCTTGAACTTGACCCTCTTTTTTTTAATGCATTTTCGGAATCCCCTCTTCAAGCAGAGTATTTTGAGTACCCACATGACCTACTTTTGATAATTAATACAAGAGTTGAGCAGGGTAACGCTACAACCAACAGAGCTAGCCCATCAGCGCCTGCGGACAAGTTAACTACCAGTGAATGCTTTGGGTTGGAGCACTTAAAGGGGGGTGTATCGATACACCCCCCATCAAGTACACTAAACTAAGACAGGTGTTAATCATTTCTCAATCTAATCGTTTTGTGCGTTTGCAGATGGAGAAGCTGCATGTCGGCTTTGTCGAGCCACATTCGCAGACCAGGGGGCCTTAGAGCGGCACATGGGAGCGAATCACCGCGTCGTTCCACCCCGGGAGACGATTGTTGCACCGCAGACGACTGCCGGTGTCAATCAACACTCCGTTGAAGGTGAGAATTTACATTAAAATAACTTTTTTCCCCTAGTGACTATTTACCTTCTTTTTTAACTATTTAACTAGGTTCCTGAAGAAGAATGAGACCGTGACAACTGGTGTTCAACTGATTTAATTGTTAGGGGGGAGATTTTCGCTCCCCCTAACACAAAATGGCTTAGGGGGAGATTTTTGCTCCCCCATACGTAAGGAATTGTTGAAGACTAGAACAAGAATGAGACCTCGGGTGTTTGCCAACTGATGTACCATTGATTTAATTACTAGGGGGAGATTTTCGCTCCCCCTAACACATAAGGCTTCTTTAGGGTTGGCGTAGCTCATTATTGCAGCTACATCCTTTGCTTTGAACCCAGGATCATCAATGTAGACAAACAGTACAGAAGATTACTTCTTCCCTGTTTAATGATTGCTATTTTGATTTAACAAACTTAACTTTGAAATGTGATTCTCGAGAGAGAGGGGAATTTGTATCTTCATTTATCCTAATTTGTTTTTATTTTTATTTTCAGATGAAGGTCCGGGTCCTGGCCACCACACCTGCCATGAATGCGGTCGTCGTTTCCGTCGTGAAAGAAACCTGCGTCGACATGTGGAATCAACCCACAGCAGAGCCCGCAGGTTCCTTTGCGTCACATGCGGTGCCGAGTTTAAGAGGGAAGACAACCTTTGTCGCCACACCAATCAATTTCACGGTGATGGCCAAGAACGGAGATTCCCTTGCGCATACTGCGGTCAGGAGTTCAACAAGCTGTTCAACAAGGACCATCATGAGCGGTTCTCTTGCCCGATCATGAAGGACCTGATCCGGAACCGAGCAGCCATGGAACAGGATGAACCCCAGCCAGGTCCGAGCACGGAGCCACAACCCGGTACGAGCACACACCAACAACCCGATGATGTTGAGATGACTGGAGCAGGACAGCCAAACCCCGAGTTCTCACTCATTCAACGGGGTTTCCGCAACCGCCTCCTAACGTACCGTCTGCAGAGGCCGATGGAGAATCTCGTCACAATCGGAGATGTGATGGCGTTGTTGATTGTGAGCCTTACGGAGTTGCTTGAGAACACCTTGGCGAAACACCGCAGCATTAAGGTCAACTTGAAGCTGGAGTGTGAGTTCAAAAATGTGCACAACAACACCTGCCTGCGCAACTTCAAGACGAAGATGACTCCGCTGACGGCGACCTCGGACCTGAACCAGTACATCACAACAGCTTTTGCGAAGCTTATCAAAGAGAAGGCTGAGTGTGATCATATCGGCTCCGGGTGGACATACCTTCGCGTTCGTGATTTGGAGGTCGGTATCAACGAGTACACTCCTCTAGGTGAAGATGGTCGAGCTTGGCTCCCACTGCCTACGTCTCTGGAGAACACCAAAGCAGTCGTCAACGTATCGAACACCGATGAGCGGTGTTTTATGTATGCTGTCCTGGGCAAGTTTGTTCGAGAGGACCCTAAAAGACCGGCATCGTACACCGATGACATCATCGCCCGATACGATTGGACCGGCCTTCAATTCCCCGTTGCTCTGAAAAGTATCAAGACGTTTGAGCGGACAAACAACATCAGCATCAACGTCTATGGTATTGATCACACGCGCGTGGGTCAGAAACCTAACGGACAACCAAAGTATCAGGACACCGTCTTTCCCTTGAAGATCTGTAGGCAGGAGCGCGAAGACCATTGCGACCTTTTGTACGTGACAGCGGACGGTGATAGTCACTACGCCTACATCAAAGACCTTGGCCGACTGATCCGTCCCCAACTCACAGCGCGTGTAGACAGGATATTCATCTGTAAGCGGTGCTTCGCGCACTTTGACAACCGTCCGAACAAGCTCGGTCTGACGGGTGCTCAGCGTCTGGAGGAGCACAGGCGATACTGCTCCGCTTCAGCCCCTATTCGCATGGATACGCCGAGAAAGACTGAAATCAAATTCAGCCATCCAGAGTTCACCCGACGCGAGCGTTTCACCATCTACGCGGACTTTGAGTGTGCTCTACTGCCGACCGCGGAGATGGATGAGCAAGTCGACGAGCCGCACGGAGGAGTAGCCACCCACATCCACATCCCATATGCCTTTGCGTACCAGATCATCGACTCGTACGGACTTGAAGAGTTTGAGCCTCGAGTCTACTTCGGGCATGATGCGTCAAAGACATTTATGGAGATGTTGAAAACTGATGTTGAACGATTGTGGAACTTCCTGTACGTAGCAAGAAATCTGTGCCCTGTCCTGACCCCAGCGGAAACGATGCAGTACAACTCGACAGCGAATTGCTACCTCTGTGGATCGCCATTTTCAAGAGAAGACCCAAAGGTTCGTGATCACAACCACGCGCCGCCCTACGAGTTCCGTGGCGCTGCGCACAGATCATGTAACCTACGCTACAGGGAGCAGAGAGTAGTCAACTGCTACTTCCACAACCTCTCCAACTACGACGCTCACTTCATAGTGCGGGAGTTGGCGGTCGACCCTGGTGATGTTGAGGTGTTGGCTCACACGGAAGAGCGGTACATCGCTTTCACGAAGCGGTTCCTGTTCGACCGAGCAGCGGCACCGGTTGGGATGCCAGGGCGTGGAAAAAGACAGCCAGGATTCAGAGTCAGGTTCCTCGACACCTACAGGTTCCTGGCTTTGAGCCTCGCCAGCCTCGCAGCCGCACTTCCACCAGCTCAACTCTTGGAGACGAGGAAGAGATTCCCCGAAGACCACCTCTTCGATCTAGTCCGTAGGAAAGGCGTGTTCCCGTACAACTTTGTAACGTCGAACGCCGTTTTGGAAGATACTACGGAACTGCCTCTGCAGCGAGATTTCCACAACGACCTGACCCTGGAGGACATCACGGATGCGGACTACGAGCATGCTCGCAACGTGTGGGAAACCTTCGGTTGTAGGAACCTCAAGGACTACGCCGAGAAGTACCTGCGCTGTGACATTGCGCTGTTGACTGACGTCTTTGAACGCTTCAGGGACACGTCGATGGCTGAATACGAACTAGACCCTGCGCACTACTACACCCTACCGTCATCCGCCTGGGATGTCATGTTAAGGACCTGTGGAGTGGAGCTTGATACGATACAGGACTTTGACATGTACCTCTTCTTCGAGCAAGGCATCAGAGGAGGTATTTCCCAGGCGATCACCAAAGGCCAACCATGATGGATGTCGCCCTGAAGATCGACGACCTGAAGAGCCAACGCATCACCTGCTATACTTGGACGCCAACAACCTTTACGGTTGGGCCATGTCCCAGTGTCTTCCACAGGGACACTTCCAATGGCTCAGCCGCGAGGAGATCGCGTCCCTGGATATTGCTGCGTTGGACCCCGAAGGACCCACGGGCTACGTTTTGGAAGTTGACCTTCGCTACCCCGCCCACCTGCACGACCTTCACAAAGATCTCCCTTACTGCTGTGAGACCAAACGTCCGCCAGGAGGGAAATTCAAGATGCTTGTTACGACTCTGGATGACAAGAAGAACTACATCTGTCATTACAGAATCTTGCAACAGGCACTGGAAAACGGGCTGGAGCTTGCGAACGTGCATCGCGTCATCTCGTTCCGACAGTCTCGGTGGTTAGAGAGCTACATCCTAATGAACACCGAACTGAGGAAGAAGGCCAAGACCAAGTTTGAACAAGACTTTTTCAAGCTTATGAACAATGCGGTCTTCGGCAAGACGATCGAGAATGTTCGCAAGCGAATGAACTCTAAGCTGGTGTGTACGCCGGAGATGTTCAGGAAGTACGTGGCCAAGTCAAACTTCCTGGACCGAACCTACTTCAAAGATGATGTCGCCATTGTCCACATGTCGAAAGTCAATATCGTCCTGGACAAACCGTTGTACGTCGGAATGTGTGTCCTCGATCTGAGCAAGTGGCTCATGTACGACTTCCTTCGGAAGATGAAGAACCGCTACGGTGATCGTCTGAAGGTTGACTACATGGACACTGACAGCTTCGTGTTCGACGTCCAGACTGAAGATGTTTATGAGGACATGTTGGAGCATCTGGATGATTTTGACACCAGTGCGTACCCCCGAAACCATCCCTGCTACAGCCCCATCAACGCAAAAGTCATCGGAAAGTTTAAGGATGAAGCGAACGGACTTCCGCTGCTCGAGTACCTCGGTCTTCGCTCGAAACTTTATTTCATGGATATTGTCGAGTTCGAGGAGAGGACCGAAGATGACGAGTTGCAGGTCATGACAGTGAAGCGCGCCAAGGGAGTCGCTAGAGGTGTTGTAAAACACAATCTAACCTCTGACGACTATCGGGAATGCCTTTTCAACGGCGTGTTGAAGAGAACCATCAACACCAGGTTCCAGTCCCGAAATCACCGCGTCTTCACAGTTCAAGTCGACAAGCTATCCTTGAGCTATAATGATGACAAGCGTTACATCCTTCCGGACGGTGTAAATACACTGCCTTGGGGACATATTGACGTACCACCTCAGCCCGAAGACATCCCGCAAGACGATGAAGAGGTGGCGGATGAGTAGCGTTGAGTGGTTGTGACATATTACCAAAGACCCTGACTTGTATATTATTTTGAAAAATCTAGGCATTAGTTTGTATCGAGTCTCGTAAAACTTAGAAATGTGCTCCTTTTTTCTAGTCATTAGTTTGTGTCTAGTCTCGTTTTTGCTAGTCAATCTCAAATGTTCAGGGGTACATACTCGATGTAAAATATATTTAAAGTGTGTAAATAAATAGCCAAATTGTTTGTATACACATTCGTTTTTTTTTCTCCCCTCACATAGTCTTAAGATACAAAAGTAAAAAAAAAAAAAAAAAATTCAGGAATATGTAAATTCATATAAACCAGGTTCAGATATGAATGTTACTTTACAATCATTGTATGATAGGTCTGTCCCAATTTGGAGCAGACCTATAATTGTACGTTAGGTCTACCCCAAAAGTGGGATAGACCTATGAGACCTCAGGTGGTTGACAACTGTTGTTCAATTGGTTTAATTACCAGGGGGGAGATTTTCGCTCCCCCTAACACACAATGGGTTAGGGGGAGATTTTCGCTCCCCCATACTACAGGAATTGTTGAGGACTAGAATGCACCTGCTAATGCTATTGTATGATAGATCTGCCCCACTTTGGGGTAAAGGAGGAGAGGATGGGAAATAATAAGAATATTTCTTTTTATTCTGAGTACACAACTAGTTTATTGAGAAAAAAAAATGCAAAATTTCAAAATTCAATTGGTATACATTTGTGCAAAGAGTCTTCTGATCAGTGCGTCGTTGTGGCCAGTAGATGAGTGTTCAAAGAGCTGCACAAATTCCGTCATCTTCATACCGTAATGGGTGCGGCAGTACAGGAACACAAGGCAGTATTGGCCGCAGACCAGAGTGTTGTCACTTTGAATGCGATGCTCGTTGTACAGGTAGCGACGAGCGTTGCGTCTCAGGAATCCTTGGTAGAATTGAAGATGTGGCGGTTGACCGTAGCTGTCAAAGAATTCAATTATTCCTCCTCCTTTGTTAAGGTAGAAAGCGACCCAGTGAGTGCCGTCTTCATTGTGTGGATCAGTGTTCACAATCATAGCAGTAGATGGTGAAATATAATGGGGCAATTGATCCGCAGCGTAGACACCAACATTCTGTACGGGCAGTTTAGCCATACACTTTTGTATCTCTAAGGTATTCATTCTACTGTGTCGACGCCACAGTCAGTAGTAGGAGTAGTACTAGTAGCAAAACAAAAGCAGGAACTGGTATCACTCTCACCATCGTCAGCGTTATCATCAGCGTCATCGATATTTGTACTTAGATGTAGCCAACCGCGCAATGTGATACAATTGGTTAGAGCGCATCGTGTGTGAGCTGTTCTGTGGTGGCGACATCGCACTGCGTTTGTTGATAGTAGACTGTTGATTGACGATAGTGATCCGCAGCCAATATCGTTGATATCGATGACATTAGTAGTACAGTGATCCGTGATGAAATTGTATCGTACAAACTCTTTTTTCTCAGCACCTTTGACATAGACAATCGGTCGTTTGGCGATACATGCACGTAACATTTCCTCTAGCACATGATACCAGATATCACCTTGGTCCCATTCCAATCCGTGACAGTGTTTTGTGAGCCAATAGCTTTCACGCAGTTTCTCTTGTGATAGGAAATCTCGGCTGAATGGTGATTTGGCGATATGATGCATTAGCAGTGTTCCACTGGTCAATTCCAAGACGCACACTTCCTTCAGAATGTAGTCATTTGAGTTGTCATTGAAACATTGAAAATCCACAATAATCGGAGATGCTAAATTTGTACGCTGTGCTCTGCATAAACGATCCATCTTGTGCGAGTGTTGGTTGATGACTGAGGAGGACGATGACGCCGCCGCCGACGATCTAACCGCCAAAGTCCGCAGACACGTTGCGATGACGATCGATTTCTATGACGTTGTCAAACTCTGCGTATACCAGACAGTTGACAGTCTCTGTGAGCCCAGTGTCGAAAGCAATCTCCATACGCACACTGCCGTTGCGCACTAGGTTCCAATGAGTTGTGTCGCTTGCTGACATATCAGGTGTTAGATCGAATGCCATCAGACAGTATCCAGCGTCGTAATCGTCTCTATTTATGAGATTACCAGCATCGCTAAAGTGTATGCCGGAGCCTGAAAACAGACTGTGATACGCCATCACGTATTTTCTCTTGCCGGTTTCGTAGTGTGGTTGTAGCGGTTTGGACGGCACTTGTTCACCGTCCACGTACAGCGAGAAGTAGTTGGTTTTGAAATTTTGAAAGTTAAATGGATTATTTTTTAAATCGCCATTATAAGCGGCGTTGGTGACCAGTCCGACAATAATTCTTTTCGGCACTTGACCTAGAAAGACATTGTCCAAAGTTTTGCTCCTCACTCCAAACGGCAGTGTGAATGTTTTCAATTCCACTCTGGTGATTGGGTATTTAGCTGTGCCGGTCTGAAGCGTCTTGCTGTGCACCAACAGTACCGTGGGGCTAACTTTACACCTTCGTATCCAGAGATTCGCATCAACAATGTGCACCTTGTAGTCACCATCATCCGCCATAATGGAGAAGGAATCTTTTGATCGGATCAGTTTAAAACGCAGTTCCACACCGTTCAACAGGAACTTGTTCTGATTACACATGTCCACATGTAGGCGACCGAGCATATCGATTTCACGACTTTTATTTGTCATTTTTCGTCTCGCCTTTAGTCCATCGTTATCGTCCAGAGTATTGTCCATATAGCCGGCGTCGTCCGCGTTCCACAGTCCACATGTTAAATGTGATTTCCTAGCATCATAGCCGTAATTCATCAATGTTTCGATATACGCTCGATATGCATAAGTGTTGTTTTGTGGTGTGACTAGTTTCTGATTCATACTCATATCGACTTGACTGAATAACGTGTGCAGCCAATTGTTGACTGGGCCAATTTTATTCGATTCTTCGACATCTGCGATTGCCGCTCCTGTCGACTTGACAATAGACGCTGTAACTTCCAACATTGTTTGCGAAAGATCGGTGTATTCTTCGCCGTTGCCGGGCACAACAAACTCGATGGGCGAATCATCAGTCAGTGTGGAGATTGGTTTGTACTGAATCCATTTGCCGCTCTCGATACTGGTCTGCGTCGGTGGTAGGGAGAATAAGTCCAATTCCGTCTTGACGCATTCACACGACTTTTGATGTAGAAACGACATTGCTAGCGTGTGTGTTAATTGAATATATCGCGTATAGACGTTCTCCTCACTGCTTTCCTCGTCTTTGTCTTCCTCGTCTTCTTCTTCTTCTTTCTAACTGTCCATCTCTTCTTGCCCTTCTTGGATGACGACGACCTTCCTCGAAGGAGTTTCGTCAAAGACTGCGGTGTGACACGACGGCCGCCGGACATGGAGCGCTTCGCGTACCTCTTACGCGAGAGTATCGCGTTAGTCTTTCGCGCAGGAGTAGCGCGCCGGTGTTTCGCGGTATTCTTTCGTGTTACGCGACGGTGTTTCGCGCGAGAGCCGCCGCCGCCACCGCCACTTAGCACACGTTGAAGTTTGCCGTCCGCCCGGCGTTTTAGCGAGTCGGTAAACTGGCTGAAATGATCTCTAGCGGCTTCTTTGGGGTCCCGATGGTGCATGGCCATGTCGCCCAAGAATCCAACACCGGATTTCAACGCCTCTTTGGCCACAGCAGAGGCTCCCGACTTGAGTAGCGGTGTGATGGTGCGGAACATACCGCCTAGGAAACTGCCAATTCCATGTCCGCGCTGGTAGGGTGCACCGCGAAATACCCTTTCGATACTGCCTCCGGTCTGCTGCAATTGTTGGCGGCGATAGTACGCCAAGTAGGGATCGTTTGTATTCATCATTGCTGAGCTCCTCTTTTGAAATGAAGCTTCACGTACGACGTCCCAAAGAGGAATGACGCTTTTTTACTAGCGTGATCCCTTAGTTCAATATCGATCGTTTCAAATGTTCCTTTCATAACTGGCGCATAATGAGGACTGATGAAATGCACAGTCTTATGCGCGCCGTGTGTGTAGTTCTCTCTGTCAATGTTGACAATTTTCAAAAGCGGTGCTGTAGTGTCCCCAATCAGCTGCGGTTCAATCAGATCACAATACACGTACAAGTGTGTCGGCAGTCCCATAGTCAGATTAGGTGGCCATATCGCTGTGAGGTCATTTGACAAAACGTTCTCGTACGGATCGAAACCCAACTGAAGAGACAGCGCTTCGGTGAAATGTACTTTGCTTATACCGTCCACCATTGTCGTGATCTTGACTCTGTCCTGCTCTTTGTCATACTCAAAGTACAAGTACTGGGTGACATCCTTTGCTTTATTGATCATTTTCAATAAATCGGTTATGTTCTTGTAATAGCCGGGATTCATCTTTAGCATAATGTGCTCGACACTGAGTGTGACGGGAATACTTGGCAGAACGAGTTTATAGTCGAGCCAAATACACGATTCCTCGTCCACAGTCATAAAGGAACATGGATAATGCGCTTCGACCAAAGCCATCTCCCACTCGCCATCGCCTTCTAATCGAATTTGTCTCGGCAGATGTGTAGTGTACTTGGACACTGTGTTTTTTGGAAAATAATCCTTTGAGCTGTTGCTGGGCAATGTCAAATAGAACTGGTTGCTATTAGGCATTTTGCAAATCTTGCGCTCTTACCCAAGAATTGAACTCGTCTCCGTAACCTTCCCACTTGACGAAATAACGCTTACTGCGACCGCGACCCTTAGCGTCTAATATTTCAGCAATCTTGAACAGATGGTCGTTGTATATTGTCACTTTTTGTAATTCGTATTCGTAAAACTGACCAGTCACTTGTTCACCTTTGAGATCCGACAAAGTGTACATTGGTAGAGGCATCAATGTGTTTACACGACGCACCACAAACACTTCTTTACTCCAATTAGTCTCGTAACCTTTTGCGAATGTGCCCTTTTCCTTAGATATGCGCACTGTGGTGCCAACTTTCAGTTTTGGCTTAACACGACGCGGTATCTTACCAAACATGCGACGCCATACCTGATGCAATATTCGCTTATTGTCGACAGTCACATCGACTGGTCGTATTCTATTGCCTAGACTCCTGTGAGCGCTGTTGTTGTATGCACTAACCAGTTTGTCCAACGCATCTACATACGATATGTGTTTTTGTAAGTCAAATATCGCCACATGCGTGTTTTCAAAGTGCGATTCACGCGTTCCACTACGGCCGCTTTAACATCTGGGTTTTGTGTAGTGACATAGATGATTCCGTATTGTTTGAATAATTTTTTCGTCTTGGCACCGGTGAATTCAGTACCTTTGTCAGTTTGTAAACAGCGAGGTGTGTCGGTCGCTTCGGCAAATATCTCCTCGAAAGCGTTGGCCACTTCAGCTCCTTCTTTCCGCCTCAACGTTCGCACATACAGGTGTTTGCTAAACACGTCTATTACAGTCAGTAGGTAGTTGACGCCGTCGTTGTGTTTACTAAGACCACGCATATCGTTCAAGTCCGCTTGCCACAATTCAAATGGACCATACACTATGTAAGGATTGCGCGGGAAACGCTTGCGTGCCGGTTTGTGCAATGTGTAAGTGTCCTGTGTTTGTAACCATTCAATCACTTTGCGTTTTGAAACTGGTTTTGCAGCTCGCGTTAAAGGAGCTACACCGCCATACGACGAAGGTTCGATGGGATTGTAATACAAACGCTCCATAATACTGAAAACCTATCCTGTGTACGGTTCCCAATTGTCCAAATTTGACGACGACTTGTTTCTATTTGAAAAATCAAACTGCTCTGTCGCTCGCTTCGGTGTAGATGTTACACGTTTTCCTCTTGCCGATCGAAGCCGATTTATTAGCGGTGTTCTCAGTATTGATTCAGTTGATGTGTCCACTTCATCGTCTGATCCTTCTCCTCCTGTGAATGATGATCGATATTCGGCATTTATTTCCTTAAGCGCTCTTAGATTATTCATATAGTCCTTTGGCACGTTCATCGCTTTCAATGCGTTGAGCACTTCCCGCCATCCTGGCGGTGTGTAATCACGCATACGCACCTTTACTATGCAATTTAAGATATCCACTAGATTTGAGTCTGGGATTTTTACACCGTTGATGTACACTGAATAGCCACTGTCCCAACTGATTAAGCTACCATCACGTTTCATGAAACGTAAAAGATTGCGGGCATCAGATCTGTAAGTTTTGGAAAACGTTTCCACAATCTCTTCCACTGGACCGCCTTCCGCAGCGGGGTGCGATCGTCGACTATGTTCATTCCCACCCGACTCCACGATTGGTATGCTAATCGGTTGACGTCTATTCTCTGCAATATGCAAGAAGCGATGTAACGCTTGTTTGTACAATTTCCACTTTTCACTATCGTCCATGCGTTTGTTATTCAATATTTCTTGCATCTCCGCGTCGAGGCTGTTTTCACTGGATAGATTGGTCGGTCTGTTATCCGTAGCATTTGATTGCAGTCGATCAATCAACTCTTGTGGCACAACTACCATCTTCTTTGCATGTTCCATTTTTGCACTAATGACTAGCTACTTTTCTAAAGTGTAACTTCACACACGACGTTCCAAAGTGGAATGGCAAATGATTACCAATGTTATCTCTTAAGTCAATTTCCACACTGTCAAAAGATCTATTCATAACAGGCACATAGTGCGGATCGATGAATGATGTTGATTTATGCAAACCGTATACATAAGTAGACGTGGATATATTGACAATTTCCAATAACGGTGCGACTGTATCGCCGACCATCTGCGGCTCGACTAAATCACAATACACGTACATGTGTGACGGTAAGCCAAGACGAATGTTGGGCGAACGGATGCTTTTGTTAACTGCATCACCTTCCAGCGTCAATTCATTCGGATCGAACCCCAATTGAAGCGCTAACGTTGGACTTAATGTAATTTTTACAACATCAGTTCCCATCGATACTTCAATGAATTTGTTGTATGAGTTTTCAACGGTGAACTTTACACCAAAAGTAATCGCTAGTTCTTGCGAATTGATATGATCACACAATTCTTGAATATTTGCGTAATCACTAGTCTTCAATTTAATTCTGTGGTTTTGTTTTGGAGTAGCTGACACTACTGGCGTTACATCGGCAGTGCTGTCCATAACCCGCGCCAACGCTTCTATGCTCACTTTTGCTTCCTCTTGCGGTTGTATGCAAATGTCAATTGTTTCGTCATTACCGACTGATAGAAATGTCATTGGATAGTGCGCTTCCACAAGTGCAATTTCCCAGTCGCCAGCGTCCAGTTGAATAGCTCTCGGCAAATGTGTTATGTAATTTGCAACTGTATTTTTCGGATAATACTGCATCGAACTGTTGCTGGGCAGCGTCAAATAGAACTGATTGTTGATGCCAGTCATTTTTATCTACTCAATGCTGCTTGTAGTACTGCGCTCAAAAGTAATGGTATAAAGATTCCACCGCCTTTTTGTATGAGATACTTTCGTTTCTTTGACCAGCCTTCGCCGCGTTTCACCAATCGACGTAGCGTCGCCTTGTGTTTGCTTAACTGACTTTTACTCTTCTTCGCCAGAGGAACGTTACCGCGCAACACGTTGTATGCGCACTCACACACTGAGCGAATGCGGCTCTTGTCACACACCTTTAACAGTGCCTTCCGCTCCTTGGGTGTTGCGTGTATGAAAGCCGTAAGCAGAGCTGCGTCCTTCCGCAAGCACGACATGATTACTACTGATGGCGAAATTACCTTTTCTTTGGCAAGTACACATAGTTGGTAGAATCGTCTGGAAATATGCAACTTCGTATTCGCATATTCTCGTCTGTTGATTGTTTCAAGTCTATCAGTAGGTAGCCGTGTGGATTCCTCGTAGCGTCAGCGTACGCCTCCTCGATGAATTTCGGGCTGTCTGGATATATTTGTCTGGCCAAGTACCTAATCTGAACTCTATCTCTAGGATTCTTAAAACACACAATGTAATGCGCATTCAATGAGATGTCCCTCTGCCCGCGTCCTTGATGAAACAAATTTTGTGTAATGAAAAACACACTAATGTTCCGATGATGGCAACCTTTTGTGAAAAGATCCACCACACGGTTGTCGGCCTCACGCATCATATCGTCTATAATCACAAGTATCGGCTCGTTACCAGAAAAATCCTCCAAGTTTGGTAGACCTTCTATGTGGTTAATGGTGACATTTTTCGAGTTACCACCGCCGCCACCACCACTACCATAATGCCAGTTTATACTGGTAAATGGTGTGTCACACATTTCTGTAATGTGCTTTATAAACTTTGACACAAACTGTGACTTGCCACAACCCGAAGGTCCCGCCACAATGGCTGAGAACGGATGTTTCCACAACAAGCCCATGATTACTACTGAGCTAAACACCTCACAGTTACCATACTCACACTCTTAAACTTACTACTAAAGGACATTTTTGGGGTTAAGTGAAATAAATAACACAGTGGTTATGTTCTGAACGTGACTATAAGTATTGACTACGAAAACTAATTTACAAAGGTATTAACGTAATCTTCAAGTCTTGCTTTACATAAACTCCAACGGTGTGAATCTGCTATTAGAACCCCTCGGGCTGCGCTTCACTAAGCGAAGGCGTTCTCCAAATCCGCCGTTGTAGCGCTCGATGTCGGTGTTGCTCAGGGCCTCGTTGAAGCGCCTAGGCAGGTAGACTCGCAGAAAGAAGTCGTCCCCGACCTGCCCCTCCAGGATCACGATGATCGTCTCGCCAAAAGGTGTGGTGGCTCGCTCCATCGCAGTGATGAGATAGCCGCATTCCTCTCGGAGATCGGCTATCCTGGTGTAGAGCGGAGAGTCGGACTTGCAGTTGTTGAGGGTAGCTCTCAGGTCCGCGGTTGTTGCAGTGCCGTTCAAAATCGAAAACTCTGGCTTGAAAGTGCTGCTGCTGTTCGACATCTCTAGTAGTAGTTGGAGTAGGTCTATGTGAGGTGGTGGTCTGGTGGCGAATGATGCTCAATCGGGCGGGGCTCCGCCTTATAAACCCTCGCCGCCATTTTCTTCTAAGTGGGGGGTCCGAAGGGTCGGGCGCAGGTGTTCACACAAAAAACCGACGCGTCGAGACCGGTCTGGGATGCAGCTGCTCTAATTGAATGCTTGCGCCACTCGTTGTTTCTTCCTCACAGCTCGCTTCTTCGACGTTGGCTGCGAAACTGCACTGCGTTGTGTAACAGTTTGAGTTAAGCCTGCAATTTTCGGTACTCCTGTTGATTTATCGATCCACATGTTTTCCACTTTATCAACTACTTGTTTAACACTTTGGTGCATTTCACCATCTTTGTCCAAAAATAAACCACACATGAACACCATATCTGTACCATCATACATTTCCATTTTCAATAACATTTGTCCTTTGTTTCCCGGGTTTTGAACAGCAAAAGTATTCCCATCGTCCATCCATGACACTATGGGACAATCATCTGTTGGTTTCGGCACCCATCCTGGTTTCTTGGTTTCCACTTCGATGGGAGTTGCCCTCCTTCGTCTCTTGCAAGCAGTGGTCGGTTTTACAAATGACGTCTGAGGTGATGCCAATGTCTGATCACTAGCATTATTGTTCATAACCTCAATCTCCTGAATAAACGATTTGATATAGTCGTCCGCAGAAGCGTAAGCGTCCATGTTCACGTCCTTACCGTGTGACTTCAACCGTACTACTGACTGGCGGTGCGTCTGCTCACCCTTGAAGTAAACTGTACGCACTCGCTGTCAGACAATATTTCTGTTTGGCGATCGCTTTTATTCACCCGCTGAAGTCAACTGTTACGTTACGGTGACGATCGATCTCGATAACGTTGTCCAGTTCGGCGTACACTATACAGTTGACGGTCTCGGGCAACGCTTTGGAGAATCCAATTTCGATACGTAGATTACCGTTGCGCAGGAAATTCCAGTGACTCGACTCAGCCGCGGACATGTCCGGTGTCAAGTCGAACGCCATAAGACAATTACCGTACGGATAGTCACCTCTCTTGATCTCATTACCTGCGTCGGAGAACTGGATTCCGGTGCCGGTGACCAATGTGTAATAAGAGAGTATATATGTCTCACTATTCAATGTGTAAACGGGCTGTAACGGTTTGGCCGGTACTTGTTCACCGTCCACGTACAATGCGAGATAATTCATATCGTAGTGTTGAAAGTTGTAAGGATTCTTCTTGAAATCTCCGTTGAACGCAAGATTACTGACCAGTCCAATTATCACACGTTTCGGTAACTGACCGAGAAATGCACTGTCTAAGGCTTTACTCATTATACCGGAGGGTAGTGTGAAGGATTTCACTTCTACACGCGTGATCGGATACTTGGCCGTGCCGGTCTCGAGAGTTTTACTGTGCGCCAACAATACGCTCGGATTGATCTTACATCGACGTACGAAAAGACTAATCTCTTTAATTGTCACCTTGTAGGTAGTTAGCGTTTTGGACATTATACAAAACGAGTTTCTGGATCTGTTAAGTTGCAATCGCATCTCGACACCGTTCAACATGAATTTGTTCTGATTGCACAGATCGATGTGCAATCGACCGACCATATCGCAAACATCGCTTTCTTTCGTGTGATCGCGACGCTTTTTCAATCCCTCATTCACTTCGTCGCAATCGTCCATTTGTCCGGCCGAATCTTCAAAAAACAGCTCGCTAGTCAGGTGCGAATTCTTCGCACTACATCCGTAGTTCAATAGGTTTTCCAAGTATGCACGGTAAGCGTACGTGTTAGTTTGTGGGGACACCAGTTTATGATTGAGATAGAGATCCACTTGACTGAATATCGAGTGGAGCCAATTGTTCACCGGACCCACCTCTTTAGCAGGTTGCCCACCGTCCGCTTTAGTGTCGTCCTGTTTCACAATAGCGGCTTTCACGTGTAATAACGTTTGTGTCAGGTCCGTGTACTCGTCACCGTGACCGGGTATTACAAACTCTATTGGCGAATCGTCCGTCAGCGATGAGATTGGTTTGTATTGAACCCATTTACCGCTCTCGATACTGGTCTGCGTAGGCGGTAACGAAAACAAGTCCAGTTCAATCTTCACACATTCACACGATTTCTTATGAATAAACGACATTGTTATCGAATTAAATGAAAATATCCCTTGTTCTCCTACGTCGTTTCGTTACAGTTCTACGACGATTGTCTAACGATGTTATCCTTCTGTTGGTCCTTATCCTCTTTGTAATGGCTCTTCGTTTAAACTTTCCACCTACTTGCCCTCTTTATAGTTCTCCTTTGTCTTTGCATACGTCCGGTAGACGTCCGTCTTCGAAGAAGTCTATCGAGAGACTGTGGCATGTCGCGACCCGCTTCTTATAACCACCACCGCTCAATACGCGCTCCAATTTCTCGTCTGCCTGGTGTTCTGTTTATTTAATTACTAGGGGGAGATTTTCGCTCCCCCATACTTCAGGAATTGTTGAAGACTAGAACAAGAATGAGAGCAGGGGTGTTTGACAACTGGTGATTTATTGCTCGGAGTTCGACACGGGTGGTCTATAATTATGGGTTCCTAGAAGGGTCGGGTGCAGCTGCTTCCCAGACAGGCCTCGGGGAATTTCCGTTAAAAGCTTTCAGAGTGATGGGTCCTTTGTCGACGTTTGCCGCCTCGGCAATAAATAACATCCACTGTCAGGGGTAAAAGCAACCCTCCTCTAATGGAATTCGATACGGGCGGACTATAATGGGTTCCTGGAAGGGTCGGGTGCAGCTGCATCCCAGACCGGTCTCGACTCGCCGGGTTTTTTGTTTGAACACCTGCGATCAACAGCCCACCACGCACGGCGCGGCCCTAGCAGCAAAGTTTAGTTTAGTCTTGAGTTTCGAAGCGACAACAGCTACGAAGAGATCATGGCCAACATCGAGTGGGAATGTGACATCACAGACGTCGAGTTGGAGGATGTATGTGTTGCGGCGGAAACGTCAATGAATAGCAATAATAAGAAGAGGCCGTTTGACGATGAAGATGATTACTTTGAAGGTGATGAGTTCTACAACCGAAAAGACGACGATGATTGCACTTTGAAGCATTTCCATAAGAAGAGGCTATGGCGCAATGACAAAAAGTTCAAGCACGTTCATGAGCCAAAAATGTATTCAACTACCCAAGATCTTGACGACGCTCTGTACTCCAAACAACGGGGAAACAACAGCACGTGGAACCATTGCCCGCTGGACGACTTGGAATGGGAATATTGGCAGCAGGACATGGACTACAAGATGAATTTCTACCCTATTGAAGAGGAGCACATCTACGCCATTGAACTTGAGCAGAAGTACATGATGCTTGTTGAAATGTGGTGGAATCGGCGAACGGATGAACTCCACCCAGATGAAATAACAAAGTTTTTCAACATTAAAAAATAAATGTTTCCCAACACCTTAGCCTCCACCTGATCCCACCATCATAATCGGCCTTTTTCAAGGCCACAAAAGCTTTTCATGTTAGGGATTAGAAGGAAATCTTTCTAATAAGAGGAGATTTCTTCTAAGTGTTGGTGCGGGCCTCTAGACAAAAGTGTCACAGACGAGACCTCGGGGGGGGGGCTCCTCCTGATTGATGTACCGGGGGGGGGCTCCTCCTGATTGATGTACCGGGGGGGGCTCCTCCTGAAATGAAAAAAAAAAATTGCATATTAATTAGGGTAATTAAAAAAAATTCCATATTAATTAGGGTAATTAAAAATTTGCAAATTAATTAGGATAATTAAAAAAAAAATTTGCATACTAATTAGGGGGGGGGGGCTCCTCGGGGGGGGGGCGCTCCTCCTGGCTCCTCCTGCCCCAGAACACTCCATTTATCCCTACTAACAAGGTACTTGGTCCAGATGTTATTCTTATGGAGAGTAATTAAAATGTTATATATTGCTCATTTATGAATGTACGTGGATGAAACTTAGTTGTGACTTCACCTAGATGAGTTCTATTGATATTTGCATAAAAACCCATTATTGTGTTCCTTGTTACAGCAAACCTGCATACTCATCCCCAGCATTATTCTTATTGAGAATAATTAATATTTTATTCATCGCTTATTTGTGGATATATTTCTTCTGAATCCTGGATCTGCCTTATGTGTTTTTAAGACATAAATATTCATTGGAAATTCCTGAGTATGCAGGTTTGCTGTGACGGGGGTGTTTGACATAATTTGAGTTTTTTGGGGATTAGACCTGTCTAGAACTTATTTTTAACACATAAATTAGTTAACTACAACTTTTGAAGGAAATCGTTGTAGTCGTTTTTGAGATCAGAGTTGCATCTCAGTTGCATACAAGCAAGCAAGCAAACAAACCTTACTCATATTAGATTATATGGGGATAGGAATAACATGTGGTTTCCTAAAAGAGCAGTAACTAAAACCACTGAATGAAGATAACATACAGTGTGGTCATGTCATGTCCAAAATGAATCAAAGGAACATTGAGCTATAATAACTGTAGTGACCTTAAACAAATCTGTTTAAGGGGCAAATGACCCAAGGAACTCTGTGGATCAACTTTCATAAGCGAAATTTATAAAAAACCGAATGAAATTGTTTGATATTAGAATGATTATATGATTTGGTTGATTTAAAATATTTTACCGTCTGAATGTTAGTTATTACGTAACGTTTTCCCCCCGTTAAAGTAAAACTAAATACCCTTGTCGCAGTAAACCCGCATACTCAGCGAATTTAAAATTAATATATAACATAACACATTAAAAGACTTAAGAGGATTCATAAGAAATATATTCACAAACAAGCAAACAAGCGATATTTAAAATATTAATTATTCTCCATAAAAATAACATTGGGGATTAGTACGCAGATTTGCTGCAACAAGGAACACAAAATAATGGGTTTTTTGCAAATATCGATAGAATTCATCTTAGCGAAGCCACATACCAAGTTTCATCCATATACATTCATAAATAAGCGATATATAACATTTGAATTATTTTCCATAATAATGACATGGGGACCAAGTTATTAGGTTTGCTGCTACAGGAACCATTGGTGAAAAAATATTTTTTGTGGAATCAACAATAAACCACAACCAGATGAAGCCATATACCAAATTGTGTCAGTTTATGTTCATAAATAAGCGAGATATACAATTTTTCTTTTAGCGAATTTCCCTTATAGGGAAGAAGCTATTACCGTAGGTCTCATGGTAAGCCTTAAGCCCGAGACCATGATAACTTTTCATTTTGAGGTCCCCAGATGCCAAAAACACCATTCGTTCAAATTTATATATATAAGTGACCGTAAGCACGATAACTCTCGTAAAAAAGGTCTGATCTTAATGAAATTTAGTACAAATGTGTAAAGCACCATTTATTTGAACGAGTTCGAAAACCATATGAATCGCACCATCCGAAGGGGGTTTTCGGGGGGTTTTGTACACAAAAAATGGGTTTTTCGGGTTTCCACATCTCATTTTATTTAAATCAAATTATAATTTGTACCATTGAATTCAGCTTAAAAACAGAAAATTTGGTATTTTGATCATTGCTCTACGTCAATTGGTTACTGAGATATTGAAAGTGCTAAACACAGTACGTTGTCTAATATTATTTTTATGGAAAAAATAAAAATTGTATATCTCGCTTACTTATGAACATAAACTGATGCAATGTGGTATATGGCTTCATCTGGTTGTGGTTCATTATTTTTTGCACAAAAAAAACAATCTACCTACTTGAGTTATATTGATATTTGTGTAAAACCCCATTTTTAGAGTTCCTTGCTTCAGCAAACCTGCACACTCAGCCGCCATGTTACTCTTATGGAGAATAATTAAAATGTCATACATTGTTGATTTATGAAAGTATATTGATGAAACTTGATATGTGGCTTTATGTGGCATTAAGATACATATATATATATGCATATTTATGCATTGGAAATTTGCTGAGTACGCAGGTTTGCTGCTACGGGGGTATTTATATATTAAGATGTATACAAAATCTTGGACCTTGACACAATGACACGTACGTGGATTCTAAGAAGTGGGTCAAAGAGTTTTAATTTCTTCCTAGATTATATTTAACATAAGATACTACTTTTCTTTTCTTTTTAATATGAGGCAATTTATTCTTCTTAAAAAAATGGAATGATTTAACCCTTATTGTTTTTTGAGTTCTGCATTTATAGGTTGCCTATGTATTTGAACAACCGTATCAAGCTACAATAACAATGGGAGGCCTGGGGGGCACAGCCCCCCTCCCCCCAGTAAGGTTAATGTGTTACATTAAAACCTCTGGATTAGAGTTTAAAATAGTTTGGCATTCAAAACCAATTGACTGTTTTTAAAACGTATTGTTCATCAAGTTCTGTACTTATACTTATAGATTTTTACAGCAATATTAAGCTACAATAAAATAAATATCCTGATGGGTCCTCCAGTGGAACCAAAGTGTATAACTACTTTTAAACCACGTGCTCTCACTGATTGGGGACCTTTATTGCCGCCAACATATTATATTTTATCAAAATCTTCAGCTAATATTATTATATGAGGGCCTAGAGGATACAGCCCTCAGTGAGACTGAGGGGTGAGTAACTACTTCATATGCACTTTGTCTGACTGATTGACAGATTTCAGGCCTCATTGTTTGTCATGTTCTGGATTTGTGTGTCATTGTCAAGCTGCAGTTATAATGGAGGGCCCATGAGGTATATTGTCAATTGAAACATTTTTTTGTATTTTACGCGATCACTCAATCCTTATACGCGATATAAGAGCGTACTCCTAGTAATAAAATTATGCTGAGTAGCCTATAACAAAAATCAAATATGACAAAACAAGATTTACAGTAAACAGGGAACAATAATCACTGCACAGAAGGTGTAGTCTATTACTTTGGCCCAAACAAAACTAATTGGGAGGCCTTAGACCTAAAATTAAAACCATGGGACACAAAATTACTTGGGCCTAGCCCTCTCAGACAGCAGATTCAAAAGCATATTTCTCGGATAATTTCTAGGCTAGAGTCTCAAGAACGGTGTTGAATGAGAGACAGAACAAGGAAAATAAATTAAATAAAGAATATTTGGTCTGACACCAACACCACCCTGGTTAGAAACCAGCAAAAACCTTCAAATGATCAAGTGTAAAATAGGCTAAAAAACACAGAAAACACTGAAATTGGCTTCTATGAACATTTCCATGCACAGAAGGTGCTTAGTACTCACTTCTCAAATTGTTTCAAGCGTAACTCTAATCCACAGCACTTTTGGCCGAAAGCCCAGAAATATTTCAAAGTCTTATCCTACAAAATCTGATGGAAATTGAACTAAAGAAACTTACACAATTTGACCAATAAGGTCCGCTTAACTCTTCATGAAAAAGTCCTGTCGCAGTGAGTCCCTCCTTCCACCCATCCCCCCCCCAAAAAAAACCATCACCTAGCCACTGTAGCAGGCAAGAACAAAATTCCTGTTGCAGTGTGTTCACCTTTCCAACCCCCGAACCATACCCTGGCCACTGTAGCAGGCAAAAAAAGGCCCTGTTGCAGTGTGTCAATCTCCCCCTCCCCAACCAACCCTATTCGACGGCTGAAGAGGGCCCAAGCGCCCTAAAACAGCCGCAGTGGGCCAGGGACTTTCCCGCTCACTGGAATCTCACGAAACGAACGAACGAATCTTCACACACACAAACAAATGACACAGATAGTACTTTTACAAAGAAATTCGACGAACAAGAACGTAACGTGGAGAGTGATCTGACAGTCTCGGTCCTTCTGGCGATGAAAACCGCGTTGCGGGCGAAAAACAGGATTTGGGGGCCACACCTGAGACGCCACGCCATCCAGACAAGAAAATAGGGTTTCACAAATCGGGTGCGGAGTCAGACAGAGCATCGACAGAAATACAAAACAACACTATTTGAAAATCTACAATATGAGTCGTGACATCGCGCGGCGGGACTTTGGCACGGCTCATTTATATAATTAAATAAACTATGTCTTAATTGAATTATTAAATTAACGTACTACTTATTATGTCTTTAACGTCATTACACCAAAGAATAAAGCATCCTGCTTAGTCATATCTTACTAAAGAATACCTACAGAAAAATTATTCACATATTATGAAAAAATCTAAAACTGAACATTCTGAAACTTTAACCCCCGAATTATGTCTTTGCGGTTTATTTTGGCTCGGCTTTGAAACTTGTTCCATGACACGACGTCCTGTCAAAGTGGCATTTCGTTTGGCCCTAATAACGTTAGAATACACCTAATATTACAGTTCTAATAACACCTTGTTTAACTTATAAAAACTGGAAACATAAAATTCAATTCAAAATCAATATATTCAAATCAAAATAAATGAAGGGCCGATTTGAAAACACTTTTTCGACCGATCCTTAAGATACGATGTATTTATTAATAATTATTAAACACGTGCAGGCACCTAGAGAGGCAATGGAGTAAGATAAGCTTATATATCAAAAGTTTACAGGGTAATTTTTTTCTCATGGTTTTTTTTGGAGGGAGTTCGTACATTTTTTTCCATAGATAACAGAAAAGGCGATTTTTACACCACGGCATGTTTACTTGGGTTAGTAATAAGAATCATGCAAATCGAATGGGAATAACGGTATCAACGACTGTCCAAAATAAAAAAAATATAATATATGACATTTATTTTTATGAGTTTGAAATCAAGACAGATCGCAACATCCGAAAGGGGATTTGATGGTGAGGAGGTCGTAGCCCAAAAAAGTTTTTAATTATTTTTCACATATAATTTGTGATGGAATAACACAAATTCACAAATGAACAATGGTGCATTTTGGTTTGCACCATTGGTTTCAGCTTTAAAAACGAGAAATTTGACGTTTTGATCATAGCTCCACGTTAATTGAATACTGTTATACTGAAAGTGCTAAATACAATAAGTTATCCAATGTTAATCTTATAGAGGATACGTAATATGTTACGTCTTGCTTATTTATGAATGTAATTAGCTGAAACCTAGTATCTACCATCATGTAGTTATGTTATATTTATATTTGCATAGAATTGCCAGTTTTAGTCGTCCTCGTTACAGAAAACGTTTGTAATCTGTCCAATGTTATTCTTATGGAGGATAAATAAATGTTATATCTGACCAAGTTATTGATATATTTTGATGAGACAAGGTAGCAGATTAATGTGCTGGTGAGGAAAAAACATAATAACATTGGAAATTCACTGAGTACACAAGTTTGCTGCAACGGGGGTATTTTGGATTTATTTATCCTGTGTTCCTTTGTACAAATTTGATTTTAATACAATTTTATAATTATTATTATTATTATAAAACCAATTTCATTCCGTACATGAAACGTCTCAAAACACATTTTAAGGTAAGAAATAAGTGGTTTTTCTAAATTAAAAATGTATTTTCGACTATAAATACTTTAACAATAAGGAAATAGTATCATTTCAAAATCATACCAATGACATCCCTACAATATGGCAATACAGTGATCGGCTTCTTTGCAAACCATATCAACTTATTCCTCTTAAAACAAATACTAGGGAAAATAACGACTAATCTTAAACAGCTTGCTTGCAAGTGATATTATCCAGCACTACTAAAGCACCAACAGAATTTAAGTTAGTATACAGCAGAGCTATATAAATAGTTGTTGAACACCAACAGAATTTAAAAGCTCTAACTTACTGAAGAAAATTACTCCTAATCAAATTATCGAAAAATGCTCTTCAGTATTTCTTAACATTGCTCTCTCTCTTACTAGCACAATTTGAATAACAATCATAAATACCCCCGTAGCAGCAAACCTGCGTACTCAGCGAATTTCCAATGCAAATATATATGTAACTTAATACCACATAAATCCACATACCAAGTTTCATCAATATGCATTCATAAGTAAACGATTTATGTCATTTTAATTATTCTCCATAAGAATAACATGGCGGCTGAGTATGCAGGGTTGCTGAATCAAGGAACACAAAAAATTGGGTTTTATAGAAATATCAATATAACTCAAGTAGGTAAAGCCACATACCAAATTTTATTAATTTATGTTCATAATTAAGGGAGATAACACTTATTCTCCATAAGAATAACATGGGGGATGAGTACGCAGGTTTGCTGCTATGGGAACTAATGGCCAAAACATTTTTAATAGACCACAATGATATGAAGCAATATACCAAGTTTCATGAGAATAACTTGATAAATAAGCGAGATATACAATTTTTCTTATCCTCCTTAAGAATAACATTGGACTAGGAGTACGCTCTTATATCGCGTATAAGGATTGAGTGATCGCGTAAAATACAAAAAAAAAGTTTCAATTGACAATATACCTCATGGGCCCTCCATTATAACTGCAGCTTGACAATGACACACAAATCCAGAACATGACAAACAATGAGGCCTGAAATCTGTCAATCAGTCAGACAAAGTGCATATGAAGTAGTTACTCACCCCTCAGTCTCACTGAGGACTGTATCATCTAGGCCCTCATAATAATATTAGCTGAAGATTTTGATAAAATATAATATGTTGGCGGCAATAAAGGTCCCCAATCAGTGAGAGCACGTGGTTTAAAAGTAGTTATTTACACTTTGGTTCCACTGGAGGACCCGTCAGGATATTTATTTTATTGTAGCTTAATATTGCTGTAAAAATCTATAAGTATAAGTACAGAACTTGATGAACAATACGTTTTAAAAACAGTCAATTGGTTTTGAATGCCAAAATATTCTAAACTCTAATCCAGAGGTTTTAATGTAACACATTAACCTTACTGGGGGGAGGGGGGCTGTGCCCCCCAGGCCTCCCATTGTTATTGTAGCTTGATACGGTTGTTCAAATACATAGGCAACCTATAAATGCAGAACTTAAAAAACAATAAGGCTTAAATCATTCAATTTTTTTTAAGAAGAATAAATTGCCTCATTTTAAAAAGAAAAGAAAAGTAGTATCTTATGTTAAATATAATCTAGGAAGAAATTAAAACTCTTTGACCCACTTCTTAGAATCCACGAGTCATTGTGTCAAGGTCCAAGATTTTGTATACATCTTAATATATAAATACCCCCGTAGCAGCAAACCTGCGTACTCAGCAAATTTCCAATGCATAAATATGCATATATATGTATCTTAATGCCACATAAAGCCACATATCAAGTTTCATTAATATACTTTCATAAATAAACAATGTATGACATTTTAATTATTCTCCATAAGAATAACATGGCGGCTGAGTGTGCAGGTTTGCTGAAGCAAGGAACTCTAACAATGGGGTTTTACACAAATATCAATATAACTCAAGTAGGTAAATTTTTTTTGTGCAAAAAATAATGAACCACAACCAGATGAAGCCATATACCAAATTTCATCAGTTTATGTTCATAAGTAAGCGAGATATACAATTTTTATTTTTCTCCATAAGAATAATATTAGACAACGTACTGTGTTTAGCACTTTCAATATCTCAGTAACCAATTGACGTAGAGCAATGATCAAAATACCAAATTGTCTGTTTTGTATGCTGAATTCAATGGTACAAATTATAATTTGATTTAAATAAAATGAGATGTGGAAACCCGAAAAACCCATTTTTTGTGTACAAAACCCCCCGAAAACCCCCTTCGGATGGTGCGATTCATATGGTTTTCGAACTCGTTCAAATAAATGGTGCTTTACACATTTGCACTAAATTTCATTAAGATCAGACCTTTTTTACGAGAGTTATCGTGCTTACGGTCACTTATATATATAAATTGGAGCGAGTGGTGTTTTTGGCATCTGGGGACCTCAAAATGAAAAGTTATCATGGTCTCGGGCTTAAGGCTTACCATGAGACCTACGGTAATAGCTTCTTCCCCATAGGGGAAATTCGCTAAAAGAAAAATTGTATATCTCGCTTATTTATGAACATAAACTGACACAATTTGGTATATGGCTTCATCTGGTTGTAATCTATTGTTGATTCCACAAAAAACAATTTTTCACCAATGGTTCCTGTAGCAGCAAACCTAAGTACTTGGTCCCCATGTTATTATTATGGAAAATAATTCAAATGTTATATATCGCTTATTTATGAATGTATATGGATGAAACTTGGTATGTGGCTTCGCTAAGATGAATTATATCGATATTTGCATAAAAACCCATTATTTTGTGTACCTTGTTGCAGCAAATCTGCGTACTAATCCCCAATGTTATTTTTATAGAGAATAATTAATATATAACATTACACAACGTACTGTGTTTAGCACTTTCAATATCTCTGTAACCAATTGACGTAGGGCTTAAAAGACCAAAAGACCAAATAATTTGTTTTTTTAAGCTGAATCCAATGGTGAAAACTAAAATTTGTCTTTTAAAAAAATTAAATGTGCAAATTTCTAAAGACCCATTTTAGTGGTCCAAAAACCCCCAAAATACCCCTTCGGATAGATTGATCTGTCTGGTTTTCGAACTTAAGTCATAAAGTTCGCTTTAGACATGTATACCAAATTTCATCAAAATCGTACAATTCTTACGAGAGTTATCGTGCTTTGTCATTCATTCCTTTGTAATATATATATATATATATATATATATATATATATATATATATATATATATATATATATATATATACAGTAGAACCTCGCTAATTCGAATTTCAGGGGAAAGACAATATATTTTGAATCATGGGAAGTTTGAAATAAAGAGGGTTTGAATTATAGAGGTCATAATAAATAAAATTTGAATTATGGAGGTCCCTGTTTTAAGTGTAGAGAGATTGAATTATAGAGGTCAAAATAAAATTCAAACTATAGAGGTCCAAGTTTATTTTTTAAAAGCTAGACAGAATAGTGTAGTTCAAACACATCTCTTGAACAAAATACTCAACAGGCGTGTTTTTTGTCCTGAATTCGAATTACAGAGGCTAACGGTAACGCAGTTCGATTTGTAGAGGTTGACTTCGAATTTTGGAGGTAACAGTTCGAATTACGGCAACAAAATTTTAATTGTAGAGGCTCGAGTATATACAAATTCAAATTTTAGAGGCTGCATTAAACGTAAAAATCACTTTGAATTATCTGTATATTATTTTTCAAATTTTAGAGGTTTTCTGAGGGGATCAGACAAACATTACTAATTATAGAGGTTTTTGAATTATCGATGTTCGAATTAGCGAGGTTCTAATGTAGTTTTGAACGAATGGCGTTTTTGGGGTCCGGGGACCTCAAAAGGAAAAGTTAACTTAGTCCCGGGCCTAGTTCTTACCATGCCGACTACGGTAATAGCTTCTACCCTATAGGGGAAATTCGCTAAAAACAAATTTGAAAATTTAAAAAATAAAATTGGTTTTATGGAGTTTCAAATCAAAACAAAAGAATCATAACAGCTGTTTATGATAAATAATTGAACTGTCAAAGTATATAGTGAACTCGCTTTGCTCGCTGGGGGCTCCGCCCCCAGACCCCCGCTTGGGGTCGCTCCAGTTGTTATTATTGGTCAATGACCCTTCAAGTATTTTTTACATAGTATACTATTTAGATTCATTATGGTTAAATCCACTCTAGATGTTTTCATTGTTCAATAGTTCTATAATTTGTTTATACTCTACCATGTGAAAGTTGCTTTGACAGTTACTGGATATTTGTTTACAGCTGTTACGATTTCTTTTGTTTTTATTTGAAACTCCATAAGCCCAATGTTAAAATATCCAATTTTCAAGATCAACATTAGTGGTTTTAAAATTAAAAATTGTATATTTTGGCAATTTTACCGGGGGTTTCAAGGTACAAGCTACCTGCTTGCTAAATATCACGTTTCTAGTTAGTCTGGAAATGGTCTAGAATTCTTATGTCTGGTGTGTTACACATGGGGCTGTATATATATTAGACTATTATTGTAGTTTAAGTATTAACATGTGATTACCTCAAAGCAGTGACTAAAATAAGCTAAAATCATAAAATGAAGATTATATTAGAATGGCAATGTCATATCCAAAATTAATCAAAGGGACATTGAGCTATAATAACAACTGCAGTGACCTTAAATATCTCCAGAAAAGAGACAAATGAGCTAAGAAAATCTACTCATAAGTTACGGGATGTGATGAAATATTAAGTCATCTAAACAAACTGACAGACCTTCCCCGAGCAAAGCCCGGCCTTCGGGTACTACTTCAACAACAACAACATGAGTATTACTTTGAACATTAACTCACAGATTATAAACTGCTGTTATTTACTTTGTTTAGATTTTAAACTGTATAAGCCCAATGTTAATTTTTTTAACTTTTAAAATTAGTTTTTTCTAATTACCGTATTTGATTTGTCCTGGGGATGAGACCTGTCTAGAACATATTTTAAAGTAGTTTGATGTGTTTTCAGAGAAGTACAAGTATTAATGAAATAGGCTATAATTCAATGAAATGATCATTTTTCAAGTTTTTAATTTGTTTATAGGATTGATTATACTGGTAGCCTATTTAAATTATATACTTACTCATTTTACGTTAATTATCTTTACATTTAAAAACATGCTAGGGGGCCATACACATATATTACATAACACACTTAAGGGGTGGGAGGGGGTATGGCGTAGCGTTATGTAGGGGAGGTGTTATGTAACTCACACATATCAACCCTAAGAGCTGGCGCAATCCCACATCTATTGATAATGTTATAAAACTTTCACAATTAAAAGTTTATCTAATTGATATCTTAATCAAGGTTACAGTTAGTTAGTTCCGTCATACTATTTTACTAACAGTAAAACTAAAAACGAGTTCGCACGCAGCACGCTGAGGTGAGGGATGTGAATTTCCATATAAAAAACTTTTAAAACTCAAAATCAGTGTAAACACAGACATTTATTTCAATTTTTATTGAAATCTGAAAATGTTGATTCTTTTGCCTGTTCTGATGCTCCTGGTTATATTTACCTGCAATGCTGGGAATACGATTTTGCACATTATAAGGTTAGGAGAGGATCCAGTCAGGCTTGAAAGTAGTGTGAGGTTGTTGGGGATGAGAAAAGTACACCAACAAATGAATAACAGGCTTTTCTAATGCAAAACCCCCTTAAGACAACGTACTGTGTTTAGTCGATACACATTTACTTTAATAACTCCGTAAATATTTATGCTAGAATGACGAGAGAGGGCTTAAAACTTTCGCCTCATTAATTCCCATATTTGTACATGCCTTCAATTTACATCCGGGGCTTTTCTAACCCTTTCTGGGCCCAAAAACTCAAAATTCAAAAGATTAATCGCCAAAAAAGGGGTTTAGAGTTTTCCGATTGTTTTGCCCAATGAACTTGTCCAACTAATTATAGAAAGAAACGCCCCTACCAAATTTGAAGTAAATCGGACCAAAAGTGTGACCGCTAGAGTGCAAACGTATATATATACATATATATAAATATAACATTTTGAACGACCCCCCAAAACGTGTTCAGGGGGTCACGTTAGGAACTTCTATGGTGGTCCCGGGCTTAAGTTTCACCGTGCGGGTCATGCTAATAGTTCACTTTCCATAGGAAATTCACTAATAAATACATAGCGTATTTTGAGTAAGTTTGCTTTAAACCTATGTTTTTTGTTGTTTTAGAGCGTAAAATCATGACTTGATACAGTACTGCGCAGTGCTACCCACATCTTTAGTTTTTTAAGTTGTTTTGTGTAAGCCACAAAACAAATCACTGCCTGCGGCAATGGTTTTTTATTAAAATGGAAACTACAGCAAGGCTATCATTGACAATTCAAATTCAAGATCTTTTAAGAGGGGGTTCCAGTTAATCCATGTATATTCCTAAACCCATAAGAGCAATGATTCTTTCAAGTTCCATCCAGCCTCAATGGGTGGTCGGATGTTGTTGATTTATAGCTTTTTGCAGGAGGAAAAAAATAACAAACCGATTTCAGTGAGCAAAGTTTCAAATTTATTTTTTATTTCTATTTTTCTATCGAATTTAAAAATGCAAATCGAAAATGTTGTCACTGAAATTGCTAGATAACCACCAGCACATCATTTCTTCTAAATTTTAAAAATATATATTCACAAATAACACAGGACGGATTTTGAAAGTATTGGCCTTATGGGGGAAGCAGTTAGAAATGCAAAAGGTTTTGAGACTTTTCCATTCTAAAAACGCCACATGCATGACTCAGAGGGGAGCGCAGAATTGGACACGTCAGAAAGTGTTGCAGCGACGACTCCAAGCAGTCCTAAAGATTTGGTGGAGTGGTACATTCATGGAGTTCATACCCCTGCCGCCACCATTACTGTACTATTAGACCACGCCCTTTGACTAAGGTTGCTCCCTCCCCATCAGTGATGCCAACAGACATATAAGAAAATTGTCGTATACTCATAAAATATGACCATTTTAAACCATAACCTTGCCATTCTTTGGACGCTTTGAACATAATTTTACGTTCTTACGTAACTAATTAAGTAATTCAAAGAGTACATTTAAATTTTTTTCATGACCTTGTAAACTGAAAAGCATTGATTGAATAAAAGTTGAACATAACTTATTGAATTATAAATGAAAAGTAAACAATAACAGTTTTATGCAGGACTAAAACTTATGTAGCGCGCTGCGGCGGTTGGGTTACATTAGGTTACTCTAATTTTACGTCCATAACACATAATTTATAAGGGACCCATAATTTTAAACTGTATGCTGGAAGTTAGCGGACCTGCTGTTAATATGTGCAGAGTGAGAACAACCCCCCCCCCTCAGCTGCAGGGTGGGGGGCTGTGACAATTCTCCTGCCAAACATTTCTACTGCGCGTAATCGTCGCTGCGACAGTTTTTGACTGAGGACTTTCCATTGTCTCACCTAGAGCATGACTTCCATTGTATTACATGTACCTAGTTGCATTAGTGATAGCACCTAGTTAATTACACTTGAAAACAGGAATGAAGTCCAGCGAGAAATGTAGGCCTAAATGAAAAATCTACTTACAGGCTTAAAGTGCTCAACTGAATCGTTTTTATGTGAGATTTAATATTTAAGAATACATTTTTAACAAATTTGGTGTGCAATACAGTCACATATCACGATAGGCTATGGCAATATGATGTGTATCGCGTCACCTTATACTGTATCATTTTAGGTGCACCGTATAATTTGAATTTAACTTATTTCCTCATATAAGGGACTTAAAAGACCCTTTATTTGAAGCGGCAAAGATAGCCTGGCTATAGTTTTCATTATAAAAAAAGCCTGAATTACTTTCTTTGAAAACTTTGTAAAACAAACTTTTTTTGATTAAAAGTCCAGCAAACTGTTTGCTGTGTGTGTGTGTGTGTGTGTCCGTGAGCACGATAACTCTCGTAAAAAAGATCCGATTTTGATGAAATTTGGTTTAAACGTGTAAAGCAACATTTATGACTTTAATATCGAAAACCAGCCAGATCGCTCCATTGGAAGGGGTATTTTATGGGGGTTTTGTACCCCAAAAAATGTGTTTTTTGAATTGTTTACATATAATTTTCTAAATCGTCAAATTTTAGTTTTTCCCATTGGATTCAGCTAAAAAAATACACAATTTGGTATTTTGATAATTTCTCTAAGTCAATTGGTTACCGATAGATTGAAAGTACTAAACACAGTACGTCGTCTAATGTTATTATTATGGAGGAAAAGAAAATTGTTATATCTCGCTTATTTGTGAACGTATACTGACGAAACTTGGTATACAGCTTCATCTCGTTGGGGTCTATTGATATTTGCTAAAAAAAAATATTTTTTGCCAACGGATCCCCTAGCAGCAAACCTGCGTACTCAGCCCCCATGTTATTCTTATGGAGATCAATTAAATGCTCTGTCTCCCTTAATTATGAACATAAATGAATAAAAACTGGTATACGAATTCTCCTAGGTGAGTTATATTGATATTAGCATAAAAACCCATTTTTTGTATTCCTTGTTGCAGCACACCTGCGTACTCAGCCCCAATTTTATTCTTATGGAGTATAATTAAAATTGGATATATCGCTTATTTGTGAATATATTGTTATGAAACTTGGTAAGTGGCTTTATGTAGTATTAGGACACTTATATCTCCATTGAAAATTCGCTGAGTATGCAGGTTTGCTGCGACGTGGGTATTTAGTATGTGGTTCTAAAAATCATGGCAACCCTATCACATGCCAAAAATATTACAAGTCATCTTGTAAAACTGCGTGTTTCGATCTGTAAAAATGGTGTGATCCTTTGAAATAAATAAATCCCAATCATATAAAATTAAATTAGGTATTTTCCCCCTCCGTTAACTTGTGTTCAAAATATTCAGCTCTTTTTAGCGAATTTCCCCAATAGGGAAGAAGCTATTACCGTAGTCGGCATGGTAAGACCTAGGTCCGGGACCATGATAACATGATAACACAACGTTTCAACAGTGACGCGATACCACTTCAGCCATATCGCGAAATGTGACCATATTGCACATCACTACTCCATATTCTTCTCAAGTGGCATACCTATTTGTTAAAAATGTCATCAGCATATAGGCCTATACATACTATACACCTAAAATCAGTTCAGTTAAGCCTGTAATCAGTGTTTATACTCTATTTTCATTTAATTTAGATTATAAGTGCATTAATAACAACTATCAAAAGAATATTTGTATCATTTCCGTTAATTAACCAGCACAACCTTTTTGTTTTTTAGTTTTTTTGTCAAATAAACTTAAAATAAAAATGAAATAAATGTTACCCTACCAGTATTAACAAAATGATTTATTTACAAAACATAAAACTACAAAACGTAACAAATTTAAAAGGTTTCCAGGATACAGCTTTCTGATATACCGTACCGAGAATACATATTTAAGTATTAATGGAATCAATGTTTCTTATCTGGACAAATCCCAAGACAAAATCGTTCACTTCTTTGAGACTGAACACAACCGAAACCAAAACCAAATAACCTAAATAATAGCTAAACCGTAACGAACAATTTCATTCAGTTTTTTATATTATCGCTTCATATCATTCATTCATCATTTATGAAAGTGTAGGTACCCAAAAGGAAAGTTTCTGATAAACACTAACCTTATTTGTGAATTCTACAGTAAAAAATCTTTCAGAAAAAATAAAACAGGCAACGTATAAGTTATTGGTCCAATACTTTCTATTTCAACCAATTATGAATAAGTATGCAACAGTTCAGGATAAGATAACGAAGTTTAAATAATTATAGAGCTCTTGTTAAAAAAGTGAAGCCTCATTGGAGGACATTTTTGTAAACAAAACATCTAGCCAAAGAGTAATAAAGACTAACATAAGTTGTGAAGAGGGTATTTAATTGGTTAACTTATTTGTTGCCATGGAGACCGGAGGTTATAAAGGGTCAAAATGGCGGTCAGCATGTAAGCAGAGTTTTTTATCCCAGACGAGACCTCTATAGACATCCTCGTTGGATAAGATAGGATTTGTTATTTCAAAATAACGTAACATAACCTAACCTAACTGCCGCAGCACGCTGTACAAGATGGGTCGTAAAAAACAAACGATACCATTTCACCATCGGAGGTCAGTCTTACCACTCTTGGGAAAAAATCAATGAGTTATAAAATATAGACAAAATAGCTAGGATACACTGAAAAATACCTGAAACTCATTCTGATGTAATATAAAAATACAATTACGCCCCTGTATAGTCCCGACACAGATTAGCAAAATGTGTACGTACCACTAACTGTTTGTACATTGTCTTCAGTTGTTCAATTGATAAGTTAATCATCAAAAGTCCACATTTCTGATCCCATTCATGGCCATGACACCTCTAGCTTCCACATACAAAAACCCTCAAGTGCGAGGCCTTCATAGGCGCAAGGCCCTTGTGTGGGTGCACCTGTCGGGCCGCCCTAAGGACGGCACTGGGTGCTTATCACATTAAGTAGATACCTTGGGTTAGGTAAGGTTTATATGACGGTTTGGTCTGTTGGATTCATTTAAGTATGTTTGGCCATTCAAAGTAGGCCTACAGTTTGCCTCAGCAAACTTAATTTTCTCACGAAAAGTAAATGGACATTTAGTAACTCGCAAATATAAATATAAGCTAGGCCTATCATAACATTCCCACTGTATAGACTACCAAGACAGACTTATGGTTAGAATAAACTTACAGCAAGGCTAAAATTTAAATAGTATGATGATTGACCAACTTGGGATGGTTGAGAAACTACAGTATCATTGGCCTACCTAAATTAGTCAAAAGGATACTGTCTGTTTTGGCGATTAAAACTTTGTAGACAGTATTTAAAGTTTATTAATAACATAAAAAGTTCGTTTTTAGTCGCACCTTGTGCTATAATCATCCATGTTATGGCTACGACTGTAAGCTAATATACAAAACCTGAGTATTATTCGAACACAAACTATCTACAAAAGAACACAGACAAAACCTCCAAAATGTATGTTTGTGTTTAGTACTGATGTATAATGTTGGCATTCTCGCCGAAAACACTTTTAATCGTATTAAATCCAACTTGAACCAAAGTGCTTCACATAGGTTATGTGTATGGAACTCGCAAGGAAATAAGATTTACATTTGATTATTGCTACGGTATAACATTAATGAAATTATTATTGAACTCAAAAGAATGACACGTTTTGAATTTCTAACAGAAAGGTGTCTAGGTAGGTAGAACCACTAAGTTTTAGAACAAATTAAATAAATAAACCGCTCTGACCTGAACACAAACTTCAATCAACAAAATTACAGCAGCTGAGCTGATGTATTTTGACAGTTCAAACTTTAAACAACACGGTACTACAAAGCTCAAAATATGTACTGAAATAATGTTCAATGAAAAAACTGATAATTATTAAAATGTAATAATAATTCGCCAATTATAGTTTATTTAAAGCATTAAACCGTAAAAACGTTATCCTAAAAATTTCATGACAATCCATCAAACCGTTAAAATGTAGATAGCGTCACACTACTTCGAATTCCAAACTGAGTATAAGGATATCGTTTCACTCAATCCAATAACGTACTGTCTTTAGCACTTTCAATATCTCTGTAACCATTTGACGTAGAGTGATGATGAAAACAACAAATTGTGCGTCTTTTTAAGCTGATTCTAATGGGAATAAACAAATTTGACTTTTTTTTAAATTATATGTAAAATACTCAAAAACCCCATTTTTGGGATACAAAACCCCCCCAAAATACCACTTCAAATAGGTTGGCATGTCTGGTTTTCGAACTTAAAGACATAAATGCTGCTTTACACGTTTATACCAAATTTCGTCAAAATCGGATTATTTTTACGACCGTTATCGTGCTCACGGACACACACACACACATATATACATACAGTTTTGAACGAATGGTGTTTTTGGCATCTGGGGAGCTCAAAACGAAAAGGTATCATGGTTCCGGGCCTAGGTCTTACCATGCCGACTACGGTAATAGCTTCTTCCCTATATAGGAAATTCGCTAAAAAACAAGTAAAACAATGAAAATGATAAAATCAATGTAGAATACTGTAATAATTTATTTAATAACTGTTCTTTAGGTAAATTATAATCTGTTGACATAACTTTTATTTACATTAGCATATATAGCTATTTTTTATATTTTAATTTAAAGCATGGTTTGAATGTGTTAATGGCAACAGGTAAACACGAAAATTAAAAAATAACAATCTCCTGAATACCGATATATAGAAAGACTGTAATAATTAACGTTGGTTGTTAGAAGGCAAACGTCATTGCAAATTTTAATTTAGGAAAGACTCTTAGAATTAAACCTTTATTATATTTTCCATCAGAAAGCCATCGTGTTTATATCCTCGCTAATTGGTTTGCTCCTAACTTTAAATATAAAGTGTATTTCTTTATTAAACTTGAGCTAAACGTTTAATATAAACTTTATCTAACTTTAACATCTTATATTGTATTTATTAACATGCAATACTTTAACAGTATAATGCCGTAGTGACTTACCTCTGCCGTGCTGTATGTCATATTAAATTAAATATATTTATATTATAAATATACCGAGTTTTTTATTCTATTTAAACATTTTGTGAATTATTGTTTTAAATATATTGTTCTGTATTAAATTATTTACTATTCAATTAAATTATTATTAGGTACCTAACAAATCTGGAGTGTTTGGTTAAAATGGAGAGAAAGGGTGTTCATTTGCACCTAAACTATCCTTTTCCAGAATGGGTAACAACACTGGTATGAATACAAATTAACTGAATTAGTACAGTAAGAACGGAAAAAATACTTTCTTCAAATCAGTGAACGAAAGGAAGATCAAGAGTGTTATGAACAGCATAACCTGACCAACTGGAGTGAATGGCATATCAGTTTAAATGGTGAAATCATTTAGTTCTTTTTGAGTTTCTGTTATTTGTCATGTAGCAAATCTGACGTTGTCTACCAGTTGTTTTCCAAGGGCCTGGAAACAAAGCTTAGTAGTGTTACTGTGGAAAATACCGAACCCTAAAAGTTTGAATGTCTTAGTGTAAGAGTTTTAATGTGTAGATCACATAACTGAGTGGCATATGTAATCAAACTGTATTAATAGCGGTCTTGAAATTAATAAAAATGTTAAGTTCTCACTTAAATTTTACTGACTATTGTGTGGCTGTATCTATGTGACACGAAAATCAATGTAAGTTTATCAAATATCACTTGTTATGACATTCTAGAGATCAATAAGTAGATGGGCGAGTTTTCTGAAATTTTATATATAAACGTTATAATTTATTTCAAACAAATATATACCAGGGTATGTGTAAAAGATATTTACTGGATTTTTTGTAATGTTTTTCTAAGGTAAAAATCAAAAGTAAATGGATTAATGTCAGTGTTTAGTAAAATTGGAATAACGTCTTTGATATTTCAATCTAAAAAAACCTTTACCAAATAAAAAGATTCTTGCTGAAATATTATGTTTTTATGTGATTAATTTATCTAAACAATTAAGCTATAAAATTACTATTACCTGCAACTACTACTGTTACCTATTACCAGGAATCTTTCTTAAATATGATATTCAGTGATCTATAAATGGTATACTTTGAGGTTTTTAACTTTAAATTTAATATGTGTAAATATTACCTTTAAAAAATAAAGTATTTGTAGTTAAATTAATACTATGTTTATAGGTACGAATAAATTTAGCATTTAAAGGAAAACCCTTTAGACGAAAATGATATATTATGGATATTGTTAGTAAATTTATAACACTACAAATATTGCTAGATAAAAAAGTTAAATCAAATTCAATCAAAAGTGGGTAAAAACACTTTGGTAACCAAGACGACTTTTTGTGTTGAAAAGATAAGGAAATTAGGCTAAGACGTACAAATAGCAGCAGCTTTAATATGATAGCAAAGCTTTATTTTCCTAAGAATACCTTTTAAGTTTTTAACTATACCCCCGATAAGGTTACGTAAAAATCTATTTAGGACATTTCTACTGGACAAATTACTACATGAATTTCAACAGTATTCGTCCGTTAGGACCTTGAAAAATTAAAGTGTAACTGATGTAAAAATGTTTAGATATTTAAGATAAAAACACCTTTAAAACGACCAGGAATAACGATTACTTTTAACGTTTCAGTAGCGTATACATAGATTTAGATATTTTAATTTTTAAAGATTACTTAGAAACTTCCAACACAAAAATACATTTTCCTATTCATTTACTTTAAGTAGCATTGCTGTATTCTTCTCTTTTCCCTGTACTAAAGATAAATAACTATTTTTAACAACTTAGCTGTACATTTTTGTAATTTTATTAACGTGCTAATTATTTGAAATAACCCTCATTGAGGTAAAAATCTAAATGGAATATACCAAGTGCGATAAACTATAAAGATTTAAAATATGAGTGACAATTTATTTGGTTGGTGCTTAGGCTACTTATATCTAGTTCGAGACCTCAATCAATACAAAGAGTATATTAATAGTTGACTGAAAGGAACAAGTAGTTGGCCAATTGCAACGAAATACAGGCCGTCAGGTTTCATAATGTGAGCGGAGGGTCTAGGATGCGCAGTGGACGGACGCGACGCGACGGTAGAATGGTGGGGGAACCAACCGCGTCAGTATGTTTCGAGCCACGGCCGTAGTGATTTACAAATAACGTTAGTTTTCGGCTACTCACTTTCCCTCGGCCGCTCAGCTCCGCGCACCCCACTCATCCCCTCTCCAGTTGATCATACTCCCCAGTGACGCATCTCACCGCTTGCATGAAATCTGACGATGTTGATGTTGATGCCCTTAATTCCAGGTTACTTCAACCAACAATATAGCCCGTAGGATTATTCAACAGAAGGGACTGCCAACTCAGAGCGTTAGAATAAGCTTCCTCATCTCTCGGCAACAGTTGGGAATAGCGCTCTGCAAACATGTTTCACGGGGAGTGGCTGGCTTGACCTTTAACATTACTCACATTATGGTTACATTATGGTAACATTATGGTTACGAACCATAAGCTTTTTCTGAGGTTAATGTAATTTATAAAACGTCACCTATAATCTGTATCATACATTAATATTTGTAGAGACCTATTGGTTTTGTGAGTTGGTTCTTTAGTAAACAGTTAAGTTCACTTCAAGTAATTCAGGAAATATATCTGATTATTTAAAGTCAACCAATAAATTGAATGTTGCCATAAGACGTGAAAAAAAACGCTACTAAGAAAACTATAAAGAGTAAGGACATAAAAAATGTATTATTCATCTCTGAGGGCCACTGGAGTATCGGGCGAAAATGGAGCTAAAGTGAGTCCATTCACACTTAAACAAATCCTTTTGCACAATGTAGCAATACCTGTATTAACACAAATAAACTATGTTTTTACTACAACAACCAATAAGAACAAAAACAAACTTTATTTCAGATCAGATACCAAAAGCAACATCAAGAGTGTTATGAACAGATGACTATCATCAGATCAATTGGAGTGAATGGCATATCAATTGGAATGGTGATATAATTTAGTTCTTTTGGGTTTCTGCTATTTGTCATCTAGCTAATATGTCGTTGTCCACCAACTGTTCTCTAAGTTTCTGGAAACAAATCAACAGTAATGCCACTGTTGAAAAAAGTCAATGTTTATGGTTTACTGTTTACCAATTCTTGCCACGGAAGTCACTGTTTGACACTGTTTATTCAACAGTAATGCCGCAGTTGAAAAAGCCCAACCCAGCATGTGTATCCCATTTCAGTTCAATTTACATTCTTCCAGCAATGTAAACAATATTGTAGAAGGAAGTTTGTATAGTTTGTTAAATCAGATTATTTACTCAATGAAACCCAGACAAGCTTCTAGCGGGGATTCAAGACTAGCTCGCTCTTTTAAATATTGTAGATTAACTGTATTGTGCTGAGGATAGAAATTTAGGGAGTATTGTTTCCGGCTTAGATTACTCACAGTCACTTGATCCGGTTAATCTCGAAACTTTACTGCCAAATTAAGGTTTTACCGCTTTAATGACCTTTCAGTTAAGAACAAAATAACTTACCTGTATAATAGGTAACAAAAGACTAGTGCCAGGTCTCAGGAATACTGACCAACGTTACTGGTACTCCAAAAGATAGTTGTTTGGGGCCGTTAATTTTCCTTACAATCACTGTTAATCTTGAGAACAAACTAAGTCATTGCTTCATTCGTTCATATGCAGATAATTCGATTATAATGCTATCCTATCTATCATCTGAGCTTCTGGAAGGAAGTAATTTGGATAAAAATTGGATTGAAGAGTATGAAGCAGTGATTTTATGATCATAAGGTACAGCTCAATACTAACAAGTGTTTGGTTCTGCATATACGTAATTCTTCTGTGCGATGCCTTCTATACACCGACCATACTAGTCAAAATGTATTCCTGAATGAAAAGTAACTGTCTATTTTTGGTTCATTAAAGGTCCTTGGGATAAATTTGGATTGCAGGCCTAGTTTTCCTGAGCATGTGGGGCACATATGTGAACGGTTGTTGGTAAATTTAGACTATGGAAAAATACAAGTTATTTTACCTCCGTCTTCAGTTGATCCAAACTGGACAATAGCGGTTTCAGAAGCTTACTCTGATTCCATCTTCAGGTCTTAAATTTCAATAAAATCTGAACAGAAATAGCAGAATTTGCATGTCTGTCGTCAAAAGTTTAAAAAGACACATAACACCGAATATATACACACGACACACGACAGCGAAAAACATTTAAAATGCACTATTAACACATACCGGCCGGTAGGTGAACGCCGACTGAGGTGGACAAGGCAGAGCGGAAAATGATACGCCAGTTGGACTTCCATTGCCCTTTATTAAATTCACCCTGTTAAAGAGTACATTACACCTATACTTCAGCTGTTCATGCAAAACATCGCTAGGGCTATTTTTAAAACTTTTATAAATTTCTAGTTCTTCCAGGGTGTTAAAGAGGGGAGATTTTTCACATTGATGTAAATTTTTGAGATTTGTGTCAAAGTTGGTTATGTTATGCCCGCTTGTCACAAGATGTTTGCTGAATTTAGAATTCTATAAGGATAATATGCCCATCAGTCCTCTGGTAAATTTCACTACAGCCCCATCTTATAAAATAGCCAACAAATTGGACAGAATCATAAGAGACAATATTGTGCTGCCAAATAACTGTAGTTTAAAAATAGTCCGGAATATTTTTAATTCAACTCAGAACTTAGAAATACCGAAACACTATAAAATGGCTTCTTTTGATATAGTAAATCTGTACACAAATAAACCAATTGAGGAAACTATTTTATTGCTTGAACAGAACTTAATTAACAATTCTAACCTTAGTAGGAATGCAGTAAACGAACTTATTATTTTACTCCGAACCGTAATGAAACAGATTTATTTCACTTTCAACGATCTTATGTGAAATATATCTCAACAATTTCAAAAACCAAGACATTTTTTCCCCCACCAATAAGCATGCCGACAGAATTCGCTTTTACAGTCGCTACGTAGATGGCACCTTTGTCATATACAAAGGTAACAATAGACAGTTAGAAAAATTTAACAATTATCTTAATGGTGCAACAGAAAAGCTAAAATTGACACTTGAAGTTGAACAGAACAACTCCATAAATTTTATAGACCTTCATCTAAGAAAGCTAAATAGTAAGCTTAAGTACTCTATTTACCGAAAACCCACGGCCACCGATCACACGATTCATGCCACCTCGTATCATCCTATAGCGCACAAAATGGCAGCTTACAATAGCCTAGTACATCGTTTAGTGACTGTACTCATGGACGAGGAAGATTACAATATCGAGCTGAATATTATAAAACAAATTGCAGTTGTTAATCTGTATAATATCAATAGTATAGATAAAATTATCAATAAACTTAAACTTCAAAAGAATCCTTCTGTTAACCAAAAACAAAAACATGATATATAAGTAGAATATGGGCAAAACCTACATCACACCTCCAAAACGAAATGAGAAAATATAATATCACAATTGCATATGAAACGTCCAATAAACTAGAGTCTAAACTAAAACCTCCCAGACCCAACCAGGAACGCTGTCACACAACTGGGGTGTAAGTAGTAGGGAAAGGGGACTTTTGGGCCAAGTGATTTATGGCTTCCGGTCACGTGACCGGAAGCGCTGAGTCATGAAAGACGTCATCTGAGGCTGAGCCAGTGACGTAGGCGGTTTTGTGACGAAATGAGTAAAAGTTCAAAGTTCAAGGTCACGGTGAAGTTTTTTTAAAAAAATCTACCTCGCACTCGTAAAACGATTGTGATTCGATAGTTAATCGATAATAAATATCGAATGAAAATTATCGAATGAAACAATCGAATGATACGAGTGCGAGGTATAACAATTACAAATATTACTTTATTTTATTAACAATAATTCATATTACAAATATTACTTTATTTTATTTACAATAATTCATGTTTACAATAGTTCCCCGTTGTTGGTTGTCATCGATGTTGTTGATCCGGACGAGTTGCGGCCATCACTTTGCTTTCTGAAGAAAGACGGTAGATACTTCGTTCCCTGCGCAGAGTCCATGTTGTTTTTTGATGCGTAAAGTTCCAAAGATAAATCGTAACCGGACGCAATAAGAAGTCTTAACTCTTCACTAAACACCTCGAGGTCTTGGTAAGTCGCAAGATGAATAGAGTCATAATGAATACACCTAATTTTAATGGACATTTTAATATAATGTTTTACGTTTGTGAAGAGCACTCGATGTTCACCAGTCGAGAGCCGGAGGTGTACTGACTATTCGCTAGCTAGCGTTCTGGTATGAAACGAAATGGTGGGGGTAAAAGTGTGGTGGGGCGGAGAAGATGGCGGACAGCAGATGGCAGGCGGCAGGTGGTGCGAGGCAGATGGTTGCTACTACATTCGCCGCCACAGTAATGCAATCCTTCGGCGTAATTCTTGTATTTTATCTTGTCGGTTCATTTGATACGTTTTACATCTACATATGCAATAGCTAAAACACTTGCACTTACGACAAGCTTTCCCGTCAACTTGATCGCCTGGTATTTTAAAACATTGTAACTCGCAACAATATGTCTTCAAATTGTTATCGAAAAATAAATTGTTCATAGGTGGCACCGACATGTTAGCTGCAGCGTGTGTTAGACAAGACTGAGACTAACTTCACTGCTCCCTCTCTTTTATACCTCTTCATAAGTTAACCCTGAATGAAAGTTCAAGGTCATCCATTTGAATTTTAAAAAAAGCAACACAGCAGTATATAAAATAATATACTGCTGTGTTGCTGTTTTTATTTTTTTATTTTTTTTTTATTTTTTTAATATTTTCTTTATTAAACAAACATCTTACAATACAATAAGCTTAAGTCTAACATTGATGACTAGAAATACAAACAGAAAAATACAAACAAAGACATTATGTACAAGGATGCGTGATGTGCAGAGTGAGTTCCGTCGAGTTGTTGCCGCTTACACCGTGTGATACCAAATACAACGTCCCCGGTTGAATATCTCGCAAATCTTCATTTTGTAGCAGTTGAACAAATCGTTTTGGAAGAAATACTTGAAACTTCGGCTCATCTCCTGGAGTGAAAGGTCCTTCGCTCAATGAAACTAGAATTGCTTCTCCATGTGTGGTTTCCACTTTCTTGATGTTATGAATAATGTAGTGTTTTTGTTCTTTTAGTTCTGAACACTTTTTAGTTAGCAGAAGGTCGGATTTTGAATGAGTGTTGAATTGATCAACCAGTGTTTGTAGAAACTGTTGTGATGCCATCTTCGTCAGTGGTGTCTTCTGTGATGTTGCCTCTTCGGAGTCTCGAATAATACTCGTGCTGGAGCGGTGCTGTCTCCTCGTATTTATAGGCCCCGCTACCCCCACCACATTTCTGTTCTCCGCTACCCCCACCACATTCCTGCGTTTGTTTCAAGTAAGCAGCCAAACGATACGCGTTGTACAATGCACAGTTTGTTTGGCCGTGTTTAAGATCTTTTGCAGCGACACAAATATTACCGAGATTAATGTTAAAGTCCTTACTGATAGTTATATCGAAAACATCACCGTGCGTGTACTTTTGTATCCAGTTCTTTTTTTCTAATCCTCTTGTGTATATATGTGAATATTGTTTGCAAAAGTTAAACATAATACTGTGCAGATTACTGTAGCTTATAAATCCTTCATACCAATGTATGTGATGAAAGTAGTTAGTTATCCATTTGTTTGTACTTTTTGCTTTGGTGTTAAGTTTGTTAAAAGAAAAAGGAGCATCAAACGTGAATGGGTAGGCTACAAATGTAAGCAAGTCTAAAATTACTAATTCCTTGATAATAAACCTATCATCATTATTTCGAAATGCTTGAAATTCTATTACACAAGGCTTTACACTCACTTCTTCATCCCCTCCGCTCATCATGGCACCTAGCGATCAACTAAACTGTTTTCCACACCACGGTAGGTTAAATACCAGGCCGTACAGTTGCAGGCGCGTTGGTGTATATTTAACGTGGGCACCGTCCCCAATAGGCCTACCCCACGTGTGTTCTTCTTTACTAAGTCAAACTTTAGTCTTTTTTAACTTCTTCTTCTTTTGTTTCGTTTTCTTCTTCTTCTTGTTTCTCCGTTTCTTCTTCCTGTGTTGTTTCTTCTGTAGCTTCTGTAGCGATTTCTACAAGTGGTTCAAAATCCTTTAACTTTCTCCACATGCAAACTTCATGAGGTATTCTATTAAAAATAGATGTATCCACAGGTCCGTACACGATGGTGCTATCAGGTTGTTTTTCCAAAGTATCGACCAAATATTCTTTAATAATAGCGCTTGCAAATACCAACTGTCTCATGTACCTTGTAATAGGTTCTGTTGCGTAGTTTAAAACGTAGAATTCTTCACGTGACAGTAGAATCTTATTTTCATGTTGAGTCAAGTCTCTAATTCGCACTTGTAGTTGTCCACGATGTTTAACAATATCGATTTCATTGTCACAATCCAAAAGTCGAATATGTGTTTTCCTTCCACACAAACTGTTAGTTAAATAACATTCTATTAAATGTACATGTTTCAAAAATGACTCCCAAGCATTTTGCGAAAATAAAACCTTTTTTGTTCCATGGTGTAGTATTACTGTAGGGGAATAATCCAATGACTTCATCAATCCAACTGATACACTTTTACTGATGCATGCTGAGATGGGGTAAAAGATTCGCAAAAAAACTTCAGTTAAAATGTGAGGAGGAATATTTTCTTCAACTTTCTTCTTCCTCTTTGGTACTACCTTTGATGGGTCTGCATTACTTTCCTCCTCTCTATCTCTTTTACCAAACTTTAAAAATGCAGTTATTTCCTTGATGATTTCTTCTTCACTAGTATTATCACGTTCCAATAACGGTGCTACCTCTGCATCACCTTGTACAACAGATGGAGAACTCATTTTGTAGAAGATGTTGCCCATGCGACGATAGACGATCAACTGAAGACCTGCATTGTTGCTCCGCTATTTATAGGTTAGCGACAGTGGCGGTGCCGGTGGTGGTACAACGTTTTACAATACCGTCTTTACGATACCAGTCAACGGTGTGTATGTAACAATTTTATCGTGCAAAATTAAACAATACGCAGATGTATTTGCAGGTACGTTTTCTTGAAATTCCATTTCTATTTTTATATCAACACTAGACGATTTTACAGATTCGTTTTGTTTGGAGCAATCAATTACAACAATCGGAGCTTTCGATTCAAACTGTACGGGAGATAGTAGAGGTGTGTTTGTTTTGCCGTAATATGAATTTTGGAACCTAGCGTACATATCGTATAAAACACTGTACCTTTTTTTATCAAAAGAGATATTAAAGTTGTCGTAGGGAAAGAATTGTGAATTCAGGAACACTTTACAGTTTGTTAATTTACAATGGTCAAATTCACCAGCATTTTCAGTTAATATACTTTTTTTCTTTGTTTGTAATCCAAAGATTACATATCTCGCTTTTTCCAAATGAGTAGAAGTTTTTACAGTCCATGTATGCCGTTGTGTTGAAGGTAAAACGGGGTATTCATGAAACTCCCAGCTTCTGAATGGCATTACAATGTCTCGATCTGATTTTAACTTTCTTAATAATGTAATCCTGTGTTCATCATTTAGTCGCACATGTGGTACTCTCCAAACAATCTTGTCTAATGTTAGTTTCCAGTCTAAATTGGCTTCAGTTGTTCCAGCAGATGCTTTAATAATATCATTATCGTTTGATGACCTTAATAAAACTAGTTCTTGTTTTACATTTATTATTATTCTTCTGTAATCTTCAGCAAATCCTAAAAGTAATCTTAAAGGTACGTAAAAATCAAAGTTTCCCGAAGCGTCAGGAGTAATTATACTTTTGTCTGGTGCAACCCATCCTGCAACAGCTAACAGATTCTTCTCATTTGGTGTTAAAGACGCTAATCCTTTTAATGTACTGGAAATTCCAACCTTTTTTGTTGAATCGACTGTAACTCCTGAAATTTCATATCTAATCTCGTCAAACAAAAATGCCATAGGATTATTTTTGAACGGAACAGTGGTTCCAACAGTACCGTCAGCTTTTGTTACTTTTCCTTCAATATATAAATAACTTTCGCATGGAAGAGTATAAATGTCTTGTTGTTGTATAGGAATCCTAATTTCATCGTTATTGTTTAATTTGGACGAAGCGTAAGGGTTGTGCGTGTGATATTCCTTTTCCCATAAGGTCTCGTCGAATGTTGGCCCCTGCGCTATATCCAGTATATCCATTGTTAATGACCTTTAATCCAATTTCTTCTAGAAAACGAATGTTGTCACTTGTTAATCCTTCTACAGCTGATGAGCTACTGACCTCTTTGCTGGTTGGCTCTCTCTTTTTAAATGATAACCCCATTATCTAAGCGGATGATTTTATATGTATTCTTACAGTAATAGCTTCTCCTCGAAAGTCAATAAGGTTTCCGTCTTGATCCACTATGTTCAGCACGATGTCTGAAATGAAACTGGTGTTTAACGGTAGGTACACAAGGTTTTGAGGCTTTTCTACTATCTTGAAACCCGGTGCGACTGATGGGTAGAATGTGTGTAATATATGCCGATTTTCTCCATCTCTGTAGGATCCTTGTATAATGTTACATGTAATGTCTATGCTGTTTACTTTGATGATCGTCACAGTTCTATTCCCAGAATGAGTTGTATTAGGTTCTAATACCTTTGTTTCCTTAGAAAACCCCAATAAACTACCAATTGAACGTTCTTGGCCAAAATCAATATAATACTTAGAAGTAATTTCGGCTTTCATTGTATTGTTATTGCCTTTTATCGTTATATTTTCTTTTCCCATATGTTTTTGTATAACTTCATTTATATTATCAATTTCATAAGCTCCTGTTGGTAAACTGAATTCTTCCAAAGCTGAATATTTTCCTTTATTATCTTTTGTCTTGTAATAATGTATTTTTTTATTAATTCCTTCACTAACGTTTGGAATAGAGTTATATGTTGTTAAATCCAATAATGCGGCTTCCCATAGTCTTCCTTTTTGCAAACGTAGCGCTGGAAACAGAATACTGCGCAAAGTACATGAGTTACCGGTTAATGACACTGTATACGAAGACATCTTAAAGTTGACTAACACTTTTAGCTAAAAAGTCTAAACATAAATGACCGCAAATGGATGTATCATCAGGTTGTTTTCTTGTATAATTGTAAAAAACATTTTCTGCCGCACGAAAGTATTGTTGAAGTTCTTTCGGTGGTGGAAGGTTTCCAAAACTGTCGAAATAATAAATCGTTTCACCAAGTTTCTTGTAACACACCCAATGAGTGCCTAATCCTTCACTATTATCCAAATTTACTATACCAGTCTCATTTTTCCACATTTTAACCGGTAATTCATCTTTCATAAATACTCCTCTAAAAAATGGGATTTTCAAACAAGAAGCATATGTAATCAGTTCTTCATTGGTTAATTCTTTGTTTTTAATTATTAATTGCTCTTTCTTATTTAATACACACGATACGGTCTTAGGTATAGTCCTCCTCCCTTTTTTATCATTGACCATATTGTTGGTTTCTTTTTACCTTTACCACTAGTAGATCGACGTTTTCTTCTGATATTACCTCCTTGTTTCTTAGCGGGTCTTTTCCCACGCCTTCTTCTCTTTCCTCCTCCAAACGTAGTTTTTGCTTTCATTGCTGCTGTTACTGCTAAAGACGCTGCTTTTTCACCAATACTCGCGTCACTAGATTTTACTCTTTGCCAAGCTTTCTCAGAAAGTGCTCTATCTGCTATTGATCTATTTTTTGTATCACCAAATTTGGAATACGCTATATCGTGCTGTTTACAGGCCTGATCAAGCTTATTTATTCCAGGATCTCCTCTAGCAAGCCGTTTCTCTAATTTGGTTCCAGGACCACAATATTGATATCCTCCAGGTAAATGTAATTCCACAGGTAATAAATCAATCGCCTTGTTAACTATAGCTCCAACCGGTTTACTTAATAGATAAAATGCTGTTGATGCTATTCCCCTTCCTCTCTGTAATCTCTCTCGATTATGACTGATGCGTTTAGCCCTCGGCATGACTATTTATAGCCAAACTTACAATCAGTAGGTGCACTCTATAAATGTTTTACAATGAATGTAATATTAGTCTTGGCTTCTTGTATTATATATACTGTTTAAAATCAATTTATTATATAGAAATGGATTAATTAATTAAATGTAGACATAATAAATAAAAGTAGTAAAAATAGAAATAAGGTGTAATTGAAGATGTTTCAAATGTTTCTCCGCTGGTGATGGTATCGTTGTTTTCGGTAAAATGAATAAAATCTAAATAGTTGTCATGTTCCCTTAGAAACTTGCCACTTAATCGTTGGTAATTAAATAACACATTCCAGTCTAGTTTATCTTTAAAATTGTCAATGTAATTTTCAGAGAGATTTTGATATTTACTTATTACTTCCCAACAGTTATTAAAATTTGATGTCATCTCTACAAGGAAGTCTTCTGAAAACTGTTGTCTTTGTAAAATATGAATCCAGTTAACTCTGTGAAAATAAATTCTTAACATAGTCATTGTGAAGAGGTAGTGTATGGAAAGTTGTTCCCAATCCATATATCTATCAAACCGTTGAACAAAACCATCTGTCAGCACTCCTTGGGGAAATCTCGGCTCTTGAGATATTAAACTCCACGCAGTAATATTGGATTCCATCATCCTCTCTGTATTATCTCTCGAATATGACTGATGCTTTATCCCTTATCATGGGTATTTAAATTCTTTTTTCTCTTATATAATCTTCATCGTTTTCTGTTGGTTCATTAATCACATTCACTTTATCCCCCTTTCCTAATGTCTTGACTTTAGAAGGCTCAGACGGTTTATCTAATTGATTAGGTTTTTCTGGATTGTGTATCTTTTTCCAGTCTAAATAATTGTGGCTGTCAACATCTGAAGCTACAGCTCTTCCTGAAGCCCGATGGATATAATTAAATAAAGCTGCACCAAACCTTTCCATATGTTTTTCATATTCTGTAGTCCATTTCTTGTGTACTATATCAAATATTTTCTTATTTACAGCGTCTCCATCCTGCTCACAATCACCTACATTTGACAATTTTAATTTTTTTACATCATAGCTTGTATCAGTTTCATTCTTTTTGTAAATCGTTAACAATTTTAAAGTCGCTAAATTTACTGCTTCACCATCATAAATGGGATGTTTTATATTGCTTAACCTTTTACCGGAAAATCCCCAATGGTCTTCGTGTACAATCGGGGTTCTTTTATCCATATATTGTACCGTAACCGCATCAGAAGACAAAAGCGGATCACCAACATTTTGAATTACTTTTCCTTCAAAATTATAATTACCATCAGGTGTTAACGGAAACCCAGCTCTTTTTTCACTATATCCAGATTTTACTCCAAACTCGGAATACCGTCCAAACTTGTCCACACTCATGATGTAACTGAATCGCTATCGTTTAGGTTCTTACTATATATATACGTCTACTGAACAATTATTTCTCGTTTTCGCAGTTCATCAACCAAAGCTACCCATTCGTTTTCTAAACCAGTGTGCCCGGCTTCCATAGCTTCATGTAATAACCTCATTCGATCAACTAACTTATTTATATCGTTGTAATATATTATATTGGTTTTATACAAATTTTTTAATAATCCCCTTCCAGATGTAGTAGGATCAATTGTTTTTCTTTTTTTATGCAAAACATTTAATTCAGCAGAAGATAAAGCTCTTCTTTTAATTGGAGCTTTATTTGATTTCGAGGGGAAAAGACTAGATATAATGTTTGTGTATTTTATTGACCTGTTTCTATGAATAGGTAGGTCTTTGGAATATTTTTTTCTATGTGCATTTGTATACTCTAGTATATTTTTAAACAATTGTAAATCCTTTTTAGTATATTTACCAGGATTATTTTTAAAGATGAGTTCAAACAAACCTGTTGTACCTTTATATTTCTTATCACCAATAACTATATCATCATTTTCGTTTATATCTAACTTTCTATCTCCAATCATTAATCCTTTATCCTCTATTCTAGCTCCATATGTATGATAATTTCGATTAGCATGTGTGCCATGTAACATTTTTAATGTATATTTTCTTCCAAGTGTTCCTTTAAACATAATATCTGTGCCTAATTTGCTTAAGTTGGATGGGTTGATATCCTCTTCTTCTGCTCTTGTATCTTCCGCACTTGTATCTTCTGTACTTGTATCTCCTGCAATGTTCTTTTCCCTTAAATCTCCTATATCTCCGCTTTCTTCATACTCGTCGCTTTCTTCAGATGTTTGTAACTGGTCAGAACTTTCATCATTCTGAAATTCTTCTTCATATTTGGAAATTGGTAGCATTTTGTCTCCATCGAAGCGAATTGAAGGTTTTTCCATATTTTATGCTAATCGCTTTAAAGGTTCAGTAACAGGTTTGAATGTTGTTTCTAAAAATTGCTCTCTTTCATTTATACCTGATTTTAAAGCTCGGTTTTTTTGTCTAATAGAATCACTAAGTGATTTTATTTCCTTTAATAGCTTTTCCTGGTTAACCATCTTCACACCTTGACGACTTGTACAGTAATACCGCTAATCAGTGTATTAAAACGAATTTATCAAAACCTATTCTATAACGACCATCTTTTATAGCTTAATCTTTCATAATAACCAAAAATCCATACTTTTCCGCCCATGCTTTTCCGCAAAGCTCTTTAAACTTTTCAAATGGCATATCCGCATTCACATGATCGTTATATATATGTTTTAGGTTAGTATCATCTTGTTTGAATACAATTAGAATATTTGCATTATCTCTGATAAGTTGTTTTGGGATTTTGCTATAAGTTTGTCCTATATATATGCTGTCGATGTTATTATGTCTTCCCATGGCAAAGTAGTTTCTAATAGTATCCTGATTTTCACAAGATACATCGTCAAATATAAATACAGAATACGGTTTCGCTTCGTTTGGTTGCATAATGCTATCACTAGCGTTAAATTTGTAAAAATTAACATCAGACACATCAGATAGGATTTTATCCAGCAATTGATACTTTGGTTGATGTAGAGACTTTGAAAAAATATATAGGTTACTAAACCTTAATCCCTGCGGATTAGTGATCAAATTAAAGACAACATTGGTCTTTCCACAGTTTGAGGGGCCACTTACTATACATCGAACAGTGTTTGGAAGTAAACTACCGTGTTTACCATTGTTGATTTTAACGTTATCCACAGTTAAATCATCTATGTTATTAATATTGAATCGATCTTTATGGTGAATAATCTCCATCCTGCTCAAAGGTTAACGATGAAATGAGTTGCTTGTATTAAACCAAGTCCTTTATAGGTATCCATGAATCCTCAGTTTTGTTAAACCCTAACCACCGCACTTTAACTGCGTCCTTTTTTCTTTGTAACACTTTTTCAACAAGATATACATCACCTACTGTTGACTTTAACATTTCATGTCCATAAAATGCACCTTGCAACAAATCTCCTTTGTTATCTTTTAGGATATACGTTTCAGGTACAGTCGGTTGCACTTTATACACTGTAAAAACTTCATTCGTCCAATTGGGAAGGTATTTTTTGGTAAACACTCCCTTATATTTACTAATCCGTACTTTATCACTTACATTAAATTTTCTTGGCTGCATTTTTTCTACTTTAGGCTTTGTATTTTTCTTTATGCGTTTTAATACATCTTTTGCATTTCTTCTATTTACTTTGTTAGGTTTCATACCAATAGTTCTATGAAACCTGTTGTTATAATCATTTATTAATTGTGGTAAAACATCATACCATACGTAAGAACCTCTTTTTGAAAATTGTTTATACAGTGCTCCTTTTAAGGTTCTATTAAATCTTTCTACAATAGCAGCTTTTTTCTCTGAATTTGTAGAATAATGATTTATTTTATATTTATTCATTAACTGTGCAAAGTTTGTATTAAAGTATTCTGTTCCATCATCAGTTTGTAAATGTTTAATTTTGTTTTTATCTCTTTTTATGGCTATTTCCATGGCTTCTGTTACGCTTTTACCAGTCTTGTCCTTTAGAGGCAAAGCGTCTGCAACTTTTGTAAAACAATTAATAATTGTGAGTATATATTTAAATCCTTTGTTTATTCTGCTATGCGGTCGCATTTCAATTAGATCCGCTTGATATAGATCATTTATCCCTTTTATAACAGTATTTCTTCTTGGAAACTTTATTCTTGCAGGTTTGTGTAGTTCATTAATAATCTTCTCCTTCAGGTCTGACATGATGGTTTCACGAAGGCAGCTGATATGGTATTAAATATTCTTTGGTATAAATCTGCTTATATACATATAGTTCAAGGTCATTCAAAACTTGTGTAAAAAAAGGGGAAACACAGCTTAACATTGCTGTGTTTCCCCTTTTTTTACGGAAAGGAAAAGGATCAAGGATCTAGGACGATGAAAAGGTTACTCGTCAATAGGGTTGAGGGAGTAGTGGCCGAATGGCAATGTGTTGATTTTGTCTGGAAGGGTTTGTCTTTTGTCGTCATTACAGGATAGCGCCTTTTTAACTTCAGTCACGCTGTACAGCTGATGGTTAAAACTTCTGATGGTGTTGAATTTAGCTGTAATGATGTTATCCTCAAATAAGCATTGCTTGTAGTGTTCAAAATGCACTTTCTTCTTTAAATATAAACTCTTTACACCTTTAGCTTTCTTAATATAGCTATTCTTCTTTTCTTCTTCTTCTTCTTCTTTTTCATTATAGAGTTTCAAAGAATATAGTTTAGACATCAGTGCAACAATCTCTTCAAGTAGAACACCATTAGCCTCATCCTTGAATTTGCCTAGTACTTTTTTGTGTCTGCCATTATCGTAGTTTGGATGATCTTTTGGATAATCGGAGAAATCAAAGTCGTTCTTGTAAATAAATGTACGTAAATCTTTATACATGTCCAATGTTACTATGCGATATATGAAAGCGTCAGTGTCCATATATGTAATAGATATATTTTCTCTTCCGTAGAACGCCACCATTTTGTTGTAGTGAAAATCGTACATGTGTGTTTTTGAGATGTCCAAGATTGACATGCCTATATACAAAGGACGATCCATCTTCACACTCGTCTTCTTCATGGACACTGCTACAAGTTTTTCATTAATAATTATCGATGTTCCAAAATTTGGCTGCTGTACTAGTTTCTGTAATTTTTTTGCGTCGGTAACAAGTTTAACATTTTTATGTCTTCTTTTGTTTTCCAATGTTTTTCCAAATATCGCATTATTCATTAATTTAAAGAAATCTTTTTGAAAGTCTGATGTAGCTGCTGCTCTTCTGATGGTATTTGAATCAATGTAGGGTTTCAACCAGCATGATTGAGAAAATTCCAAAACTCTATTAATTTTTGTTAAACGTAGTCCTAATTCGATAGCTTGTTGAACCACCCAAAAGTGAGCCACGTAGCGTTGTTTATTATTTAATGTCATCATTAATTTGGGGTGTTTTCCAATTGGTGAAATTTCTGTTTTAGCAAGAAGTGGTAGGTCATAATGAAGATCATGTAAATTTTCTGGGTATTCAAAATCGCAATCCAAAATATATCCAGTGTCACCATGTTTCGGAATTTGTAAAATATCGCCAATAGAGTCGGGATTAATCCATTTAAAGTTATCAAAAGGAAGTGGGTTTGACATTGCCCAACCGTACAGGTTATTTGCATCGAAATATCCTAAATAGGTTGACGGTTTGGTTTCATCATAATCGGGTAGGTATTTGTTGTTGGCTTTGACATGTCTGGTAACACTTTGGGTCAATCCGCCTCTTACTCCAGCTTCAACCATTAAAACCATGTCAATGTCTGTTAAAAGTTGGAGTTTGCATTTTGTTTCTTTTAACATGGCTTGCCAAGCTAATCCTGGTGAAGTATACGAATGTAGAGGGTCCAAACCGTATGCAGCAAAACAAGTGTTTCGGAATTCTTCCATTACATCACAAAGAAGAGTTACATCTAGTTTGACATAAAAGTCCGAGTAATCTCCTAAGGTCTTCATATCTAACTCGTTCCATACTCGACGTGCGTGTTGATAGTCCTCAAGTGATATTTCCGAATCATTAAGTTTGTTTTTGAAGTTTTCTGGTGGAGGTAGTGATGTTTCATCAAATCTATGCAGTCCATCGATGTAATCATAGGGGAACACTCCTTTTCGAAGAACCAAATCCATTTTACTATTGGGTACAATTTTGCTTGTTTCTATCAAATCTGTTCTTCTTAGATTTTCAGATAATTTCATGAGGCTTGAAGGCATAAATCTAAATGAATCAACAAACCTTAATTTAATTTTACCCACCTTTTTTGAAAAGCTTATAAATTTTTCCATTGTAGTAGCCAAAACGTCTATTGCTCCATTATCTCTTCCTAGTTCGGGGATTATGAAGTGCGAATCATATCCACTCAGATTGTGCAGAACTACGGGGATGAAATATGGTATTTTGTAGTTCAAGTTGCAAGCGTTACAGGCTGCACCTCTATACGCTCCCGTAAGATGATCGTGGTCACGAACTTTAACGTTATCCAGTGTAAAGGTGTTATTACACAAATAACACGTTGTTGTTGAATAATAATGTTGAAGCTCTTCTTCTTCCATAGGTGTCATGGGTACCTTTGTTCCATACAGTTCTTCTACCTTTGCAGCTATTTCATACAGATCATCGACAAAGTATTTGGCTGCTTCTTCACCGCGATAAATCTTTGGAGAAGATGATAGTCCATATTTTTGAAGATGGTCTTCAGTCAACGTGGATTTAATTAGTATGCAATAACTGTTTGGTGAATGAAGTTGGTATTTGCTTCTTCTTGTAACGTCCTCTTCTTGTTGTTCAAGTGGATGTAAAGAAGACTCAAAATCAGCGTAAACAGCAACAGGTACACGGTATTGTTGTATTATTTTATCAAATTTTATCTGCGCTCTGCTGGAATGTGGCAATTTAATTCTAACCTCATAGTTTCCATTACATAACCTTTGATGTTCTACTAACCATTCTGAACCTCCCCTTTTTAATGGTTTGCCTACATGACAAAAACATCTTTTACAAATGGTTTTCTCTCCGTGTTTTTTTGATATTTGTTTAGATACAAGAGCTGCAAAGTTTTTTATGTAGACATAGTGGGATATGTCCCCTTTAGTGATCAATAGCAAATCCGTATGATCTCTGCGCTCAATAGGTGTTATGCGCAAGGGGTACGCATTGTTTGACGAATCTAAGCCGAAAATGTTGACAGAAGCTGAAGGATTTCGCTTTTCAAATTTTGATATATCAGTAATTGCAACAGGGTAAGTCATTCCCTGAAAATTATACTTATGTTGAACTTCTTCATATGCTTGACTTGGTCTTTCAGGATGGTTTTTTACATATTTAGCCAACATAACGTATTTAAAACATTCATTATTTTCATTTTGCACATTAATACAGGATAAGGTATTTCTAATCTTTGTTGGTAAAGGGATATAGCTACTGCCACGAATTCCATAACCGTGTTTGTGCACTCTTAAGTCTAGCCCTGTGATGCTTAACAAACTCCATCCAGATCCTCTTCCTTCGTGTTCTTGTATTTTTGTCATTAGCTCTTCAAAACATTCAGATACGATTGAATCAATATCTGAGGAAGACATAATAGTTCGGTTTTTTGTTAAGAAACCTCTCGGTGAAGTTTCATTCTGAATGTTTGTAAATAAACCATCTAGTAATAGGCCAAATTTGATAAAATTTAATCTTTTTAATTCATTTTGCAGAGTTTTACTTACCAATCCTTTTGCGTTATTTAAAAATTCTTCAAGTTGTAATTTTGCATTGTCAATTTTAAAGTGGGTTACTACATTACCCGGAAGCGCTCGGGCATGTAGTTCTACATTTACTGCTGTTGATGCTGAAGGACGGTGAAGTGTAGACAGAGCATGCGTAGAACTCGATGCAGCTGATGATGTTGAAGGACGATGAAGTGTAGACAGAACAGGCGTAGAAGTCGATGCAGCTGATGATGTTGAAGGACGGTGAAGTGTAGACAGAGCAGAGGTAGAAGTCGATGTTGATGGTGCATATTGAATTACAGTTGGTCTGGAATGTTGGTGTTGAGCTAACATTTGATCTATTTCTTTCAATTCTTCTTCTTCATATTTTTCATCTTGGTTGTTGTTATGTTTCAGTTCATTATGAATCATTAAAAGAAATTCATCCTTAAATGAAGACTTGCAAATATCGCAGCGATGCATAATGTAGGTGCGATCTCCACAAAGGTCAAGGCAATAATGAACAACACTGCAAATGCCCCTCTATTTATACCCTAGCAAAAGTGGTGGGGGTACGTATTACGTTAAGTTTACTATTTTTTTTGCATTTTATATTTACTATTGTAGCTGAAGGCTACAAAGTTCTGTATTTAGGTCAAGGTCATTGAACATATTTGCCAAAACGGGGAATAGAGCAGTAAATGATTTCATATCAAACCATAAACTGATCTATTCCCCGCTCTGTATTTAACTAAGACAATTTTCTCCAACAGGAACATTTGATAGATTTTAAACTCGGATGTGAAGTCGGATTGTACACATTGCATCTCGATCAACTAAAAATTTCATAAAACAATAGGGATCTTCAGTTGTAGATTCATCTTTAACATATTCGATGGTCAACATTGCAGAACGAAGATCTTGTGGAATTACGTCGACTTTTATGAGTCGCCTTTCGAGTTCAAACCGTTTTGTTATTGATGTAAGTTTTATCACATCATCGATATCGATGAGGGGAAAGCTGTAGCAAACGGAGTTTCCTGGTGGGTTCATCATGCCGATATGATAAATATACACTGTTGCATCGACATTAAATAGACGTTCCCCCACCATTAAATTTATAAGTTACCCCCACTTTTTCTAAACAAAAAAAAGCAAAAAAAAAACACTGTTGCATCGACATTAAATAGACGTTCCCCCACCATTAAATTTATAAGTTACCCCCACTTTTTCTAAACAAAAAAAAGCAAAAAAAAAAAAATTGAAAGCTGGTAAATATTTTCTGTCTTGTAACTGGGTCAAGGTTATACAACGATATTACCAAAACGGGGAATAGAGCAGTAAGTAGTTCTCACTTTGACTACAAACTGATCTATTCCCCGCTCTGTATTTAAAGTTTGTCAGTTGACAAGAAAAAGACAACACTTAATCAGACTCATTTGATGAATCGGAATCAGTTGTATCAGAAGCATCGGAAAGAAATAGTCGTCGACGAATATGATATACCCCTCGTGCACTATCTAAAAATAACCCATCCAAACTACTACTACTAGTGGTTGGAGTTTCATCATGTATTTCTTCAGAACAGAGAAGATGCTGATAGATTCTATAGGTTTCAGATTCCCCGTCACTTAACGGTTCAATTTGTTCCATATATCCTGCTTCAAGATCATCACTGTTTATATCACTTAATAATTCAAAATCTTCCATTGCATCCATATCATTTAATAATTCAAAATCTTCCAATTCGTCTTCATTTTCATCCTCACTTTCAATCACAATATGTTTTATAATTCCTACGATTGATTTTGCAGAAGGAAATATATTATCCTTTGGTGACATAGCTGCTATATATTCTAGTGCTAACACAAGTAGCAGAATGAGATAAGCACTGATGAGAAATCTCTTTTTATATTCCCCGATTTAAGTGGTGGGGGTAACTAGTGATAAGAAATGGGTATTATTGTATCAAATATATGTAACAATGTTTATGAAACAAGGATGTTTAAGTCCTGTAAGTAGGTCAAGGTCGTTTTAACTTATTACCAGAACGGGGAATAGAGCAGTAAGCGATTCTCACTTTGACCGCAAACTGATCTATTCCCCGTTCTGTTTTCCCCCCGTTCAGTATTTCCAAAACATCTTTAGTCAATTACGAATGCTAGAAGGTCTTCAGGAAGATCTTGTTGAAGTGATGCACCTTCTAACAACGTTTCTAACGCATTAATGTATTTTATCGCCTGTATCAAAATGGCATGCCTTGAACTTTTTTTATCCATAAACGGTAATTTTGATTGTAATAACTTATATGTTTGATTTATTTTTTTAATCCTTCCTCTTTCTCTAGCATTCCTTCTTCTTGCCTCATCATTCTTTTCCTTGTTATTTGTTGTAGGCTGCATCGATGTTGTAGGCTGCGTCGATGTTGTAGGCTGCATCAACTCTGCTGGGCTATTCATAGCTGAATAACTATACTCTAAAGCTGTACGCCTTATATATGTTTACCCCCACTATTAAAGTCAAAGGATTTAGATGGTGGGGGGGGGGGTGTAAGTGATAGGGAAAGGATATGTTATTTAACAATTACTATCCGCAAATTTTTTCCAAGTCTCGTCAGTGGGTCACGGTCACTTAAACATATTGCCAAAACGGGGAATAGAGCAGTAAGCGGTTTAACTTTGACCGCAAGAAATAAATACATTTTCCAATATCTTACCAAACAAAGATTTTCTATGTCCCGAAGTGGGTCAAGGTCATCTGAACATGTTGCCAAAACGGGGAATAGAGCAGTAAGTGATTCTCACTTGGACCACAAACTGCTCTATTCCCCGCTCTGTATTAGGGAAGTGAATTTTGAAGAAAGGTCACAGTTATAGGCAATAAACCTGATAACAGAACCTTTTATTAATTTATCCAAACAAAAGGAAGTTACAGATAGTTTGCAGGGAGTATTTGCAAAAGTTTCTCGAGGGTAAGATGGGTAATGTCAACCGGTTTGCATGGCCGTATTGACAAAGGTCGGTTTTCGTGCCATACCTTTTTGTAAGGGGTTAGGAAAAGGATGAGAAACATACTGATCAGTTAAAGTTAATTTTACAAAGACCAACCAAGGTCGGTTTTACAAAGGTCAACAGCATCCTGAAACCCAGTCGGACGTTGGTCAGTAACGGGCGTCAGGCAACTGTGAACCAAAGTTTTGACCAAGGTTAGTTATAGCGTGTAAGAAAAGGACATACCAACCAAGGTCGGTTTTACAAAGGTCAACAACATCCTGAAACCCAGTCGGACGTTGGTCAGTAACGGGCGCCAGGCAACTGCGAACCAAAGTTTTGACCAAGATCAGTTTTAAAGCGTGAAAGAAAAGTACATATTTCATTAGTAAATAAAACACTTCAAAGACCAACACCACAAATAATTACAAACACCAACACTAACTACATTTTCTAGCAGCAAACTACAAGCTATAATCTAACAAACTAACATGCATAACATACTAATATGCTAAGGTAGAATCTTTAGTATACAGGGGTACCACCTATATACTAAAGATGCTATTACAGACAGCTAAGGCGAACAGCTAGCTAGGCTGTCAGCCTGAGACTGTGAGACCTCTGCGGTCAGCCCCCGCTTTTATAGCCGACGATCCGTGGTGGGAGGTAAAGGGAGGTGGGGGGGGGGGGTTAAACTATTGTCGCGACGATATAAAGTGCACATTGATATATTCCAAGTTCGTTAACTGGGTCAAGGTCAAGTAAACTGTTTTGTAAAATAGCAAAGGATTTACCTTTGCTATTTTACTTTTTAAGAAACGCAAGATAGCTCTAAGATCAAACAAGGGTTATAGTTATCCGTTTTACACAACATTCATTGTACAATGATTTGATAAAATGGAAAATTTCCATGTTGGAAGGTGATTGCCATATCATCAAAACACAATACACATCATTTCTGTGTAACGGCCTAAGCTCCATCTCTACTTTTAAGTTAATCCCTCGATACTCAAAAGCAAGGATAGTGAGAAATGCTTCTGACAAAGCAAGCTCAGAAGGAACAAGCCAAGTGTTTACACCTACAGCTTCCATAGCGATATGATGATTTTTACCACGCTGTTGCAGTATATAAAACATTTCCCCCTCCAGTATAATATTTCTCCTTTTTTTCCTTTTAAGTTTTATCTTTGACTTAGTGTAAAATATCTAAGTCCGTTATCTAGGTCAAGGTCGTTGTAACATTGTAAAAAAAGGTGTGGACAACCTATTTACACTCTGCAGCATATGCTACAAATTGTAAATAGGTTGTCCACACTTTTTTTTTTAATTTGGAAAAAACTTTATTTAATTTGGAAAGAATGTTTTTTTTTGTTTTTTTTACAATTTTCTCCACACAGTGGTTCCTGAATCGCCTCGGATTAGATAGTGCTTTTTCGTAGGGTTTTTGGGATGACGCATGCCTTTAGGTAATCTTAAAATGTAAAGACGGTCTCCACATTTTAACATGACCTTCAGGAATCCCATTATTTTTACAAAGACGTATTGTTTGTTTTTAGCTAGCCTATTAATCCGAGTCTTAGCTGGTTTCACTGTCGGATGTGGTGAAGAAGGAGAAGCGGTATTTTTTAAATGAAGATTGCACAGTTCTTCATTTAAAGTACACTGTTTTGCACAGCGTTCGCCTTTCTTTGCACCTTTTTTGAACACATAATTACATAGTTGTGCAGGACGTATGCACCTCCTATGCAATGACTTTAATTGATTGAATTTCTCTGAAGGAGATTGAATATTTGTGCAAATTACTGAAGGTCTGGTTGAACTAGTGGAAGGTGGAATTTCAATTGGGGGTCTTGTAAATATTTTAGAGCTTGAGGTGGAGCTTGATCTTGAGGTGGGTGATAAGGAGGAGCTCGAAGAAGACCTTGATCTCGAGGTAGATGATGAGGAGGAGGAGCTCGACGAAGGCCTTGATCTCGAGGTGGATGACGAGGAGGAGCTCGACGAAGACCTTGATCTTGAGGATGATGGTGAAGGAGAAGTTGAACGTGAGCGAGATGTTGAACGATCCATGATGGGTGGTGAAGTTGTCTTTTCAGGGATGATCAGGGCCATTAAAAGAGCCTGACGAAGAATTGAACCAGCAGCCGAAGTCGAGGGTGATGCAGAAGTCGAGGGTGATGCAGAAGTCGAGGGTGATGCAGAAGTCGGCAGTGATATCGGGTGTGACTCCATAGTTCTGAGTGTGAGCAAGCACAAGCAGCAGAATGATCTTACCAGTGATGGGAAGCCTCTTTTATACCCAATATAAGTGGAAGGGGGGGGGATGGAGATAGGCTATGGTTTAAAATATTAATCTTTCTATATGTGACCAGACAAAAGTTTATAAGTCCTGTCAGTGGGTCAAGGTCATCTGAACTTGTTGCCAAAGCGGGGAATAGAGCACAAATTGGTGCTCTATTCCCCGCTCTGTATTAGGGGACAGGGAATTACAAGCAATGATTTTAATAACGAAAAATAAAGAAAAACCCAAAAAAGAAAAAATCACAACAGTTTCTCAGGCTAAGAAAGGTAATGTCAACCGGTTTACATGGCCGTATTGACAAGTCCGGTTTTCAGGGCCGAACCTATTTGTCAGGGGTTAGGAAAGGAGGAGAAACATGTTACTTTGAAACAAAAATAAAGACTTTACCCGCAAATATTTAAACAAATTGAACAGTTAAAGTTAAAGTTTATTTTTCAAAGATCAACCAAGGTCGGTTGTACAAAGGTCAACAGCAAACTGGAACCCAGTCGGACGTGGGTCAGTAACGGGCGCCAATCTACTGCGAACCCAAGTTTTGACCAAGGTAGAATTACAAGGACCGATTTTATATTTACAAGTTATTTTTCAAGGATCAAACCAAGGTCGGTTGTACAAAGGTCAACAGCACACTGGAACCCAGTCGGACGTGGGTCAGTAACGGGCGCCAATCTACTGCGAACCCAAGTTTCGACCAAGGTAGGATTACTAGGACCGATTTTATATTTACAAGTTAAACCCCACGGATAAAAATAGGGACACTTTACCCAGTTTGGATCAATATCCATAAGAAAAGGGAGCTGTAGGGAAGGTACATATTAGTAAATAAAACACTTCAAACACCAACACCAACACAAACATTAATTACAAACACTAACTACATTTACTAGCAAACTACAAGCGTTAATCTAACAATCTACCATGCATAACAAACTAACAAACACATGCAAGGGCGCGGATCTGTTAATTGCGCGTCGGGCCCAACGCACACTTAACAGACCTACGCTGCAGCAGAATGCAACCCAGTCGGACGTTGGTCAGTAAAGGGCGGCAAGCTACTGCGAAGAGACCGCGGACTGCTCCCGCTTATAAAGGCAAAGTGACGTCACCGAAGCGGAAGGGGGGATGTTACGTCACGGGGGGGATGTTACGTCACAGGGGGGGGGGTGACCTTGAACATGACCCAAAAAGGGGGGGGGGGTGACCTTGAACATGACCCAAAGGGGGGGGGGAGACCTTGAGGGGGGAGACCTTGAGGAAGGGGGGGACCGGTTCTAGAACCTGTCTCAGCTTTCTAACCATATATGGATAGGGCAAGGTTTTACCTTGCGACTCGATTTACTCCTTCCGCCACCTCATTCCAGCTTCAACCATTGACTGGTACACTTCACAGCTCTCGCTCTCTCTCTTCTTACAAAATGACTTCGCCGATAACCAACGAGAAACTGAAAAGGATTAAGGAATCCTTGAAGAAGACAGCTCCGAAGACAAGCGGATTTAAACAACCTTCTTCCCTCAGAATGAGGCTAAAGAGGGATTTTAAAAACCACCCTCTTTACTACAAACAAGGTTCTTCTGGTTCGACTTCTTCATCAACAACGGAACGACACTCTGCCACACGGGATCATCTGGACGTGTTGCAGAAGATGAAGACCTTGACGGAAGACGAATTGGTATCTCCCATTGCAGTTACCAAAACAAAATTCAAACATTTGAGAAGAAACTTCCCGTACAGAGCGGTGCTGAAGAACGGAAGCACCTACTACTTAACTGCCGGTGAAGTTCTCTTTGAGGTGGAATTGCCACGATCAATTCCGGCACCACCAGAAGTGTCATACAAACAGACCTTGTCCTTGGTAAAAGAAGAGAGTAGAGTGAAGTGGACTGTAAAGTAAAATCCCTTACCATCCCACCCTCCCTCCACAAACGGTCCTTTTCAGGACCACCCTAAGCATTTCAAGTTAGGGACTTGGCCTGTACATAGGCAGGAGACTATTAGTCTTATGTTTGTGTGCAGCCCACTTTGTGAAAATTTCTAAGTCCCAAGGTCCTTGACCTTGACCTTGACCTTGAACATGACCCAAAAAAGGGGGGGGGGGGTACACAGTTTGTGCAAAGTATGTCATGTGGGTACTCAAATTACGCGGATTGATCAGACGAACAAGTTGGCGCAAACAGAATTCAGATCCGACAAAGGGTATAGCAGCAACAGCGAAAAACAACTATTTTCAAGGGCAAGCCTAAATAACTTCTTTATTTACGGTTTAAAATATATTAAGTGGGTACTCAAATTACGCGGATTGATCAGACGAACAAGTTGGTGCAAACAGAATTCAGATCCAACAAAGGGTATAGCAGCAACAGCGAAAAAACAACTATTTTCAAGGACAAACCTAAATAACTTCTTTGTTTTTGGTTCAAGGTCTAACATGTGGGTACTTCAATTACGCAGCTTGACAAGGCGAACAAGTAGGTGCAATTTAAATTTAAATCTAACCAACAGTATAGCATCCGTGGCGTAAAAACGATGGTTTGAAGGACAAGGTAACGTTGTGGTGGGGGTAGATGCATATTATACACGATAACGCTACATCATTATTCTTCCAGCTCTTGTCGTATGAACATCTACCTAGACGGTCTGAAAAATGTCGCAGTTTTACAGGAACATGAGGAAGGTGACCTTCAGTAGTCCCCTTGACACTACTTTCTACTTCCCTGACGATGAAGACAGAAGGTCTACACTTTTAGTGGACAATGAGCGGTTTCGTCGAAGAATAATTGAGGTTGAAACACTTTTAACCAGTTGTTTGCTACGCAAAAAGAACCATATGAATACATGCACCGGTTTAGATCATAGTAGCTGTTATACTTATACAGCGTTGAAGCGCAAACATTATTGAGGTTTTTAGTTACGGAGGTAAGGTCTTGACAGTCTAAGAGCTAAACCCTAACTAACACATGTAAACTAGTTATTGTGCGATGTAAAACTTGGTGGGGAGACTGGTGTAGTGGGGGACTGGTGTAGTGGGGGACTACCATCTGCCGCACACTTGCCACCTGCCGCCTGCCACCTGCCGCCGCCCATCTGCTGTCCACCATCTGCTTCGTTCTACTACACTTTTACCCCCACCATTTTGTTTGATACCAAAAACGCTAGCTAGCGAATAGTCAGTACACCTCCGGCTCTCGACCGGTGAACATCGAGCTCTCCGAGACGCTCTTCACAAAATAACAATATCATTTCACTCAAGGTCTGATAGATGTTTCTATTTCATTGACGTCACGTATTCTTTCCTCCTGACAGCAATGAAATGCAAACACCTAACAGAACAGATAGGTGTCAAAAACACAACATGGACTCTGCGCAGGGAACGAAGTATCTACCGTCTTTCTTCAGAAAGCAAAGTGATGGCCGCAACTCGTCCGGATCAACAACATCGATGACAACCAACAACGGGGAACTATTGTAAACATGAATTATTGTAAATAAAATAAAGTAATATTTGTAATATGAATTATTGTTAATAAAATAAAGTAATATTTGTAATTGTTATACCTCGCACTCGTATCATTCGATTGTTTCATTCGATAATTTTCATTCGATATTTATTATCGATTAACTATCGAATCACAATCGTTTTACGAGTGCGAGGTAGATTTTTTTTAAAAAACTTCACCGTGACCTTGAACTTTGAACTTTTACTCATTTCGTCACAAAACCGCCTACGTCACTGGCTCAGCCTCAGATGACGTCTTTCATGACTCAGCGCTTCCGGTCACGTGACCGGAAGCCATAAATCACTTGGCCCAAAAGTCCCCTTTCCCTACTACTGGTGTACAAATTGATATGCTCCGATTGTAAAAAATATTACATTGGTCAGACTGGGCAATCATTTAAAACGAGATTTAATGAGCACATTCCTAGGCCAAGGTCCCCCCATAAATGTAAATTCAGCGAACATCTTGTGACACGCGGGCATAACATAACCAACTTTGATACAAATCTCAAAAAATTACATCAGTGTGAAAAATCTCCCCTCTTCAATACCCTGGAAGAACTAAAAATTTATAAAAGTTTAAAAGTAACCCTTGCGATGGTTTGAATAAAAAGCTGAAGTATAGGTGTAATGTACTTTTTAACAGGATAAATTTAATAAAGGAACCTGAGTAGGAACTGCGATAAGGCAGTCCAAAGTCCAACTGGCGTTTCATTTTTCGCTCTTCCTTGTCCACCTCAGTCGGCGTTCACCACCGGCCGGTACGCGTTAATAGTGCACTTTAAATGTTTTTCGCTGTCGTTTGTCGTGTGTGTATGTTCGGTGTTTTGTATCTTTTTAGACTTTTGACGACAGACATGCAAATTCTGCTAATTCTGTTCAGATTTTATTGAAATTCAAGACCTGAAGATGAAAGCACAATAAGCTTCTGAAACCGCGGTAGACCAGTTTGGATCAACTTAAAGCTAAAGGCGGAGGTAAATTAACCTGTATTTTTAATTGTCAGCTATGGAGGCTATTCAATATGAATTAAAAAATGGAAACTGTTGAATAGACTCAGATTTGTTTTACAAGTTTATATTAAACTTTAATTTGTTCGTGCAATCATATTTCTCTCTATTTACTATGCTCTTTCTAAATTTGCTAACAGCCTAACTCAAGAAAATATAAACATTCCCACAAGACCTCAGACCAGTTCTCTTATGTTTGTTTACAATCTAACTAAATTTAACGACATTGGTGAGTATAGGAATACCTTGTCAATATATCAATGCTGTTGTCTCCAGACTGCTCTCATTTTTTTTTTTTTTTATTTTATAGAACATCCCCAATATCTCAGAAATAACCTTGTTCACATGCTTCACATGCGTTCACATGAGTGTGCGGATTACTCGACAGGAAGGCCTGCTGCAACTGCCGCGGGTCAGAACTGAGCTGGGGTAAAAGGCCTTTTATGTTTTTGTACCCCAAGTGTACAATGCCCTACCACCTGACCGGAAGTCAGTTAATTATATTTTGTAAAGTGTTAGTATTAATATTTTATTTAAATTAGTTAACAATAATATGAGACTTTTTAATACTATTATCGACAACAGTTGTTTGGTATAACAAAGATTTTAACTTTGAAAACGGTCAGTTAAATAAAGACACGTGTTGTTATTAAGTAACGGAGAGTCAATAGGAAAAAAACTGTGTTTACTGAGATACAATTCTTGGCCTAAGTTAAGAAATTATCCTTTAATTTGACAAAGATGGTTCTTTAGTTATAAGAGAGATTCATAATTTAAATTGATGAGGAAGCTTATTTTGTAAAATTAGACCATTATTATCCAGCGCTAGGAGTTTTATTTTTATTTTTAAGGTTATATCAAATTAGCTTCTTAAATAGTTTTTGAAATAGTTCTAACAATAGCAACTGAAATGTATTTGAATTATATAATTCTGTTTTGAATGTTGAATACAAAATAATGTTTTAATAACTATAATTATAACAAAAGTATTGACAACTTTTAGATATTTTCCTTATGTACAGCTCGATTTACACGTACTTTACACGTATTTTATAAAACAAAAACTCCAATTGGTTGTCTTATAACACAATAATAATATTCTTAACTAGCTGTTACCTGCAGGCTTCGCCCGGCAAATTATTTATAAACACTAGTACCTGGGGGCCGAGCTTTGCTCGGGGAAGGCTAGTCAGTTTGTTTAGATGCCTAGAAGTAATATTTCACCACTTATCCCAACTGATTATCATATTTTTTAGCTCATTTGCCTCTTTCCTGCATTTTTAAGATCACTCCAGATGTTATTTATAGCTCAATGTCCCTTTGCTTTAATTTGGATATGACCTCTATATATATGCAATCTTCACTTAAAAGATTTAATCACTTTAGGAAACCACATGTTAACAATTATAAACAACACGTGTATTACTTTTGACAGTTCCCTGGTTGATAATGAACAGCTGTTACAATTCTTTTGTTTTGATATTTAACTCCATAAGCCCAATGTTAATTTTGTTTAACTATTTATTTTCGTTTTTTACATTATTTGATTTTTGCTGGAGATGAGACCTGTCCAGAACTTAGTTTTATCCCAGAAACTAGTTATTTCCAACATTTTAAGTAAATCGTTGTGCCGTTTTTGGGATCAGTGTCGCAAGCAAGCAAGCAAACCTTACTCATGTTAGAGTAAAGGATGACAGTTGGGTGTGCTGCATTCTGTGGCTAGCCCGTGGAACTACTACAAATTAAGATTAGCTGTTTGTATTTTCATCAGCTCAAACAAAAATAATGTCCATAAGAACTTTTTCGGGGTCTCTGGTCTCGGTCCGTTAGGCCAGATCAGGATGAAAACCATTTATTTTATCCTAATGAATCAGTATACCAAATGTAAAGTCTCTAGGTAAATGGGAAGTAGGAAAATTCGTGATGAGTGAGTGAGTGAGTGAGTCAGTTAGTCAGTGAGTCAGGGCTTGCATTTTATAAACATAGATAATAAATAATTAGAATAAAAAATATACATATTGTCAGGAATGTAAGATCGTAACTAAGCAGAAATATTTAAATTATACCACGCATCTGGAAGATAATATGCAATTTTGCAATTGCAATTTTGGAATGTAATAAAGAGGTTAAAGTCTAATCGAGGTCGCATGGCAAAAATGACCTTGAGAGGGGAGGTGGGAAGAGGCTGTGCGATAGCGGATGTACTTTCTAAATATTTCTAATCAGCTTATGAACCCTTCACTCTCAATTGCGATCAGCTGGCTCGAGGCATGCTGTTCTCACTTTATCACTCCAATATTTGTCGTTTTACTTTAGATTATGTTTCAGAGAATGATTCTTTTTTGCTATAAGAAATCTTGTTTTATTTTAATTTGTTTTGAGTTTACACATATTTGTTGTCTCATATTTAAAATTGTTATGAGGTCAAAACAATTTTAAGTAAAAAATAAAATATTTGTTACTTACAAAGGCCTGACAAACGTTCAGTCCGCGTTTTGTAATATGACTGTCAGTGTTAAGTCCCCTATGAAGTTACGAAGCTCTTCCTGATCGTATTGATATATTTGCACTGACCTTAACGGCTTATAGAGATTAAATAAATATCATTTGATGATATTTGTTGAAAAAACATTTATTTGTAAGTTCATTTACATTTTACTTACCTTATTAATAATAAGATAATTTGTAGATAATCTCTTTTCTAGATAATTTGTTCCTCAACTATTCTAGATAAAACCTCATTTCACGAGTATGATTGTTACTAGAAACTATGTAGCGAATCACAGCCAATGCTTTCCACTATTTTAAACTTATTTTTAAGATGCAGGGTATCTGAGATAGTTCAAAAAGTCAAAAATCATGACAGTTAATAGTTTATTTATTTTTCAGTTAATTATAAACTATAGTAAATGAAACTTCATCCATAGTAAATAAAACGTGGATAAACTGTCATAACCAACTGGCATACAATAGTCATAACTTATCTATTTACAGAAAGAAACCCTCATACAAAGGAATAAATATTTTTTGTTTTATAATTTGCCAAATATATAAAGGAAATAACAGATCTTGAAAGGCTCCAAAACGAACTAAAATTGCGCATTATAAATAGTCCTCTGTATACAATAGATGATTTTTCAAATATATATTCCAAATAATGGGACATATAACCTTAGATGAAGACATTTATAACATTTAGTCATTTAATTTTGAACATTCTCAAACTTTTGTAATATTATGCATTACTTGATTACTTATAATTTATGTAAATTACACCATTTTGTACGTTTTGTACCTATATGTTTCGATTTTCCTTATTCACGAGGAATTAGCGAACACGTAGATTCGCTTTACTAGATGTTTTTAATGATTTTCAACTTTAACAGCAACTACAAGGTATACAGTATATTGATAAATCTTCAGTTAATACCTACCCACTTTAGAGATTTTATTGTTTTTTTTTTTTGTTTTTTTATTTATTTTGGTTACACATTCAACTAAAACTTGTCATACTTATACAGGCTTTTTTAATATTTTTATTAAAAAAATATTGCGTTTGTTGAAAGAAACGTGAGTTATATATTTATACAGATCTGAACCATGGGTAAAGATAATATTGTATTTGTAGTTCAACAGAAACACGCATATAAAGTTAATATGGTGTGTGTACAAAGTTGGGTATTTGCTTCTCAAGAAGTTTAATCGTTCACTCAAGCCCCTATAAAACGATTACCTATCGATTTCATTTGTGTTGTTGTATCTTTAACATATTGCTAGGATAAAACAACAGCAATGAAATCGGTGAACCATAAGGTGTATTGTTGAAGTAATAAAAAAATGTAGTTGTAATAACCTTTATTTGGACTAAACAACATATATAATTTCTACAAGCTACATTTATGATTGTATCAATCGTTTATAAGACAAGATATTCGCATTTGTCTGTGGCTCCGTGCGTCCGTCCGTCCGTGGCTGTTTCTCGAGCTGTAATGGCTCCCAAACTACGAAAAGATATTTTTTAGGGGTAATCGAGGACGGGGAAGCTGCACGTGAAGCGGAGCCGTGAGTTATTCCTATTTCTATTCCTACAAGCGTTGTTCCTGAAACAGCTGATTATTTCCTTCAATACTAGTTCAGTCGATACTAGTTCTTCATATTTATCATTAAATCCTTGTAAAACAACTAATTTTTTACAATCTTAATTGAGTAGCTTGTTAAAAATGATGCAAGTGTGTCACAGAAGAAAATCACGAAACCGTTAGAAAAGGTTCATACACAGAGACACAATTGTATGTAGAATAAACCAACTGAAGAGTAAGTTAAAAGGGATCAGTCCCCAAGAATGTGTAATGAAAGAATCTCGACAGTTTATTATGAGTAGGTAAAGTTTCTATTTAACAAAACAGCGATATTAGCGAATTTCCCTATAGGGAAGAAGCTATTACCGTAGTCAGCCTGGTAAGACCAGGCAGGGTCGGCTGGTAAGACCTAGGCCCGGGACTATGATAACTTTTTGTTTTGAGGCCCCCAGATGCCAAAAACACTATCCGTTCAAATTCATATATAGAATATATATATGCCATATGTTAGATTTGGCAACATTTTTTTTTTTTTGATCATCGCTCTACGTCAATTGGTTACCGAGATATTGAAGTGCTAAACATAGTACCATTGATATAGATAGTACGTTGTCCAATGTTAATCTTATGGAGAATAAGTAAAATTGTATATCTTGCTTATTAATGAACATATATTAATGAAACTTGTTATGTGGTTTAATATGGTTAGGGTTTAATGATATTTGCATAAAAACCCATTTTTGTGGTCCCCATGGTAGCAAACCTGCGTACTCAGCAGCTATAACGTTATTATTATGGAGAATTAGAAACTTGTTGATATTTTGCTTGTTCATAAACATAAATTGGTAAAACTTGGTATGTTGCTTTATCTAGTAGTGATCCATTGGCATTTGCCTAAAACCCCTATTTTTGTGGTCCTTGATGCAGCAAACCTGCATACTCAGTCCTAATGTTTTTCTTATGGAGAATAAATAAAATGCCATATCTCGTTTGTTTATGAATATGCTTTGATGAAAGTTGGTAAGTGGCTACATGACGTAGTGAAGTACAATTTGAAATTACAACGGGGGTATTTAAATATTTAAATTAATTTATTGGGTGTATTAAACTCGTTTTTATCGTAAAATTAGATTATCAAATATAAGATCAAATATGAAAAACCTTAGTTATATCAAATAACATACTACAAATCGTGTTATTTAGTATAAAACGTATATTTAAAAAATAAATTTCGAAAACTACTACTGGAAGCTATAGAAAAATCCATTCTTGTGTTTGCCTTGCCATTGCGTCACTAAATATCGAGCTTCGTGCACACTGGAGTATGACGAGTCTGAGACAGCTAATGAGAAAACTTTGGCTCCGTGATACTGCATAACATTGCAAAGTTTGTTGCTATAGACCTCACGGATTTATTTTAAGGGTTTGTTTTAAGCTAACTACCTGTCATATAATTAAATACATGCAAACAAAGTGAATACGACTTTATATTAGCCTCATTTGACAAGCAATTATAAAACACATTTTAATATTTGGTTAATAAACAAAAATCAGTGAAATACTTGAAGGAATAACTGTAATCACCTGTTACCATCAGTGATAGTAAGTTCCACTGATCATACAATTAAGAGTTATCTATATAGATTTTCATTATTTATATAATTGATTTGTAAACAGTTTGGCGTTAAAAGAACCTATCACATAATATGCCGAAAATACTTATTCAATAAGCTGTGACTTATAAAGCCACAGCCTAGTGGGTTGAGTATTGCTCTAAAAGACCAAAAAGGCGCGGGTTCAATTCCCGGTAAAAACCAAGTGACTATTGAAACTCAGACTGCCACCGTGCTTCGGAAGACATGTTAAGCCGCTGGTCCAGGCTACATAAATAGTAGACTAACCGGTCATGTCGGAGGTGCTGGTGGACCTGAAAACTCTGACGACAGACCTTGGCTAGGAGGTTACACGAACTTTACTTTACTTTTAACGCTTACTAAAATATGCTTAAAAATAAGTCGGAAAATGGCATAGTATATGGTGAATGATGAATTGAAGGAAATTTATTTCAAACGGTCTTGACATATTCCATAAAACCAAATTTTAACTTTTAACGATATATGTTGAGAACTTTTAATTTAATATCATCAATTTTAAAATCATGGTAACATGTATATTTTACATTGGCAATTAGCAAGGTTATTTAAAACACCAATAGAAACCTTAAATTGACTGTAATAACCCAGTCTTTTGCTTGGCGTCGAGTAAAAGACAAAGCAGTAGAGTATTTAAATAGAATCATTATTCATTATTCAAAACAATAACCAGCTTTAAGCGTACTTGCATAGTTATTGTCCTATCTTAAGTTCATGGACAAATGAATGCCTTCTTTGAAATTTGTATTTATTTCATATAAATTCATTTAAAATAAACTATGTCACTTTTTGAAATTAAAGTTCAGTCTGTTCCACCTTTGGCGTGATCGTGGAACTAAACTTGAGGGCAGACAGACATGCACCTCCATCCTTTTATAATTGTAAAACAGATGAAAGTGTACTGTACTAATGTTAATTGACAAGGAAATAACAATATAACTATGTCTTTGAGATGTGAGAGAGATTGTCCTTAAAGAACGTTTAATACAAAATGCCAATTCAATAGATAATAAAATACCCCCGTCGCAGCAAACCTGCGTACTCAGCGAATTTCCGATGAATATATATGTCTTAATAAGACATTAAACCACTTATCAGGATCCATAAGAAATATGTTTGCAAATAAGCGATATTTAAAATATGAATTATTCTCCATGAGAATAACATTGGGGATGAGCACGCAGGTTTGCTGCCACAAGGAACAAAAAATAATGGTTTTTTATGGAAATATCAATAAAGCTCATCTACATGAAGTCACAAACCAAGTTTCATTCATATACATTCATAAGTAAGGGATATATAACATTTTAATTTCCCTCCATAAGAATAACATGGGGACCGAGTACCTAGGTTTGCTGCTACGGGAACCATAGACGAACAATTTTTGTGTGCAAACAACAAACCTAGATGTAAACCAAAACCAGATGAAGCCATATACCAAGTTCCGTCAGTTTATATTAATAAATAAGCGAGATATTTTTTATATTTTTATCCATAAGAATAACGTTATACAACGTACTGTGTTATCACTTTCAATATCTCAGTAACCAATTGACGTAGAACAATGGGTAGAATACCAGATTGTTTGTTTTTTTAGCTGAATTCAATGGTAAAAATTAAAATTTGATTTAAATAAAAATTACATGTAAAAACACAAAAAAAAAACACTTTTGGGGAACAAACCCCCCCCCCTCATAACCCCCTTTTGGATGATGTGAATCGCCTGGTTTTCGAATTTGTTCAAATAAATTTTACTTTACATATTTGTGCCAAATTTAATTAAGATCGGACCTTTTTTACGAGAGTTATCGTGCTTACGGACACACACACACACACACATATATATAAATAAATATATATATAAATAAATATATATATAAATATATATACAGTTATTATATAAATAACAAACGGAAGTATAAAATGTAATCTAAAAAATCGTGATACATATATACAAATTTGAATGAATAGTGTTTTTGGCATCTGGGGACCTCAAAATGAAAAGTTATCATGGTCTTGGGCTTACCATGACTACGGTACGGTAATACCTGAAGCTACGGTAATAGCTTCTTCCCTATCGGGGAAATTCGCTAAAACATAATAATTACATGAAGTATTAAAAATAAATGTTGTAACAAATGGTTACTTAAATACATATTACATTAATTGTACCACTGGACACTTCATCCGTTCCTTAAGGTCTTGTATTACGCTAGAATCCAATTGCTCTTGGAGGGTGTAGATTAAAATGAAACTGAGCTGTGTAACATTTTGTCACCGTTTCGGAATCTCTTTTCTGTGTATTTACAAAGACCCCTGGGCCGATTGAATTGGAATTTTGCTTAAGGTAGATAATACGACATTATAAATTATACTTAAAGATATATTAAGGTTTTTTAATGGTATCTCCCTAAAATACTTCATTAAACCGAATAATAGAACCATAATTTTAAATATTACCTTCACCGCTACATGCGAAAGCTAAATAAAAAACTTAAAATGATAAATTTAACAATATAATAGATTATTTCTACTATATCTAGCAACTACACATCTCGCAGTGACAAGTTAAACTATTTCAAACAGGCGTTTCAATGTTTTAAGTTGCGCATGGGCAGTTATAGTTTAATTTATTTGGAATAAAATGGTGCAACTATAACTCATTTTAAACAACTACATATGGATTGTTTTTTTAATCAGAATCAAAATGCAGAACAATTTCAAGATTTATAACAGAAGTGGTTTTACACCCCGATAAAAAACGCAATAACAATATTTTTTTATTAGAATACACTATTATTTACAGTTAAATAAAGCATTTTATTAACTTTCTTGTGGCTATATTCATAATTAACACACCTCAATGTGTGCCTCTAATGTATTTTGGAATTGTCGAACTATGTTGGATTTAATTCCAGAATTTATAAACCAGAGAGACCACTTCGTTTTGTATCACCCACACTTTCAGTCTATTAACTTTAAATGTCTAATAATACCTGAATTAAGTTGATACTCTTAACAACAGGTGGAAGTCTTTCATATTCTATGTAGGTTTGGGAAAATGTATCTGAATTAAATTTGGGAAAGAGATTCATTCAACCAAACTACTCACTGAGCTTTTGTTACAAACTCGCCATTTTTTTTTTAGAGTAACTGCATTCTCGCCATTCTGCTGGATTTATACTGTGGTCACTCAGTATGTATGTGAAACTAACGACGGAATGGAAACTGCCTAGGTTAAATTTAATTCCACCTGTATTAATTAACCTATATAGGTTAAATGTCATCTGTAGTGTACATTGAGCATGTAAACAAATGTAAACTAAAACTTTATAACAAAATAACAATTGATTTATATTTAAATCAATAACAAATGTTAATAAAAAATTTATTTATTACTTTTTTATATATTTTATTGATTGATTGATTTGATTTATTTTTAATCAATTGATTAAAGATTTGGTTTTACTAAAGATAAATTGAAACGAGGAGTCGTGGCTTTATTTATCAGTAATAAACAAGTTCTAGTTAAAGAGGTCGATAGATTATCATAAAGTAATTTATAAATATATTTTAGTTTATCTATAATCGTCAGTTATACATTTGTCACGAGCTAGTTTGCAAAATAAGTTGTCATATGCTTTGTTATGATTTAATAGTCCTAAATCATAGTTAATTCATTTTAAAAGAAAAATTCATAGCCTCTTGACAGTGAAAAATTCATATCAATATTATGAACTATAAAGTTAGGGAATTAAAAATTTACAAGCCTTCTATCAGTTATGTGTTTCAAATCAACTTATTTTGAATGCATAATTTTGTTAATGTTAACTTTGCAAAATATTTAAGTCTATTGATAATAGTGTAAAACATCTATTTTAAAAAATATATGTCAATTTATAAGATTAAGAGGTTTTCTTTATTAATCAGACATGCACAAAAATCTCATCGAAGCGAAGCGGTGATGTGTTTTACATTTATTAGCTGAAGTAATAATAATGTAAGTAACTAACAATAATGTGAACTCTGGAATTTAAGTTATTAACTAATTAAAAAATATTCATCTTCTAATTATATCTTACGGCTTAATACTGTTTGAATAAACTTGGTTGAAGAATTTATCTTAAAAGTGGATCAGCATGGAGAAAAAAAGAGATCAAAACAATTGAAAGTTAATTAAGCTTTTGGATTCTTAAGTCTTTTGTTTCCCGTTTCTCTGATTTTCTGTTTGATTTAAGTTAGGGAATCGGATATATTTAAATTTTCTAGTTAGTTTTACTAAGTGCAGTGTGATTGGGTTTCAGAGTTAAAAAATGCCTAGACCATAGACATTTTTAGAAAAACACCAAAGAAAGTTCATGGTGATAGGAGAACAACAAGATCTTAAAATTGATGTAATATGCTGAGATTTTAGCAGCCGTTTTCCTCATATTTTTCCTCAAGTTTTTCTCTCAAATCTTCTTTAGCGAGCAACGACCTGCCACTCCGATCCTCGTCGTGCAAAATGGGTTTTATTTCATTAAACCTGATGCACAATTTTTTTCCCCGGAAGACTCGACTTGAAGATTTGTTTACACTTTCACAATAAACTTTCTTAGGAATTTTACTAAATATGTATTTGGTCTGGACATGTTTTAACTCAAAAACCGAATAACGTTGCTTATCTCATTTTTGGCAGGATTTTCGATTGCCGCCTTAGTTTTGAATCGCTGTAGAAATAAGACGCGTGACAGCACAACAGCGAGACTCGGCTCATACTTTAGTGGGGAGGTGAGTGAACTCACAATCACGGTTTTTGGGAAGCTGTGCCAGGTGCGGTGAGAAAACGTTCTTTACTTTCTAGATGACCCTTATTTATGTGTTTGTTATGATTGGGTACGCCAAAACTTTGTACTAAAACCAAGTTAACTAATTAAACTAGTAGCTAAAACAGGCACGGATCTCGTGGAGACTTTGCCACCCGAAGGAAGACGAACTTGTCCGATGTAGAACAAAATATCCGCAACAGATTCTTTATTATGAGAAAACAATTTGTGTCTTCAACTACCAGTGAAATATAGTATTTTCGAATGTAAACAGAAGAAACCTACTTATATTCTACAAAATTAGGGTACAGTTATGACAACATTATAGTAAACTAACTTAAATCCGCATCACGCTGTATGGCGGCTCTTTTCTTTGCAACACAGTACAAAAATGGTTTATGTAAATTATAACCAAAAATGGTACCTCAGAAAGTAAACAAGAAAAGGTAGAGTTGAACCTGGGACCGCATGATCGTGAATCCAGTGCCTTATTCATTAGACTACCATAGCGTATCGAACTAAGTAAAAGTTAACATTCATCAAGCTGTAGATGGCACTGCATTGTAAAAATATTTCATGAAACTTGCAAAAAACAATGTTGTATAAACAAAAGTTTGTACAACTACAAGACAATCTTTGGTTAAATAATAAGTACAAATAAATTATTATTATAAGTGATACAAAATATTTCTTTGCAACTGCACCCGGCGCTAAGCTTGCAGCGGCTTAAGTGGGCAGTAGTGCCAACTTCCAACAGGCAAATGTTTCTGAGTTGTCTACGCGGGCAATTCTCTTGATGAAATAACTTTTCTGAACATTTTGACGGTAAGTGGGTTTCTGTCACGATTACTAGAATAATTATCTATGTTATTTAAATAATTACTCATAGGTTTCTTTGTTTGAAAGGACTTTCCAGCCCAAAGATCAGACAAAAACTTTTGACTGATCAGAGTAAAGATTATGTGCTGCTGCAATTTCAAGTGAGGAATAGGGCTGTACCCACAGTTTTTATTTAGATTTTCCGTGCATGTGATAGTAAACGAGATTGCACGCAGCACGCTGACGTGAGGGAAGTGAATTTCCTCATTAAAACCTTAAAAAGATCAAATCGCTAATTACTTCTTTTTTAAAATTTAAAAATGTTATTTTTGGCTGTTTTGATGCTCCTGGTTGTATTTAAATTCACTAATAGGATACCAATGTCGTACATTATAAAGTTAGAAGGAGGTATAGATGGGATAAATAGTTGGTGCAGGGGTATTGGGGGTGATAAAATGATATTACAGTATGAAAAACTGGTTTTTCCAGTGAAAAATCCCCATTAGACAACGTACTGTATTTGTACAATTGACATATTCTTTAATAACTCGGTAAGTACTTGAGCTAGAATGATGAAGGAAGGCTGTACGTAAAATCTTTGACTTTTTACGTACAATAATTTAATGTGCACCAAGTCTACGTTCGGGGCTTTTCTGACCCTTTTTGGGCCCATAAACTCAACATTTGAAAAATTAAAATCCACAAAAAAGGGGGTTAGAGTTTTCCGATTGTTTTTCCCAACGAACTTGTCCAACTGTTTATAAAAAGGAATGTCTCTATCAAATTTGAAGTAAATCGGACTAAAATTGCGACCGCTAGAGTGCGAACACACACACACACACACACACACACACACACACACACACACACACATAAAGTTTTTAGAGACCCTTCAAAAGAAGGGTTTTTAGGGACCCCTCAGGGGGTCACGTTAGGAACTTCTATGGTGGTCCCGGGCTTAAGTCTCAACGTGCGGGTCATGCTAATATTTCACTTTTCCGTAGGAAATTCACTAACAACTAAGCACCCTCAGTGCATTTTGTCCCACCCAGTTGTTTTTCATTGGCAGAATTAGAATTCATTTTTTATGAGCATTTCTGGTAAGTTGCACTTTGCTTTGAGCCCCCTTTGGAAGAATCACAGCCAGTCATTGGTCAACTTAATATGTTGTTCAATATTGTAGTTATTGAAGTCATCTGCCTTTTTAAAACGATACCGATGTACAAGTCCGGAAATTCACTATGTTTCTTGTGTTGTAAAAGTGACTGTTTGAGGGAAATTTGCCCAAGTAATTTGTGGAAACTGTTCTCTTATCTTTACACCTAAGGCCTCCATTTTTGTTTTAAACTGTTTGTAGTAATTGGCTACAACATTTGTGTATAGAGTTTTGTTGACCAGTTTAGTGTAAATTCTTTTTATTGGGTTCGAAGGGCCTATTTACTAAATAATTTTGTTCTGCAGTATTTCTGATAAAGTATGTTGTTTGTAATAGTGAATACTAGTTACCATACATATCACCCGTAAGTTGAGTTAAAATAGACCTAATTTTCACTGAGTTATCATGGTTTTAAGGTGTCACTTAGCAGTTTCAGTGACTTCCTTAGGTAATCTGAGTGTCACAAGGCCTCAGGCCTGTTTCAAGTAAATCATTGTGTACTTTAAAGTTGGGGGCACTCTTGCTCCTGCTTTTGAGACCTTTTCGAGCTATTTGGGTGTGAGACATTTTAATATATAACCAGAATTACCTAAAATTGCACCTCTGGCCCCATGTAATTCTACATTCTTTAAATTTCTGCTTTTAGGGGAAAGATGACTGTTGAGTATAATTATAATGTTGTTTATCGCTAGTTTTAACTTGCATTGGATCTACAAGTTATATTTTTGAGTTTTCTGTCCTTTTGCAGCAAAATTTTATGACTTGTTAACTTTTCCTCTGGTGATTTATATAAATAAGAATTAATTGTCCATTCCTGTTCAAACAAAGTAGCTTAAAGTTCATAGAACTTAAATATAGTTTCTGGATGTTTGATAGTAAAAGACAAATAAACAAATTATATAAATTTATTTTGTGGTATTTTTATTAGTAGTTTGATTCTGATAATTATGTGAACGATTGATTTTCTTTAAACTATTACAATATTTAAATTTGGTGAATTCCATCAATGACTGACCCCATCAATTAAGCTGATCTTTTTTGGAATAATTTGGACGTGGAAGGGGGTGCCCTTACTAACAACTTTCGTTGGATGGTTTATTAACCATGGTCAAAGAGTGGGAGTGGTATGGCATACCTGGAGAGTGGAATGGCGTGCCTGGTGGAGACAGCTGTTGAAGGCCGTCGGTCCTGCTCAACGACAGACCCCTTATGCCGACCTGTCGCTGGTCCAACCTCATCGTGGACCAGACCTGTCATTGCCGCCTCATTTCCTCACTCAGTTCAAAACTGCCAACTGTACTGAACTTTATTAGACACTAGCTCTTGTTATTTATTTAATTTATTTACATGTTTAATGTTTTGACTTGCGTCCAACTTGTTTAAGGTTGTGAGTTACTGGTGGCCCCAGAAATAATAAATAATGTTGAAGGGATTTGATTCAATTGAAATTGTTGATCATTCGGAGATATTGATTTAATTTATAATAAATTTGTTTGTAATTTTCAAATGTATTCTTTTTATTTTTACAAAAGTATTCCTTGTTATTTGTGTAATTTTAATTTTGTAGTTTTACAGTAAAAGATTTTGGCACCTGGATTGCCAAACATTTTTTTTGTAAAGTAGAAAATTCAATCTTGTAGTTCCACAAACACCAAATTAGTACAGTACAAATTCCCCCGACGCAGCAAACCTGCGTACTCAGCGAATTTACGATGCACATTTTTGTCTTAATACTACATAAAGCCGCTTACCAAGTTTCATAAAAATATATTAACAAATAAGCGATATTTTAATTATTCTACATAAGCTTAACATTGGGAATGATACAATTCAACTAGGTGAAGCCACATACCAAGTTTTATCAATATTCATTCATGAATAAGCGATATATAACAATATATGTACAATAAGCGATACCACAATATAACAATATAACAATAAGAATCACTCTCCATAAGAATAACATGGGGGCTGAGTAAGCGAGTTTGCTGCAAAAGCTACGCAAATTATGGGTTTTCATTCAAATATCAATATAACTCAACTAGGCGAAACTACATATCAAGTTTCATCAATCTACATTCATAAATAAGCGATGTATACCATATTTTAATTATATTCTCCTTAAGAAAAATGGGGGATGAGTACGAAGGTTTGCTGCAACAAGGAGCACAACAAATGGGTTTTATGCAAGTATCAGTATAACTCAAAAAGAGGTGATACATACCAAATTTTATTAATTTATGTCATAATTAAGGGATACATAAGATTTGACTTATTCTCCATAAGAATAACATGGGGGCTGAGTACGCAGGTTTGCTGCTACAGGAAATATCAGTAAAAACATTTTTTTGTGCAAATAAGAATAGACCACAACTAGATGAAGCCACATACCAAGTTTCATTAATATTTGTTCATTAATAAGCAAGATATAAAATTTTACTTATTCTCTTTAAGATTAACATTGGACAACGTACTTTGTTTCGCACTTTTAATATCTCGGTAACCAATTGACGTAGAGTGATGATCAAAATACCAAATTGTTTGTTTTTTAAGGTAAATTTAATGGTCTAAACAAACGTTTGGGTTTAAAAAGAATTCCAAATAAAAAGTTAAAAAAAACAATTTTGGGGTACAAAACCCCCCAAAAACCCCCTTTAAAATAAAGCGACCAGTCTGATTCTCTAACTCATGAAAATAGATCCTGCCTTACACGTTTGTACCAAATTTCATCAAGAGTAGACCATTTTTACGAAGGGTATCGTCCCTACGGATACATATATATACCTATATATATATATATATATATATATATATATATATATATATATATATATATATATATATACATATATGAATTTGAACGAATGGTTTTTTTGGCATCTGGGGGCCTCAAAACGAAAAGTTATCATGGCCTCGGGCTTAAGTCTTACCATGAGACCTACGGTAATAGCTTCTTCCCTACAGGGGGAATTCGCTAAAATAAAATTTGTAATTGTAATAAATAAATGATGGACATTTTACAAATATTTACTTTCTAAGTTTTACAAATATATTGTTTGTAGGGTTTAAAAATTGTTTCTTTGTACTTTTACTAATTCGGGGTTTGTGGATCTAGTTGAATTTAGTTTTTTTAATCCAGGTGCCAAAAATTGTTGTGTAAAAGTACAAAATCTTTTTTACAGATTTTAAAATTTGTCACAGATAGCACTCGGGGTGATTTCAAAGTTTACAATGGCAGCACTCATAAATAAAATGTCTCCACTTCACTAGGTTCGTGCCTCGGTTTAGCTGCTAGTACTACTTAATTATACAATTTTGGTTACCCTAGAAACGCGTAAGTGCTGTTGAACTCATTTCTTCCTCATATAATAATTAAATTTAAAGCGTGTTAATTATTTTCATAAATATCTTAAAACTAATAGCTATTTCTCAAAGTAAATAACTACTATAGTTAAAAATTCAATGCATTCGATTGAAATTGTATAGATTTTTAGAAAAATTAGTCCATGTTTTTTATCCCGCCGGACACGTGTGACAAATATTCTTTATTAAGGCTGAGAAAAAATACTAAAACATCCATATCAAAATAATAGCACAACTTATGATTTTAATGATCTGAACAACGAGCGTGAATTTAAAATTTTCTTTAGTTATATAAAACCAAGGGTAAGCTGATGACAACCTTCCTGACTAAAATTTTAACAGAATGTAATACAATAATCCTCTATTTCTGTACGATACGTATTGACATCTAAGATGGTACGCATTATAACGGAACCCAATGTGCCAGCGTCCTCCTACCCGTATCAAGGAGCTGCGATGGTTACATTATGATGAATTTTGATTTTGATAACCTTACATTACCTAACCACCAAGTAGATATTTCATATCAAGAATGTTTCGTTAGGATAACAAAACACTATGTGCGAAAGTATTTATGCGTAAGTGCGTTATAACTTATGTCTATACCGAAAAATTCCTATCTTTAAATCACAATCTAGTCGTCAGATATTACTAAATGGCCAAACAGTATGCCTCATTTTTGACTTAGTAAAAATAAAAACATAAAATAGCACAAATGATGTTGCAGGAGTAAATTAACACAGACATTTGTTAGAAAAGGACCAGTTCGTCCATTGCTAAAACTTTTGCAATCGGAATGTTTGTGGCTTCTTCATAAAACACGGTTGATATATACTATCTGTACCTAACATTCCATGTGTTTTAAAATCCAAAACATTTAAACCATGTTTAATCACAAAGGATAAAATTAAAACTAAACTTTGGCAATGCAGTTAAATTTATGATTAAGCTATTATAACTTTTTTATTTGAGTTATATTTATAAACGTTTAAACAATAATTCTTCTGTAATGATTATTATTGTTATTACATAATGAACATTTAATTCACTATATTTTCAATCCCACACTAATATTGGAACTGATTACTTGTTATTGTTCATTCCATTAACTTTACAGTAAGTACAAATAAACTACACACAATGGTTTTGATCTCTGAAAGAACATATCTGTATTAATTAACATATAACTTTCCTTAGTTTTTCGAGGTAGGAGGGAATTCACATATGTATCAGTGATTACATTATATGATAACTAATTTATAATGTATAATGCATATGTATTAAAGTTTAAAATTCATATTACGCCATAACTGTTTTTAAACTTAATTTTACAAACTATTACAATTTAAGTACAATTAAATTCTTACTCCATAACATATACAATACAACAAATGATTTAACACTTACGTCATACAATTTATAATACAGTTTATATATTAATATATGTAATACAACTTATAATTTGTTTACTATTTAACTTATTGTAATTTAATGTGTAGTTCATAGATAAACCAACCAACAAGGATACAACATTGTAATATCATTTTCAGAGATGTTTAGGTAAGAAATATGTTCATGGTTATGTGAGTACCACAGAGTAAATATTAGGGTTACAACACAAACTCAGAGGTAAAAACAAGAATCTGTCGAAAATTCCTCGTGAGTTTATTTTATAGCTATGCAGAAGAAAAACAAGCGATGTTAGTTCAACGTTTTTATCGTTTATAAATATTTTTGTTTAGATAAATACTACAACTCTGTTAAAATAATGTCTAAAAATGTATAGGCTGCATTCACATGTTGGAGGGAATTTTTATAATAATATTAAAACTGAAGTTTCTTGACTGAGAAATCTTGAAATATTTTATTCAAATCAATCTATCAATCTAGTTAATTATTTTTGTTTTGCTATTTATAATAACATTTATTTTTAAAAATATATTCCTTTTTTTAATACACTAAATATGTATACTATTATAGAGTTCTTACTTTATGATTGTTTAGGTGTGAAGGTAATAAGGAATGTAAGTTACCAATAAAGTTTATGTTACCAACTGGTTTGTACCTTATTCATTTCACCTGAAGCAAAATAGAGTTAGTTAATCTGAAATGTACTAACTAGATAAGTAGGTGACTTTAAACTTAAATTCATTAAACTGAGAGCCTCCGAAGCTTGAATGGTTATTCCCAACTTCAATAACCTCTTATCTTCACCTTGCAGCACGGAGTTGCTTTTGGAAGTAATAAACTAGTTTGATTTAATGTTTGATTTTGATGTATAACTTGTCTAAAGATAACGTCGACTCAACCAAAGTTTGTTTTTATTTATGAAGGAAATAGGCTTTAAACGTAATATATTACAGTTAATAAATATCTATGGGGCATATTACGTGTATAAACAAAACTTTCATTTTGTTCCAAAAGTGTCTTTAGTTGGCATATTACAAATAGGTTTCCGTAATATCTAACCCATTTGAAACAGTTAGTGATGACTTAATTCAAATTATATTTTTCGAAAAACACTTGCGAGTAACAAAGTAAAGTATATATTTAGTTGTACCTAGCTCTCTGCAATAGTCATATTTATTCCCGGAAATAATATATCACCAATTAATTATACGTTTTAGAAAACTATGAACAGTTTGAAAACTAACACGGAAAATAAATTTACATAAAAGGATTATAAACAGATTCACAAATATGTAGGTTTTTTCATAAACATTATGACTTTAACTCATCGGTTATTTATATAATTATTTATGCACCTTTATATTAGACTGCTGCACATTTAATTGGGCAGAAAATCTATATCGACTTTAGGTATATTCTTTCTAACGGTGTTGTTTGTCAATAACAGAAATATAACTTCCGGGAAATTGGGTGAAATTGTATGTATACTTTAAGTATACCAAATATACTAGCATGTTAATTTTTTGTATACATTTGGTTTTATAACCATCATAACAATAGTCCTGTACCATTGTCTTTTAGAAAATGTTGTTAACAAACTTGTTCCCTTTTTATTTACCAAGCAGAAAATCAAACCTTTACATTTATTTTTTTAAATATGATAACATATAAACTGAAAATAATTACCACTGTAAAATAAATTTTCAATCGTTGGACAATATGTTAGTAATATAGCACACGATAATATTGCGTGTTATAATTACAATAAATTGCGCAGCATAATAAGTTCAATACGCAGAATAAAATAATATGAACACCGCAAGTTTAACCAAAAGTAGAGTTTGATTTTAACAAAAGAAATTGAATTAGGAACATATTTTCCTTAAACAAAATTCAAAATATTGAAGTAAAATAAAACTAGATCATTTTTCTTGAAGATTAGAAAATATATAAGGATTCACGGACCTCCTACGACCTACATCTCACATTTTACAAAAACCGTTTCTAACTGGACTACGGAATATTGTATTTATTTAGGCATAAAGTTTATCTGCCACAACAATAGAAGGAATCAAATTGAATATCTTATCCCTCACCTTTCCATTATAAACATAAGTGAAGCAATACAAAACTCTGAGATTATTTTTATAACGATGAACTCTAATTTCAGGTACAACAAAAAAAATCCTTGCATTCTCTTAATACATTAGGCTAAAACAGACTATTTTTATCATATATTCCTCTGAACCAAAATATTATGTAGGAAACTGATGGTATTGTACAGTGCTTAGATACGCCGATGGCATTTTTTACGTTTTTACGGTTCAAACCCTGGTCAAAACCTATAAGTAGTAATTTTGAATATGTCTTACATCATAATATCGTTGGTTTTGCCATTAAACCCTTTACTTTCAAGTGGCACACAGCCTTTACTTTAAGTCACAAGGTAATGTGTCTGCTCAGAAAACGGGAGCTTGCTTTAATTCACGGTCTATAGAAACAGAATAAAAACAGTTTAGATATACATTTAAGAAACAAGTACCGGGGGGACCGAGCCGTGCTCGGTGACATTTGACTAGTTTCCGTGGGTTAAAAAACTCAACAGATAATAAAGGTTGTATGTTTATAAAATTAATAAGAAATACTTTAATGCCAATGTTAGTTACTGAAGCTAATTAATTATCTTTCTATTTTACAGAATAGACCTGGGGTAGTTTTTTACCAACCCCTCTACCATTAAGAGCAGATTTGTTCACTCAATTTCCTCTTCTCCGCATATTAAATTAACACAGCCAGTCTTTATCTTCTCCGTCAGTCCAATTGTTATTATAACTAAATCACGCGTCAGGTAGTATTATTTTATGTATACACAATTAATTAATTTGGAAATGTTCACTCTAAATTCAGTTTTCATTCAATGTATCTAGTCACTTTACCATTTTTTTTATTTTTTTTTAGGATTATTGATATTACCATGTGTAATGTAAGTGTTACTTTAACAGTTCACTCTGGTTATTTATTTATTTTCAGCTATTATGATTCTTTTTTTTATTTGAAACTCCAGAAGTCTAATGTTGAAATTTCCAATTTTTCAATGAGTTGTTTTAACATACTATGAGATTTACTGGGGTTGAGGGTTTTACCAATCAACTTTTTGAGGACTAAAACCACCTAATTCCAAAGTTTAAGCAAAATCCTTCCAAGATAAATTTTGCAAAAAAACAAACAATCTGACATTTCTCGTATTAGAGTAAAGGATGGCATACAAGAGAGGGGAAATGAGGTACTGTACAAGAATGGGAGTAGCGTTTTAGTTGTCCCACATTAGTGGTGTATTGACGCAGGAAATGACTAGTACTATTGTTAAGACTGTGTGATTACATTTGATGTGGTTATGTTAAAAAAATTCTTATTTAAACAAATCAAAAACATGTAAATGAAAAGTCCTATTTCAAATGTGTTTGCGATCTTGCCCTAACGTTTCATCTTACGATTTGTAGTTTTTTTTTTATTTGTCTCATAGTTTAATCTTGAGGAGTGCATGTATTTTTAAGTTATAATTTGTAATTTTGCATTTATTGGTGAAGGTAATTTTCAAAATGATCAGTTGCTCAATTATTGGTATTGACGTGCTATTAAGGGACATATGGCGTACAAAAGAAAAACAAAAAACCTATATAAAAGATAAATCCATATGTTATATTTCTAAGGCAATATTATCTCCAATAAGAAAAATTCCAATTTCAGGAGTTTTTTTGTTTTATTATTATACTGTAGGTGTATAAGTGTATTCATCACGCACCAGAAAGTTATGCATAAAGTTAAAGTGTTGTTTGTACAAAGTTGGATATTTACTACTCAAAACTGTTTACCTTCCCCTCATACCTCTAAATTGCCATGACCTTCCCGTATACATTTCTCAAAGTAAACAGGTCGTGTTTCTGAAATTATTGCTATCAATAAAACTGAAGGTCGAGTACTAAAAAAAACATGTGTAATCTAAAATGTATTGTATTAACATATAACTTACGGGATGTAATAAAAGACGTCTTACAACACTTAAGATATATTTACACTTATACTGATTCACATACAGACGGTAAACATATATAAAAGATGGTACTAGGCTATTGGTTTTGACCAGTCACACCAATTTCATCATCAGGCCAATGAGAGAACTGACAGAATCAAAATGGCGTCCTTGCTTATAACCTATTGGCTACAGGAAGTTCCGGATACAGGTTCCTAAATGTGCCACCAGAGTCGAAGTTAACTTGTTAGTTAATCAATTTAACTCTATTTTTACATTTTTCTTTAAATATAATCAATTCTTCCTATGCATTCATTTCATTTCCTTTTTTACAATTCTTGAGGATTCTGAGGTTTTCTTTTATTTTCCCTATGGTGTGGCCATTTTCTAAAAGATGTTTCGCTACGTTTGATATTTCCGGTGTCCTGTTCTTCCAAGCTGATACGTGGTTCTTAAATCGTTTAATACAATTAACAGTTTGACCAATATAAAAGTGATCACAGTTGTTACAATTAATTTTGTAAACGCCGGGCATGTCGAATTTGTTACACTCTTCTATCTTGGGATTTAGTATTTTGTTCATGGTGTTTTGCGTTCTGTAGGCTATATTAACTCCATATTTCTTGAATCGATTTGCTACCTTTTGTATCTTAGTTCCTGTGAAGCTGAATGTTACAAAATTACTTGATATTTCTTTTCTTCCGTCTAGCGTTGTTATTCTACGCAGTTTTTCTTGGTTCTTTATTTTCCTATCTATTTTCCCTTCAATTTATTCGACAATAATAGAAGAAATTGGAACGAAAATACATAGGAAAATAAAGAACCAAGAAAAACTGCGTAGAATAACAACGTTAGACGTAAGAAAAGAAATATCAAGTAATTTTGCAATATTCAGCTTCACAGGAACTAAGATACAAAAGGTCGCAAATCGATTCAAGAAATATGGAGTTAATATAGCCTACAGAACGCAAAACACCATGAACAAAATACTAAATCCCAAAATAGAAGAGTGTAATAAATTAGACATGCCCGGCGTTTACAAAATTAATTGTAACAACTGTGATCACTTTTATATTGGTCAAACTGTTAATTGTATTAAACGATTTAAGAACCACGTATCAGCTTGGAAGAACAGGAAACCGGAAAGATCAAACGTAGCAAAACATCTTTTAGAAAATGGCCACACCATAGGGAAAATAGAAGAAAACCTCAGCATCCTCAAGAATTGTAAAAAAGGAAATGAAATGAATGCATGGGAAGAATAGTTTATATTTAAGGAAAAATTTAAAAATAGAGATACATTGATTAACGAACAAGTTAACTTCGATTCTGGTGGCACATTTAGGAACCTGTATCCGGAACTTCCTGTAGCCAATAGGTTATAAGCAAGGACGCCATTTTGATTCTGTCAGTTCTCTCATTGGCCTGATGATGACTGGTGTGACTGGTCGAAATCGATAGCCTAGTACCATATTTTATATATGTTTACCGTCTGTAAGTGAATCAGTATAAGTGTAAATATATCTTAAGTGTTGTAAGACGTTTTTATTACATCTCGTAAGTAATAACAAGACCTAATATGCTAATAAAAAGTTGTTTATTAACATATAACAAAAACCAAGAAGTGAAACTGAACTAGAATTGATTTTTATCACTTTTAAAAGGTATTGGAAAATTATTGAATACAGTTATTAAAGAAAGACATTCTAAACTTTTTCATCACAAGGCTTACAGCTTACAACTGCCTTTAGGTAATGAAATATTTATTTCTAAATCGGTTCAATATTGCCTATTTTCTGTTACATAAACACTAACAGATAACCTTCAGACACGTAGTCACTTAACTGTACTACTTGTGTGATTTATAGTCTAAATTTGTATAGCCTATGACGAATAAACCTAAATTAGTACCTCAGAGCATTAGTAACTGAGAGAGCAGTATCAACAGAAACGTATCGTTAAAACATATCAGGTTAGATAAAACACCATTGAATGAAATAGCAATACTATTGGACTTGTATTTTATTCAAATTATATCATGGCAAAATAAATTACATATATATTGAGTACTAACTGAATACGAAATATAATCAACGTTAATGCTTAAAAGTGTTCGTCTTAAACTTAGAAAAATTAAATTACATATTGCCATTCAAGTGCTTATAGACTTTACGTTTAGAAACGTTCTATGTTGGTAAAGAAATAAATGTGTCTATTAAAGCCATGAAATCAATTAGGCCCAAGATAGTTTGGTGTCTAAAATCAGCACGCTTGTGAAATACTGCATTTAATAGTTGTGATTACAATATATTTCCCAAACTATGCTGCTTTTGCTTTTTTTGTTAAAAACGATAACTTGATGTAAACACTTTAAGTTTAATATTCTTTTGTCAGCTCTGAAAGGTTTTATAAAATAATACATTCTAAAAAATAATCACAATTGATTAAACAACGAAAACTTTAACACCTGTAATAAATGGAACAGTTTGGAAATTTATTATAAACTTTTGATTATATTTTGTGATATTCAATTTATTTTACTATATTATTATTTCTTATTTAAAACATCATAATGAGCCTTATAAATAGCAACACCCCGGTTACATTTTGTTGTTTGACTTCTACCATTGAGCGTATTTTTCCTAAAACATAAACTTGTTCAGTTTTGTTTCATTGTTTATTAGTTTTAAACTTTTTTAAATGTCTAATATACACGCAGAAGTAGAGTGGTTAATACTGGATTGGAACTACTTTCCCAGAAACTAAAGTATTATGGTGAACTTTGGAGAGGTCATTATACCATAAACTATCCCCTAAATCAGCAGTTCCTAAATCTAGCCAGATTTATGAGGCTTTCCCCTCTAGTTCTAAAAAATATACGAACCTCATCGTAAATTGTTATTCCGTTAAAAAAGTGGCTTGGTTAAGAGGTTTTCTTTGCAAATATGGAATGTAACTAAACGTAATCATTCGCGAGTTTTCTTTAAATACTTTTATTTTGACGATACATTCATTGCTTGAACATGGGTTGAATCCAGGAAACAAGGGGATGAATCAACATATTTTTTATTATAAGCATTTAATAAATGATTTTGTTTTATAGCCTTTAATAAAGCTACAATCCGTTACCCAGACATGCAATAATAATTGCGGCAAAGTTGGGTGATAATTTCTCATAGATATGTTCCCTATAATATGTTAATACATGGTCATAATTAATGTTATATAACAGTTTGTATGCTTGAAAAAATCAAATAATTCGGTTGAGTAGCCATCAGATAGGCTACCTTTTATTTTTGAGCACAACTTTTATTTTTGGGAGTTTCTAAGATTTTATATGGTCATCAGATATATTTTTTAAAGGTCACCACCATAAAATCTATTGCTTATATACACTATATAAAAATGACTAGTTCCCTGAACTGATGTCATATGTTTATTATGCAGGTTGTGTTAATGTCCTTACTCGAATTTAAGCGCGTGTTAACTCGCGTGAATTCTCTTAAGTAGGTTTTATGACTTTCTGAACTTTATGAAAGGACAGCAGTCATCTCCCACAGTTACTGTTATTTATTATAAATGTATTTATTCTAGTACTATTATAATAGATTAAAATGGCAAGCACTTTGTCACTTGTCAAATGTTTTAGCATACATATTTGCATGTAGCATGACGTTATAGAGATTGCACCAAAATTTAATTATTGCCATTATTTTGCTAATTCTTTGTGTTGTTAGTATAAATATTTTGCATCTAGCATGTTTATTTTTAGCATCTGACTGAAATGTAAGTAGTGTGGAAAGGGGACTTTTGGCTCACTTGATTTATGGCTTCCGGTCACGTGACCGGAAGCGCTGCGTCATGAAAGACGTCATCTGAGGCTGAGCCAGTGACGTAGGCGGTTTCGTGACGTAATGAGTGAAAGGTCAAAGTTCAAGGTCACGGGGAGGTAATTTTAAAAAAGTACTACCTCGCACGCGTAAAATCCGATTGTGATTCGATAGTTAATCGATAAGAAATATCGAATGAAAACAATCGAATGAAGCAATCGAATGATACGAGTGCGAGGTAGTACTATTACAAATATTACTTTATTTTATTTACAATAATTCATGTTTACAATAGTTCCCCGTTGTTCGTTGTCATCGATGTTGTTGATCCGGACGAGTTGCGGCCATCACTTCGCTTTCTGATGAAAGACGGTAGATATTTCGATTCCTGCGCATAGTCCATGTTGTTTTTTGATGCGTAAAGTTCCAAAGATAAATCGTAACCGGACACAATGAGAAGTCTTAACTCTTCATTAAAAACCTCGAGGTCTTGGAAAGTCGCCAGATGAATAGAGTCATAATGAATACACCTAATTTTGATGGACATTTTAACAGAGAGCTCGAAGTACACTGGTCAAGAGCCGGAGGTGTACTGACTATTCGCTAGCTAGCGTTTTGGTATCAAACAAAATGGTGGGGGTAAAAGTGTGGTGGGGTGGAGCAGATGGCGGACGGCAGATGGCAGGCGGCAGGTGGCAGCTGGTGCGAGGCAGATGGTTGCTACTACATCCACCATCATTAGTCAAACCCTATTAGGGATGCCATTATTGCTTATGCATCAGAAGATATTGTGCTAGAAACTTCATGTACTTGTATTTCATCATTTGTATTGTCAGCTTGCTCAATATTAAAAGAAGAACATGTGGAAGAAACAGTAGTGCCTTGTATTTGCGAATCCATGTGAACTATGCAAGAGCCGCAGGTATACTGAAGTGATACAAGCATGTAGGATAGACACTCGCCTTTACCCCCCACCACACCAGTTTCCCCCACCAAGTTTTCACATCGCACAATAACTACGGGACATGCATTAGTTAGGGTCTAGCTCTGGCTCTGTGAGGATCGGAGCTCCGTAACTGAAAACATTAACAATTCTTGCTCGACACTGTTTTTACGCAATCATAACAGTCACTGTGATCTAATTTATTGCATGTACTCATATGATGCATCTTGCGTAGCAGACAACTTGCTAATAATGTTTCAGCATGGAGTATTCTACGGCGAAATCGCTCACAATCCACTAACAGCGTAGACCTTCTATCTTCACAGTCGGAGAAGTAGAAGGTGGTGGCAGGCGGACTGTTGAAGGACACCTTCGTCATATTTCTGTAAAACTGTGACATCTTTAGAATAACACAAACTCTATAGGTAGATGTTAATCCTGCAAGAGCTGAAAGTATAATGATATAGCGCTAGCGTGTATGATACCCACCCGACCTACCCTCACCACAACGTTACCTCGGTATACTTTAAACTATAAATAACTTGTCGTAGTTTGATCCATAAACAAAGTATTTATTTATGTCAGACCTTGAAAGTGTTGTTTTCGCGCTATTTCTTCCCTACTCTTAGTCGAATCTGAATTCTATTCGCACCATCTTGTTCGTCTGATTAACCCGCGTAATTTGAGTACCCACTCGCTATACTTTAACCCAATAATAAAGAAGTTATTAGTATGTAACCTTGAAAACATTGGTTTTTTCGCTATTTCTGCTATACCGTTGGTCGGATCTGAATTCTGTTAGCACCATCTTGTTTGTCTGATCAATTCGCGTAATTTGAGTACCCACATGACATACTTTGGACAAACTTTGTAGTTTTTTCGCTTCTGCTACTATACCCTTGGCCGGATCAAAATTCTGTTTGCACCTCCTTGTTCGTCAATTCGCGTAATTTGAGTACCCACATGACATACTTTGGAAAAACTTTGTACCCCCCCCCCCTCCAACATGGGTCATGTTCAAGGTCAAGGTCAAGGTCAAGGACTTTGGGACTTAGAAATTTTCTCAAAGTGGGCTGCACAAACAAAATCTCCTGCCTATGTACAGGCCAAGTCCCTAACTTGAAATGCTTAGGGTGGTCCTGAAAAGGACCGTTTGAGTGCTGAAAGGTGGTCGGGACAGGGATGGTCGGGATCAGGATCGGTTCAAACTTTATTCTTCAAAACCCACTTTACCCTCCCATCTTTTCTGGTTAAGAATAACTCCTGTGTGTCGGGTATCAGAGGGGGTGGCGGTGGGAGAGACTGCGGCAGACGCACCTAGATGTAGTGGACGGTGTGTTGAAACAGGAACACGTGGTCCCCGTTGGTTGCCACATATTTATACTCCGTCATCCGCTTCAGATTTCGAAACTCGACCTTGGAGACTTCAAATGGCGTCACCAAGTCGTTCAGCCCCATCACCCTTGTCCGTTGCATCACCTCATCGACAGTCGGTGTCGGAGACGAAGGTTGAGCCGCCGATGTAGAAGGCCGAGGCTGAGCCGATGTAGAAGGTCGAGGCTGAGTCGAGGGTCGTTGTTCAAAATACAGCGGATGACCATGGAGATTCCGTTTGAGAGACTTCAAAGTTGAAGGTCTCTTAAACCCGCTCCTTCTTTCCGTCGACCTCTTCAAAGATTCCTTTAAGCGCTGGAGTTTTTCGGGAGTCAGAGGAGAAGACATGGTGTAAATAGGATGGAAGAGAAAATGGATAAGATAGAGTTGGATAGAGCACGTGTGTACTGGTTGCAAGCCAAAGCCAGAATGAGGCGGCAGACAGAGTGAAGCAGGTCGTAAAGTGAAACCTTGCCCTATCCATACATGGGTAGAAAGCTGAGGACTGGTTTAGAACCGGTTACGTCACCCCCCCCCCTCGAGCACCCCCCCCCCCCTCGAGCACCCCCCCCCCCTCGAGCTCCCTCGAGCCCCCCCCCCTCGAGACCCCCCCCCATTTGGGTCATGTTCAAGGTCAAGGTCAAGGTCGAGGGAAAAATGTTCTTGGAAGTGCGGGATAAAATCCCGCAACGAAGCAGGGTTATCCCTTATCCCGCTTTCCCCTTAATATCCCGATTTCCCATTCTCCGTCTATATAACCCGAGATTTCGAGCGTCTCTTCGCAGTAGCCTGCCGCCCGTTGCGATGAACGTCCCACTGGGTTGCAGTGCCTGCTGCAGCGTAGGTCTGTTAAGTGTGCGTTGGGCCCGACGCGCAATTAAGAGATCCGCGCCCTTGCATGTTTAGTTAGTTTGTTTAAGCATGTTAGATAACGCTTGTAGTTTGCTGCTAGGTAATGTAGTTAGTCTAATATATATGTTAGTGTTTGGTATTGGTTTGAAGTGTTTTATTTACTAATAACATATGTACTCCCGGCCCTACAGGTCCCTCAACAACCTTGGTCAAAACTTGGGTTCACAGCAGCCTGACGCCGGGTGTTTGGGTCTACGTCCCACCGGGTTTCAGTGATACTGTTGACCTTTGCAAAACCGACCTCGGCTGTTTTTGTAAAAATAACGTTAACTGATTAATTTGTTTCTTTTACATAGTTGCTGGTAAAGTCTTTATTTTCAAAGTAATGTATCTTGTTTCTCATCCTTTTCCTAACCCCCTGACAATAAGGTTCGGCCCTGAAAACCGGCCTTGTCAATAAGATCAATACGGCCATGCAAACCGGTTGACACCACCTATCTCACCCATGAGAAACGTTAAAATCAGTCTCTTGTTTAAAATCAGTCTCTTGTTTGTTGTCTTGTGTCCCCTTCCCCAATACAGAGCGGGGAATAGAGCAGTATGTTGTGCTCTATTCCCCGCTTTGGCATTATGTCAGATGACCTTGACCTACTGACGGGACTTAGAAAAACCGTCGTTTGATCAAATATTGGAAGAAATGTGGACTTAGAGATATTTCATGCGGACAAGGTTGACACAAAAATGTTGTATTAAAAATAAAAACTGGAGGGGGAAATGTTTTATATACTGCAACAGCGTGGTAAAAATCATCATATCGCTATGGAAGCTGTAGGTGTAAACACTTGGCTTGTTCCTTCCGAGCTTGCTATTTCAGAAGCCTTTCTGTCCATCCTTACTTATGAGTTCCGAGGCATTAAATTAAAAGTAAAAATAGAGCTGAGACCGTTGCATAGAAATGATATGCATTGTATTTTGGTGGAATGGGAATCGCCCTCCGGCATTAATCTTTTCCATTTTATCAAAAGATCGTGCAAGGAGTTTTATGTAAAACGGATAATAGTCTCCCTTGTTTAAACGTAGTACAGCTTGCTTCCAAAGTAAAATAGCAAAGGTAACACCTTTGCTATTTTACAAAATATTTTAACGTGTCCTTGACCCAGTTACCGGACTTGGAGCAATTCAGAGTATGTGATACAGTGTTGGAACAAACTACTGTCGAAGTCCTTGCCCCCCCCCCTGATATATTCCTATAAAAGCGGGAGCAGCCCGCAGAGGGTTCGCAGTCGCAGGCCGACAGCCTAGCTAGCTGTTTGCCCGCGCTGTCCGCAATAGTATCTCTAGTATAGAGTTGGTACCACTGTATATTAGAGATGCTACCTTAGCTTAAGGCATGTCTGTTTATTATTAAGCATGTTAGAATAACGCTTGTAGTTTGCTGCTAGTAAATGTAGTTAGTTTAACTGTAGTTAGTTTGGTGTTGGTTTTAAAGTGTCTTTGAAGTGTTTTTATTTACTAATGAAATATGTACTTTTCTTTCACGCTCCCATTCAAAAAGGTATGGCACGAAAACCGACCTTATGTCTTTAAATATCTCAGGGGGGATTATGTTTCTCAAATAAACACCTTTCCTAACCCCTTACAAAAAGGTACGGCACGAAAACCGACCTTGAGTCATTACGGCATGAAAACCGGATGACTTTTTTTACCTATCTTAGCCCTCACTCACGAGAAACAGATTCAGTTAGCTTGCTTATCTTGGTTAAATCTAAAGGGATCTTGGTTAAATATTTGTAAAATTTAAGGGAATCTTGTTTAAATATCTGTAAAATTTAAGGGGATCTTGGTCAGGTGATTATTGTACTTCGGTTCGTAGTACTCTGGCGCCTACACAGTGATGAACGTCCTTGCGGTTTCAGAGTACGCGACTGTTGTAAACTGGCCATATTGCTTATCTTGGGGGATACATCTTCGGGGAAATAAACTTAAGGGAACCTTGGTCAGGTATTATTGTACTTCGGTTAGCAAAACTCTGACGCCTACACAGTGATGAACGTCCTTGCGGTTTCAGAGTGCGCGACTGTTGTTAACTGACCATTTTGCTTATCTTGGGGGGATACATCTTCGGGGAAATAAACTTAAGGGGACCTTGGTCAGGTATTATTGTACTTCGGTTCGTAGTACTCTGGCGCCTACACAGTGATGAACGTCCTTGCGGTTTCAGAGTGCGCGACTGTTGTAAACTGACCATATCGTTTGTTTGTTGGGTGAATAATTTTTCGGGGGAGAGGTTAGTGTTCCGTTATCAGGTTTATTGCCTATAATTGCGAGCTTTAAACTAGTCCTCTTCTCCTAATACAGAGCGGGGAATAGAGCAGTTTGTGGTCCAAGTGAGAATCACTTACTGCTCTATTCCCCGTTTTGGCAACATGTTCAGATGACCTTGACCCACTTCAGGACTTAGAGAAAATTATTGTTTGGTAAAAACATTTACTCTTACAATAATACCCCTTCCCTATCACTAACAACCCCCCCCCCGTAAAACGGGTATATAGGAGGGCTTCCACCAGTGGTAAAATCATTCTGCTGCTTACACTTTCCGAGCGCAGTTCAGTTTCCGACATGTCCAGCCGTAGGAAACAATCTTCACCGAGGAAGGTTGAACATTCTCCATCTGCTCCGCCAGCTCCTTCCATCCTTCGGCAGGCGTTGATGCTGGCATGCGTTGTTCCTGCGGAGCCAGCACCACGTTCGATGCCAGCTCTTGACGTATCGCCACCACTTCAAGCAAACCCTGGTGCTCCCCCGTCTGCTTCTTCATCTTCTTCATCGTCTTCATCTTCTTCATCGTCTTCATCGTCATCTTCTTCATCCTCTCCGGCTACTTCTCGCCCACCTTCTCCGGCTAGTTCAAGTTCTTCCAAATTATCTACATCGCCGAGGAAGGTTGGACAATTACCACTCACTTCATCTCTGGCTTCACCAGCTCCTTCCATTCTTCAGCAGGCGCTGGCAGACATTCTTCCACTGGAGCCGAAGCCAATCAGAGATGAGAACCCACCTTCTACATCAGGCTCTTCTACACGTCCGTCTGTAATTTTTAATAACCCGCAATCTCCTTCTGAGAATTTAAAACAATTAAAATGTCAATGTATATATATCTTCAAAAAAGGTCCGAAGAAAGGTGAACGCTGTCACAGGTCTTGTGTTTCAAATGAGGAAATATGCGGGTATCATTTAAAACTGAAACATAAGACTAGCGTTTCTCGATCTTCACCAATATCAACAGTGAACCCCAAAAAACTTCGAATTAATAGGCTTCGTAAAAACGAACGTTACTTTTTTGTTAAAAAGAAAGGTTTTCTAAAGGTGATTCTAAAATGCGCAGACCAACTGTTCTATTTAGCATTACCTAAGGGTATGTTCCACCCTGAAAACCCTACCAGACGAGACTATTTAATTCGAAACGAAAAGGGAGTCACTGTGTGGAAATCATTACCGTAAAATCAAAGTTCAAAAACCTATCTTCCAAATTTAAGTAAATATTTGTTTCTTTTCCAAATTAAAAAAAAAAGAAGTGTGGACAACCTATTTAAATTCTGTAGCATGCTGCAGAAGGTAAATAGGTTGTCCACACTTTTTTTTTATAATCTTAAAACGACCTTGACCTAGATAGGCGCGGGTTTCGGGACTTAGAAAATTTTTGTTTGGTAAGATATTGGAAGATATATTTATTTCCTACAATAAAACTAGGGTCACATAGGCTAGAGGTCATCACCAATCTTTTTGAAGAGAGAAATTTACCGATTATTGCAATAGGGGTTTGTCTTGTGTCTTTATTACACTACACGTTAAGTTAGCGACTTTTCCCGAACAAGACATCGAACCAGCTATATTCATTGTAAAAGGGTGGGGGTAAAAGGGTGGGGGTAAACAGATATAAGGCAGTCGGCTTCAGGGTATAGTTATTATTCAATAATGGATAGCCCAGGAGGATCGTCTAACTTAGATGCTAAAGGCAAGGAGGAGAATGATAGAGAGAAAAGAAGGTGTGCTAGAGAGAGAAGAAGGATTGCAATATTGAATGAAGCCTATAATTTATTACGAACAAAAGTACCTTTTCTTGAACCAAAAGCTTCAAGACTTTCTATTATAACACACGCCATAAAATACATTGAAATGTTGGAAATGTTGTCACAAAATACTTCATTTCAACTGCCTGAAGAATTGCTAGCAATAGAAATTGAAAAACTTTCTTCAACTAACTAAGAGTCTTTGGAAATACTGAACAGCGGAAGACAGAACGGGGAATAGATCAGTTTGTGGTCAAAGTGAGAATCACTTACTGCTCTATTCCCCGTTCTGGTAATAGTTTAAGGTGGCCTTGACCCACTTACAAAACTTTATACTCTGTTAGTATTAAATTGTTCATATATTGTTACAATAATACCCCATCCCTATCACTAAGTACCCCCACCACTTAAATCGGGGTGTATAAAAGAGGTTTTTCATCAGTGCTTATCTCATTCTGCTACTTGTGTTAGCACTAGGATATATAGCAGCTATGTCACCAAAGGATAATATATTTCCTTCTGCAAAATCAATTGTGGGAAATATAAAACATATTGTGATTGAAAGTGAGGATGAAAATGAAGACGAATTGGGAGATGTTGAATTATTAAGTAATATGGATGCAATGGAAGATCTTGAATTATTAAGTGATATGGACAGTGATGATCTTGAAGCAGGATATATGGAACAAATTGAACCGTTAAGTGACGTGGAATCTGAAACCTATAGAATCTATCTGCATCTTCTCTGTTCTGAAGAAATACATGATGAAACTCCAACCACTAGTAGTAGTAGTTTGGATGGGTTATTTTTAGATAGCGCACGAGGGGTATATCATATTCGTCGACGACTATTTCTTTCCGATGCTTCTGATACAACTGATTCCGATTCATCAAATGAGTCTGATTAAGTGTTGTTTTTCTCTATTCAACTGTCAAACTTTAAATACAGAGCGGGGAATAGGTCAGTTTGTAGTCAAAGTGAGAACTACTTACTGCTCTATTCCCCGTTTTGGTAATATCGTTGTATAACCTTGACCCAGTTTAAAATATATTAAATTTTCCTGTTGCTAGAATATTGTCCTTATTAAATACAAAGCGGGGAATAGATCAGTTTATGGTTTAAAATGAAATCATTTACTGCTCTATTCCCCGTTTTGGCAAAATATGCTCAATGTCCTTGACCCAAATACAGAATTTTGTAGCCTCCAACTAAAAACTTAAACTTAACCTAAAACGTACCCCCACCACTTTTTCTAGGGTATAAATAGAGGTGCATTTGCAGTGTTTTTTCATTATTGCGTTGACCCTTGTGAAGAGCACGCCTACATTATGAATCGCTGCGATATTTGTAAAGCTTCTTTCAGAGATGAATGGCTTTTAACCATTCATAAAGAATTGAAACATAACACCAATACAAATACAGAAGAACCAAATGAAGAAGAATTAGATTCAATCGACCAACAATTAGCAAAACATCAAGAAGAACAAAATGAAGAAGAACACAACGAAGAAAAAGAAGAAAATGAAGAAAAAGAAGAAAATGAAGTTTCAAGACCGAGTGTCATTCATTATGCGCCTGGACCATCAGTAAATGTGGAACTACACGCCCGAGCACTTCCGGGTAATGTTGTAACCCACTTTAAAATTGACAATACAAAATTGAAACTTGAAGAATTTTTAAATAACGCAAAAGGATTGGTTAGCAAAACTCTGAAAAAGGAATTAAAAAGATTAAATTTTATTAAATTTGGACTATTACTGGATACTTTATTTACAAACATTCAAAATGAAACTTCACCGAGAGGGTTCTTAACAAAAAACCGAACTATTATGTTTTCGTCAGATATTGATTCAATCGTATCTGAATGTTTTGAAGAGCTAATGACAAAAATACAAGAACATGAAGGAAGAGGCTCTGGATGGAGTTTGTTAAGCATCACAGGGCTAGACTTAAGAGTACACAAACACGGCTATGGAATTCGAGGAAGTAGCTACATCCCTCTACCAACAAAGATTAGAAATACCTTATCCTGCGTCAACGTACAAAATCAAGATACTGAATGTTTTAAATATGCCATGTTGGTCAAATATGTAACAGACAATCCGATAAGACCAAGCCGCAAATATGAAGAAGTACAACATAGATATAATTTTCAAGGGATGACTTACCCTGTTGCTATAACAGACATTTCAAAATTTGAAAAGCAAAATCCTTCAGCTTCTGTCAACATTTTCGGCTTAGATTCGTCAAACAATGCGTACCCCTTGCGCATAACACCTATTGAGCGCAGAGATCATACGGATTTGCTATTGATCACTAAAGGGGACATATCCCACTATGTTTACATAAGAAACTTTGGAGCTCTTGTATCTAAACAAATATCAAAAAAACACGGAGAGAAAACCATTTGTAAAAGATGTTTTTGTCATGTAGGCAAACCATTAAGAAGGGGAGGTTCAGAATGGTTAGTAGAACATCAAAGGTTATGTAATGGAAACTATGAGGTTAGAATTAAATTTCCACATTCCAGCAGAGCGCAGATAAAATTTGATAAAGTAATACAACAATACCGTGTACCTGTTGCTGTTTACGCTGATTTCGAGTCTTCTTTACATCCGCTTGAACAACAAGAAGAGGACGTTACAAGAAGAAGCAAATACTAACTTCATTCACCAAACAGTTATTGCATACTAATTAAATCCACGTTGACTGAAGACCATCTTCAAAAATATGGACTATCATCTTCTCCAAAGATTTATCGCGGTGATGAAGCAGCCAAATACTTTGTCGATGATCTGTATGACATAGCTGCAAAGGTAGAAGAACTGTATAGAACAAAGGTACCCATGTCACCTATGGAAGAAGAAGAGCTTCAACATTATGATTCAACAACAACGTGTTATCTGTGTAATAACACCTTTACACTGGATAACGTTAAAGTTCGTGACCACGATCATCTTACGGGAGCGTACAGAGGTGCAGCCTTGAACTACAAACTACTTGAGGTACGCTTGCAACTTGAACTACAAACTACCATATTTCATCCCAGTAGTTCTGCACAATCTGAGTGGTTATGATTCGCACTTCATAATCCCCGAACTAGGAAGAGATAATGGAGCAATAGACGTTTTGGCTACTACAATGGAAAAATTTATAAGCTTTTCAAAAAAGGTGGGTAAAATTAAATTAAGGTTTGTTGATTCATTTAGATTTATGCCCTCAAGCCTCATGAAATTATCTGAAAATCTAAGAAGAACAGATTTGATAGAAACAAGCAAAATTGTACCCAATAGTAAAATGGATTTGGTTCTTCGAAAAGGAGTCTTCCCCTATGACTACATCGATGGACTGCATAGATTTGATGAAACATCACTACCTCTACCAGAACACTTCAAAAACAAACTTAATGATTCGGAAATATCACTTGAGGACTATCAACTCGCACGTCGAGTATGGAACGAGTTAGATATGAAGACCTTAGGAGATTACTCGGACTTTTATGTCAAACTAGATGTAACTCTTCTTTGTGATGTAATGGAAGAATTCCGAAACACCTGTTTTGCTGCATACGGTTTGGACCCTCTACATTCGTATACTTCACCAGGATTAGCTTGGCAAGCCATGTTAAAAGAAACAAAATGCAAACTCCAACTTTTAACAGATATTGACATGGTTTTAATGGTTGAAGCTGGAGTAAGAGGCGGATTGACCCAAAGTGTTACCAGACATGTCAAAGCCAACAACAAATACCTTCCCGATTACGATGAAACAAAACCGTCAACCTATTTAGGATATTTCGATGCAAATAACCTGTACGGATGGGCAATGTCAAACCCACTTCCTTTTGATAACTTTAAATGGATTAATCCCGACTCTATTGGCGATATTTTACAAATTCCGAAACATGGTGACACTGGATGTATTTTGGATTGCGATTTTGAATACCCAGAAAATTTACATGATCTTCATTATGACCTTCCACTTCTTGCTAAAACAGAAATTTCACCAATTGGAAAACACCCCAAATTAATGATGACATTAAATAATAAACAACGCTACGTGGCTCACTTTTGGGTGGTTCAACAAGCTATCGAATTAGGACTACGTCTAACAAAAATTAATAGAGTTTTGGAATTTTCTCAATCATGCTGGTTGAAACCCTACATTGATTCAAATACCATCAGAAGAGCAGCAGCTACATCAGACTTTCAAAAAGATTTCTTTAAATTAATGAATAATGCGATATTTGGAAAAACATTGAAAAACAAAAGAAGACATAAAAATGTTAAACTTGTTACCGACGCAAAAAAATTACAGAAACTAGTACAGCAGCTAAATTTTGGAACATCTATAATTATTAATGAAAAACTTGTAGCAGTGTCCATGAAGAAGACGAGTGTGAAGATGGATCGTCCTTTGTATATAGGCATGTCAATCTTGGACATCTCAAAAACACACATGTACGACTTTCACTACAACAAAATGGTGGCGTTCTACGGAAGAGAAAATATATCTATTACATATATGGACACTGACGCTTTCATATATCGCATAGTAACATTGGACATGTATAAAGACTTACGTACATTTATTTACAAGAACGACTTTGATTTCTCCGATTATCCAAAAGATCATCCAAACTACGACAATGGCATACACAAAAAAGTACTAGGCAAATTCAAGGATGAGGCTAATGGTGTTCTACTTGAAGAGATTGTTGCACTGATTTCTAAACTATATTCTTTGAAACTCTATAATGAAAAAGAAGAAGAAGAAAAGAACAATAGCTATATTAAGAAAGCTAAAGGTGTGAAGAGTTTATATTTAAAGAAGAAAGTGAATTTTGAACACTACAAGCAATGCTTATTTGAGGATAACATCATTACAGCTAAATTCAACACCATCAGAAGTTTTAACCATCAGCTGTACAGCGTGACTGAAGTTAAAAAGGCGCTATCCTGTAATGACGACAAAAGACAAACCCTTCCAGACAAAATCAACACATTGCCATTCGGCCACTACTCCCTCAACCCTATTGACGAGTAACCTTTTCATCGTCCTAGATCCTTTATCCTTTTCCTTTCCGTAAAAAAAGGGGAAACACAGCAATGTTAAGCTGTGTTTCCCCTTTTTTTACACAAGTTTTGAATGACCTTGAACTATATGTATATATATATATATATATATAAGCAGATTTATACCATAGAATGTTTAATACCATATCAGCTGCCTTCGTGAAACCATCATGTCAGACCTGAAGGAGAAGATTATTAATGAACTACACAAACCTGCAAGAATAAAGTTTCCAAGAAGAAATACTGTTATAAAAGGGATAAATGATCTATATCAAGCGGATTTAATTGAAATGCGACCGCATAGCAGAATAAACAAAGGATTTAAATATATACTCACAATTATTAATTGTTTTACAAAAGTTGCAGACGCTTTGCCTCTAAAGGACAAGACTGGTAAAAGCGTAACAGAAGCCATGGAAATAGCCATAAAAAGAGATAAAAACAAAATTAAACATTTACAAACTGATGATGGAACAGAATACTTTAATACAAACTTTGCACAGTTAATGAATAAATATAAAATAAATCATTATTCTACAAATTCAGAGAAAAAAGCAGCTATTGTAGAAAGATTCAATAGAACCTTAAAAGGAGCACTGTATAAACTGAACCACGCCCCCGCACCCGCACCCAAGCGAACCAGAATTGGAAGCGTGCTCCCATGGACGCGGGGCGAGGGGCGGCTCACAGCCCTACCTAAATGTAAAGACCGTGGAGGAAAAATTAAAACGCACCATTTGAGAGGCACAAATTGTAATAGCAATCAAAAACAACAATAATACATGTGAGTTAAATCCTTTTGGAAACAAAAATCTTTCTCACCTGCCTTCTAGTTTACATGTTCAAATAAAGGTGCTTTCATTCTATAAGATTTCCAAAAAAAAGCAGTTTTAAAGTTTGGCTAAGTTAAAAAAAAAAATCCATTCAAAATTAATTTAAGTTGATGGAGTTGAGTTAAATGTTGACATTTTCAATTTAAAAAAAAAATTAACCAACAATAGATAAACATTTAAATAAACACTTCAACAATTCAATAAATAATTAACAATAAAACAAATAGGACAACGAACATTTCAATAATAATTTACTTAATTGCCTTTTATAGATCATTGGTTGGAAGGGGCCCCCTTAAATAAATAACGACGATTTCCAACAATTGTGCCTAAAAACTAAATAACAATAATAAACATTAAGAGTCCATGGTGGCAATAGTGTTCAAAAAACAACAATCAATAAATAAATAAATATATAAACAATAACAACAAAATTCTTATGATAACTTGCGGCAGGCGGCGGTTTACTGGGCGGGTCAAAACGGCCCACCGGAGGGGCGACGAAGCTGGGCGGAGAGGGGGGCCAGGATCCGATGACGGCAGCCAAGTTGGAGAAATCCCTCTCCGCCGACGCTCATGATGTTGAGGTGGTCGCGCTCCTCCGGGACCCCATCAGACGATGACGGCTCGTTTAGACGAACATTACGATGACAACATTCAACGAAAACATAACATACAACTTTACTTATCACAAAACTTTAATACAGAAAACACAACAGATGCTCGTCGTTTGACAGCCACACGATCTATGAGCAAATTGCACATTGTGCAACGGAAATAATCCTCGGGGGTCACAAGTCAACGCCCAAGGATTCCGTGCGCACTAGGTACACTGCCGTGCAAATGGGGGCGTCAGACCACAGACACTAGAATTAGTACTATATAAACACTAAATGAGGCGTGACATTCGTCGGTGGAAAGTAGTCACGGCTCAACCTCCCCCCCCCCAAAAGAGGACACTCCTCTCCAAAGGGACAACACAGCCTCTCCCCATTTCTGAAAAACAACGACACCCGTAGACGACTCAAGTGTCTGGAGTGGGGAACGCCGAGGGACTTCCAGACTGGGGGGAATGCTCACCCCCCAGGATTTGCTCTGGCCAGAGCTGGGGATTTTTACTAGGGGAAATACCTCCGCAGAACAAGGGGACAGAAGAAGTGATCAGGTTCTCTGGCCCAGTGCACTTCCCACCCAGACACACGAGCAACCAAGAATGACCTACGGGAGAGCTCCCCGGAAAGGCTTCAGGTGTGAGATGTGTGCCTTCCGGAAGACTGCTCCCGTCCGCGGGTCTCCCAGCTGCGCCGTAACAGGAGTCAGGAATCTCAGAATGCGGTGGGGACCTGACCACCGATGACACAACTTTGCGGCTCTCTTGTCAACAGCCGAACTGGCTGGATGAGCCTTGCAAAATACCAAGTCCCCCACCTGGAAAGGGTTGTCTACCCTACCACGATTATGCTTCCTCCGGACCAATTCCCTAGCCCTTATCAAGTTTCTCCTGGCCGCTTGCCAAGTTGCCTTGACATCAGCCGCGCCAGGAGGTGGCAGAAAGTCGCCAATTCCCCACACATTCGCTAACGGGTTGTTAGGCGGATAGCCTAGGAACAGCTCGAAAGGGACCGCCTTGTGACTCTCATGATGCGCAGTATTGAAAGCAAATTGGAGCCAGGGTAGTTCCTGATCCCAGGTGGTCTGCTTATCAGCGTGGAAAGCTATGAGAGCGGATCTAAGATTTCGGTTGAACCGTTCGGCGTGAGAAGGCTGTGGGTAGTAAGGGGAAGTGGTCACATGGCGGATACCGTGCCCAAAGCACATCTTCTTGAAAAGATTGGACACGAATTGGGTCCCGTTGTCGGAAACAATGGTGGCGGGTACACCGAAGTGTTGGAACAGGTGGGTGCGAAGTACTTGCACGGTGAGCTGTGCAGTGGCATTCCTTAAGGGAAAAAGCCAGCAAAAATTGGAGAAGGCATCCACACAAACAAGCAAGAATTTGTTTCCTGACTTGCTACGTGGGAGAGGCCCAACATAGTCGATGAAAACCTTCTCCAAAGGTCTCTCCGCCACCTCAGAAGCCAAAAGTCCAAACTTGGTATGTTGAGCGGGCTTGCTAAGCGAGCACGTTTGGCAAGAACGCACCCGCGCAGCAATGTCCCGGTCCATACCCTTCCAGATGAAAAGTTCCCTAACCTTAGCGATGGTCTTATGGATCCCTAAGTGCCCACCCACAGGGGAAGAATGAAAGTACTCAAAGACCATCGGAACTCGTGTGAACTGGTATAGATTCCACGGGACGCAGAAAGCAGTGAGAGGTCGAGACTCAGGTTTCAAAGGAATCTGATGGTAAGCCTGATTTAGGTCAAATACAGAAAAATACTTGGCCTTACCGAACCAATCGAACGCCGAATGCAAATCGGGGAGAGGCACAGAGTCGATTTCAATTTGCGCATTCAACTTGCGATAATCCAGGACCATCCGAGACCTGCCATTGGGTTTTGGGACAAGAAATGCTGGACTGGCGTAACTTGAGCGGGAAGGCTCAATAACCCCATTTTCAAGAAGTTCATTAATGATGGTGCGAAGCGTTTCCATTTTGGGTGGAGCTAATTTGTACGGATGAGAACGCACGGGACGGGTGTCAGTTAGTCGAATCTCGTACTCCAGAAGATTGGTGACTCCCAGCTTCGGCGTAAGCACTTCAGGAAAACGAATGCACAGTGCTCTAATCGCTTCAGCCTCACCAGGAGTCAGATGCCCTAAAGGATCGATCTTCGCCTCGCCGGGTGACTCAGGCTCCACCACAGCGGCACCACCGTTAATCTCATCAGCAAAAGGAATTAACACCCGTCTCGCGAATCGGAAAAAACACTGGCCTCTACCTAAGTCCAAAATCAGGCCAGTGTGCTTAATGAAATCCGCTCCCAAAATGACAGGAAAACAAAGGTCCTTAGCTACCCAAAAGCTCCACACCCAAGAAAAATGTTCAATTTTAAATTTAAAGCGGGCTTCATAGATGATGGGAAGTGGGGAATTAGACGCAGTCCAGCAGATAGGGGAAATTCGCTCAACCTGCTTAATTAGCCCTGAAGATTCTAAATTTTCAAACAGAGATAAGGAAATGAGACAACGGGCTGACCCAGAGTCTACGAGAGCCTTCTGCACCGTGTCACCTAACAAGATGTTGAGTCGTGGACAGGTTGAGCGCACCGCTTTCACACCCATGGATGCAAGGCCCGTCATCCCCCGCAGCAGAGGCTCAGAAACAGAAACGGCACTCCCAGAAGGGGAGGCGACAGAAACATAGTTGGGAACAGAATTTAACTTTAACTTCTTTGACTGAACATTATCCAAAACATTTAATACCTCATTGAATTTATTGACTTTACTGACCTTATTAACTTTATTGACTTTATTTACTTTATTGACTTTACTGCCCTTACAACTGATAACAGACCCACAGGGAGGATTGGGCAAACTATCCCCCTGCGTGTAATTCAGTTTTTTGGACCACATCCAAAATTTCCTCTCTGGCGGCAATCTCGCCTGATATGACCAGGTTGGCCACAACCAAAACAGATGAGAGGCTGCCTCTGCCAATGTGGGGGTTCAGGACCCTGCCCCACAGGTGCTACGACGGGGCGGAGACCAGCCCGGGGAAGATGCCCCGCAGCTTGGCTCCTCTGAAAATCCGCGTCCTGGACGCTCCTAGAGAGGATCGAGAGTCTGTCCAGGTCCGCAAACGATGATGGTCTCGGAGCAAAGACCAATCGAGAGCGTTCCTCAGGTTTCAACCCCTGAAGAATGATATCGATGAGCTCCCGCTCACCGATTCCCAGTCGCAAGACACGCTCCACCGACCGAATGTCACCGACATACTGGCTGAGAGCTTCCGAGGGGTGTTGAGGACGGAAAACCCTCTCCACCTTCAATTTTTCCATAACCCGCCGGGGTAAGAACAACTCCAAGGCTTCCTTATGGAAATCATCGAAACTCACGCCTCTGCGCAAGCAATCTAGAAGTCTGTCGCCCAAAGGTTTCAGGCAGTACGGAGCAATGAGCTCCATCAATGTTGAGTCCGACATACCAGGAAACTCACGCATGCGCAACACACATTCCAGGAAACGGAGCAACCCGTCCACATCAAGCCCATCTGCCGGTTGAAAAACGCTAAGAACTGAAGAGAGAGGATGTGGAAGTCTGGCAAAAGTACTTGATAAGGAATGACCACTGTTGGATTGAGGACCCAACTGAACAGGGGCATGCAATTCTAAAGTGGGCAGTGTGGATGTACGGGGAGGAGACGCAAGTGCCAACGCGGGCAACCGGAGCAGTGCACTTGGCGACGGTTGTTCCCGGGAACTTTCCCCCAGAGCGTCAGCCACAACCTCAGGCTTTTCCGGAGTCCCAGCCAAAACCTGAGAAGGAGGGGAACCCTCAAAAATTTTAACAGTCTCCTTGACAGACTTGCCTTCCCAAATAGTCTCGATTATCCCTTGAAGTTCCGGGATTCTCTCATTCACCCAAGCTTTATCTACCTCAGATATTTCGGAATTTTGGGCTAACAATTTTAGCCGGTTACACCAATGTGTCAACTGTGTGATTGAAGCTGCCTTGGCGGAGCCGGTAGGCAAGGCACTCCAACTGTCAATTTCGCCACTCAGCTCCTCTACTCTTTCCCTACATGCTTCAAGTTCCTCACTCAAATCGAGTGACTCATGCCAAGATTGAGGCGTGCCTGCAATCTGCCTAAACTGGACTCGCAACGTGCGCACATCAGCTCCGGGAGTCTCCCCCCGGGACCGCACCTCGTACACTAGCTCCGGCTTCCTCAAATGTTCGGGAACAATGGACCCCATGGCTCTCAACCAGTATGCCACTTAACCAACAATGAAAACAAAATTTTAACAATACAACAACTTAACCTCCTAAGATCCCTGGACTGAAATGCCTATTCGCCTGATGAGGTCCCAAAAGAAGAAGAACCTGCCCATTCATACCGCCAATACCGCAAAAATTGAACAAAGATTCACACACACATACGTACACAGATACATACACTAAATAACAACACCTAACACTTGTCTGGTGGGGTAAGCACACAACAAGATTTAATTTTGAGTGTCGGCCATGCTTTAGAAAATTCTTGCCCCCTAAGCTCGGAAGCAAGACCTTAACCAGATTCCACCCGGTGCCTCGGCTAAGGGCGAGCTCCTAATTGGAAAAAAAAATTTGTCTCCCCCCACCAGAACAACAATTTTTCCAGAATCAACTAGCACAAAACACCCGAGAAACAATCCATCCACGGTCCTTCCAAAAACAATTTAGAACGTGGCCAGTGATCGGGTCTCCCAGTCCCTCAGTCATGAACCGATAAGGTCCACAGCCAAGGGCCAGGACCACAACCACTGAGAACCACGCTCTGCTACCATCTGAACCACGCCCCCGCACCCGCACCCAAGCGAACCAGAATTGGAAGCGTGCTCCCATGGACGCGGGGCGAGGGGCGGCTCACAGCCCTACCTAAATGTAAAGACCGTGGAGGAAAAATTAAAACGCACCATTTGAGAGGCACAAATTGTAATAGCAATCAAAAACAACAATAATACATGTGAGTTAAATCCTTTTGGAAACAAAAATCTTTCTCACCTGCCTTCTAGTTTACATGTTCAAATAAAGGTGCTTTCATTCTATAAGATTTCCAAAAAAAAGCAGTTTTAAAGTTTGGCTAAGTTAAAAAAAAAAATCCATTCAAAATTAATTTAAGTTGATGGAGTTGAGTTAAATGTTGACATTTTCAATTAAAAAAAAAAATTAACCAACAATAGATAAACATTTAAATAAACACTTCAACAATTCAATAAATAATTAACAATAAAACAAATAGGACAACGAACATTTCAATAATAATTTACTTAATTGCCTTTTATAGATCATTGGTTGGAAGGGGCCCCCTTAAATAAATAACGACGATTTCCAACAATTGTGCCTAAAAACTAAATAACAATAATAAACATTAAGAGTCCATGGTGGCAATAGTGTTCAAAAAACAACAATCAATAAATAAATAAATATATAAACAATAACAACAACATTCTTATGATAACTTGCGGCAGGCGGCGGTTTACTGGGCGGGTCGAAACGGCCCACCGGAGGGGCGACGAAGCTGGGCGGAGAGGGGGGCCAGGATCCGATGACGGCAGCCAAGTTGGAGAAATCCCTCTCCGCCGACGCTCATGATGTTGAGGTGGTCGCGCTCCTCCGGGACCCCATCAGACGATGACGGCTCGTTTAGACGAACATTACGATGACAACATTCAACGAAAACATAACATACAACTTTACTTATCACAAAACTTTAATACAGAAAACACAACAGATGCTCGTCGTTTGACAGCCACACGATCTATGAGCAAATTGCACATTGTGCAACGGAAATAATCCTCGGGGGTCACAAGTCAACGCCCAAGGATTCCGTGCGCACTAGGTACACTGCCGTGCAAATGGGGGCGTCAGACCACAGACACTAGAATTAGTACTATATAAACACTAAATGAGGCGTGACATTCGTCGGTGAAAAGTAGTCACGGCTCAAAACAATTTTCAAAAAGAGGTTCTTACGTATGGTATGATGTTTTACCACAATTAATAAATGATTATAACAACAGGTTTCATAGAACTATTGGTATGAAACCTAACAAAGTAAATAGAAGAAATGCAAAAGATGTATTAAAACGCATTAAGAAAAATACAAAGCCTAAAGTAAAAAAAATGCAGCCAAGAAAATTTAATGTAAGTGATAAAGTACGGATTAGTAAATATAAGGGAGTGTTTACCAAGAAATACCTTCCCAATTGGACGAATGAAGTTTTTACAGTGTATAAAGTGCAACCGACTGTACCTGAAACGTATATCCTAAAAGATAACAAAGGAGATTTGTTGCAAGGTGCATTTTATGGACATGAAATGTTAAAGTCAACAGTAGGTGATGTATATCTTGTTGAAAAAGTGTTACAAAGAAAAAAGGACGCAGTTAAAGTGCGGTGGTTAGGGTTTAACAAAACTGAGGATTCATGGATACCTATAAAGGACTTGGTTTAATACAAGCAACTCATTTCATCGTTAACCTTTGAGCAGGATGGAGATTATTCACCATAAAGATCGATTCAATATTAATAACATAGATGATTTAACTGTGGATAACGTTAAAATCAACAATGGTAAACACGGTAGTTTACTTCCAAACACTGTTCGATGTATAGTAAGTGGCCCCTCAAACTGTGGAAAGACCAATGTTGTCTTTAATTTGATCACTAATCCGCAGGGATTAAGGTTTAATAACCTATATATTCTTTCAAAGTCTCTACATCAACCAAAGTATCAATTGCTGGATAAAATCCTATCTGATGTGTCTGATGTTAATTTTTACAAATTTAACGCTAGTGATAGCATTATGCAACCAAACGAAGCGAAACCGTATTCTGTATTTATATTTGACGATGTATCTTGTGAAAATCAGGATACTATTAGAAACTACTTTGCCATGGGAAGACATAATAACATCGACAGCATATATATAGGACAAACTTATAGCAAAATCCCAAAACAACTTATCAGAGATAATGCAAATATTCTAATTGTATTCAAACAAGATGATACTAACCTAAAACATATATATAACGATCATGTGAATGCGGATATGCCATTTGAAAAGTTTAAAGAGCTTTGCGGAAAAGCATGGGCGGAAAAGTATGGATTTTTGGTTATTATGAAAGATCAAGCTATAAAAGATGGTCGTTATAGAATAGGTTTTGATAAATTCATTTTAATACACTGATTAGCGGTATTACTGTACAAGTCGTCAAGGTGTGAAGATGGTTAACCAGGAAAAGCTATTAAAGGAAATAAAATCACTTAGTGATTCTATTAGACAAAAAAACCGAGCTTTAAAATCAGGTATAAATGAAAGAGAGCAATTTTTAGAAACAACATTCAAACCTGTTACTGAACCTTTAAAGCGATTAGCACAAAATATGGAAAAACCTTCAATTCGCTTCGAAGGGGACAAAATGCTTCCAATTTCCAAATATGAAGAAGAATTTCAAAATGATGAAAGTTTTGGCCAGTTACAAACATCTGAAGAAAGTGACGAGTATGAAGAAAGCGGAGATATAGAGGATTTAAAGGAAAAGGACATTGCAGAAGATACAAGTACAGAAGATACAAGTGTAGAAGATACAAGAGCAGAAGAAGAGGATATTAACCCATCCAACTTAAGCAAATTAGGCACGGATATTATGTTTAAAGGAACACTTGGAAGAACATATACGTTAAAAATGTTACACGCCGCACATGCTAATCGAAATTATCATACCTATGGAGCTAGAATAGAGGATAAAGGATTAATGATTGGAGATAGCAAGTTAGATATAAACGAAAATGATGATATAGTTATTGGAGATAAGAAATATAAAGGTACAAAAGGTTTGTTTGAACTCATCTTTAAAAATAATCCTGGTAAATACACTAAAAGGGATTTACAATTGTTTAAAAATATATTAGAGTATACAAATGCACATAGAAAAAAGTATTCCAAAGGTCTACCTATTCATAGAAATCGGTCAATAAAATATACAAGTATTATATCCAGTCTTTTCCCCTCGAAATCAAAAAAAGCTCCAATTAAAAGAAGAGCTTCATCTTCTGCTGAATTAAATGTTTTGCATAAAAAGAGAAAAACAACTGATCCTACCACATCTGGAAAGGGATTATTGAAAAACTTGTATAAAACTAATATAATATATTACAACGATATAAATAAGTTAGTTGATCGAATGAGGTTATTACATGAAGCTATGGAAGCCGGGCACACTGGTTTAGAAAACGAATGGGTAGCTTTGGTTGATGAACTGCGAAAACAAGGAATAATTGATCAGTAGACGTATATATAAGAACCTAAACGATAGCGATTCAGTTACATCATGAGTGTGGACAAGTTTGGACGGTATTCCGAGTTTGGAGTAAAATCTGGATATAGTGAAAAAAGAGCTGGGTTTCCGTTAACACCTGACGGCAACTATAATTTTGAATGAAAAGTAATTCAAAATGTTTGTGATCCGCTTATGTCGTCTGATGCGGTTACAGTACAGTACATGAAAAAAGAACCCCAATTGTACACGAAGATCATTGGGGGTTTTCCGGTAAAAGGTTAAGCGATATACAATATCCCATTTATGATGGTGAAGCAGTAAATTTAGCTACTCTAAAATTGTTAACGATTTACAAAAGGAATAAGACTGATACAAGCTATGATGTAAAAAAATTAAAATTATCAAATGTAGGTGATTGTGAGCAGGATGGAGACGCTGTAAATAAGAAAATGTTTGATATTGTACACAAGAAATGGACTACGGAATATGAAAAACATTTGGAAAGGTTTGGTGCAGCTCTATTCCATTATATCCATCGGGCTTCAAGAAGAGATGCAGCTTCAGATGTTGACAGTCACAATTATTTAGACTGGAAAAATATACACAATCCAGAGAAACCTAATCAACGAGATAAACCGTCTAAGCCTTCTAAAGTAAAGACATTAGGAAAGGAGGATAAAGTGAATGTGATTAATGAACCAACAGAAAACAATGAAGATTACATAAGAGAAAAAAGAATTTAAAATACCCCCCATGATAAGGGATAAAGCATCAGTCATATTCGAGAGACGATACAGAGAGGATGATGGAATCCAATATTACTGCGTGGAGTTTAATATCTCAAGAGCCGAGATTTCCCCAAGGAGTGTTGACAGATGGATTTGTTCAACGGTTTGATAGATATATGGATTGGGAACAACTTTCCATACACTACCTCTTTACAATGACTATGTTAAGAATTTATTTTCACAGAGTTAACTGGATCCATATTTTACAAAGACAACAGTTTTCAGAAGACTTCCTCGTAGAGATGACATCAAATTTTAATAACTGTTGGGAAGTAATAAGTAAATATCAAAATCTCTCTGAGAATTACATTGACAATTTTAAAGATAAACTAGACTGGGATGTGTTATTCAATTATCAACGATTAAGTGGCAAGTTTCTAAGGGAACATGACGACTATTTAAAGTTTATTCATTTTACCGAAGACAACGATACCATCACCAGCGGAGAAACATCTGGAACATCTTCAATTACACCTTATTTCTATTTTTACTACTTTTATTTAATATGTCTACATTTAATTAATAAATCCATTTCGATATAATAAATGGATTTTAAACACTATATAATACAAGAAACCAAAACTGATATTACATTCATTGTAAAACATTTATAGAGTGCACCTACTGATTGTAAGTTTTGCTATAAATAGCCATGTCGAGGGTTAAACGCATCAGTCATAATCGAGAGAGATTACAGAGAGGAAGGGGAATAGCATCAACAGCATTTTCTCTATTGAGTAAACCGGTTGGAGCTATAGTTAACAAGGCGATTGATTTATTACCTGTGGAATTACATTTACCTGGAGGATATCAATATTGTGGTCCTGGAACCAAATTAGAGAAACGTCTTGCTAGAGGAGATCCTGGAATAAATAAGCTCGATCAGGCTTGTAAACAGCACGATATAGCGTATTCCAAATTTGGTGATACTAAAAATAGATCAATAGCGGATAAAGCACTTGCTGAGAAAGCTTGGCAAAGAGTAAAATCTAGTGACGCGAGTATTGGTGAAAAAGCAGCGTCTTTAGCAGTAACAGCAGCAATGAAAGCAAAAACTACGTTTGGAGGAGGAAAGAGAAGAAGGCGTGGGAAAAACCCGCTAAAAAACAAGGAGGTAATATCAGAAGAAAACGTCGATCTACCAGTGGTAAAGCTAAAAAGAAACCAACAATATGGTCAATGATAAAAAAGGGAGGAGGATTATACCTAAGACCGTATCGTGTGTATTAAATAAGAAAGAGCAATTAATAATTAAAAACAAAGAATTGACCAATGAAGAACTGATTACATATGCTTCTTGTTTGAAAATCCCATTTTTTAGAGGAGTATTTATGAAAGATGAGTTACCGGTTAAAATGTGGAAAAATGAGACTGGTATTGTAAATTTGGATAATAGTGAAGGATTAGGCACTCATTGGGTGTGTTACAAGAAACTTGGTAAAACCATTTATTATTTCGACAGTTTTGGAGACCTTCCACCACCGAAAGAACTTCAACAATACTTTCGTGCGGCAGAAAATGTTTTTTACAATCATACAAGAAAAAAACCTGATGATACATCCATTTGCGGTCATTTATGTTTAGACTTTTTAGCTAAAAGTGTTAGTCAACTTTAAGATGTCCTCGTATACAGTGTCATTAACCGGTAACTCATGTACTTTGCGCAGTATTCTGTTTCCAGCGCTACGTTTGCAAAAAGGAAGACTATGGGAAGCCGCATTATTGGATTTAACAACATATAACTCTATTCCAAACGTTAGTGAAGGAATTAATAACAAAATACATTATTACAAGACAAAAGATGATAAAGGAAAGTATTCAGCTTTGGAAGAATTCAGTTTACCAACAAGAGCTTATGAAATTGATAATATAAATGAAGTTATACAAAAACATATGGGAAAACAAAATATAACGATAAAAGGCAATAACAATACAATGAAAGCCGAAATTACGTCTAAGTATTATATTGATCTTAGTCAAGAACATTCAATTGGTAGTTTATTGGGGTTTTCTAAGGAAACAAAAGTATTAGAACCTAATAAAACTCATTCTGGGAATAAAACTGTGACGATCATCAAAGTTAATAGCATAGACATTACATGTAACATTATACAAGGATCCTACAGAGATGGAGAGAATCGTCATATATTACACACATTCTACCCATCAGTTGCACCGGATTTCAAGATAGTAGAAAAGCCTCAAAACCTTGTGTACCTACCGTTAAACACCAGTTTCATTTCAGACATCGTGCTGAACATAGTGGATCAAGACGGAAACCTTATTGACTTTAGAGGAGAAGCTATTACTGTAAGAATACATATAAAATCATCCGCTTAGACAATGGGGTTATCATTTAAAAAGAGAGAGCCAACAAGCAAAGAGGTCAGTAGCTCATCAGCTGTAGAAGGATTAACAAGTGACAACATTCGTTTTCTAGAAGAAATTGGATTAAAGGTCATTAACAATGGATATACTGGATATAGCGCAGGGTCCAACATTCGACGAGACCTTATGGGAAAAGGAATATCACACGCACAACCCTTACGCTTCGTCCAAATTAAACAATAACGATGAAATTAGGATTCCTATACAACAACAAGACATTTATACTCTTCCATGCGAAAGTTATTTATATATTGAAGGAAAAGTAACAAAAAATGATGGTACTGCTGGAACCACTGTTCCGTTCATAAATAATCCTATGGCATTTTTGTTTGACGAGATTAGATATGAAATTTCAGGAGTTACAGTCGATTCAACAAAAAAGGTTGGAATTTCCAGTACATTGAAAGGATTAGCGTCTTTAACACCAAACGAGAAGAATTTGTTAGCTGTTGCAGGATGGGTTGCACCAGACAAAAGTACAATCGCTCCTGACTCTTCGGGAAACTTTGATTTCTACGTACCTTTAAGATTACTCCTAGGATTTGCTGAAGACTACAGAAGAATAATAATAAATGTAAAACAAGAACTAGTTTTATTAAGATCATCAAACGATAAAGATATTATTAAAGCAGCTACTGGAACAACTGATGCCAATTTAGACTGGAAATTAACATTAGACAAGATTGTTTGGAGAGTACCACATGTGCGACTAAATGATGAACACAGGATTACATTATTAAGAAAGTTAAAATCAGATCGAGACATTGTAATGCCATTCAGAAGCTGGGAGTTTCATGAATACCCCGTTTTACCTACAACACAACGGCATACATGGACTGTAAAAACTTCTACTCATTTGGAAAAAGCGAGATATGTAATATTTGGATTACAAACGAAGAAGAAAAGTATAATAACTGAAAATGCTGGTGAATTTGACCATTGTAAATTAACAAACTGTAAAGTGTTCCTGAATTCACAATTCTTTCCCTACGACAACTTTAATATTTCTTTTGATAAAAAAAGGTACAGTGTTTTATACGATATGTACGCTAGGTTCCAAAATTCATATTACGGCAAAACAAATACACCTTTACTATCTCCCGTACAGTTTGAATCGAAAGCTCCGATTGTTGTAATTGATTGTTCCAAACAAAATGAATCTGTAAAATCGTCTAGTGTTGATATAAAAATAGAAATGGAATTTCAAGAAAACGTACCTGCAAATACATCTGCGTATTGTTTAATTTTGCACGATAAAATTGTTACATACACACCGTTGACCGGTATTGTAAAGACAGTATTGTAAAACGTTGTACCACCACCGGCACCGCCACTGTCGCTAACCTATAAATAGCGGAGCAACAATGCAGGTCTTCAGTCGATCGTCTATCGTCGCATGGGTAACATCTTCTACAAAATGAGTTCTCCATCTGTTGTACAAGGTGATGCAGAGGTAGCACCGTTATTGGAACGTGATAATACTAGTGAAGAAGAAATCATCAAGGAAATAACTGCATTTTTAAAGTTTGGTAAAAGAGATAGAGAGGAGGAAAGTAATGCAGACCCATCAAAGGTAGTACCAAAGAGGAAGAAGAAAGTTGAAGAAAATATTCCTCCTCACATTTTAACTGAAGTTTTTTTGCGAATCTTTTACCCCATCTCAGCATGCATCAGTAAAAGTGTATCAGTTGGATTGATGAAGTCATTGGATTATTCCCCTACAGTAATACTACACCATGGAACAAAAAAGGTTTTATTTTCGCAAAATGCTTGGGAGTCATTTTTGAAACATGTACATTTAATAGAATGTTATTTAACTAACAGTTTGTGTGGAAGGAAAACACATATTCGACTTTTGGATTGTGACAATGAAATCGATATTGTTAAACATCGCGGACAACTACAAGTGCGAATTAGAGACTTGACTCAACATGAAAATAAGATTCTACTGTCACGTGAAGAATTCTACGTTTTAAACTACGCAACAGAACCTATTACAAGGTACATGAGACAGTTGGTATTTGCAAGCGCTATTATTAAAGAATATTTGGTCGATACTTTGGAAAAACAACCTGATAGCACCATCGTGTACGGACCTGTGGATACATCTATTTTTAATAGAATACCTCATGAAGTTTGCATGTGGAGAAAGTTAAAGGGTTTTGAACCACTTGTAGAAATCGCTACAGAAGCTACAGAAGAAACAACACAGGAAGAAGAAACGGAGAAACAAGAAGAAGAAGAAAACGAAACACAAGAAGAAGAAGTTAAAAAAGACTAAAGTTTGACTTAGTAAAGAAGAACACACGTGGGGTAGGCCTATTGGGGACGGTGCCCACGTTAAATATACACCAACGCGCCTGCAACTGTACGGCCTGGTAATTAACCTACCGTGGTGTGGAAAACAGTTTAGTTGATCGCTAGGTGCCATGATGAGCGGAGGGGATGAAGAAGTGAGTGTAAAGCCTTGTGTAATAGAATTTCAAGCATTTCGAAATAATGATGATAGGTTTATTATCAAGGAATTAGTAATTTTAGACTTGCTTACATTTGTAGCCTACCCATTCACGTTTGAAGCTCCTTTTTCTTTTAACAAACTTAACACCAAAGCAAAAAGTACAAACAAATGGATAACAAACTACTTTCATCACATACATTGGTATGAAGGATTTATAAGCTACAGTAATCTGCACAGTATTATGTTTAACTTTTGCAAACAATATTCACATATATACACAAGAGGATTAGAAAAAAAGAACTGGATACAAAAGTACACGCACGGTGATGTTTTCGATATAACTATCAGTAAGGACTTTAACATTAATCTCGGTAATATTTGTGTCGCTGCAAAAGATCTTAAACACGGCCAAACAAACTGTGCATTGTACAACGCGTATCGTTTGGCTGCTTACTTGAAACAAACGCAGGAATGTGGTGGGGGTAGCGGAGAACAGAAATGTGGTGGGGGTAGCGGGGCCTATAAATACGAGGAGACAGCACCGCTCCAGCACGAGTATTATTCGAGACTCCGAAGAGGCAACATCACAGAAGACACCACAACCACCACTGACGAAGATGGCATCACAACAGTTTCTACAAACACTGGTTGATCAATTCAACACTCATTCAAAATCCGACCTTCTGCTAACTAAAAAGTGTTCAGAACTAAAAGAACAAAAACACTACATTATTCATAACATCAAGAAAGTGGAAACCACACATGGAGAAGCAATTCTAGTTTCATTGAGCGAAGGACCTTTCACTCCAGGAGATGAGCCGAAGTTTCAAGTATTTCTTCCAAAACGATTTGTTCAACTGCTACAAAATGAAGATTTGCGAGATATTCAACCGGGGACGTTGTATTTGGTATCACACGGTGTAAGCGGCAACAACTCTACGGAACTCACTCTGCACATCACGCATATTTGTACATAATGTCTCTGTTTGTATTTCTCTGTTTGTATTTCTAGTCATTAATGTTAGACTTAAGCTTATTGTATTGTAAGATGTTTGTTTAATAAAGAAAAGAAAAAAAAGAAAAGAAAAAAAGAAAAAACAGCAACACAGCAGTATATTATTTTATATACTGCTGTGTTGCTTTTTTTTAAAATTCAAATGGGTGACCTTGAACTTTTATTCAGGGTTAACTTATGCAGAGGTATAAAAGAGAGGGAGCAGTGAAGTTAGTCTCAGTCTTGTCTAACACACGCTGCAGCTAACATGTCGGTGCCACCTATGAACAATTTATTTTTCGATAAAAATTTGAAGACATATTGTTGCGAGTTACAATGTTTTAAAATACCAGGCGATCAAGTTGACGGGAAAGCTTGTCGTAAGTGCAAGTGTTTCAGCTATTGCATATGTAGATGTAAAACGTATCAAATGAACCGACAAGATAAAATACAAGAATTACGCCGAAGGATTGCATTACTGTGGCGGCGAATGTAGTAGCAACCATCTGCCTCGCACCTGCCGCCTACCATCTGCCGCCTGCCATCTACCGTCCGCCATCTGCTCCGCCCCACCACACTTTTACCCCCACCATTTTGTTTGATACCAAAACGCTAGCTAGCGAATAGTCAGTACACCTCCGGCTCTTGACCAGTGTACTTCGAGCTCTCTGTTAAAATGTCCATCAAAATTAGGTGTATTCATTATGACTCTATTCATCTGGCGACTTTCCAAGACCTCGAGGTTTTTAATGAAGAGTTAAGACTTCTCATTGTGTCCGGTTACGATTTATCTTTGGAACTTTACGCATCAAAAAACAACATGGACTATGCGCAGGAATCGAAATATCTACCGTCTTTCATCAGAAAGCGAAGTGATGGCCGCAACTCGTCCGGATCAACAACATCGATGACAACGAACAACGGGGAACTATTGTAAACATGAATTATTGTAAATAAAATAAAGTAATATTTGTAATAGTACTACCTCGCACTCGTATCATTCGATTGCTTCATTCGATTGTTTTCATTCGATATTTCTTATCGATTAACTATCGAATCACAATCGGATTTTACGCGTGCGAGGTAGTACTTTTTTAAAATTACCTCCCCGTGACCTTGAACTTTGACCTTTCACTCATTACGTCACGAAACCGCCTACGTCACTGGCTCAGCCTCAGATGACGTCTTTCATGACGCAGCGCTTCCGGTCACGTGACCGGAAGCCATAAATCAAGTGAGCCAAAAGTCCCCTTTCCACACTACTAATGTATTAATGTTGCCACTGTTATTACTGATTTTGAATAGTTATTTTCATGTATCAAGTTTGTACTAAAATGTATTTATTGTTTTTATTATTTTCTTCTTATGGGTATTGTTTAGTATAAATATTTGTTTGTAGCATGCTTGCAACGAATACTGAACTTAACTTACATATTTTTGACTTTGCTTTGCTACTTGTTTGTCAGATTGTGGTGATGTATTTAGATCTAATATGTAAACAATATATTGTAATATGTATCTCATTCACTGTCAAAATGTCATCTATTGATTGTTCAAATTAATGATTGTTTTAGCGAATTTCCCTTATAGGGAAGAAGCTATTACCGTAGGTCTCATAGTAAGACTTAAGCCCGAGACCATGATAACTTTTCATTTTGAGGTCCCCAGATGCCAAAAACACCATTCGTTCAAATTTTTATATATGTATATATATATATATATATATATTTATATATATATATATTTATATATATATATATATATGCGTGTGTCCGTAAGCACGATAACTCTCGTAAAAAAGGTCCGATCTTAATGAAATTTAGTACAAATGTGTAAAGTACCATTTATTTGAACGAGTTCGAAAACCAGATGAATCGCACTATCCGAAGGGGGGTTTTTGGGGGGTTTTGTACCCCAAAAATGTGTTTTTTGGGGTTTTCACATGTAATTTTAATTTAAATCAAATTTTAATTTATACCATTAAATTCAGCTTAAAAAAAACAAACAATTTGGTATTTTGATCATTGCTCTACGTCAATTGGTTACCGAGATATTGAAAGTGCTAAACACAGTACGTTGTCTAATGTTATTCTTATGGAGAAAAAGAAAAATTGTATATCTCGCTTATTTATGAACGTAAACTGGCAAAATTTGGTATATGGCTTTATTTGGTTGTGGTCTATTGATATTTGCACAAAAATCCATTTTTTGCCCGATAGTTCCCGTAGCAGCAAACCTGCATACTCAGCCCCATGTTATTCTTATGGAGAATAATTAACGTGTTATCTCCTTTAATTATGAACATAAATTAATAGAACTTGGTATGTGGCTTTACCTAGTTGAGTTATAATGATATTTGTATAAAAGCCCATTTTTAGTGTTCCTTATTTCAGCAAACCTGCATACTCAGCCGCCATGTTATTCTTATGGAGAATAATTAAAATGTCATAAATCGTTTATTTATGAATGTATATTGATGAAATTTGGTATGTGGCTTTATGTGGTATTAAGATAAATTAATATGCATTGGAAATTCGCTGAGTATGCAGGTTTGCTGCTACGGGGGTATTAATGTTATCATATTATCAATATGGACAAATAATTGTATTAGTTGATTGTAGAATGTAAAAATAGTATATTTCGTTATGAACTTCGGTTCATTCATATCTATCGGTTGTTGAGTCGATCACTTCAAACCAATCATTGTGGTTCAAATCAATCGGTTGTTCTTCAAAACAAACATTCGATTTGGGCACGGTTGTCATGGAAATATGATAACCCTAAATTTAACTTGTTTTCCTTTTATTTATAACCTTTATTTATACGCTACTAACCTTCGTCCATCGTGTCACTCACGACAGTTGTCACTCACCAGTGGTGTACGGGAGTACACCACTGCAAAATAATAACAATACAACAATGAATGTTTCGATAATAACAATGAATGTTTAGATTATTTATAATCGAATGAATTTTAATCGATTTATGACGACCTCGAGTCAAAAGTGTCATCAACAATGATCTTTTTAGTACTAGTACGATAATGATCATCAAAACATATGTTATTATCCAAAGACTAAAAAGAAGAACTTTTGAATCTCAACGCATCTGTCAAAAACAGTTGTTTTTGAAGCAGTATGACGAAAAAACTTTTCGTTTGAAACAGCAGTTCCAAGCAGTAGTAGTTCTTTTCAGTCCTAGGACGGAAAAGAATCAGCTGGTGTCGAGGTCATCAGCTGTTCCAATTCTGCCGTTTATATCGTTTGTAGTAAAACCGAAAACGTATGTACGTCGATTGAATCGAGAGTAGTAATCGATTATTTTGTCGATTGCAATTTATTGTTGCATAGTTGTCGGTTTAATGACAGTCCACAGCGTTAGATTTATCAATCGTTATAGTTAGTCTAACCTATCACCAACACAAACGAAACAGACGGTCGTTGAATACATCTGTAACAGCTGTGTGTTTTAAATAGCGAGAACAAGATGCAAGTCATTTTGGGAGACAACTTTTAAAGATATACAAGCTGTAAAACTTTAGTTTTGTGAAGTATTTAGCTTAATATATTGTGCAGTATAACGAAAAATATAGTTCATCACACGGGCCAAAAGTTTCTTTTTGATCCTCGCTCATTTTCCGTCCTCGGCTTCGCCTCGGTCGTTAAACTTGAGCTCGTATCGGAAAGCGTCACTTTCGGCCCTAGTGATGAAATATACTATACCGTTTGTATGAATAACAAAAAATTCAAAGGTCAACTATGTACCTTTTATTGCGATAAAAGTATTATGACGGACAAAACTGACTACAAATATAATACAACTTTTGTTAAATAAAATACTATTACAAACTCAGATAAGTTATGAATGTGATTTTAATACAATGAATCAATTAACTACACCGAATTAAATTTTAAAACTTGATCATTGGAAGAGTATGTTCAACGTTTTTCCTGTATTGGTATAGCCAATAGGCGTCACTCTGTAATTATATTTATTTCGGTAAATCAAACAAAAGGTCTGAAATCTCCTACGCGAAATTAGCCTCTTCCTTCCAAGAAGTTTTTTTACTTACATTTCAGGTTGTCGTGGTGCTAAAGTAGTGGGGGCAAAAATAATCTGTTAAGGGAGTCGTCAACAAACCACTGTCGAATCACAACAAAACAAAGGAGACTGGCAAAAACGATCGAAATAATTATCAGTTTGGTGGGAGTAAAATGCGATGATGGACGTGTGTTTGCGTTGTATATACGATTATGAGTCTTGTTTTATTTAATTTTATTGTCTCTATATCGTAAATTATTTGAAAAATATTTTAAAAGTGCTCATTCCTGGTGAGGGTTTTTACGATTTTAATACAATCTGCGCTTTACGATGCCATGTGCTGCAAGAAAACCTATTAGTAGTGGCAACCGTAAAACATTTTGAATGTCTTAAAAGACTTTCAACAAATAAAAACAATACCGCCATCGCAGCAAACCTGCGTACTCAGCAAATTTCCAATACATAATATTGTCTTATTACTACATAAAGCCGCATGCCACGTTTCATAAAAATATATTCACATATAAGCAATATATACAATTTTTATTGTTCTCAATAAGAATACCATGGGGGCTGGGTAAGCAGGTTTGCTGCAACAAGGAACAAAAAATGGGTTATATAATGGCAATATAACCCAACAAGGTAAAGCCACATACCAAGTTGTTTTTAAAATTTATGTTCATAATTAAGGGAGTCATTACATTTTACTTATTCCCCATAACAATAACATGGGGGCTGAGTACGCAGGTTTGCTGCTACGGGGATAATAAAAAAAATCAATTGTTTGTGCAAATATCAATATACCAGTACGACGTGAAGCCACATTCCAAGTTTCATCAATATACATTTATAAATAATCGAGATATAAAATTTTATTTATTCTCCATAAGTATAACATTGATCAACGTCCTATGTTTAGCACTTTGAATATCTCTGCAACGGTTGGGTGCAAAATCACAATTTAAACACCAAAATGACTGTTTTGTGGAGCTGAGCTTATTGGTAAAAGCATATGAGAAATTTACTTTAAAATAGACGGAGGAAAAGCCAAAAACCTTTTTCCCATAAGATTAATATGGAAGATTTTATGAGTAGCTTTTTTGGGTTTTCTCCGCAACCACTTAGTCTAGGTTAATAATTCAATTTACTATATTATTTGTCTTTTAAGCTCTATAACATGGTTAAAACCAAAGTTAAGTTTTTTTTTTAAATCGGATTTTTACTCAAGTTATTGCATTCACGGACACACACACACACACACACACACACACACACACACACACACACACACACACACACACACACACACACACACATACACACACACACATATATTTATATATATATATATATATGTGTGTGTGTGTGTATACATTTGAACGAATAGTGTTTTTGGCATCTGGGGACCTCAAAAAGAAACAAAAATAAAAAGTTATCATGGTCTCGGGCTTAAGTCTTACCATGAGACCTACGGTAATAGCTTCTTGTCTACAGAGGAGATTCGCTAATACGGCTTTGTTGTTGGAGGTTTTCGGAAGATTATTCACTGGTAACCTCTAATAATTAACGAAATTAAAATAAATTTATCAAAGTCCACCAGAGTTCAAAATGACTATGCTTTGGGGCTTTGCTTATGGAAATCGGATTTGTCTAACTATTAAATCACTCAAGGATGATATTTTCGGCCAAACTAAACTACGGGGTTAAAGACACAACTGAACGAGGGCCCCAGTTTGTCATTGTATAAGAAGGGAGTCAGAATGGTTTCTATATGAGAGAGTGCAGCTAGTATTTTTAGCGAGAAAAGGGATTAGAACAATAAGTTTCCGATTTTCTGCCCGGAATCTTTGTTATTGAAAACTCATTGAATTTCACCGGTAAAGTGGATTATACGTAGTATCAGAAACAATTGAGACAATTATTGGTTGATGTTGATAAGTAACAATTTAGCGTTTCCTCTAGGCAGCTTTAAGAAAGAAGAACTCACCGATGTATAAAGAAGTAAGGATTCTAAGTCTATTAACGGTGTCGTTGATATAGCTAAACCCGATAAACGCGAAGGTCTGAGATCACAGGGAATTAAATACAATTGAATTAGTTCGGAGCTATGTGAATATGTGTGGCCTTAAAAACAAACCCTGCAACGTGATAATAATGGAGCCTATGATTGGATCGATTTTAAGGCCGTCACAAAGGAGATATGGATTAAAACAAAACATAAATAATATAGACTATTGCAGGAATCCTTTATTATACAGCTGCCAGGGTCTTGAATAAACACGTTCAATGAGGAAGGAAGGACCTTAGGTATGGTGAGTTAATGTTTTCAAGATGGGTAGTAAAACTGCAGTTTGAATATAATGGTGCTTCGTACTGAACGGTTAATAAAAAGAGATTAAAGACAATTAATTTGTAGAGTCTTTTGATAACTGGAAATTCCTTGGAGAGTCTTTCAATAATAACTTTTATTAATGAACATTCTCTGGCTCAATTAGGTAAAGGGGAGTTCGTCAACTCAAGTGTCGCACTTCTTAGTACTCTAAGGACCGGGTGTTTGTCATCGTCTCTTCGTAGATTACCTCACGAATTTAGAATTGTAATTATAGTGTTATTATAGTCAATAGCAACTGGCAATTTATATTTCATATTTTATATATTTTATTTTAGGATTTTTTAAGAGGAGACAGTAAAAATACCATCATACATTATAAATGCAACGATGATTTTTAATAAATGGTTCAAAATTACATATCACACCAACAGACTGGGTTTGATTGACTTAGATACAAATAAACGGTATCACTAGCCTTAAAAAATTATTTTTCATTTTAAAGGGTCGTTAATCCCCCGTAAAATTTAAAAAATTTTAAATTTATCAACATTGGGTATACTGATTATTAAAGAAATTTTGCAATTTACCCTTCGAGAAGGTTTGACTTGGATGCACATTGTAGTGGTATTGAGCCCCGCGGCGATTTACCGTAAATTTACGCCATGTATATAATAATAACTTAATTAATTATTTATTACCTTTTAGCGAATTTCCCCTATAGGGAAGAAGCTATTACCATAGTCGGCATGGTAAGACCTAGGCCCGGGACCAGAGTAACTTTACGTTTTGAGGTCCCCAGACCCCAGAAACACCATTCGTTCAAAACTGAATATATATATATATATATATATATATAGTTTTCTAGTCCCCTTGATTGTGGTCCTAGCGCGTATCATTTTACCTGTTATTGTAGTCCACGTGGACTACAATTGAGGACCACATTTGGGGTGTCAAATCACATTTAAATGTGGTCCAGTGACGTTTCAAGCATTTTGGTGGGAAACTGTTGATTTTTTGCAGTGTTGCCAGTTTGCTTTAGTTTTATTTACTCAGTACAGTCTCAGAATCAGTGGTGAGCGCTTGCTGTTAAAATCTTCTACATTGAAAGTGTATGAACTAACTAACATTTAATAAAACTGTTATTATTTTATAATTTTTATTATTTGTATTACTATGTTCTATAATTTAATTTAATACAATCTGTCCTAATGAACTAGTTGAGCGTGTGTGTGTAAAATATTTTAGGTACGTATTTTTTCCCTACCTAAACCTCAGTGCTACGCCCCAGTGGCACCAAAAGCTGCCATGTTATTCTTATAGAAAGAAAGGTTTTTCCTAAATGGTCCGAAAACGGTTCTTCAAATCTGCTCCCGGGCCATACCACGTTTTTAGGGGACTAAAGGTCTTTGGATACTTATTTTCGCGGCCTCAGGGCTCCGCCCCACTGGCTTTTTCTATCACTTCCTGACGTCCAATTTGGACGTGTGATGGTTCTTTGGATCTGTTTTACAAATCCGCATGTCTTGTATGGTGTCCCAACGTTGGATACATCCCCCCCACCAACCTTAGGGCTCCGCCCCCCTGGCAAAATTATAATGTTATTTTTTCTGGTTTCTTTGCGTGATTTTAGCCAATTGTCATTGATCTATAACATTTGGGTGCCCTAGCTTTTTTATGACCCCGACCTTAGGGTTCCGCCCCAGTCGCTAAAACATTGCCATGGTTATCCTTATTGAAAAATGAGTACTCCAGTTTATTGCGAAAAAGGCTCTTCAGATCTGCTCCCGGACCATAACATGTTGTTAGGGGACTAAAGGTCTTCCAAAAATGTTTTTCGCGACCACAGGGACCCGCCCCACTGGCTCCTTCTACCACTTCCAAACATCCAATTTGGACGTATTTTTTGGACATGTTTTACAAAGCCGCATGTCTTGAATTATGTCCTGATGTTGGACACGTCCCCCCACAAACCGCAGGGCTCCGCCCCCCTTGGTAAAACTGTTGTGTTATTTTTTCTGTTTTTTTACGTGATTTTAGCCAATTGTCGTTGATCCATAACATTTGGGTACCCTAGATTTTTTATGACCCCGACCTAAGGGCTCCACCCCAGTCACTAAATATTGCCATGGTTATTGTTATTGAAAAATGAGTACTCAAGGTTATTACGAAAAAGGCTCTTCAAATCTGCTCCCGGGCCATACCACGTTTTTAGGGGACTAAAGGTCTTTGGATACTTATTTTCGCGGCCTCAGGGCTACGCCCCACTGGCTTTTTTTATCACTTCCCAACGTCCAATTCGGACGTGTGATGGTTCTTTGGATCTGTTTTACAAATCCGCATGTCTTGAATGATGTCCCAACGTTGGATACGTCCCCCCCACCAACCTTAGGGCTCCGCCCCAGTCGCTAAAACATTGCCATAGTTATTCTTATTAAAAAATGAGTACTCCATATTATTATGAAAAAGGCTCTTTGAATCTGCTCCCGGACCAAAACATGTTGTTAGGGGACTAAAGGTCTTCCAAAAATGTTTTTCGCGACCACAGGGACCCGCCCCACTGGCTTCTTCTATCACTTCCAAACATCCAATGTGGACGTGTTATGGTTCTTTGGATATGTTTTACAAAGCCGCATGTCTTGAATGATGTCCCGACGTTGAACACACCCTCCCCCACAAACTGTAGGGCTCCGCCCTCCTAGAAAAGTTGTCATGTTATTCATTCAGTTTTTGTTTGCTTGATTTCACCAATTGTCATTGATCCATAACATTTGGGTACCCTATAGGTTTTTAAAGACCCCGACCTTAGGACTCTGCCCCAGTCACTATAACATTGCCATGTTATTTCTATGGAGAACAGAGTACTCCAGGTGATTGCGAAAAATGCTCCTCAAATCTGTTCCCGGACCTTACCAGGTGGTTGGGAGACTAAAAGACTTCGGATAATTTTTTCCCGATCTCAAGGCTCCGCCCCACTGGCTTCTTTATATTACTTCCAAACATCCAAATTTGTTGTTTGATGGATCTTTGAAATCGTTTTACAAAGATTCATGTCTTGAATGATACCCCAACGTTGGATATGTCCCCCCGCCACCAACCTTAGGGCTATGCTCCTTGGCAAAAATGCTATGTTATTCTTTCCGATGGTTACGTGATTTTAGCATGTGTCGTTGATCCATAAAATTTGGATACGTTTTTTATAACCCCAAACTTAGGGGTTAAAAATGAAAAAAAAGCTTAAACAAACTAAAATAGATTTTAAAAGGATATTTAATTAACCAAGCTTTTTATTCAATTGAAGAGTTTTCCACCTCTCTTAGAAGTTAATCTTGTTCCATTCTGTTTATTAAATATGCAGGCTATGTATTTATCATAATTATTAATACAAATATTGATGATATTCTTTGATCACCATGTGCATGTAAATGAATAAAGATATTTGACTATGACTATTCAGAATACATAACAAAAAATTAAATATGAAATTTCACTAAAACTGTTTTATGATTTTAATTAAAATGTGATGGTTAATGGTGCTGTACATAGAACAAATGGAGATGGTTATATCTACAACATAATCTTAATATAAAAACTCAAATACCACTGACTGACTAACTCATCACGAAATCTCAGAAACCACAGAACGGTTTGCAATGAAATTTAAAACATACCTTCCTCTTGGGGTCTTAGGTGCTCACTAAGAAAGGGTTTTAATAAATTCCCATAGGGCTCCACCCCACGGGGAGTCAAATTTCCAATCCTGTGTTATTCTTACGGACACTCTCTTTAAGTTTGAGCTGATGAAAATACAAACAGCTGATCTTGATTCGTAGTAGTTCCATAGAATAACCACAGAATGCAGCACACACAACTGTCATAGTTTTTATAAATTACTAGCTGATGTACCCATTCTTCGCACAGGTGTTTTCTTTACCCGTTCTTTAGTCAATGCAATTTGCATTTTAGATAGCTTGAAACAGCTGTTCTTGCTTCTGCTCTTTAAGCTGTCAAAAGGAAGTATCCACAGTTGTTCGCAATACAGTTTCTGAATGTTTACTTTCTTCTGAAATGTAAACATTGAAACTTAGGACGTTCATGGGGCGTAGCCCGAGGGGATTTTAAGGAAGTGAATAGGCCTTATGTGTTGCATGGGTTCAAGATCTACCTTTTTGTAAAGTTTCAGCCCAGTCGGTTCAGTAGTTTTTGCGATCACCCGGAACAACAGACAGACAGACAGACAGACAATAACCACCTCTTCTTTATAATATTATAGATTATTTGCGGGGCGAAGCCTGAGGGAACAGCTAGTATAATTATAATAAAAGCTTAACACTACGTTTTAACCAGAAAAAAGTACAATGATAAAATGATTTGTGTATTGTTTGACTATATTGTATATTGTTTGGTAGTTGAATAAAAATCAGATAAACAAATTATTTGGAACATAATTTACTCGTTAAGCAGGGTAATTTATAAAACTTTGATAACTTAGCGTTGTACAAATATTTATTTACTAATGAGAGGTCAAAATTTGGATATTATTAATACTATAAATATAGCTGGTTTACCGTTATCATTGCGGGGATCTCACATCTCGCAGACATAAAGAGTAATTCAGTGGAAACATAATTTAAATACAATAGCTTTATATACTGTCGCAAAAGAACAAGACGTATAATGCATGGCAAGAATCAAATGATCTTACTATCTAAACTGCTCCTAATTATTCACACACTTAAGCGCACAACAATAAGTCAGCAGCCATACTCTCCATTCAAAAGAAAAAGGGAAACAGCACAGTGACAGTTTTGTTATTATAGTTTGGAGTGACTTATCAAATACCAGCAACAAAGTGTTAAAATACAAAATTTCGCGATGCGCAGTGCGCAGCTAGGAAAACACAACTGCGTAGCACACTGAGTAGCACGGAGTGCATTGCGTAATGCGCATTGCGCTCCGCACAAAATGCGGTGCTATAAAAACCCAGTTATTCCCTGACAGACAGCTAAAAACCTTCCTCCACCATTTAGGATCCCACTGGGATAAACTGAGACTTATATATCATAATCTGTAATAACAGTTTTGCCTCAACAGTACACCCCCTTTCCATAATATATTTAAAATGGCCCAAAAACAATAAATAATATTTGTTGTAAAATATTTAATTATCACTGACGAAATAAAAAATGTCATACTGCTGTAAACAAATTAAATAATCTCTCATGTACAAAGATAACAAAGTTATACTATACACTCATACTATAATCTTGATAGTATGATGCTCTCACACCTTTTACCATGAAAAAAAACAATAGCCAAACCATAAGTTTGTTTATAATTTACAAGATTAGATGTTTAAATATAAAAACAAACTTATAGGTGAATTATCTGCACAAAAATGAGTTTTATTATGACCAACAAGTCATTAAAGTGATTATAAAGTGTTTAAGAAAAATAAAATTGCTATAGTATGTCACTTCACAAAATTGCTTACACGTTTAAAATATAAAAACAAACCGAATCAATTACAAATTGTAAATGCAAATCTCATACTTAGACTTGATTAGAAGTTTCAAAAACATCTTCAAATAAATGATATCAGGAAACGGATACATACCCTCCCTTTTAGCCCAGCTTCAATAAATAAATTATTGTTGATTTGCTAAACATAGAATATAACGTGGGCCAAGGTAAAATTACATAAAATCTTCTAAAAAACCTTTTTCAGAAATATCCACCCAAATCCCTTTTTTGGAGTCACTACAACTGCAGAATCCTTTGCTACACACAGTGGTTTAAAGAGGGAAATGCATCATGGTTAAGAAGCAACATATTTCGAGTATACTCTGTTGGTCAGTGCTAACTTGACCTGCATATCAAGTTTTAGAGACAAATACAATTTTATAAAACGAAAATAGGAGGATTAACATATAAATACATATGTTGATATGTTAATGTAAAAATACAAACGTTAAAGCTTAAGACAATTAATTCAATCTAGTTAACTATTTCAGTTACATATTTTAAGTAGGCCTAAACAAACCCCAACTCTTTTATTATCCCCAACTTTTTTTATCTGAAAATTTAGTTTGATTTCACAGAGAATCTGGTATGTTGGATGAAATTGGGTGAAACCGGCTGAAACTCTGGTAATAAATTGTGATGAAAGGGTAAGAAAACTATGGGCCTATCCCACTATCAGCATTGAATACATACATCTCTATCCGTACAGCTAAGCTCACAAGCTAAGCTGTATAGATAAATCTATGTATTTATTCCATGCCATTCAATACCACAGTGTGATTTTGTTATGGACCGTCTTTGTTGGCTTGTTGACTGTATTTCAGCGGACTAAATACTAATTAAATGTTGGTTAATATGAAGACTTTAACTATCAAAACATTGAAAGCAGTTAACTTTTATAGAATATTTAATCCTGATGGACCAATTTGAAAACATTTAATAAGATTTAACTTAAGTAAAAAAAAAGAATTTGGCATGAAGAGACAAAAATCTGATTCTGATTCAATATACAGAACTAAATTAATATCAAAGTTTAAACCAAACTATTAAATCCCCTTTTTAAGTTGTTTTGCATGCAGGTGGTTGAAACTTTACACAAATTATTATGAATTCTATATAACAATAACGTGTACAAGGAACGTGTAACCACCTATTCAAAGTAGACTACTGAATGTAAAGAGGCCAGGTTGGTGTCAAAAGATTTCCCTTAGGCCCAGTATGATGAAAAAATGTGATATCCTATATAGTTGTAAGTTTATAATTGGCAAAAAACACTGTCTTTTTGGCCATGTTTTATTTGCAATCATTTTGTTTACCATGTGTTCCCTAATTTTCTTCCAAATTCAATGCAACAGCTGAGTAAAGTTAAGGTTGTTTTTGTAAACAAAGCAGACAACTATTCCTAACTAATTTTAGGTTTTTGGATTAAAATTTACAAGCAGTAAGGAACAGAAATTCCATGCTGAGTGGGTGTAGAGTTTTTAATACTGTATAAAAAGTCAGCAAAGTTCAATTCAGTTTTAATTATTCTATATTTCCTATTTATATTTCAGATTTTGTTTACTTTTCCTCTTGCAGCGAAATTGGGGTTTATCACTGTTAATGGAACCAGAGTAGATGATTTCCCTTTTATAAATCCTGGGTCTCAGAAAATGTGACAACAGGGTGGCATTCTAGCGATTCAGTGCTTGAATTGTAGTTTTTAAAGTTTTGTGTAAGACTAAATCAAAAGCTTTTTTTAAACATCGATGATAGCCATTATACTCACTAAAGTAGTATAGCGATATGTGTATGAATACATAAAAAACATGACTAAGACACAAATATAGTTAAAAATGGGAGGAAAAAATGTAAAGGTAAAATTAACCACTTAAGGTTTGTGAAGGTTAAGACAATTGATATAATCCAGTAAATTATATTTCAGTTACACATTTCAAGTTTAATATTCCGATTCAGTTTTCTTATCTTAAAAATTTAGTTAGATTTCGATTTCATGTGTGTACTGGATGAAACTCTGGGAAGAAATTCAATGTAATGGATAAGAAAACTAAGGACTATTGACCATTAGCATTGAATACAATGTGAAATAATGTTCTACACATTTTATAGCTAATTTTCTATAAGTAGCTTGCACATTCCATTCTGAGATGCGAAAATAGTAAATAGTAAACAAAACAATGACAGTCTGTCGATATATGAATAATCATTATAACAGATATTTATTTAATTGAATTTAATTGAGAAAAATCACACATGTGACATAAACCAAATAAAACTCCCATCCATATGAATAACATGGGGACTTGTAAGTCTCATGGGGCAGAGCCCTGTGGCCTAAATGGAAAATCTAAAGCCCGTTTGCACATCTGCACTCCTAGACGTGCTGTTTAGTGGTTAAAATGTGGGGGTAAATCATAAAACAAAAAGCCTTATTGTTTACAAAGTTTGCATGTAGCGTATTAATAATATAGATGGATTAATTATGTTTTTTTGTTGGTCTGTCTTTAGATAGTTTGTATATTGTAAAATACAATTAAATGTTGGTAAATAGGTAGATTGTATTTTGTACCTATTAGTTATAAAAGCAGTGGCAGTAGTTAGGTTAGTTTGTATTACAAATTTGAACCCGATGAACAAACCTTTAAAGAAAAAGTTTAGTTTTTAAGAAAGAATTTAGCTGGAAGTGACACCAAAATGAGTTTGATTCAACATCCTAAACTTAACTAATAACAAAATTTAAACTGAACCCTTTTGGGCTATTGCATGCAGGCGTAAAATGTCTTTCCCAAAAAGACACTTTTTTAATTTAGACACGTTCTAATTAATATTTTAATAAGCATTATATTTGAGCTATATTACAATAATATCTTTAAATTTTGCACGGCGGATTCCCATTTTGTTACATAAATTAGCTTTTTAAATATAAATTGTTAAGTCATTAAATTTATTTTTTAACTTGTGAAAAATACTTCTTTATTTTGTTTAAGCCCGTCATTTTTGACGAGCTAATAACAACTAGTATTTTAATATTAAATATGTTAGGGCTTTGTTACAATAACACCTTAAAATGTTGCAAGGCAGTAATCCCTTTTGATTACAGTGATTTAAAAATAAGAGTTATAAATATATATTTTTAAAAAACAATTATGAATCCACTACATTTATTTCATTACTAATGAACAGTGTTGCATTAGTTGTTTTAACCCTGTAATTTTTTACGAGCTTACAAAAGCTAGTATTGTACATAGTAAAGAAAATTTGGCTAAGCCATTTTTGATATCACTTAATACAACAATAACAAGCTAAATGTTTAAAAGAAACTAGTCCTGTAACATTATCATATCCTATACATTTATAAAGGAAAGGTGGTGTCTGTTTGTCTGTTGACTTGTATGTTCCTTTTTAACGTAAACACTGCTAAACCAATCGACCTGAAAATTTGCATGTAGGTTGACAATAATTTAGCTTGGCTACATATAGGCATATTCTCAGCCTATATTAAACCTAAGTTTAATCAAAATTGTTAAAGCCTTTTTTGATCAATTTCGATTTTTCATGTTTTTTATAGTTTTGGGGGGATATTTACCCTTACAAATAAAGAATTTTAAAAAATGATCAAAACGCCTGTAGACATCATGAATTAGTACCTACATACCAAATTTCATTATAATCGGACAACTGATGTCGCCTCTAGCTCTGTACACACACACACACACACACACACACACACACACACACACACACACACACACACACACATGCGCTTGCACGAACGCGCGCACGCACGTACGCACACACGCACAGACGCATAGACGCACGGGCGCACGGACGGACGGACGGACGGACGGACAGACAGACGGACGGACGGACAGACGGACAGATAGACAGACAGACAGACAGACAGATAGACAGATAGACAGACAGACAGACATATTGTAAAAATCACATTTTTGGGTCCAGGGAGCACCAAAACAAAAATGTCCACTAACAACTCAAATTTGAAAATGTTGATGCTAACAATACACCATATACACTATGTATAGGGGGAGAAAGTAAAAGGTGTGTGTGTATCTGAGTTTCGAAGTATGCATGCAGGTTGAACAGCTTGGAAGCTCCATGCTAAAAGACTTATGGAAATCTGGCAACGTTGCACGTGGACCACAATTGGGATATATAACTTGGACCACAATCAAATGTAAAGTGATACTCGTACTGGACCACATTCAATGGTGTTTTGCTACCTGCCTTCACATAATGGCCGTGGACTACAATTGAATGTGAAGTGACAGATGCAATTACAGAAAACAGCGTTAATATTTTTGTAATACAAAAGAAATATAAGACAGAAAGGTGTTTTTCCAACTTGTACATGCAAAAAAAATTCTTATATAACATTAGAATTTGAAAATATATGATAATTTCTTATGGACTACAATTGAATGTGGTTTGATGCATGGACTACAATAGAGGGATCTAGGTGAATATATATATATATATATATATATATATATATATATATAAGTGTGTCCGTGGGTGCGGTAACTCACGTAAAAAATGTCCGATTTTGATTAAATTTGGTATAAACGTGTAAAGCAACATTTATGACTTTAAGTTCGAAAACCAGCCATACCGCTCTATCTAAAAGGGTATTTTAGGGGGGTTTTGTACCCCAAAAATGGGTTTTTGAACTTTTTTCATATAATTTTTTAAATAATCCAATTTTAATTTTCACCATTGGATTCAGCTTAAAAAGACACAAAATTTGGTATTTTTATCATTCCTCTACGTCTATCGGTTAGCAAGATATTGAAAGTGCTAAACACAGTACGTTGTCTAATGCTATTCTTTTGGAGAATAAGAAAATATTTATATCTCGCTTCTTTATGAACATATACTGACAAAACTTGGTATACGGCTCTATCTGGTTGTGGTCTATTGATATTTGCTCAAAAAACGTTTTTTCTAAAGGTACCCGTGGCAGCAAACCTGCGTACTCAGCCCCAATGTTATTCTTATGGAGAAAAATTAAAATGCTATATCTTAATTATGAACATAAATTGATAAAACCTTGTATATGACTTCACTTAGTTGTTTTATATTGATAATCGACTAAACAACCATTTTTTCGTTCCTTGTTGCAGCAAACCGCAAACCTGCGTACTCATCCCCCATGTTATTCTTATGGATATTAATCAAAATGGGATATATCGCTTATTTATGAATGTATATTGATGAAACTAGGTACTGTATGTACTCTTCACCTAGTTGAGTTATATTGATATTTGCATAAACCAATTGTTAATGTTTCTTGTTTCAGCAAACCTATGTACTCATCCGCAATGTTATTCTTATGGTGAATAATTAAAAAGGTATATATCGCTTAGTTGTGAATATATTTTTATGAAACTTGGTATGCGGCTTTATGTGGTATTAAGTCATTATAATGCATTGGAAATTTGCTGAGTACGGAGGTTTGCTGCAACGGGGGTATTTTAAATTTGCAATTTATCTGTAACAGAACAGGATATCATGAGTATTTTGGTAAAAGTATGATCATTTGTTTATAAATAAAAAGGTTCTGTAATTTATTCATAAAAACTACAAATTTTTGTTATTACTAAAAAAAATACTTTTTTAGTAACCTCTTTTAGTAACTTTTTTGTCATTTAGGAACCTGTATCCGGAACTTCCGGTAACTAATAGGATATAAGCAGGGGAACCATTTTTATTCTGTCAGTTCTCTCATTGGCCTGATGATGACCGGTGTGACTGGTCGAAATCGATAGACTTGTACCATCTTTTTTATATCTTTACCATCTGTATGTGAATCAGTATAAGTGTAAATATATTCTTAAGTGTTGTAAGACGTCTTTTATTACATCCCGTAAGTAATAACAACACCTAATATGCTAATCAAAAAGTTGTAAAAAAGACACACTAAAAAATCTCCAACCTTGAGGGGGTCACGAACACTACAAAAAGCCCTTTGTACGGTTAAAGTGCGTCGGGTTTCAAACAAATTTGGTATGACTTGAATACCTCCGATAATCTAGGATCAGAATTAAGTCTTACACTATAACAAAAGGTTTCCTAACGGCTCTTTCACTTTTTCTTACAATTAAATTGCAACTGGCATTAATAAAAAGAGCCCTGCAAATCTAATTAAATGGTATCTTGACAGTTCACCGACATGATTATTGGCATTATTTATTCAACGACTTATTATTGTATTCAAGGAGAGACGAATATTTAAATGTCAGTCCATGGTAAAATTTCGTATAAGTTATCTTCACGGTATCGGGTTTTTATGTTTTCCTTATACCGTTGTACAAAGTTATTTCTTTAGATAATCTATAAAATATCATCTATCTATTAGATACTCATTATTTTCTCGAAATTCTGGGATGTTAAGGTAACGTAATATGTAGAGAACACCTTGAACCTCTAAACCCAAAGGAAGATAAGAGGGAGAATTCTCCACCCCAAAAAAACTTTCTACCAAATAATTCCTAGGCGTCTGGACTCCCCTTCCTCCAGGATTGAGTCGCCCTTGAACATACCCGGCCGTAAATGTTGCGAATTCTTGTAATGTATGTGCCCTTTTTTGTGATTCAACGTTCTTATTATGAAGATAACAACATCCTTGGACAGCCTGATGATGACTTCATAAGAATTCGAATTTATAGTTGTCATTGCAACGATTTCGATTACAGATAACCAGGTATTTAAACCACTATTATAAATTCTTTAATACCTTTAATAAAGGGTGTTTGATTTGTTTAAAAAAGTGTACTAGAATCGATATTACTTATTTAATAAGCTAGGTTTTATTTTTGACTGGAATTCCTCCTACAGTTTTCAACCGATTTTGATATTTTTGGTGTCGCTGGATAGATCTTGGTCTGAAGTTGTTTGTGCCCAAATTTAATAAAGAACCGACCTAAGGGAAGGGCCCTAGCCACCCTTAAAGTTTGTAATTTTCCCATAAGATTAACATTGAGAAAAATTGTTTTTGAATTGAATGATCAAACAGCTGAATAGAGTAAACACAGTTGATCAGCAAACATGTTCACTACTGGAAAGGTAACGCAATATTCACATAATTTTGATTATTAATGTTAGCATTAATCATAGGGTGAGTTTATAACGTTTATCCTAGAGTGTAACACATGAAACTTCATGTTAAATAATAATAAATAATATTCTTACGAATTCTTTAGAATTATTTCCAAAAATCACTTTTAATTCTCAATAATACTAAAAATATTACTTTTTAATTTTTAATCAAACTTAAAAACACAGTGTAGTTGATTTGCAAGGCAGTATTATTATGATTTTTTTGTTAAAATAAATACCAGGTAGCTGGTACCTGGTGCGATTTGGTCATGTGACCTTTCTTTATCATCGTTGATTTCGGCTGGTAAAAATATTGTTACTAAATAAACTAAAATTAAATCACCAACTCATATGGTTTACTCTGACAGTTTTTAAACATGTATATATTGAATGCCAATAGGGTGGAGCAATAAAAGAGTTTCAGTATGGGTCTATAGGTTATATTTTCATTTTCCTATCTTCCCAATAATGTCAGCACGATAATTGCAGAATTAAACATTTGTTACTGAACATGAGTACACATACATTTCAGTGAGGTGGAGCCCCATATAACTTTTGGAACGGGAGAAGGACCTGGTGTTAGTGGAATTTCAGGATCATCTGTTCTGTAGTTAGTTGTGATAGTTAACATGGGAATAACAAAGGCCAGCGGGGTGGATCCCTAAATAATATTTTGATCAAGAGTAGGCCTATGACTGCTTTGAGTACGGTATATTAGCTGCCTTCCACCCGAACTTCAGATCCATAAATCCAGTAGTAGGTGTGAGTGGTAAGCTTGATTATTAAAGCCAGTGGGGTGGAGCCCCAAATGAGTTTTGGACAGGAGTAGCACAACATTTGATTTTAAAGTATGGTATATTTTTCCAAACTTTAGTTTTATCGGTTCAGTAGTTGGTTGTGCAATAGTTAATTGGATTGAGTGAACGAAGTGAGGGAAAATCCTTATACATAACTTTACTGCTTGGACTGGAAAGAGAATCAACTCGAACTGGTGTGTTTGTGGCCAAAATAATTCAAAAACGCCTCTACAGATCCACTCCAAATTTTAGAGATAGATTCTATAGTACGAAATCTCGGTCGAGTTCGTTATCGGGAATATTTGGTTAAGTAATATTAAAATTATCTTTAAAACAAATCGATTTTTTTGTCCCATAAGAATAACATTGGGAGCCATTTTAGTGGTACTTGAATCGTTGATATACAGCCAACGTCTATGTTTCAACTATAGAGTAACGTAAGTATTGCCATAGATTCACTACAGAACTGTAGTTATTCATGTTCATGTTGACTAGGGAAAAAACTTCTTTTCGTAACTTGAAACACAAAAAACTAAGGTTTAAATATTATTGGCTTTTAAAAGTTTTATGACTATTTTATTTTATACTAATTAAAATAACATTATTATTTTAAATACTATTATGATAAATAACTTTATTGGTACCGTACTCTATGTAAAAAAATGTAGGCCGAGCACTTGACTATGGGACTTTGGCTACTCCAGACTCCAGACGAAAAAATAACTGAAAGGAAAGCTGTCAACAAGAAATGTATTAAATTGATAAACCTCCTTCTTACGTGATTAAAGTGATTAAACGCTAATATATGTAATTATTTACATTATAACTTCCACTCATTAACAGTAAAAAGACTTAATTGGTTCAACAAATTATTACCTCGCTAATAAAACGTAAGTTATAAAATAAAATTTGATATTTTGGTTATTTATTTATTTATTGACGGCTATCACCGATGCAACTTTAGAATTTGAAAATAGTGAACATTTGCAAGAACAGAAAAAAAAACTATAGCTACCTACCTATACATCGTGCTTTTAACTATGATGATATGTTATTGAAACTTAATGTGGCACATTGGTTTTCACCATATTCTGGGTCTAACCTATTTTATTTTTGTCAGATTGAAAACCTAAGTTTAATATAAATTTATTTTCCTACAAAAATGAAAATTGCATTACCAGAACTACCCTACATAAGTGTTATTCAAACTCAATAAGGCAATAAGTCAAACTTAATAAGTTAGGTCCTTTTTGGAGGTTAATATTTGTAAGGTATGCCTATCGAATTTAATTTTCTCAGCATAATTTATGATTTCCTTTAACCACTGTTTTAATCAAACTTATCTCCAAATTTCTTCATTTTTTTCTAAAATAAACGTTTTCCAAAATTGTTCCGTAAGGTAAAACTTAGTCCCTGGATAATCGTGCCTTTTGGTACAACTTCTTCCTAGGCCTACTTTTCGATTAAAAATGATCAATTTCATTGAACTAGCCTCATATAAATTTACCTCTAGAGTTTGGAAATGACATTTGTTTTTTGCCAGAAGGGTAAAGTGATAACAATTTAAATCCAAAGTAGGCTATGAATTTAGTTTAGCTTTCATTTAATTTACCTAGGCCAATCCAATATGGTTTCGATCTTACTCGGCTCAGGTATACTTTCATAAGTGAAAAAAAATAAAGAACTAAATGAAATTGTTCGATAGGCTACGGTATATCAATTAGGTTGATATTTTAACACTGATTAATATTTAATAGCTTGTATGTTTGTAATTACCATACCTACGTCATGTTTGTTTAGTTTAGTTTGTTATTCAATTAAACTTAAAATAAAAATGAAATAAACAAACATAAAATGATAATGTTGTTCCTGACAATGCATGTTTAGAGTAATTTTGGAACCAACGTTTTTTATCTAGACAAATTTCAAGACACCTAAACTGAAACATTACATACTGCATCGTAAAACCGGCTAGACTCGGACAGGGGTCTTGGCCCGGACAAGTACATATTTGTAAACATAAATATTTCTAAACTAACCTGCAAAGTTGATCGGTCGTTCGTTATAGGTATGCCTACATTTAGAGCAGAACATGCTCTAAACGAGGCATGCTCTAATCGTTTATAACTGACAACTTTTCTCAAAAATAAAATATTATGTCTAACTAAGACATGTAATTTTTTCACGTTTGTCCGATTGTTTTCGGGAATAAGGCATATTTTTATTCGAAATTTAAGCCTACATAATGCCATGCTATTTAAAGAGATAAACAAAATATATGTAAAATATTTTTCACATTTACGACAGGCCTATTCCAATTTTGACCCAGACACTTTAATTTATACTCCGTGGATGTGCCTCTTGTTAACCATTACGACTCGTCCCTGCCGTAAACACAGTATTCCCGCCATAACTAATAACAACATTGTGGTTTTTAGCTCTGATACGGTTTTGTTTATAAGAGCAGCGGCGAAAAAGTATTCTTTGCCTAAATCGACCAAAATTTTGTGGAATATTTAATGGGCCCCATGTTTCAAACTGTATTTTAAACGTCTTTTCCCCTTACGGTTCATTGTTTAGTTTAATTTTAACTGCAAATAATAAACAGCTGAAACATGATGTAAGAATACCCTTTTTTCATCCTCAACTCATAACAATTTTTTATTTATTTTACTTTTGGCCTTTGATTGGTGCAAAGGCATCTGCAGACTTCAAAACACCGTCCAACTGCGGAAAAGAGAGGTTAGTTTATACGTTATAACGTTAGTTAGGTGCGTGTCCGGTTCAAGACCGTTTGTGGAGGTTAACCCAGACACTTTTATTTATTTATGTTTTTTGTTATAATAACATCCAAACAATAATATATAAGTTAGAATAAAGGTACATGGATGTAGTGAATAGAACATACTTTACAATGGTCTGGTTTTTATAGGTGACATCGTTAATGGGAAGGCACCATAATCTAAAAATAGTAAAACAGTGTCCGGGTCAAGCCTGTTTTACGGTACCGGTAGGCCTAACTGAAACCTAAATAACCGAACCTTAATAGGCCTCAAGGGCGGATCCAAGGGGGGGTGGTAGGGGTGTTCGCCCTCCCCCACCTAAGAATTTTTGTGTTTTATTTTATTATTCAGGCATACTATGAAAGTTTGAATAAATCCGAATGAAAATGTAAGCATCAAAAGCCTCCCGAAACCCCGTTTTTCGGTTCCGTAAGTCAAATGTTACCGCTCCCGTCTACAAGGTTATATAAAGTTCAAACTAACGAAGCTAAACGTTTCATTAAATGAAATAAAATACACACCATTACACAGGTGAAATTTTAAACTTCCATTTTAGTATATAACACATTACTTAGATCCATGTTTTTAACCTAAAAGTGTCTTACAAAAACATGGATATTCCCGAGTATCGTGAATTTGTTGCAGTTTTGCCAGTTGACAGCCCGAAATGCATTGTTTTCAACAAGGTCTTGGAGGTAGATGTTAGCAGCAAAGGTTGCTACAATTGTATTCGGTGTTTATTTTTTACTGGATTTCGCCCGCCTACCGTCGTTTGCTATCAGCGGTGTTTTTTTTACAGGGTAGGTTTGATTTTTGTTTAAAACCGTGTAATCCGCCGCTAGGCAATAAATATCCAGTGGCTAGGCTAGAAGCAAAAAGTTCCTCGAATTATATGTAAAGAAATAAGAGGAAACAAAGATTAAATTGCGTGTAAAGAGAAGCACATAGCCAAGTAATTTATTTTGTAAAAATGTGGTAGGAAATTTCATTTTTCGAGTGGTTGACCTTGGCTGTTAGCCTTATTCTTAATTTTATCTTCGCGTAGTATAGTTCAGTACTGTATTGCATATTTAAAATACGTTTTGTAAATTGTTTTTCGTGTGGGTAAATACTAAAACAAATTCATCTTACTTGTTCTTAGACGCCAACAGATGACGTAAAATAGTGTAATGCCTATATATTTGATTTTTATTTACGGTTGGGTGCAGTAGAACTAAAGGAATTTTTGTTTAGCTTGTTTATAAAGTTAAGATTTTTTTAGTACAAGGTTATTGATATATTATGTTAACTTACTTTCAGTCGTATAATTTCATATAGCTAAAAACAATAATGGGGGTGCTAGGGACCATCCACAGGGAAGGGGGAGGGGTAACTTTCGGTGACCGCCCCCCCCCCAAACATGACACCTCTGGATCTGCCCCCGAATAGGCCTAACCGAAACCATAACCGAATAACCTAAACAATTGCTATACCCTATCGAAAAATGTCATTCGGGTTTTTATATAGTTCCACTGATGAAAGTCTGCCGTGGTTTCGGTTATTTAGATTTCAGTTATATTCGGTCTGAAAAGATATTGTCTTATAATTTGTCCAGATAACAAATGTTGATTCCACTAATACTTAAACATGTATTGCCAGCAACAACCCTTGTGAGGGATTTATAGAAATCGGACTAAGCACTGAAAAAAATATCCAGTCTTTTAGTCCCCCAACAATGTGTTAAGGTCCGGGAGAAAGTTTGAGGAGCCGTTAGACCAAAACCTTTTCTCAATAAGAATAACATGGTAGCTTTTGATACCACTGGGCCAGAGTCCTGAGGTATGGAGGAAAAACAAAAAAGTACTTATCTACAATTTGTTGGTCCTCTACAACATTATGGTCCGGAGCAGATTTGAGTAGGCGTTTTCAAAATCACCTGGGGCACACACGCACATGCACAACCATTGTAAGTATGGATTTTTCTTCAAAAATAATACTTTGAGCTCCCGAAACAGCCTAATTACCATTTTTTATTTAATTCTTTATGTAACTCTACTAGCAAAAACTATTACTCCAATTTTAACTGTTTTAGTATTAAATTAAAGGGTTTGGCCGGTAGTTATGTCATAATTACATTTCGTTTCTTGTTATGTATTTTTTAACGCACAATGTTTGCGTTTATTACTCCCATAACAAATATTGTTCAACTTTCAATAAATTACTTAAATTACTAGCATGAACTATTAAATAGTTTTTGTATTAAATTTAAGGTTTTGACATACACTAATGTCATCAAAATCTTGTTTAGTTTAGATGTGTTGTTTTTAATGAGAAATTTATTTTAATTTTTGGCTCTCATAAGAGCCCATGTTCAAATATCTGCAACATTCCTTTTGTAAATCCACTAACAAAAACTAAAGACCGATATAAATAGTTTTGATCTGAAATTGAAGCTTCTGTCCTACAGAGATTGGTACTTTTATTTTCAGAAAACATGTTTTTCTCAGTGAAAAATTACTTTTAATGTTTAAAAAGTAAAAGAGATGCTCCTGTTTAACATTTTGATCGAATTTAGTTTAACTATTTACCAAAAATTGCAATTATGTATGTGTTAATGGACTGTGCAGGACTCGTCCTTCCAGGCCGATTATGAAATTTATTTACTAAGTTTTCTCTAACTTTTTGCGTCTGTGTGAACTAATACAATACATTTTAAAAATGGAAGGAAACGTCGTTCCAATCTTGTGAGATAAATTTTGTTTCCCTCAACCTACTTAGTAAAGTCAAATTTTACTCCTTGTAATGAACGAGTAGTGCTACTTTGTCTCCCGCGGAACAGAATCAGCTGACATTTCGCTGCAATTATTAATGCTGCAGCTATAAGGGAATCGGATCAGCTGATTGATATTTCGCTCCAGCTGCAATTGACGTTCCAGTTTAGTTATTACGCATTACGCAACCAAAATGGACAGCGAATGTGAATGTGAAGACTTATCAATACTTGTGGCTTTTGGGGTGTGGGAAAAATGTTGTGTGTAAAATTGTTGCCCTCGCCTACGGCATCGGGCGCCAACAATTTTCCTCGGGGAACAAAGTTGCACTTTACTCCCTGAATACAAAAATAACTACTGTTTCAAGCAGAAGTCCCCGTATTATTTTTTACAGCAAAAAATGTTCCATAAATTTAACTTGGGATAGTCAATAGTATAAAACCTAAGTGGGATCATAATTCACCGTTACTTAAAAATAATATGATCATAATATTTTTGGAAACTTTAATGCTACATAGCGTCTATTAAAACTGAACCATACACGTAATCATCCATATAACTAGCTGGCCCAACAGACGTTGTCCTGTCCTAATGTCATTGAATTTGTTTTATTTCAAACACTCGTTTATTTTCAAGATGAGCTCGTTCCCTTCGCTCACTCACCTCCCGGATTAGCTCATTCGCTATGCTCACTTGAATATCGAAAAAAGAGTTTGAGTTGCCATTCAAGTACTTTTTATTTCCAAGATGAGAGTTTCCATTCAAGTAGTGTTTATTTCCATTATCAACATATGTTTATGCCTTTCAAGTATGTTTACAGCTGCTTGGTCTAACTAACTGGACTTAGATAAAATCAATGGAAACTTTGAAGGCCTTTGGGGCAGAGCCCTTAGGTCCGATTAAAATTTGTCTTTTATAATAACATTGTCCTGACATAAACGAACACAACAAAAAATAATTATTCAATCTGGTCCACTAATTCTCAAGTGATGGCGTGACCAAGGGAAATAGGGATCCATTTTTACATATTAAGATGTAAACAAAATGTTGGACCTTGAAACAATGACTGATGGGTTATAAGAAGTCGATCAAAGAGTTTTAATTACTAGATTATATTTAATATTAAATACTACTTTTCCTTTCTTTTTAAAATAAGCCAATTTATTCTACTTAAAAACAAATTGACAGAAACCTCGTTGTTTTTTTAAGTTCTGCATTTATAGGCTATGTATTTGAACAACAGTATTAAGCTAAAATAAAAATGGGAGGCCTGGGGGGCATAGCCCCCTCCATTAAGGCTAATGTGATAGATTAAAATCTCTGGGTGAGAGCTTAAAATATTTAGGCATTCAAAACCAATTGACTCATTTTAAAACGTATCGATCATCAAGTTCTGTATTTATACGTATATATTTTTACAGCAATATTAAGCTACAATAAAATAACAATCCTGATGGGTCCTCCAGTGGGACCAAAGTATAAATAACTACTTTTAAACAACGCTCTCACTGATTAAGGGACCTTTATTGTCGCCAACATATTATATTTGATCAAAATCTTCAGCTAATATTGTTATGAGGGCCTAGATGATACAGCCCTCAGTGGGACTGAGGGGTGAGTAACTACTTCATATGCACTATGTCTGACTGAATGACTGATTGATAGATTTCAGGCCTCATTGTTTGCCATGATCTGGATTTGTATGTCATTTTCAAGGAGCAGTTATAATGGGAGGCCCATGAGGTATATTGTCAATTGAAACATGTTTTTTGTATTGTTAACTGTGAGCTCAATCCTCATACGCGATATAAGAGCGTACTCCTAGTATTGGAATAATAAAGGACTGGTCTGCGGCGCGGAGCCCTAAACAATATTTTCATCAGTCGCCTAACTTCAGCCCTATGAGTACTGTAGTAGATGCGAGATGGTAAACGTAACTTTAAATGCCAGTGGGGCGGGGTCCCAAAAGATCTTTGGATTGAGGGAACATCTAATTTGATTCTGGTGTATTATTTATTACACTACCGAATTTCAGCCCCATCGTTTCAGTCTTGGTGTATAATGATTAACTTTGGTATATTAAAGGCCAGTGGGGCGAAGTCCTAAAGTTCAATATTACCAGAGTTAGGCCTTTATCTGCTTTAGACTATCAGCTAAAGAATTTTAGCTTCGCCTGTCAAGTAGTAAGTGCAATATGGTTGAAATAATTAATTTGATGGTCAAGAGGGTAGAGCCCTAAAATATTTGTGGAACGGGGTGATACAAACTATTTCGAACTACAAACCAGTGATGGAGAAGCCATCGACACGAAAACATATATTTTTTAATGGGTAGAATACAACAAATAAAAATAAACGATTTGTAATTCCCAAGTTTTTAATTGTGTTTTAATTGTTTATAATTAAGAGATCAAGATTATATTATTATAAAACTACCAAAGCCAGCTTCAAGCAGGTGTTTGTCAGAATGTGTCAGTCAGATGTAACAAAGTTGAGAATCAGAGTTAACATCTTGGAATGAATTATCCCATCCTTATTTTCAGAGTAGCCATAAAATGTGAAGAAAAATTAATCATGAATTTTGTTCAAAAGTTACTAAAGAGAACCTTCCTTATTGCCTTCCTTGCCTTCCTTATTCACAATGGCATTTTATCCAAAATGTGTTAAAATTGTTCAAAACCCAGAACTTAGAGAGTTGGTGCAATTAGGTCAAAACAAAAAGGTGCTACCTGGGAGTAGTTACAGAAAAGACAAATAGCCAAAATCAAGTAAACACAATTTAAAAATGAGTTTTGGAAAATAATGAGTTATAGTATATTCGGAAAATATTCGGTACATTTATACACAATCGGAATTCCAAAATCCTGAGTTGCTAAACGCCCATGTATTAATCGTCTGAGACAATAAGGACTGAATTAGCGTTACAGATGACAATATTGATAAAATCCATGCTCATCAAAGTGAAATATTGCTCGATTTCGATCTACGGGTACACTAGTATATTTTATATTGGCTGGAAAGTTGAGTAGAAAAATGCCACGCAATATATTTTCTGATTGTTTGCTGTACGCTGCTAGATAGACTAATATCATACATTAGGATACAGTATTCCCTTTCCCCAATTATAGGACACCTAGAGAACAATATGGTTTATGGTCTGGTTGAAATTGCTTTGACCATATCCATGTATATAGTTAGCTCTCACAATATTGAGAAAATATTTGGTCAAAAACTAAAACCTCTCTTCAGCCTACGGAACAGTTTAGAGGAAGGACCTCTTATTTAAATTCCATATACTACATCCTTGCCCGGTCCTTTTCATATTTTGGACAATATTATTTACAACAGCCAAATCAAATACTACCTGGATCTCAAGGTATACATATTGAACGATTTCTACCTTCCCCAGGGTTTGGTACTGTCTCTTCTCTCTTTTAATATCCAAACCGTTAACATTCCGTTAACTGATACAATGAACCTGATTTATTCCGATGATATTGCCTTGGTCACTCAACCAAACCAAATTGGAAGCGACAGTCACAAACCCAGCCATATCCTCAAATACTATTGTAGAACCTGTAAGCTATGACCAAACCCCACGAAGTCAGAAGTAGCCTGTTATCATCTAAGTGGCAGGCTTGCCAACCTCAAGCTTAAAGCAAACACTGGTGGCGTTTTGTTTCGTTATACCAAACGCCTCTGGTACTTGGGAGGTACGATAGGTCACTCTCATGACATTTGAAAGTCATCAACCAAAGACAGAAACGAAGGATAGGTGCAAGGTAAACATTGTGCAATGCCTAGCTGGAACAACTTGAAGAGCCAATTCAGAGTTCAGAGGTAGGATGTTTCACCTTGTTTATCCCGTTTATCATAAATATTAACCTTTATAACAACATTACACTGTATCCGTTGTCTTATGTTAAGAAGCTTATGTTTTGTTATATGAAACATTGCATGACTTAGGTTGAATCTATAATTGAAATAAAACTAATATGAAACATGTCATCGTATTAGTAGGACTGAAAATATAATCAAAAGGTATATCTCGTAAACCTTTACAATGAAATGGAGTTTAAAAAATAAAGATTTATTGGATGATGAAGTTTTAATTTCTTGAGAGAGGAAATTTCTTAGAACAGTATTAAATTATCATGTCAACTTGCTTCTTGAGAGAACAAAATTAATGACTGTGATTTTATTGATAACATTTGGATCTATAAATTTCATTCATAATACAATGTGTTGTATATTATAAATAATAAGTCATATTAACACAAAGACTCATACTAAGTATACTTAAAAAACGTTAACTCAGTTCCCTATATAACATTTAGTTATTGACCCTTAAAACTTGCAGTAAAGGACTTTAGATTTGCATAGGAATAAAATATTTTTGAATTATAATATAGTCACTGCGAGGTTGGAGTTTCATTTTTCGTACTCCGTGTGCCTTATAGAAAATAACAAAGATTTAATTTAAGTGAAAAATGTATTACTAAAAATGCCGATGACATCGCTACTATATTTTTGTTTACTTCGATTACCGTCCCTATATCAATCAGTTTTTATTTTGTTTAAACCTTTAAATTTCATTACTTTAGTGCGAAAGTCCGACATTTACCTTATTAAATTGAGTAAACATTTAATATTTAAAAACCGAAGTCTTTGTTTTCAATCAAGCATAAACCGATAGACCTAAGTGGCATACATTAAACAATATTGAAAACGATGATTTTAGATAGGCTACACGACACGACGCAAAAAAGGTCAAATATTGAAATTACGAGTATTTAGAATTAAAAGGTTTATTTTTATAAGATATCATTTTTGGATTCAAAAGGTAATACAATTTTTGAATCATTCAAAATAAAATAAAATATTTTTTCAAATTTATTTCTGTACCATAAAGTAAGGAAGAATGTTATTACGCGGATTATAACTTATATTCCAACCAACCAACTGGAAACATTTGATTTGTATTTTTAGTTATAGTTTATTTTATTTTGCCTGATTTCTATTTGCTGCAGACATTTTCTGGCCAAGCTCCATACATAAATCATTCTTTGGCAAACATTTATCCCACCCTGCATGGTGTTGAGTTTTAAACTGAAATGTACAATAGTATTTTACTAACTGTATTACGGGCACGTTGCTATTAAAATGTATCTGATTGTAAATCTTGATAATTCTGACTATCAGTTTCTGTAACTTTCTGAATGTTTAAAAATATCAACAATTTTATAACTTTAATTTTATTCTTATTTTATTCAACCGCAGACATGCTTTAATTCCAGGTTCGCCAGAGGTAGGAAACAGAAATTCTGATTTCAGATGCGTATCACAACTTCCATTTTCTCATTTACTTTTAATTCCCATTTTCCCATTTACTTTTAATTCCCAATTATACTTTGGCGAGAGGAAATGTAAATGTAATATATACATATATCTCGTTTATTGTAAAAGTAAGATATAAAAAGTAGATAAAAAGATGGTAAAAAGTAGATATAAAAAAATCATAGTCAAGATTTTATTTTAGCTAAACTTGTAAACCCCTTCCATTTGTTTCCTAACTTTCAATAATTCTTGTTTTATTAGTAGTGTATAAGTACTAGAAAATATTGAGACTTTCAAATTGTAAGAAAAAACTTCAGTACACATGAGTTTAAATTATTGTCTGACTATCGAAGTAACACAATTTTACAAGATAGACATTGGAACTTTAAAGTAACGTGGGGTGAAGCCTTGTAATTACATTAATTTTTTATCTTGAGGGTAAGAGCTTTTATCGCACACCACATATTAAATATCCCTATCTTGAGAGGTAAATAATGAGCTTTATTACAGGCCAAGGAGGTAATGACTCATAGCGTTTCGATTGCAATCCCTACTAGGGCGGTAATGACACACAGTTTTACGATTAGACTCCCGGCAATCAGCTGTTCCAATCCAATGGCATCAGCTGTTTCGTTTACAACCATCAAAGTTCCCACAACATACAATTACTGTTTTTTATAATTTTGCTTAAAAAATGCTTGATAATTATTAACCAAAACAAATATTCTTTTGTATTTACGTTACTTATATTGTGGGTTGGGGGCCATAAAATAGTGTACTCACCTCGGTCAGCACGAGCCATAATGCCTTTGGGAGTTTAACGCACTCCTACTTTCAAGCATCTCCCTCAGACTGTAATGAGCTCTTACTACCCTAGGTGCGTAAATAATTAGTAATGCATGTATTTAAAAGTGTTAAATATAAACTAGATAAATACGAGATGATCTTTTTGTTCTTTACAAATAAGTTTCTCTAGAAATAAAATGTAATATGTTACAACACTAATCTGACAATCGGCTTTGCCAGCTAAACGGCACTTCTACAGTCCACTTGTAGTTGCAATGACTGATGGAACATAAACTAAATCACGGGTTGGTTTATGGCGTAAGATGATTATGATAAGGACCTCTACAGACCGAGTGGTTGTTCCAACTTCACTAAGCTCTTATCTCAGACCTTCAGTTCCAAGTTATTCTTGAAACAATCACTGGCTCGATTTTGATAGTTTTAATTTGTCCAAAGATAAACTTTATCCTTTTTGTAATAACTGTCCTATCCTGTCACACGCTATTATAGTTATAGTTTTCAGTTATAATGCTAGAAAGTGTTCATAAATTCGTTACAGAATTTGTATTCTCAATGCATCATATTTCATGGCGTGGACTTCATGTAAATAGTACAGTAGCTGGTGCAAAACCATTAACCGGGAAATGCCTCAGTTGTGAGTGTTGCATAAATCATTTAACTATTGGGAATAATGAAAATCTGTTTGATGTATTGCCTGATAAAATATATGCCCGTTAAAAAACTTCGAGACTTTCAATAACCGCAGGGAGAAGCCCTATAGGACTTTGTAAAATCTCTTCCCAGTGGTTACCTACAATACGGAAATATTTACATACCAAATATCACGGTTTTGTGTGTAGATAGTTGGCTTGGGGGTTGAATGGTTTTTGTACTTATACAGGGTGTCTCACGTAAGGTGTCTAGATTGCAGACGAACCAAATGACCTAGGAGGATATAATAAAATTATTACCCACTAAATCGACCTGAAGGAATTACGTACAAATATTTTTAGTTTGTTACAAATACAAAATGTTCCAAAAAAGGAGGGTCACTAGTTCGAATCCCGGAATTTTCAAATATAAACATATGTCAAGTTATACATCATTTTAAAGCTCTTCACTCGACTACCATTTTGGAAAAATCAGAAATCACTTATCTTAATCCGTTTCAAAATTGCGGCCTTTTTTGGAAAATATTGACATTTACGGAATACCCTGTATCTGCTAAACCACAAACCATATCTTAGTCCTGGTTCAAAATTATTACTCGTTTTAAAATCAGCGTTACCCTGATATGCTACATGACAGTATTTAAAATAAAATACTAAAATACAAAACTACATTTTTTGAAATTTTGTTGTTCCCAAAACTCTGAAAAGTAAAATAGTAATGTATGTCAAAGAGTATGTCATGTTAGAGTTCTTTGAAATCTAGCAACTTTCTAATTTAGACCAACCTCGTATCCTTTATGGGTTTTTATCAATCAATAAAAATCATCATTCCCCCATATAAAATGCATGTAAGCTGTAAATAACCCATTACTAAAAGATGCCACCGAGTACTCGTAAGTGTTACACACAAATAACATGCATTTTGTATGGGGAAATGTTGATTTTTGTTGATTGCTAAAAAACCAAAAGAGATACGAAGTTGGTGTAAATTAGGAAGCTGCTAGGATTTACAAGACCTATCGTCAGAATATATACTTTTTGACATACATTACTATTTGACTTTATGGAATTTTGGGCTCATTAAAATTTTCATAAAAAGATTTTTTTATTTTTTTTTATTTTTTTTTAAATTCTGACATGTAGCATATCAGGTTAACGCTGATTTTAAAACGAGTAAGAATTTTGAACCAAAACTAAGATATGTTTTGCGGTTTAGCATATACAGGATATTCCGTAAATGCCAATATTTTTCAAAAAATTGCCATTTGAAATTACCATTTTGAAACGGATTAAGATAAGTGAGTTCTGCTTTTGCCAAAATGATAGTCGAATGTAGATCTTTAAAATGATGTATAACTTGACATATGTTTATATTTGAAAATTCCGGGATTCGAACTAGTGGCCCTCCTTTTTTGGAACATTCTGTATTTGTAACAGACTAAAAATATTTGTACGTAATTCCTTGGGGTTGATATAGTGGGAAATAATTTTATTTCATCCTTCTAGGTCAATTGGTTTGTCTCCAATCTCCTTGAGACATCTTACGTGAGACACTCTGTATACACAGGTTTATTTACCATATTTTCCGAACTTCGAGATTTACACACTTTAATTGCATTTATATCAGGGCTTAAGTTGAATATGGAGTTTAGAACAATGCCTTAAGTCTTTAATTACTTTAGTGTAGGTTTAATCCTGGGACCAGCTACCATTTTTCGTTGAGTTATACATATTTTTTGTTATTCTAAGATCATAACAGACGATATTTAAAGAAAGTTTTTTTAAAACAATTTTAAAAATGCCACTGACAAATATGTATACACGCACACACCCACTCACAAATCACTTGTACTGCACATTGAATGTTTTTGTAGACATCTTTTGCACCTCTACGGCCCTGCATAGAGTAAAGAGACCTCCTGACTGACAAAGATGACGATACAGAGAGAAAAACATTTCTCTTTGTATCGTCATCCTTGTCACAAAAGCGTCCTTGTGATGCAACAGCGTCGGCAATCAGACTGACTAAGTAACTATATTAGAATGGCATTGAAATTAAATCATTCTATGCAACTACATAAAAATCTAATTAAAAAATGGTACCAGACGTATTTGTATGAGTAAAAGTGCTTTACGAGTGTAATACAATTAAAGCGGCTCTGCTTGCAGATTCAAAGGATTTTAATCAAACTCCCATGTGTCATGTAAGCTTCTCGTTTACGGCATTTGTTCACCATTAAAAAGTTATCTATGTACAGTAAGCGATTCAGATCTTGATTTTTTTTACCTGGGAAAACTCATTAAATGAGTGGTTTTACGATAAACGCTCTGTGTTATTAAATAATTTTAAAATTACTAATATCAGAAAAAAGTATTTTTGTATATTTCTGAAAATGTATTTAGAGCGTGTTTAAAATTAACTTCCAGCTATTCTCGTGGCTACTATAGGCCAGTGAAAATGGGTTTTAAAATATAAAATAAATGCAAGCACAAGGGTTTTGATGGAAAATGTGCACTAAGGTAGTCTGATTCAAATACCAAGTTTTATACTTCGGGTCAACTGTGCTTTTGCCACCATATTGGAAAATGGCGGGCATTATTTTTAATGTTTTGTGCAATAAAAGGTTAACATTTCATCCGACTTTGCTAAGATTTGGCTCTTAACCACAATAAAAAAATAAATGAAAATACGACAATATATTGGACCTGATGAAGCATTAACAAACATTTAAGAACCAATTAGTAGTTTTGCGTATTTCTCTTTCAAATACTTGGTTTTAACGAATTTCCCCTATAGGGAAGAAGCTATTACTGTAGTCGGCATGGTAAGACCTAGGCCCGGGGCCATGATAACTTTTCGTTTTGAGGTCCCCAGACCCCAAAAGCACCATTCGTTCGAAAATGTATATTGATAAATATATATATATATATATATATACATATATATATATATATATATATATATATGTGTGTGTGTGTGTGTGTGTGTGTGTGTGTGTGTGTCCGTGAGCACGACAACTCTCATAAAAATTATCCGATTTTGATGAAATTTGGTATAAACATGTAAATCAATATTTATGACTTTAAGGTCGAAAACCAGCCAGATTGCTTCATCCGAAGGGGTATTTTGGGGGTGTTTTGTACCCCAAAAATGAGTTTTTTGAATTTGTTACATATAATTTTTTAAATAATAAAACTTTAGTTTCCACCATTGGATCCAGCTTAAAAAACACATAATTTGGTATTTTTATCATTTCTCTACGTCAATTGGTTACCGAGATACTGAAAGTACTAAACACAGTACGTTGTCTAATGTTATTTTTATGTAGGAAAAGAAAAAAACTATATCTCGCTATTAAGCCGCCTGATGGTATCGGTGTGAGGTAGCGCTGGCGACAGAAGCATTGCTATCTAGAGTCAAGGGTCAACTGTGTGTATGCGTGTGCGAGTGATAACAGTATCAGCTGGCCTCTCTCATATCTCAAAATTAAAATTATTTTGCTTAATCTAGTTTATGAGTAAATCTTGTTTTTGATTGTATCCTTTATAGGTAAACGTTATATTAGTATTGTTTTAAATATTATTCTTGATATTTTTGTTGGTGTAAAGTTAATTACAGTCTGGCATTGTTACTCTTTTTTATTTTTATTTGTCGTATTTATCAAACATCACAGGGAGCAGCTTTACATGTTGAGCTAGACTGAAGTATTATTTTGTTTTTCATTAGCTTTATTTTAGTTTTACTGACCACACAACTGGTTAAAGTGGTCAGTTTATTTCCAACTTCTCCACTGTATTTGTTTTGTCTTGTTTTTTAAGGAAATAAATCATTTATCATTTATGAACGTATAATGACGAAACTTCTTTTTCTATTGATATTTGCTAAAAAAACATTTTTTGCCAAAGGCTCCCGTAGCAACCTGAGTATGTAGCAGCCCTACATACTCAGCCCCCATGTTATTCTTATGGATAATAATTAAATGCTATGTCTCCCTTAACTATGAACTTAAATGAATAAAAACTGGTATACGACTTCACATATTCAATTGGGTTATATTGATATCAGCATAAAACCCGTTTTTTGTGTTCCTTGTTGCAGCAAACCTGCGTACTCAGCCCCAATGTTATTCTTATGGAGTATAATTAAAATTGTACATATCGCTTATTTGTGAATATATTTTTATGAAACTTGGTAAGTGGCTTTATGTAGTATTAAGACATAAATAAATAAAGTAAATAAGTAAATTCGCTGAGTATGCAGGTTTGCTGTGACGGTGGTATTTAATGTTTTGATAATTCATTTTAACGAGGTTTTGAAGATAAATTCATGTTGTAGATTTTAAATACCTAACATTCTAGTATGTTGAATCATGTTTTCATCTTGAGGGATTCTGGAGAAAAGTGAAGAAAGCCTGCCGTACGTGCTTTACGTCCGACAAATTGCTGTACGTTATCTGTCAATGCTGTTCTCAAGGGAATTAATAAATTTTCCATCCAACGTCAGTTGATCATGTACCTAAACTGTGTGCTAAAATAATTAAAACCATTTGGCACTCATGTCAAGCGATTTCAATAATTTTCCATAGGTTAATATGGGGAAGTTAGGTTGAAATAACGTTCTGTATTTAATCACAAGATAATAATTAAAAAACGAAATTTGTAATTTTTAAACTAGAGTTAGTTGATCAAAATGTTGAATTTTAGTAAAGTTATACAAATATAAGAATAGAGTAGAAAAATCTGTGTTTTTGGTAATAATTTCTACAATCTTGATTCATCTTATATTTTAAGTCAATTAAAAGACGTGTTCTTGTATTTACGACAAGAAAATAAAATAAACATAAACCGTCTAAATTTGGTCGGAATTGGATACAATTGTACTATTTATTAAAAATGTATAAATATAACAAAATGAATGGTTAGACGCCTTGTTCCATATTTTATACATGTTTACCATCTGATATGTGAATACAGTGTGAATGTATATATATTAAAAAATACGTCTTTATTACATCCCGTAAATATTAACATAGACCCCTACATATTATTTCTTTATAAATTTCAAGGTAAATCTAGTATGGCGACGAAAGCTTACTTCACTTGAAGTAAAATACTTGGTATTTGAAAAAGAAGACCTCAGGTAGTATTTTCCAGCAAAAATAATTCGTTTTACTATTCTTTCCACTTCTCTTCAATTTGTTGTCTTAATTGCCATGGCCTATTAGAGGTACAAGGTTTATTGGACTGCGCTTGGACTGAGTATAATTCATCTAATCTAGACCAATTTAGACACGCGTGCATTTATACGATCACTAACCACGCGTATTTAATATACTTAATGTGCTGTTTCCTGTCGTTTGATGTCATTCGTCCTTGTTCGTCTGTGTAACATGTCGTTTTTATGTGACATAGCGCAATATTTTCATGGGAGCATAGTTCCTGAAACTGTAGTAGTTAAACTGACTCTTTTAACAACTGAAGACGAATTGCAAGGTACCTAACCTTCTTAATCATTTGTACTTAGTTATTTATTATTCATTGATTTGTTCGCTTTGGAATATGTAACTATTCTCTAAATTATACAACTTTAAACCCCCCCCAAACAAAAAATAAAATAAAACAGGAAATGGTTAGCAAAAATTACTTGAGAACTATCGTTAATAAACAAAAATGTAACAATGTCTTATAAAACAGTAATGAACAATAAAACTTATGTTTTGTAACTAGTCATACTTTTAATACACCTTTTATTTACTTCTATGATGTTTGGTTGAGGAAATATTGCATTAGTGATGCGCATTGCCATATACATAAAATATAATAAAACTAAATTCCTATGAGAGATTTTCATTGCATATTAAACGAAAATGCTGTTATTATGAAGCTCTAACAGATCCAAATAGATAATATTATAGGCATAAAACTTGACTAATTCTCAGCTTATATTCATTGTCGATTAGACGATGAGGGTTCGATTCTAAAGTACAATCAGATGTGGTGACTAGATACACTTAACCATACTCAACAGCCCAGGGTTTTAAAAGTTAATAATACAATTATTAATCTAATCGTTTATTTTATTACTCTTTAACCGTTTTATTCTCCATATAGTTAACCCTAGTTAGCCTTTATCACTTAAGTTGGGCTTCCATTCTCTTTAAACAGACGAAAGTTCAGCCAAGCATTATATATATATATATACATATATATAATATATGTATATATAATAGTCCTCAACATTTAATTTGTTACATACACACGCGGTATGTAAAGTTACACATTTACTTTTAAGTAGTTACAAGTGCTGAGCTTTTTACACATTTCAAGCTAATGAGCGTTAGTGAATCCCAAAACTCCGTGACAAAGGGAGTGTTTTACCTCAGTTTCGTTTGAAGCTAAACCCTCCAAGCGCAATTTGGTTCTTCGCCTTTTGCAAAAAAAATTATGAGCTGTTTAATGTTACAATTACTTTTTTCATTCAAAAGATTTTTCTTTATAACTTCCGTCCGAAATTGTTGTTGGATACTATGATCACGATGACGTTTGAACAGATTATGCTTGTGTTTATTATCAAAAGTAATCTGGATAATATAAAGACTATTTCAAAACAAACTCAGAAGAAAACAATCTTATAAATAATATAACACGTATTTTTTATACTATTTTCTCCTACTTTGTACCAAAAAAGAAAAAAATTCATTGCTATCAATTTGGATTTTCTCGGTCACTCTCTGTTTTAGTATTATTTGACACAAAACAGACATTACTAACCACCAACATTATAATATTTGTTCTATTGTCAAAGTTTTGTATTATTTATTTTTATATTTTTGATATAGATTTTTACGATAGCAAAAAATAGGTTCTATTAAAAAAGGTTCTATTTTAAACCTCTAAATGCCATAAGAAGTATGATAGATAACTTTAAAATAAAAGTATCTAAATTATAGTTAAAATGCAAAAACTCCATTCCAGTTATTATCATATTTAAAAAATAATAAACTAAAGAGCTTTTACAAAATTTTTTGAAGATTTCGTTGCCAACAATTGACATTAGTTTCTTTTGATTTTTTTACGAAGGTACGTAAACATTAGTTTTCAAGGGTCATTTCTTCTGCTAGATTTCTTAAATTTGTGTAAAAACGTGTATTCTCGATACAAAAATTAAAAATACAACTTTATTTAAACATTAAATGCTTGAATTTATTGGTTAAAGTTTTAGTAAATACAATAAATAGAGTATTTCTTGAATCTTTTATTTGTTTTTCTTCTAACAAATGAATATTTAAAATAATTGACTATTTGTCCAACAATATTATGGTAACATAAATTTTGAGAAGCCAAATTGTTAGTTTGATAGTGATATGTATAACCGATCGAAATCGATTCCCTTGTACCATCTCTTTCATTGTAATTGTGGGTCGAGATTGAGAGTATAATTTTATAAATGTTGATAAGTAACGTACAATTTATTTGACGTATTTATTAAATTCGTTATAAAATATTTTTCTCACTCGGTTGAAACAAACTTGTTTGGCTTTCCTATTCATTTACGTATTAACTGTCCACAAATTTATACAAACTCATTATTAAATAGTGCTCAATACCACTGATTTTAATAGGAAAAAAAGCATCATGTTATCTAGGTTTCATTATTTCATTTATTGTGTGAATGGGGCTTTTAAAGACAGTAAGAGTCCTAATCATTGTATTGAGATTACTGATATAACAAATAGTTAGCTTAAAACATACCCTCAAGACAAATCCGTGAGGTCTATAGCAACAAACTTTGCAATGTTATGCAGTATCACGGAGCCAAAGTTTTCTCATTAGCTGTCTCGGACTCGTCATACTCCAGTGTGCACGAAGCTCGATATTTAGTGACGCAATGGCAATGCGAACACACACATAGGCTTCCCTATAGCTTTCTATACTAGTTACATATTTAAAATATAAAACCCACACATCTTCAATCCGCTTTAAACAGACTCTTATCTAATATATGTCAAACGAACTACTTGTTATTGGTAAGGTTCAGAACAATGATATACTTATGTGTTTGGTATTTCATATATACGTATATATTTTTCTTCAGGACTTTAAACATCGATAGTAGAGCTCTTATGGTTCAACTTAATACCAGTTTATGTTCTAGGGGAAATATCATTAATTGTAGTGGTAAGGGTTTATTTGGGGCTTTTCAAGGACAACAATTTGTTTATTATCTCCCAATTCTGAAAAAAACAGTTTGCCGTCAGAATGATAATTTTACATTGTTATGTTAGTATTTATTTAAGACAATGCAATATTTGGTAGAATTCATCAAAATGAGCAAAAACATTTGTATAAACATTATTTTTAATCGTTTTATTTTCCGTCTACCTGCCTGACGTATGTGAGTTAGAACCACCCACTAGAAACCCCCTCTACTCTTTAGGAATCTAACCTGGGATTGTTTCACATTTCTTCAGGCTAGGCCTAAATTTGGCTTAAGTGCGCAGGGCTCGCTCAGCAGCCTGATCATTCTATCTAGTACGTTTCCCGGTCTAGGTCATTCTGTTTTCTGGGAAGGTTGCCCTAAACAAAACGCGACAGTCCCAATAATTGTCCTCACCCGCCATTATCTTGTCACAGACCGTTTCCACCAAAAATGCACCCAGTGAACGTGTGGCCTCCAGGCGGGGACTTTCCCAAAGTGGTCAGCGGAAGAAAGTGTGTTCCGCGTCGTCGGGAACCCCCGGGCACTAGATACAATCCGGTGAACCGGCTTTGCTCACCAGGTGCAGGTATGACCTGAAGTAGCAATGTCCTAATTTGTAATAAAATTTAGCATTTCTATCTTTAACCGTTTCAAAATAGTGACCATTTCAATTAAATAAAGCTTAAAACCTTAAAAACGGGCATAAGATAACGTTTTATGTTATTTTTTTACTCACAGATGTGTGGGTTGTCAGGTTTGTGGCAGCGTAGCCTACAAGGTAAGACCTCTAAATTATATTTCGTTTTTTTTACCTATATGTTTCATATTTTCTTCTTACTCCTTATCTACTACTCAGAGAAACCCCCAAATTGGGGGTTAATATAACTAGTACAGAAATCAGGTATTTTTTTCATTAAAAAACTTATAATATAAAATAATAAAGATATAATAATCTATAGATCTTGTTGGAGATGTAATGTCCTTAACGACCAATCGGTTTATTTCTCATAAAATTGCAAAATATCAACCAACTACATGCACATTTCGATAGAGTACAGATAATTTATTCAAGGTAAAGGAAAATCAAAAATTGTGTGTCACTCACAATTTATTCAGGTTGATGTTTTTTAAACATATACTCAATTGTAAAGTGCTTTAAATAGTAATCAAACTAAGAACAGGATGTGGTAGTTTTAATATGAACTAGGGGTAACCGTCTCAGATTCGATCGCAATCACAGTACAATGTTATGTTTGAAAAGTTAGTAAAATTTGTTAAACCACCTGGGAAACCGAGCTTTGCACGAAAGGCCAGTCAGTTTGTTCAAAATGCCTAGAGTACTTATCTTCACCCTTCCTCTTTAAGGTTAGCATATTGGCTTGGCTTATTTGATCGTTTCTTTTTATTTTGGACTTGACCACTTTATATTCAATCTTCATTTTTAGCAACTAAATGGTTTTAGCAATTTATACATAACCTAATCAAGTATATATTTAAATTACCAACCAATGAATACGTTGGTTCTAATCACTATTCTCACAAAAATCACATGATGATAATGTACCAAGTTAGCGCTAGTTTTACGATTGACCGGTTGTTTTTGAATAGCCGTTTGATTCTGTTGGTTTTATTTACAAATCTCAACCCTAACCCGAATGTTATTTTTTTCTAATAATTGTTTATACCAAACCATATTTTTCTGGGGATTAGGCTTGATTAGAATACATTTCTTTACCCATAAACTCGATAGCTCTAACATTTAGAGGAAATAGATCGTATAATTGTTCAGATATGAGTTGCAAACCAACCTACCATGCAAACAAGCAGACCTTACTCATTTTAAAGTATAAATAAGAATGTGGTATAATTTTAAGTGTTTAGGTGTGCGATAGTGATGTTTAATATTGTTGTGTGTTGTACAACCCAAATTATCCTTAATCGGCCCAATAAATACTTACTTTCAAACATATTAGTTTTGAAACATTATGACCAGCCCCCTAAAAACCTTTTACAATGTGGGGAAGTTCTACAAAATACTATAATGGTAGTAGTAGTATATCGGCTGGTTTAATTTAAAATTAATGTGGAACTATATATTTTTTACCTAAGCTCGCCCTTATAAAACATTACACAGATTGAGTTGTTATTTCAGTAGTTTTTATTTTTCAGCTAACAACATATATTCTTCTGGTATCTTGTGTTTTACTAGCAAAAGCTGTTTTAGTATGCAACTAATGACAATTATTGTCCTCAATGTTAATGTTGTGGACAAAAAACTAACTTTAAGGGCTACCCGTGCTCTTGAAAAACACATCGAAAATTAAAAACCTTATTGCAAAACTAGGAACTGAGGCGAATTGTTTGACACTTCAAACAACAAAAGGTCAAGAAATAAGGTAGGAGTTGCGTTGACGTAAAACGGCTTCATTACCAAACTTCACAGACTTGTTATATGGACTATTTCCGACAAAAAATTGTATATATGTTCATTTATACCATATTCTTCAATGTTTTCAAAGCTATTGACGTTTTAAACATTTTTTTATAACCTACGTATTGCAATCTCATAAATCTTTTTCAGGCAAGAAAATATGCCCGAAGGACCAACAAACTTTTACAGCGTTTACAAATAAACAGTATTAAAAAAATAAATGCAGTTGATAGGAGTTAAATGAAATTATAAAACAAATTAACGCAATTTTTATTGTAATTCCTATTTGACTGTTGCAAGCTAATGACTAATTTGAGAAAAAGTGTATCAATTAAAAAAATCTAATACTAAAGTAATGGAAATACATTAATAATATCTTAATACTACTAAAATCTGCAATAAATGGGAACGTTTTTAAGATATAAATACATTCTCTAAGGCAGAAACTGTAGACGGAAACACCGTTTGAAAGTAAAACGTTTGTTTGAAGTGTACAATTTAATTTAAAATTGCGTGAATTTATGTTTTTTTTTACTCCTAAAAACATAATTTTTTATTACTGTCCATTTTTATACAATGTACAAGTTTTCTGGTCCACGCGCATATTTTCTTGCCTGAAAATAATTGATGAGATTACAATACACAGATTATAAAAACATATTAATAAAAAGATCAATAGCTCCTAAACTATGAAGAATATGACAAATCATAAAATATATATATTTTTGAAAATAGTTCATTTAACTAGCCTGTGAAGTTTGTTCGTCAACTTTTGACCCTGTATAAGGATATTCAGTTATATTGGTACGGCCAGAAAGGTAGACGGGTAAAACAAATTGCTCTGACAGAGAAGCGGTGAGACCTTTTTCATTACAAGTCTTATTTGCTGTAATGTCGTTGTTCGATCTCGTCCAGCTCTTTCCCAACTCGAACTTAATTCTATGTACCAGTTCTGTTCTGAGAGTAAAAACAAACAAAGATATAGGATATTTAATAACAAGAGTGTAAAGTGGCTGTTTCCGGGCCGAGATCGAGTTTACGGAATTTAAGTTATTGAGAACAGCTGATTTATGATAAATATACTCTTCGCGCTACTAGCGCTACTTGTTTCAGGAATCATAACTAAATACTAGTGTGGAAAATCAACAGCTGATTTTCCCACTCTAGAACGGGAAAACGTTATTTTCTGCACTCACAGCTGATGTTGAAAACAAGTTTACATATAGCTAGTATTTTACAAAAAGAATAATGTGTTACCGTACTGATATCGCAAAAAAAATTAAGGTTCTTTGTTTAATTCATTGTTTGTGATGGTGAATTTATGTTGTTTAAGAAATTATCGCGGACATTTTCCATCACATATTAGTAAAAACAAAGTGTCATGAGGCAAACAAAGTTTTCAATGTGTTGCAGGTTAACAAGGTTTCGAGATCTGGAATCTTATCCCGTCTCCAGGTGGAAAGAATATCTATAACATAACCAAATTAGTGGCACAAACCAGGCAAGCTGAAATAAATCACAAAAAAAATTAAAACAGAAAACTGTAACAGCAATCAAAATAAAATAAATATAAATAAATACACAAGTCACAAACAAAAGATCAAACGAGACAACACTGGTACACTAGTACATGTTTATGTAAATATTGATCGGGAAAATATTTTATAGGCATTCTTTACACCTGAAGACTGGATCAGATTCCAGATCCCGAAATTTCGTGAAACTTTGATGTTAACTAATTAGTGATATGTAAAATGTCCGCAATAATTTCTGAAATACATTTGCGGATTCTAAGACTTATTACGACTTTCATTTTTCCTTTTTGTTATTAATATTCAAGTATACTGCTGTATAGTCAGGTTTAGAGAACCTGGGCCAGTAATTTTTCCAACGGAGCATTAGAATTCAAAGATTTCCTTATTTCCCTGCTGGTTTTTAAAATGTTGGTTTTAACCTGATAATTAAATGATTTTAGAAACCCAGTGCCTACACAAATTATAACAAAAACAATGTGTTATACAATAAAACATATTTATATATTATATATTTATAATACATAAGAGTCACTGATAATGAAAAAATCATGCCAGTTTTGGATACAGATGATCAACACCAGTTATATTTAATCTGTATCCAAAACGACATAATTTGGTGGCATTGTTAAAAACTAAATACTTATTTTTTTTAGTCATGTAATGTTCGTTACAAGTTCAAAGAAACTAAATTTTTAGAAAGAAATACTGATATATTTTTGGAATAGTAATAATAATTCAGCAAAGTGCATATATTTAAATACGTAAATAATGTGCTTTCAAAAATAAATATTACCACAGGCTGATAGCATTAATAAATTTTTTTTATAATGGTACAAGATTCATTATATGATTTACTTATTATTATATATTGTATCATTTCATTACATTTATTAGTATACACATTTAAAAGATAATAAACTAAAATCATGTTGGGAAAATAACGTGTTCATTCAAGATATAATTAATATATCAATAGTATAGTATATAATTAAAACCAAATTATTAGTTTTATTTTTTAATTTTACGGTCACTATGAATGAATAATACAATACCATAAGTAAATGACATTTCGTTCAATATATTAACATGAATTATTGAGTACCAAAGTACAATATTTTGAAATATAAAGCGTCAGTGTTATAGTAAGGAGTTCTTACCAATCATTGTTCTTGTTGATATCGTTTGATTTTGTCTCAGGGGTTTATCAATTTAAAACTGTAAAGGTATGCCTTGATATTATATGCTTTCTAATGATGTTCCTTAAAATATGGTATCGGTGTGGCTGAGGTACAGAAAACGTTATTATTTTCATAGAGTTTACGTTATATCTCCTTTCTCAATTGCGTAAGGAAAAATGGTTGCTAGTTTAAAAATATTTTAATTTAATCTGCTCCTGAAAACTACTGTGTGTAGCATGTGACTCCACAATGCCTCAAATAAAAGGATTTGTTAGGGTAGTTATTACAAAAATCTTTTTTTAAATGGCAAATATATAGTTCACTTAAATTAATTTTTTATATTTAAAAATATATAAAATTGTTTGTGAATTGATTGTGCTAGAGTTTTAAAAAGGGAGATATAAGTATCATTTGTGGCAGTCCTAGCCAAATAGGTTGAGTACTGGCCTACCACCCTAATGACCTAGTGAAATCCAAGTGAATTTTATTGAAACTCAGACTGCCACCGTATATTAGAAAGCACGTTAAGTCGTTGGTCCCGGCTACATAAGTAGTCGACAGGTCATATCAGAGGCACTAGTGCGACCTGAACACTCTGAGAACAGACCTTGGAGATTTTACGAAAATTACTTTACTTGTATCATAGATTAAGCATACTCCGAAGGAGTAATTTTCCTAATCTATGCTTGTATGTATCTGTTTTCTAAAACCGTGTATTTGATTACTCTTTCATTCAATAAAATAAAGCATAAATAATACAGCTGAAGACCAACTTATTATTATGATCATCTACTAGTTTTAATAAAATTTACACTGATTTTTTTATAAATATAAAACATCAGAATTTTACAACTTGCTGTTTACAAAACAAAGTACATTCGATTTTTACAGACAAATTTGAGAAAGCAATCACTTTGCTTTGAAAACCACAATAGCTCTCAGCTGATATCAAGAACTTTGCCTCACAGAAGATTCGCGATGTAGCTAAGCGTCAATCATTTTGGAAATAATTCTTTGAGGCATGCTAATTATTTTTGTAAACGTATATATTATAAACAGAAATAATGAGAGTCGTTTTAGTAGTTTTCATGTTAATTTTTATTATTCAAACTACTGTTTACTTTAATACGCAGTTAAGAGCACTCACTTATTGAAAGTAAATTAAACTGATCTATGAATAACTGTCGGTATTTATAAGAAACCAAGTTACAATGTTTGTGTGATAAGATTTAAAGCAGTTTTGAATTAAATAAATTTAGGTAGTTTTTTATTTTTATTTAAAAACCATATCAGATCAGTTAATCAGATCAAAACGCTACAACCCTGGAGCTGAAATTTGGTAGTAAACTTATGTTCCCATCAACACCTGTGTGTCCTCCTTTCCGTTCTAAAACAGCATTTTATAGAATTTGCCAAGTTTGGTGTTTATCGACCAAACTAATTAAATCTTCCATTCAATATTCTAAATCATTCCATTTCATCCTTTGGCTGAAGCTTTAATAATAACTTAGAATTATTAACTATTTAATATCTAATCCCATGAGATTTATTTATTTGTTTATAATACTAAAACTTTACAATTTTCTTAACTTTTCTTTGAATTTTCATAGACTTCACTCCGGCCCGGTACGCATCGCACCCCGTTTGTATTTAGTGTTTTAAATGTTTGTGTCCGTGTCTATTCGATGTTCGTATGTGTTTTTCGTATTCAAAATTAAGATAACCTTCAAATTAAGAGATTAGTTTCCCTGTACCGACGACGACGCCTTGATTATGAGTCCATGGAGTTGAAACCGGTTGCATGAAGCAACATATTGGATTACGTAATGCAGGTATGTAAACCACTTTAAGAACGATTAAAAGTTAAACATAGATTTACTATGCGTAATAAATTATAAAACTAATTTCAAGTGCTAATTTAAACTTTAATTTATTTTGGTTTTAAATTGTTAAAGAGTAAATAGTTTTAAATGTCCTATAAATATTAACTTAACAATAATATTTTTAATTCAAGGAGGATCTTCCCTACACTCTATTTTATATTATTAAGGCCGGTATTTACGTGAGAGTTTTTTACTCTCAGTTTGTTACTCCCAGACGCTACACGTAGAAGTGTTTACACTGTGGCTGATTGTTTCGATGCAACAGCTGATCCCATACACTCAACAAGAGTCAACTCGCAGGCGACTCTCGGAGAGCTCCTGCCACTCTCGGACACTGTTGGAGAGCTGACTCTCGGCGCCGTTTACACGACGCATTTTACTAGCATAAACTGTCTGAGAGTTAAAAACTCTATCGTGTATTCCGGCCTTTACCATCTACTTTCAGGTCAATAAAAATTACAAACGAAATTTTAGTTTACTTTTGAAATTATCTGGAAACAACGTTTTATAAAATATGATAATAAACTTAAAAATGGCTTATTGCTGTTTAGTCTAGTAGGTACTGTTTAGTTTCACAACAAGATTATGGTACAATTACATTTTACAAAATAAACTGTAATTGTATATTGAGCATAAATCACTGCTTACCAAACATTTTTTATTTGTTCAACGATAATGGCATTTATTTAAGATAGAATACAAACGTTTTTAGGGAATGCGGACCCCTCAAACCTTTTTGGACACCCTGGGATTTCAACCAGTAACCCGTTGAACAAGCCCAAAACAATAAACGAGATTCCTAACAATTTCTAACACAATTTTAAACTTTTATATTATTCCTATATTCAAAATCTATCGTTTAAACTATGTTAAAAACACTGAACTCCCTAACTTAACCAAATAGATACAGGTAAAATAATAAAAAACGTAAACTGTTAAATACATCCGTATTGTAAGAGGTACGATCTGAATAGAGAGCGAGAGAGACAATATAAGACAACAGAACTGACAAGTACCGCTCTTAATGAGATCCATCCAACCTGTGACGTCTTTCACGTATATTTTACACCATTTGTCTTATTCTCTTTTTTGACTAAAGCCAGATCAACCAAAGCGTTTGTGGATGAATGAAATCAAGTAGCATCATAATTATTAAAAATTATAAAAAAATAACAAATCCGATGTTCCGATTTGAAGCTGCATTTTGAACTACTATAGCTTACTTAGAAGAATTTACAATTGCAATTTATGTTATTTAATAATTTTGTTTAAAGTGTGAAATTACAATTGATTTTGGTGGTTGTTAATAGGTGTCCTTTCTATTCATTCGCATAAATTAGGCCGATGTATATACCATAGTTTGTATCTGCAAGGAAACACAGGATTATACTGTAAGGAAAATTATGACTTTAATATGAAGAGTGGAAAATCATTTTGATATTCAAACATTTTGAACGACTCTAGCTTACATAGAAAAATCTATTCAGATAATTGCAACTCATTTTATTTCTGAAATAAAGTAAAATTACAATTGGTTTTGGTGGTTGTCAATTGAAGTCCTTTCTATTCATTTACATAAATTAGGCCAATGAGATTAGGCCATAGTCTTTATCTGCAAGGAAACACAAGATTAAACTGTATGACTTTATTATGAATAGTTGAAAATCATTTTTATATTATTAAACATCATTTAAGAGGGTGTCAAGTACCCAGGAATATGTTATATTAATATCTTAAATATTAATTTTTTTAAACTTGCACTTTTAATATGGTAAAGATATCTAGATGTTCTTGCAGAGAAAGAGGATACATGCGTCTTAAGCACATAAATACAATGAATATATTAAATGAAATGTTACCTACAAAGTTAAATTTTTTAAACTATAAGCTAAATTGATAGCCGGTTTCAAATATTGTCCATTCAAAACAAAAAGGGATGTTTCGATTGATCACCTACTCATGTACATCATGTACTGATCAGTTTACTGTTTTCAAGGTTGTGTTTAGACATCCCACCCTAGTTTAAGTTAAGGAGTATTTTATATTTAATATAGTTTAAGTTATAGATTTTAAAGTAAAGCGTTTAAGTTTTTAAGTTCACTTTTAAAACATACTAAACTGAAACTAATTTATGTATTAACTATAAAACTTGTTTTTTCCCAGCAGCCGAGGAGTAATATTACCTTCAAACACCTTCAAATAGTAGTTTAATGCTTAAAATAAAACTTACTTTTTAAGACTTTTGCCCTCTTTTCATAGTTTTGATCATTTGTACATGCTATTATTGGTAAATTATGCAAATAAAAAGATCAGAAGCTTGTTTAGAAGCATACTTTTCCTGTCATTGAATTTTTCCAGTTGCCTAACATATTATTTAACTAGACCAAGTAGTCTTAAATAAAAAAAGAATTTCCTTAAAAATAAACAAATCAGCTTGCATATATATATATACACAGGGTGAATCTCGTAAGTTGTCCAGTATTGATTTCAGACAAACCGTTGGTCCTACGATAATGAAATAAAATTATTTCCCACTAAACCAACCCCAAGGAATAACGTACAAATATTTTTAACGATTTTTAAATACAGGGTGTACCAGAAACTGAGGGTCACTAGTCCGAATCTACGAAATATCAAATACAAACGTATATCATGTTATACATCAAATTAAAGCTCTTTTCAATCCAAACCATTTGGCGGAATCGGATTTTGATTATTATTGATTCATTTCAAAATGGCGGCTGTTTTTGTGAAAAAATTAGTAATTTTTTGAATATCCTGTATTTTTTTTAAAAATGCAGATATCTTGATTCTGATTCAAATATCGCATTCCTTATGAGCTAAGCTTTATTTTGATATGCAACACTTCAATATTATCTCAAAAACAAAAAGTTTCAAAAATATCAGTTTTTCAAAATATGTACATAGCCAAAACTCAAAAATTTCAAATAGCACTATATGTCAAATAGCATATCATTTTAAAGGTATTGCAATTCTAAGAAACTTTCAAATTTAAACCTTATGCGTATCTATTTTGGTTTTCGAGTTATCAACAAAAAACATGTTTTTCCACATTAAAACGCATGTTATTTGTTAAACATGGTGGTAATAGTCAGCCTTTACCACCATGTTTAACAAATAACATGCGTTTTAATGTGGAAAAACATGTTTTTTGTTGATAACTCGAAAACCAAAATAGATACGCATAAGGTTTAAATTTGAAAGTTTCTTAGAATTGCAATACCTTTAAAATGATATGCTATTTGACATATGGTGCTATTTGAAATTTTTAGTTTTGGCTATGTACATATTTTCAAAAACTGATACTTTTGAAACTTTTTGTTTTTGAGATAATATTGAAGTGTTGCATATCAAAATAAAGCTTAGCTCATAAGGAATGCGATATTTGAATCAGAATCAATATATCTGCATTTTTAAGAAAAATACAGGGTATTCAAAAAAATACTAATTTTTTCACAAAAACAGCCGCCATTTTGAAATGAATCAATAATAATCAAAATCCGATTCCGCCAAATGGTTTGGATTGAAAAGAGCTTTAATTTGATGTATAACATGATATACGTTTGTATTTGATATTTCGTAGATTCGGACTAGTGACCCTCAGTTTCTGGTACACCCTGTATTTAAAAATCGTTAAAAATATTTGTACGTTATTCCTTGGGGTTGGTTTAGTGGAAATAATTTTATTTCATCATCGTAGGACCAACGGTTTGTCTGAAATCAATACTGGACAACTTACGAGATTCACCCTGTATATATATATATGCAGGGCTCTATTTGAGACGGAACGACGTTCCGGGACCTTTCTTTCTGAAAAATAAAAATATCGGCCCTAAGAAAGTTAAAAAAATTGACACTAAACATTTGTTGTCAGTGAGTTAACTATGAACGTGATTAAATACATGGTGTATTAAACTGGTACACACCATATTAGTACCCTAGATTAGCTCCTAATTTATTAATAAAGCATATAAATGTAGCTCGATGCTAACTAGAATTGCCTGCCGTTCGTAAGCTGCGAATATAGGAAGCCTCTAACTCCGTACGTTAGACATGCCCCCTCGCTTCCGTAGTGACAGATATACTCGCCCGTCCGGCCGTGCCGCCTACCGCTCAGTCGCAGCGTTGGGAATTTGAGGGTATTTACCCTTTTCGACGGTATTTTCAAAGGTAATTTACTGTAATGGGTAAAAAGGGGTAATTTCATTCAAGGGTTTATTAAACTTTAATCGCGTGTTATAAAACTGATTTGCCTCTCTTCTTTTTTGACTTTAGCATATTTTTTCCTATTATTTACTATTCAAACAATAAAGCAACACATTGCATACACACATTGGGCCTATAGCCAAATTTCTATTTGCCTCCTGGATTGATTGTATGACTTAAAAAATAAGATTACATACCTTGTCGTCTTCAATCCACTAGTTTATATAATTACAAGATTCAAGATTAGGTTTGTCCCATTATAAAATCTTGCTGAATCACAGAATAAAATACTGTCATCGTCTTGAGTTTAAAAACATTTAAACACTAAACACAAACTTGTACTGATAGAAACATTAAACATTTAAAAATCTTTATAATAAGTGTACACTGTACGCTTTTGTCCTTGGCCGGCCAGACATGGGAAATAAAGTTACACTTATTGTAAAATGTTTAAATGTTTAATGTTTCTATGTCTCAGTACAAGTTTGTGTTTAGTATTGAAATGTGTTTAAACTCAAGACGATGACAGTATTTTATTCTGTGATACAGCAAGATTTGATAATGGGACAAAACTAGTCCCGAAACTAGTAATCATATAAACTAGTGGATTGATGACGACAAGGTATGTAACCTTATTTTTTAAGTAATCCCATTATTGTTAAAAAACCAACAAAATAATTGCATGGTTAGGACTAATGTAAGCTAGATAATTTTCTTATCTTAATATTTTGATTTTTGATTTATCAACGTGCCGAGTCATTTAATATGCGTACGTAGTTTTTAATATTAGCCCACTTTCTTAGTTGAAATATATTTTATAAATAACGGTAATGCGTCTTTTGTTCACAATTTTTTTCGAGGGTAATTTCGTCTGAGGTCGAGAATAATTTAAAAGAGAAAAGAAATATGATGAAAACATGTTGAAGTTGTGGACTATATTATTTTAAGACAAATTTATAAAACAGATACAGTATAGTGATTTTGTGTTGTTTTACTGCTTTTCATTGTGGTCATCAAAAAGTTTGAGTGCAATAAAATGTTCCTTTTTTGACCTAATACTTTACTCAGGCAAACATTTTTTTTGTGGGGGTGAGGAGAGGGGAGGAGGGTGAGGAGAGGGATGGTATCTACCGGTAGTAGGTTGTAGTTCCGGCACCTCAATTTCTAGAACAAACAAATTAATTTCAAACAAATTCAAACAAATTAATTTAATACCTATTTCCAAAACAAAACAAAAGAACTAATTTAATACATTTACAGAGGGTGAAAGTTAAACAACAAAATATCATGTGACAAAAATAGCCCTATTGTGACCAACACCACACTGATACATCCTTGACGGCTTGAATGGACATCTGACGTTTACTCGACATTTCTTAACTAATTATAATTTTGTCTGCGCCAAAGATTATAAAAAATGCTCCATACCTAAGATATAAGGTGACTAAATTTATTAAAATTAATGAAACAACGATGTTTTCTTGTAATTATACTAACCAATATATGACAGTAAATAGAAACAATTTAAGAGAATAAGTTAGTTTGCAATGCACACGCTCACGTGTGAAACTATTGTCCAAGTAAAAGAATGTTTTATAACGTTCAACATAACGTTAGTGTTGTTAACTGTCCTGATGAAGCTGCTTCGATCGTTTCTGCAATTTTATTTGTATTTTACTACAGGAAGTAGCAATAGGTGGGGTTCACCGGTGTTAATTAACTACTTTCTACGGTTTTGCCTGCGTACGTGGTTAAGAATATTACATCCATTCCATATTTTACACTTTTTGCCACAAAACTTACTGTGCTATGTGGTTCTCATGTTACTCCCAAAATGTTTCCAAACGGATGGGAACGGATGTTTTAAATGTCATTATAAGTTAAGTACATGTATATCAAATTCATAGAACCTCTAAGACTTTGTTCAAAGGGCAAACCCCACACGCGCGACATACTCATTCTCAACATCTCTTCTTCGATCTTACTTATATTAGTCAAAATTGCAAATGAATAAATTGAAACGTAAACCTCGATCGAAACATCTTATATAGCTCTTCTTATTGATATGCAATCTTAAACCAAAGATACATCAATGATAAATATTATTTAACCTCTTGAATAACATAAAATCAAATCAAGATAATGTTGAAACATTTTTATATTAAATCAGTATTTTTAACGGGGTACTATAAAATCGGGGTAATCCATAAACACGGTCACATATTGTTAGCTTCATTTTTAGTTCTTAAATACATGAAGTGTTCTTTGTTCAAACTTCATTGATGGTGATGGTGAGTTATTATTATTTAAGAAATTATTGCGGACAATATCCATCATTCGATGTGTGATGACAGATATACTTGCTCTTCTCTACAAGGATATCTGACCATCTCAGGCAGTTGAGCCGATAGGAGCTCTCCGCTTATCACTCTACTGAGAAAGGTTTGAATTCGCGTGTTATGATTTGAATTATTTGTTCTGTGATAAATGTTAAAAGTTCTGAATTATAACTTAAATTAAAACAATGGCAAACTGTGGCATTTTCATACTCGACTGTGGTGAAGGTAGTGAGATAAAGTGTATAGTAAATAAAAAACTACGGGGTGGAAAAGTGACGAGATCGTCCAAGGGTTGGAAACGTTCGGTTTGACAGAGGTTAGCATAACAAACTAGTGTAAGATTGTTGCACTCGGAGAGCCCGAAACCAAGCAATCATCGAGCATGTCCACAAACTGGCTACTCAAAGACCTGTGAATCTCCAAATATTGGCAGCAGAAAAACTCTCTGACAGCCCGCCAAGCAAATGCCAATTTTCCAGATAAGAGGGTGTATTTCAATGGCCATCTTTCTTCGGAGAATATACAGTTTTTGGCCAAAACCAACCAAAAAGGCAGGGACTTAAAATGCTCTAATGTGTGGTTTCAAGATGGAAAGGTTTTTGAAAGGAAATCTAAGAGTGAAGTGGTCAAAATAATCAATACATACGAGAACCTTGACAACCTTAAATTCACTGTAAGTTCATACTAATGAACATGACTGAGTGTATTAAGTGAGACTTGGATTAACGGTGATGAGGTTTCATTTTATAAAATTTCAAGTTATCTTGTAATTCATTGTTGTAATGATTCGTACAGATCAGGAGGTGTAATATGTTATCCAAATAACATATAAATGTTTCAAATGTCGGTGCAAATTTTAACACTGCAGATTCCTTTTAACTAAGTGTGAAATGTGGTAATTTGTTTTTGAATATTTTTTGTTTATACATGCTGCATATTTTCAATGAAACTAATTATATTACAGCGTTATCTAAGTGTATATTAAATATTTCACATAGCACTAATGTAATAGGATGTTTTAACATCGATGTATTGAATAACATGGCAAATACGAGCAACTATTTAAATTTATTAAGCGGTCATGGTTTTAAACAAATAATAAACTGCCCAACTATGAGTAAAAATATAAAAAACTTGCGTTGACCATAAGGCATAGAAATCCTGAATTCTTCAAATGTTCAGTTTTTGACAATGACCTCACTTGTATGTTAGGCTTACAATTTTAAATAATGAAGAATAATCAAAACGGAAATAAAAATGATAGTAGTAATCGGAACAATGAAAAATATACTATTGATTCCAATCTGGAAAGGAATAAATTAAAATATATAGATCGGTACGTATACTGCGGTATTAATTGTGTGTATAAATGGTTTTAATAGATTTCATTAAACTTCGTGTGACATTGTAAATAGTATTAAGAAACTGGTTTTGTTTAATAATTAGATAGCTATGGCAAAGCAAATCAGTCCTTGGATTAGCTCTAAAGTTTTTCAAATGTTAAACAAGGAAAATAAATTGCATAAAATTCACAAATCCTTGCTATAGGAATTTCGTTAGATGTTATAAGAATTTTGGTAATAGTTTAAATATGGAAATCAAAAGAGCTAAAAATAGCCATTTTTCTGATAAAGTTTTAAAATTTAACGGTGATACATCGTTGCATTGGAAATTTGGAATCAGTTTGAGTGGATAAAGCTCAAAAAGGTGGTTGAAAGGGTAGAGATAGAGTCCAACGAGGTTTTCTCTGAACCAAGTGTAAATAAACATTTCATAGATGTACATTCGAATTTAAATATGTCTCAATTCAATAATAGATTATCGTAATTTTTGTCCCTCCGACTTCCGTCAATGAAGTTCAAAATGTGATAAAGTGCTTGGAAAATCCTCGGGATTCGATATCATAACTGTTGCCTTAGTTAAACACATTGTTGTTCGTCCCATCTTGGCTCATATAATAAATTGTTGTTTCTGGTGTATTTCTTTAAAGTCTAAAGTTAAACATAGTTACACCAATCTTTCAAAAACCCAATTCGATAAAACTAGAAAACCTATGTCCAATCAGCCTATTACCAGTATTTTCGAAGTCTGTTGATAAAGTCATTAAGTTTTCATTGAGTTTTTTAATCAAAATCAACATAACTTTATTTAAATGACAACTACAAATTTGTTGTATCAATCAGAAAGGTAGATCTACTAAAGACGCACTTGTGAATGTAATTGAAGTGATATATTCTAGTCTTAATTCTGGCAATAAATCAACAGGACTTCTTATAGTTTTAAAAGTCTTTTGATCTTGTAAACCAAGAAATTGTATTAGTTAAGATGGAAGCGACAGGAGTGCGTGGGGTGGCTTTTGATTGGTTTCGCAGTTTTTTAACAGTCAAAGAGCAGTGAATAAGGGTTGGAATTCATCTTAGTTCACCCCTTTCTGTCAAAGTAGGGGTGCAACAAGGTTCAGTTATCCCTGCTACACTTTTCCTGATTTATATTAATGATTTGTTAAACATTAATGGATTAAGTGGGTCCGCCAGTGCGAAAACTAAATATGTGAATTTTAATTTCAGAGGTTTCGATTTTGATTCACAGTTAAATTATCATAACGTCGATTGATCCGAAATTGTATCATGTAATTGTGGAACCATTGGTAAAGAGAGGAATATTAAATACTTAGGTGTCACTCTCTATGAAAAATTAACTTTCGAGATCCATCTAAATATTCCACATAATAGTATTAAGCCATCCATCAGGAAATGTTATTTTGTTAAGAAAGTTTTGAAGCGAAAAACTGCTTAGGGCTTATTATTTTGCTCTAGTTGATTCTGGGCTAGGCTCCAATACGGAATAGTTAGCTGGCGTGGCAGATTAATAAGAATTTAATAGATGAACTGAAAATAGTCTAGAATCACTTCATTCGAATAATTTTGGAAACAACTAAGATAAAGCTCTCTTCCATTAGTTGCTCAAATAAAAGTAGTATCCTTGCAACAGTCAACGGTTTGAGACATTTTTATATGAGGCGTGTCAGCTTAGGTGCTACCAATTTGGCATTTAGTAATAGAAGGCATTATTCAGTGTCATTCATCAAAAGTTATTAGAACCCCTAAAGTCAATAGGCCAGCTTTTAAACTATTTTTAACGTAAAGTCAAGGTTAGCAATTAAAATTATTTTAGTAAACAAATTAATGTCTGTTTATTTTTAATCGATGATTGTAAATTTATTAGTAAATATTAACGATTTTCAACGATGAAATAATAAATTTTAAATTACAAAATTAATTTAGTTATTTTATATTTTATTGTAATTGTTAGTATTTAATAGCAGACAATCCATTGTTTATTTCTTGTCTGATAATGCAAAAACTTGTAAAATTTATTTTGGATTGAACTATGTAAAGGAATTGTTACGTTAGGTATGTAAGATAAACCTTGCAAAGGTTTTGTTAGATAATGTTTTGATTGTGCTTTTGTATTTTATTTATATGTATGTGATAGTGATAAGTTATCTGACGCTTGTAAGTTCATGGGGAGTGGCTCACAGTGACTACAGTGACTATCTGAACTCTGACAAAGCAATTTTTTTTTGTTTTTTTAACAAAGATATAACCCGAAAATTACAGAAAGTGTATTTTGTAATTTTAATATTGTATTTACTGGGTGGAATAAATTAATTAATTCATTTATTTAGTAATGGAAGAAATCAAACAAACACCGTGTAAACAAAAACATCCGTGTTAAAAATGTCTATGAACAATAAATGTTTTTCATTTAACGTGTTTGATAATTTTTCCACATTTACTAAAGTGGAAGTATAAACAAAAAAAAAGCATATCAAAGTCAAAGTGTAAATATATTATATCATCAAATTATAATAAATTTAAAATAATTATAATACAAATTATATGGTGTGTTGCACTATAAATTAATAACTATAAATGTAACACAGCCAAAGCTGAAGCATCGGTGACACTCGATATTAGTAACAAATTTTCAGTCCAATCACCCCTGTTGAATTTTAACCTTCTTCCATGAGTATGGATTGCATATAAAAAGTAAGTAGTAAGATCGTTAATGTTCTTTATTAATAAGAAATGTTTCTGCACTCTGAACCACTAGCGGATATTGCCCAAACAAGTCTAAAAGACCATATTTTACAGGTAAAAAGTCAATAACTTTGGCTAGCGGCCAATCTAGACTTTTTAAGCTGTAATTTTCAACCAGTACTGTGTCTGATGCAGGTCTTGAGTACAGAAGGCTGTAATGTAGTTTAATATTTCTAAAGGCTATAGATGCCCTCCAAGGCTAAAGAGTCTTTGTTGTGCCAGAAAAAGTATTAAAGTATAGTGCGTGTTGAATGCGTCATTTTCGCTTTACGTAATTTTTTTAATTTCATTTGGACTTTGGGCTAGTAAAGACATACAGAAACAATATACGAGGATAAATTAGTTTGTCTTGTGCAAACTGCTGGCATGTAAACTAAAGTCCATTTAAAAATAAAAAAACAAAAAACAATTGCAATTCAATGTTCAAACTGACATCAGCACCTTTAACTGTACCTTCTTTGATACCCAACAAAAACTAACATTGCCCTAGATAGGTATTTCGTTACCAAAAATCATAAACCATACAATCGGTATAAACGGTACCAACAGTTTTAACGGTATAAGTACATACAATCGTACACAATAAAATACTTATGGATGGAATTATTGTAAAAGTAACCACCACTGGTATGCACATAAGCACAATGAATGTAAAAACATATTAACATGTTACCATAGAGGTGAGACCCTACAAACGACGCAAAGCCCTCTGGATACAGCTAACGGTGATTGACACCTCATAAAAAATATTAGATAAAGCAAGGTTCCTTTGCATGATAATAGATCACCAACTGACTTAGCATGATCATATCACTAATTACATTAAATATATTTATCCAAGAACAGAAAATTCATATTTCATTGTAAATATGTTTAATGCAGTACATAAGATAATGTTACAATTCACAAATAATGTAATAAATTCACAAATACCCCCGTCACAGCAAACCTGCATACTCAGCGAATTTCCATTGGAGATATAAATTTCTTAATACTACATAAAGCCATTTACCAAGTTTCATAAAAATATATTCACAAATAAGCGATATATATACAATTTTAATTATTGTACACAAGAATAACATTGGGGCTGAGTACGTAGGTTTGCTGCTACGGGAGCGTTTGGAAAAATTTGTTTGAGCAAATATCACTGGACCACAACCAGATGAAGCCGTATACCAAGTTTCGTCAGTATAAGTTCATAAATAAGCAAGATATATTTTTTTCTTTTCCTCCATAAGAATAACATTAGACAACGTACTGTGTTTAGCACTTTCAATATCTCGGTAATAAGTTGACGTACAGGAATGATCAAAATACCAAATTGTGTGTTCTTTTAAGCTAAATCCAATAGTAAAAACTAAAATTTGACTATTTCAAAAATAATATGTAACAATTTCAAAAAACCCATTTTTGGGGTACAAAAAGCCCCAAAATACCCCTTCGGATAGTTCGATCTGTCTCGTTTTCGAACTTAAAGTCATAAATGCTGCTTTACACGTTTATACTAAATTTTTTCAAAATCAGATTATTTGTACGAGAGTTATCGTGCTCAAGGACACATATATATATATAAGTATATAAAGTATATAAAAAGAGTAAATATTTTAACGTACAAAATCACAAATGTACATGTCCTTTTAGGCCCCAGCACTGTCATCATGGGTCCACAGTGAATACATAACGAACAATACATTAACAGGAAAAAAGAGTTTGTACAACTACAACAGGCTTAAGCATGAAAACTAAAGGGGTCCGGTCGGTTTGCGCGACTATAGCCTATATTTTGTTAGACCAATAGATTTGTAACCAAAAGTCTAAATTAAATGGTTTAGCAATGAACATAAGCCTAACACCTTACTATTTAATAATATATATCGGTAGGAAGGCTTACCTTACATTATCCAGGAGTAACAAAAAAAGTAATACGATGTATAAACTAATTTTACTGGCAAAAAACGTAATGGCGAAATGTCAGTCAGAGTAATAATATTCACGACCGAACCAATCGCTTTTTATGAATATCGGTTTTTGGAAATATTTTTGAAATAATGTTGGTGTTAGGATTTGTATCTTCAGTGATAGAGGTATTTTTTTGGCTTAATGTAGTATCTTAAGGTTTCAGTTAACCCTTTAATAGTCTCATATGTTTATATTGTGTGTATATATGTTATAAACTCTTACGTAGCATGCAATATCTTATATTTACATTATTCCTTGAATATTATTTTATAAGACGGTCCACTTCTCATAATCTAGTGGAAGTATTGCATATTTAAAATTTTTAAAAATATGTAAATTAATGTATTTATAAAACAAAAACATAATAAATTTTTTTTAGAAAATACAATTTTGACTATAGGCCGTATTAAAATACTTTTGATGTTAAACACGAATTGCAATGCTGTGTGTCAATTTTCTTGTAATAAATACGTTTTAAAATACGACCGTAAGGTAACATATTTGTTGTCTTATAACATAATGCAAAGGCTCCAATAAGATAACATTTCTTTGTTAAAATTGTCTTCTGACTACAATAGTTGTAATCCTGGCTCTAATCTCTTTCGGCCGTACCTTTCCATTACAATTTAAAGCCAGGCGATAAAATAGCTCCAGACCTGATATTGATTTTATCAGTAACAAGTCTCATCAAAACTATTCAAAAGGCTTTCTTTGTCTTTGAGAATATATAAACTACATGCTTTGAGAATATTATTATAAGCTTTGAGAATATTATATGCGTTACAATTAAAATTACCATAAAATACACTCTGTTATTCTTGTAAATTTTGCAGTTGGATCGTACTTTTATTACAATTAATTGTTTAATATTTATACTCTGGATTGGAAAAATAGGATATTTCGAGTATCGTAAATTAATAAATTAAATATTGTAAGACTAGATAGTATTAATTTTAAAGTAATGGCTAAGTATAATATTATCCTGATCCCTGAGCTTAGCTCGCCTAAGTCTATGTACATAAATGTTTTCAATGGTCTGTAATTGGTATAGAATTTGTTGACCAGAGCCCTGGGCGGCAGGTGTCAGGGAAGCAAACGTGTAAATTACTCATTATCATTGTTGACTGGTGTATTCCCTCATTCCAATATTCGTAGCTTCGTAGTATTCAACCTATCTTATACATAGCGAGAGTTGATGTTTTTAATCGACTGTGTTTATTTTTATATATAATATTCTCAGTAAAATTATAATCGTTCATTTTAATGCAATACATAACATCACAACAATGCATTATAATTCAACATAGCAAATTATAGCACATTTTAATTAAGTCAGTTTAACCAGCCCCTTTGATAGACATTAAATTTAAACTAATTTAAATTAGTTTAATTTACCAGGGAAATTTTTATTCTACGTAAAAAAAACTCAAACGAAAGCTTGAATTTGTTGTTTGTGTTTTACAGATATTTTAACTTCGTTTGCTATTCATCCTACCTTTGACCAAATTGGCTAGTTAGCGAATTTCACCTTACCATGGTTTCTTGAGGTCTTTGTGATAAATCAGTATTATTTGGCTTATACTGGTAAAATATTCCAGAAATGTACTATTTTGAAAGCTTTTCTCATGGAACGTGATGAGGTGCTGCATAGATCGGTCTCAAACCTGCTAGGTCGTAAGTTTATTTATAGTCTGCAGTGATTAACCGAGGGCTACCAAAGCCTGAGTAGTTGTTACGAACTTCAATAACTCTCTTATCTCTACCTTGCAGCTCGTAGTTGCTTGCGGAAGTAATAAAAACACTTGGATATTATGTTTGACGGTATTTAATGTATCCAGCTTTAACCTCAGACATAGTTGTTTAGAAGTGAATTATTACCTGAGTAGTCCAGGCTATGATTCAGCGCTAACATTGTTTTATATGAGAAAACGTGTAGCCAACCTAAATGAATTGCAAAACAAAAAATATGACCTACATACCAGTGGTACCAACCGTAGTTATATATATAAAGATGTATAATAAGGTAGTTATATATATAATGATGTATAATAAGGTTTTATATATATATATAACAAGGTAGTTATGTCACGCTTGTAACGTAAGACACAAAATACCTGCAGTATTATAATGTAAGAGAGAATATATATATATATATATAATATCATACTACGTAGTTATAATTACATATATATATATATATATATATATATATATATATAAGATGTATATCACCGTAAACCCGCCACCGTCTATCCATACCTTTGCCAGCCACTGCCTCCTCCTCCCGACCTGTCCCCAGCCGCGCTGCCACTGCCCTGTCGCTACCTCCTGTAACAAATAAACATATAGCATCAGCCACCTCCCCACCACTTTCTATTATCCCGCGCGCTTTCTCTCTCTCTCTTTGCTCCCTGCTCCCGTTGCGACCGGACGTGTTTTTGCGCTGCTCCGTTCGTTGCGTTTTTGCAAAGATAAAACTTGAGCGTTTGCTCCCCATAGCGGCTTCACTTTTCCTAACCTCACTTTTCGCTTTGTATTTTACATAACCTCACTTTTAATTTGTATTATTCTGCGTAACATAACCTCACTTTTATTTGAAAAATGGCTGTAAATCCTGTCGAGGTTCTCAGTTCGGACGAAACCTATGTTAGACATTTTAGAATTTATGGAACAAGAACAATTTTTAAATTTACTAATCCTCCTCCTGAAACTACTGAAATTGATTGGCTAAGACAAGGTTTTGCCAAAATTGTTAATGAAATGAAAGAGCGGGCCCATGAAAATGATTACCTTGGTTTCACCTTGCACAGCTTAAACTTAAAAAGTAAAGAACCCGGTTTTGTAGCTTTCCGGCCCGTTGGTGAAATTGATGAGGACATCCTTTGGCAAATTTTCGGGGGTATTGTTCAATCCAATTCTGAATCAATTAAATCTACCGACACATTTAAAGTTGAATGTACCCGAGTTAATCTCCCTGTGGGTTCCGGCCGTCCTGGGAGAGTAAGGCCTGGCTTTTATAATACCTTTGATGAAGAATGTAAATCGAGACGGGGTATTGTAGTAATTAACAACAAAGATAACTTGTGTCTCCCCCGGGCTTTGGTGGTGGCCATAGCAGACGTGACTAAAGACCCCCAGTACAAAGCAATCCGAGAAGACAAGGGTAAAAGACAATCGTTTAGGGCCAAGGAACTTATTCGGCGGGCTAGGGTAGAGATCTCTGAGGAAGGTGCCGGTATCCCCGAATTGGAAAAGTTTCAGGACTTGCTAAAAGACTACAAAATCACAGTCTACAACTATGACAGAAAAGGTCGTGATGTTTACTTTGAAGGGGCTGTTGAAAATCCTAAATTCAAAATTAACTTGCTCTTTCACAACGGTCATTATAATGTAATCAACAGTTTGACCGCTGCTTTCGCCTGTGCTTACTTTTGCGAAGCATGCCACGTCCCTTACGAACACAAAGCTAAACACAGATGCTCAAACATCTGCCCTTACTGCCAAACCATCTCGCCTCCCTGTAAAGAAGAGCATGGGGGAATAGTTTGCCCAGACTGTAACGTTACTATGAAAAACCAGCATTGTTTTATCGCCCATAAGGTTGACAGATGCAAAACAGTAAAAAAGTGTCTAGACTGCGGGAAATTGGTTAATTTAAAAGAGAGATCCGGACCTCACAAGTGCGGGGAAGTTTTCTGTAAACCCTGCAAATCATTCAAAGATCCGAATCACAAATGCTACATGCAACCCAATGATGGAAAACCTAAAACTAAAGACTATCTTTTCATTTTCTTTGACTTGGAAACAAGGCAAGACGAGTCTCTCCCCTCTGACCCTGATAAAAAAGTACATCAAGTTAACTTGTGCGTCTCGCAACAGTTTTGCTTTAATTGTATCGAGTCTAGATTTTGCACGGCATGTAGAAACAGAACTAAAGTTTTTAAGGAAGAACCAGTAAAACACTTCATGGAGTATGTGATGCAAGCTCGTAAACAGTTCAAAAATGTCTGTGTAATTGCCCACAACGGGCAGGGCTTTGATTTTCAGTTCTTGTTAAAGTATGTGTTGGAAGAAACTAAATTCACTCCGGAACTGGTTATGAGGGGGACCAAAATTATTTTAATGGAAATGGACAATGTGAGATTCATTGACTCCCTAAGCTATTTCCCCATGGCTCTCGCTGCGCTCCCTAACGCCTTTGAACTGCCTCCCGAGAAAAAGAAGGGCTACTTTCCCCACCTCTTCAACACTCTGGCGAACCAAAATTATGTAGGCCCTATGCCCGACAAAAAATACTACTGTCCGGAATCAATGTTTGAAAAGAAACACGAAGCCTTTGAAGAATGGTACGAGGAACAGGTGGCGAGTAACTATGTCTTTGACTTTCAAAAAGAAATCTTGGAGTATTGCATCTCTGACGTAGAGATTTTAGCTCAGGCCTCATTAAAGTTTAGACGTATTTTCTTGAAAGAATGTAACGTAGATCCTTTCCTCGAGTCCGTAACTATTGCTAGCGCCTGCAACTTGGCCTTCCGCCGCAACTTCTTGAAACCAAACACAATCGGCCTAATCCCTAAAAACGGGTACAGACTGACTGACAATCAATCAGCCGTTGCTTTACAGTGGTTAACGTGGGAAGAGGAGGAACGAGGGTTGAGGATTGAGCACGCCGGCCGGGGTAAAGAAGTTAAAATTAACGGGCTAAAAGTTGACGGGTTTGACGGGGAACGAATTTACGAGTTTCACGGGTGTTACTGGCACGGGTGCCCGAAATGTTTTCCTTACGACAGAGAGGCTCCTCTGAAGGAGGATCCCTCAGATTCACTTAATTTAAGGTATGAAAGGACTCTCAAGAAAATGTCTAAAATCAGTGACTACGAAGTTGTAGTAATGTGGGAGTGTGAATTTAGAGCTTTGAAAAAGGACAATAAACTAAATCACTTGAACAACCTGCCGATCCTCAATAATCTTCCCCTCGACCCTCGGCAAGCGTTCTTTGGAGGCAGAACAGGTAATTCGAAAACATACCACAAATGCGAAGAGGGAGAAACGATACAGTATGTCGATGTTTGCTCCCTCTACCCCTATGTAAATAAATATGGGAAATATCCTTTGGGCCACCCTACCATTTATGTGGGAGATAGGGAGTGCAGACAGCGAGGATTAAATGTAGATGGTTTGCTAAAATGTAAAATCCTGCCACCTCGGGATCTCTACCACCCCGTACTCCCTGTTAAAATGAATAATAAATTAATGTTTGTGTTGTGTAGGACTTGCGGGGAAACTCAAAACCAGCGAGACTGTGAACATGAGAGTGATAAAAGAGCGTTAGTTGGGACTTGGACTATGGATGAAATTAGGAAGGCGATTGAGAAGGGTTACGCTGTACTGGACATGTACGAGTTGTGGGAGTACGAGGTAGCCACATACGAGAAAGGGGGATTGTTTACAGACTTTATTAATAAGTTTTTGAAAATGAAGCAGGAAGCCTCAGGCTATCCTAGCTGGTGTAATACCGAACAGGACAAAGACAAGTACATCGCAGACTATTTCCAACATGAGGGTATTCAACTGGACAAGGCAAAAATTTGTAAGAACGGGGGACTTAGATCATTGGCTAAATTAATGCTTAACAGTTTCTGGGGAAAGTTCGGACAGAGGGAGAACCAAACTAAAGCAACAATTGTAAGGGAATCTAAAGTCTTGTTTAAAATGTTAATCAGTCCAGAAGTACAAGTCAATAGGATTCAAACTGTTAACGAGGAAGTTGTTGTTGTTAACTGGGAATATATTGAGGAAGTGGGGGAACCTCTGACAAATGTAAATGTTGTTATTGCGGCCTACACCACAGCCCAGGTGAGGCTTAAACTGTATGAACATCTAGATGCCCTTGGAGGTCAAGTCCTTTACTATGACACGGACTCGTGTATTTATCTATACAGGGGAGGATTGTACAAGGTCTCTACGGGAGATTACCTCGGGGAAATGACAGACGAATTGGCAAGTGAGTACGGGCCCGGCTCTTATATCTTAGAGTTTGTTTCTGGGGGACCAAAGACCTACGCATACCTTGTCTGGTCAACCAAAAAGCAAAAGCTACAAACTGTGTGTAAAATCAAGGGCCTCACCCTCAATATGAAGACTTCCGAAACGTTAAATTTTGAACAATTGAAAAAGATGGTCCTTAGTGAAACTGCTGAAATTTTAGAAATTGAAGAAAACAGAATCAGGAGGACTAAAGACAGAGATATTGTAACAGTAAGTGAAATTAAAAAGTTTAAAATCACAGGACCTAAAAGGAGGCTCGAGGGTGAGTACGACACCTTGCCATTTGGCTATCAAAAGGTTCAAAGACTCGAGTAACCCCGACAGGTTGCGTCACTGTTCCCCCTCCCCCGTTTTCTATTATCTCGCGCGCTTTCTCTCTCTCTCTGCTCCCTGCCGCCATAGCGATCTGACGTGTCCCTGCTCTTTACTATGAATCAACCAAAATCACTTTTTCAACTTTGCGAAAAACAAATCTGGGATCGCACCCGATGTATTAACGAACTAATTTGCCTAAACATGCCCCCAGTAATTTTCGAAAAGTTTGTAGAAACCCATTGGCGTAACCATTACGCCATAAGTCAAGAGTATATTAAAAAATTCTATGTAGGTCGCTCAGCATACTGTAATTGTTTATATTGGGATACATTCTTACGTAGACCACTTAATTATTTTATAGAAATTATCTATACTCAATGTCCTTATGTTACATTATGCTCTAAAAACAACATTGACTTTGATGAGTTGGTACCTCTTAGAGTACCAGACTACGTAAAAAAACCCTTGTATATAAAATATAAATGTAAATGCTATAATCCCCACTGTATGAATGTACATGAACGAATGGAGGTCTATGGCGCGGGTGACGAAAAGCCCCGTAAACCTGAAAGGGGGTCTAGTAGATTGAGACGTCGGGCTAACACCCCGGCTACTCCATCGAAAGACCCATGTGTGAATGAGGGGTCCAGTAGATTGAGGCGCCGGGCTAACACCCCGGCTACTCCATCGAAAAGACCTCGGGTGAAAGAAGGACCCTGTACATTGAGGAGCCTGGCCAACACCTAGGCTACTCCTTGGAACGGTCCGGTGGGTAAAAAAAGTATAAAAAGTAAAATACAAAAAAAATAAACGGAGGAGACAACTAGTTTGTTTTGGAAGGTCTCCACGAGTCATGGCGGTGGAGGGGCCATGACTTTACTAAAAAAAAAATATATAAATAGAAGATTTGGATAATTTTAATCATTATCAAAATGGACGGTAAAACAGCTATAGCTAATGAACTACACCGACCTGCCAGGAGAAATTATACCAGGCGTAAAGTTACCCTTAAGGGGCTAACAGACCTTTATCAGGCTGATCTCGTTGAAATGAAGCCATATTCCCAAGTTAATAAAGGGTACAAGTACATATTGACGATGATTAACTGTTTGTCCAAAGTGGCTTTTGCCGTACCGTTAAAAGACAAGTCAGGGCCAGAAGTGGCGAAGGCACTCGCTCCTATCTTAGCTAAATATAAAATGAAAAATTTTCAAACAGATCAAGGTACCGACTTTTTTAATAAACATGTAAATGCTCTAATGAAAAAGTATAAAATCAATCACTATTTTACATTTTCTGAACTTAAAGCCAGTATAGTAGAAAGATTAAACAGGACTCTCAAGTCAAAAATGTACAAACTATTTACAGCCCGTGGAAGTTACGAATGGTTAAGTATATTGCCAGAAATTGTAAAGTCTTACAATAATACAAAGCACAAGACTATAGGTATGAAACCCAAAGATTTTAAACAAAAACACGTCAAAGATATTTTAAAGAGAATAAATAAAGTTAAGAAACCAAAACACAAAATCCTTAAACAAAAATTAAAAGTAGGCGACAGCGTTAGAATCAGTAAAGTGAAAAGAGTTTTCAAAAAAGGGTATTTACCAAATTGGACAAACGAGACGTTTACAGTATACGCAATTAAACCAACAAGACCGGTAACATACATACTGCAAGACAGTAGAGGAGAGATACTCAAAGGTGGGTTTTATGCCGAAGAAATTAGCAAGTCCAAAACCGGTGACGTTTATTTAGTTGAAAGAGTATTAAAAAGGAAAGGAGACAGACTCTTTGTACGATGGAGGGGGTATGATAGCAGCCATGACAGCTGGATAAATGCTAACGACCTCCGTTAGTGAGGGACAACGACATGCTAATGCCGATGACCGGAGCCCGGCCATCTGGCTTAGTGCCGATGACCGGAGCCCGACCATCTGGCTGACCATCTGGCTGACCATCTGGCTGACCATCTGGCTGACCTCTGTTAGCGAAAGGAAATGACATGCAACCACGTAGGATATTATCTTAGATTGATGTTTCCTGTCCTGCGGTAACGAGGCAACGTGACATGCAAAAGCGCTCAACCGTGTCTAAAGTCACTCAACCGTGTCTAGAGTCACTCTACCGTGACTTAAAAGCTTGCACGTGAAGTGATTACTTAAAACCAAAGCAATTAGTTGTATGTAACCAGTCACGATGCGGCTTGTAAAGCAGGAAGTCGAAATCCCTGTTCAAAACTTTGACGAATATTTCACAGGCTCCGGTATGGTAAAAAAGAATAAGCACGGTGTTTTATTGCCAGATTCGATACGTTGTATTATAGTGGGGCCCAGTTCATGTGGAAAAACTAATGTCTTATTTAATCTATTATTTTATCCAAACGGTCTGAGATTTGAAAACATTTATATATTTTCAAAATCCCTCTATCAGCCTAAATACAAATTACTTAAACAGGTTATGCCTAAGGAGGTTGGGTATCATGAATTTGACGATAATAGTTTAGTCATACACCCAAATCAAGCTAAACCAAACTCTATAATGATTTTTGACGATATTTCTGCCGAAAAACACAATAACATTAGAAACTACTTTACCATGGGGAGATATAACAATTTAGATACATTTTATCTCGGACAGACATACAGCGCTATTCCCAAACAACTGGTGAGAGACAATTGCAACCTTATTATTCTATTTAAACAAGACGATAAGAACTTACGACATGCTTACAACGATCATGTCACTACGGACATGTCATTTGACAAATTTAAAGAAATATGCGCTCGAGCGTGGCTTGATAATTTTGGATTCCTAGTTATTGACAAAACTTTGGACCCTTATAAGGGAAGGTACAGAGTGGGAATGGACAGTTTTATAGAAGCTTTCTAATGGGTCGCTTCTACTATTATAACGATATAAGGGGATTTGATAAAAAACTTCATAACGTAAGGTCTAACCTCTGTACATATTATTACAAGGATAAAAAGAAATTTTGTGGAAACTATTGCAGTAGGAAGGGTAAACACGGCCATCCGTTCAATAAAAGGTGTTGGAGACATAAAAAACCTCCAAGCACCGCGATACTACCACCCGTAGTTTTATTAATGATATCTGCGAGTGAGAGAACATATAATAGAGATACTTGGTTAAACTTTTTACAAAAGTGTGAGGAACAGAGTGTATCCTTAGAGTTAGTAATTTATCATGAGGACATGAAAAATGTAACAGTGAGGGACCCTCAAAATATAATCTCTAGATTTAGACCCTTTCCGGATATATTTGGTAAAGTATTGCCTTTACGTAACCTTCATGGTAGTATTAATTTTGCTCAGATTGTTTTGAGAATGTTGGAGTACGGTTGCAAAATACCTCACGCGATCGGTTGTATAGTTTTGACAGAGAGAACTATTCCCATCAGGTCGCCTATTAGTATTTATAACACATGCGTATATCTCAAATGTTATATTGACATTAGTTATAATACAGCCTGGGGGCCGATTCCTGACGATACTCCCAAAGGACCTAGGGGTAAACCTTTTGCTGCCGTAAATAACTACTGCCAGGGGTTATATACTACAGAGTTTTTAAAAGCAGCCCTGCCCACAGTGGCCTCACAGTGTGAGAGATTTGGTATTAGTTTAAAAAACGGTGTATATAGAGTGACAAATCAAACATTATTTGAACAGTGGAAAACATTTACAGGGACCAACCCGTGTGAGTTTTGGCTTCTCAACTCGTATTTAATGTACAACAGACATCATGATAAACCATTGAGAATGTTGAGCAAGTATATGGAAAAAACCGTTGAGAACGACAAGTATATAGTAACACATATATCCCAATGGAGAGACAATGTAAAGCGAGCCTTTGTTTTTAAAAGTTTAACAAACCGTTATGTAATACCGAGACACAGTCTTGTAAGAGAGGAAAGTAGATATTATAAAGGATTAGACTTTAGTGCTGGTGTTTCTTTGAAAGATGTAATACGTTACATGAAAAGATGCAAGAAGCGTGCCCTGTTTTTTAGACAGGTTGAACTACCTTAAATCTAAATGTGATTGCTAAAATCTATCATTTATGACTATGGAGCGAAACAGTAAACAACTGACTAGCCGACTCATAGAGTTGCGTAATGCTATTAAACGCAAATATAAACTTTTTAAGGAGGGTGCTGCTGAAAGTGATATTTTGCTTGAGAAGCAGTATAAACCGATTATTCAAGAACTTAGAAAAACGACAACAAACACAGCAGACATAAAAACTGAACCTGAAACCTTTAAAGAAGAGCCAATGGAATACGATACCACAGACGATGAAGGAGAAATAACTGAATTTATCCCAGCGAGTGTCTCTACACCTGAAACCAGCGGGTTAAAGCAAATTGTATCAACCCCTACGGGACTGGAAACAGCGTCCCAATATATCGAAAACCAGTTTAGTAACCCCATGACAGTGAGATATATGACAATGCTTTTAAAGGATGCTAGCGGTAAGGTCCGAGTTATTGACCACGATTATGGCCCTAGATACGAAGGCAGTACTTTAATGATGGGAGATAAGGTGTTAGACTTTGACAACGATGGAACTATTCTAATAAACAACACAAGATATAGTCCTACTGAAGGCTTGTATGAGCTCATATTTAAGAGAACCCCTGACGAGGATATATAAAATAAAGACGATCTTAATACCTATAAGAGTATTATTATCGCCACCAACGCTCACAAGAAAGGTTACAGATTCCACAATGCAATTAGAAGGGACAACAACCTAAAGTACAGAAGAATTATTAAAGACCTATTCCCGGCCAAAGCGGGTAAGGGTCTAGCGTGGAAGAATGCAAGATCTCGTGATATAATACATTGGGATGACGCCAATGAATTAGTGGATCGGTTGCGACACATTGCTATGTCAACAGAGAGTGGAAACAGAGTACATAGCAATGAAATACTAAGGATCGTGGAGGAACTGAGAGAGGCCGGCTTTATAAAAGGAGCTGGCAACAGTAGATTTAAAGCATTACTAAAATGACCATTGACAAGTTTGGACGTAGTAGCCGAAAATCCCGAGGTGAGGCCGTCAAGGGCCCCAAGGGAGAGGGTTTTAATTTAACGCCCGACGGTGACTACGATATTCAAAATAAACGGTTATGTAATCTAAAAAGACCTGCAGACGATAACGACGCGGTGACAAAAAAGTTTATGTCTGACAATACCTTGATTTTAGATGAAAAAAAAGAGTATTTTGACGCTAATAAATGTGTTATTCGACATGTAAAAGTACCACAAAATTCCGACGACGCCGCTACAAAATATTACGTAGACTACAAATGTATTCCTTTTACAGGAGAACATTATATTATAGGAAACAAAATACTAAGAGACGTACGGGATGCCGAACAAGAGTATGATGCTGTAAACTTGCGGATGTTAAAAGAATCATCAAAATCAGCCTTAAAGCTCGTAGATAACACTTTTTATGATTGTCAGTCAAAGCAAATAAAAAATCTGTCGGATCCGACAGATTTTCAAGACGTACTTAACTTAAATTATATTGTAAGACTATTGGGTAAAGTTCTATTTGACATTTACAATACCTTAGGAGCTCCAATACAGACAGACAAGGACACGTGGGTAAAATTAAATGTTGTAAATAAATACTTTTTAGATGAAAATACACGACAATTCCGTAATAAAGATGATGATGAAGAGGAAATTATAGACACGGACCCTTTCCCCAGTTTCCTCAGGACGGGATCCGGTTTAAAAACACATTAACTGGCAAACACTAATTAGTCTTCGCCGAGCCGTTCAACATGCGGGTTGTTTTATTGTTTTTTCTGCCTCTTGCCTCGTGCAACAAGTCGATAGATTTTTTGACTTATTACGGGTATTTGGAAAAAAACGCTTTGACACAAAACATTACTTCTGCAGTAAGACAATTTCAAGAGTACTTTCGTCTTGAACCAACGGGGGTGTTTGATAACGATACTTTGGCCCTCATGTCCACGCCTCGGTGCGGTCACCGAGACAATATACTACCGTTCTCGGCTTTACCCAATAGAAAGTGGAATACATCAGTAATAACGTGGTACCAATACGGAACACCACAGCACCCCCACCTGATACAGAAAGCTTTTGATGTATGGGCCAAACACGCGAATTTAACATTTAAAAAGGATATAAATAATCCAACAATAATTATATCATTTTCTACGGGTAGACAACATGTGTTTTATTCTAGACACGATACTTGCCCCTATGACTTTGACGGTCCTGGGTTAGTTCTCGCCCACGGCTATCTCCCCAATACGGGGTATACTTCTACAGATATACACTTCGATTCGGAAGAAAATTGGGATTTTACTATGAATTTACCACGCTATGGAAACATTTCGTTCTTTTTAACTTTGGTTCATGAGATTGGACATACCCTTGGTTTGGATCATTCAGGTGATGATAAATCAGTAATGTTTCCTTTTAACAGGGATCCTACAGGGATTGTTGACTTGAACGAATACGAGCTAAGCAACGATGACAGACTCGCTATGGAGTATCTTTACGGCAAGCCCACTAAAACATTTGCAACCATTCCAAAAATAAATACAACAGCAGCCACACCCACTACCGTTACAACGCCCAGTACAACAACAACAACAACTACAGCCGTAACACCACCCGAAATATTTGAAAAACGCGATATTTGTGAATTAAAAGGTCAAATTGATACGTACGTTATTGTGAACAAAAGGATATTTGCTTTCTTTAGGGATTATGTATGGATTATTAGTCTAAACCCTGCAGATAGGATTCCTGAGGATTTAACACGACCAAGAAGAATATCACACTGGCTCAAATTCTTACCACGAAATTTTACTGAAATATCGGCCATTTACCAACGGCCTAACGGTGAAATCGCGTTATTTACTGACAGTGAGGTGTTTTTATTTAGATACCCTTCACTGTCCTTGATTACAATGTATAATGTCAATAACATAGCCGGTAGAATGGTACATAAAGTTAACGCGGCCTTTGCAACTAACACGGGGAAGAGCTACATGATTATTGACGATTGGTATCTGATTGAAATAAACGAGTGTAATTATACGGGTGTTTTTATGGGTATGGTCTCGTCTACGCTTTACGGTATCCCAGCCCACTGTAGCGGTGCCTTTAGATATATAAACGGGATGATTTACTTTACCACATCCAGTGGCTCGTTAGAATACAGTGAGTACACAAACGCTGTGTCTCGTACGGTGCCTGACATTTTTGAAGTTTTAAATATCCCGTGTATACGTGAGTCACTACTAAATAAACTCTACGAGGTTATTAGATATTTACAATAAATGGCTAAAAACAGAAGGAAACCTCTCAGACGTAAGCTAGCGGTCGTACGAGGTGGAGGTATTGTTTCATCCGTTCTTAATAAGGCCATAGACCTCCTACCTGTTGAATTACATTTGCCTGGAGGATATCAATTTTGCGGTCCTGGCACGAGATTAAAAGAGAGATTGGCAAGAGGAGACAAAGGAATAAACGGTTTGGACGAGGCCTGTAAGGTCCACGACATAGCATACTCGCGGTATTCCGACAGCGAGCGGCGAAGGCAAGCTGACAAAGAGTTGGCGGAACGCGCTTGGCAAAGATTCAAGTCTAGTAACGCCAGTGTTGGTGAGAAAGCCGCTGCTTGGGCAGTCACCACGGCCATGAAAGCAAAATCAAAATTGGGGGGAGGCCGTAAAAAGAAACGCCCCGTTAAACGTCCTCGGGGCAGAGGGTTGTATCTTAGGCCTTATAGGAAGGATGGTGCGGGTAGTAAGAGAGGTGCAGGTAAGGGGAGAAAAAGGCGAACGAAAAAAAAAAAAGCATCTCGATACCTGTAAAACCGCTAACAAATTACGATTTAATCAAATACGCGAGGTTATTAAAGATTCCTAACTTTAGAGGGGTTTACATGAGGGACAGTTTACCGAAACGCCCCAAAAAATGTGAATCTGCTATAGTTAACCTGGACAGTACAGCTAATCAAGGTACCCACTGGGTTTGTTATAAAAAGATTAATAAGAAAGCCTATTATTATGACAGTTTTGGAAACCTAAGACCACCACCAGAAATCTCACGATACTTGGCGGGCTGTGAACTTTACTATAATTACGAAAGACAACAGACTTTTGACTCAGTTGTTTGCGGACATCTTTGTTTAAAGTTTCTCTGTAATTATAATGTTTTGTCTCACGGGATCAACTAGTGTTCTATCCCACGAGCTAGCATTTCCCATAGATGTTAGCAAGGGTGAATGGGAACTTGGTTTAATTGAACTGACCACTTATAATTCTATACCAAACATTGAGAAAGGCATTAATGATAAGTTTTACTACGGTGATGATAAAAGTATTACAATTCCTGAGGGCTCTTACGAGATCGAGGACATTGAAAAATACATACAGTCTCAACTGCCGAAGAAAAAAGTAACATTTACGTTAAAGCCAAATAATAACACTTTAAAAGTTACAATATTTTGCTCTGAAAAAGTTGACTTTACTAAAGAACATTCATTGGGAACACTCTTGGGCTACAAAAAACAAATATACGAGGCTAATAAACATCATGTTTCTGAACTGCCTGTGGATATAATTAAAGTTAATTCAATACGGGTCGAATGTAATGTCACACGCGGGTCGTACCTAAACGGAGTCGAGGGTCATGTGATACACGAGTTTTACCCGGCCGAACCACCGGGGTATAAAATAGTCGAGCTCCCGAGAAACGTGATTTACTTACCGGTAATCAGTCAAAGGATCAATACCTTAACAGTGTCCATAAAAGACCAGGACGGTAATCTTGTTAACTTTCGCGGAGAAAGAATCTCGATTAGACTACATTTAAGACAGAGTAATGGGGCTACTATTTAGGGGAATGCCTACGGGGCAGTCGGTCAGTAGTGTTCAGAAAGCCAAGGTGTTAACGTGTAAAAACATATCGTTTCTTCGTTCTATCGGTTTTAAAGTAATAAAAAATGGCGCTATTGGCGATAGACAGCCCGGCTGTATACGATGATTTGATAACAGGGATGGAATTTCACACGCACTTACCCTATGCAAATTCTACTTTCAATAATAATGATGAAATAAGAATACCAATATTACAGCAAGATATAATAACTGCGCCTTTTGAAAGCTTTATTGTAATTCACGGTAAAGTCAGCGCTAAAAAGACGGACGGGACTCCTCAGGATGTTTCCTTTGTAAATAACGCAGTGGCCTTTATGTTTGAAGAAATCCGGTACGAGATTTGTGGCAAGGAGATTGACAGAACGAGAAATGTTGGTATTACTACAACTTTAAAGAATATCCTGTCCATTCGCGAGGAAGAAAAAAATACTTTTAAAAACGCCTGCTGGCTAGGCCCTGGTAATTCTGAAAAAGTAACAGATTTTGTATATTCGATCCCATTAAAACATTTGTTAGGGTCTGCCGAAGATTACAAAAAGGTGCTAGTGAACGTAAAACAGGAATTGATACTTTTACGCTCGGCTTCAGATATTAACGCTGTAAAGTTAGCGAACGCCGGTACTTTAGATTTAACATTAGAAAAAATTTATTGGCGTATACCTCACATAACAATCAATGACGCTCAAAAATTAAAACTGTACAAATATATAGAGAAAGACCCTGCAATACATGTTCCCTTCCGCCAGTGGGACATGATTGAATACCCGAACCTTCCGAGTACGGAGACATTCTCCTGGACACTGAAAACGTCTACTCAGACAGAAAAGCCCAGGTATATCGTACTCGCCTTTCAAACAGACAGAAAAAACGACTTAACAAAGGACATGTCACAATTTGATGCCTGCAACCTAACTGATGTAAAACTTTATTTAAACTCAAACTTTTACCCGTACGATAACCTTCGAGGAAATATTACTTTAATGTATGATATGTTTGCTGCCTTCCAAAACTCGTATTATGGAAGAATCGGTTCGCCTATATTAAATTTTGACGATTTTAAAGCAAAGTGTCCTCTGTATGTAATTGACTGTTCAAAACAGGACGATACTATTAAAACAGGGCCTGTAGACGTAAGGCTCGAAATTACAACAAAAAGGGCCTTTCCAGGTAATACTTGGGCATACTGCCTTTTACTACATGATATACATTATTCCTATAAGCCTATAACGGGAGATGTCAGGAAAATCTCGAGTTAGTTTTTCCAACCCGGTAGTTACAGAAATATACAGTTTGCCAGAAGAAGACAGGAAATCAGATTGGGAACTCATGGCACGGGACCGAGCCAGGTTTTTGAGACGTATCAAATTAACAGAAGAAAAGATTTCCCGAGTAATTTTTAAACAGTGGACCCTGAGGGTCACGTGACTCATATTTTAATCAAAGGGGTGGGGGTAAAAGATACATTTATATGTCCAAAAGAGATAATTAATCAGTCTCTTTCTTGAACTCGTTGGGTAAACATGGGTTACAACGGTTGTGTTAAGATTGAATACTTTAAAGACGGGCTTTTAATCAAAACGGATTACTTAGACTGTTGTGTATTTAATACCGCTAGTGCAAAGTTTCAACTACCCTCGGGGGCTGATAGCATTATTGTTAATTGGTGTACAGATTTTGATAATAGCGAGACTTCAGAAGACGAATATTAAATATGGCTTTGCAAGAATTTATAATCATTCCTAAATGTAAAGAGCCAATAGATTTAATGACTGGAGTATTTTTAAAGTCAGTCCATTTCTTGGACCCCGAATTAACTAAAAGTATTGTGACGGGTATTTTTAAAAGTCGAGACAATAGTCTGGGTGTATTGATTAAAGGGAGAAAAGGTGTTGTGTTTTGGTCTTACGATTCTTTCTGTCAACTAATTGACAGGTTTAACGAAGTAACTTTGGCTTTATTGGGGAATTATCAGTGTTTCATAACTATAGACGCGGGGCCTAGCATAAAGGTTAACAATATTTTTGGGCATCAGTACGTTTGTGTCTCTGATGGAGAACACTCCTTGGCTCTTAACCATCACGAGTGGGATCAACTTGTAAAAAATATTCCTTTAATTGGTCGCGAGGTATTGCAATTATTTTATATTGAGGATATTATACAGGTTTATATTAATCAGGTTTTAACCGATGCTGAAACCTGTACAGATCAATTACCGCCTCACGTAGCCGACCGTTTATATCAGGAAATTTTATTATGGAAGCTATAGTTCAATTCCACGGCTTCAAAAGCAATACAAATAGATTTATTATTAAAGAACTTGCTATAGTTGGGAGGTCGTATAGAACACAGATTGTGTTCCGACCTCCATACAGCTTTGATTGTTTAAATAGCAAGATGAAAAGAACAGCCCGCTGGCTGACTCGTCATTATCACCACATTAAGTGGGACGATGGCGAAGTAGAGTATAGTGAGGAGCTTTTAAGCTCACTCTGTAAGCCTTTTGAAACTATTTACACAAAAGGTTTGGAAAAGGCTCAATTTCTTCGGGAATTTCACCCTAATGTTAAAGAAATAAATGAAAGTTTGTATATAGATGATGATTTTACAGTAGCTTGCATTATACATAAAAATAAAAATGAAAACTGCGCTTTGAAGTCCGCAAAGTACTACGCTCGAAAAATATTTTCGAGTGGGGCCTAATAAAAAATAAGGTCCGGCAGTCGCTCACTCATCAGGCAGGGTTAAACCCTTTGTAAGTCCAGGGGTGTGGGGAGGTTGGCCTAAAAAACCGTGAAACCGTTTGTTGTAATCCTCCGACTGTCAGGGAAAAGCGGATTGAAAAGCGCGACAAAAAAAATATAAAGTAAAAAAATTTTCTGTCTATTTTCTAGGCTAAAATGAAAGGACACAGTCTTAGTAAATAGCCTATTGGGGTAAACAGAGAACAAAAATATAAAAAAGGAGGTAGCATTTTGTTATGGAGTGGCTACCACAGTGAGAGGCGATGGTTGGGGCCTCTCACCCCAGAGGTTAGGCCTCCAGGGGAAGCTCTGGGTAACCAAAAAGAACGCGCCGACGCTCCTACGGCCTAGCCTAAAGGCTTACCGTGGTGTGGAAACGCGAGCGTTCAAAATTATAGTTTAAAAAACAACATACCTTTATAACGTGTAAATTACCCAATCTGTGGAGAACTCGTACTCACACGCGAGGCACTTGTAGTCAAGCTTCCACGAGTAGATTAAAGTAGCGCACGATATAATATTATTACAATAGTGGTACGTTAGTCTAAAATGTGGGGTAACTTCGACACAGTGCCCGTCACTACAAAACCCGAATCTGAAAAAGGGCTCAAAACTACCACAAAACACCGTGGACTCTGTACACGGCGAATCCATGGTGCAGACTGAGACGACGCTGCTACAAACACTGTGGGCGGTCGAGCCAAGCGTGACTCGGCGATGCGGTCCGGCGACTAACTCAAGGGGCGCGCCCTAACCGTCATACCGCCCGCATAACGACATGTGGATTAAAAAACGTGTTTTTACAGTGAAACGCTTTTGATGTAATTGTACTCACCTACAGTCCAGGGAACGGAGGGTCTTCGCAGTCCAGGCCTCTTCCGTCTCGTTTGCCTCAAAGTTGAGGCAGTAGCAGCGGATGAGGATCGGATTTATCCGTTTCCGCTTCCAGCAGGCAATGCACCTTTGGAGCGGAGGTCGAGGCTCGGAGAGCGAATATCCTATCGACTCCACCTTGGTGTACCTCGTTTCATTTACCAAGTCGTCTCCCTGTAACATAAAAGCAAGAATAAAACAACAATAATAACTAATAAAGGATTTGATTACCTTTCATTACTTTAAACTTACCCAGAAGCAGTTTGAACAAGTCTCTAATAAGTTATATTCAAAATAATGAAAATGTTGTTTTAAAATCCAGCAATGATTGTGATGTTCTGATATTAGTAATTGTTTAATTAAAAATGGTACGTCTAAATTTTGAATTTGGAAAAGTCTAGGGAGGTCTGAACAGATTTGCTGGCAGCAAAGTTGAGTTAAGCTCGGAGGCGACATCACGGCTAACTGAGAGAGGAGCACAGTGTGGGGGGCGTGGCTAACGGGACTCACGGAATCTGCGGGCTGTGATTGGTCGGCTGTTTACACCGGTGTTGGAAGGGATATTGCGTATAAATACGGGCCTCTGGCCCGGTGTTGTGGTACTATGCACTCTGCAGTGATTGTTTTAGTTATCATGTTGTTCCAAGTTTTAGCTCTCGTTTGCCTTCGCTTGGTGATTGGTTTCGACCAAGATGAAAACATCCCGCCCAATAATCAGGTAATCAAAGTCTCAAACAATTACACTATAGATTTACCCACTATAAATTTAGTAGTTTACTTAGTTAATAAATTTTTTTCAGGATCTGTCATCGACGACTCCTCAAGATGGTGACCAAACACCCCAACCTCTTAGTCAGGACATGTTTTTTGCTGATGATCTTGACGTGCTCTCTATACGTGCAGTAAGTAATTTGTTTTCTCTTTTTTTTAAACTTTATGGTAGGGTTAGTATTAATAGAATGTGTATACTTAGACAGTTTATTTTTTTGTTTTCAGAGCGGTTCGGGACTGAGCAGTTTATCCCAGCGCCTGTCACAACAGGTAAAAAACGTACTTACAAATATTTTTTAAATACAAGAGTTTAGGTTTTACATTGAAATGAGGTTAATTATAATTTTTTATTTTTTCAGAGTGGGTCTTCTACGGTTAGCGGATTACAATCCATATCTCAGGTGGGTTAATTTATTTAGTTTTTATATTCGTTATGATTATATTAGCCTTTATAACAGCGTTTGTTTATACATGTTTTTATGTGTTTAGGAAGAATATAACGGAAGGATAACACAAATGTTAAGATTGTCTGGCGAGTCTGGGGTATATATCGAGACCTCGCGGACCTTCCTTGATGACGGCAGTTTGTTGACCAGAAATAGGTTTACGGTTAGTATGGGTTTTATTCCGTGTTTTTTTCAACGTTTATAGTTTTTTATTTATTTAATAATATTATTTGGTTTGTGTTTTTTTTTTTGTTACAGGACGATATTGCCGGTCTAAGCCCTGAGGCCCGGGAGGCGATCTCTCAAGGTTTAGAAAATGTAAGTCTAAATTTGATTTTATTTATCTGTTGCAGTATGATCTTGGTGTAAGTCCTGAGCTTATAGAGACTAGCATGCGAGAGTTAGGAACTGTAAGTTTTATATTTTTTTTATTTAGCTTATTTAGCAATACTTGCACGTAGAGGTTAGGGGTTGTTTGTGGTTTTCTCTAACTCTAATGTTTTTTTTTCAGTGGCAGAGGCCAGCATCTCCTGTCAGGCGGACGATGCCTAATATTATTAGACGAGGCACCTCGGTAAGGACATATCATTGCTATGTGATTTTTAGCGTTAATAATGTAGTAAACAATAAAATAATAAGATAAATTACAATATACTGTTTTTTCAGGTAAGGGACCGGTCTCCACGCCCCCAGCCCGATACCCCAATTACGACGTATGCGGTTCATCAGGCTAACACTGAGGTGATTAATTATTATTATATAGGTACTTGTTTTTTTTCCACTTGCTTATTTTTAGAATTGTATAATTGATTTTATATTTTCTTTTTCAGCTCGTCGGTAGTGATGGCGAGTCCCAGTATTTTATCAGCGAGGATGGATACCTGCTCTCTATACGTGCAGTAAGTATTTTGGTGTATGGGGGAGTATATAGTTTTAAGTACGGGTATTTTATTACACTAATTGTATTTTGTTTTCAGAACAACCCCAGAAGCGTCAGATTTCCGCCACGGTACCGCCAGGTGACAGAGTCAACTTTTACTCAGCGGAGACTCGAGCTATGGGCGGAAATTAGGAACACCTACGAGACGGGGTTGTACTCGTTTGGAGAGAGGGCCATTATCGCTGGGGACGGCTGGTGTCTCACACGCTTAATGGTATGTTTTGGTATGGTATGAGTATGGTATGGTGTTGATATTGTATTGTATTGTATGGGTATCTGATACCTTTGTTTTTTATTTACAGAGGGGTGGTGAACCGGTAAGGCGTCCTCACCTGGCCGAATCCCCTCTACGGATAACATCTGGTGGACCGGTTTCTATCCACTCAGAGGAAACGAGCGCGAGGACGCTGATAAGCCATCTACACTATACGGTTAGTATCGTCGTATTGTTTAAAGTATTTTTTTTAGTTATAGGTTTTAATGATGGTGTTAACGGTCTCTGTTTTTTTCAGGGGCAGAATGTAACAGGTGCAAGGATGGAGGAGGAGGATGTGCGTCGGCGGGACAGGGCTCGACCAAACAGCCCTACACCCTCAAGGGTACTCCCCTCCTGGTCTAGCAGACCTTCACTACATAGTCTTGTAAGTAATAAGGTTTAACAGTTGCGTATGTTTGATATACATTTTAGGTTTTAGTTATAATAATAATATAAACATTATTTACAGGGGCAGAACGTAACTGGGATTAGGGCGGTGCCTGCAATTCCGTTTGCTGATCGGGACGAGGTTGGTGCAAGGGTGGAGGGGGATGTATTCGCCTTTCCCTCGGGCTCGAGAGCTCCCAGACTTTTGGTAATTTTTTATTTTGTTATACTGTTGTATTTTTTGTTTTTTACTGTGTGTGTGTGTACCTTGTGATAATTGATCGTTTTGTTTTTTAAAGTCAATACCGGAAGTCCACATTGCTGCCTTGGAGGAGAGGGTGAACAGGCCGAGCACCGGTGCAAGGGAGGTAGCGGGACCGTCAAGACGGGTTGAACCTATTGTAAGTATCTTTATCGGGGGTTAGGGTTTGTTTTTTTTTTGTTTTGTTTTGTAAACTTGTATTATATTTAATTTGTAATGTTTCAGAATTTAAGGTGTGAGGAACGAATGCCCGCGGTCGACCCCCCTGCCGATTGCGCCGTCTGTCGCTTTGAGGAAGGCCTGTTACGGCTGAGGATGCGGCTTTTTGAAATGGTAAGGTTCCAAGTCATTCGTTTGTAAGATATAGGACAATAATTAACTTTAAAATAGATTCTTACCTGATGTGGTTTTCAGGAGCGTGGGACAAACACCACCGAGGATGTTCCGGGCATCGTCAACCGGATCGCGGCCGTCCGGACAGAGCTGGCTGAAGCGCTGACGTTGTCACGGAACGCCTTGGAGGACACGGAGATCGACCAAATCCGGGAGATCGCTCCGGCTGTGTGGGAGGAGCTCCGTGCCACCATGGAGAGGATCCTCACCTATAATGACAGGAGGATGGATAATCTTATTATCCGTGGCACGCCTCCTCCTACAGAACAGCCGAGGTACATTGTGTGCCAAATATGTATAAGTGCCCTCCCAACTGTAGCCCTCCACCCCTGTGGGCATGCATTGTGCCCGGCTTGTAGCCGCCGGGTCACCTGCTGCCCCTTTTGCAGGACTGTTGTTAACAGCCGCACGAGGTTGTTTTTTAATTATTAGGTTTTTTTTTAATGTTGTATTTTTTTTAAATTATTGTAAATTTGTAAATTATTGTTTCACTGTATAATATTGTATTAAAGTAAGTCTTGAATTGTTTTTTCTAAGTGCCAAGGCAGTTTAAAGTCCCCAATTGTTTCACTGTATAATATTGTATTATGGTAAATTAAAATTATTTTTTTCTAAGTCCTAAGGCAGTTTAAAGTCCTCAATTGTTTCACTGTATAATATTGTATTATGGTAAATTAAAATTATTTTTTCTAAGTCCTAAGGCAGTTTAAAGTCCTCAATTGTTTCACTGTATAATATTGTATTATGGTAAATTAAAATTATTTTTTCTAAGTCCTAAGGCAGTTTAAAGTCCTACCTTGTTTCACTGTATAATATTGTATTAAAGTAAGTCTTGAATTGTTTTTTTCTAAGTGCCAAGGCAGTTTAAAGTCCCCAATTGTTTCACTGTATAATATTGTATTATGGTAAATTAAAATTATTTTTTCTAAGTCCCACATCGTTTCCCTGTATAATATTGTATTAAGGTAAATTAAAATTATTTTTTTCTAAGTCCCACATTGTTTCCCTGTATAATATTGTATTATGGTAAATTAAAATTATTTTTTCTAAGTCCCACATCGTTTCCCTGTATAATATTGTATTAAGGTAAATTAAAATTATTTTTTCTAAGTCCTAAGGCAGTTTAAAGTCCTACATTGTTTCACTGTATAGTATTGTATTAAACTAGGTCTTGAATTGTTAAAGAAAAAACCTATTTAAGCTATAGACATTTTTTTGAAGCCTACACAATATTGTATTAAAGTAAGTCTCGAATTGTTCAAAAGCATAAAATAAATTTAATACGACCCAAAGTGTTTGATATGTAAATTAAAATTATTTTTTCTAAGTCCCACATTGTTTCCCTGTATAATATTGTATTAAGGTAAATTAAAATTATTTTTTCTAAGTCCTAAGGCAGTTTAAAGTCCTACATTGTTTCACTGTATAGTATTGTATTAAACTAGGTCTTGAATTGTTAAAGAAAAAACCTATTTAAGCTATAGACATTTTTTTGAAGTCTACACAATTTGCAATTGTATTTAATACATTTTACTAAGTTTTAATAACAGTTCAGCCTGAGTGTTTAATTCTGTATTACAACGTAAGAAATAAATAAATGTTGCTTTTTAAAAATGATTTTTTACTTACTTACCTGGTGTGTGTGATGTGTTGTGGTCCAATGCCTGGTACGGACTGAAGTTGCTGGTTAAATTCGGCTGAGTAGAGTCACACAGTTGCGTAAGGAACGCTCAACTATGATAGATAGTAACCATACGATAGTCACTTGGCGGTTCCATAACCAGATGTCACTGATTGATCACTAGTATTAATGACATGAGTATCACTAGTATTAATGACATGAGTCGGCGTTTTGGTCGATCATAACTCATGTCATTACGCGAGGCCACTGGGGCGTCGTTGTCCCGATTTGATCTGTGGTAGGCGATAAGCTTGATCGCTCAACCGCGACCCGGCGATGCGGGCTGCTCTCTCTCTTACATTATAATACTGCAGGTATTTTGTGTCTTACGTTACAAGCGTGACATAACTACCTTGTTATATATATATATAAAACCTTATTATACATCATTATATATATAACTACCTTATTATACATCTTTATATATATAACTACGGTTGGTACCACTGGTATGTAGGTCATATTTTTTGTTTTGCAATTCATTTAGGTTGGCTACACGTTTTCTCATATAAAACAATGTTAGCGCTGAATCATAGCCTGGACTACTTACCTGTTTAGTTTAATATTTTACAGTTAAGGAATAAATAACTTTTATAATTAGTTATTTTCACTTAGTGACATGGTTTGAGTATACGCTTTAATTCTGTAACTCAGTCCTTTTATTATTATAAGTAAAAAGCTTAAAGCTTTTGAGTATACATTTTTAATACAATGTGCATTACATTACATATTACTTTACATTTCAAATAAAAATTGTTTCCAGCACTAAAGCAACAAAAGTAAAATAATAATAAAGATTCATAAGTAAAAATGTTTCAAATTAAACATTCCACATAAACAACTGACCTCTTGGTAAAGGTTTTGGAGAAAATTCATACGGTCTCTTAGTTTAATTTATACTGATTTATTTTATTGTATGATTCTACATGTTCACTTTATTTTTGCCAATTTATTGTATAGTCGTGGAATTTTTGATATATTTAAATAGATGTGAAAATATGTTTGATGTTTTAAAAGATGCTTCAAAATAATACATGTTTTTATTTATATTTAAGGGTCTTTGTATTGATTTAATAACATTTATTAGTTTAGGTAAATTATTCATTTCTTCTGGTAAGTATATATACACAAATTGTATTTATTATTTATATTTAAACATGCGTTAATTTTTCATTCGTTTTATGATTTACATTTAATTAATTTGGTGAATATGTAATCGTAAAAAAGGGTGAAGAAAATTTGTAAAGTTGCAACATTTTGGAAATAAATTAATGATTGGGAAAAGGAATATTGAAGAGGCTTGAAGGATTACCATTCAAGGCTGCAATAGAGACTGGGGTTTGTTTATAGACAGGAACTCACGCATAAATAAATGGGGGACACATTATAAACCCTAAATAAAACTCAACAATATTATTGGCATATTTTACTTTTTTTATTTCAGATCAATGTCACAGTCTTTCAACTAAAGTTACTACATATTATTGTTATTTAAACATGTAAATGATTAGACAAATAATTCACTAGCACATTTTTAAAATATTCAGAACAATACAAAATAAAACAACTACTAAAAACAGAAACCTAAGTAGTTTCATCCTCTTAATAATAGGCCTTGATGTATTATTTTAGGGTAAATGTAGCCGGCATAAAGCGTAATCCAGCAATCATCACTTCATGGATAGATTGGACCATTAGAGGTCCTATTTTTATTGATTTTTAAACCTATTCGGGTGCTGATAAAAAAGTTGTATTTTTTACAATCATGATTTAAACATTACCGACAGAAAATTATTTTATCTCTATTATTGAAATGTTATCAAATCGAGTGTTTCATGGTTTGAAACAGTATTTTCTATAGGAACAATAATTGTGATTGTGTGCGTCTATGCGTAATTGATAGTTATGTAGCATTATATCTATAATATTATAAAGAAGAGGTGGTTTCTGTCTGTCTGTCTGTCTGTCTGCCTGTCTGATGTTCCGGGTGAACGCAAAAACTACTGAATCGACTGGGCTGAAACTTTACACATAGTTAGATCTTGAACCCATGCAACATATAGGCCTATTCACTTCCTTATAATCCCCTCGGGCTACGCCCCGTGAACGTCCTAAGTTTCAATGTTTACATTTCATAAGAAAGTAAACATTCAGAAACTGTAATGCGAACAGCTGAGGGCACTTACATTTGACAGCTTAAAGAGCAGAAGCAAGAACAACAGCTGTTTCAAGCTAACTAAAATGCAATTTGCATTGACTATAGAACGGGTATGGAAAACCCCGGTGCGAAGAACGTGTACATCAAGTGTATATATATATTTCAATATACCGTATAATGAATCTATATAAATAAAATTAGAGTTTTGTCTGTACATTGCTTGGAATTATGAAATTTTTGCATATTTTCACGTTTTACACCCTAGGGAAAACAAAACAAATCTTATCTCAATTTATGTATGTCTGTCTGTCTGCCGGTAACGCTCAAGGACGTCATTCACCTTTCACCGGGTTCTTGCCGGGTTTTCATTCACTTTTCACTGGAAAATGGGTGCACTGATATTAATGAAACTTTGTTTCTTTGTTCTACATATACGTGAGACGGTTTTAGGGCACTATAAACTGGCATACGCCTTTCAAAAAAAAAAAAAAATGGCGGCCGCTCAAAAATGTGATTTTGTGCGGTTTTGGTCATGTTTTCTTCGCTTTTCACAGGAAAACGGGTGCACCGATTTTTATGCAACTTTTTTTCTATATTCTATATGTGCGTTAGAAGGTTTTAGGCTAATTGGATTGTTTTAAATTACCTTATGTCACTGCCCCTTAGGGTTTTAAAGATCCTATGTTATTCTTATGGACAAAGCATTTATTTATATTGAACCACATGATGGCATAGTTATTCTATAAATAGGTGTTGTAGTTCTTTTTTAAAACGTTGAGTGAAGATTGGTAATAAATAACATAAATGGATATATGATCTAAATTTATATTTGTCAGACTCATGCACTCACTGACATAGTGATCACTTTATCTTAGAAACGGCAATGTCTATTGAAGATGAAATTTTGGATGGTGGTTCCCCTTATGCTGCAGATTCACAATAAGAATACGTTTAAAAAAGTCCTATAGGGCTCTTCGCTAATTTAATTTTATGGCAATTTTAAGAGTATTAGTATTTACTGGACCTTTGTAAGTTGCATTTCGGTAGGAACATAACTAATTCATCAGAACAAAACGCAAGCCTATTCCTGTTACGAAAATGTTTAAGGGCTTCGCCCCCCGGAATTTCAAAATACAATATTTTAACAATCTTGCACATACTCTTGGACTGATGGTTCTGAAATTCGGTAGGAATGTAGCTGATAGCTCAGTGCAGACATTTACCTACTCCAGACACAAATATACTCAAGGACTCTGGCCCAATGGCCTTTAATATAAGCGTGTTAGTCATAACACACCAACTACTCAACCAGTAGAGCTGAAATTTGATGCCTTAAAGGAAATAAGAAACAACATCATGGGGAGTCACGGTGTTGTTCTCTGGAGATTTCACACAGACCCTTTGTCGTAAGTGAGACATGAGTGGACGAGTTTACGCCTCTCTAAAAATATATTTTATGGAGCCGACCACTGAGCGTCTGAACTTAACAGTAAATAAGAAAATGTATTTTTGAGAAGATTAAGGGGTTGAGCAGTTTCCTTATGCGCTTTTAAAAGTTGAGATTGGGACATTGAAAAACAAATCAAGTCTCAGAAAAATCTATCCTTCACTCGGCACACAGGATTTACTGATTGACAGTTTGTTACACCGAGGTTCATAAACAGTTTAATCTGGAAAGTACCTGGCTCTGTGATTGTGCCATCGTCACGTCCACCAATGAACAAGCATCGGAGATCAACACAAATGTAGGTCTATTCCAAAGGGAGGAACGAACATATACAATATTTAATACCGTTCATTTAACTATGATCACTGTTAGAACAGTTCCTATATATTGATTTACATTTATTTAAATAAAATCAAGTAGTCATATGTTTTTAAAACATATGATTTTCCAAGTTTAAATTGTTTATTCACAATTATAATGAAAACAGGACCTGGCAAGAATGGTGATTTTCAAAGTGGTTTGTCAATGTTTTTTTTAAGTTTAATGTTTCGTTACATTACTATTAATTTATTGGAATGTAAATTAATGTATCAAAGTATTTAAAATGTTAAATTAAACAGGGTTAATACTTTGTTGTACTAGAGTTCTTTTATTTCTAAAATCGAATCCAAAGTGTTACGTGTACCGATTTGGAGTCGCAACAACCACACCGTTCACTACCCGACAGAGTTCCTCGACTTGGCCACAGTACCCGAATTATCTGCCATAGTATATTTCGTTAAATTTAATTGTACTTTAAAAGTGTAAAATGTAATTTTAATATTGTAAAATTATGTGGGTTGTTAATTTTTTTAGTTAATCTACCATTTATATACAACCCGTACGAAGGACGGGTACACAGCTAGTTATAAATATATAAATCGAAATGGAAGTATTAATATATCAATAACCACTGATTTTATTACAACATTCTCTTTAAATGCAATGTTTAATATATCCTAGTTATAGGGTTTAAAGTCATCGACCACCAATACACTGGATACGTGTAATATTAAACAGATTTAGCATTTTAAATTAAATAATAACTATATTCTCAATGTTTGAAATGTCAAATCAGAAAATGTTCCATAGTTATTTCTAAAACTAGTTATCTTTTTTGCAGCGATAGGAAACTTACAAGTCCTCTACTTCTCACAAGTTGAAAATAAAAAGGAAGTTTTATTACAACTCAATCTAATTAGAAGAGAATTTACATCTTTCACGGAAATTAAAACTCTCTCCGTAAATGAAGTGTTTCTTAGCCAGCGCTGAGGATAATTATTTCATCCATTAATAGCAGGAATGATAAATAATTTAATTTAGTACCTTATTAGCCTTTAGATATGTTTTAGGTAGGACCAAATAACACGTTAATATTGAACTATTAATCTTTAAAATACAGATACTAGCTTACTTAAGTAGGTATGTAAATTATGTTAGTTATCTGCATGGTTCGTGCATGAACTTTTACTTTTCCTTTTGTGTCTGTTTATTTCTGCTAAAGATTTGTGATTTGCATTATTTTGTATCTTTTGCTTGTTGCGTAGCACAACTTGTATTCAATAGCTAGATAAAAAGTTATCAATTTAGATTTAAAAATAGCTGTTTATATCTGGAAAATGACTTATTGAATAAATAGTCAATTATCGACATATAGACATGATCAGGTATATAAAAATGATCAGATCTGATCGGATTGCATTGATCAGATTTGACTAAGTATGTAAAACTTGATTAGACCTAATTAACTATTGGATCAGGTTTATCAGACATGATCAGGGGTTCATTTAAGCAATAATACCTATAAACCCTTGGGTTTTTTACCATCTTTTCAAGTGCCGATAAACAATATCGCTGTTACAATTATAACACTATGAAAGTGAGGAATTAGTCACCAAACGTAATCGCCATAGCTAGTTTTAAAGATGGTATTAAGAAATGTAAGGGGAATTGATTACTAATGATTAGGTAGCTATGTCGTCAAAACGTATTATTGAGCTTCGACGGTATTAACATTTTACAAATGACATAGTGTCAGTAAAACATTGTATCGTAGTCCTATACAGTTTCCCTTAATCGTAAGTATTTCCGATTATCGTCTTACAACCAGCACCCGTGGTGTGGTGGATAAGTGGACTGCCAACCCTGATCGAAACAATGGTAATTTTTGTCGTGAAATAATTTTACTGTTTCTTTTTAATTTTTTTTAATACATAGTTCATGTAAATATGTTTTATTTTGTATTTGTAAGTTTATATAATAGTTAATTATTTGAATTTAAAGTGGATCAGGTTTAAATCAGGAACTCAGAGACTCTATCAGAATTTGATGTAAAATCGTCACTTACCTGGGTCCAATACTGATCAGGTTTGGGTAAGTTTCTGATCAGTTTTGATCAGACCTGATTAAAACTTTTCGGACAGGATTTTCTTTCAAATTCCAACTTAAAAGGTCCAGTAAATACTAATGCCTACAATATTACCTTAAAAGTCCAGTGGGCGGAACCCTACAGTTTAGGACTTTGATTAATGGCTAGACATCTTTCTGGGGTTAACCACGATGTTTAAGGAATTTATTATAGGATATTTATAATATTGATTGTTCAGATTACCTGATACCTAGGTATATGGTACTTGGAATATATAAATATGAGAAGATTAAAAACATGCTCTGAAGACTGCTAAGCTACGATAATAAATTTAACGCTGAACAATTTACAATATAATTCTCATATAAAAAAGGTAATATCAGTAATCAAATTCCAAGCAGAGAACGTGTTAACATTCTTTAACGATAATAATTATTAAATATTATTTATTTAATTATTATTATTATTAATTATTAAAATAATTATTAATAAAGGGTGTCTTGCAACTATTTGAAAAAACTTAAATAAAGTTATTCAGCAGGTCAAAACAAACAAATAATATAGTATAAAATGTATCCTATCTCGTTACGTTTTCCTTCTGTCGGTATGCAAGTATTTCTGACAAAAACCTTTAGATCTTTGAAAGGGTTTAAGATAAAGTCATTAAAACTTGTATGAGTGTTTCTGTAGGTAGTTAATAAATTACATAAACATTTTGTTTTCATAATACTATCCGTTTAAATATGGCGACAGTTACAAATTTTAAGAGTTTAGTATATAATAAACTATAAACGTTATTAAAAAATGTTACAACACAAAATATTAGAATATTTCAATAAAAATCAAACGGTGTGTCATATGTAAAGATTAGTTGACGGATAACTTAGAAATCAAATTTAGTGTTCAAAATGAACTAGTTGACCGTATTCAGCAGCAAAAAAGAGCAACTTTCATATCGTTATTCTAAACTGTTTCAAGGATATTACGGTTTATATAAAAATACATGCATACCCTGAGACAGAAAACGGGACGAGATAGGACACATGTTATACTACATTATTTGTTTGTTTTTATCCGTTGAATAACTTGGTTAAGTTTTTCAATTGGTTGCTAGCCACCCTGTATATTAAGAACATAAAGTAGGTATTTATCAATTGAGAGAGAACTGATCATTTTGTGAAAACGGTAAAGATATTTTACAATCTAATTAAATACACAATATTTCCTATAAATTCAATTTTGGATACCCACACAACATACAAAAGTTTGCTTTCATCCATTCTGTAGTAGAAAACAATAAATGTAGTTATTTTACTCACCTAGTCTGGGTATAATCATTCTATTTAAAACTACAGAGTAACTAAAATGTTTTGATTTTACTCTAATTATGTAAAGTTAAATATTAAATTCATAATTTAATAATAGTAATTATACAACCAGTAAACCTTAATATTGTTTACGATTGCAATCATTACATTTCGGTTAACACCTGCAACAGTATGACTGTTTAATATCATAGGTTATTATTGTTACTGTGTAATCTGGACTGTGTCAAGATTTACACATGTAAATAACAAATAATTATTAATTCGGATTTATCGTCTAAACATGCAAAATTGGATGAAAGGAACTTTGACCAATTTTTGAGGGAAAAATTATTGCCGTATCCAAATTTGAACCACGGGAACACCCAAAAATATCAAATTATAAATTTAGGCATAAATATATATAGCCAGAACCTCAAATTAAATATCAAATCAGCCGGAAACTAGTTTAATAAATGTGCCCAAATTTCGAGTTATTATCTCGAGTGGTATCTAAGATGTGCTTTATTTATTAAAAATCACCTACAGGCAAACACGAAAAACAAAGCAGAAATGTAATTGGTTATAATTTTTTTCATCTTATAATAAGTTCTACCAAATCCTCCACTTGTGTGGCTTGCACTCTTTTGGGAAACCCTGTATATGTAACAATGTAGTTGTTATCGACAAAATGTATAGTGTTTGGTTTTCCGTATATATAATCCGTCGTTGTTGATATTATGAATTGATTTCGATAATGGTAAATAAGTTGAGAAAGTATTGCGATGTTTCTGAGCAAAATTTATACTTGTGTTATAGCCATGTGATTTTCCGATTTCCTTATAGTCCAGTAACCATCAGTCCCTGGTTTATATATCAGATCGACATTGTGTCAAATCTTGTAGTTCTAATTTTTTTCTTACTTGTTTATAATGTTGGTCCAATGAATAATCCAAGTTTGAGACCTCGAGCACCAAACGCAACCTTGTCAAAAATCTGAAAATCGTGAAATTTTCTACTTTTAGATTTTTGTTATTTTAACCCTTTTGTTATTTTAACCCTGAAGGACTATTTTTTTATAAGTCCTACAGAGAACAGGGTTGAAGTAGACTAAATTAGCTACTATTTGAGACCAAACCCGTCTCTGTAGATCCAATAGTTACCGATATAAAGCCTTTAAAATATATGTAGAAACCTTTTTTTGTTAACAATAAACTTTTACAAATATCTTAATTTCTTATTATAAAAAAAAGTAAAATTAGTTAAACTGGTCAAAGATATATTAATTTGATTTCAGTTTTAAATGTCTAAAAACATTGGCTTAAATGTATAAGACTTATTCCGTCTGGTAAATAAAGTGATGCTCTATTTATATTTTCAACTATTGTAATAGTCGTTTTACGTTTGAGGCGAAAATTCACGATTATAACATTGGATTGGTTAAAACGCCCAAATTCCCAAAGGCAAATAGATAATGAAAATTGTAAGGTGTAAAACTAAACACTTTTAACACTTAGGGTAAGTAAACATAAGTTCTTCGCTGACAAAAAATATACATCAGGGAGATAATTAAATCCAAATCCATAGGGTGTCAAAAATCATAATTAAAAGGGAGGTAATCTGTCATGTTATACGAATAGTAAAGACTATTTTGATATATTATGGTTTAATATAAAATTTATTTTAAGAATATATCGCTATTCCTTTGCAATATCAAATGAACAAAAATCACTAGTATCTAGTGACAAAAATATCGTTTTACATGATACTGCAGAATTTATTTGTAGTAATTAAATTATTAAAAAAGCTAGATAAAATAGTTTTGTCCTTCACGTAAAACAAAAAATTAGTCAATAGTTAGTTTGAAAGTTTTAAAATGTAATTCCTTTTACTACTTGTCTCTTTTACCCAACCCAAAATATAATTATATTTAAAGTTTTGTTAGAACACCCATCCTATTATTGTTAGTTAGTGCCGATATTTGTCTTAAATTGTTCCTGAACAAATTCCTTTGCAATTTTTTGACACAAATATAGTCACAGAGGGACGACTCACATAACTCGAAATCCCTGGTTGACCGGTTGGCCTCTTGTTTAGATCGCTTAACCGCAACTGACCACCGTCGTGTGATTGCATTTAAATTGAATTGAGAAACAGATGTTCAATGAAACATTGACCATGCACATTCATGAAACGGATGACTACTGTTTTAATGACTTTTAAAGTGTTAGTATTGTGTAGTTTTTCGCATACGTTAGATTTTGCTTTTGTTTATGTTAGTCGTATGATTTTTGGTGTGGTTGTGATCATATATTTGTTATATCATATTTCGTGTTACGGGTGGAATTTTAAAGGTTTTATATTTTTGTTGGGTTAATGGTGGAAGTTTGAGTTGTTAGAAAGTACGTGGAATGAGAATGTGACCGAGAGTGTTGTAGTTTTGGACTATGTTTGGTTGTATAAGAGGTTGGATTATTGTTTTGTTTTGTGTTCGAATTGAAAGTGAAAGGGATAAACTAAATAAAGTGTAAGGTAAGAATCTAATAAATTATAAAATATATATGACAACGCTTGCCAAGCATTGTGTTCGTAATGCCTAAACATTTTCACAATGCCATTGTTTTCCCTTCTGAAGGCCTGTCTAGTCCGCTTCCCACTGTTGCATTGTGTATTATTCATTTATAATATAATGCTCGCTGAACGTAAGGTTTCACTTGTTCTGTTTACCAACTGAGCAAAGATACATGATTTAGCTATGTCTGTGGTCTAAGGTATAGAGCGATGACACAAATATGAATATAAATTTGATATCAAATGATCGTCTTCATAATTTGTACATTTTACATTCGTTTATAAAGCTAAAACGTAGTGCTGCTGTAACTATTATTAAATTAAAAGGATGCTTACTTGAGTTTTTAATTTTTAATATTAATGCAGATAAAACCACTTATTTAACTATGATCCGACGTAGACAACATTCGTAAACATGTCCGACCTTAATACAAGTTAGTTTTAGTACAAAACTAGAAAGCAGTATATATTTTTTTAGTTTGTAAATTAGCCAGATTTCACTCTGCAAAGAGTATTTTGAGGGAGTGTTGTGACCTAAAAGTGTTGATTTCTTTTCAATTATTACTTTGATTTGATGTAATAAAATGTAGTTTCAAACCTAAGATTCGTTTTCTATATTCTTTTAAAATTATTTTCAATTATTGCTCTACATCAGTTTGTTACTAAGATATTCTAATTTATAATCACAGTACGCTGCCCACAGTTATTGTTATCGTGTATAAATTCAATTTCTTATCTCGTTCATTTACGAACATACATTGAAGACATGTATTATGTGGCTTCACTTACTGTGGTTATAATCTACTACTAATATTTGCAGAAAACGCTTCCGTAGCAGCAAACCTACAATATAATCAGATATATTATCAGCTGATTGTTCAATGCTATTCTTCAGAGTATTGAATCAAATTTTAATCCCCTTTATTTAGTAACATGCTTTGTATGAACTTAATATGTTGCTTTATGATTTTTGTATCTAAGATATTAAAAGTGCGGTCCCTTTTACTGAAAACCAATGTCTATACTATTCCTATAGAAGATAAGTTCACATTTTCTATCTCGCTCTTTTATGAATATATTTTGATGGAACACAGGATGATGCTTAATTTAGTAATGCAATATAAACATGGGAGATCCACTGAGTTTGCAGATTTACTTAAACGGGGGTATATTATTTTATATTTTATTTGTTGTAACCTGAATTAGTATACAACATTTATTAATATATGGTAAGTATGTCTACACTTTGTTTAGTACAATATTTAGTATTGCCCCAAGGAATAATAATGCCGGGATCGCGAACGCTTTAACAAACAGACCGTGAAGTCTCTGTGAAGCGAACCCTTGTTATCGGCTGGAGAGTTTGCTTTGTTGTCAAATCCAAGTGATTGTGATTCTACAATTTGTCTTCAACGAATCTTCCGTCGTCCAGCTTCTAAATGATAATCTGGAACCTTAAATCTTTAAAACATCAACAAACGTTGTTTTGCTATGGGTGTGATAAACATGATTTTGAGTAGATTTTAAGCAATAATGTATTATATTTGTTAAATAGACACATTAGGTTTTTTATGAATAACATTTTCATTTGCATCACATAATTGAAAAGCCCCTGGGACTAACAATAACAACACAGCGACATAATCGATGTGATTTTTAAACTACGTAATTTAGTATTATCATCTATAACAGGACCAAAAGGTGATGCTTTTATAGTAAGGATAAGTGTTAATGCAAGTGATAAGTTTAATATCAGTAAATCGGCGATCATATTATCTAGATTTATTACATTTACTTCTTTCACTGGAACTGAGGAACTGAAAAAGCAATAGCTTTACGTAAATCAAGGATTATATCAGTGTGTATTTGTGGTTTTTTTTTAATATAAACGAGCAGAAAATGATCATGTAACTGGAACATATGTTAATTCCTTGATTATAGTGTAATAATGTTATTATATAGTTAATATATATAATGTTATATAGTTCATGTAACATCTGACCGTGCTTCATTTTGTTAATGTGCCAACAGTCGTTGACCGTACGATTAAATATATTTACTTCCGTCTCTAATGAAGACCGCTTAGTCCTAAATACAAATGTAAATTTGAAAGGTTTCATTAAACTACGGTTCGGTCACTTTTAACTAGGACATCAATCTTAAAAATCAGATAGTTAGTTCCTTAGCCTTCCGTAGGTCATACCTTTTCAAAACGCTTGCTATTTATTGCATGATGTGATGTTTATTGTTTTGTCAAAACCATTTATCTGTAGTCGCTAGTCATAGTGTCGAGTGTCGATGGGAATAAGAGCCAAGATGTCTCAAGTCTTATGAGACTAACTTGAATAACAACAACTCTTTCAACGCTTTAGTGATACTGTGTTGCGGTTATTAAAACCCAGCAGGGTTTCATTAGTTTCTTCTTAGCTCAAAACTTTAATATTGTTAGTTTGTTTGAGATTGTCGTCGTTCGTTGTTGTTGGTGACTTTAATTGGTTTGAGTGAATATAAAAAAAATTTTTGTTTGAGATTGTCGTCGTTCGTTGTTGTTGGTGACTTTAATTGGTTTGAGTAAATATAAAAAAAAACTTTTTGTTTGAGATTCTCGTCGTTCGTTGTTGTTGGTGACTTTAATTGGTTTGAGTAAATATAAACAAAAACTTTCCTTCTAGTGTTACATAACTTGTAATACAACAAAATTCGAAACCAGATAACAAAAGTTTTAAAATTCGCTGCTGCTGCCCGTTGTAATTACAACAATTGTATTGTCCTCCTGTAACACTAGGCTGTAAAACGGAATTGTACATATTATAATATATTAGAAAACGACTAATGAATCTAATCTGTAATATGATGCGGCCTAAAGGAGAAGACATGCTAAGGAGCTGAACACTATCATCTGTCATACGATTATTAGATATCAAAGTAGATCACATCCCCAATGTTAATGGTAATGATATAGTAAGTTTAATTTCAAATTAAAAATTGTGTGATATAAATGAGTTATAAATAATGTAGTTTAGTTGTATCGTATAGTTAGATCAAAACAATAAATATATCAGCTTGTTAAGAATAAGAATTTGTCCCACTAGGAAGTCCTGTAACTGAATATGGCAATAAGGGAAACGTACTAAATTGGTAACTTAAATTACTGATAGACATCTAAAATATACAGTATCTCACATGCATTTGAGTATAATATTTCTCACCCTTCTTTTAAAATGTCCTCTTATATCAAATTTAAGAGTAAACAGTTATGATGATATCGTAAAACTAGTTTCATCTTACAGCTGTGTAAAACATAATGCGATGTGTTTAATTTCCTGTTGTTAGGGTTTCAACACTTCCTAAGTTCATAAAACCAGGCGACAGCTTTTTATGATGTAGTTGAACCATTTTGTATTCTCTTTACCTGTGACGTCGGAAGTATTTCATGGAGCTTCGTTTGAAGTTTGGCACTTGAGCCAAAAAAACCTTCAACAAAAAGATTTATATTCTTATTATTAAAATTTTATAAACGGGGGGGGGTTGGTAAATAAAGGTATTTTTTTATTTATTTGAGGTATTTAATTGTATATTTAATTTAAAGTGTTGATAGAGTATAGATTTAAAACTTAGATAAATGTGTTGTTTATTTTAATCATTTATACATACGATACTGCATTTATAACTTTATGAATATTCACAAAGTAACAACCATGCGTGCTTTTACAAAACTAGGTATCACAATTAGTGTTCTGTAAATTGAAACATACCTTGTGTAGGCTCGTTGTAGGGAAACCTTTAAGATTAATACAAAACTTTTCTATAAATGTTTACAATAACTTAAGATTACTTATGCATGATTAAACATTTGTTAGATTATTCGATTGGTTTTTTTTCGAGCACCCTGTACATGTATATAACATGTATATAATTTGTAATAATAATTACAATATAATTTTACTTTCCTATATAAAGTATATATTAATCACTCATACATACGTATTATTAATACACCTTTTGACTAAGCAGTACGGCATATATTGACCATAGATTTAAATTTAATGTATCGATTCACGTCTAGTCAGATAACCAAGGTGTCAGGTGGGTGCTTGTCTCGTGTATTTTGCTCATAATGAGCTACTCTTGAATTAATTCGAAACTCCGCTTGTCCTCTTTCCCCAGTTTCTGTCTATTGAATAATATTTGCATAATGCATTTTTTAAGTTTTATATTAGTTAAGTGTATAATTATTAAGATAATTTTGTCAAGTAAACCTTTTTCGCCATATAGCTAAATTTAATAATATTTATAACCCAAGAAAAACATTTCTTACCGAGTAAATAACTTATTTGTTTGTAATCCCCTTGTAACACCTTGTGATCGTATTAACAATAATTTGTTATGAAGAATTTCAATAATTAACTATATTTTATTTTAATAATTTCATAATTAAGAAGATTCAACTCACAATTGTCTTTTTTCATTACAATCAACACAAATGTAAACAATGTAATAGATAATAAATTATTTATTAGACAATTTACCATACATAATCGTTTCGTATTTTTTAATTATCAATTTCAAATTGTTTTAACTAAAAAATGGTTTAAATAAATTATATTTTGTACTAGAAAAATAATAAATATTTTCTGAGTATTATAACAGTAGATATGACGAATTTAATTTCGTTGCAAACATAATTAATATATCTTTCAGTAATTAATATAACATTCAGCGAGAGTAGAGTTGTTTTATATATATAAATCATGGTTTTCTATATTTATAGTGTACAAATTGTAGGGTCATGCCATATATTTTCATAAACATAGTAATTAGCACAGTTAAAGCTGTACCTAAAAGCCTCTTGTTTCATCAGGCAGCTGGAGTGTTCCATAAAGAATAAATAAACTGGTATTAATAAGATTTTAAGTATTTCACTTATTCTATCAGCTCCATCAGTTCCATCCGGATACGATAAGTTACCCATTATCAATGTGGCGATCCCGTAGTTTCACGTTTTGTCGGCTGGTTAAGCTTATGTCAAATTAAATATTATGTCAAGATGTAACAATACGTAAAATTAATTTAGACACTTTGTTGTTTATTTTGAATTGTTTTTAAAATTGCACAGCTATGGATCCGAGATATAATTTTGATACCTCAACATGTGGAGCAAAAACTCCGGTAAGTTAGGTTTACAAAATTGCATTAGCGAATTATAGATATAATAAGTCATTTCATACATATCAACTCCTATACAGTGGTAAAATGTAAACAATAGTTAAGAAGTAATTTGGAAACTCAAAAGGATATTTAGAATTGGTGTGCTTCTTAATGAGTTCCCTTTACAATAGATGCCAACCCAAATACCGAAGTTGATTTCGTGAGTGCATTCAGTCGTTTAGAAGAAAGCTTCATTGCTACATTCTCTTATGCTCTTCAAGTTATATTTATAGAAACTCCAAACATACAATGTCACACAGTGTTTGGTTTATCTTTACTTTGTTATACAAATTTCGAAGTAAAGTGTAAAATTTGACTTATCAATATTACAACATCTACCTTAATTTTTGTTATTTGTTAGTGGCCAAAATTTAGTAAATGTAATTTTCTATATGTTTTGAGTAGCTAATATTAAACCAAACTATTAGCCCTTCGTGGATTCCCTCGTAATCACAGTACATTGTTATGTTTGAAAACTCAGTTACATTTATTTGATAAAGTAACCGGAGACCGAGCTTTTGAAAAGCCCAGTCAGTTTGATCAAAATGCCTAGAGTACTTATGATCGAGGCTCCCCTCCGAGCAAACATATTTGCTTTGCTTATTTGCTTGTTTATTTTCGTTTTGTACTTGTCCGCATGATATTCAATCTTCAGATTTAATGGTTCTAGCAATTTACACAAATCCTAATTATGTATATTTAAATTCATGTATACATTGAAGATACTATTCTCACAAAAATATCATAATACTTAGTTATTTAGTTACTTAGAGTTATTTTTACAATTGAATAGTTGCTTTTGAACAGTTGTTATGATTCTTTTCTTTACGTTTTTAAATTTTAACCATAACCCAAAAGATAGTTTTTTATAAATAATTTTCTATACAAAACTATATTTTTCCAGGGATGAGGCCTTATTAGAACACATTTATTAACCCATAAATTCGATGGTTCTAAGATTTTGAGAGCCCTAAAGTAAAGCACTTTTGGAGCAATTGTAGACAAAGATTTTATTCTGATGTATCAACTATCCTCCTAACAAATTAATTCTCAATCGGTCCAGTTAACTATTAACGTCAGTGATGATTAAATTAAAATTTTAAAGGCCGAAGGAGCAGATATGTTACAAAGGACATACGGGATGGAAAGGTTAGGCCTGTTTCTGATTATAGTGCATTGTCTGCTGTCTTCTTACCAAATCTTTGGTCAACCGGTCTAGTAGTTACACGGTTAACATCAAAATGTTGAAGGTCGTTAGGGCCCAGCCTCATTTGAACGGAAATAAGCCCATAACTGTTTTTTACCCATCTCTTTTAAATATGTGTTCAATATTATTTACTGTTATTTCCTGTAATTTGTTGTTAGTGTAAAATAATCACAATGACTGCCTAGACAAACTTAGATTTAAATACGATGTTGCAATGGCTTATGTTTTCCAAATCCATTGTTTCATTGGCATGCCGTTATTTTATATTGTTTAATATACCTTTGTAGAGTAGTAAAGCAGTTTTCCTCCATTCTGTTATAAAAGTTAATTAGCTGAATAAATGCTCATCGAAACAAATATACCTAGTGCATTTTGTGGTGAAAGTTTGAGTAACCTACACCCTTAAGATCTACTTTGTAGCAGTGCCGGACAAAGGGGGATAACCCTAATTACGTACTATGATTTAATTAGCCAACAATTTGCCGCCTCCACACGAAAATGGGCAAAATGTTTTATTCAATTTCAGTACAGTAATTTTTTGTGGAACGCGGAAAAAATATTGCTCATTAACAGACAGTCGGTTAAATAAATACAAAAGAAAAATTAAATATCTCCGTTGCGTACATTTCACTGCTCAAAGCGATGTATGAAATACGTTTATTTTTTTATAGGTAAAAATACATTCTTTACCTATAACATCTGACATTGCTAATAACCTGTTCATAAAGTATAAATAACTGCAATTCCAAAAAAATCCCTAATGTTAATCTTATGGGCAAAAAATTCACTTATAGGGCGGCCCGTGCCCTTCAGATTGAAAATATCGAATAATGAAAACCGATATGTACAACTACAAGTGAGGACGATGTTTTGGTACCTCAATCGTTAAAATTGGTTCAGAAATAACAGAGGAATTCTCTTAACAAAAAATGGCTTAGCGTATTAATATAGAAGAAAAATTCAATTTTACTATGAGTAGTTTATCTTTACTACTGACTCCAATTTTAGGACATAAATATTAAACTTGCAAGTTTGCGACAAAATACACAATAACATGCTGAAACTACCTATGTGTGTTCCAGGATTCGTTTATTTACAAGTGAGGTATGTTAAACGAAAAACTACTACCACCGTCTTATTCTTAAACAAATAAAAGTCTATCAAGTATGTATATGAAAGTTCCGTAACATTGGAATTCACAAAACAGTCTGATCTAGCAAGGAGGTACAATGGAAAGTTGCTAGTAAAACCAGAGTTATTTCTTGACCCTTAGCAGTAATCTTTCTTTATAAATATCTACCAAAATATGTTATTTTGCCTTTGATCACCGTAACAAGTAGAATAATCTTACTTGATTAGATTTAATCAATATTTTATTATAGCTGCCTAATACTCATGAATCCCCACAACAACAAAATTTTCTGAGAGAAAACGACAGGAAGAACTTTGTGACCAAACCTCGGGCTAAGGAGAGTATCAAAGCACATAACAAGAGCCTGTAAATTACCTCTTCGTTAATTAAATTAGTTTTGACTTTGATTTAAACTGAAGTGATGCATGTTTGCTATAATTTATTAGTAAGTGTATTAACATCAGTTATCAAATTGATTTTACATTTAGCATTCGCCCTGTTAATTTATTATAACCGTTAGAGCCTGCTATGACGTAATACCCTGAAGAGCCGATGATGCGAACTAACTATTTGATTAAAATTGCATGTTTGTAGTTCACTTGTTATACACGTTAAAAATTCAGTATCGCTATCGGTTAATACAAACATGATAAATTGATTTTCATTACACAATTAGCCTACATGTTTTTTAGTGATTGATACCGTCTACCTCAGTCAATATTAACCAAAGTGTCTTTTCTCAAGAATTATTCATCATGAGCCAGGTGGTATTTTATTTTACCTCATAAAGTGTACATTTTACAAATTCCTACAAAGAGGATTTTTTATTTTATTTCTGTAAGCATTTTTTCACATTTACAAATAAAATGTAAGAAATTTTGTAGCTTATTAATTATTATCTCTAAAACCTGGTAAGCGCACTAGATAACTATTTAATAAACTACTATAACAATTTAGTCAAATTTTCATTTATAGAAGTTTAAAAAGAGATATAAAAGCTTGTAAACAATAAATTTCGAAAACTCAAGGAAGATCCGCCAAGTAAGTCAATGCCAAACTCACTGGTTGATTGTAACTTTAAACCAGTTTTTAAATGGGTTAAAATTGTATAACGCAATCTTTTACAAACAAAGGTCCTATCTAACTCATTTGTTATGTTTATAAATAATTTTAAAATGGCTTTAATTAACAGTAACTTTGTAAATAACTTAGGAACCGATTTTAAATACATTTGAACGTGATGACGTATTTAAATTAATAAAATAATGTGCACTAAAACCATATTATTTACAATTTATTTACATATTGATCGATAAACACTTATGACAATCGGTGAAAAATATTAAGCGAGTTCGCACGCAGCATGCTGACGTAAGGGAACTGAATTTCCACATAAAAACTTTAAAACTCAAAATCTGTGTAAAAACATATATGTTTTCCAATTTTGATTGAAATCTGAAAACATTGATTTTTTGGCTGTTCTGATGCTCCTGGTTTCATTTACCTGCAAAGATGGGAATACAATATTGCGCATTATAATGTTAGGAGAAGGTCCAGGCAGGCTTGAAAGTAAGCGTGAGTTGCTGGGAATGATAAAAGTACTCTAACAAAGGAATAACAGGCATTTCTAGTGTAAAACCCCCATAAGACAACGTACTATGTTTAGTCGAAACACATTTTCTTTAATAACTCGGTAAATATTTATGCTAGAATGACGGGATGGGGCTTAAAACTTTCGTCTTACTAATTTCCATCATTTTGCATACATTAATTTTACATCTGGGGCTTTTTTGACCCTTTTTGGGCCCAAAAGCTCGACATTTGACAGATCAATCCCCAAAAAAGGGGTTTAGAGTTTTCCGATTGTTTTGCCCAACGAACTTGTCCAACTGATTCCAGAAAGGAACTTCCCTACCAAATGTGGAGTTAATCGGACAAAAAATTCGACCGCTAGAGTGCAAACACACACACACACACACACACACACATATATATATATATATATATACATTTAAGAAATTAACACCATTTTGTTGCAATATTTCGAGATATTCTTTTTATCAAGCACAACAAATGAATGACAAACAATATATATACATATATATATATATACAATTTTGAACGACCCCCCAAAACGTGTTCAGGGGGTCACGTTAGGAACTTCTGTGGTGGTCCCGGGCTTAAGTTTCACCGTGCGGGTCATGCTAATAGTTCACTTTCCAAAGGAAATTCACTAAAAATATGGTTAACATTACCATATATAATTATTAAACCAGGTACAAAACCCCCCAAGGCAATGTAACCCTTTACGCTTGCCTCTACCCCCTCTGCTACGTCGTTTCTTGAAATAACACGGTCGGACTGGCAACATAAAATAAACACTTGACATCCTACGGGGGACTTGAGAATTTCTGGTTTGCAAAAAATAAACAATATATATATATATATATATATATATACAAATAATTTCAATTTATTTTTAAACTGAGCAAAAACACACGTTAAATCTATTTTAAAGCCATTTAAAATTATTTTGAAATTAATATTAAACGTATTATTACTCTATATTTTTTATCCGTTTTTAATAAAAGAATCAACTATTTTAAATTATTACAAATTATGTTACAAAACATCAAAAGTATTTAATAATTGCTTAAACCAAATTATTTTTGAATTGCATTAAACAAATTATTTTAAAAGGCATTATTACTATTAAAAAATCTAACATTTACTTATATATTAATTGAAAATCCATGTCAAAGTAATGATAAAACAACATTAAACTCATTACAACTTTAAACTCTTTTCTTAAACTATTTGAAATCAGTAAAAAGTAATTAAAACAATGTATTTGCTACTTGTGGTAGTGAAGTAACGTCACAGCTGTCAAAGCATGTACGGTCTTAGAGAATTGTATTTTTTTGTATCAGATAAAATTATACAAGAAATAATACTATTTAAATAGAAGATTTCAAAGAACAGTTCGAAACAACAACAAAAGTTTTTTAAATGTTCGAGTAACACTCACTTTAACGGTCTTATGGATAGAACATCAATATTATTGTTTACCAAAGATAAAATCTACTATAAAGTAAAAAATATCCTATCTACTAATTTAAATTTTTTGAAATCCCTTCTTAGTAAATGCATACAAACACATAGCAAAAATATAAATAAATAAATAAATTATCTGAATAAATATGTTACAATTATTGACAGCCAATCAATATGAGGGGTTTAGTTGGTAGGGTGGGGCATTCCGGTCAGTGGTAGAGCCTCAATATAATCCAATATCAGATTTAGGCATACTGGGACGTAATAAAAAACTTGCATTTGATCTCATCAATGAGAGGATAACTGACCAAACCAATGTTTATTAATATTAATCGACATTGAATGTCACTCGTAGCTCAGTTTGTCTAGTATCCGTGCTGACAAATAAAACAGTGTCCGTAAGTAGGGATAAATGGACATTCCTGGCTCAGGAGGAGCCAGGAGGAGCGCCCCCCCCCCCCCGAGGAGCCCCCCCCCTAATTAATATGCAAATTTTTATTTAATTACCCTAATTAAAATGCAAATTTTTAATTACCCTAATTAATATGCAAATTTTTTAATTACCCTAATTAATATGCAAATTTTTTTTTTTCATTTCAGGAGCCCCCCCCCCCCCCGAGATCAGGAGGAGCCCCCCCCCCCGAGGTCTCGTCTGTGACACTTTACCCCCCCCCCCGAGATCAGGAGGAGCCCCCCCCCCGAGGTCTCGTCTGTGACACTTTACCCCCCCCCCCGAGATCAGGAGGAGCCCCCCCCCCGAGGTCTCGTCTGTGACACTTTACCCCCCCCCCCGAGAATCAGGAGGAGCCCCCCCCCCGAGGCCTCGTCTGTGACACTTTTGTCTAGAGGCCCGTACCAACACTTAGAAGAAAATCTCCTCTAAGATTTCCTTCTAATCCCTAACATGAAAAGCTTTTGTGGCCTTGGAAAAGGCCGATTATGATGGTGGGATTAGGTGGAGGCTAAGGTGTTGGGAAACATTTATTTTTTAATGTTGAAAAACTTTGTTATTTCATCTGGGTGGAGTTCATCCGTTCGACGATTCCACCACATTTCAACAAGCATCATGTACTTCTGCTCATGTTCAATGGCGTATATGTGCTCCTCTTCAATAGGGTAGAAATTCATCTTGTAGTCCATGTCCCGCTGCCAATATTCCCATTCCAAGTCGTCCAGCGGGCAATGGTTCCACATGCTGTTGATTCCCCGTTGTTTGGAGTACAGAGCGTCGTCAAGATCTTGGGTAGTTGAATACATTTTTGGCTCATGAACGTGCTTGAACTTTTTGTCATTGCGCCATAGCCTCTTCTTATGGAAATGCTTCAAGGTGCAATCATCGTCGTCTTTTCGGTTGTAGAATTCATCACCTTCAAAGTAATCATCTTCATCGTCAAACGGCCTCTTCTTATTATTGCTATTCATCGACGTTTCCGCCGCAACACATACATCCTCCAACTCGACGTCTGTGATGTCACATTCCCACTCGATGTTGGCCATGATCTCTTCGTAGCTGTTGACGCTTCGAAACTCAAGACTAAACTAAACTTTGCTGCTAGGGCCGCGCCGTGCGGGGTGGGCTGTTGATCGCAGGTGTTCAAACAAAAAACCCGGCGAGTCGAGACCGGTCTGGGATGCAGCTGAGCCCGACCCTTCCAGGAACCCATTATAGTCCGCCCGTATCGAATTACATTAGAGGAGGGTTGCTTTTACCCCTGACAGTGGATGTGATTTATTGCCGAGGCGGCAAACGTCAACAAAGGACCCAGCACCCTGAAAGCTTTTAACGAGCGTAAATTCCCCGAGGCCTGTCTGGGAAGCAGCTGCACCCGACCCTCCTAGGAACCCATAATTATAGACCACCCGTGTCGAACTCCGAGCAATAAATCACCAGTTGGTAAACACCCCTGCTCTCATTCTTGTTCTAGTCTTCAACAATTCCTGAAGTATGGGGGAGCGAAAATCTCCCCCTAGTAATTAAATAAACAGAACACCAGGCGGACGAGAAATTGGAGCGCGTATTGAGCGGTGGTGGTTATAAGAAGCGGGTCGCGACACGCCACAGTCTCTCGATAGACTTCTTCGAAGACGGACGTCTACCGAACTATGCAAAGACAAAGGAGAACTATAAAGAGGGCAAGTAGGTGGACAGTTTAAACGAAGAGCCATTACAAAGAGGATAAGGGCCAACAGAAGGATAACATCGTTAGACAAACGTCGTAGAACTGTAACGAAACGACGTAGGAGAACAAGGGATATTTTCAATTAATTCGATAACAATGTCGTTTATTCATCAGAAATCGTGTGAATGTGTGAAGACTGAACTGGACTTGTTTTCGTTACCGCCTACGCAGACCAGCATCGAGAGCGGTAAATGGGTTCAATACAAACCGGTCTCATCGCTAACGGACGATTCGCCAATAGAGTTTGTAATACCCGGTCACGGTGACGAGTACACGGACCTGACACAAACGTTATTACACGTTAAAGCCGCTATTGTGAAACAGGACGACACTAAAGCGGACGGTGGGCAACCTGCTAAAGAGGTGGGCCCGGTGAACAATTGGCTCCACTCGATATTCAGTCAAGTGGATCTCTATCTCAATCATAAACTGGTGTCCCCACAAACTAACACGTACGCTTACCGTGCATACTTGGAAAACCTATTGAACTACGGATGTAGTGCGAAGAATTCGCACCTGACTAGCGAGCTGTTTTTTGAAGATTCGGCCGGACTTATGGACGATTGTGACGAATTGAATGAGGGATTGAAAAAGAGTCACGATCACACGAAAGAAAGCGATATTTGCGATATGGTCGGTCGATTGCACATCGATCAGTGCAATCAGAACAAATTCATGTTGAACGGTGTCGAGATGCGATTGCAACTTAACAGATCCAGAAACTCGTTTTGTATAATGTCCAAAACGCTAACTACCTACAAGGTGACAATTAAAGAGATTAGTCTATTCGTACGTCGATGTAAGATCAATCCGAGCGTATTGTTGGTGCACAGTAAAACTCTCGAGACCGGCACGGCCAAGTATCCGATCACGCGTGTAGAAGTGAAATCGTTCACACTACCCTCCGGCATAATGAGTAAGGCTTTAGACAGTGCATTTCTCGGCCAGTTACCGAAACGTGTGATAATTGGACTGGTCAGTAATCTTGCGTTCAACGGAGATTTCAAGAAGAATCCTTACAACTTTCAACACTACGATATGAATTATCTCGCATTGTACGTGGACGGTGAACAAGTACCGGCCAAACCGTTACAGCCCGTTTACACATTGAATAGTGAGACATATATACTCTCTTATTACACATTGGTCACCGGCACCGGAATCCAGTTCTCCGACGCAGGTAATGAGATCAAGAGAGGTGACTATCCGTACGGTAATTGTCTTATGGCGTTTGACTTGACACCGGACATGTCCGCGGCTGAGTCGAGTCACTGGAATCTCCTGCGCAACGGTAATCTACGTATCGAAATTGGATTCTCCAAAGCGTTGCCTGAGACCGTCAACTGTATAGTGTACGCCGAACTGGACAACGTCATCGAGATCGATCGTCACCGTAACGTAACAGTTGACTTCAGCGGGTGAATAAAAGCGATCGCCAAACAGAAATATTGTCTGACAGCGAGTGCGTACAGTTTACTTCAAGGGTGAGCAGACGCACCGCCAGTCAGTAGTACGGTTGAAGTCACACGGTAAGGACGTGAACATGGACGCTTACGCTTCTGCGGATGACTATATCAAATCGTTTATTCAGGAGATTGAGGTTATGAACAATAATGCTAGTGATCAGACATTGGCATCACCTCAGACGTCATTTGTAAAACCGACCACTGCCTGCAAGAGACGAAGGAGGGCAACTCCCATCGAAGTGGAAACCAAGAAACCAGGATGGGTGCCGAAACCAACAGATGATTGTCCCATAGTGTCATGGATGGACGATGGGAATACTTTTGCTGTTCAAAACCCGGGAAACAAAGGACAAATGTTATTGAAAATGGAAATGTACGATGGTACAGATATGGTGTTCATGTGCGGTTTATTTTTGGACAAAGATGGTGAAATGCACCAAAGTGTTAAACAAGTAGTTGATAAAGTGGAAAACATGTGGATCGATAAATCAACAGGAGTACCGAAAATTACAGGCTTAACTCAAACTGTTACACAACGCAGTGCAGTTTCGCAGCCAACGTCGAAGAAGCGAGCTGTGAGGAAGAAACAACGAGTGGCGCAAACATTCAATTAGAGCAGCTGCATCCCAGACCGGTATCGACGCGTCGGTTTTTGTGTGAACACCTGCGCCCGACCCTTCGGGCCCCCACTTAGAAGAAAATGGCGGCGAGGGTTTATAAGGCGGAGCCCCGCCCGATTGAGCATCATTCGCCACCAGACCACCACCTCACATAGACCTACTCCAACTACTACTAGAGATGTCGAACAGCAGCAGCACTTTCAAGCCAGAGTTTTCGATTTTGAACGGCACTGCAACAACCGCGGACCTGAGAGCTACCCTCAACAACTGCAAGTCCGACTCTCCGCTCTACACCAGGATAGCCGATCTCCGAGAGGAATGTGGCTATCTCATCACTGCGATGGAGCGAGCCACCACACCCTTTGGCGAGACGATCATCGTGATCCTGGAGGGGCAGGTCGGGGACGACTTCTTTCTGCGAGTCTACCTGCCTAGGCGCTTCAACGAGGCCCTGAGCAACGCCGACATCGAGCGCTACAACGGTGGATTTGGAGAACGCCTTCGCTTGGTGAAGCGCAGCCCGAGGGGTTCCAATAGCAGATTCACACCGTTGGAGTTTATGTAAAGCAAGACTTGAAGATTACGTTAATACCTTTGTAAATTAGTTTTCGTAGTCAATACTTATAGTCACGTTCAGAACATAACCACTGTGTTATTTATTTCACTTAACCCCAAAAATGTCCTTTAGTAGTAAGTTTAAGAGTGTGAGTATGGTAACTGTGAGGTGTTTAGCTCAGTAGTAATCATGGGCTTGATGTGGAAACATCCGTTCTCAGCCATTGTGGCGGGACCTTCGGGTTGTGGCAAGTCACAGTTTGTGTCAAGGTTTATAAAGCACATTACAGAAATGTGTGACACACTATTTACCAGTATAAACTGGCATTATGGTAGTGGTGGTGGCGGTGGTGGTAACTCGAAAAATGTCACCATTAACCACATAGAAGGTCTACCAAACTTGGAGGATTTTTCTGGTAACGAGCCGATACTTGTGATTATAGACGATATGATGCGTGAGGCCGACAACCGTGTGGTGGATCTTTTCACAAAAGGTTGCCATCATCGCAACATTAGTGTGTTTTTCATTACACAAAATTTGTTTCATCAAGGACGCGGGCAGAGGGACATCTCATTGAATGCGCATTACATTGTGTGTTTTAAGAATCCTAGAGATAGAGTTCAGATTAGGTACTTGGCCAGACAAATATATCCAGACAGCCCGAAATTCATCGAGGAGTCGTACGCTGACGCTACGAGGAATCCACACGGCTACCTACTGATAGACTTGAAACAATCAACAGACGAGAATATGCGAATAGAAGTTGCATATTTCCAGACGATTCTACCAACTATGTGTACTTGCCAAAGAAAAGGTAATTTCGCCATCAGTAGTAATCATGTCGTGCTTGCGGAAGGACGCAGCTCTGCTTACGGCTTTCCTACACGCAACACCCAAGGAGCGGAAGGCACTGTTAAAGGTGTGTGACAAGACCCGCATTCGCTCAGTGTGTGAGTGCGCATACAACGTGTTGCGCGGTAACGTTCCTCTGGCGAAGAAGAGTAAAAGTCAGTTAAGCAAACACAAGGCGACGCTACGTCGATTGGTGAAACGCGGCGAAGGCTGGTCAAAGAAACGAAAGTATCTCATACAAAAAGGCGGGGGAATCTTTATACCATTACTTTTGAGCGCAGTACTACAAGCAGCATTGAGTAGATAAAAATGACTGGCATCAACAATCAGTTCTATTTGACGCTGCCCAGCAACAGTTCGATGCAGTATTATCCGAAAAATACAGTTGCAAATTACATAACACATTTGCCGAGAGCTATTCAACTGGACGCTGGCGACTGGGAAATTGCACTTGTGGAAGCGCACTATCCAATGACATTTCTATCAGTCGGTAATGACGAAACAATTGACATTTGCATACAACCGCAAGAGGAAGCAAAAGTGAACATAGAAGCGTTGGCGCGGGTTATGGACAGCACTGCCGATGTAACGCCAGTAGTGTCGGCTACTCCAAAACAAAACCACAGAATTAAATTGAAGACTGGTGATTAAGCAAATATTAAAGAATTGTGTGATCATATCAATTCGCAAGAACTAGCGATTACTTTTGGTGTAAAGTTCACCGTTGAAAACTCATACAACAAATTCATTGAAGTATCGATGGGAACTGATGTTGTACAAATTACATTAAGTCCAACGTTAGCGCTTCAATTGGGGTTCGATCCGAATGAATTGACGCTGGAAGGTGATGCAGTTAACAAAAGCATCCGTTCACCCAACATTCGTCTTGGCTTACCGTCACACATGTACGTGTATTGTGATTTAGTCGAGCCGCAGATGGTCGGCGATACAGTCGCACCGTTATTGAAAATTGTCAATATATCCACGTCTACTTATGTATACGGTTTGCATAAATCAACATCATTCATCGATCCGCACTATGTGCCTGTTATGAATAGATCTTTTGACAGTGTGGAAATTGACTTAAGAGATAACATTGGTAATCATTTGCCATTCCACTTTGGAACGTCGTGTGTGAAGTTACACTTTAGAAAAGTAGCTATTCATTAGTGCAAAAATGGAACATGCAAAGAAGATGGTAGTTGTGCCACAATAGTTGATTGATCGACTGCAATCAAATGCTACGGATAACAGACCGACTAATCTATCCAGTGAAAACAGCCTCGACGCGGAGATGCAACAAATATTGAATAACAAACGCATGGACGATAGTGAAAAGTGGAAATTGTACAAACAAGCGTTACATCGCTTCTTGCATATTGCAGAGAATAGACGTCAACCGATTAGCATACCAATCGTGGAGTCGGGTGGGAATGAACATAGTCGACGATCGCACCCCGCTGCGGAAGGTGGTCCAGTGGAAGAGATTGTGGAAACGTTTTCCAAAACTTACAGATCTGATGCCCGCAATCTTTTACGTTTCATGAAACGTGATGGCAGCTTAATCAGTTGGGACAGTGGCTATTCAGTGTACATCAACGGTGTAAAAATCCCAGACTCAAATCTAGTGGATATCTTAAATTGCATAGTAAAGGTGCGTATGCGTGATTACACACCGCCAGGATGGCGGGAAGTGCTCAACGCATTGAAAGCGATGAACGTGCCAAAGGACTATATGAATAATCTAAGAGCGCTTAAGGAAATAAATGCCGAATATCGATCATCATTCACAGGAGGAGAAGGATCAGACGATGAAGTGGACACATCAACTGAATCAATACTGAGAACACCGCTAATAAATCGGCTTCGATCGGCAAGAGGAAAACGTGTAACATCTACACCGGCGCGAGCGACAGAGCAGTTTGATTTTTCAAATAGAAACAAGCCGTCGTCAAATTTGGACAATTGGGAACCGTACACAGGATAGGTTTTCAGTATTATGGAGCGTTTGTATTACAATCCCATCGAACCTTCGTCGTATGGCGGTGTAGCTCCTTTAACGCGAGCTGCAAAACCAGTTTCAAAACGCAAAGTGATTGAATGGTTACAAACACAGGACACTTACACATTGCACAAACCGGCACGCAAGCGTTTCCCACGCAATCCTTACATAGTGTTTGGTCCATTTGAATTGTGGCAAGCGGACTTGAACGATATGCGTGGTCTTAGTAAACACAACGACGGCGTCAACTACCTACTGACTGTAATAGACGTGTTTAGCAAACACCTGTATGTGCGAACGTTGAGGCGGAAAGAAGGAGCTGAAGTGGCCAACGCTTTCGAGGAGATATTTGCCGAAGCAACCGACACACCTCGCTGTTTACAAACCGACAAAGGTACTGAATTCACCGGTGCCAAGACGAAAAAATTATTCAAACAATACGGAATCGTCTATGTCACTACACAAAACCCAGATGTTAAAGCGGCCGTAGTGGAACGCGTGAATCGCACTTTGAAAACACGCATGTGGCGATATTTGACTTACAAAAACACATATCGTTATGTAGATGTGTTGGACAAACTGGTTAGTGCATACAACAACAGCGCTCACAGGAGTCTAGGCAATAGAATACGACCAGTCGATGTGACTGTCAACAATAAGCGAATAATGCATCAGGTATGGCGTCGCATGTTCGGTAAGATACCGCGTCGTGTTAAGGCAAAACTGAAAGTTGGCACCACAGTGCGCATATCTAAGGAGAAGGGCACATTCGCAAAAGGTTACGAGACTAATTGGAGTAAAGAAGTGTTTGTGGTGCGTCGTGTAAACACATTGATGCCTCTACCAATGTACACTTTGTCGGATCTCAACGGTGAACAAGTGACTGGACAGTTTTACGAATACGAATTACAAAAAGTGACAATATACAACGACCATCTGTTCAAGATTGCTGAAATACTAGACGCTAAGGGTCGCGGTCGCAGTAAGCGTTATTTCGTCAAGTGGGAAGGTTACGGAGACGAGTTCAATTCTTGGGTAAGAGCGCAAGATTTGCAAAATGCCTAATAGCAACCAGTTCTATTTGACATTGCCCAGCAACAGCTCAAAGGATTATTTTCCAAAAAACACAGTGTCCAAGTACACTACACATCTGCCGAGACAAATTCGATTAGAAGGCGATGGCGAGTGGGAGATGGCTTTGGTCGAAGCGCATTATCCATGTTCCTTTATGACTGTGGACGAGGAGTCGTGTATTTGGCTCGACTATAAACTCGTTCTGCCGAATATTCCCGTCACACTCAGTGTCGAGCACATTATGCTAAAGATGAAACCCGGTTATTACAAGAACATAACCGATTTATTGAAAATGATCAATAAAGCGAAGGATGTCACCCAGTACTTGTACTTTGAGTATGACAAAGAGCAGGACAGAGTCAAGATCACGACAATGGTGGACGGTATAAGCTAAGTACATTTCACCGAAGCGCTGTCTCTCCAGTTGGGTTTCGATCCGTACGAGAACGTTTTGTCAAATGACCTCACAGCGATATGGCCGCCTAATCTGACTATGGGACTGCCGACACACTTGTACGTGTATTGTGATCTGATTGAACCGCAGCTGATTGGTGACACTACAGCGCTGCTTTTGAAAATTGTCAACATTGACAATCACCTAAATACCCAATCACCAGAGTGGAATTGAAAACATTCACACTGCCGTTTGGAGTGAGGAGCAAAACTTTGGACAATGTCTTTCTAGGTCAAGTGCCGAAAAGAATTATTGTCGGACTGGTCACCAACGCCGCTTATAATGGCGATTTAAAAAAGAATCCATTTAACTTTCAAAATTTCGAAACCAACTACTTCTCGCTGTACGTGGACGGTGAACAAGTGCCGTCCAAACCGCTACAACCACACTACGAAACCGGCAAGGGAAAATACGTGATGGCGTATCACAGTCTGTTTTCAGGCTCCGGCATACACTTTAGCGATGCTGGTAATCTCATAAATAGAGACGATTACGACGATGGATACTGTCTGATGGCATTCGATCTAACACCTGATATGTCAGCAAGCGACACAACTCATTGGAACCTAGTGCGCAACGGCAGTGTGCGTATGGAGATTGCTTTCGACACTGGGCTCACAGAGACTGTCAACTGTCTGGTATACGCAGAGTTTGACAACGTCATAGAAATCGATCGTCATCGCAACGTGTCTGCGGACTTTGGCGGTTAGATCGTCGGCGGCGGCGTCATCGTCCTCCTCAGTCATCAACCAACACTCGCACAAGATGGATCGTTTATGCAGAGCACAGCGTACAAATTTAGCATCTCCGATTATTGTGGATTTTCAATGTTTCAAGGACAACTCAAATGACTACATTCTGAAGGAAGTGTGCGTCTTGGAATTGGCCAGTGGAACACTGCTAATGCATCATATCGCCAAATCACCATTCAGCCGAGATTTCCTATCACAAGAGAAACTGCGTGAAAGCTATTGGCTCACAAAACACTGTCACGGATTGGAATGGGACCAAGGTGATATCTGGTATCATGTGCTAGAGGAAAAGTTACGTGCATGTATCGCCAAACGACCGATTGTCTATGTCAAAGGTGCTGAGAAAAAAGAGTTTGGACGATACAATTTCATCACGGATCACTGTACTACTAATGTCATCGATATCAACGATATTGGCTGCGGATCACTATCGTCAATCAACTGTCTACTATCAACAAACGCAGTGCGATGTCGCCACCACAGAACAGCTCACACACGATGCGCTCTAACCAATTGTATCACATTGCGCGGTTGGCTACATCTAAGTACAAATATCGATGACGCTGATGATAACGCTGACGATGGTGAGAGTGATACCAGTTCCTGCTTTTGTTTTGCTACTAGTACTACTCCTACTACTGACTGTGGCGTCGACACAGTAGAATGAATACCTTAGAGATACAAAAGTGTATGGCTAAACTGCCCGTACAGAATGTTGGTGTTTACGCTGCGGATCAATTGCCCCATTATATTTCACCATCTACTGCTATGATTGTGAACACTGATCCACACAATGAAGACGGCACTCACTGGGTCGCTTTCTACCTTAACAAAGGAGGAGGAATAATTGAATTCTTTGACAGCTACGGTCAACCGCCACATATTCAATTCTACCAAGGATTCCTGAGACGCAACGCTCGTCGCTACCTGTACAACGAGCATCGCATTCAAAGTGACAACACTCTGGTCTGCGGTCAATACTGCCTTGTGTTCCTGTACTGCCGCACCCACTACGGCATGAAGATGACGGACTTTGTGCAGCTCTTTGAACACTCTTCTACTGGCCACAATGATGCACTGATCAGAAGACTCTTTGCACAAATGTATACCAATTGAATTTTGCATTTTTTTCTCAATAAACTAGTTGTGTACTCAGAATAAAAAAGAAACATTCTTATTATTTCCCATCCTCGCCTCCTTTAGTATTTACTTTTAGCAATTAGTCAGACACATATTGAATGCAAATTTTGAGAAAAATGAGGAATGTAATGCTTTGAACATATACTGCAAAGGGGGGTGTATCGATACACCCCCCTTCAATTACTCTAACCCAGGTAGGAAAGTCCTACTAATGCGTGTTTGTGAAAACACTAGGGCTGCCCCAATTTTGGACATACCTATCATACAATGATTCTAAAGTAACATTCATATCCTCACCTCCTTTAGCAATTACACTTTTAGCAAGTAGTCATACATTTGAATTGGTAGTTTACTTTTGTATCTTAAGACTATGTGAGGGGAGAAAAAAAAATACGAATGTATATACAAACAATTTGGCTATTTATTTACACACCTTATATATATATATTTTACATCGAGTATGTGCTCCTGAACATTTGAGATTGACTAGCAAAAATGAGACTCGACACAAACTAATGACTAGAACAAAAAGAAAAAAGGAGAACATTTCTAAGTTTTACGAGACTTGATACAAACTAATGCCTAGATTTTTCAAAATAATATACAAGTCAGGGTCTTTGGTAATATGTCACAACCACTCAACGCTCCTCATCCGCCACCTCTTCATCGTCTTGCGGGATATCTTCGGACTGAGGTGGAACGTCAATGTGTCCCCAAGGCAGTGTATTTACACCGTCCGGAAGGATGTAACGTTTGTCATCGTTACAGCTCAAGGATAGCTTGTCGACTTGGACTGTGAATACGCGGTGGTTTCGGGACTGGAACCTGGTGTTGATGGTTCTCTTCAACACGCCGTTGAAGAGGCATTCCCGATAGTCGTCAGAGGTTAAATTGTGTTTTACAACACCTCTAGCGACTCCCTTGGCGCGCTTCACTGTCATGACCTGCAACTCGTCATCTTCGGTCCTCTCCTCGAACTCGACAATGTCCATGAAATAAAGTTTCGAGCGTAGACCGAGGTACTCGAGCAGAGGAAGTCCGTTTGCTTCATCCTTGAACTTTCCGATGACTTTTGCGTTGACGGGGCTGTAGCAGGGATGGTTTCTGGGGTACGCACTGGTGTCAAAATCATCCAGATGCTCCAACATGTCCTTATAAACATCTTCAGTCTGGACGTCGAACACGAAGCTGTCAGTGTCCATGTAGTCAACCTTCAGACGATCACCGTAGCGGTTCTTCATCTTCCGAAGGAAGTCGTACATGAGCCACTTGCTCAGATCGAGGACACACATTCCGACGTACAGCGGTTTGTCCAGGACAATATTGACTTTCGACATGTGGACAATGGCGACATCATCGTTGAAGTAGGTTCGGTCCAGGAAGTTTGACTTGGCCACGTACTTCCTGAACATCTCCGGCGTACACACCAGCTTAGAGTTCATTCGCTTGCGAACATTCTCGATCGTCTTGCCGAAGACCGCATTGTTCATAAGCTTGAAAAAGTCTTGTTCAAACTTGGTCTTGGCCTTCTTCCTCAGTTCGGTGTTCATTAGGATGTAGCTCTCTAACCACCGAGACTGTCGGAACGAGATGACGCGATGCACGTTCGCAAGCTCCAGCCCGTTTTCCAGTGCCTGTTGCAAGATTCTGTAATGACAGATGTAGTTCTTCTTGTCATCCAGAGTCGTAACGAGCTTCTTGAATTTCCCTCCTGGCGGACGTTTGGTCTCACAGCAGTAAGGGAGATCTTTGTGAAGGTCGTGCAGGTGGGTGGGGTAGCGAAGGTCAACTTCCAAGACGTAGCCCGTGGGTCCTTCGGGGTCCAACGCTGCAATATCCAGGGACGCGATCTCCTCGCGGCTGAGCCATTGGAAGTGTCCCTGTGGAAGACACTGGGACATGGCCCAACCGTAAAGGTTGTTGGCGTCCAAGTATAGCAGGTGATGCGTTGGCTCTTCAGGTCGTCGATCTTCAGGGCGACATCCATCATGGTTGGCCTTGGCGTGTCTGGTGATTGCCTGGGAAATACCTCCTCTGATGCCTTGCTCGAAGAAGAGGTACATGTCAAAGTCCTGTATCGTATCAAGCTCCACTCCACAGGTCCTTAACATGACATCCCAGGCGTATGACGGTAGGGTGTAGTAGTGCGCAGGGTCTAGTTCGTATTCAGCCATCGACGTGTCCCTGAAGCGTTCAAAGACGTCAGTCAACAGCGCAATGTCACAGCGCAGGTACTTCTCGGCGTAGTCCTTGAGGTTCCTACAACCGAAGGTTTCCCACACGATGCGAGCATGCTCGTAGTCTGCATCCGTGATGTCCTCCAGGGTCAGGTCGTTGTGGAAATCTCGCTGCAGAGGCAGTTCCGTAGTATCTTCCAATACGGCGTTTGACGTTACAAAGTTGTACGGGAACACGCCTTTCCTACGGACTAGATCGAAGAGGTGGTCTTCGGGGAATCTCTTCCTCGTCTCCAAGAGTTGAGCAGGTGGAAGTGCGGCTGCGAGGCTGGCGAGGCTCAAAGCCAGGAACCTGTAGGTGTCGAGGAACCTGACTCTGAATCCTGGCTGTCTTTTTCCACGCCCTGGCATCCCAACCGGTGCCGCTGCTCGGTCGAACAGGAACCGCTTCGTGAAAGCGATGTACCGCTCTTCCGTGTGAGCCAACACCTCAACATCACCGGGGTCGACCGCCAACTCCCGCACTATGAAGTGAGCGTCGTAGTTGGAGAGGTTGTGGAAGTAGCAGTTGACTACTCGCTGCTCCCTGTAGCGTAGGTTACATGATCTGTGCGCAGCGCCACGGAACTCGTAGGGCGGCGCGTGGTTGTGATCACGAACCTTTGGGTCTTCTCTTGAAAATGCCGATCCACAGAGGTAGCAATTCGCTGTCGAGTTGTACTGCATCGTTTCCGCTGGGGTCAGGACAGGGCGCAGATTTCTTGCTTCGTACAGGAAGTTCCACAATCGCTCAACATCAGTTTTCAACATCTCCATAAATGTCTTTGACGCATCATCCCCGAAGTAGACTCGAGGATCAAACTCTTCAAGTCCGTACGAGTCGATGATCTGGTACGAAAAGGCATATGGGATGTGGATGTGGGTGGCTACTCCTCCGTGCGGCTCGTCGACTTGTTCATCCATCTCCGCGGTCGGCAGTAGAGCACACTCAAAGTCCGCGTAGATGGTGAAACGCTCGCGTCGGGTGAACTCTGGATGGCTGAATTTGATTTCAGTCTTTCTCGGCGTATCCATGCGAATAGGGGCTGAAGCGGAGCAGTATCGCCTGTGCTCCTCCAGACGCTGAACACCCGTCAGACCGAGCTTGTTCGGACGGTTGTCAAAGTGCGCGAAGCACCGTTTACAGATGAATATGCTGCCCATACGTGCTGTGAGTTGGGGACGGATCAGTCGGCCAAGGTCTTTGACGTAGGCGTAGTGACTATCACCGTCCGTTGTCACGTACAAAAGGTCGCAATGGTCTTCGCGCTCCTGCCTACAAATCTTCAAGGGAAAGACGGTGTCCTGATACTTTGGTTGTCCGTTAGGTTTCTGACCCACGCGCGTGTGATCAATACCATAGACGTTGATGCTGATGTTGTTTGTCCGCTCAAACGTCTTGATACTCTTCAGAGCAACGGGGAATTGAAGGCCGGTCCAATCGTATCGGGCGATGATATCGTCGGTGTACATTGCCGGTCTGTCGGGGTTCTCTTGAACAAACTTGCCCAGGACAGCATACATAAAACACCGCTCATCGGTGTTCGATACGTTGACGACTGCTTTGGTGTTCTCCAGAGACGTAGGCAGTGTGAGCCAAGCTCGACCATCTTCACCTAGAGGAGTGTACTCGTTGATACCGACCTCCAAATCACGAACGCGAAGGTATGTCCACCCGGAGCCGATATGATCACACTCAGCCTTCTCTCTGATAAGCTTCGCAAAAGCTGTTGTGATGTACTGGTTCAGGTCCGAGGTCACCGTCAGCGGAGTCATCTTCGTCTTGAAGTTGCGCAGGCAGGTGTTGTTGTGAATATTTTGGAATTCACACTCCAGCTTCAAGTTGACCTTAATGCTGCGGTGTTTCGCCAAGGTGTTCTCAAGCAACTCCGTAAGGCTCACAATCAACAACGCCATCACTTCTCCGATTGTGACGAGATTCTCCATCGGTCGCTGCAGACGGTAGGTTAGGAGGCGGTTGCGGAAACCCCGTTGAATAAGTGAGAACACGGGGTTTGGCTGTCCTGCTCCAGTCATCTCAACATCGTCGGGTTGTTGGTGTGTGCTCGTACCGGGTTGTGGCTCCGTGCTCGGACCTGGCTGGGGTTAATCCTGTTCCATGGCTGCTCGGTTCCGGATCAGGTCCTTCATGATCGGGCAAGAGAACCGCTCATGATGGTCCTTGTTGAACAGCTTGTTAAACTCCTGACCGCAGTATGCGCAAGGGAATCTCCGTTCTTGGCCATCACCGTGAAATTGCTTGGTGTGGCGACGCAGGTTGTCTTCCCTCTTAAACTCGGCGCCGCATGTTACGCAAAGGAACCTGCGGACTCTGCTGTGGGTCGATTCTACATGTCTACGCAGGTTTCTTTCACGACGGAAACGGCGACCGCATTCATGGCAGGTGTGGTGGCCAGGACCCGGACCTTCATCTGAAAATAAAAATAAAAACAAATTAGGATAAATGAAGATACAAATTCCCTTCTCTCTCGAGAATCACATTTCAAAGTTAAGTTTGTTAAATCAAAATAGCAATCATTAAACAGGGAAGAAGTAATCTTCCGTACTGTTTGTCTACATTGATGATCCTGGGTTCAAAGCAAAGGATGTAGCTGTAATAATGTGCTACGCCAACCCTAAAGAAGCCTTATGTGTTAGGGGGAGCGAAAATCTCCCCCTAGTAATTAAATCAATAGTACATCAGTTGTCACGGTCTCATTCTTCTTCAGGAACCTAGTTAAATAGTTAAAAAAAGAAGGTAAATAGTCACTAGGGGAAAAAAGTTATTTTAATGTGGATTCTCACCTTCAACGGAATGATGGTTGTCATCGGCAGTCGTCTGCGGAGCATCAATCGCCTCCCGGGGTGGAACGACGAGGTGATTCGCTCCCATATGCCGCTCTAAGGCCCCCTGGTCTGCGAATGTGGCTCGACAAAGCCGACATGCAGCTTCTCCATCTGCAAACGCACAAAACGATTAGATTGAGAAATGTTTAACACCTGTCTTAGTTTAGTGTACTTGATGGGGGGTGTATCGATACACCCCCCTTCAAGTGCTCCAACCCAAAGCATTCACTGGTAGTTAACTTGTCCGCAGGCACTGATGGGCTAGCTCTGTTGGTTGTAGCGTTACCCTGCTCAACTCTTGTATTAATTATCAAAAGTACGTCATGTGGGTACTCAAAATACTCGGCTTGAAGAGGGGATTCCGAAAATGCATTAAAAAAAAGAGGGTCAAGTGCAAGGTCATCATCAGGTTAGCCCAAAGTGGTTGATGTGGGTACTCAAAATACTCGGCTTGAAGAGGGGATTCCGAAAATGCATTAAAAAAAGAGGGTCAAGTTCAAGTTCAAGGTCATCATCAGGTTAGCCCAAAGTGGTCGATGTGGGTACTCAAAATACTCGGCTTGAAGAGGGGATTCCGAAAATGCATTAAAAAAAGAGGGTCAAGTTCAAGTTCAAGGTCATCATCAGGTTAGCCCAAAGTGGTCGATGTGGGTAATCAAATGACTCGTCTTGACTAGACGAGCAAGAATCTGCAATCAGAATTCAGATCCGACCTATGGTAATCCAGACCCATTACCCCCCCCCCCGAGGTCTCGTCTGTGACACTTTACCCCCCCCCCCCCCGAGGTCTCGTCTGTGACACTTCCCCCCCCCCGAGGTTAGGGTCATACTTGGGGGGGGGGGTATGAAGTATGTCATATGGGTACTCTGATGACTTGACTTGATGGTTCGAACAATAGCATAAGTTATTAACATTATATAAATATAGTCATGTAATTTTATTTATTTTTTACACAGCTCTATATTCGCACAGAATAACTAAAGCTGTTAAATAAAAAGAAGACTTTTATCACACTCCGGTTATATACTGCATAACATATTTCCTATATTACTAACATTTAAGTCTGATTAAAACAATAATGCAACACACAATGACGTACCTTGCTGGGGTGGGACGAATCCACCGTGGAATTCTGCGTAGTGCTTCATACTGTGTCTGCGCGGGAACGTGCAGCCGCAAATGACGCATTGGTGTGAGTCGTTCATCTTGAATATGGATTATAAAGTTTCGATAATCGCAAACAATACGGCACAACACAACCGTTTTAAATAGTTCAAAGATGCTGGACGAATATCACAAATGAAATCAGCAACTAACAAAAATCGCGTAGAACGGAGCAGGATCGGACTAACACGTCTACACGCACTGAACTCTCGAACTGAACTGACGGAGGGCTGGCGATGTGGGGTGACGCTCTCCACTAATGGATTTCGGAGAAGGCCGGGGCAATAAATCTCAACCGCTGTCAGGGGTAAAAGCAACCCTCCTCTAATTGAATTCGATACGGGGGGACTATAATGGGTTCCTAGAAGGGTCGGGTGCAGCTGCTTCCCAGACCGGTCTCGACTCACCGGTCTTTTGTGCGAACATCTGCTGCGTCGACGTTTGTCGCCTAGACAACAAATCATGACAGCTGTCAGGGGTAAAAGCAACCCTCCTCTAATGTAATTCGATACGGGCGGACTATAATGGGTTCCTGGAAGGGTCGGGCGCAGCTGCATCCCGGACCGGTCTCGACTCACCGGTCTTTTGTTTGAACATCTGCGTCGACGTTTGTTGCCTCGACAACAAATCACAACAGCTGTCAGGGGTAAAATCATTGGACAGTCGGGGGGGGGGGGGGGTTCGCGGTCGGGGGGGGGGGTAAAAGTGTCACAGACAAGACCTCGGGGGGGGAATGGCTCCTCCTGATTGATGTACCGGGGGGGGGGCTCCTCCTGATTGATGTACCGGGGGGGGGGGCTCCTCCTGAAATGAAAAAAAAATTGCATATTAATTAGGGTAATTAAAAAATTTGCATATTAATTAGGGTAATTAAAAATTTGCATATTAATTAGGGGGGGCGCTCCTCCTGGCTCCTCCTGAGCCAGGAATGTCCATTTATCCCTACTTCCGTAACTGTTCCACAATGTTAAAACTGATCTTGTTTTTAAACCTAAAATCTCAATTGCGCTTCATTACAAATTCAAAATTAGAGATGTACTGACAATTTCAAAGATCAGTTATTTGGTTAGGGATTAATGGGTATAGATGAGGAGCAGATAATTATTTCCAAAGAGGGGCAATACACTGTCTCACTCTCTCTTTTCCTTATATTGAGTTTGGTCTCCTAGCTAACTTGATGACTTTCCTGCTGCCTCCACCCTGTTAATTGTTTTAGCGAATTTCCCCTATAGGGAAGAAGCTATTACCGTAGTCGGTATGGTAAGACCTAGGCCCGGGACAGTGATAACCTTTTGTTTTAAGGTCCTCAGACCCCAAAAACACCATTCGTTTGAAACTATATATATATATATGTGTGTGTGTGTGTGTGTGTGTGTGTGTGTGTGTGTGTGTGTGTGTGTGTGTGTGTGTGTGTGTGTGTGTGTCCGTGAGTACGATAACTCTTGTAAAAATGATTCGATTTTATTTAAATTTGGTATAAACGTGTAAAGAAACATTTATGACTTTAAGTTCGAAAACCAGCCAGATCGTTCCATCCGAAGGGGTATTTTGGGGGGGTTTTGTACGCCAAAAAGGGGTTTTTGAATTTTGTACATACAATTTTTGAAAAAGTCAAATTTTAATTTTAACCATTGGATTTAGCTTAAAAAAAGCAAAATTTGGTACTTTGATCATTTCTCTACGTCAATTGGTTACCGAGATATTGAAAGTGTTAACACAGTACGTTGTCCAATGTTATTCTTATTGAGGAAAAGGAAAATTGTATATCACGCTTATTTATGAACGTATACTGACAAAACATCATCTGGTTGTGGTCTATTGATATTTGCTCAGAAAATGTTTTCCCCAAAGGGTCCCGTAACAGCAAACCTGCGTACTCAGCCCCAATGTTATTCTTATGGAGAATAATTCAAATTGTATATATCGCTTATTTGTGAATATATTTTTATGAAACTTGGTAAGTGGCTTTATTTAGTATTAAGACATTTATATCTCCATTGGAATTTAGGTGAATATGCAGGTTTGCTGTAACGGGGGTATTAGTTGAATACGTTTGTATCGGATTTACTTACGATATCAAAACGGAAATTCAGACTTCTCGTTTTTAGCGAATTTCCCCTATAGGGAAGAAGCTATTACCGTAGGTCTCATGCCAAGACTTAAGCCCGAGACCATGATAACATTTTCTTTTTGTTTCTTTTTGAGGTCCCCAGATGCCAAAAACACTATTCGTTCAAATTTATACATATGTATATGTGTATATATGTAATATATATATATATATATATATATATATATATATATGTGTGTGTGTGTGTGTGTGTGTGTGCACTGAAAAAAGATTATTGTTATATGAACCAGAATATGGTATGTGTAACAATAAATTATTGTAAATATGGTCCCAGCAATGTTTTTGGTAGCAGCTACAGTCCTGTTATTGTCAATATTTTATTGTAGCGTGCACCAGAAATTAATGCAAATATTACAATAATTAAATTGGAGCCCAAGCAATACATCTTGCTCTTGCTGCCAGAGCAATAAGTTATTATTAATAAAACTAAACATTATGAGAATCGTTACTGGAGTTTATAGTATTTATGACAATAACTCTTATTTTTACTTTTACAATAAGTTATTGCTGCAGCTATAAGTTCGGTTGACTCTCCTCTAAGAAAGTATAGTAGCTATGGCAATGCCTTTTTTATTTCTACAATAAGTTGTTTTTGTGGTTAATACAGTGGATTGGTTACGGAAAACCCTACAGTTTAACGAACATAACCTGAAAACTAACCAAAATCAGTTATATAAAATTGCTTACATGAAAGCTGCAGAAGTATGGGGTCAATAGACCACCGTTCGCTTCGCTTTAATCATATTTTTGATAATATTTATTTTGATTATTTAAGGCTTAGTAACTTAATCTCAGTCTCTTTGTTACTTTTACCTTGTTAATATCCCACCTAGGCTATAGAAAGCCTAAATAATATTCTGAATTCATGTTGAAACTGCTGGATTTTTATTTTCAAAAAATAAAAAGGTTTACCGGTTCAATATACTTTTTGAGGTTATGCCATTGCATGTTGTGTGGCTACAGCCACATCTTCACTTATTCCTTAGGTTTATTCTTTACATTATTAAAACATTACTGAGACAGTGAGACACTTAACACATTCATATTGCAGTGTAACACATTCCGATACTAATCACACGATAAACTATAACATTGCTTGACTCGGTGCATTCACGCTTCAGGTCAGGCCGGTGACGACTCATTTCCACTTTGAGACATTGTCGTGTTATCAAAAACAGAATCTGGTATAATATATCAGAATATTCTCGCTAAGCATTTCTACTTACTATACTACTATCGTTATGATGTATTAGCAACAATAATATGTTGATGCAATTACCAGCCTCATTGCAAATAATTTAGCAAGAATATTATTGTAGTTTTGACAGACGTGATGGTAGGACATTACCATAACTATTGTGTCAATTAAGATAAATCTTTTAAAAACTATCAGAATTGCATTTACTATGCAATATTGTTTGGATTACTATAATATTTCTTTAAGTGTGTGTGTGTCCGTTAACACGATAATTTGAGTAAAAAAGTCCGATTTTGATGAAATTTGGCTCAAATGTGTAAAATTACATTCATGACTTTATGTTAGAAAACCAGAAAAATTGGACCATGGGAAGGGGGTATAAGGGGGTTTTAAATTTTCCAAAAATCCTTTTTAGCATTTTTCACCCTAAAATTTTTAAAAAACTTAATTTTGGTTTTGACCATGTTATAGAGCTTAAAAAAACAAATAATGTTTTATTTGTAATTATTAACCTAGGTTAAGTGGTTGCGGAGAAAATACAAAAACCTACTCATAAAATCTCCCATGTTAAACTTATGGGAAAAAGGTTTTTGGATTTTCGTCAGTTTATTTTAATGTAAACTTTAAACTTGCTTTTACCAATCTATTCAGTTCCACAAAAAAATAATTTTGGTGTTTAAATTGTGATTTTACGCCTAACCGTTGCAGAGATATTCAAAGTGCTAAACACAGTACGTTGTGCAATGATATCCTTATGAAGAATAAATAAAATCTGATATCTCGATTATTTATGAATGTATGTTGATGAAACTTGGTATGTGGCTTGACGTAGTTCTGGTATATTGATATTTGCACTAAAAATTGATTTTTTGTTGATTATTCACGTAGCAGCAAACCTGCGTACTCAGCCCCTATGTTATTCTTATGGAAAATAAGTAAAATGTAATGACTCCCTTAATTATGAACATAAATTAATAAAACTTGGTATGTAGCTTCACTTGGTTGAGTTATATTGGTAATTATATAAAAACCCATTTATTTTGTTCCTTGTTGCAGCAAACCTGCTTTCTCAGCCCCCATATTATTCTTATGGAGAATAACTATAATGTTATATCGCTTATTTATGATTGAATATTGATGAAACTTGGTATGTGGCTTCGCCTAGTTAAATTCTATTTATATTTGCATAAAAACCAATTGTTTGTGTTCCTTTTTTTCAGCAAACCTACGTACTCATTACCAATCTTATTCTTATGGAGAATAATTAAAATCGCTTATATGTGAATATATTTTTATGAAACTTGGTATGCGGCTTTATGTGGTATTACAACATATATTATGCATTGGAAATTCGCTGAGTACGCAGGTTTGCTGTGACGGGGGTACTTTATGATAGTGTGTGAATTTATAAATAAATAATATAAACACATCCACAACGACTCGATCTTGCCACTAGTCTATTATTTAACCAAAGTAAGAATTTGTTAGATACCCAATAACGGTACCTAAAGTTTTTTAAAGTTTCATTCTGGGCATATTCGTAATGTTTGACTTTTTATGTGAAGTTATTTTATTCACGGTATAAACTTTAATAAAATTGATATTTACTTATATTTGTTTTCATTTTGCTTATATAGCTGAAGTGTGCCCATGCATACTTATTTTAGAAATGTGCCTATTTCTGACTGTACATTTTTAAAGCATACATATACGAGTATACACATTGGATGATCAAATCCCTATTACATGTTTAAAATCATAAATTTAACTGCGCAGGATTCAACCCTGACTGTATCCACGATAACCTAACAAATTATATAAGTTGGGGACTTCCAAAAGCCAAAATGTGTCCGCATATTTAAAGTTGAGCTACGAGGAGAATGTGTTAAATGCGTTTCGCAGCCTTAATTGTTTTATATTACTCACACGTTTTCTGTTTTTAATCCTTGATTAATCAAAATACCATACAACTTATCATCGAAGACAACAATTCGTTTTGAAAAACAATTTGTTAATTAGAATATCTTATTATCTCTTAAAAATTGCATATTAAATTTTCATGGTTAAACATGTATTTATAATTGTTTATCCTTTTGCCACTATCACAAAAAGTAGAGCCTTGAATTAGTATACCTGACTTTTCCAATTTACGGCCAATTTAATTTGTATTTACAGGTTGATCTATCGATGCTCGTGATCTAGAGGCAAGGAATCAATTGCTTGAATGGTTTGAAGTGTAATGAAAACTTAAGTTTCAGCATATAAATGTAGACAAATCTATTACTGTTTGTGACAATGTCTGCTATGCACATGGGAGACAAACGACTAATTTCCCTGTGACAGTTGTTTTTCAAACTATGAAAAACAAACACTAGATAACCATCTAGATGACAAAAAAATACAATAACAATCTGACATAATGCGTTCAAAATATGGTTAGGTCTTAGTTATTTGAGCTTTGTATGTTAAATTATGACAGTCTTAGTTAACGTAAAATGGAAACAGTTTAAAACTTGCATATTCATTGCTCAAACACTTTAATGAAATGAATTCGCATCTACACTAGTCAAGTAGTTACCCTCTTAACAAACTAAATTTATAGGCTGGAAGTTATGTATAGAAATTTGGGTCAATAGTACTTAAAACAGTTGCACAATAACGGGCACCTAATGTTAAGGTATGATCTCAAGAAATTTGCCATGCAAGAAGGCTTTTCTGAACCTATTGGGGAAAAGTCGTATTTAATTATGCTTGTAATTATGTGACAAGTTGGGGAAATAACATTTTCCACAGAACCTTTAAGATCCGCTATTAATGTAAGAGATATGCTTTGACCTCAGTAAGACTCAAGACGAGGCAATTTTGCTTATTGGCAACCCTAATTATGACTAATAGAGATGAAGAGGAGGAAGAGGGAAGGACACTTGTAATGGAGTTTATTGATTTTATGAAGCTTTAATACGATACCACGTGGAAGTAATATATAAATACAAGTTAAGAAGATGAGCAAATACTATAAAATAAGTCGTGTGTGCTATGGTATTTACAATAACGAAGGGATTTTTCTACAATTTTTGTTGGTCACAAAATTATGTATTAAAATTAAACTGTTATTCTTAATATATCTTGAAGTAGTATAAATCTGTGACTACGTAAATTCCATATTGACTAGATACATAAGTTATCTTTCTAAATTTATTTATTGTTTTCTTTTTCCAAATTGTGTTGTGGGGGTATTCAAACAATTGTTACAGATGGGGTTAAATTTTTTTTTAATCAGACGACCCGATATATATTAATTTAGCTGTTATGCTGAGAAAGGTTAAATGTAACACAATTACAGTGAAACTTGCAACAATTATAAAAATTGTAAAACAAATAAGGTTTTCTCACCTTTGATATTTCATATTTCACATGAACACTAACTCTAACACTACATGAACTATAACACTAACGACACATAATTTTAAGACTAACCTTATCAGTATTTCCTATTTTGGAATATTCTCCTGAGGCCTATTCCGACCTAAAGCTGGTAAATAATTATTGTTAACAAATTAAATTACATATGTTTTGAGCTTTGTTAAACTACACTTTACCCCTTTAGGTAATGAAAGACTGTCACCCTTTTTACTGAGATTAGATTAAGTTCCCTAATAACATCCTAGAAAGCACACTAAAAACATTTTTTCCCACTAAGCCCAAAGAACATAAATAAAAATTGTATATATATTTATAGAAACACCGGGATGGAAAATTAAACCCCCCCTCCCACCACACCCTTATTATAGTTTTTCATTCATCATTATTTTATTATTTATTAATTTATTTATCCATTGTAAACTTTAGTAACATCTCAAATTGTATATTAGAACATTATTGACAATTTTGAATGTCCAAAAAAGGGGGATTTGGGGGAAAGACAAAATACTCAAATGTAAACAACTACAAAGGAATATTGTGTGTTTAAAACCTCTAAAAAGACGAATTGGAACGATTACAGATTTCTAACCTTACCATAACAAAATGGAGCATAAAGTAGCAAACTAGACATAAAGTAAGCAAAACTTTATCTGAAGCCTTGGGCATACTATTGTTTAGTTAAATTGTATGTTAACCATGCAAAACTAAAGAATACCATTTGTAAAGTAGTATAACATTGGAGGGACGCCTCTGTTGATATCATCTCTCCACCTGAACCTCTCCACCGGTTACACCGGTGCTAACCTCTCTCGTTTACATGGTTTCAGGGTTGCCACCATTAGGGCCTACGCACTTAAAAAATGTGTGAATGTGTGAAAATTGATGTGATCAAAGTTTAATCCCTTCTGTATTATTTTCTAAGTTTAAGTATTATTTTCTGTAAAATATAAAACTGGTTGTTAGTAGTGTGTAAATGTATGAATTTATACACTGACGTGAAGTAGGACATAGATACGCCTTTTTGTAAAACAATTCGTTATATTTTTCGTACGGTTATTCATTAATCCAGCCAAAATATAAATTAAACTATAGTTGAATTAATCGTACATAAAACTTATTATTCTTTTTAAAAATTAATTATCTATGACTACCTAATCAACTATTACAAATTATGATATCATAAATTAATTATTATTCTACAGAAAAGTAATACAAGTAATCTGGTAAAATAATAAAAAAGTTTGAGATATAATTTTTATATAAAGCATTTGTAACATTTTAAGTTGTAACGCGTTACAATATGTTGGATACTTGGTTTCCTTATATACAACTTTAGGATATAAAAAAGCTCAATGAATCTACGTTAAAAGTATTTTATATTTTTGACTAAAAATAATCCAAATAAAAATGATAAACCTAATATGAAAATAATTCAGAGACTTCTGTGCCACTAACGGAACCCTAATTGAACCTTTTGTTTCTGAAGCCTTTGTTTATTTCTTCACCAATTTTCGTTTGAGGAATATTAATTCGATCAATAAATTGCATCTCTTCTAGTGTGTGGGGCTATTTAATTTAATTATACATGTCTAAAATACAACGGTTTGAATTTTTTTAAAGATAAAGTAGTCAATAAAGTAGTTATTATTTTAATGGCTTTAAAGTATCTAAGTTTAAAAACAAATAGCTTAAATTTACTCTAAAATAAAACCTGTTAGACATCAGTATTATTTTATCACAAATACAAACATATCCTCCTTTCAAAAAATGAGAGTCGTTTTGCAATTAAATTTATCGTTGAAAAATCACAAGATTTATCTGAACCATAATTGTCTTTTTATCTTAGTAATACCTCTGATAGAAGCATCTATTTTGAGACTTAATTAAAGTAAAAGGCACCTTACCTAAATCTGATATCTTACCTTAAGTCTTAAATTATACATTTAAACCTACTCCATGACTGTAATAGCAACTCGATAACATTCAATACTCGTCATGATCTGTATGCTTATTGTTTCGAAAACAAGCAACCATTTAATTTATTTTGACAGACGTAATCACTTGCCTTTGACAACAAAGTAAACTCCCAGTCGATAACAAGAGGTTTGCCTCATATGACTTCATGGTGTGGTTGTCAAAGCGTCTGTGGATGTCTGGTTGTAACTTGGGAATTAATATTTTAGAGGTATGTTACATTTCGTTCTACGTGAAAACAAATTAATTAATATGTACTAGGTCTACAATAGCTTTCCAGTTACACTTGCAATAAAACTAAGTATTACTAACTAATACCTACACCAATACATCCTTAGTGGTTCGCTAGTTTTTTTTTTGTCAATCACAACTAGTTTGTGTACGATTAACTGAAAATTCAACGATATAATAGTTGTTCAAACGTGTAACCCCCTAAGTGACAAAGAATTACAACTGGCAAGAAATCCTGATATTCTCTTATGTATAATATGGTGAGTTTGGTCTGATGTTTCAAAGAATGCCCCAAAATCAATTGGAATCGTGCAAGTATAGATATGAATAAATGCATTATAAGTATAGACTCATATCTAAATCTGGAATGGTTGGGAATCTGTCTTCGCCATATTTATAACTATCACATTTTCGTATTGACTTAGGCTATAAATAATTTAACTTGCGCTAGGAGTATTATGTAAGGAGGAATAATCGCTAGTTTAAAAATCTTTTAATTTAATCTGCACCTAAAAACTACATGTGACTCTATCATGCCTTCAATAAATAAATGTTTTGGGGTAATTATGAAAAAAATTACTAAAGGACAAATATACGGCGAACTTAAATTATTCGTATATATCCAAAAATATAAATGAATTGATTGTGGTAGAGTGTTAAAAAGGGAGACATAAGTATCAGTTGTGGCAGTCCTAGCCGAATAGGTTGAGTACTGGCCTACCACCCTAATGACCCAGTGAAAACCAAGTGAATTTTATTGAAACTCAGACTGCCACCGTATATTAGAAAGCTTGTTAAGTCGTTGGTCCCGGCTACATAAGTAGTCGACAGGTCATATCAGAGGCACTAGTGCGACCTGAAGACTCTGAGAACAGACCTTTGCCAGGAGGTTTCACGAAATTAACTTTCCTTGTATGTAACAGTTTTCAACCGTTTATTTGATTTCTCTTTTATTCAATAAAATTAAACATAAATAATGCAGCTGAAGACCAACTATTAATTATGATCATCTATTGGTTCTAATAAATGTTACTCTGATTTTTATATTAGTACAAATCATCAGAATTCCACCACTTGCTGTTTATAAAACAAAGTACATTCAATTTTTGCAGACAAATTTGAGAAAGCAATCACTTTCCTTTGATAACCACATAAACTCTCAGCCGAAATCAAGGGCTTTGCGTCACAGAAGCTTCACGTTGTAGCTATTTAAGCGTCAATAATTTGGAAATAATCCTTTGAGGCATACTAATGATTTTAGTAAACGTATATACTATAAACACAATTAATTAGAGGCGTTTTAGTAGTGTTCATGTTAACATTTCTCTTCAAACTACAGCTGACTTGAATGCGCAGTTAAGAGAACTCACTCATTTCAAATAAATTAAACTGAGCTATGAAGAACAGCCAATATTTGTAAGAAACTAAGTTACAATGTATGTGTGATTGGACATCAAGCATTTTGGAATTAAATAAATTAAAGTGGATTTTGAATATTTAAAAATATATGCTTGTTATTCACATCAAAACACTATATGGAGCTGACATTTGGTAGTAAACATGAAGAAACCTATGTTCCCAACAACACCTGTGAGTCCGTTCTAAAAGAACATTAAATAATTTGGTATTTATCGTCTAAACTAAGTAACTCTTTCATTAATTTTATTCTTTCAATATTCAAAATTATTCCGTTTCATCCTTTGGCTGACGCTTTAATATTAACGTAGTTTTAATAACCATTATTTAATATCTAATTCCATGAGATTTATTTTTTGTTTACCATCCAAATCTTGGAGTTTTCCCTACTTTTCTTTGAACGTTCCTAGACTTCACTTCCGCCCGGGACGCGTCGCACCCCGCTTGAATTTATTTTTTGTAATGTTCGTGTCCGCATGTGTTGTTCGTGTTCAAAATTAAGATAACCTTAAAACTAAGAGATTTTTTATCCTTGTACCGACGCCCTTATTATGAGTCCATGGAGTTGAAACCGGTTGTATGAAGCAACATATTTGATTACGTAATGCAGGTATGTAAACCACTTTAAGAACGATTAAAAGTTATACATAGATTTACTATGCGTAATAAATTACAAAATACTGTTTCAAGAAATATATTAAAGTTTACTTGATTTAATTATGGCTTTTAATTGTTGAAGTATAAATTGTTATAAATTTCCTATAAAATATTAAATTAACAATAATATCTTTAATTCAAGGAGGATTTTCCCTACACATTATTTTATCTTATTACCATCTATTTTAGTATTTCAGGTCAATAAAAATTACAAAAAAAATTCAGTTTAATTTTAAAATTATCTGGAATCAACTTTTTATTAAATATTCTAACAAATTTAAAAATGGCTTGAAACTGTTTAGTCTAGTACCGTTTAGTTTCACAACCAGATTATGGTACAGTTACATTTATCAAAAGAAACTGTAATTGTATATTAAGCCTAAATCACTGCTTACCAAACATTTGTATTTGTTCAACGCCAACGCCATTTTGGTTAAAAGGGCACACAAACGTTTTTAGGGAATGCGGTCCAAACCCTCAACTTTTTTGGACATCCTGGAATTAGAACCCGTTGAACCGAAGCCCAAGACGATAAAATATTCAAAATCTATCGTTTAAACTATGTTAAAAATATAACTCCTTAGCTTAACTAAATGAATACATGTCATATAACAAAAGCATAACCTGTTAAATATATCCGTATTGCAAGAGGTGCGATCTGAATAGAGAGCGAGAGAGACAATATAAGACAACAGAAGTGACAAGTACCGCTCTTAATGAGATCCAACCAACCTGCGATGTCTTTCACGTCTAGAAATTTATTTTACGCCATTTGTCTTATTCTCTATTTTTACTAAAGAGAGTGAAAGTTAAACAACAAAATATCATGTGACAACAATAGCCCTATTACGACCAACACCACACTGCTACGTCCTTGACGGCTTGAATGGACATCTGACGTTGACTCGACATTTCTTAACTAACTATAATTTTGTTTGCGCCAAAGATATAAAAAATGCTTCATACCTAACAAAATATAAGGCGACTACAATTACTAAAATTCATGATCCACCGATGTTTTCTTGTAATTATTATATCCATGTTTCTAAGTTCTGAATTAGAAATTAAAACAATGGCAACCTCTGGTATTTTCAAACTCGACTGTTGAGATGGTAGTGAGGTAAAGTGAATATAAAATAAAATAAACGGTATCAGGAAACTGACATACTTTCTCCCTTTTAGCCCAACTTTAACGAATAAATTACTTTTTATTTACTAAATATAGAATACAAAGCACGTCGAATGTACAGAAAATCTTGTAAACAAGTTGTTTTAAAAAACATCCAACCAAATCCCTGCTTTGGAGGCACTACAGAATCCATTGCTACACTCATGGTTTTAAGAGGGGAAATGCCCCCTATTACCCCCCCAGGGTTATTAAGGGGCAACATATTTCGAATTTCCTCTGCTGGTCAATGCTAAATTGACAAGCATATCAAGTTTGAATGAAATTTATCAGTAAATAAGAGAGAAATGGTAATTTTTGTATTCCCCATAAGAATAACATTGGACAACGTACTGCGTTTACCGCTAAATGAAAATTTCAATTTTCTCCGAAACCAGCAATCGTAGAATAGTAATTCAAAATACTAAATTATTTAGTTTTTTGAGCTCTTTGTAATGGTGAATAGTAATATTTTTTATATTTATGTATTTTTATGAAAAATCCAAAAAATTGAATTTTTGATGTTTTAAGTCCTGTAATTTCTGAACCGGAATGTTTACAGGAATGCGGGTAGTGTCATTTTGTTGGAAAACTAAAGTTCTATAAACGACTAAAGTTTAATCAAAATCGTTAGAGCCGTTTTTGAGAAATTTGGATTTTTCATGTTTTTGGCGGTTTGGGGGGATAATTACCCTTAAAAATCAAAAATTCAAAAAAATGAAAAAAATGCCGGGAGATATCGTGGATTAGTACCTACATACCAAATTTCATAAGAATCGGCCCATTGGTTAGGGCTCTAGCTCTGTACACATCCACACAGACACACACACACACACACACACACACACACACACACACACACACACACACACACACACACACACACACACACACACACACACACACACACACACACACACACACACACACACACACACACACACACACACACACATACATGTCCCTAACTTGCTATGGGGTCCTGTCCTTAAACCCAATTGTGGGGTCCTAAGAGTTATATACTGTTTATTAACGTGTAGATGGAGACAAGTTTTAGTACATGATTTGTTTCTCTAAACACACCATTTTAATAACACAACCTTGCATGAAACCAAATATCGGGGCCAAACACATCTGTGCACTATCCCAAATTATGGGGCTATACACACTGTGCATCAGACAAGACTGGGGGGCTTAACACCCGTCCCAAATTATGGGGCTATACACACTGTGCATCAGACAATACTGGGGGGCTTAACACACGTGTTCCTCGAACCAAATCTAGGGGACTTAAACAAATGTGTTTTAAAACATTACATGGGGGTTCCGGGCCATTTTTACATAGGGGCGCACGGGGACAAGCTTTGAGCCCGATGAGGCCTCTTCGGCGCTCTTCTTGGCCCGGGGCCCGGGCGAAAATGAGGGCCCGGGTGAATTCATTGGGGCCCCCGGGTGAATTGAAACTCCCAAGCGAAACGGAGCCCCCAATAAATAGTAGGCCCCCAGGAAATAAAGGGCCCCAAGAAATAAGGGGCCCCCAGAAAAAAGGCTCCTCGGGGCCTATTCATATTTGTGTAAACGATGTATTAGGGGCGTGCGAGTACTCAAAATGTGAGTATTCAAATAGTCAAATGAACTCAAAGTTTTGAAAAATACTCCAAAGTTCGAGCAAGTATTTCCCGCCAATCTTTGGACGATCGCGACCTGCCAAATCACGTAGTAAACTGCTGCCAAAGATGATCGGACCACGTAAAATCGGCCGAAAGTTACGAGACTTAACATTATGTATTACACATGAATCGGTCATAAAAAACAACCTTACTGTGTAAATGGACCGAGTCACGTTTTATCCGCCGTAATTGAAGACGTTACAGATGATATAATCTGGAATTAACGTCCTTGCCACGTAATATCGGCTATAAACTTCGACAGAAAACAAAATACAGTCCAAAAATGACGACAGTAGATCGGTAGCGATTCTCCGGAGATCGGCAGGAGATACGCTCAGATTTTTTAATATTTTTCAAAATTTGGGGCCTATGCCAAAGCGGACCGCCCCCCACGCCCCCCCTGGTGCGGGGTGGGGGGCATAGGCCGCTAACATAAAGTATTTGTACACATATAAATACCCCCGTCGCAGCAAACCTGCGTACTCAGCGAATTTCCAATGCAAAATATATGTCTTAATACCACATAAAGCCGCATTCCAAGTTTCATTAAAATATATTCACAAATAAGCGATATATACAATTTTAATTATTCTCCATAAGAATAACATTGGGGGTGAGTACACGGTTTGCTGCAACAATGGACACAAAATAATGGGTTTGTATGTAAATATCAATAGAACTCATCAAAGTGAAGCCACAAACCAAGTTTCATCCATATACATTCATAAATAAGCGATACATAACATTTTAATTATTCTCCATAAGGATGCAATGGGGATCGAGTACCTAGGTTTGCTTCCACGGGAACCATATGCGAAAATTTTTTTTTGTGCAAACAACAACAAACGACAACCAGATGAAGCCATATACCAAATTTCGTCAGTGTATGTTAATAAATAAGCAAGATATAAAATTTTGATTTTTCTCCATAAGAATAGCATTAGACAACGTACTGTGTTTAGCACTTTCAATATCTCAGTAACCAATTGACGTAGCGTAATGATCAAAATACCAAATTGTTTGTTTTTGTAAGCTGAATTCAATGGTATAAATTAAAATTTGATTTAAATAAAACTTACATGTGAAAACCCCAAAAACCACATTTTTGAGGTACAAAACCCCCAAAACCCCCCTTTGGATGGTGCGATTCGTCTGGTTTTCGAACCCGTTCAAATAAATGGTGCTATACACATTTATACCAAATTCTTTTAAGATCGGACCTTTTTTACGAGAGTTATCGTGCTTACGGACACACACACACACACATATATATATATATATACATACATATATAAAAATTTGAACGAATGGTGTTTTTGGCATCTGGGGACCTCAAAACAAAAAGTTATCATGGTCTCGGGCTTAAGTCTTACCATGAGACCCACTGTAATAGCTCTTCCCTATAGGGGAAATTCGCTAAAACCAAACTGATATTGTAAATTGTTGTATATTAGTATTATAAGTTGTTGAAAGGCAATATTTGAAAGAAATTTATGAGTATCCACCATGTTTTGCACCTCATCATACTTAAACATTAAATTTACTTATCAGATAATAAAACTTCTGGTCCCCTCTATTCCAAAACGAGCAGTTGTTTTGACCTCCATCGGTTTGTGACAACTTCAGGGTATTTTGATTGGTATTGAGAGTTTGAATAAAACTCGCAATACGATGCAAAAAAATTGCAATGTTAAAATATAAAGTAACACAATGCAACTAATTGTTTTAATCCTCCCTTTCGATTTTTTAAATTAGTTCCTGTAGATGAAGAAATTATATGGTTTGGAGACTGGAGAGTATTGAATAGGTATTTGATATATTTGAGTTTAGTATTAATGCATATGAAATAAGGGGGAAATATGATGCACCCTCCTCAGATTTTGGCGCCCCCTTACATCGTCACTTGTAAGGTCCACTCGTTTAGCTTACTTTGAAAAATATAGTTTATCGTTCCGTCTGTTTAGTAACCATTTCAACCATGTTCTTATTTATTAACTGAGTCATTTAGGAGTATTGGAGATGGAGTGGGAAATGTTAAGAATTAAACATATACTTCTCATTACAGATTAAGATTATTTGAGCTCTGGGGTGACTAATCATCTGTATTTCTTACAAATTAGCAATACTTTAAATAAGTTGCGACAGTATATCACAGTATAGTACTAACGAAAAAAACATGTTTGCACCCAACTTGAGTTTTTAGAGTAATTGGTATTAAACTTAATTGATCCAAACACTTTTAGAAGATAAGATTCAATATATCACAGAATAAAGACAAATAAAAATAAGGTTTATAGCTACACTAAACCTTAAAGATTAAATACTCGAAGATAGAGTCCGTATAACTGAAAAACGTGTTGTACATTAGAACCAATAAATAAAAATTATATTCAGAAGAAATTAGTTTAAAAAAACTCTAACAACAAACTTTGCTGTATCCATCGCGAACATCAGCTAGGAACCGTCAGAATCGCTGTCGGATTTGATAAGCGTTTTCATTATTGTTTTGGTTTCCCTGGACGAAATCTTTCCCTCGATCAGAACAGATGTACTGTTATCAGTATGTACTTCACCGTTCCTACTTAGTTTTAAGGGTTTGTTTTCATTATTATTTTTCTTAAATAAACATGTAATTGTTTTATGATACACAGTGTATTGTGATACGTTGACTACAATTGTGCACATTTGTGGTTTTTAAAAATTTATATTTTTTTAATTATTTGAGGTTTTGAGTTTTTTTATTGCAAACATTTTAGCGGCGCGAAGATCGAAAAAGAGATACATTTCCAGGACGATAATATATGAAATCATGATTTTGAACTACACAATTCTCTTATCTGAATGAGTTCCATAGCTTGTCATTTCAGGTGATCAGCATAGCATGGAACCAGAAACATCGCAAACGCATCAACAACAAGCGAGGGAGTGAGGCTCGCACGTGTCAGTATATCTCAGAACTATGGGGTAGGAAGGTTTTGGTTGATGGTGGTGGGCGGGGGGCGGCAAATTTGGTCTTTGCACGGGCGCTGAAAAACTGACGGGCCGCCCCTGGACACGAGTCACGTGTCGGAGTGAGAGCAGGAGGTAGGTAGAGCTAGGACCGCTCATTATCACTATCACTATCTATCCTTGAACCTCTCCTGGAGATAAGAGCGCCTTTGTCGACAGCAGGAATGACATCAAGGCAGGGGTTTCATGGGAAATCAATGCAGGGGTTTAAGGTATGATCGAGTAAAACTTTTTTTAAAGTTATATTTGTTGCTTTCATCGGGGTTAACAAAATAAAAACCAATAAAAAATACAAATGTTGTGGTGAAAAGTTAAAACCAGACAACATTCCAAATAAAACATGTAATTAAACAGAAAACATGTTGCTTGTTTTGGTCCAGAAATCACACTGAATGTTCAATTTAAAAAAATGATAACAAAGGAGTTATAGTGTAGAGTAGGCTTTCATAACTATTCGGAAAAAGGAAAGTTTTTTATTTTATCAACGAAACAAAAGTAGTTTTTGCTCTTCCCTTTCGATCAGGAGCTCAGTTTCCCATTCTAATATACTGGGAGGACGTCTCGTCTGTTCCGGTACCAAACTTAATAATTTAGTTTTTTAGGTAAAAATAAGCAAAGTTCCTCCATCTTGCTTAGTATAGCATCTCGGCCTGTGCGTATTTGTATTATAATTAGTTTTCCTTATTTTCTGTAACATTTTTCGTTCCATAGCAACATAATACCATCATCAAGCACGGGAATTGGTCAGCAATCTATTTACATTTTTAAACGAATTCTTGTCTGTCTGTCTGTTCGTCCTTTATGCATTACTAAACCGTTCATCCGATCTCTGCCGCCGTGAAACTTTGGGAAATGGTTCTATGCCTGAGAAGGTTTGTGCCCTATTCCCGTTCTTTTTGGGCTACGTCCTGTGAGCTTCTTTCGTTCATATTTTATACTAATTTATTGTGTTTTGGTGATTTTTAGCGAATTTCCCCTATAGGGAAGAAGCTATTACCGTAGTCGGAATGGTAAGACCTACGCCCGGGACCATGATAACTGTTCGTTTTGAGGTCCCTAGACCCCAAAAACACCATTCGTTCGAAACTGTATATATATGTGTCCGTGAGCACGATAACTCTCGTAAAAATTATCCGATTTTGATGAAATTTGGTATAAACGTGTATAGCAATATTTATGACTTTAAGTTCGAAAACCAGCCAGATCGCTCTATCCGAAGGGGAATTTTGGGGGGGTTTTGTACCCCAAAAAATGGGTTTTTCGAATTTGTTACATATCATTTTGGAAATAGTCAAATTTTAGTTTTTACCATTGGATCCAGCTTAAAAAAACACACACAATTTGGTATTTTGATCATTTCTCTACGTAAATTGGTTACCGAGATATTGAAAGTGCTAAACACAGTACGTTGTCTAATGTTATTCTTATGGAGGAAAAAAAAAATTTATATCTCGCTTATTTATTAACGTATACTGACGAAACTTGGTATACGACTTCATCTGGTTGTGGACCATTGATATTTGCTCAAAAAACAATGTTTTACCAATGTCTCCCGTAGCAGCAAACCTGCGTACTCAGCCCCATGTTATTCTTATGGAGAATAAGTAACGTGTTATCTCCCTTCATTATGAAAATAAATTAATGAAATTTGGTATATGGCTTTACATACATGAGTTATATTGATATTTGTATAAAACCCCATTTGTTGTGCTCCTTGCTTCAGCAAACCTGCATACTCAGCCGCAATGTTATTCTTATGGAGAATAATTAAAATGTCATAAATCGTTTATTTATGAATGTATATTGATGAAACTTGGTATGTGGCTTTATGTGGTATTAATATACATATATGTGCATTGGAAATTCGCTGAGTACGCAGGTTTGCTGCTACGGGGGTATTATTTGGTTTCCATAGGAACCATTGCCATTTTCCCGGTTATTTATCTAAATCCGTGCGAATAACGGGTACAACAGCTAATAGACTATAATCATTCTTTATAACTTGGCTGTTTATTATCTGTTTATATTGATCAAGTTATCGTTTGATTCGTCCTTGAATTTTTCTTACTGAAGTCAAGTTTTAAGATTTTTTTTTAATTTTACAGTAATATAAAAAATCTATAAACCCAGTAACCGTTCAACTTTTTTCATCTTTGGACCCTGAAACAACAACAAAATCGAATTTTGGGTGATATCAACTTCAGCCCAAATAATAATTTCTGATTTGAAGATGTAAGGTTGTTTTTATAATTTGACAAAAATAAACAATATTAGCAACATTTCAAATTTTTCCGTGTGCTGGACTTCATGATAATTGATCAATCTTCATTTTCTATTAATTAATCGAACGTATACAAACCTCTTTATCTGTTGCTTTATAGAATTAACTGAAGGAATACTTTACTATCCTTCTTAAGACGTGCCCCTTTTAGTTTAACACAAAATTTGAAGTGGACCCAGTTTGACTAAGTTTGACATGGAAAATCTTTTCAGTACCAATAGTCAATGGTTATATTTACAGTTATAACATTATGATTTTGCTGATAAAACTGTGTTTATATCAATTAATTTTGTAATTTAATCCAGCTGTTGCTTAAAATTTCCATTAAAAAGGTAAATCTTAAGGACAAATATCAAAATTTAAGGGCGTCTAGACCTCTGCCCTTAAGTTTAACCTTCATAAATTCTATGATATGCACAACTTGTTGGCGAGCTCTTTCCAACGACACTTTATTAAAATTAGTTCAGAACTATATTAGGAGCTCTGATTTCAAAAGACCCCTAGCGTTAAGTGTAGATTTTTTGGTATTGGTTTTTTAACATAATGAATATATTAGTACGAAACAGAACTGATAAGAAATTAAATGCATCAGTAGTCTGTTATCGTAAAGCATGCAATGTTCGCGGGCGTGCGAGCGTCACCCCACCTCAACCGAGGCGCCTGCACCCGCGACCGCCGCGCCGGCACGGCACATTACAGTACGGGTACCCAGTGTATCATCGAATCATTGGGTATCATCACATTCAGACAATGGATCTAAAGTAAAAAGTAACGTTACTCAGTACCACAAGACGAGTTTAACGAGTTACTGGGTTAAATCGAGATTATTAGAGATGTTTTAATATGATCCAAAAATTACCCGTAATCTGTGTTTATTTGATATCGAATTAAAAGCCGAATGAAGGAAAATTAACCAAAAAATGGTTTTATCCATAGCCAATATGTATATTTATGGAAATATAAAGCCTCGAGATGTATTCGTTTGTGAATAAACTACTTTTAACAACTATAAATTTACATATTTACAATTTACTATAACAGATTCTGATAAAGGAAACAACTCTTGGGGAACATTTGAAAATCGAGACCCTTTTCGCTTTTTTCGATCTCGGATCTTTGACCATTAAAATAAAATTGTAACCGTTGTTAGAATTTGTCAGGTACTTTATTGTTTAGTATGATAAACGTTGAAAGCAGGTGATCTGATATTTTCTAACTTTTATTCAAGTATGGACTATCATCGACCTTGAAAAGTAAACTTTGATGACGTACAGCTCTCTATAAAATGTTAAGATAGCAAAATAATAAAAAGAATTATAGTACGAAACAGGGTATTAATTGTGTTTACTAGATTACTGTTGCAGCTTCGCTTACAATCGCATTGAAATTATTTAAAAATGTTGACTACGCTGTTCTCGATACCATCCTATGTTTTGTTGTTGCATCAACATGTGTTAATTGAATTGAATTGAATTATATTCTTCCATTAGAATTGTATTGATTGAAACTTAAAGGTTTGTAGGAAGTACCGATGGACAAACAAAAATTTCGAAAGAAATTCGGCAAACCTATGCATTATACTTTTTAATTTGACACATCAACCTTCAAAATCGTTTCGATCGTTTCGTTAGATATCAGCGTTTCAACTGTGCATTAATACATAAAATACCTCATTGTAATCAAAATGGTTAGAACAAATTAAAAATACGGCAGAAAATGTTTCTTGGGCGTTTCATAGATTAAAAGATACTTAAATTGTATATTTAGCTGTATATTTCTATGTGAAAGATGAGAAAAACAATAAAATATACTTTTATAAAACATTCAAAGTGATTTACAGCTTCAAGATGACCAGTGACATGACCAAAAATGTGTAGAGGCCAGTTACTTATCCTATTTTTACCGTAGGCCCCGATTTGATAATAATGTAGGACTAAGTATTTAATACTAGTATACAATAATTGATACGTCATGTTTGCCTCCTATATTCCATGTTATCGACCACTGGAAAATATACGATAAGAGTTTACGTACCACCAAGGTTTATATTGCAACACTCAGCAAAAAGTTACTTTAGACTAGATGCCGACTTAAACCCTCACTCACAGCTCCTAGAGTCTCGAGTAAGGATAAAGACTGTAGGGTCAGCTCTGAAGTCTGAATTATCGAAACCATAGCCAGAGTTCTCCACAAAATAAAAATAATGCGAGAGAACGGAAGCGCTTCCGGGAATTCACAATGCCATGGAGAGGGGAGCGGGGGGCGAGCGGCGGTGGGAGTAGTTCCCGTAAACGCCACGTCGCGCAGCGCAACAGAGCGCTAGCGTACGTAGGGCCCCGTAAGAACACATGCATAGAACCAGAATGTGGGGTCTTCACTAAATTTACGAAAAATGATCGTTGTTGAGCCAGAACTCCAATAGTACGATTTTAACTCGGGGGCCCTGTGTAATGCCCCACAATTCGTGCGGACCCCCGAGTCTGGCAAGATGCACACACAGGGCCCCCTAGTAAGATGAGTCCATACACACACACACACACACACACACACACACACACACACACACACACACACACACACACACACACACACACACACACACACACACACACACACACACACACACACAAACACACGTCCCTAACTTGCTATGGGGTCCTGTCCTTAAACCCAATTGTGGGGTCCTAAGAGTTATATACGGTTTATTAACGTGTAGATGGAGACAAGTTTTAGTACATGATTTGTTTCTCTAAACACACCATTTTAATAACACAACCTTGCATGAAACCAAATATCGGGGCCAAACACATCTCTGCACTATCCCAAATTATGGGGCTATACACACTGTGCATCAGACAAGACTGGGGGGCTTAACACCCGTCCCAAATTATGGGGCTATACACACTGTGCCTCAGACAATACTGGGGGGCTTAACACACGTGTTCCTCGAACCAAATCTAGGGGACTTAAAAAAATGTGTTTTAAAACATTACATGGGGGTTCAGGACCATTTTTACATAGGGGCGCACGGGGACAAGCTTTGAGCCCGAGGAGGCCTCTTCGGCGCTCTTCTTGGCCCGGGGCCCCGGTCGAAAATGGGCCCCCGGGTGAATTGAAACTCCCAAGCGAAACGGAATCCCCAATAAATAGTAGGCCCCCAGGAAATAAAGGGCCCCAAGAAATAAGGGGCCCTCAGGAAATATGGGGCCCCCAGAAAAAAGGCTCCTCGGGGCCTATTCATATTTGTGTAAACGATGTATTAGGGGCGTGGGAGTACTCAAAATGTGAGTATTTAAATAGTCAAATGAACTCAAAGTTTTGAAAAATACTCCAAAGTTCGAGCAAGTATTTCCCGCCAATCTTTGGACGATCGCGACCTGCCAAATCACGTAGTAAACTGCTGCCAATGATGATCGGACCACGTAAAATCGGCCGAAAATTACGAGACTTAACATTATGTATTACACATGAATCGGTCATAAAAAAACAACCTAACTGTGTAAATGGACCGAATCACGTTTTATCCGCCGTAATTGAAGACGTTACAGATGATATAATCTGGAATTAACGTCCTTGCCGCGTAATATCGGCTATAAACTTCGACAGAAAACAAAATACAGTCCAAAAATGACGACTTTACTACGTAATAACGGCCGAAAATACGACAGTAGATCGGTAGCGATTCTCCGGAGATCGGCAGGAGATACGCTCAGATCTTTTAATATTTTTCAAAATTTGGGGCCTATGCCAAAGCGGACCGCCCCCCACGCCCCCCCTGGTGCGGGGTGGGGGGCATAGGCCGCTAACATAAAGTATTTGTGCACATATAAATACCCCCGTCGCAGCAAACCTGCGTACTCAGTGAATTTCCAATGCAAAATATATGTCTTAATACCACATAAAGCCGCATACCAAGTTTCATTAAAATATATTCACAAATAAGCGATATATACAATTTTAATTATTCTCCATAAGAATAACATTGGGGGTGAGTACACGGTTTGCTGCAACAATGGACACAAAATAATGGGTTTGTATGTAAATATCAATAGAACTCATCAAAGTGAAGCCACAAACCAAGTTTCATCCATATACATTCATAAATAAGCGATACATAACATTTTAATTATTCTCCATGACGATAACATGGGGATCGAGTACCTAGGTTTGCTTCCACGGGAACCATATGCGAAAAAATGTTTTTTTGTGCAAACAACAACAAACGACAACCAGATGAAGCCATATACCAAATTTCGTCAGTGTATGTTAATAAATAAGCAAGATATAAAATTTTGATTTTCTCCATAAGAATAGCATTAGACAACGTACTGTGTTTAGCACTTTCAATATCTCAGTAACCAATTGACGTAGCGTAATGATCAAAATACCAAATTGTTTGTTTTTTTAAGCTGAATTCAATGGTATAAATTGATTTAAATAAAAATTAAAAGTCGGGTTTAAGTCTTACCATGAGACCCACGGTAATCGCCTCTTCCCAATAGGGGAAATTCGCTAAAACCAAACTGATATTGTAAATTGTTGTATATTAGTATTATAAGTTGTTGAAAGGCAATATTTGAAAGAAATTTATGAGTATCCACCATGTTTTGCACCTCATCATACTTAAACATTAAATTTACATATCAGATAATAAAACTTCTGCTCCCCTCTATTCCAAAACGAGCAGTTGTTTTGACCTCCATCGGTTTGTGACAACTTTAGGGTATTTTGATTGGTATTGAGAGTTTGAATAAAACTCGCAATACGATGCAAAAAATTTGCAAAGTTAAAATATAAAGTAACACAATGCAACTAATTGTTTTAATCCTCCCTTTCGATTTTTTAAAATTAGTTCCTGTAGATGAAGAAATATATGGTTTGGGGACTGGAGAGTATTGAATAGGGATTTGATATATTTGAGTTTAGTATTAATGCATATGAAATAAGGGGGAAATATGATGCACCCTCCTCAGATTTTGGCGCCCCCTTACATCGTTACTTGTAAGGTCCACTCGTTTAGCTTACTTTGAAAAATATAGTTTATCCTTCCGTCTGTTTAGTAACCATTTCAACCATGTTCTTATTTATTAACTGAGTAATTTAGGAGTATTGGAGATGGAGTGGGAAATGTTAAGAATTAAACATATACTTCTCATTACAGATTAAGATTATTTGAGCTCTGGGGTGACTAATCATCTGTATTTCTTACAAATTAGCAATTCTTTAAATAAGTTGCGACAGTATATCACAGTATAGTACTAACGAAAAAAACATGTTTGCACCCAACTTGAGTTTTTAGAGTAATTGGTTTTAAACTTAATTGATCCAAACAATTTTAGAAGATAAGATTCAATATATCACAGAATAAAGACAAATAAAAATAAGGTTTATAGCTACACTAAACCTTAAAGATTAAATACTCGAAGATAGAGTCCGTATAACTGAAAAACGTGTTGTACATTAGAACCAATAAACAAAAATTATATTCAGAAGAAATTAGTTAAAAAAAAACTCTAACAACAAACTTTGCTGTATCCATCGCGAACATCAGCTAGGAACCGTCAGAATCGCTGTCGGTTTTGATAAGCGTTTTCATTATTGTTTTGGTTTCCCTGGACGAAATCTTTCCCACGCTCAGAACAGATGTACTGTTATCAGTATGTAATTCACCGTTCCTCAGTTTTAAGGGTTTGTTTTCATTATTATTTTTCTTAAATAAACATATAATTGTTTTATGATACACAGTGTATTGTGATACGTTGACTACAATTGTGCACATTTGTGGTTTTTAAAAATTTATATTTTTTTAATTATTTGAGGTTTTGAGTTTTTTTATTGCAAACATTTTAGCGGTGCGAAGATCGAAAATGAGATACATTTCCAGGACGATAATATATGAAATCATGATTTTGAACTACACAATTCTCTTATCTGAATGTGTTCCATAGCTTGTCATTTCAGGTGATCAGCATAGCATGGAACCAGAAACATCGCAAACGCATCAACAACAAGCGAGGGAGTGAGGCTCGCACGTGTCAGTATATCTCAGAACTATGGGGTAGGAAGGTTTTGGTTCATGGTGGTGGGCGGGGGGCGGCAAATTTGGTCTTTGCACGGGCGCTGAAAAACTGACGGGCCGCCCCTGGACACGAGTCACGTGTCGGAGTGAGAGCAGGAGGTAGGTAGAGCTAGGACCGCTCATTATCACTATCACTATCTATCCTTGAACCTCTCCTGGAGATAAGAGCGCCTTTGTCGACAGCAGGAATGACATCAAGGCAGGGGTTTCATGGGAAATCAAGGCAGGGGTTTAAGGTATGATCGAGTAAAACTTTTTTTAAAGTTATATTTGTTGCTTTCATCGGGGTTAACAAAATAAAAACCAATAAAAAATACAAATGTTGTGGTGAAAAGTTAAAAACCAGACAACATTCCAAATAAAACATGTAATTAAACAGAAAACATGTTGCTTGTTTTGGTCCAGAAATCACACTGAATGTTCAATTTAAACAAATTATAACAAAGGAGTTATAGTGTAGGCTTTCATAACTATTCGGAAAAAGGAAAGTTTTTTATTTTATCAACGAAACAAAAGTAGTTTTTGCTCTTCCCTTTCGATCAGAAGCTCGGTTTCCCATTCTAATATACTGGGAGGACGTCTCCTCTGTTCCGGTACCAAACTTAATAATTTAGTTTTTTAGGTAAAAATAAGCAAAGTTCCTCTATCTTGCTTAGTATAGCATCTCGGCCTGTGCGTATTTGTATTATAATTAGTTTTCCTTATTTTCTGTAACATTTTTCGTTCCATAGCAACATAATACCATCATCAAGCACGGGAATTGGTCAGCAATCTATTTACATTTTTAAACGAATTCTTGTCTGTCTGTCTGTTCGTCCTTGATGCATTACTAAACCGTTCATCCGATCTCTGCCGCCGTGAAACTTTGGGAAATGGTTCTATGCCTGAGAAGGTTTGTGCCCTATTCCCGTTCTTTTTGGGCTACGTCCTGTGAGCTTCTTTCGTTCATATTTTATACTAATTTATTGTGTTTTGGTGATTTTTAGCGAATTTCCCCTATAGGGAAGAAGCTATTACCGTAGTCGGAATGGTAAGACCTACGCCCGGGACCATGATAACTTTTCGTTTTGAGGTCCCCAGACCCCAAAAACACCATTCGTTCGAAACTGTATATATATGTGTCCGTGAGCACGATAACTCTCGTAAAAATTATCCGATTTTGATGAAATTTGGTATAAACGTGTATAGCATTATTTATGACTTTAAGTTCGAAAACCAGCCGATCGCTTTTTTTAAAATCGCTCTATCCAAAGGGGTATTTTGGGGGGGTTTTGTACCCCAAAAATGGGTTTTTCGAATTTTTTACATATAATTTTGGAAATAGTCAAATTTTAGTTTTTACCATTGGATCCAGCTTAAAAAAACACACAATTTGGTATTTTGATCATTTCTCTACGTCAATTGGTTACCGAGATATTGAAAGTGCTAAACACAGTACGTTGTCTAATTTTATTCTTATGGAGGAAAATAAAAATTTTATATCTCGCTTATTTATTAACGTATACTGACGAAACTTGGTATACGACTTCATCTGGTTGTGGACCATTGATATTTGCTCAAAAAACAATGTTTTACCAATGGCTCCCGTAGCAGCAAACCTGCGTACTCAGCCCCATGTTATTCTTATGGAGAATAAGTAACGTGTTATCTCCCTTCATTATGAAAATAAATTAATGAAATTTGGTATATGGCTTTACATACATGAGTTATATTGATATTTGTATAAAACCCCATTTGTTGTGCTCCTTGCTTCAGCAAACCTGCATACTCAGCCGCCATGTTATTCTTATGGAGAATAATTAAAATGTCATAAATCGTTTATTTATGAATGTATATTGATGAAACTTGGTATGTGGCTTTATGTGGTATTAATATACATATATGTGCATTGGAAATTCGCTGAGTACGCAGGTTTGCTGCTACGGGGGTATTATTTGGTTTCCATAGGAACCATTGCCATTTTCCCGGTTATTTATCTAAATCCGTGCGAATAACGGGTACAACAGCTAATAGACTATAATCATTCTTTATAACTTGGCTGTTTATTATCTGTTTATATTGATCAAGTTATCGTTTGGTTCGTCCTTGAATTTTTCTTACTGAAGTCAAGTTTTAATATTATTTTTTACATTTTACAGTAATATAAAAAATATATAAACCCAGTAACCGTTCAACTTTTTTCATCTTTGGACCCTGAAACAACAACAAAATCGAATTTGGGGTGATATCAACTTCAGCCCAAATAATAATTTCTGATTTGAAGATGTAAGGTTTTTTTATAATTTGACAAAAATAAACAATATTAGCAACATTTCAAATTTTTCCGTGTGCTGGACTTCATGATAATTGATCAATCTTCATTTTCTATTAATTAATCGAACGTATACAAACCTCTTTATCTGTTGCTTTATAGAATTAACTGAAGGAATACTTTACTATCCTTCTTAAGACGTGCCCCTTTTAGTTTAACACAATATTTGAAGTGGACCCAGTTTGACTAAGCCTCTGACATGGAAAATCGTTTCAGTACCAATAGTCAATGGTTATATTTACAGTTATAACATTATGATTTTGCTGATAAAACTGTGTTTATATCAATTAATTTTGTAATTTAATCCAGCTGTTGCTTAAAATTTCCATTAAAAAGGTAAATCTTAAGGACAAATATCAAAATTTAAGGGCGTCTAGACCTCTGCCCTTAAGTTTGACCTTCATAAATTCTATGATATGCACAACTTGTCGGCGAGCTCTTTCCAACGACACTTTATTAAAATTAGTTCAGAACTATATTAGGAGCTCTGATTTCAAAAGACCCCTAGCGTTAAGTGTAGATTTATTGGTATTGGTTTTGTAACATAATGAATATATTAGTACGAAACAGAACTGACAATAAATTAAATGCATCAGTAGTCTGTTATCGTAAAGCATGCAATGTTCGCGGGCGTGCGAGCGTCACTCCACCTCAACCGAGGCGCCTGCGCCCGCGACCGCCGCGCCGGCACGGCACATTACAGTACGGGTACCCAGTGTATCATTGAATCATTGGGTATCATCACATTCAGACAATGGATCTAAAGTAAAAAGTAACGTTACTCAGTACCACAAGACGAGTTTAACGAGTTACTGGGTTAAATCGAGATTATTAGAGATGTTTTAATATGATCCAAAAATTACCCGTAATCTGTGTTTATTTGATATCGAATTAAAAGCCGAATGAAGGAAAATTAACCTTAAAATGGTTTTATCCATAGCCAATATGTATATTTATGGAAATATAAAGCCTCGACATGTATTCGTTTGTGAATAAACTACTTTTAACAACTATAAATTTACATATTTACAATTTACTATAACAGATTCTGATAAAGGAAACAACTCTTGGGGAACATTTGAAAATCGAGACCCTTTTCGCTTTTTTCGATCTCGGATCTTTGACCATTAAAATAAAATTGTAATCGTTGTTAGAATTTGTCAGGTACTTTATTGTTTAGTATGATAAACGTTGAAAGCAGGTGATCTGATATTTTCTAACTTTTATTCAAGTATGGACTATCATCGACCTTGAAAAGTAAACTTTGATGACGTACAGCTCTCTATAAAATGTTAAGATAGCAAAATAATAAAAATAATTATAGTACGAAACAGGGTATTAATTGTGTTTACTAGATTACTGTTGCAGCTTCGCTTACAATCGCATTGAAATTATTTAAAAATGTTGACTACGCTGTTTTCGATACCATCCTATGTTTTGTTGTTGCATCAACATGTGTTAATTGAATTGAATTGAATTATATTCTTCCATTAGAATTGTATTGATTGAAACTTAAAGGTTTGTAGGAAGTACCGATGGACAAACAAAAATTTCGAAAGAAATTCGGCAAACCTATGCATTATACTTTTTAATTTGACACATCAACCTTCAAAATCGTTTCGATAGCCACTGAGATATCAGCGTTTCAACTGTGCATTAATACATAAAATACCTCATTGTAATCAAAATGGTTAGAACAAATTAAAAATACGGCAGAAAATGTTTCTTGGGCGTTTCATAGATTAAAAGATACTTGACTTGTATATTCAGCTGTATATTTCTATGTGAAAGATGAGAAAAACAATAAAATATACTTTTATAAAACATTCAAAGTGATTTACAGCTTCAAGATGACCAGTGACATGACCAAAACTGTGTAGAGGCCAGTTACTTATTCTATTTTTACCGTAGGCCCCGATTTGATAATAATGTAGGACGTAAGTATTTAATACTAGTATACAATAATTGATACGTCATGTTTGCCTCCTATATTCCATGTTATCGACCACTGGAAAATAGACTATAAGAGTTTACGTACCACCAAGGTTTATATTGCAACACTCAGCAAAAAGTTACTTTAGACTAGATGCCGACTCAAACCCTCACTCACAGCACCTAGAGTCTCGAGTAAGGATAAAGACTGTAGGGACAGCTCTGAAGTCTGAATTATCGAAACCATAGCCAGAGTTCTCCACAAAATAAAAATAATGCGAGAGAACGGAAGCGCTTCCGGGAATTCACAATGCCATGGAGAGGGGAGCGGGGGGCGAGCGGCGGTGGGAGTAGTTCCCGTAGACGCCACGGCGCGCAGCGCAACAGAGCGCCAGCGTACGTAGGGCCCCGTAAGAACACATGCATAGAACAAGAATGTGGGGTCTTCACTAAATTTACGAAAAATGATCGTTGTTGAGCCAGAACTCCAATAGTACGATTTTAACTCGGGGGCCCTGTGTAATACCCCACAATTCGTGCGGACCCCCGAGTCTGGTGAGATGCACACACAGGGCCCCCTAGTAAGATGAGTCCATACACACACACACACACACACACACACACACACACACACACACACACAGACATACATCACGTAAAAACCACTTTTTTGGGTTCAGGGAGCACCAAAACGAATATTTCCACTAACAACTCAAATTCGAAAATTTTGACGAAAACAATACTTTCTCCATATACTATGTATAGGGGGAGAAAGTAAAACGACGGGGGTGGAAAAGTGACGAGATAATCCAAGGATTGGAAACGTTCGGATTGACAGAGGTTAGCATAACAAACTAGTGTAAAATTGTTGCACTCGGAGAGCCCGAAACCAAGCAATCATCGAGCATGTCCACAAACTGGCTACTCAAAGACCGGTGAATCTCCAAATATTGGCAGCAGAAAAACTCTCTGACAGCCCGCCAAGCCAATGCCAAGTTTCCAGACCAGAGGATATATGTCAATGACTGTTTTTTTCGCCAAAAACCTTTTACACAACAATCATTTTTTTTGCCAAAATCAAGCAAAAAGGCAGGGACTTGAACTGCTCTTATCTGTGGTGTCAAGATGGAAAGGTTTTAGAAAGGAAATCTGAGAGTGAGGCCGTGGAAAGAATCAACACATACGAGGACCTCGACAACCTTAAATGCACTGTAAGTTTATAATATAATAATGATCATGATTGAGAGTACAAGTGAGACTTGGATAAACTGTGATGAGGTTTAATTTTATAACATTTCAGGTTATATTGTATTTTATTGTTGTAATGGTTCGTACAGATCAGGAGGTATGTAAATAACGATATAAATGTTTACAATTTAAAATTTAAACACAACAGATGCCTTATAACTAAGAACAATTTAGTAATTTGTTTTTGAATGTATTTTGTTTATATAGGCTGTCTGGTTTCAATGATACTAATTTTACTACATAGTTATCTCAGTGTCTATTAATCATTACACATAGCAATTATATAATAGGATATATATTTATATACATAAATATATTAGATGACATGGCAAATGCGTCAACTATGCATTAGGCAGTCATGGTTTTACACAAATAATAAACCGCCCAACTAGAATTACAAATACTAAAACAAATTGCGTTGACCATGTATTCATAGGACATAGAGATACTAAATTCTTTAAATGTTTAGTTGTTGACAATAACCTTACTTATACGCTAGGTTTATAATTTTAAATAATTTTCAATAAACAAAACATACTTAAAAGTAATAGTAGTAATCGGAACAATGAAAAATATACTATTGATTTCTCTCTGAAAGGGAATAAATTTAAAAAACTAGATCGGAACGTGTACTGCAGTAATAATTGTGTAGATAATTGTTTTAATACATTTCAGGTAACTACGTGTGACATTGTAAATAGTAGTAAGAAACTAGCTTTGTTTAGAAATAAGATAGAACCAGTCAAAGCAAACCAGTCCTTGGATTAACTCTAGAGTGTTGCAAATGTTGAACAAGAAAAATAAATTGCATAAAATTCATAAATATAGACCTTATTATAGGAATTTTGTTAGATGTTATAAGAATACTTTAGATAGTTTAAATATGGAAATCAAAAAGGTAAAAATAGCATTTTTCTGATAAATTTTTAAAATGTAACGGTGATACTTCGTTGCATTGGAAATTTTTAATCAATTTGTGTGGATAAAGCTCAAAAAAAGTGGTTGAAAGGGTAGAGATTGATTCCGGTGAGTTTTTCTCTGAACCAAAAGTAGTTACAAATAAACATTTCATAGATGTACATTCGGATTTAAATATGTGAAGTATAAATATGTCTCAATTCAATCATAGATTAACGTAATTTTTGTGGTTCCGTCTTCCGTCAATGAAGTTCAAAATGTGGTAAAGTGCTTGAAAGATAAAAAGTCCTAGGGATCTGATAACATACCTGTTGCCTCAGTTAAAAACATTCCTGTTCAGACTAGAAAACCGACGCCCAAACAGCCTCTTATCAGTATCTTCGAAAATTGTTGAAAAAGTCATGAAATTAAGGCTGAATAATTATTTAAATAACGTTGAGTTTTGTAATAAAAAACAATAGGTTTCAGTAAATTAAATCTACTGAAGATGAACTTGTGAATGTAACCGAGATGATATATTCTCGTCTGAATTCTGGCAATAAATCAACGGGACTTTTTTAGATTTTAAAATGATTTTGATCTGGTAAACCATGACATTTATAATTAAGATGAGAGCGTCAGGAGTACGTTGGGTGGCTCTTGATTGGATTCGTAGTTTATAACAGGCAGAGAGCAGCGAGTGTGGGTTGGATCTTAGTTTACCACTTCCTGTCAAAAAAGGGGTGCCACAAGGTTCAGTTATCTCTGCCACACTTTTCTTCATTTGCATTAATGATTTGTTAAACATAAATTTAAGTGGGTCCACCAGTGCGTTTGTCAACAACACAGATATTTTTATACACATATAATTACTAAAGTGCTGCGGAGCCAAATTTCAAATGACCTGGTCAAACTGAGAAATTGCTGTTTTTAAAACGAAATGCAACCAACCCATTGGCTTAGAATGGCGTGCTGGTGCTTCACTAACTTGTAATTTTTAAAACCTGTGAATTGGAATAGGAAAATTGTGTTTGGCTCTCCCACCAACGTTGCCACAGACTGGTTAACTCATTGAGAGTTGGACGACTGGTCAGTTTTCGTCGTGTACGGGAATCTAATCTACGAACTCCGTATTAGCACCTGGCCGAGGTGTTCCCACAACTTAGCCCATACGGCTATCACGACCAGTGGCCTAGCAGCATTAGATAGGTTTACAGTCAGTTCGTGGAGAGAACCAGTAGAAGTCCCTATGATTTGGAACCGGAAATGGCATAGTGGTTAGAGCGCAATATTCCGGAAAGAGGAAGAAGATCATTTACGCGCCAAAAAAAATGGCGCGAACGTTGCGAACATAACCTCACTTTCCTCGCTCAGCGGCACGACGCCGGTCCGCGCCGGCTGCAATATAATCTCACTTCATTCGATGGCTAAGTACTTTGCCAGTGTTGCCAATCTAGAAGCTACCTAGATGGGATACCAACCTATACACCTAAATCAGTTACGCAAAATTATTAAATGTATATATAACATAACCATGTCACACTACCTAAATTATTATATGTATATATTACGTCACCACTACGATGTGTTACCAACTTTTGACAATGTATACATCACAAGAGGTGCCGCTAACCCACTATATAAAACTATTACATGTATATATCACCAGAAAGTGCTGCCAACCCACTATATAACACAGTTACATGTATATATTGCAATAAAATGTTGCCAACCAACTCAAAAATCACTAATATCTCAAAAACGGTGGGTCGTTTTTTCCCTATAAAACTGCCTACCACGTAGTGTAGGCACTCTAGAGAGGTATCTACCCACATTAAAAATCCTAAATATAATGTTACAGGTTGCATCTCAAAAAGTGAAGGGGCAAATTTTCAAGATTATAAATCTCAAGAACAGCTGGGCCGATTTAAATTAAACTTGGCGTACAGGTACTTGCTAACCTCCGCTACATTTTTAAATCAATTAAACTCTGTACTGCGGGAAAGTTTCCAATAAATTTAAGGAACCATATTTCAAAAATCAATGTCTTAATAACTCCGTGGCCGATTTAAATGAAACATGGTATATACATACTTCTTAACCTTCATTACGATTTAAGATTACTTAAACTCTGTACTGCGGATAGGAATAAAAATAATTTAAGGAACTATATTTACAAATAAATAATGGTAAGACCAATTTAATTAAAACTACCACCACCAGACCAAACAGGTAAGTGAAATAACACGAAACATTTTGGATAAACATATGTATTATGTAAAAACTGTATTTTTTTATTATGAAAAATCGAGAATATTTTCAAAAAAGGTCCTCCTCATACAATTTTCGCCCTATCAACCACCTGGCAATCCTACCACATTCCACCACATTTTTTCAGAAGCAAGTTTTGTATTCAGCAATAAAGATATACAATAGCCTTCCAAATAAGTTTAGATTGTTAAATGATTTTAAAATATTCAGGAATAGCGTGAAAGAATTTTTAGTTGTTAAAGAATATTACAGTGTACATTTATTTTTAAACGATGACTCAATTGTTTAGTTATAAGTTTGTGTTGTAAGTTTAGTATTGTACATATCGTCAAACATTTTTATAATTCCATGTACATATTACCGACTTTTGTCATCGCTTTTCATTTTGCTTACGACAATAAAGAGTTTTGACTTTGACTATACATCTACACATTCTCCCCCTCCCTTCAGGTCCTGCCAGCCACAGCCTTAGTCCGTCAACTGCTACAGGAAAAAAACAAAGTTAACCAATGCCTCTACTATCTAACCACAAGTCCGCAACAAGTCTTTCAGCAAACTCGTTGTAACCCGTTAAAATACTGCTCTATGATTGGTCGGAAAAAGCTTGAACCCCATTGGCTGTAATTAGGCGTCCTGCGCTCTGATAGGTCGAGACTATCCCCCACCACAATACCTGCTCTATTGCCGCGCCTTTTCTCTCTCTCTTTACTGCCAGCTTTCGTTGCGATCGGACGTGTCCCTTCGTTGCTCCGTTCGTTACTATTGCGCTTGGCGAATATAACCTCACTTTTCGTGTGACGTAACCTCAATCTTGACGTTTTCTTAGCATACCCTCACATTCGAGTAACATAACTTCACTTTTGGTTTGTTTTATAATTATTTTAGAGTTGCATTACCTTACTTTTAATTTGTATTATAATAATTTTAGAGTTATATAACCTCACTTTCGTGTAACAAAACCTCACTTTTAACTTGTATTACTATAATTATATTATTATTTCTCGTTTGTTTAATATTTACTCAAGTTCTGTACCATATTATTTTATTTGCAAAATGGCTGAAAATCATATTGAGGTTCTCAGTTCAGGCGATACGTATATTAAACACTTCCGAATTTACGGAACAAGAAGTATTAGCTTTTCGGCCCGCAAACGAAGTAGATGAAGAGATCCTTTGGAAAATGTTTGGGGGAATTGTTCAGTCAAATTCAGAATCTATTAAATCTGCCGACACTTTTAAAGTGGAATGAACCCGAGTTAATCTCTCTGTAGGTTCAGGACATCCTGGGAGGGTAAGACCCGGATTTTACAACACATTTGATGAGGAGTGTAAAGCCAGGAAGGGAATAGTTGTAATAAATTACAAAGACAATGTCTTCCCCGCGCTTTGGTGGTGGCCATGGCTAATGTGACAAATGACCCAGAGTATATTCTTGTACGGATGGACAAGGGTAAATGACAGACAGTGAGTGCCCAAATACTGATGCAAAAGGCGATTGTAGAGATTCCCAAGGAAGGTGCCGGTATCCCCCAATTAGAAAAGTTTCAGGACTTGGTAAACAATTTCAAAATCACTGTCTACAACTTTGACAGAAAAGGCCGGGATGTTTATTTTGAGGGGTCTGTTGAAAATTCTAAATTTAAAATAATCTTCTGTTTCACAATCGGCACTATAATGTAATAAACAGTTTGATCGCTGCTTTAGCCTGTGTTTACTTTTGCGAAGCATGTCACGTCCCTTTCAAACACAAAGCAGAGCACCGATGTAATATCATCTGCCCTCAATGCTAAACCATCTCGCCTCCCTGTGAAGAGGAACATGGGGGAATAGTTTGCCCTGAATGTAACATGACTTTGAGAAAAACGCACTTTTTTATTGCCAATTAGGTTGACAAATGCAAAACAGTAAAAAAGTGTCTTGACTGTGGACAATTGATTCATTTAAAAGAGAGATCCGGACCTCACAAATTTGGGAAAGTTTATTGTAAACCCTGCAATGCATTCAAAGATTCCATTAATAAATGCTACATGCAACCAAATGATGGAAAACCTAAAAATAAAGACCTTTTTCATATTTTTTGATCTGGAGACTCACCAAGACGAGTCTCTCCCCTCTGACGAAAATAAAAAAATGCATCAATTTAACCTGTGTGTCTCACAAGAATTTTGCTTTAATTGTATCGAGTCTAGATTTTGTATGGCATGTAGAAACAGAACTAAAGTTTTTAAAGAAGAGCCAGTAAAACATTTCATGGAGTATGTGATGCAAGTACATAAACATTTTGAACATGATTGTGTCACCCACACATGCTTGTGTGCTTACCCACAATGGTCAGGGTTTTGATTTTCAGTTTTTGCTAAAACATATAATTGAATCATAATTTACCCCGGAGCTGGTAATGAGAGGAACCAAAATTATTTTAATGGAAATGGACAATGTGCGATTCATTGATTCCTTAAGCTATTTCCCTATGGCCCTCTCTGCACTCCCTAAAGCCTTCGATCTGCCTCCCGAGTAAAAGAAGGGCTATTTCCCGCATCTATTCAACACTCGGGTGAACCAAACTTATATTGGCCCTATGCCCGGCAAAAAGTACTACTGCCCAGAGTCAATGTTTGAAAAGAAACACGATGATTTCGAGATATGGTACGATGAACAAGTGGCGAGTAACCGTATCTTTGATTTTCAAAAAGAAATCTTGGTTGCTTTGGTATTGCAGTACCCTCTCTTATAAAAGTACTAAGTAATCCTTAGAATAAACTTGTTAAAGTAATGAAAATTAAAACGAATGACCACGTGATTAGAAATATGAATTTTTAGGTTTTTTTTTATGATAGTCATCTGTAAAAGGGACTTTGTTTTTATAGTTTGGTAATGCAATAACATATTTAATAGGATTAATTGTTCCGGTTGAAAACCCAGGAATATAATATATGCAATTAAATACAAAACAACCTCCCTAATGAGAACTCAATGCGATGACACAATTGAAGAATGCACGATTCAATTATTTCCATTATACCAAAATGACTCGAGAGCATTACACACACTTAACGTTGTGGGATGCGACACATATGTTGGGAACCACTGATTATGCTATTAATATTTATAATGGATAATTTAGTTGCTTTTTTCTTTACAATGCTTTTTAATTTACAAGTTATTTCGCTATAAGTATTTAATCCTAATCCTGTACATTTACTACAAAACATGCACACAGTAATAATATTCTCGACCGAACCAATAGTTTTTTTTGCATATCGGTTTTTAGCAATATATTTGAAATAATTTTGGTGTTAGAATTTGTATCTTCAGTGATAGAGGTATTTTCTTGGCTTAATGTAGTATCTAAAGGTAAGGGCTCATACAGTGTCCTTATAGGTTCATAACCTTTAATAGTCTCATATATTTATATTGTTTATATATAGGTTACAAATTATTACATAACATGCAATATCTTATAGTTACATTATTCCTTGATTATTAGCGTATAAAACAGTTCCCTTTATCATAATTTAGTGAAGTATTGCATATTTAAAATTTAAAAATATGTAAATTAGTGTATTTATAAAACCAACAAACACATTATAGCATCCTTATTAGGTAAATATAATTTTAACTACAGGCCGTATTAAAATACTTTTGATTTTAAACACGAATTGAAATGCTGTGTTTATATGCTTTTGTGTATCAATTTTCTTGTAATAAATAAAATGTTAAAAAAACCGTAAGGAAACAAATGTGTTGCCTTGTAACGTAATGCTGCAATAAGATAGGATTTCTTTGTTAAATTTTTCTTCTGACTACAATAGTTGTAATCCTGACTCTAATCTCTTTCGGCCGCACCTTTCCATTACAACTTAAAGCCAGGCGATATAATAGCTCCAGACCTGATATTGATTTTATCAGTAGCAAGTCTTATAAAAACTACTGTTGTACTCAAAAGTTGTCTTTGTCTTTGAGAATATATAAGCTATTTGTACATTACATGCGTTACAATTAAAGTCACCAAAAAATAATATCCATTATTATTGTAAATTTGCAGTCGTACTTGTATTACGATTGTTTTATTCTTATACTGTGGATTGGAAAATACGATATTTTTACTGTCTTAATTTAAAAAAAGTTAATAATCTAAGACTAGATAGTATTAATTTTAAAGTAACGGCAAAGTATAAATTACCCTGAGCCCTGAGCTTAGTTCGTCTACCTCAATGTACATAAATTTGTTCAATGAATGGTGTCTTGTTAAACAGAAAGGAATGCAATTTGGTATAGATTTTGTTCAGATCTGGGCGACAGGTGTCAGGGAAGCAAACGTCTGTTGACCTGAGACCTGAGCGGCAGGTGTCAGGGAAGCAAACGTCTGTTGACCTGAGACCTGGGCGGCAGGTGTCAGGGAAGCAAACGTCTGTTGACCTGAGACCTGGGCGGCAGGTGTCAGGGAAGCAAACGTCTGTTGACCTGAGCTCTGGGCGGCAGGTGTCAGGGAAGCAAACGTCTGTTGACCTGAGACCTGAGCGGCAGGTGTCAGGGAAGCAAACGTCTGTTGACCTGAGACCTGGGCGGCAGGTGTCAGGGAAGCAAACGTCTGTTGACCTGAGACCTGGGCGGCAGGTGTCAGGGAAGCAAACGTCTGTTGACCTGAGACCTGGGCGGCAGGTGTCAGGGAAGCAAACATTTGTTGACCTGAGCCCTGGGCGGCAGGTGTCAGGGAAGCAAACGTCTGTTGACCTGAGCTCTGGGTGGCAGGTGTCAGGGAAGCAAAGGTCTAAAATACTCATTACCATTATTGACAGTATTGCCTCATTCCAATATTCGTAGTATTCAACCTATATTATACATAGCGAGAGTTGACGTTATGTTTTTAATCGGCAGTGTTTATTTTTATATATACAATTCTCAGTAAATTATAATCGTTCATTGTAATGTAATACATAACATTACAACAATGTATTATGATACATTATAGTAAATTATAGCACCTTTTAATTAAGTGCGTTTAACTAGCCCCTTTGATAGACATTTAATTTAACCTAAATTTAATATACAAGGGAAATTTTTATTAGACGTAAAAAAAACTCAAACGCAAGTATGAATTTTTTGTTTGAGTTTTACAGATATTTTAACTTTGTTTGCTATTCATCCTACCTTTGACCAAATTGGGTAGGTAGCGATTTTCACCTTACCATGCTTGGAAGTCTTGAGGTCTTTGTGATAAATCAGTTATTGGTATTTGGCTTATACTTGTAAAATATTCAAGAAATGTACTAGTTTGAAAGCTTTTCTCATGGAACTTGATGAGGTGCTGCATAGATCGGTCTCAAACCTGCTAGGTCGTAAGTTTATTTATAGTCTGCAGTGATTAACCGAGGGCTCCCAAAGCCTGAGTAGTTGTTACGAACTTCAATAACTCTCTTATCTCTACCTTGCAGCTCGTAGTTGCTTTCGGAAGTAATAAAAACACTTGGATATTATGTTTGACGGTATTTAATGTAGCCAACTTTAACCTCAGTCATAGTTGTTTAGAAGTGTAATTATTACCCGTTCAGTTTAATATTACAGTTAAGGAATAAATAACTTTTATAATTAGTTATTCTCACTTAGTAACATGGTTTGAGTATACGCTTTAATACTGTAACTCAGTCCTTTTATTATTATAAGTAAAAAACTTAAACTTTTTAGTACACATTTTTAATGCAATTTGCTTTACATTACATATTATTTTACCTTTCAAATACAAATTGTATCCAGCACTAAAGTAACAAAAGTAAAATAATAAAGATTCATAAGTAACAATGTTTCAAATTAAACATTCCACATAAACAACTGACCTCTTGGTAAAGGTTTAGGAGAAAATTCATCCGGTCTTAAGTTTAATTTATACTGATTTATTTTATTGTATGATCCTACATGTTCACATTAGTTTTGCCAATTTATTGTATAGTCGTGGAATTTTTGATATATTTAAATAGCCGTGGAAAAATATGTTTGATGTTTTATAAGATGCATCAAAATAATACATTTTTATTTATATTTAAGGATGTTTGTATTGGTTTTATACCATTTATTAGTTTAGATAAATTATTCATTTCGTCTGGTAAGTGTATAAACACAAATTGTATTTGTTATTTATATTTAAACATGTGTTAATTTTTTATTCGTTTTATGATTTATATTTAATTACTTTGGAAAATATGTATTTGTAAAAAAGGGCGGAGAAAATTTTTAAAGTTGCAACATTTTGGAAATAAATTAAATATTGAGAAAAGGAATATTGAAGAGGCTTGAAGGATTACCATTCAAGGCTGCAATAAGGACTGGGGTTTGTTTATAGACAGGAACTCACGCATAAATAAATGGGGGACACATTATAAACCCTACATAAATCTCAACAATATTATTGGCATATTTTACTTTTTTAATTCAGATAAATGTCGCAGTCTATCAATTAAATGTACTACAAATTATTGTTATTTACACATGTAAATGATAAGACAAATTATTCACTGGAAATTTAAAACATTACAAACTAAAACAACTACTAAAAACAGAAACCTAAGTAGTTTTATCCTCTTAATAATAGGCTTTTATGTGTTATTTTAGGGTAAATGTAGCAGGTGTAAAAGGTAACCCAGCAATGATCTCACGGCACATCATGGATAGATTGGAGCAATAGAGGTCCTATTTTTATTTTTATTCGGGCGCTGATAAAACAGGTTTATATTTTACAGTTCATGAGTTAACCATTTCTGACAGACATAAAAAACTATTTTATCTCTATAATTGAAATGTTATCAAATCGAGTGTTTCATGGTTTGAAACAGTAATTTCTATAGGAACAATAAATGTGATTGTGTGCGTCTGTGTGTGTATGTGTGTTGTGTTGTATAATATTACAAATATATTAATCGAAATGGAAGTATTAATATATCAATTAACACTGATTTTATTACAACATTCTCTTTAAATGCAATGTTTAATATATCTTAGTTATAGGGTTTAAAGTCATCGACCACCAATACACTGGATACGTGTAATATTAAACAGATTTAGCATTTTAAATTAAATAATAACTATATTCTCAATGTTTGAAATGTCAAATCAGAAAATGTTCCATAGTTACTTCTAAAAGTAGTTTTCTTTTTTACAGCGAAAAAACAGTGACAGGAAACTTTTAGTCCTCTACTTGTCACAAGTTGAAAATGAAATGCCACATAATCATGTTTTATTTTGTATTTGTTCACCTAACTCAATGCAAATTGAATAAAAACGTAAAATTAAAATTTTATATCTCAGCATGATATCTAAAATAATTCATTTATTACCAAATTGCATAATCTTTATACGAATTTAATTTTATTAACTAGTGTCTATGGCTATAGATTGAGTTAAAAGAAAAATGTATATGACTACAATATGATCAACACTATTTACGGATGAGTAAGCTAATACGGAAAGAGTGATTACAAAATGAAATGTGTTCTATTAAATCTAGACACCATACTTATTTTCAATAACCAAACAAGCACTATAATGATGATTTTGTATTTAACAAAAATATTGATTATACTGATTCAAAATTAATGGGATAGCTCATAAAGAACTATAAAATTTCATTTATTATTAGTTGTATACTACGTTTTTTTTGGTTAGATGCTATATTTTTATGGCAGAGAGGTTTAGCTGGAACAAAAGTTTCCAGTAAAAAAGGAAGTTTTATTACAACTCAATCTAATTATAAGAGAATTTACATCTTTCACGGAAATTAAAACTCTCTCCGTAAATAAAGTGATTCTTAGCCAGCGCTGAGGATAATTAATTCATCCATTAATGCGCAGGAATGATAAATAATTTAATTTAGTACCCATTAGCCTTTAGATCTGTTTTAGGCAGAACCAAATAACACGTTTATATTGAACGATTAATCTTTAAAATACAGATACTAGCTTACTAAATTAGGTATGTAAATTATGTTAGTTATCTGCATGGTTCGTGCATGAACTTTTACTTTGCCTTTGTGTCTGTTTATTTCTGCTAAAGATTTGTGATTTGCATTATTTTGTATCTTTCGCTTGTGACGTAGTAGAACTTGTATTCAATAGCTAGATAAAAAAGTTATTAATTTATGTTTAAAAAATAGCTGTTTATATCTGAAAATTGACTTATTGAATAAATAGTCAATTATCGACATATAGACATGATCAGGTATATAAAGTTTGATCAGATCTGATCGGATTGCATTGATCAGATCTGACCAAGTATGTAAAACTTGAACAGACATAATTAACTATTGGATCAGGTTAATCAGATATGATCAGGGGTTCATTTAAGCAATGATACCTATAAACCCTTAGGTATTTTACCATCTTTTCAAGTGCCGATAAACAATATCGCTGTCACAATTATAACACTATGAAAGTGAGGAATTAGTCACCAAACGTAATCGCCATAGCTAGTTTTAAAGATGGTATTAAGAAATGTAAGGGGAATTGATTACTAATGATTAGGTAGCTATGTCGTCAAAACGTATTATTGAGCTTCGACAATATTAACATTTTACAAATGACATAGTGTCAGTAAAACATTGTATCGTAGTCCTATACAGTTTCCCTTAATCGTAAGTATTTCCGATTCTCGTCTTACAACCAGCACCCGTGGTGTGTAGGATAAGTGGACTGCCAACCCTGGTCGAAACAATGGTACTTTTTCTCGTGAAATAATTTTACTCTTTCTTTTTAATTTTTTTTAATACATAGTTAATGTAAATATGTTTTATTTTGTATTTTTAAGTTGATATATTAATTAATTATTTGAATTTAAAGTGGATCAGGTTTAAATCAGGAACTCAGAGACTCTATCAGAATTTGATGTAAAATCGTCACTTACCTGGGTCCAATACTGATCAGGTTTGGCTAAGTTTCTGAACAGGTAGTTTGATCAGACCTGATTAAACTTTTCGGACAGGATTTTATTTCAAATTCCAAATTAAAAGGTCCAGTAAATACTAATGCCTACAATATTACCATAAGAGTCCAGTCGGCGGAACCCAACAGTTTAGGACTTTGATCAATGGTTAGACATCTTCCTGGGGTTAACCTCAATCATGCAAATTTTATCAGAATCGAATGTATGTTTAAGGAATTTATTATAGTATATTTATAATAATGATTGTTCAGATTTCCTGATACCTAGGTATGTGGTACGTTGGAATATATAAATATAGAAGATTAAAAACATGCTCTGAAGATTGCTAAGCTACGAAAATAAATTTAACTCTGAACAACTTAAAACATAATTCTCATATAAAAAAGGTAATATCAGTAATTAAATTCCAAGCAGAGCACGTGTTAACATTCTTTAACGATAATAATTATTAATTATTATTTATTTTATTATAATTATTAATTATTAAAATAATTGATAATACAGGGTGTCTTGCAACCATTTGATCAAACTTAAATAATAATATTCAGCAGGTCAAAACAAACAAATAATATAGTATAAAATGTGTCATATCTCGTTACGTTTTCTTCCGTCGGTATGTAAGTATTTCTGACAAAAACCTTTAGATCTTTGAAAAGGTTTAAGATAAAGTCATTAAAACTTGTATGAGTGTTTCTGTAGGAAGTTAATAAATTTCATAAACATTTAGTTTTCATAAAACTATCCGTTTAAATATGGCGACAGTTACAAATGTTCAAACGTTAGTATCTAATAAACTATAAATGTTATTAACAAATGTTACAACACAAAGTATTTCAATAAAAATCAAACGGTGTGTCATATGTAAAGATTAGTTGACGGATAACTTAGAAAACAAATTTAGTGTTAAAAGTTAGGTAGATGACCGTATTCAGCAGCAAAAAAGGCCAACTTTTATATCGTTATTCTAAACTGTTTCAAGGATATTACGGTTTATATACCCTGAGACAGAAAAGGGGACGAGATAGGACACATGTTATACTACATTATTTGTTTATTTTTACCTGTTGAATAACTTGGTTAAGTTTTTCAATTGGCTGCTAGCCAACCTGTATATTAAGAACATAAAGTAGGTATTTATCACTTGAGAGAGAACTGATCATTTTGCGAAAACCGTAAAGATATTTTACAATCTAATTAAATACACAATATCTCCTATAAATTCAATTTTGGTTACCCACACAGCATACAAAGTTCACTTTCATCCATTCTGTAATAGAAAGCAATAAATGTAGTTATTTTACTCACCTAGTCTGGGTATAATCATTCTAGTTCATTAAAAACAAAAAGTAACTAAAATATTTTGTTCTTACTCTAATTATGTAAAGTTAAATATATTAAATTCATAATTTAATAATAGTAATTATACAACCAGTAAACCTTAATATTGTTTACGTTTGCAATCATTACATTTCGGTTAACACCTGCAACAGTATGACTGTTTAATAACATAGGTTACTATTGTGACTGTGTAATCTGGACTGTGTCAGGATTTACACATGTAAATAACAAATAATTATTAATTCGGTTTTACATGTTTAAATTATGAGCCACAGGATTGGTTTCTAAATAGTTTAGAAAAAGATTCGATGTATTTATCGTCTAAACGTGCAAAATTGGAAGAAAGGAACTTTGACCAATTTTTTTGAGATAAATTATTGCCGTATCCAAAATTTGAACCATGGGAACACCCAAAAATAAACTAAAAATGTAGGCATCAGGAGTTCAAATATATAGCCAGAACCTCAAATTAAATATCAAATTAGCCGGAAACTAGTTTAATAAACGAGCCCAAATTTCGAGTTAGTAGCTCGAGTGGCATCTAAGATGTGCTTTATTAAAAATCACCTACAAGCAAACACGAAAAACAAAGCAGAAATGGGAAATAAAGTAATAAAGAAAAGGTTGATATGGGTTATAATTTTTTTCTTCTTATGATAAGTTCTACCAAATCCTCCACTTGTGTGGCTTGCACTCTTTTGGGAAACCCTGTATATGTAAACATGTAGTTGTTATCGACAAAATGTATAGTGTTTGGTTTTCCGTATAAATAATCCGTCGTTGTTGATATCATGAACTGATTTCGTTAAAGGTAAATAAGTTGAGAAAGTATTGAGATGTTTCTGAGCAAAATTTATACTTGTGTTATAGCCTTGTGATTTTCCGATTTCCTTATAGTCCAGTAACCATCAGTCCCTGGTTTATACATCAAATGGTAGTGTCAAATCTGGTAGTTCCAATTTTGTTCTTACTTGTTTATAAAGTTGGTCCAATGAATAATCCAAGTTTGAGACCTCGAGCGCCAAACACAAGCTTGTCAAAAATCTAAAAAACGCGAAATTGTCTACTTTTAGTTTTTGGTGATTTTAACCTTGAAGGACTATTTTTTTACAAGACCTACAGGGAACAGGGTTGAAGTAGACTAAATTAGCTACTATTTGAGACCAAACCTGTCTCTGTAGATCCAATAGTTACCGATCTAAAGCCTTTAAAATATATGTAGAAACCTTTTTTTGTTAACAATAAACTTTTACAAATATCTTGATTTCTTATTATTAAAAAAGAAAAATCACTTAAATTGGTCAAAGATATTTTAATTTGATTTCAGTTTTAAAAGTCTAAAAACATTCGTTTAAATGTATAAGACTTATTCCGTCTGGTAAATAAAGTGATGCTCTGTTTATATTTTCAACTATTGTAATAGTCGTTTTACGTTTGAGGCGAAAATTCACGATTATAACATTGGATTGGTTAAAACGTCCAAATTCCCTCAAGCAAATAGATAACGAAAATTGTAAGGTGTAAAACTAAACACCTTAAACACTTAGGGTAACTAAACCTAAGTTCTTCGCTGACAAAAAATATACATCAGGGAGATAATTAAATCCAAATCCATAGGGTGTCCAAAATAATAATTAAAAGGAAGATAATTTTTCATGTTATACAAATTTAAAGACTATTTTTATATATTATAGTTTAATATAAAATTTATTTTAAGAATATATCTCTATTCCTTTGCAATATCAAATGAACAGAAATCACTAGTACCTAGAGACAAAATTATCGTTTTACATGATACTGCAGCATTTATTTGTAGAAATTTAATGATTAAAAAAGCTAGATAAAATAGTTTTGTCCTTCACGTAAAACTCTAATTAGTCAATAGTTAGTTTGAAAGTTTTAAAATGTAATTCCTTACACTACTTGTCTCTTTTACCCAACCCAAAATATAATTATATTTAAAGTTTTGTTAGAACACCCATCTTATTATTGTTAGTTAATGCCGATGTTTGTCTTAAATTGTTCCTTTGCACTTTTTTGACACAAATATAGTCACAGAGGGACGACACACATAACTCGAAATCCCTAGTTGACCGGTTGGCATCTTGTTTAGTATCGCTTAACCGCAACTGACCACCGTCGTGTGATTGCATTTAAATTGAATTGAGAAACAGATGTTCAATGAAACATTGACATGCCAATACATAAAACGGATGACTACTCTTTTAATGACTTTTAATGTGTTAGTATTTTGTAGTTTTTCGCATAAGTTAGATTTTGCTTTTGTTTATGTTAGTCGTATGATTTTTGGTACGGTTGTGATCACATCTTGGTTATATCATATTTCGTGTTACGGGTGGAATTTTAAAGGTTTTATATTTTTGTTGGGTTAATGGTGGAAGTTTGAGTTGTTAGAAAGTACGTGGAATAAGAATGTGACCGAGAGAGTGGTAGTTTTGGACTGTGTTTAGCTGTATAAGGGGTTGGATTTTTGTTTTGTTTTGTGTTCGAATTGAAAGTGAAAGGGATCAACTAAATAAAGTGTAAGGTAAGAATCTAATAAATTATAAGAGATATATGACAACGCTTGCCAAGCATTAACACATCACAATGCCATTGTTTTCGCTTCTGAAGGCCTGTCTAGTCCGCTTCCCACTGTTGCATTGTGTATTATTCATTTATAATGTAATGCTCGCTATACGTAAGGTTTCATTTGTTCCGTTTACCAACTGAGCAAAGATACATGATTTAGCATGATTTAGTCTGTGGTCTAAGGTATTGAGCGATGACACAAATATGAATGTAACTTTGATCTCAAACGATCGTCTTCATAATTTGTAAATTTTATATTCGTTTAAAAGCTAAAATGTAGTGCTGCTGTAACTATTATTAAATTAAAAGGATGCTCAGTTGAGTTTTTAATTTTTAATATTAATATAGATAAAACCACTTATTTAGTTATGATCCGACGTAAGACAACATTCGTAAACATGTCCGATCTTAATACAAGTTAGTTTTAGTACAAACCTAGAAAGCAGTACAAATTTTTTAGTTTGTAAATTAGCCAGATTTCATTCTCCAAAGAGTATTTTGAGGGAGTGTTTGGACCTAAAAGTGGTGATTTTTTTAAAAATTGTTACATTGATTTAATGTAATAAAATGTAGTTTTAAACCTAAGATTCGTTTTCTATATTATTTTTAAATCATTTAAAATTATTGCTCTACATCAGTTTGTTACTAAGATAGTCTAATTTATAATCACAGTACGCTGCCCAAAGTTGTTATTGTGAATAAATTAAATTCCTTATCTCCTTTATTTACGAACGTACATTGAAGACATGTATTATGTGGCTTCACTTACTATGGTTATAATCTACTACTAACATTAGCAGAAAACACCTCCCTAGCAGCAGGCCTACTATATAATCAGATATATGGTCAGTTGATTGTTCAGTGCTATTCTTAAGAGTATTGAATCAAATTTTAATCCCCTTTATTTTGTAACATGTTTTGTAGGAACTTAATATGATTTTATTAATGATTAATGATTTAATTAATGATTAATGATTTTAATTAATGATTTTTGTATCTAAGATATTAAAAGAGCGGTCCCTTTTACTAAAAACCGATGTCCAAACTACTCCTATAGACGATAAGTTCACATTTTCTATCTCGCTCTTTTATGAATATATTTTGATGGAACACAGGATGATGCTGAATTTAGTAATGCAGAATAAACAGGGAGATTCTCTGAGTTTGCAGATTTACTGAAACGGGGGTATATTATTTTATATTTTATTTGTTGTAACCTGAATTAGTATACAACATTTATTTATATATTGTAAGTATGTCTACACTTTGTTTAGTACAATATTTAGTATTGCCCCAAGGAATAATAATTCCGGGATCGCGAACGCTTTAACAAACAGACCGTGAAGTCTCTGTGAAGCGAACCCTTGTTATCGGCTGGAGAGTTTGCTTTGTTGTCAAATACAAGTGATTGTGATTCTACAATTTGTCTTCAACGAATCTTCCGCCGTCCAGCTTCTAAACGATAATCTGAAACTTTAAATCTTTTAACTTTCATCATCCATCATGGTTTTGCTATGGATAAACGTGATTAATAATTTACCATAGTTATATAATAAAGACATTAGGTTTTTTTATAAATAACATATTCATTTGCATCGCAGGACGAAAAGCCCCTGTGAATAACAATAACAATATAGCCCATAATTGATGTGATTATGCAACTACGTAATTTAATATTATCATCTACAACAGAACCAAAAGGTGATGCTTACATAGTAAGGATAAATGTTTATGCAAGTGATAAGTTTAATATCAGTAAAGAGACAATCATATTATCTAGAGTATATTATTTCTTTCCCTGAAAAAAACAATAGGTTTACGTAAATCAAGGATTATATCAGAGTGAATAATATAGTTTTGTTTTAAATATTAACGAGTAGCAAATGATAATTTGTCAGGAACATATTTCTTTAAATGTAATAATGTTATTATATAATTAATATATATATAATTCTATATAGTTCATGTATCATCTGACCGTGTTTCATTTTGTTTATGTACCAACAGTAGTTGATCGTACTATTAAATATTTTTACTTCCGTCTCTAATGAAGACCGCTTAGTCCTAAATACAAATGTAAATTATGAAAGGTTTCATTAAACTACGGTTCGGTCACTTTTAACTAGGACATCAATCTTAAAAATCAGTTAGATAGTTCCTTAGTAGATAAGAACTGAGAAAGAGGGGCCACTTTCGGCGCTTTTTTCCCATGTTATTCTTATGGGGATCAGTTTTTGCGCCGACACCCGATCCCGCCTTACACAAGTTTCCTTGTTAGCCTGCAGTACCCTTGCCTTAAATACATTTTCCCCATATATTTTTAAATTTTGCTCTAAATTTATTTTAATACATCCTTTGTGAAAATCCATGAGTTCAAAAATAACTCCACACTAAATAAACAACACATGTAAACAACTTAGAAGTGCACTCGGTTATCGCCACAAGCGCGACAATCAACCTTGAAGGAGATTCTGCAAGATCGACACCAAAGACACAGCGACCGATGCATAGTAACCGATGCGTAATTTTACAAATTAATTTTGTGAATTGTCGGCTATATAAAGAGCTGCTGCAGGCTAGGGTCCTCACTTCATATCCTACAGACCCAGCACCAACAAGACCTTCAGTGTTGCAGCGACCGATGCATAGTAACCGATGCGTAATTTTACAAATTAATTTTGTGAATTGTCGGCTATATAAAGAGCTGCTGCAGGCTAGGGTCCTCACTTCATATCCTACAGCCCCAGCACCAACAAGACCTTCAGTGTTGCAGAGTTTAACTTAAAATTCAGTGGTCCAATACTTAGAATAATTTCGGCTAAAATATGCTTTTTTTTACTCTGGACTTAGAAAAATTTAGTGGTTACAATAATTTCGGCTAAAATATGTGTTTTTTTACTCTGGACTTAGAAAAATTTAGTGGTTAAAATAATTTCGGCTAAAATATGCTTTTTTTACTCTGGACTTAGAAAAATTTAGTGCTTAAAATAATTTCGGCTAAAATATACTTTTTTACTTTGGACTTAGAAAAAATTCAGTACTTAGAAAAATTTCGCCTAAAATATGGTTTTTTTACTCTGGACTTAGAAAAATTTAGTGGTTAAAATAATTTCGGCTAAAATATGCTTTTTTTACTCTGGACTTAGAAAACTTCAGTGGTCCAATACTTAGAATAATTTCGGCTAAAATATGCTTTTTTTACTCTGGACTTAGAAAAATTTAGTGGTTACAATAATTTCGGCTAAAATATGCTTTTTTTACTCTGGACTTAGAAAAATTTAGTGGTTAAAATAATTTCGGCTAAAATATGCTTTTTTTACTCTGGACTTAGAAAAATTTAGTGCTTAAAATAATTTCGGCTAAAATATACTTTTTTTACTTTGGACTTAGAAAAAATTCAGTACTTAGAAAAATTTCGCCTAAAATATGGTTTTTTTACTCTGGACTTAGAAAAATTCAGTGGTCCAATACTTAGAATAATTTCGGCTAAAATATGCTTTTTTTACTCTGGACTTAGAAAAATTTAGTGGTTAAAATAATTTCGGCTAAAATATACTTTTTTTACTTTGGACTTAGAAAAATTTAGTGCTTAAAATAATTTCGGCTAAAATATACTTTTTTTACTTTGGACTTAGAAAAATTTAGTGCTTAAAATAATTTCGGCTAAAATATACTTTTTTTTACTCTGGACTTAGAAAAATTTAGTGCTTAAAATAATTTCGGCTAAAATATGCTTTTTTTACTTTGGACTTAGAAAAAATTCAGTACTTAGAATAATTTCGGCTAAAATATGGTTTTTTTACTCTGGACTTAGAAAAATTTAGTGGTTAAAATAATTTCGGCTAAAATATGTTTTTTTTACTCTGGACTTAGAAAAATTTATTGGTTAAAATAATTTCGGCTAAAATATACTTTTTTTTACTCTGGACTTAGAAAAATTTAGAGTGGTTCTTATGACTTAATAACTTTGAAGATGAAAGGGAATCGTTATTTTTGAAAACATTTTTATTTTTGATTAAAATTCAAATTTGGTTTGGATGTACTTTATACAATTATCTAAAAAGTAGTTTCCCAGATTTTTTGATAAAGGGCTTAGTTTTTATAAAAATTTTGAATTTGTGTTTTTGTCTAAAATCTTCATATTTTGATCGTATTTAAATTTTTAAAATGGTAATTTTTGTTTATAAAAAGCAGAGCATGACATCTCTACAGTCATTTCAACACAAAATGTTGTCCTGTGCAATCTGCTCCGCGCCCTGCTCCAACAGAAGCAATTTAATCAGACACTATCGTAACATCCACAAAGTTATTCCTAAAATTTGTAAAAAATGCCATCAAATATTTGACAATAGCAATTTTAAAATGCATATGCTAGAGAACCACAATACTTGTAATGTGTGTAAGAGAGTCATCACCCGTGACAAGAAACGCCACCACCTACGATGTGACAAGCGACCCTATAATGTGTTTAAGTTTCAAGGTGAGTCCGCGGATATATTAAACACCCTTCAATCATGTCCTTTACCAATAAAATGGATTCTTATTAGGAGAGTGAAATTTATCAAACACACAGTTAGTAAGAATGGTGAATTATTAATTGATAAAGAAACTATTGCTAACTTTCGAAGTTTAACTAATTTATCAATTGAGAAAGCACAATTAAAGACACAAATTGAAAATTCACTTTTAAAAATCGACACATCTTTACACAAATTTCAATCAGAAGGCAGTGGATGGATATATGACCATACTAAATACTGGCAGCTGCATGTTTACAAGTATAAACCCCTAACTCCCAAGTCATACATCCCCACACCAGAAAATATAAAATCAAAACACGCTGTTTTAAATATTAAAAACAGTGATAATAAATGTTTTTTGTGGAGTATTTTAGCAAAATTAAATCCAAAAAATCATGGAGAACATGCAAATCGAGTATTTTACTACGAACCCTATGAAGGTCAGTTAAATATGACAAATATAAAATATCCCGTAAAAATATCCGACATTGATAAATTTGAAAAACAAAATAATATAAGTGTTAATGTATATGGAATTGAAGGACAATTAATATATCCATTGAGAATAACTAAACTAAATAGCAATACGCACGCAAACCTGCTGCTTTTACAACAAGGCCGCAAATCACATTACTGTTTAATTCGTGATTTTGATAAGTTAATGCTACGGTCTACAAAACACAATAATAAGAAATATTTTTGCAAGTTCTGTGTGCAACACTTTTACACTAAAGATATATTGGAACGTCACATAACATATTGTAAAACCTTTGATCCCCAAAGAGTACAAATGTCTAAAAAAGATACATTACAATTTACGAATTACAAATATCAACTTAAAGCTCCCTTTGTGATTTATGCAGATTTCGAATGCTTTATAAACTCCGGCAAACACACTGCTTCTGGATTTGCTTATGTTGTAGTGAGAGATTCTAAAATTATTTACGAAGAGTTGTACAGTGGTGAAAATGTAATGAATGTGTTTTTCGAAAAATTATTTAAAACTTATGACTTTATTAAAAGTCAGATGGGAGTATATGTTCCCCTTGTAATGACTCCAGAGCAAGAGACGTTATTTCAAAACTCTACACGCTGCCACATATGCCGCCAGCCGTTACTGTGTGATAAAGTGCGCGACCATTGTCACTTAACAGGTGAGTTCAGAGGGCCCACCCATAACTCTTGTAATTTAAACTATAAAGTAACCAAGAAAATTCCAGTATTCTTCCACAATCTTAAAAACTATGATGGTCATTTAATAATGCAACACTTAGGACAATTTAATCGCAAATTGAATTGCATAGCCAAAGATATGGAAAAGTATATTTCGTTCTCTGTTGATGATTTGGTATTTTTGGATTCCTACAACTTTCTGTCCCTTCCCTTAAGCAAATTAGCTTCCAATTTAAATACATTTAGATTTATAGACAATCCACTACTAAAACGTAAGGGCGAATTTCCGTACGAATACATGACAGGACCAGAAAAGTTTTTAGAGCCCCTCCCACCCATAGAGGCATTTTACAGCAGTCTAACTAAAGAATGTATATCTCCTGCACAATATGAACATGCTAAAAACGTATGGAATCATTTTAATATAAAGAATTTAAAAGAATATCACGATTTATACCTTAAAACAGATGTGTTGTTATTGGCTGATGTGTTTGAGACATTTAGGGACTTGTGTTTAAAGGATTATAAACTCGACCCTGTCCACATGTACTCACTGCCCGGACTAACATGGGAGGCATGTCTTAGAATGACCGGCATAAAATTACAATTATTTCGTGACATTGACATGCATTTGTTTATAGAACATGCCATTAGAGGCGGTGTAAGTATGATTTCCACGCGCTATGCTAAAGCCAATAATAAGTATATGGGCGAATATTATGACCCAAATCAAGAAAGCACCTATCTTGTATACTTAGACTGCAACTCGCTATACTCTACAGCAATGTGCGAGTCGTTGCCCGTTGATGGCTTTAAATGGACAAATGAGAAAGATTATAAATACAATCAAAATGAAAACTTTGGATTTATTTTGGAAGTTGATTTAAAATACGATAAAAGTTTACACGATTTGCATAATGACTACCCGCTCGCACCAGAAAAAATGAATGGAAAATTAATACCAAATTTAAATGACAAAACTAAATATATTTTACATTATAAAGCACTAAAAAAATACGAAGAACTGGGTTTGGTAGTTACAAAATACCACAGAATTTTAAAATTCAGACAGTCGAAATGGCTTGCACCCTATATTAATTTTAATATTGAAAAGCGACAAAAAGCTGAACACGATTTTGAAAAAGACTTTTACAAACTGTTAAATAACAGTCTCTTTGGTCGAACAATTATGAACCAACGCAAGTTTCGTGATATACATCTTGTAGACGAGTCTAAGTTAACAAAGTATGTTACAAAGCCAAGATTTGACTGCAGCAAAAAGTTTGATAACAACTTGCACGCTGTGCATTTAAATAAATTAATTGTAAAGTTTGATAAACCAATATATTTAGGAATGACCATTTTGGATATCAGCAAAGTAATAATGTATGATTTCCACTATAATTATATGTCAAAATTTAAGAATAAAAAGTTCTTAATGACAGACACAGACAGCCTTCTTTATTCTATAGTAACAGAGGACTTTTACAAGGAAATACAATGTGACTTGGACCGTTTTGACACCTCTGCATATAGTAAAGATCATTTCTTATACTCTGATAAAAACAAAAAAGTTACGGGCAAGTTTAAAGACGAATTAAATGGTCAAATTATGTATGAATATTGTGGTTTAAGGCCAAAATTATACTCTTTCATTCCTCTACAGTGGTTATACGAAAAAGAAAAGCAAAATGAGCTAGAGGTTAAAAAGGCAAAAGGAGCTGACGGCGCTACAGTTAAACATCTCTTAAGACACCAACACTACTTACACTGTCTTGCAACCGGAGAAGATTACTACGAGAATGTTACAAGAATTAAATCCACAAACCACCATCTGCAAACATTAACGATGAACAAAAAGGTACTCTCTTTTGATGACGACAAGAGGTTTATTCTAGATGGCATCAACACCCTTGCCCTTGGTCACTATAAAATTGGTCAAACATAAATCTGTATTTGCCATTATTCTTTGGCCTTTCCTTGTCTATTACAAAAAAGCCATATTTAGACCTATCCCAGCATTGATGGCAGAGATTTCTAAATTGGTTAAATGAAAAATCATTTCCCACATGATTGTTATACACATGTTTTAAATTTAAATCGTCTTGTTTAAATAATATTAGGAAATTAACATTGTCACGTAAATGTTTGTTTACTTTACTGTAAGATTGACACAAGTAAAAACTGTTAATATTTTTGTGTCTGCCCATTGAGAAAAATTGTGTGATATTTGGACTATTTATGTCGTCAAATACAACTATTGAGTGTGATTCTACATCATTTGGTGTGATTTCACAGTTTGAATATGTGTGTAATTTAACTTCATCACACAGACGGAATATTTCAATTATTTTTTTATATTTTTCTTGTTCTAAAGATTTGGATATTATATATAAATTTGTAAACTTTAATCCTTGCTTTTTTACAATTAAGTTATAAATTACAACAGTCTTCCCCGAACCACTGGGCCCTATTATAAGACAGCGAATATTATTAGGAAATAGACCCAACTTCTTTGGTGTATTTTCTTTATGTGCTATTTTAAATTTGTTCTTTTGTTGAATAAATGACATTTTTTATATAATAAAAATGGTGTATTTTCTTTATGTGCTATTTTAAATTTGTTCTTTTGTTGAATAAATGACATTTTTTATATAATAAAAATGGCAAAGAGAAAGTGTAAAAAGGTCCAAGGTAAGGGATTATTCTTAAAGCCATATAGAGGCCGTGGCTTGTTAAATACCCTTATAAACAACCTTCCTTTCCCCCTCCACATCCCGTCATATTCATATTGTGGTCCTGGAACTAAGATACGTGAAAATTTAGCCAAAAATGTACCTCCAAAAAATAAGCTAGACTCTTATTGTAAAGAGCACGACATATTCTACATGAATAATCCTGAGACAGCCGCCCGGAACAAGGCAGATATGAGATTAGCGGACCAGGCTTGGACTAGGGTTTCGGCAAAGGACGCCAGTCTGGCCGAAAAAGCAGCAGCTTATGCAGTGACAAATTTGATGAAGGCCAAGGCAAAAATGGGAATGGGATTAAAATTTAATAAAAAAGATGGACAACTTTCAGCTGTTAGAGGCCGCAAGAGACGTGCCTCACTTTCGAGGAGTGTACCTAAAAAACGAGCTAAGAAAACAGAGACCAAAATTAAAAGAATGTGGAATTATTAATTTAGACAGTGACAGGGGCACACATTGGACAGCATATCGTAAAAATAAAGATATTGTAATATATTTTGACCCATTCGGAATACAGCCTCCAAAAGAGGTAATTGAATATTTTGTACCATCTAAAATTTACTATACAACTGATCAAATACAAGATTTAAACAGTTCCATTTGTGGAATTTTATGTTTATCATTTCTGAAAAAATTTAGTTTATAAAAATGGATTCATTTACTATAACATTTACGGGCACAGAGCCAGAGTTGAAGTCGGTGTTCTTTCCTCCTATAGAATTAAATGGTGATTATGTAATTGGACTGGTAGATTTTCAAAGTTATAATTCTATATTTAATGTTAAAAAACCTCTAAATACTTTGACATATTACAAAATGCACAAAATTACAACCCCAAAAGGGGAGGTCACAATTGACGAATTAAACCGGGCATTAGATGGTAAAGTTGAAGTTATTATACAAAATAAAGTAGCATTAATTAATACAAAAGTCAAACTTATATTTTACAAAGGGCTAGTTCCAAAATTAAATAAACTTAAAGACACAAAATTAACTATAGACGAGGGTGAGGATGTGTATTATTACGATCACAAAGCTCCAAATGTAATTGAAATTGCTGAAGGTACATACGAAGTGTTTGAGCTTGCGAAGGAAATTCAAAAGCAACTCCCAGATTTTGTACTTATAGCCGATAATAAAACTATGAAAGCCACATTGCATTCTAGCCATGTGTTTGATTTTACAAAACCGTGTTTAGGGTCTGAATTATTGGGATTTAAAGGATTTTCTACTCCAGATATTGCGTTTAAATCCGTTAATAAAATCAACATAAATAATGTAAATGTGATTAGAGTAAAATGTAATATTGCAAATGGGTCTTATTTAAATGGTGACAAATCACACACCATACACAGTTTTTACCCAGAAGCTCCTCCCGGCTACAAAATTATTGAGGTCCCCAGAAATATTATATACTTCCCTGTAAATAAGAGAAGTTTAGATGTTGTTAGCATTACATTTGCAGATCAACACGACAAGCCAATTGACTTTAATAAAGAAGAAACTACAATTACTTGTCATATAAAAAAGATATGAGAATTTACAAGAACGGACTGAGTGTGCAAAATGCCAGGTTTCTGCGATCAATTGGGTTGAAGTTAAAATTTTCTATTAATAAAAATGGAAGATTTTCTAGACGTTACAGGAAAATTCCAATACGACGATAGCGTGGTTAAAATTACAAATCACTCCTATGTTCCACACAACACTTTAGCAATAAATAATTCCGATGAAATTCGAATATGCATAAATAATCAAGATTTACTAACACTCCCATGTAGGAGTTATCTGTATATTAAAGGAGAAATAGAGAATCATGATAAAGGACATTTTATAAATAATGCATTTGCATTCTTATTTGACGAAATTAGATACGAAGTTGCTGGTAAAGAAATAGATATTGTAAGAAATCCGGGAATTTCCAGTCTTATGAAAATATTGTGCTCTTACAATAAAACAACTAAATTGTCAAATGTGGCATTTGATTCTGATGAAAATTTAAAGGAGTTCCATAAAAGTGGCAAGTTTAGTACTTGTGTCCCGTTAGAGCTGTTAATGGGTGTGTTTGAGGATTTTAATAAGGTTTTAGTAAATGTTAAACAAGAATTGGTGTTGAAAAGATCCAAAAACGACTTAAATTGTATATTAACAACATCTAATGCACCAACTGGGGTCGATCCTATTCCTAAAATTACACTTAAATCGATTCAGTGGGTGATGCCGCACGTGGTACCATCTGATGGGGAGAAGCTTCAATTACAAAAGATGTTATTGCAAAATAAAAATTTGCAAATTGCATTTAGAAGTTTGGAGCTACACGAACTCCCATCATACCCCGAAACCAAGAGACATACATGGTCAGTTAAGACGTCTTCGAGTTTGGAGAAGCCCAGGTATATTATATTTGGTTTCCAAACTGGTAGGGACAACAGTGCACGAAAAAGAACTGATGAATTTGATCACTGTAAATTGAAAAATATCAAAGTGTTTTTAAACTCTGAATATTATCCTTATAGTGATTTAAATCTCGACTTTGAAAATGGAGATGCCTCTAAAGCTTATGAGATGTTTGTGAGGTTTAGGGAGAGTTACTACAACACCGTCCCCGATCCTATGTTTAACAGAGCTGACTTTATAAAGAAATATCCTCTAATTGTAATAGATTGTTCTAGGCAGAATGAATCAGTCAAAGAGGGGGTCGTAGATATTAAATTAGAAATTGAAACTGCAGAAAATGTCCCTTCAAACACATCTGCATATTGCCTAATAATACACGATAAGGTGTTTGAGTATAATCCTTTGACAAATGAGATAAATAAAATGTAAATAAAATGAAAACAAATATTCAACAAGAATTGGTAGAGTCTGCAAAACAAATAAGAGAAAAATATAGGGTGTTAAAACGTGGTAAATTTCTAGAGGCTGAAGAGAGGTTCCAAACATTCCAACCGTTAATAGAGCCTTTGCAAGAATTAAAAAATTTAGCCACAAAAACAGAGAGGCCAGTTCTTCCAATGATTTTAGAAAAGACCCCGTCTAGAATACCAAGAATAACCCAGATAACACCACACAAATTAGATTTTGGTCTTTTAGCATCAGACTATTTAGGAAATTACCTTAGTAGAAGTAGTATGACAGACACCACATATGGTATCAGGCGAGAAGGAAATAAATTTTTTATTGGGAATCAGGAAGTTCAAATTGCCAATGATGATGTTACAGTTGGAGAAACAATTTATAAAGGGACAAAGGGATTGTGGGAATTGTTAACTTTAAAAGAACCCGTAAACTATAGTCGGGCTGATTTGCAAAATTATAAAGAGATTTTGGAAGCTACAAATGCACATTTAAAGGGTTATAAACCAGGTGCGGCGATGTCAAGCAATAAACACACTAAATATCTTAATATAATTAAACCCCTGTTTAAGACTGTTGGTGAAGGTTTAAGGCAGGTAACTGGTAATAAAATAGACTATGTTTATTGGGACGATCCTAATGAGCTTGTAGATAGGTTAAGACTGCTTTGGTTAAGCCGATTGGCGGGAAATTCTGGAGTGGATAATGAGATTCTATCATAGAAGAATTGAGGGAAAGTGGAATTGTTTATTAAATAAAAAGATGATAGATAAATTGTATCGTGTATATAACCCGTATAGTAAACCAGAAGCTAGAAGTTTTAAAGAAACTACTTTAAATCTAAAAGATGATGGTTGGAATGCTTTAAATTATAAAATTAGTAATGTTAAAGGTGGGGAGTTTACTGATGATGTATCGACTTTGGGGCAGACGTTAACTAGAAAAGGTGATGCTTTTGTACAAGGTAATACTAAATATAAGTTTTTAGAATCCAAGAGTAATAATTGGAACGCTAATAAACGCAAAATTACTAATGTTAAACGAGGTGAAAGCTCAACCGATGTACCCACATTAGAGCAAACTTTAATAAGAAAAGATGGTGTCTTTGTACAAGACAAAAATAATTATGAATTTTTGGAATCGGAGAATGGAAAAAATGGAAATATTTGGAATGCCAAAAAGCGAAAGATTAGTAATTTGTTGGCTGGTAACGAAAGCGATGATGTTGTAAACGTCTCTCAAGTACCAAAAATGGATCTAAACTTTTGGGATTTTAATAATAAAAGGCTAGTTCGTGTTAAACCCGCTGTTGATGAGAACGATTGTGTTACAAAACATCAGACTGTGACTTTAGACGGTCTTAAATTTGATGGTAAAAATAAGCAATTAACAAACATTTTACCTGGAACATTGCCAAATGATGTGGCTGTTGTTAATCAAATATTAACAAAAGGTGAGAAAAGCACAATAAAACAGGGGGATAAATATTATAATGTATTAACATTAGATAGCGATATGTGGGATGCAGAGGACAAATTAATAAAGAATGTACCTGAAGGCAAAGATAGGAGTGATGTTTGTTTAATGTCACAGGTTTTGAGGTATGACGATAATATTAAAACTTTTAGACAAGACAATATTAAATTTGATATTTGTTTAAAATCACATGCTTTAAGGTTTAACAATAAAACTAATAAATTTATGCAAGACAATAATGAAATCGATTTGATGATGTACAATCCTAAATTGTTGGTTGCAGACCCTACATCTTTAAGCGGATTTAAGACTTTAGATGGAGAGGCATATTTGCCAAAAAACTATGTATATCAAAGAATGAGTGATGGTATGTTAATTGGTAGCAATGGAGGTGTTTTTGAAACGACAGAGACTGGCAGATACGTTAACATTAAAAATAAAGAATAAAAAATGGAAAAAATTGCTTACGAATTGCATAAGCCCGCGAGAAAGAACTTTGTTAGAAGGTCTTTTAAGGTGTTGGGTATAAACGAAACTGTTCAAATAGATTTAATAGATATGCGGAATTATGCTAGAGAGAATTCTGGGAATAAATATATTTTAACTTTAATAGACACATTTTCTAAAAAAGCTTATGCTGCTCCACTAAAGAATAAAACTGGATTAGTAGTCACAGAAGCTATAAAAACTATTCTCCCAAAGGGAGTTAAAAATATTCAATCTGATAACGGAAAAGAATTTTTTAATGAACATTTTACCAAACTAATGAAAATTCTAAATATTAATCACTACCACACTTACTCTACAACTAAGGCGGCTATTGTGGAAAGGTTCCAGAGAACTTTAAAGAATTGGTTGTATAGAGAGTTTAGTGCACAAGGGAGTTACAAGTGGTTGGATTTACTTCCAAAGTTAATAAGGATATATAATAATAAAGTACATAGATCCATAGGGATGAAGCCTAACCAAGTAAGTGCTAAGAACTCTAAAGATGTACACGAAAGGTTAGCATCTAAAGTACAAGTTAAAAAGCCAAGATATAAGGTGGGGGATAGTGTAAGGATATCTAAATATAAACATGTATTTAGTAAAGGATATACCCCTAACTGGACGGGAGAGCTTTTTACAATAGCAGAAGTTAAGAAAACAAAGCCTGTGACTTATATTTTGAAAGATGAAAATGGCAATATAATCAAAGGAGGATTTTATACAGAAGAATTGTTAAAGACTAAATATAAAGACATGTATTTGGTAGAGAAGGTAATTAGGAGGAAGGGTGATTTATTATATGTCAAATGGCTCGGGTTCCCAAGTAGCCAGAACTCGTGGATTTCTGCAAAGGATGTATTAAAATAAATTTTAGGGTCAAAATTTAAAAATATATGGGGAAAATGTATTTAAGGCAAGGGTACTGCAGGCTAACAAGGAAACTTGTGTAAGGCGGGATCGGGTGTCGGCGCAAAAACTGATCCCCATAAGAATAACATGGGAAAAAAGCGCCGAAAGTGGCCCCTCTTTCTCAGTTCTTATCTACTTTCCTTAACCTTCCGTAGGTCATACCTTTTCAAAACACTTGCTATTTATTGCATGACGTATTGTAAATTGTTTTGTCAAAACCATTTATCTGTAGTCGCTAGTCCTACTGACGAGTGTCGATGGGAATAAGAGCCAAGATGACAAGTCTTATGAGACTAATTTAAATAACAAAAACTCTCTCAACGCTTTAGTGACGGTCTCTCAACGCTGTGTTGCGGTTATTAAAACCCAGGAGGGTTTTATTAGTTTATTCTTAGCACAACACTTTAATATTGTTAGTTTGTTTGAGATTGTTGTCGTTCGTTGTTGTTGGTGACTTTAATTGGTTTGAATAAATATAAAACTAAACTTTCCTCCTGGTGTAACATAACTTTTAGTTTTAATACAACCAAATTCTATAGATTACGACAGTTTTTAAAATTCGCTGCTGCTGCCCGTTGTCATTACAACAATTGTATTGTCCTCCTGTAACACTAGGCTGTAAAACGGAATTGTACATATTGTAATATATTAGAAAAGGACTAATGAATCTAATCTGTAATATGATGCGGCCTAAAGAAAAAGATATGCTAAGGAGCTGAACACTATCATTTGTCATACGATTATTAGATATCAAAGTAGATCACATCCCCAATGTTAATGGTAATGATATAGTAAATTTAATTTCAAATTAAAAATTGTGTAATATAAATTGGTTATACATACATGTAGTTTATGTTTGTATCTTATAGTTAAATATAAACAATAAACAAATCAACTTTTTATGTATAAGAATTTGTCTTTAGGGAAGTCCTGTAACTGAATATGGCAATAAGGGAAACGTACTAAATAGGTAACTTAAATTATTGATAGACTTATAAAATATACAGTATCTCACATGAATTTGAGTATCATATTTCTCACCCTTCTTTTAAAATGCCCTCTTATATCAAATTGAAGGGTAAACAGTTATGATGATATCGTAAAACTAGTTAGCATCTTACAGCTGTGTAAAACATAATGCGATGTGTTTAATTTCCTGTTGTTAGGGTTTCAACACTTTCTAAGTTTATAAAAACAAGCGACAGCTTTTTATGATGTAGTTGAACCACTTTGTATTCTCTTTATATATAATTTATATAATATATAAATATATTTGTATATATGTATATATATATACATATATATATATGTATAATATATATGTATATATATATATAATTTAAAGTGTTGATATACACTGGTTTAACAACTTAGATCAACTTTTGTTATTTTAATCATTTATACATACGATCCTGTATTTGTAAATTTATGAATATTCACAAAGTAACAACAATGTATGCTTTTAAAAAACTAGGTATCACAATTAGTGTTCTGTAAATTGAAACATACCTTGTGTAGGCTCGTTGTAGGGAAACCTTTAATTGGATTGAGTGAAACGAAATCCTTATACATAACTTTACTGCTTACACTGGTAAGAGAATCAACTCGAACTGGCGTGTCTGTGACATAAATAACTCAAAAACGCCTCTACAGATCCACTTCAAACTTTAGAGATAGATTCTATAGTACGAAATCTCGGTCGAGTTCGTTATTGGGAATATTTGGTTAAGTAATATTAAAATTATCTTTAAAACAAATCTATTTTTTCCCATAAGATTAACATTGGGAGCCATTTTAGTGGTACTTGAATCGTTGATATTTAGCCAACGTCTATGTTTCAACTATAGAGTAACGTAAGTATTGCCATAGATTCACTAGAGAACTGTAGTTATTCATGTTCATGTTGGCTAGGAAAAAAAAACTTCTTCTCGTAACTTGAAACACAAAACTAAGGTTTAAATATTATTAGCTTTTAAAATTGTATGACTATTTTATTTTATACTAATTAAAAGATGCATTATTATTTTAATAATATTATAATAAATAACATTATTGGTACCGTACTCTATGTAAAAAAATTCAGGCCGCTGGACTTAGACCTCTCTGACCTCTCGACTCCAGACTCCAGACGACAAAATGACTGAAAAGAAAAATATCAACAAGAAAAGTATTACGGTCCGTCTTACGTGATTAAAGTGATTAAACGCTAATAAATGTAATTATTCATAGTATAATTTCCACTCATTAACAGGAGAAAGTGTTAGTTTGTTCAAAAAATTATTATCTCACTAATAAAACGGACGGTAAGTTACCAAATAAAATTAGATGTTTTGGTTATTTATTTGACGGCTATCACCAATGCAACTTTACAATATAGGTAACAATAACTAGGAATACGCTCATTCTTCACGTATGAGGATGATCGGACCTTTCGTAATCCCAAAGTTTAATATATTGTGTAGAAATGATGAGAAACTTGTCACGCAATATCTTACCGACAATACAACAAATTCTCTTAACAGGAAATAAATTATTACTTTAGTGCTCATGGCAGTTTCTAACTCCGAGTCACTCACAAAGTTTCATTTAAGGACTTCATGTATATCAAACACTTTCTAGATGCAGTGAGTACAAGTGCAGGCATGTCTTTGAGTACTGTAATTTAGTACGCGAATACTTTGTACTTGAGTATAAACATCATTTGCGTTTATGCAAGAGGCATGGAGGTGCCCGCGCTGTGGCGGGAAATTGCAGCTTACTTGGCCGCGAAGGATAAATTTGGATTTTTCAATACTTTAAATGATATTTTAGTGATGTAGGAAGAATAACCTCCTAAACTTCCTAAATTGTATTGTGTGTTACAATTATAGAGAAATGTTATATATTATAGAGAAATGTATCTTTTCAAAATCAAATAATAAAGACTAACATAAGTTGTAAAGAGGGGATTTGATTGGTTAACATATTTGTTGCCATGATGGAGACCAGAGGGTATAGAGAGTCAAAGTGGCAGTCCGTATGTAAGCACAGATTTTTACCCCAGGCGAGACCTCTATAGATATATACCTCGTTGGATGAGATAGGATTTGCTATTTAAAAATAACGTAACATAACCTAACCTAACAGCTGCAGCACACTGTACAAGATGGGTCGTAAAAAACAAACAATACCATTTCACCATCACAATATAGGTAACAATAACTAGGAATACGCTCATTCTTCACGTATGAGGATGATCGGACCTTTCGTAATCCCAAAGTTTAATATATTGTGTAGAAATGATGAGAAACTTGTCACGCAATATCTTTCCGACAATACAACAAATTCTCTTAACAAGAAAGAAATTATTACTTTAGTGCTCATGGCAGTTTCTAACTCCGAGTCACTCACAAATTTTCATTTAAGGACTTCATGTATATCAAACACTTTCTAGATGCAGTGAGTACAAGTGCAGACATGTCTTTGAGTACTGTAATTTAGTACGCGAATACTTTGTACTTGAGTATAAACATCATTTGCGTTTATGCAAGAGGCATGGAGGTGCCCGCGCTGTGGCGGGAAATTGCAGCTTACTTGGCCGCGAAGGATAAATTTGGATTTTTCAATACTTTAAATGTTATTTTAGTGATGTAGGAAGAATAACCTCCTAAACTTCCTTAATTGTATTGTGTGTTACAATTATAGAGAAATGTTATATTATAGAGAAATGTATCGTTTCAAAATCAAATAATAAAGACTAACATAAGTTTTAAAGAGGGGATTTGATTGGTTAACATATTTGTTGCCATGATGGAGACCAGAGGGTATAGAGAGTCAAAATGGCAGTCCGTATGTAAGCACAGATTTTTACCCCAGGACCTCTATAGATATATACCTCGTTGGATGAGATAGGATTTGCTATTTAAAAATAACGTAACATAACCTAACCTAACAGCCGCAGCACACTGTACGAGATAGGTCGTAAAAACAAACAATACCAATTCACCATCGGAGGTCACTCTTAGCACTTTTGGCAACAAATTAATAAGTAATACGCTATGATTGGCACCATTCTGTACTATTTGTATTGCAATGAATAAAGATGATTTGATTTGATGTAAAATATGGACAAAATAGCTAGGATAAACTGAAAAATACTCATTCCGTTGTATTATCAAAATAAAATTATCAAGTACTTGAACCGCTTATGAAACTCAAGACTCTACTGTAGGCTTAGGCTAGGTAATAACTAGGAGTACGCTCTTTTACCGCGTAACAGGCTGAGCTCACAGTTAATAATTTTAAAAAATGTTTCAATTCACAATACACACCATTGGCCCCCATTGTAACTGCAGCTTGACAATGCCGTTCAAATATAGAACATGAGAAACAAACAATGAGGTCTGAAATCAGTCAATCAGATCAAAAGTGCATTTGAAGTAGTTGTTACTCACCCCTCACTCTCACTGGGAACTGTATCACCTAGACCTCCTTTATTATATTAGTTGAAGATTTTGTTGGAAGTACAAAATTTTGATGACAATGTAGGACCACAATCAGTCAAACCAAGTTTTATTTACAATTTGGTGTACACTGGAGGGCTATACACATCCCAGGACCCACACTGTTATTTTATTGTAGCTTAATATTGATGTTAAATATATCTAAATCTAGAAGTTGATGTGTACAGTATGTTTTAAAATCAGTCAATCGGTCTTAAATGCCTAAACAGTTAAAACTCTAAAGAGGTTTTAATGTAGCACTTTGGTCTTTCTGGGAGGCTATGCCCCCAAGCTCTCATTGTTATTGTAGCTTGATATTATTGTTCAAATGGGAGCGGCTCTATTACACATCATATCGATGGACCCTCTTGTAAAAATTAAAAAAATACAAGAGGGTCTATGGCCCATCGAACCGTTTAACACGTTGGCTGCTGGCGCCGACTTTAGTCGGCGTCACTAGCGCTGCCAAGTGGCGCGCGCCGACTATAGTCGGCGCCAGACAAACTGAAATACATTGGGTCGGTGTGAGCTTAGCCGCGGACGGAGGAGGTTGTTTCTGCGTGCGCCACATGTTTACATCTCAAGCTTTGCCGTGTTGGTGCCGTTGCCGGATTCCGCGACTATTTAATTTTTTTTCGTGATTGCGTAATAGTGCGTTACTATGGATTCTTAGGTGGTTCATATTGAACAATAATGGCTAGTACGTCTGTCGTACTATTATTATGATCGGATGTCGTGTACTTCTGTCCAGCTTGTCCTGGTGAACCAGGCCTATGCCCTATTCGCTGCTTCGACAAGTTTCACGACTCCCTATAACGTTGAAACAGACTCTGTAAATATTTGTAAATATTTAGTAGTAGTGATTGAAAAAGTGAAAAAAAGGTTTACATTGCTAGGATATAATCATAAACTGACTAATAAGTAAAAATATTGTGACTGTGCTGCAATATCTCCGAAGCGTCGCACCCAGGTGGCGTATGCCGACAAAAAGCGGCGGAAGCGATGACGTCACGGGACGACAGGAAATTACGATTTTTTTATGACAGCGACCCCGAACAAGACTAACAACAGCATTTGGAAAGTGATTTTGACATAAAATAGTTTTAGCCACAGGTGATGGTATATACTTATTTTTCAGCATTCAACGTGTTAAGTGAATAAAAGTTATATTTACTATTTGGGTCAATGGACCATCGACCCACAATGAGTTCTTTTTAACATATACAAATTCGGTCTGATGTACCATTGACCCTATAAATTATTATTTAAAAAACGGGCCCCCTATATTTCTAGTTGTCAAATAAATTAAGTGGCTCTATTACACATCACATCGAAGGACCATAGACCCTCTAACATTTATAAAATAGGAATGGTTCGTTGGTCCAACGACATCATCTATAATACCCACTAGTAGGATACCCCCCACTATAGCAAGCCAATCAGAAGCCAGCATTTTGTAGTGACGTCATTCCAAGATGGCGGCGCCCATGGCACTTTATTTCCCGCCAAATTTCCTAACCTCACTTTTTTAAATTTTAACTCATTTTGCTCAGTTCTGGCAAACTATGCTCTATGATAAATTATTTTACATATACACCATTATATATATATATATTATATACTGTAAATTATATGTATATATGTTCCATGGTTTGACTATTATATACTCTATGCGATTGATACTATCATATGGCAATGTATATACAATATTATACATATACTTTACAGCTACACCATTATATAAATATAATCTAGGATATATTAAAAAGTGACGTCACACGTCACTTGACCGCATGGGCTGAGTGAATATATACGTCATCTGAGGCTGAGCCAGTGACGTAGACGGTTTTGTGACGTAATGAGGGAAAGTTTAAAGTTCAGGGTCACGGGGAGGTTATTTAAAAAAAAGTACTACCTCGCACGCGTAAAATTCGATTGTGATTCGATAGGTTAATCGATATAACAAATTTAATGAAAACAATCGAATGATACGAGTACGAGGTAGTACTATTACAAAAATTACTTTATTTTATTTACAATGTTTGTCCTTATTTACAATGCGAAGCTTCCGCCGTTGTTGGTTATAATCGAAGTTGTTGATCTCGACGAGTCGCGGCCATCGTGTTTTTTCCTGATAAAAGACGGTAGATACTTTGATTCCTGTGCAGAGTCCATGTTGTTTTTTTTGACACCGATCTATTCTGATAGGTGTTTCCATTTCATTACCGTCAGGTAGAAATACTACCTGACGGCAATGAAGTGGAAACATCTATCAGATCTCGAGTGACATAATATTATTATTTTGTGAAGAGCGTCTCGGAGAGCTCGATGTTCACCGGTCGAGAGCCGGAGGTGAACTGACTATTCGCTAGCTAGCGTTCTGGTATCAAACAAAATGGTGGGGGTAAAAGTGTGGTGGGGCGGAGCAGATGGTGGACGGCAGATGGCAGGCGGCAGGTGGCAAGTGTGCAGCAGATGGCATCTGGCGCGGGGAGGAAGACTTTGAATAAAATATCCATTAGTTAAAACCCATCAAGGATAACGTAATTGCTTCTGTATCAGAAGATTTTGTGGTAGACACTTCTTGTACTTGTATTTGATCAGTCGTTTCATTAGTGTCAGCTTGGTAAATATTAAAAGATGAAGATGTGGAAGAAACATTATTGTCTTGTATTTGCGAATCAAAGTGTACCGCGCAAGAGCTGGGCGTATAGTGATATAGCGTCTGCGTGTAGGTTAGGTACTCGGCTCTTCCCCCACCACACTAGTCCTTCACCATACCAGTCCCCCCACCAAGTTTTACATCGCACAATAACTAGTTTACATGTGTTAGTTAGGGTTTAGCTCTTAGACTGTCAAGACCTCAGCTCCGTAACTGAAAACTTCAATAATATTTGCTCAACGCTGTATAATGATAACAGTTAATATGATCTAAACCAGTGCATGTATTCATATGGTGCTTTTTGCGTAGCAAACAACTGGCTAAAAGTGTTTCAACCTCGATTATTCTTCTACGAAACCGCTCATTGTCCACTAAAAGCGTAGACCTTCTGTCTGCATTGTCAGAGAAGTAGAAGGTAGTGTCAAGTGGACTACTGAAGGTCACCTTCCTCATGTTCCTGTAAAACTGCGACATCTTTCAGACCCTCTAGGTAGATGTTCATCCGTCAAGAGCTGGAAGTATAATGATGTAGAGTTATCGTGTATGATAGCCACCTACGGTTGCTATACCGTTGGTTAGATTTAAATTCCAATTGCACCTTCTTGTTCATCTTGTCAAGCCGCGTAATTGAAGCACCCACATGTTATACTTTGAACCAAAATAAAAGAAGTTATTTAGGTTTGTCCTTGAAAATAGTTTTTCTTCCCCTGTTGCTGGTATACCCTTGGTCGGATCTGAATTCTAATTGCACCTTATTCTTCCTCTTGCTGAGCCACGTCAGTAGAGTGCCCACATGTTATACTTTAAACCAAAAATAAAGAAGTTATATAGGTTTGTCCTTGAAAATAGTTGTCTTTGGCTATTTTACTGCTATACCCTTAGTCGGATCTGAATTCTGTTTGCACCAACGTGTTCGTCTGATCAACCCGCGTAATTGGACTACCGACTTGGCATATTTTAAACCATAAATAAAAAAATTATTTAGAATTGACCTTTAAAATAGTTGTTTTTGGATATTAATGCTATACGCTGGGTCGGATCTGAATTCTGTTTGCACCATCTTGTTCGTCTGATCAATACGCGTAATTTGAGTGCCCACTTTGCATATGACAAACCATAAATAAAGAAATTATTTAGATTTGACCTTCAAAATAGTTGTTTTTGGCTATTACTGCTATACCCTTGGTCGGATCTGAATTATGTTTTCACCATCTTGTTTGTCTGATCAATCCGCCTAATTTGAGTACCCACTTGGCATATGATAAACCAGAAATAAAGAAATTATTTAGATTTGACCTTCAAAATAGTTGTTTTTGGCTATTACTGCTATACCCTTTGTCAGATCTGAATTCTGTTTTCACCATCTTGTTCGTCTGATCAATCCGCCTAATTTGAGTCCCCACTTGGCATATGTTAAACGAGAAATAAAGAAATTATTTAGATTTGACCTTCAAAATAGTTGTTTTTGGCTATTACTGCTATACCCGTGGTCGAAACCAAAAATAAAAAAGTGCAATACCCTTGGTCGGATCTGAATTCTGATTGCACTTCTTCCAATTATAATCAATTAATATAATACCCGGCGTCAGGCTACTGCGAACCCAAGTTTTGACCAAGGTCAGTTTTAAAGCGTGAAAGAAAAGTTTATATTTCATTAATAAATAAAACACTTCAAAAAACCAACATCAAACACAACAATCAGTTAAACTAACTACATTTACTAGCAACAAACTACAAGCGTTACTCTTACATGCTTAATAATAAACATACATGCCTTAAGCTAAGGTAGCATCTCTAATATACAATGGTACCAACTCTATAGAGATACTATTGCGGACAGTGCAGGCAAACAGCTAGCTAGGCTGTCGGCCTGCGACTGCGAGCCCTCTGCGGACAGCCCCTTGGTTTTATAGCCGCCAGCGTTGACGCTGCCAGACAGAGGAGAGCAGATGTCACGGCAGATGCCGCAGCGCGCCGGCGCGGCGGTGCACCGTCTGTGTTTGCAACTATGCTCAAAACGGTCTTCAATAAAGTCGAAACGTAGCACCTCTGGCGGGGACCTAACCGGTTCTTAAATCACGGCTATCCGGTTTTAAATATGCATTTAAAAGGTGTTTATTATTCTTTTCACCATTTTTTAAGGTAAAACTTCACTATACATTGTGTAACATGTCATAGATTTGTTTTTAAATGTCAATAACAATTTTAAAATAGACCATTATAAATAAAATCTATTACATATTCGTTGTAAATGTGTTATTTACTATAATACACTTATAGACTAATAATAAATGTAAATTCTTTCATAAAAAGTGTATCACATATTTGACTTTTCATAAAATAAAGTGTTATGTTGCATTTATATTCATATAGACTTATGAGGAATCATATAATTTGATATGTAAAGCAAATTAGGCAGTAAATAATAAGAGACTTATTTGTTACATCGATAAACATATCTGGTTAGTGATTATATTTTACTCGTGAAGCAAAAACTTGAAAATAATTTTTCACCAAGAAAATACACGTAAAAAACATTTTTGTCTTGATTACTAGAAAAATAAATTGATGAAGCGGTTTGAGCAATAACGGTTGAATCTTTAGAGATTTTTGATTGGCTTTTTGTTTCATTTTGGAAATGTATTAATATGAACCAACAACATAATTGCAAAAGTTATTAGTGATACTCAATACATGCAGAGTCAAACTGTATTCAAGAACTACGAGTAAAAATTCAGCCTAAACCTTCAATTCAGATTTATTCAATTCAGTTATAGTTGATTACTTAAAATGGATTGGAGTAATAATAGATAGATAGATAGATTGGAGTGATGTTGTGGGCATTTTAGCAAAATAACAACAAAACCGAGGCATGTTGTGACGCATGTTTTTTCTCAGTAAAACTACTGCGCAATGATTCTTTTATATTGAGAAGAAACAGATGTGGCAACGCAATTGGTTGGTTTAACTTCTATAATGACTGAATAAAATGAGAAATTTACATACAAAATATATTAGGGCTAAATTAACAAGTGTTTTACTACTAATCAAAACAACTTTTACTTTTACAAAGTGTTGTGACTGAGGGTGTTTTATTGCCATGATTATTATTCGTGAGATAAACATACACTCTTAGTACCCACAATTTATTTCAAATCATAATATTAATGGGTACGAAATATACTGTAAGTTAGTCAGGCTAAATATTTGAAAGCGAACATCCGAGGGGCTGTTCAAAAGTTATTACTGTAACATGAACAAAACTTCTTGTACAACGTTAAGACTCGTTTTCACTATTATTTAAATCCTCTCCTTGATTAGTAAATTGGCTAATACAATACTTATAAAAAACTATCATAAATTGCAGATTTAAATGTGACTTGAAAGTCTATTTACAGTGGATTGCATCTTGGAAAGATTTTGTACACTTTTATTATAATTTTATAATATTCAGAGGGTTTAGTTTATAACTCCCACCACTATTCCCCTAAAATAGTTGTCTACAATCAATTAAAAATTTCGCATGTACGTAATCACGGTGAAGCGGCACGTCATTTGACAATGTAGGCTAAATAATCAGCTGAAATAACACAAGCAGGAGCGAGTAGTCAGCTGTTGACGTCTGTTACGGTGCGGCCGACGCCGCGACGCCCCGATGTGCTGTGGCCTTGGTGATAAGCCGCAACCTTGTCTATTGGTGTATATCTCGGCCCCAACGCCGCGGAATACGGCTCCACGCTGTTCTACCACATTCTGCATAGTTAAAACGCTCCTCATTTTACTTAGATCTTCACCTAGAAAATATTAATTATGTAATTTTTACTCCATATTGCATTGACATTATTGTTTTCACAGCGATAACGTTTGAAAGAAGCGTCCGATTTTGATGACATTTGGCACAAATGTGGAGAGTAACATTTATGACTTTAAGTTCGAAAACCAGATCGAACAGTCTATGGGAAGGGGGTTTTATGGGGGTTTTAAATTTTAAAAAATCAGTTTATTTTTATTTTTATCCTAAAATTTTTAAAACACTATATTTTGGTTAAAGCCATTTTATATAGCTTAAAAACAAACAATTTAGTATTTTGAATCATTAAGCTATGTTTAGTGGTTGTGGAGAAAAGTCAAAAAATGTGTCCATAAAATGTCCCATGTTAATCTTATGGGAATACGGTTTTTAGATTTTCCTCAGATAATTTCACTGAAAACTCCACATTTCTTTCCACCAATCAGTTTAGCTCTACAAAACAATCATTTTGGCGTTTTAATTGTTGTTTTACGTTCAACCGTTGCAGTGATATTCAAAATGCTAAACACAGTACGTTGTCCAATGTTATGGAGAATAAATAAAGTGTTAAATTTCGATTATTTATGTATTTATATTGATGAAACTTGGTATGTGGCTTCAATTAGCTGTGGTATATTAATATTAGCACAAAATTTTTTTTTAATTTTTCCCAGTAGCAGCAAACTTGCATACTCGGGCCCGATGTTATTCATATGGATAATAAGTAAAGTTTTATATCTCCCTTAGTTATGAACCTAAATTAATTAATACAATTTGTTATGTAGCTTTACCTGGTTGACTTATATTGATAATTCCAAAAAAAATCAACACATTTCTTATCTTCCTTGTCGCAGCAAATCTGCGTACTCAATTATAATGTTATTCTTATGGAGAATAAATAAAATGCTATATACCACTTATTAATGAATGTATTTTTTTTTGTAAAACTTGGTAAGTGGCTCTAGGTAGTAGTGATACCCATATATATGCATTGGAAATTTGCTTAGTACGCAGGTTTGCTGTGACGGGAATTTATATTTTCTGTAGGAAGGTTGATTAACAACTAAGTATCCTTCGTATTCAAGTTCCTTGAATGTTCCTCTACTTTTAACGTCAAACATACTTTTATAGGATAGGTTATATTGTTGATATGTATAGAGGATTAGTTTTGAGTTTTTATATAAAAAACATATATTTATTCATTGTTTTGATTACATTTTTAGCTAGATCAATTAATTTACGACTAAGAAGCCTTCGTATTTGGAGGGGGAATGTTTAAGTAACAGATAGTTTAAAATAAAGTAGATTTTGTTGTTATAAAAAGGCAACATTATATTTTCTTACTAAAGTATTTTATTTCATTATTGATTAAAACAAGTTTTTGCTTCACAAGTAAAATATAATTACTAATCAGATATGTTTATCCATTTTCTTAATCATGTGGTATTCCTTCCAACAAATAAGTCTCTTAATATTTACTGCCTAATTTGCTTTACATATCAAATTATATAATTTCTCATAAGTCTACACGGAAAATACGACTCGTTAACCAAGTCCGGGTTAAATGCCACAGGGTAACTATTAACTGAGTTCAGTTTACTGGAACGAATCTGGCTTAGTTATTGCCAACCATGTAAAAATAGTTATGATGGAGGTGGTTATCGGTAACTGAGTAGTTGGTAATACTTACAAAGTCTTGATTTTACGAAGCAAGGTTTGTTAAATTTGACCTAGCAACATTGTACGTGATAACTAAGAAGTCATCTAGGTTGCATCCAACCTTGTAGGTTGTTTGTTAGTAACCTTAGCGTTGGTTGAAATCTTACCATGTACTCGGTTATAATTACGAAACAACTTGATTTGTGTGATGGGTTAGTTTTAACAAACTGTGCGTGGTTGGCGTTTACAGTGACGGTGTCTCTTCAGTCTGCAGAGTGTCAGTGTGCACAGTGCAATAAGTTAAAACAATAAACAACTCAGGTCACTGTACATTAAACCGTGCAAGCTTGTGAGATTTTCGTACTGTGTTCAAGTTATAAGTTCACTAAATATGTATGAAACAGATCCATATGAAGAAGTAAGACAAATTTTAAATGAATGGGGTCTAGATCAATGAACATGATACATCATCCGAAGGTACGTATTCTTTAATCTGTTTTAGGTTATAAATTCAAAGTTTAAGTTAATGTAGGCCTATTGACGATGAATTTTATGTGGTTTTATCAAACCTGTCTTTGATAAGGATAAGGGTCAGTAAACTGTAAGTAGCTACATTACCTTGGACTTTAATTAATTATACTACTACCGAATATATAACTACTATGATAAACAACAATTGCTGGTGGTAGTGGCATGTTCAACTTACTTCAAGTCTATATTGTCCTGTTTTTAGAACTTGTAAAACGAAAACAGAGGTGTTAAATTTGTAAAGATAATTTTGTCAAGTGTTGTTAATAATTAATCAAAGTAATAAACACATTTTACGTCAAGAACAACACTTAACTGTCATATAAACTTATATAATAATAATATAACGTACAGTAAATAGTATTATAAATAGTAATATAAATATAAGTTTGTATTACAATCAAATGTTGTTGTTTGCATTAAATTTAAATTTTATTTTGAGTTTAATTTATAAACATTTTCCTTAACTAAACAGGTTTTACTATTAACATTGAAGCCACTAAGGCATGGTTTAGGCAATCTTTAATATCGTCATAGGCCTATACTAACTTTTTTTTGGCGTATTTTTACAAGTTTTAAATGTCTAGATTAATACAAAAAATGTACACTTTTTAATGGCTGCCATTTTAAAATGATAAAACCTAGAAACGTCAAATTCAATACCAAATTATCATTTCATCATATCAAGTTTCAAGATCATACCTTAAATGTTGTTCACTATGTTTATATAACTTTTTGTGCCTTTTGGGGTTTTGGGTAAAAAAACACCTTTAAGGCTTCGCCCCAGGGTTTATCTTATGGAAGAAAATAGGTCAATTTCATTACACATTTAACAGCTATTAAGTAAAAATGCAGTTCAGAAGCATGAATGATTGTTTTAAGCTGACTTATGGAATGGCATTAGTATATAAACTAATAGGGCCCATATGAGCTGGTTATCCGAAAGTAAAAATATTTAGCCTACTCAAATTCGAGCATCAGGATTCGCTCATTAAATTTGAATCAAAAACCTAAATTTTATTAAAGTTGTTTATAGTAATCACATTTTTATAAGTAATTCAGTATTCAGATGCATTTTCTCTACAACCACTAAACCTAGGTTAATGATTCAAAATACTAAATTATTTGTTTTTTAAGCTCTATAAAATGACTATAACCAAAATTGAGTGTTTTTAAAATTTTAGGGAGAAAAATTAAAAAAACTGATTTATGGAAAGTTTAAAACCCCCATAAACCCCCCCCCCTTCCCATGGTTCGATTTTTCTGGTTTTCGAACTTAAAGTCATAAATGTTACTCTGCACATTTGTGCCAAATTTCATCAAAATAGGGCGTTTCTTTCAAACGTTATCGCGGTAACAGACACATATTTATATATATATATATATAGATATATATGTATATAATATAGATATATATACATATATATAGATATATATAATATATATATATATATATTATATATATATATATATGTGTGTCCGTTACCGCGATAACTTTTGAAAGAAACGCCCTATTTTGATGAAACTTGGCACAAATGTGCAGAGTAACATTTATGACTTTAAGTTCGAAAACCAGAAAAATTGAACCCTATGAAGAGGGGTTTATGAAGGTTTTAAATTTTCCATAAATCAGTTTTTTTTAATTTTTCTCCCTAAAATTTTAAAAACACTAAATTTTGGTTCTAGCCATTTTATAGAGCTTAAAAAACAAATAATTTAGTATTTTGAATCATTAACCTAGGTTTAGTGGTTGTAGAGAAAAGTCAAAAAACGTGTCCATAAAATTGTCCATGTTAATCTTATGGGAAAAAGGTTTTTGGATTTTCCTCAGATAATTTTACTGAAAACTTGGCAATTGCTGATACCAATCAGTTCAGCTCTACAAAACAATCATTTTGGTGTTTTAAGTGTTGTTCTAAGTCCAACCGTTGAAGAGATATTCAAAGTGCTAAACACAGTACGTTGTGCAATGTTATCCTTATGGAGAATAAATAAAATTTTATATCTCGATTATTTATGAATGTATATATTGATGAAACTTGGTATGTGACTTCACGTAGTACTGGTATATTGATATTTGCACTCTAAATGGATTTTTTGTTTATTATCCCCATTGCAGCAAACCTGCATGCTCGACCCCCATATTGTTCATATGGAGAATAAGTCAAGTTTTATATCTCCCTTAGTTATGAACCTAAATTAATAAAACTTGGTATGTAGCTTCACCTGGTTGAGTTAAATTGATAATTGCAAAAATACATATTTTTTTATCTTCCTCGTAGCAGCAAACCTGCATACTCAACTCTAATGTTATTCTTATGGAGAATAAATAAAATGCTATATATCACTTATTTATAAATTGATTTTTGTGAACCTTGGTAAGTAGCTCTATGTAGTAGTGAGACACATATATATGCATTAGAAATTCGCTGAATACGCAGGTTTTCTGCAACGGGGGTATATATATATATATATATATATATATATATATATATATATATATATGTATATATATGTGTGTGTGTCCGTTACCACGATAACTTTTGAAAGAAACACCCGATTTTGATGAAATTTGGCACAAATGTGGAGGGTAGCATTTATGACTTTAAGTTCGAAAACCAGATCAATCGCACTATGGGAAGGGGGTTTTATGGGGGTTTACAATTTTACAAAAATCGGTTTTTTTTGCAAATTTGAGCCCAAAATGTTAAAAACACTCAATTTTGGTTCTAGCCATTTTATAGAGCTTAAAAAACAAATAATTTAGTATTCTGAATCATAAACCTAGGTTAAGTGGTTGCGGAGAAAATCCAAAAAACGTGTCCCATGTTAATCTTATGGGAAAAAGGTTTTTAGATTTTTCTCAGATAGTTTTACTAAAAACTTCAAATTTCTGTTTATTAATGTGTTTAGCTCAATAAAACAAACATTTTGGTGTTTTAAACGTTGTTCTACGTCCAACCGTTGCAAAGATATTCAAAGTGCTAAACACAGTACGTTGTCCAATGTTATCCTTATGTAGAATAAATAAAATTCTATATCTCGATTATTTATGAATTTATATTGATGAAACTTTTTATGTGGCTTCAACTAGTTGTGGTGTATTGATATTAGCACAAAAAAACAAGTTTTTTGTTGATAGTCCTCGAAGCAGCAAACCTGCATACTCGGCTCCCATGTTATTCATATGGAGAATAAGTAAAGTTGTATATCTCCCTTAATTATGAACCTACATTAAGAGAACTTGGTATGTAGCTTCACCTGGTTCAGTTGTATTGATAATTGCAAAAAAAAACACATTACTTATCTTCCTTGTTGCAGCAAACCTGCGTCCTTAACCCTAAATGTTATTCTTACGGAGAATAAATAAAATGCTATATATCACTTATTTATGGATGTATTTTTGTGAAACTTGGTAAATAGCTCTTTGTAGTAGTGAGTCACATATATATGCATTGGAAATTCGCTGAGTACGCAGGTTTGCTGTGACGGGGGTATTTTCTTTTACAGTGAATGAAGAAAAATAAAACTTGGCTGACTTCCTTCTTCTCTTCCTCAGCTTCTAAACTTGGGCAAGATCAAAGAAGAAAAAATATGGACACCGACGAAAGCTTAGTTTAAAGACGGCTTCAAGACGTTAAAAAGTGACTGTGAAGTTAGTGTAAAAAGTGTGTGAAGTGTAAAAACGTATGCAAGCCTTGTAAATGTCTGTTACTGCACATTTAAAGTTATCCTCGAGAGGGGTGAGATTTAAAATTGTGTTATTCTTCAATATGATATTCAGATTATTATTTTTGGAGTTTCCTGGATATCATGATTAGCCAAAAGTTATCTTTTAAGTTGAAATTAGGACCTTACTAAATCGCCATTATGAACCCCCTAATTAAAAAGTATTATTCAGATAAGTCGGCATGAAATGCATAGGTGTGCCAATTCAGGCTGTATTCAATAAACAGCTTGTACAGCTTGTATTCAATATTTGTTAATTGTACAGCTAAAACTTTAAGTAAATAATACCTACAAAATTCAATATTTGTTAAGTTGAAACACACTACACACTACACAACACTACTACACACATTTGTTAAGTTTCCAAATTTATAATGTAAGGGTGAAATTTGTCAAAATTTTAGGATTTTTATTATAATAATAAATATTTGTTTTGAACTGTGATATTCTTTTATTCCTAGTACCGTAGTATATTGACGTTTTAAAATTCCTATATCGCTTATTCGTTCTCGGATTTAGTGGGAGCTTGTATCCACTAAACCTCCCATGCTAATCGTATGGCCAGTAACATTTACTGGATCAGAGCCCGATTTAATAAAGTGGATCAGAAGTCAGGAGACTTCGTAAGTGCTCGATACCGTACTTGACAACTATACGACGCATAGTAGGATAACTCTGATTTTTACTTATTTTAATCAGTTTCACAAAGAAGAAATAATCAAGGGTTTGCTAGGTTATTACTTAAATAATACCCGGTTCTTTCACAATCAACTCTCAACAGTGCTAACAGCTGAACACACTGTACTTTGATCACCCAAGGCTTTATTACTGTAGGCCTAAAGATTACCTACCGGCGCACAGTGGGGAAAAAGACTATTTAGGAGGTCAAAAGTCGAAAATCGAAAAGATTCCGTTAAAGTAGGAAACTCCTGGTCATAATTGTTTATTTGAAATTGATTGCGAGTGTTTTTGTGACTTGGCGTAACAATGAAGGGTTGGGGAGTCCTCTCTGTGTAGTTAGTATAGAAAGGTCGCCTCCTTATTAGTTTTCTTTTAATGCTGTTGAGTTATTTTTAGCCTGAAACATTCCTCTCTATTATGGTTCGACATTCTGCAATTGTCACAGTATTTCCCTCGAGATTGAGAGTAATTTTGGGCTTGAGATGTCCTGAATCTGCAGTCCTGCGTCATGTGGTTATTCCTCTTACATATATTGCACTACCATTCTCTTACCCTAAGCGTGTGTTAGTTTTTTTATATAACAGTTTTAAACCCCTTAGATAAATTTAATTAAATCATATTAAAAAGGAGAGTACTTTATTTATTCAATCGTAAAACAAGAATAAAACCATTTTTCTAGTATTTCCTTATAATTACAATATTGTAGGCTATTAGCATTGACTATATAGTCAATGCTATTAGTATCTCGTACTTTCGTATCTATTCCGTACGAATCGTACGAACATAGCTGTAAGAGCAGGTGTGGGTACAGCTGTCCGACCGGCTGAATGTCTGTCTGTCCTTGATTTGTGGTCCACGTGTTGAATGAATCTAAGGTCGTCACAACACTTTGTAGAAGAAAAAGTTGTTTTGATTAGTAGTAAAACACTTGTTAATTTAGCCCTAATATATTTTGTATGTCAATTTCTCATTTTATTCGGTCATTATAGAAGTTAAACCAACCAATTGCGTTGTCACATCTGTTTCTTCTCAATATAAAAGAATCATTGCACAGTAGTTTTACTGAGAAAACTGTAAAATGCCCACAACATCACTACAATCAATCTATCTATCTATTATAACTCCAATCCATTTTAAGTAATCAACTATAACTGAATTGAATAAATCTGAATTGAAGGTTTAGGCTGAATTTTTACTCGTAGTTCTTGAATACAGTTTGACTCTGCATGTATTGAGTATCACTAATAACTTTTGCAATTATGTTGTTGGTTCATATTAATACATTTCCAAAATGAAACAAAAAGCCAATCAAAAATCTCTAAAGATTCAACCGTTATTGCTCAAACCGCTACATCAATTTATTTTTCTAGTAATCAAGACAAAAATGTTTTTACGTGTATTTTTTTGGTGAAAAATTATTTTCAAGTTTTTGCTTCACGAGTAAAATATAATCACTAACCAGATATGTTTATCGATGTAACAAATAAGTCTCTTGTTATTTACTGCCTAATTTGCTTTACATATCAAATTATATGATTCCTCATAAGTCTATATGAATATAAATGCAACATAACACTTTATTTTATGAAAAGTCAATTATGTGATACACTTTTTATGAAAGAATTTACATTTATTATTAGTCTATAAGTGTATTATAGTAAATAACACATTTACAACGAATATGTAATAGATTTTATTTATAATGGTCTATTTTAAAATTGTTATTGACATTTAAAAACAAATCTATGACATGTTATACAATGTATAGTGAAGTTTTACCTTAAAAAATGGTGAAAAGAATAATAAACACCTTTTATATGCATATTTAAAACCGGATAGCCGTGATTTAAGAACCGGTTAGGTCCCCGCCAGAGGTGCTACGTTTCGACTTTATTGAAGACCGTTTTGAGCATAGTTGCAAACACAGACGGTGCACCGCCGCGCCGGCGCGCCGCGGCATCTGCCGTGACATCTGCTCTCCTCTGTCTGGCAGCGTCAACGCTGGCGGCTATAAAACCAAGGGGCTGTCCGCAGAGGGCTCGCAGTCGCAGGCCGACAGCCTAGCTAGCTGTTTGCCTGCACTGTCCGCAATAGTATCTCTAGTATAGAGTTGGTACCACTGTTTATTAGAGATGCTACCTTAGCTTAAGGCATGTATGTTTATTATTAAGCATGTTAGAGTAACGCTTGTAGTTTGTTGCTAGTAAATGTAGTTAGTTTAACTGATTGTTGTGTTTGATGTTGGTTTTTTGAAGTGTTTTATTTACTAATGAAATATAAACTTTTCTTTCACGCTTTAAAACTGACCTTGGTCAAAACTTGGGTTCGCAGTAGCCTGACGCCGGGTATTATATTAATTGATTATAATTGGAAGAAGTGCAATCAGAATTCAGATCCGACCAAGGGTATCACACTTTTTTATTTTTGGTTTGGACCATGGGTATAGCATTAATAGCCAAAAACAACTATTTTGAAGGTCAAATCTAAATAATTTCTTTATTTCTCGTTTAACATACGCCAAGTGGGGACTCAAATTAGGCGGATTGATCAGACGAACAAGATGGTGCAAACATAATTCAGATCCGTTCAAGGGTATAGCAGTAATAGCCAAAAACAACTATTTTGAAGGTCAAATCTAAATAATTTCTTTTTTTCTGGTTTAATATATGCCAAGTGGGGACTCAAATTAGGCGGATTGATCAGACGAACAAGATGGTGCTAACAGAATTCAGATCTGACCAAGGGTATAGCAGTAATAGCCAAAAACAACTATTTTGAAGGTCAAATCTAAATAATTTCTTTATTTCTGGTCTAAACTATGTTAAGTGGGTACTTAGATTACGTGGATTCATCAGACGAACAAGTTGGTGCAAACAGAATTCAGATCCGACCAAGGGTATAGCAGGAATAGCCAAAAACAACTATTTTGAAGGTGAAATCTAAATAATTTCTTAATTTCTGGTTTAACATATGCCAAGTGGGTTCTCAGATACACTGGTTTAGACCATAGGAACTGTTTTAATTATACAGCGTTGAGCAAACATTATTGAAGTTTTCAGTTACTGAGCTGAGGTCTTGACAGTCTAAGAGCTAAACCCTAACTAACACATGTAAACTAGTTATTGTGCGAAGTAAAACTTGGTGGGGGGACTGGTATGGTGGGGGGGGACTGGTGTGGTGGGGGAAGAGCCGAGTACCTAACCCACACGCAGACGCTATATCACTATACGCCCAGCTCTTGCGCGGTACACATGGATTCACTAATACAAGACAATAATGTTTCTTACACATCTTCATCTTCTAATATTTACCAAGCTGACACTAATGAAACGACTGATCAAATACAAGTACAAGAAGCGTCTACCACAACATCCTCTGATGCAGAAGCAATTACGTTATCCTTGATGGGTTTTAACTAATGGATATTTTATTCGAATTTCCCCGCACCAGCTGCCATCTGCCCCGCGCCATCTGCCCCGCGCCAGCTGCTTTGTAACTATCTGCCTCTTCCATCTGCCCCGCATCCTACACTTTTACCCCCCACCATTGTATTTGATACCAGAACGCTAGCTAGCGAATAGTCAGTACACTATTTGATCTGATAGATGTTTCCACTTCATTGCCTATCCGTAGTTGGATGGTGTTTTAAGGTCTGCAGCTATCTTTAGCGATTAATAATAAATCTGTATGATTTCTGCGCTCATTTGGTAATATGCGTAAGTATACGCATTATATTGAATGTAATTATCAAATAAAACCGTGAGAGTTTTTTAAAACATCCTCAGGATGACCCTGAACTTGGTCTATCTCACCGTTATATGGTCTACACTATTATATATGCTAGAACAATAACGGGTTTTCTCCAAACCCTCTTCTTCTTGCTCTATTGTAGCGTTTCTGAATTACTGTTAGTCACCTAAAAAAATCCAGTTGTAACAGGTTAAAATACAGCTCTGTGATTGGTCGGAATAAGCTCGCTCCCCATTGGTCGTATTAGGCGTTCTGATCGCTGATTGGTTGTTGGTGCCTATATATACCGGTGCAGACAGCTTTCCTCATTCATTCTGTTCCAGACTTTTGTGTTGGTCAGAGGTGCTTGCGCTGCTTCATTCTCTGCTATTGTGGTAAGTGAGTTGTGATAGTATTGTGCAATTATTACAGTAAGTGCTACTATAATTTTTCGTTAGTATTTAACGCGTATTATATTTGGTGTATCAGGTCTAACCTCAATTTTATTGTATAACATAACCCTACTTTTATATATTAACCTCACTTTTGAGAGTCAAACATATATTTCTATTTCATAGTCTCACTCTTTTAGTCTGACATAACCTCACTTTAATATTTTTAATTATTATTTTACTAGGCCTAGCGTTGTATTTACTCAAGTTTCTCTTTGGGTTCACATAACCTTACTTTTGCTTAACATAACCTCACTTTATTGTTTTAATTTATATTTAACTTTTAGTTTGATTCAACTAGTAAAATGGCTAAAGTTGTTCAACCCGTTGAAGTACTCAGTGACGAGCAGGTTTATGTTAAAAAGTTTAGATTGTACGGAACGAAAACTATTTTCAAATTTTCTAACCCTCCTTCTGATACTAGTGAGATAGATTGGCTCAGACAAGGTTTTGCCAAGATTGTAAATGAGATGAAAGGCCAAGCTCACGAAAATGATCAGCTCGGGTTCACTTTGCAGAGTCTTAACCTAAAAAGTAGAGATCCGGGATATGTCGCATTTCGACCCGCTGGTGAAATTGATGAAGACATCCTTTGGAAAATTTTTGGAGGGATCATACAGTCAAATTCTGAATCCGTCAAGTCCACTGACACTTTTAAAGTAGAATGTACTCGAGTTAATCTCCCTGTGGGTTCTGGGAGGGTACGACCTGGTATCTTTAACACGTTTGACGAGGAGTGCAAAGCAAGGAAGGGTATCGTAGTTATTAAAAATAAAGACAACTTGTGTCTCCCCAAGGCCTTGGTTGTAGGTATCGCTCATGCAACAAAGGATCCTCAGTACAAGTCAATTCGGCAAGATGATAAAAAAAGGCAAACCGTAAGGGCTCAGGAACTTATTCGTCGGGCTAGAGTAGAGATGCCCGAGGATGGCGCGGGAATCCCAGAACTTGAGAAGTTTCAAGACTTGTTGAAAGATTTCAAAATAACCGTGTTCAATTATGATAATAAAGGCCGGGACGTTTATTTTGAGGGCAGTGTTGAAAATGCTAAATTCAAGATCAACCTGTTGTTTTACAACGGGCACTATAACGTAATAACTAGTTTGACTGCTGCTTTCGTTTGTAAATATTTTTGTGAAGCTTGCCATGTTCCCTATGATCACAAAGGTGAACACAGATGTTCAAGCATCTGTTCTCAGTGTCAGACCATCTCGCCTCCCTGCAAAGAGGAGCATGGAGGAATAGTTTGTTCAAAATGTAATATGACTTTGAGAAATCAACAGTGTTTCACTGCTCACCAAGTCGATAAATGTAAAGTTGTCAAAAAGTGTCTTGATTGCGGTAAATTAGTTTGGATTAGAGACAGATCCACGCCCCACAAGTGTGGAGAAGTCTATTGCAAACCTTGCGGATCTTTCCAAGATCCAAATCACAAATGTTTCATACAGCGGAACGATGGTAAGCCTAAACTAAAGGACTACCTTTTCATTTTCTTTGATCTGGAGACTCGCCAAGACGAGTTTCTCCCCTCTGATCCCGAACAAAAAGTACATAAAGTAAACTTGTGTGTTTCCCAGCAGTTTTGCTACCAGTGTATCGAAACAGAATTTTGCAGGGTTTGTAAAAACCGTACGAGAGTCTTCAACTCTGACCCTGTTAAAGATTTCATGGAATACGTCATGGAAGTCCGAAAAGGTTTTAAAGATGTCTGTGTAATTGCCCACAACGGTCAGGGCTTTGATTTTCAATTTTTGTTAAATTAAGTTCTTGAAAAAACTAAATTCACACCCGATCTGGTCATGAAGGGTTGCAAAATTATTCTCATGGAAATGGACAACGTTAGATTTGTGGACTCACTTAACTATTTTCCTATGGCCCTCGCTGCACTCCCTAAGTCATTTGATCTGCCTCCGGAGAGAAAGAAGGGTTACTTTCCTCACTTGTTCAACACTCTGGCGAACCAAAATTATGTAGGCCCTATCCCCGATAAACAGTACTATTGCCCAGAGTCAATGTTTAAAAAGTCCAATAAGGCCTTTAAAATCTGGTACCATGAAAGAGTAGCGGAAAACTATGTATTTGATTTTCAAAAGGAAATGTTGGAGTATTGCATCTCTGATGTGGAGATCTTGGCCCAAGTTTGCCTTAAGTTCAGATCGATATTCCTCCAAGAGTGTAATGTTGATCCTTTCCTAGAGGCTGTAACGATCGCTAGTGCTTGCAACTTGGCCTTTCGCCGCAACTTTTTGAAACCAAACACGATCGGCCTCATCCCAAAGAACGGCTACCGTTTAGTGGATAACCAGTCAGCTATCGCCATTCAGTGGTTGAGCTGGGAAGAAGAGAAACGTGGAATGAGGATCGAGCATGCGGGGCGGGGTAAAGAAGTAAAGATTAACAAACTGAAAGTAGATGGGTTTGACAGGGAAAACATCTACGAGTTTCACGGATGCTACTGGCATGGATGCCCCAATTGCTTCCCATTCAATCGAGAGGCTCCTCTGAAGGAGGATCCCTCAGACTCACTTCACTTAAGATACGAGAGAACTAAGTCCAAAATCGCTAAGTTTAATGACTACGAAGTAGTCGAGATGTGGGAGTGTGAGTTTAGGAAATTAAAGAAAGAACAAAAACTCAAACACTTGGACTCTCTCCCAATATTGAACACACTCCCACTAGACCCGAGACAGGCTTTCTTTGGGGGCAGAACGGGTAACTCTAAGACTTACTACAAATGTGTCGAAGGAGAAACGATCCAATATGTGGACGTTTGCTCGCTCTACCCGTATGTGTGTAAGTACGGAAAGTATCCCCTAGGTCATCCCACCATTCATGTAGGAGACAGAGAGTGCAGGCAGAGAGGTCTCCAAGTAGATGGTTTATTGAAATGCAAAGTCCTACCACCTTGGGATCTCTACCACCCAGTGCTCCCAGCAAGGATGAATAATAAATTAATGTTTGCCCTCTGTAAAACATGTGGTGAAAACCAAAACCAAGAAGACTGTGAACACGAAAGCGAAGAAAGAGCCCTGGTAGGAACTTGGACAATGGATGAGGTGCGGAAAGCGGTAGAGAAAGGCTATGTCATCCTCGATATGTGTGAATTGTGGGAATATGAAATGGCGACATACGAGAAAGGGGGACTCTTTACAGATTTCATCAATAAATTCCTGAAAATGAAACAAGAAGCGTCCGGCTACCCAGAATGGTGTAAGACCCAGATTGATAAAGACCGGTACGTGCAGAACTACTTCACTCATGAAGGAATCAGGCTGGACCCCGCCAAGATTGCTGAAAACGAAGGTTTGAGATCAATGGCTAAACTCATGCTAAATTCATTTTGGGGTAAATTTGGACAGCGGGAGAACCAGACAAAGGCCACGATAGTCAGAGACCCCAAAACACTGTTCGGGATGATGACAAGACCCTATATAATATTGAATAGAATACAGATAGTAAACGAAGAGGTAGTGGTAGTAAGCTGGGAGTACCTGGAGGAAGTCGGCGAGCCCTTAAGAAACGTGAATGTAGTCATAGCGGCCTATACTACTGCTCAAGCTAGGCTGAAACTGTATGAATATCTGGAGGCCCTGGGTGCACAAGTCTTGTACTACGATACAGACTCAACCCTCTATATTTATTAGGGAGGTTTGTACAGGGTCCCTACGGGGGATTACCTCGGGGAAATGACCGACGAGCTGGTTAAATACGGACCTGGATCTTTCATCGTTGAATTCGTTTCTGGGGGGCCTAAAACGTACGCATATCTTGTCTGGTCAACCAACAAACAAAAACTAAAATCTGTTTGCAAAATCAAGGGCCTCACTCTCAATTCTAAGACCTCCAAAACACTTAACTTTGAAAAACTAAAAGAAATGGTTCTTAGTGAGTCAGCTGGAAGCATAGAAATTAAGGAATCTAGAATCAGGAGGACGAAAGACCGCGATATTGTAACTGTGAATGAATCAAAACTTTTCAAAATTACTGGACCAAAAAGAAAGCTCGAGGGTGAGTACGACACACTACCCTATGGTTATAAAATCCAAAAACTTGAGTAAACACGACTGGTAGTATTGGGAACGATTCGTCCCCTTTGTAAAGAAAAACATGGTCACGTGACCTCATTTCAGGTTTTAACTTGGATGATATAACCTCCAGCTTTGTCTCAGCCACTTTGGTCACCGATCCTGCCCTAAATTGCTCTAATCTGTACTACTGCACAGTACTTAAAATAAATGGCTCACTTAACTTCATGAACAGTTCAATTGTAAATATAGTTGAGCATGTCTTGGACATTGTAAAAGTTCCCACTGTATGTATGTCTCTGTGTGTGTGTGTGTGTGTGTGTGTGTGTGTGTGTGTGTGTGTGTGTGTGTGTGTGAGAGAGAGAGAGAGAGAGAGAGCGTGTGTGTGTGTGAATGAAGGTCAATGGCGTGGGGGACGAAAAGCCCCGTAAACCTGAATGTAAATTGAAGGGTCTTGTACGTTGAGGCGTCTAGGTAAGCCCTTGGCTACTCCTTGGAAGGACCTAGAGTGAATGGTGTACTCAAGTTATTCCTTGAATCCGTACGGTGGGACTTGTAAAAGTAAAAAATGAACGGAGGAGACAATTAGCTTGTTTTTTTTTGGAAGGTCTCCACGGGTCATGGCGGTGGAGGGGCTATGGCTTTTTTTCTAAAAATACTCTATCCTTTGTTTGCTAAAAAGGGAGAGGACATTAGTTCGTACTGGGCATCAACCAGGTAATCTGGATGACCTACGTATGGAATAATGTTTAACCTGGGTGCATATGCACGGGATGGTCTCAAACCCCACCCAAGCAAACAGAAACTTAGTATACGGGGTTAACGGCTATGAACACCGGGTTTCTAAGCGATAGCTGTGATGGAATGAATGTCTGATAAGATCTTTAGCTCGATTGTTTTCATTAAATTTTTTATATCGATTAACCTATCGAATCACAATCGAATTTTACGCGTGCGAGGTAGTACTTTTTTTTAAAATAACCTCCCCGTGACCCTGAACTTTAAACTTTCCCTCATTACGTCACAAAACCGTCTACGTCACTGGCTCAGCCTCAGATGACTTATATATTCACTCAGCCCATGCGGTCAAGTGACGTGTGACGTCACTTTTTAATATATCCTAGATTATATTTATATAATGGTGTAGCTGTAAAGTATATGTATAATATTGTATATACATTGCCATATGATAGTATCAATCGCATAGAGTATATAATATTCGAACCATGGAACATATATACATATAATTTACAGTATATAATATATATATATATAATGGTGTATATGTTAAATAATTTATCATAGAGCATAGGTTGCCAGAACTGAGCAAAATGAGTTAAAATTTAAAAAAGTGAGGTTAGGAAATTTGGTGGGAAATAAAGTGCCATGGGCGCCGCCATCTTGGAATGACGTCACTACAAAATGCTGGCTTCTGATTGGCTTGCTATAGTGGGGGGTATCCTACTCCCACTTAAACCTTTACCCAAAATGCCTTCACTTAAATGTTTTATTTATTTGATGTAGGTTCGATGGGCCATCGAATCATCTTGCTTTAATCTATAAAAACTAATTCCAATTCACAACTAGAGCCAATTCTTTATTAAATTATATTATAGATCGCACTAGGGCAATGTTATATCGAACCAAAGCCTATTTTTATTTAAGGTTCGATGGTCCATCGATATGATGTGTAATAGACCCAGTCCCGTTTAAATATATATAAATGCAGAACTTCAAAACAATGATGCTTAAATCTGTCAATCCGCTTTAAAGAAGATGAAATTGCCTTATTTCTTTTTAAAAAAGGAAAAGTATTAGTATCTGATGTTATTAAATATAATATAGGAACTAAAACTCTTTGGCCCACTTGGTTTGCCAGTGATTGTTTCAAGGTCCAACATTTATTATATATATTTATGATTACGTGAAAGGTTCAGTTTAATAGTCCCCTGTGTAGCATTTAAGTTCCCAAAAAAAATATGATCGCATCCTTTTTAAGGAAAGGGGTATTATGATTATTCTTATGTTTAATAATATTTACTACTGTACCTCAAGTTTAATTTATGACAATTGTTTTGCTGTAAAATAATATACAGGGAATTAACTTGGATCAAACAATTTGTATAACAAAATACCATAATAATGACTTTTCCTTCCATTGTTAAGATATATTGTAAAAGTTCACACATGTAAAAAAATAGTTTAAAATAGTTATGAACATAGTAAACAAATTTCATAATTGGCCTTGAAGGAAGAGTACTGTGATCCATTAAAAAATAAATTATTAACATTTCTGGTAAATAAACCAACTAAATTTGACCGGGATGTTAAATAGGAGCAGCTCTTAAGGTGATATATTTGAAAAGTATTTTTTCAAAGAGAAAATCATATTAAGTGAAAATAAAAGTATGGTACCAATAAACCTCTCTAGGACAGGACCTTCGATTGAAGACCAAAACTATTGAAATTGATCCAGTCGTTTTTGATAGTGGATTTACAAAAGGAATGTTGTTGAGATTTATCATTTGGTATTAAGAACAAAAAATCTCAACTAAAGAAAGGTATTATGACATGAGCGCGGATCAAAACTATAAATTTAATACAAAAACTCTTAATATTTTGGCCCAGTAGTTTTTGCTAGTGGATATATACAAGTGATTTGTTGGAAATTTAACACGATCTGTTATGGGAACTAGTAACTAAGTAGTTTTGCACTAAAAGATCACATAATAAAATGTAGTTGACATAACTATATGCCAAAACCTTCATGATAGACTCCCTACTAAATCCGTTAAAACTGGATCAGTAGTTTTTTACAGAATAGGACCGCTAGATTTATGTAAGGAATTTTGTTGAAATGTTAACCGGGCTGTTACAAACAATAGTTTCTGGAAACAAGATTACATTTTTTTTTTATAAAGGTGTTTTCCAAACATTTTTAATGACTTAAACATGCATGATAACTACCCAGTTATATCTTACCAATTTAATCATGGTATAATTCTGGAGTAATGGGGTGGGGGACATAATGTTTAGGAATCTTTCACACGAGCAACCTTTTCCCGCAGCAAGTTTTCCCCGCTGGTATAAATTGAGTCAAATGAGAGCTTTCACATACCTAGAGTGGTTTTTTGCCGCGCGGGTCAAATCCACCCAGTGGCTCTAAAATCACCCGCTGGTTTCTACATTCGATTTTTTGGCCGCGCGAGGAAAAGTGCTCCTCTCCAATTGCAAAGCTTTGATTCAGATGCACGTTTTCACGCGAGTGGGAAAAAACCGCTCTCCTCAACGGTGTTGGTTGAGTCAGTGTATTCTTTTCCAACATGGATGGTTGTAGTCCACGTTTTTCTGATGTAATTGTGTATTAGCAAATTTCCCTTATAGGGAAGAAGCTATTACCGTAGGTAGCATGGTAAGAGTTGAAGCCCGAGACCATGATACCTTTTCGTTTTGAGGTCCCCAGACGTCAAAAACACCAATAGTTCAAATTTGTATATATGTATGTATAAACATACATAAATAATATGTATATATATACATATATATATATATATATATATATATGTGTCCATTAACACGCTAACATGAGTAAATAAGTCTGATTTTGATGAAATTTGGCTCAAATTTGTAAAGGGATATTCATGACATTTAAGTTTGAAAACCAGAAAAATCGGACCATAGGAAGGGGGGTTTATGGGGGTTTACAATTTTCCAACAATAATTTTTTTGCATTTTTCACAACCCAACACTATTTAAAATACTTAATTTTCGTTTTGACCATTTTATAGAGCTTAAAAAAACAAATAATATAATATTTTGAATCATTAACCTAGGTTAAGTGGTTGAGGAGAAAATCTAAAAAAACGTGTTCATAAAATCTCCCATGTTAATCTTATGGGAAAAAGGTTTTAAGCTTTTCCTCAGCTCATTTTAATGTCAACATCTCATTTGCTCTTACCAATCGGTTCAGCACTACTAAAAAATCATTTTGGTGTTTAAATTGTGATTCTATGTCCAACCATTGAAGAGATATTCAAAGTGCTAAACACAGTTTGTTGCCCAATGTTATCCTTAATGATTGCAGCGAAATGTCAGCTGATTCTGTTCCGGGAGACAAAGTAGCACTATACTCCTTCAATACAAGGAGTAAAATTTGACTTTACTAAGTAGGTGGGGGGAAACAAAATTTATTATACAAGATAGGAACGAAGTTTCCTTCCATTTTTAAAATGTATTGTATTAGTTCACACATACGCAAAAAGTTAGAGAAAACTTAGTAAACAAATTTCATAATCGGCCTGAAAGGACAAGTCCTGCACAGTTCACTAACACATATATAATTCCAATTTTTGGTAAATAGTCCCAATAAATTTGATCAAAATGTTAAACAGGAGCATCTCTTTTACTTGTTAAACATGAAAAGTAATTTTTCACTGAGAAAAACATGTTTTCTGGAAATAAAAGTACCAATCTCTGTAGAACAGGAGCTTCAATTACAGATCAAAACTATTTAAATCGGTCCTTTAGTTTTTTGCGAATTTCCCCTATAGGGAAGAAACTATTACCGTAGGTCTCATGGTAAGACTTAAGCCCGAGACCATGATAACTTTTCATTTTGAGGTCCCCAGATGCCAAAACACAATTCGTTCAAATTTTTATATATGTATATATATATAGTTATATGTATATATATATATATATATATATATATATATTTATATATATATATATATCTGTGTCCGTAAGCACGATAACTCTAGTAAAAAAGGTCCGATCTTAATGAAATTTGGTAAAAATGTGTAAAGTACCACTTATTTGAACGAGTTTGAAAACCAGATGAATCGCACCATCCGAAGGGGGGTTTTTGGGGGGTTTTGTACCCCAAAAATGGGTTTTTTTGAGTTTTCACATGTAATTTTAATTTAAATCAAATTTTAATTCATACCATTGAATTCAGCTTAAAAAAAACAATTTGGTATTTTGATCATTGCTCTACGTCAATTGGTTACCGAGATATTGAAAGTGCTAAACACAGTACGTTGTTATAAGTAGTTTTTTACAGAATAGGACCGCTAGATTTATGTAAGGAATTTTGTTGAAATGTTAACCGGGCTGTTACGAACAATAGTTTCTGGAAACAAGATTACATTTTTTTTATAAAGGCGTTTTCCAAACATTTTTAATGACTTAAACATGCATAATAACTACCCAGTTATATCTTACCAGTTTAATCATGGTATAATTCTGGAGTAATGGGGTGGGGGACATAATGTTTAGGTATCTTTCACACGACCAACCTTTTCCCGCAGCAAGTTTTCCCCGCTGGGATAAATTGAGTCAAATGAGAGCTTTCACATACCTAGAGTGGTTATTTGCCGCGCGGGTCAAATCCACCCAGTGGCTCTAAAATCACCCGCTGGTTTCTACATTCGATTTTTTGGCCGTGCGGGGAAAAATGCTCCTCTCCAATTGCAAAGCTTTGATTCAGATGCACGTTTTCACGCGAGTGGGAAAAAACCGCTCTCCTCAACGGTGTTGGTTGAGTCAGTGTATTCTTTTCCAACATGGATGGTTGTAGTCCACGTTTTTCTGATGTAATTGTGTATTAGCAAATTTCCCTTATAGGGAAGAAGCTATTACCGTAGGTGGCATGGTAAGAGTTGAAGCCCGAGACCATGATACCTTTTCGTTTTGAGGTCCCCAGACGTCAAAAACACCAATAGTTCAAATTTTTATATATGTATGTATAAACATACATAAATAATATGTATATATATACATATATATATATATATATATGTGTCCATTAACACGCTAACATGAGTAAATAAGTCTGATTTTGATGAAATTTGGCTCAAATTTGTAAAGGGACATTCATGACATTTAAGTTTGAAAACCAGAAAAATCGGACCATAGGAAGGGGGGTTTATGGGGGTTTTCAATTTTCCAACAATAATTTTTTTACATTTTTCACCCAACAATTTTTAAAATACTTAATTTTTGTTTTGACCATTTTATAGAGCTTAAAAAACAAATAATATAATATTTTGAATCATTAACCTAGGTTAAGTGGTTGAGGAGAAAATCTAAAAAAACGTGTTCATAAAATCTCCCATGTTAATCTTATGGGAAAAAGGTTTTAAGCTTTTCCTCAGCTCATTTTAATGTCAACTTCTCATTTGCTCTTACCAATCGGTTCAGCACTACTAAAAAATCATTTTGGTGTTTAAATTTTGATTCTATGACCAACCATTGAAGAGATATTCAAAGTGCTAAACACAGTTTGTTGCCCAATGTTATCCTTAATGATTGCAGCGAAATGTCAGCTGATTCTGTTCCGGGAGACAAAGTAGCACTATACTACCTCAATACAAGGAGTAAAATTTGACTTTACTAAGTAGGTGGGGGGAAACAAAATTTATTATACAAGATAGGAACGAAGTTTCCTTCCATTTTTAAAATGTATTGTATTAGTTCACACATACGCAAAAAGTTAGAGAAAACTTAGTAAACAAATTTCATAATCGGCCTGAAAGGACAAGTCCTGCACAGTTCACGAACACATATATAATTCCAATTTTTGGTAAATAGTCCCAATAAATTTGATCAAAATGTTAAACAGGAGCATCTCTTTTACTTGTTAAACATGAAAAGTAATTTTTCACTGAGAAAAACATGTTTTCTGGAAATAAAAGTACCAATCTCTGTAGAACAGGAGCTTCAATTACAGATCAAAACTATTTAAATCGGTCCTTTAGGTTTTAGCGAATTTCCCCTATAGGGAAGAAACTATTACCGTAGGTCTCATGGTAAGACTTAAGCCCGAGACCATGATAACTTTTCATTTTGAGGTCCCCAGATGCCAAAAACACAATTCGTTCAAATTTTTAAATATGTATATATATATATATATATATATATATATATATATATATATATATGTGTGTCCGTAAGCATGATAACTCTAGTAAAAAAGGTCCGATCTTAATGAAATTTGGTAAAAATGTGTAAAGTACTACTTATTTGAACGAGTTTGAAAACCAGATGAATCGCACCATCCGAAGGGGGGTTTTTGGGGGGTTTTGTACCCCAAAAATGGGTTTTTTTGAGTTTTCACATGTAATTTTAATTTAAATCAAATTTTAATTCATACCATTAAATTCAGCTTAAAAAAAACAATTTGGTATTTTGATCATTGCTCTACGTCAATTGGTTACCGAGATATTGAAAGTGCTAAACACAGTACGTTGTTATAAGTAGTTTTTTACAGAATAGGACCGCTAGATTTATGTAAGGAATTTTGTTGAAATGTTAACCGGGCTGTTACAAACAATAGTTTCTGGAAACAAGATTACATTTTTTTTTATAAAGGCGTTTTCCAAACATTTTTAATGACTTAAACATGCATGATAACTACCCAGTTATATCTTACCAATTTAATCATGGTATAATTCTGGAGTAATGGGGTGGGGGACATAATGTTTAGGAATCTTTCACACGAGCAACCTTTTCCCGCAGCAAGTTTTCCCCGCTGGGATAAATTGAGTCAAATGAGAGCTTTCACATACCTAGAGTGGTTTTTTGCCGCGCGGGTCAAATCCACCCAGTGGCTCTAAAATCACCCGCTGGTTTCTACATTCGATTTTTTGGCCGCGCGGGGAAAAATGCTCCTCTCCAATTGCAAAGCTTTGATTCAGATGCACGTTTTCACGCGAGTGGGAAAAAACCGCTCTCCTCAACGGTGTTTGTTGAATCAATGTTAAGACTTAAGCCCGAGACCATGATAACTTTTCATTTTGAGGTCCCCAGATGCCAAAAACACCATTCGTTCAAATTTTTATATATGTATATATATATATTTATATATATATATAAATTTTTATATGTATATATTTATATATATATAAATTTATATATATATAAATTTATATATATATATATGTGTCCGAAAGCACGATAACTCTAGTAAAAAAGGTCCGATCTTAATGAAATTTGGTATAAATGTGTAAAGTACCATTTATTTGAACGAGTTTGAAAACCAGATGAATCGCACCATCCGAAGGGGGGTTTTTGGGGGGTTTTGTACCCCAAAAATGTGTTTTTTGGAGTTTTCACATGTAATTTTACTTTAAATCAAATTTTAATTCATACCATTGAATTCAGCTTAAAAAGACAAACAATTTGGTATTTTGATCATTGCTCTACGTCAATTGGTTACCGAGATATTGAAAGTGCTAAACACAGTACGTTGTCTAACGTTATTGTTATGGAGAAAAAGGAAAATTGTATATCTCGCTTATTTATGAACATAAACTGGCGAAATTTGGTATATGGCTTGATCTGGTTGTTGTTTATGGTTGTTTGCACAAAAAAATTTTTCGCCTATGGTTCCTGTAGCAGCAAACCTAGGTACTTGGTCCCCATGTTATTCTTATAGAAAAATACTTAAAATGTTATATATCGCTTATTTATGAATGTATATGGATGAAACTTGGTATGTGACTTCACTAAGATGAGTTCTATTGATATTTGCATAAAAACCCATTATTTTTTGTGCCTTGTTGCAGCAAACCTGCGTACTCATCCCCAATGTTATTCTTATGGAGAATAATTAATATTTTAAATATCGCTTGTTTGTGAGTACATTTCTTATGAATCCTGTTAAGTGTTTTAATGTGTTATGTTATATATTCATTGGAAATTCGCTGAGTATGCAGGTTTGCTGCGACGGGGGTATTGTTAGTGGATTTACAAAATGAATGTTGTTGATATTTGAACATGTGCTCTTATGAGAGCCAAAAATTAAAATTAATTTATTATTAGAAACAACACATCTAAACTAAACAAAGATATTGATGACATTACTGTATGTCAAAACCTATTATAAGTTATATAGGTTAAGCTATTATAACCTATATAAGTATTATATTTAATAGATTTTGCTAGTAATGTACCGTAAGTGATTTATTGAAAGATGAACAATATTTGTTATGGGAATAATAAACGCAAACATTGTGCGTTAAGAAACACCTAAAAAGAAAAGAAATGTAATTATGACAAACTGCAGGCCAAAACCTATAATTTAATACTAAAACAGTTAAAATTGGCACAGTAGTTATTGCTAATAGATTAACGTAAAAATTTTTTTTTATGTTAATCGGGCTGTTTCGGGAGCTAAAAGTATTTTGTATTGAGAAAAATCTATACTTATAATGTAATGGTTGTGCATTTGCGTGTATGTCCCAGGGGATTTTGAAAATGCCAACTCAAAACTGCTCCGGACCATAATGTTGTAGAGGATCAACAAATTGCAGATAGGTACTTTTTTGTTTTTCCTCAAGACCTCAGGACTCTGCCCCAGTGGCATAAAAAGCCGCCATGTTATTCTTATAGAGAAAATGTTTTGTTCTAACGGCTCCTCAAACTTGCTCAAACCTTAACACATTGTTGTGGGACTAAAAGACTGGATATTCTTATCAGTGCTTAGTGTGATTTCTATAAATCCCTTACAATGGTTGTTCCCGGCAAAACATGTTTAAGATGAAAAACATGATCAGTGGAATCAACATTTGTTAGCTGGACAAATTATAAGACAATATCTTTTTAGATCGAATATAACTGAAATCTAAAAAACCGAAACCATGGTAGAGTTTCATAAGTGGAACGATATAAAAAACCGAATGAAATTGTTCGATAGGGTATAACGATTATTTAAGTTATTCGGTTATGGTTTCAGTTAGGCCTATTAAGGTTTTGGTTATTTAGGTTTCAGTTAGGCCTACCGTAAAACAGGCTTGACCCGGACACTTTTTTACTATTTTTAGGTTATAGTGCCTTCCCATTAACATGTCACCATATATATTAATAAAATAAATTAATATATGTCACCAAATAAATTAATAAAATTTGGTATGTGGCTTTACCTACTTGAGTTATATATATTGAAATTTGTATAAAACCCCATTTTTTTGTCCTTGCTTCAGTAAACCTGCATACTCAGCCGCCATTTTATTCTTATGGAGAATAATTAAAATGTCATAAATCGTTTATTTATGAATGTTTATAGATAAAACTTCGTATGTGGCTTTATGTGGTATTAAGATACATAAATATGAATTGGAAATTCGCTGAGTACGCAGGTTTGCTGCTACGGGGATATTTTATTTCCATTATGAGAGTTGACATTCAAGTAGGTTTTTTATTTACATAATGAACATATATTTATGGCTTTCAATTATGTTAAGATATACTCCTAACATAAAACTATGATAATGTAATTTTTAAATGCCATGTTTGGACAAATACTATGTTTACAAAAATAGCTGTTTTATCGAAACATTATCTGCTTATTAATTAAAAACAGAAAAATTATAAACACATGTTCCCATAAAGAAAAAAATGTAAACTTTAAAAGCCAAAGGAGTAGAGCCCTTCACATTTTCCGGGGTAAAAAGTATCCTATGTGTTTATCCAGGTAATAAACTATCCGTGTGCAAAATTTCCTTTAAATTCATTCAGCCGTTCTTGCGTGTTATAAAACTTGTTATTAATACCACTTGTTTTATATATAAAGATAATAATAAACTTTATTTGACATCCTTGGATGTATAAAAGTAAAATAAATACAATAATTGTTAATTAATTATACAATATGATTGTAGTTATCAGCAAAATTCCTCAATTTCATAAATACATTTTCTTATTAATTTAACTCAATGTATAAAAGGCACATGCAACTGAATTATAATGATCTACTTTTTCAAAATGTTAACAGGTAAACAAAAATTTAAATGTTGTCATGGAATTTATTTTAACACGATATGACATAATCACAAATACCCCTGGAGCAGCAAACTTGCACACTCAGCGAATTTCCAATGCATGTATATGTTTCTCACTACCACATAGAGCCACTCACAAAGTTTCATAAAACTACACAAATAAATGATATATAGCATTTTATTTATTCTCCATAAGAATAACATTGAAAGCTGATTATGCAGGTTTGCTGCAACAAGGAACATAAAATATGTGTTTTTATGCAATTATAAATACAACTGTACCGGTCAAGGCTGCATAACAAGTTTTATTCATTTATGCTCATAATTAAGGGAGACATTACATTTTACTTATTCTCCATAAGAATAACATGGGGGCTGAGTATGCAGGACTGCTGCTGTAGGGGAAATCGGCAACAAATTTTTTTTGTGCAATTATCAATAGACTACTAAGTGAAGGCACATGCCAAGTTTCATCAACATACATTCATAAATAACCGGAAATAAAATTTGAATTATTCTCCTTAATGCTGCAGCTATAAGGGAATCGGATCAGCTGATTGATATTTTGCTCCAGCTCCAATTAACGTTCCGAGTTTAGTTATTACGCATTACGCAACCAACATGGAAAGCGATTGTGAATGTGAATACTTATCAATACTTGTGGCTTTTGGGGTGTGGGAAAAATGTTGTGTGTAAATTTATCACCCTGGCCTACGGCGTCAGGCGCCAACAATTTCCCTTAGGGAACAAAGTTGCACTTTACTCCCTTAATACACAAATAAATATTGTTTCAGGCAGAAGTCCCCGTATTATTTTTACTGCAAAGAAATTTTGCATAAATTAAACTTGAGATAGTCAATAATATAAAACATAAGTGGGATTATAATACACCGTCACTTAAAAAAATGTGATCATAATGTTTTTGGATACTTAAATGCTACACGCTGTCTGTAATTATTAATATATATAACTAGCTGGCCCAACATACGTTGTCCTGTCCTAATGTCATTGAATTTGTTTTATTACAAATACTCGTTCATTTTCAAGATAAGCATGTTCGCTTCGCTCACTGGCTTCCCGGATTAGCTCATGCGCTATGCTCACTTGAATATAAAAAAAAGAGTTTGAGTTGCCATTCAAGTACTCTTTTTATTTCCAAAATGAGAGTTTCCATTCAAGTAGCTTTTTATTTCTATAATCAACATATGTATATGCCTTTCAAGTATGTTTACAGCTGCTTGGTGTAACTAACTGAACTTAGATCAAATCAATAGGAACTTTGAAGGCCTGTGGGGCAGAGCTCTTAGGTCGGATTATTCATTTGAAAGGGAAATAGGGAATAGGGATCCATTTGAGCGAATTTCCCATATAGGGAAGAAGCTATTACCGTAGTCGGCATGGCATGACCTAGGCCCATGACCATGATAACTTTTCATTTTGAGGTCCCCAGATGCCAAAAACACCATTCTTTCAAAAACTATATATATATATATGTGTGTGTGTGTCCGTGAGCACGATAACTGTCGTAAAATTCATCCGATTTTGACCAAATTTGGTACAAACGTGTAAAGCAGCATTTATGACTTTAAGTTAAAAAACCAGACGGATCGACCTATCCGAAGGGGTATTTTGGGGGGGGGGGTTTGTATCCCTAAAGTGTTTTTTTGAGCTTTTTACATATAATTGTTGAAAAAGTCAAATTTTAGTTTTTCCCATTGGAATCAGCTTAGAAAGACGCACAATTTAGTGTTTTGATCATTGCTCTACGTCAAATGGTTACAGAGGTATCGAAAGTGCTAAACCCAGTATGTTGTCCAATGTTATTCTTACGGAGAACAAGGTAAATTGTATATCTCGGTTATTTATATACTTTTGCTGATGAAACTTGGTATATTACTTCATATCGTTGTGGTCTATTAATATTTGCACTAAAAAACATTTTTCATCCGATAGTTCCCGTAGCAGCAAACCTGTGTACTCAGTCCCATGTTATTCTTATGGAGAAGAAGTAACATGTTATCTCCCTTAATTATGAACATAAATTTTTCACATTTGGTATGTGGCTTTACCTACTTGAGTTATATTGATATTTTTATAAAACCCCATTTTTGGAGTTCCTTGCTTCAGCAAACCTGCACACTCAGCCGCCATGTTATTCTTATGGAGAATAATTAAAATGTCATAAATCGTTTATTTATGAATGTATATTGATGAAACTTGATATGTGGCTTTATGTGGCATTAAGATACATATATATGCATTGGAAATTTGCTGAGTACGCAGGTTTGCTGCTACGGGGGTATTTATATATTAAGATGTATACAAAATCTTGGACCTTGACACAATGACTCTTGGATTCTAAGAAGTGGGTCAAAGAGTTTTAATTTCTCCCTAGATTATATTTAACATAAGAAACTTCTTTTCTTTTCTCTTTAAAATGAGGCAATTTATTCTTCTTAAAAACAAATTGAATGATTTAAGCCTTATTGTTTTGTAAGTTATGCATTTATAGGTTACCTATGTATTTTAACAACCGTATCAAGCTACAATAACAATGGGAGGCCTGGGGGGCACAGCCCCCCTCCCCCCAGTAAGGTTAATGTGTTACATTAAAACCTCTGGATTAGAGTTTAAAATATTTAGGCATTCAAAACCAATTGACTGATTTTAAAACTTATTGTTCATCAAGTTCTGTATTTATACTTATAGATTTTTACAGCAATATTAAGCTACAATAAAATAAATATCCTGATGGGTCCTCCAATGGAACCAAAGTGTAAATAACTACTTTTAAACCACGTGCTCTCACTGATTAGTGACCTTTATTGCCGCCAATAAAGGCAATATTTTGATATTATATTTTATCAAAATCTTCAGCTAATATTATTATGAGGGCCTAGATGATACAGCCCTCAGTGAGACTGAGGGGTGAGTAACTACTTCATATGCACTTTGTCTGACTGATTGACAGATTTCAGGCCTCATTGTTTGTCATGTTCTGGATTTGTATGTCATTGTCAAGCTGCAGTTATAATGGAGGGCCCATGAGGTATATTCTCAATTGAAACATTTTTTTGTATTTTACGCGATCACTCAATCCTTATACGCGATATAAGAGCGTTCTCCTAGTATTAATACAAAACTTTTCTATAAATGTTTACAACAACTTAAGTTTACCTATGCATGTTTAAACATTTGTTAGATTATTCGATTGTTTTTCTTTCGAGCACCCTGTACATGAACACAATTTGTAATAATCATGACAAGAGAAGTTTACTTTCCTATAGAAAGTATATATTAATTACTCATACTTACATATTATTAATACATGTTTTGACTTAGCAGTACGTTATATATTTACCATGGATTTAAATTCAATGTATCAATCCACGTCTAGTCAGATAACCAAGGTGTCAGGCAGGTGCTTGTCTCGTGTATTAGCGAATTTCCCCTTTAGGGAAGAAGCTATTACCGTAGGTCTCATGGTGAGACTTAAGCCAGAGACTATGATAACTTTTCATTTAGAGGTCCCAGATGGCAAAAACACCTTTCGTTCAAATTTATATATATATATATGTGTGTGTGTCCGTAGGCACGATAACTCTCGTAAAAAAGGTCCGATCTTAATGAAATGTTGTACAATTGTGTAAAGTACCATATGTTTGAACGAGTTCGAATACCAAGCGTATCGCACCATCGGAAGGGGGGTTTTTGGGGAGTTTTGTACCCCAAAAATGGGTTTTTGGGGTTTTCACCCGTAATTTTTATTTTAATCAAATTTTAGTTTTCACCATTGAATTCAGCATGAAAAAAACAAACAATTTGGTATTTTGATCATTGCTCTACGTCTATTGGTTACTGAGGTATTGAAAGTGCTAAACACAGTACGTTGTCTAATGTTATTCTTATGGAGAAAAAGAAAAATTATATATCTCGCTTATTTATGATCATAAACTGACGAAATTTGGTATATGGATTCATCTGGTTGTGGTTTATTGTTGTTTGCACACAAAAAAAAAAATTTCGCCTATGGTTCCCGTAGCAGCAAAACCTAGGTACTCGGTCCCCATGTTATTCTTATGGAAAATAATTAAAATGTTATATATCGCTTATTTATGAATGTATATGGATGAAACTTGGTATGTGACTCCACTTAGATGAGTTCTATTGATATTTGCATAAAAAACATTATTTGTGTTCCTTGTTGCAGCAAACCTGCGTACTCATCTCCAATGTTATTCTTATCGAGAGTAATTAATATTTTAAATATCGCTTGTTTGTGAATATATTTCTTATGAATCCTGTCAATTGGCTTAATGTTTTATGTTGTATATTCACTGAAAATTCGCTGAGTATGCAGGTTTGCTGCAACAGGGGTATTTTCCTTGTAATGAGCTACTCTTGCATTAATTTCAAACACTCCACTTGTCCTCTTTCCCCAGTTTCTGTCTATTGAATAATATTTGCATAATGCATTTTGCAATTTTTTATATTAGTTAAGTGAAAATTAGTAGGATAATTTTGTCAAGTAAACCTTTTTCGCAATTTAGTTAAATTTCATAATATTTATATCCCAAGAAAAACATTTCTTACCAAGCAAATAACTTATTTGTTTGTAATCCTTTTAAGTAACACCTTCTGATCGAATTAACAATCATTTGTTTTGAAGAAATAAACTGACATGTTATGATCATTGTTTTATTTTTTAATTTCATAATTAAGAAGATTCAACTCACAAGTTGCACTTTTACATTACAATCAACACAAATTTAAACAATGTAATCGATAATAAATTATTTATTAAATGATTTAACCTTCATAATAGTTTTGTATTTTGTAATGATCAATTTCAAATTGTTTTAATAAAGTAATTGTTTAATCAAATTATATTTTGTACTAGTAAAATAATAACAGTATTATAACAGTAAATTAAACTAATTTAATTCCGTTGTAATCGTAATTAATATAATTAATAATTCTGTGAGTGTTGAGTTGTTGTTTTATATATATATATATATGTGTGTGTATATATAAATCATGGTTTTCTAAATTTATAGTGTACAACTCGTAGGGTCATTCCACATATTTTTATAAAATAGTAATTAGCATAAATAAGGCTAAAACCTAAAAACCTCTTGTTCATCAGGCAGCTGGAGTGTTCCATAATAAATAAACGAGTTCGCACGCAGCACGCTGACGCGAGGGAAGTGAATTTCCACATAATAAACTTTTAAAACTCAAAATCAGTGTAAAAACATACATTTATACGAATATTTATTGGTATCTGAAAACATTGATTTTTTGGCTGTTCAGGTGCTGTATCAGCTCCTAGTTTCATTTACCAGCAATGCTGGGAATACAATTTTGCGCATTATAAGGTTTGGAGAAAGTCCAGTCAGGCTTGAAAGTATGCGTGTGGTTGCTGGGGATGATAAAAGATCACCAATATATGAATAACAAGCTTTTGTAATGTAAAATCCTCATAAGACAACGTACTGTGTTTGGTCTATACACATTGTCATTAATAGCTCGATAGACATTTACGCTAGAATGACGAGAGAGGGCTTAAAAGTTTTGCTTCACTATTCCCACTATTTACATTTTACATTAATGGTACAAGTAGGTATATTTGCCTGAGATAACTTTGGCTAAATCCGAGTTTGTTGAAATATCGAGATATAGCGTTGTAACTTTGGTCACATGCGAGTTTGTTGGTAGAAGATCGTCTGTTTATCGTTTGGTGTGCGGTCGGTGTTTGGCGCACTCCGGTCAAAATCTACCAGACTGCAGTTTGCTGGCGAATGTCATTGCTATTGTTAATATTCGGGAACAGGAAAACAGGTCCGTCTTTAGGAATATAAATTATTACAGAAACACATAATGCAACTGCAAAAGTGACTAAATATTTTTGGCAAGTAAAGAAGGACTTTGGTGAATGTAACGCCTTGAAATGCTGGCAACTGAGTATAAATGATTGAGTTTAAGGAAATGCACCACAGTCTTGCAATGGCTCGTGTAGTCGTTTCTTTTGAAGTCTGCACCCCTAGTGAGCGTGCGGTATTATTTGCCTTTTTGAGGCAACGATACCACTTGTCGGGGCCTTCTTTGAAGTGGTGGAGCCAGCTATAAACTTTACACCAGGTACGTGCATAGGATTAAGTATACAAGAGTTCCGAACAATGTGTTTTTTTGTGTAAACAATTTACAGTTTTTTTATTGTTTGAAAATTTTAACAACAAGTGGTCTGTTTACGACTCCAGTGCATTTTAAGCGGTAGTCGCCACTCGCTAGTTTGTCGATTTCGCTCTGGCACAGGGAGCGAGCAAATCGCTTCGGTAGAAAAGCGATAACTCGTTCTCCGTTCATTATCAAATCGATGACTACGCTTACTACATAGACCGCATGATTGTGAAATCTAGCAGACACGATAGGGTGCCTGCACAATCGGTTACATCCGTTATATTCACTCGAGCTGGTCCCTCGACTGCTTTTAACTTGTTTAGTTTTTCAGCAGAGTCGGTCATTATCTGAAACAGAAGTTAAACTAGGTTATTATTTTCTTAATTATTTTTTAAAATTTATTTAGTCATGAATTGCAATATTTGTAAAATAATTATTCTAAAAAATTGTATTTTATATTTGATTTAGTTGATACCGACTGTAAAAGTTGTAATGACCATAAAACGAATTTGAATTTGACAGTTTGTAAACTATCAAAGACAGCGTTCAACTTAATTATATTATACGCCGGCCGCCTTGCTATGCGAGTTGGTCATGTATATCGATTGCCTGATGGTTTTTGGCTAAAAACTTTATTCGCTTAACGATCGGATATTTGTTTAAAAGTATGATTATATTTTAATGATACACTTTCAATTGTTTATATTTTAGTCTTTATAGTTATTTTCTCAAACAAACAGTACAGAGACATTTGGTATTATTCATTTGCTTCTCAAATGCCAGTATTGACTGAAAATTAACGAATAAATGTATAGCCTATACTTAACCAAATATATTTATTGATAACATGTTTTATCAATTCATACATTATATATGGCGGTTGAGAAACTCAGGGGCATCTAAGGTTCATTTCATGGTGAAATTTACTATTGTAATCACTAAGCTTGTGTTTAACATACAATTAAAATCAACGATCAATATATTAGTTTGCTAACGAATGTGTTAACTGTATGAATTATAGTATAACTCATGGAATAATCTATATTTCTTCTATCTGTCAACGTGTCAATGTTAGAAGTAAAGTAAACTATACAAATATACTCTGGTTAAACAGTTTTATATTTTAGGAAATGATTTAGTATACTGATATAAAAGCGACAAATACAAGCTTATTGCAAAACAACAACTCTTGTAACAAAAAAAGTGGAATCCTATTCCAGCTATCACACAACAATTGGCCTAGGTTCTACATACATTTTATCTATCAAAACAACACTAGAGGCGAATAAATATAAAAAATAACTAAACAATCTAGCACATAAATCGAAGCTAGCTAACATAGCGTTGTCGTAAAATTAACACTAATCATAAGAAATAAACATTTTAATGGTATTTTATCGTGTTTCAGCCGGAGTGAGATTAGTGGTCATCAGGGCTCACGATTATGCAACGTTCGCGGCCCAGTCAAAATACGGCCCGCCGCCTGCGCTCCCGTATGACCCAACACCTTAGCACGCGGCTCCTGTTACCTCACAGTCTTTCACCCCTGAACATAAAAACAACAGCAACATCCGCCAACTGCAGAGTCGTGCATCACAGTCTCCAACGATGAGGACAATTCGTCGTCCGGATATGTCTCGTCAGATTAGATTTAATTTTTCAATATATTAATAATGCATAAAAACTGTGTATTTATTTAACATCCTACAATCGACAAAGTATTGCCAACACAAACAATTATTTAGGTTGAAAATAAGTTACAATAAAGAAAGCAATAAAAACCGATTTCAACAATAATGTTTTTAACAGTGGTTTATCATTAACTTTCAAACCCAGCACTACTGCACATTGTATGAAAAATCAAATAAAGATGTGGGGTGTGTAGACAAAAAGTGTACATGCATATAATTTGAAAAGAAGCAGTAGTAGTAAAACGTAAGTTCTGTAAAGAAAAATGTGCGCACAAATGAATACAAACAGTAGTGGGAGAATGTGGGTTCTGTAACCAAAGTAATTCGCTGATATACTTAAAAATAAGTAATGGAATGTTAAAAAAAATTAAGTAAAAGTAATGGAAAATGGGGGGTACTGTAAAAAGAGAAAAATGGTATGCATAAGTCGTGAATGATGGGGTACAAAAGAGTAACTTACATAAGCAGATGCGTTGACTGCTGACAATTGTTCAAGAGAGACTGATTCCGACTCCAGTCCGTGATGGGGTTATATAAGCTTGACCTTGAGCGATTCCTGCCGACAGGAAGATGCGGGCGAAAGGAGGTAGTGTGTGCCTTCCTGTTTGGCAAGCTGTGGAGGTTGACGGAAAGGTACTTCGCTGTACGGTGCCTTCCTGTCCGTGGCTAGGGTACTTCCTTGTGCGCCTTTGGCAAGCGGTGGTTGACATCAAGGTACTTCCCTGTGTATGTGGTATACCGGCCAGCTGGTATGAAACTTCCCCAGTTTCCCTCTGGTCGGCACTCAACTTCATTGTCTCTGCCTAGCAACAGCAGCCATGGACTTGCTAGAGTGTTTTATCTGTCCCATAGCATTGTTTCGCACAGAGCAGGCTTTAGCCAGACACCAGCAAATGTGTCTGGCTGTAAAGTCGTTTTTCACTGGAGGAGGGGGAGGACTATAGTCCACACCTGGACCATCTAGACAAGGACTAGTAGGCAGCGGCAGTACTGAGACGATGCGTCAACCACTCCAACCATCATACAAAAAGCGGCAGCCTTCTTCTTCTTCTCCAACATCGTCGGGGGAGAAACGACAGCGTGAGAAAAGTCCGGACCGACCTACACTTCAATGGCAGCTGAAAAGGGGCCTACTCAGCGCTCGAGACCACAGGATTGACAACCCACAGCAACACTACACATACCTGAAGCAGTTTATCGAGACTGCCACACCAGTGGTAGAAGGTATTCCCAAGAAAGAACTAAAAACCACTAATAGTGTTAAGTATTATTTAGTTTTAGAAGCGGAATTTAACCATCCGGAAGGGATTAGTGAGCAATTTAATTTTAAAGTCCGCGTAAAAGCCATTTACACCTACACTAATGACTTAGCGACTATCCTTCGGGTGGATTTTGCGAAAATACTCCACAAATCCGGTGAATTCATGGGGGAAAACAGCGGATGGAGCCTAGACCACCCATCGGTTCTAACAGTTAAAATCAGCAGGATTAACTATAAGAAAACCTGTAAAGCGTTCTCTTCAGAACTACCCAAAAGATTGAAAAACAGAAAAGCTACTATCAATGTTCGGAACTCTGATGATACGTGCTTTTACTACGCGATGATGGTAAAACACCTGCCAAACGTCAACACAAAGAGCGAGCTTAACAAGCAATCGTTTCAAGACGTTGAAAACGTGTATAACTTTGATGGGCTGTCTTATCCGTTGCCAGTGACGAGTATTACAAAATTTGAGCGACTCAACCTGGTCACATCAATAAACGTATTTGAGGCTGGACCTAACTGCAAAATTCCCCCCCCCCCCGCATAGTATCGGAAAAGCTTGACCACACTGACTTGCTTTTATACAGAGACGCTGGTAGAAATTCGCATTATATTTACATTGTCGACTTTCCAAAATTAATCCGTCCACAGTTGACCAAAGGGACAAACAAGATTACTATTTGTAAAAGATGTTCAACGTTTAAAGAAAGCCGAAAATATGTACCTGATCCGCAGTCATATAGCTACATGAACACATGCGGCTACGTACAAAATATACACCGGCCGTGGTACAGTTTTCCAAAGAAGAGTATAACCTACTGAAGTTTGAGGAATACGAGACACAAATCCCAGTGCCGATTATCGTGTGCGCCGACTTTAAAGCTACATTACTGCCGATAGTTGGATCCGACCGGTCCTACCAAACCCAAGAGCTGAACAGCTTTTGCACGCTTGTGAAATCAACACTGTCGGATGACATACTAGGCGAAGTGGGAATAAGTACACAACCATACGTGCATATTTTGCGTAATGTCGGAGGAGACTTTTTACTTCACATGCGCGATTTGGCCAAAAAGGTGTTGTTTGGCCAAAAAGGTATTTTGAGGTGTTGTACACGCGCCAAAAACCGCTAAGTCCGATGACTGAGGCTGAAACAAAACGACATACAGAGCGATGTCTTGTGATTTGTGCAATAGGCTGTTTAACGATAGAAACTGTGTAAAAACACTTGATCATTGCCACATTACTGGAAAATACAGACAAGGCTTTATGTAGCCGTTGTAACTTTAGGTGTGATCAGCCTAATGTTATTCCTGTATATCTACACAACCTCAGTTCGTTTGACCAGTTCTTTATTATAAAAAAAACTTAAACGCCATTCCGGGAAACGAAGTCAAAGTAATTCCGTCAACAGACGAAAAATACATCAGCATATCAGTGCGTGTTGGTAGAATGTGGTTCTGTTCCTCGACACATTTCGACTGATGTCATTCAGTCTGGCAACCTTGGCCAATATACTAGATGAAGATTAATGTGTCGAAAGTTCAAAGCTTGTCCCAGCAGATCAATTGGAATTGATACGTCGTAAAGGAATATATCTTTACGACTACGTAAAGTTAACGATGTGTTCAAAGACACATTTTTACCACTACGAGAAGCGTTTCACAACCAGCTGAACGATTAACTCTGCTCAGAAGAAGACTATGAGTTTGCACAAAAGGTCTGGACTGAACTCAATATGGCAACGTTTGAAGATTACCAACAATTTTACCTCATGCCAGACGTGTGTCTGCTAACCGATATACTCACATCTTTTCGCAAAACATGCTTCAACGCTTATAAAATTGACTGCTGCACCAATACACCGCACCGGAACTGGCCTACAAATCAATGTTACGAATGACTCAAGTCACATTGGAACTTATCACGGACGCAGATCAAATGCTTTTCGTTGAGTCAGCGATCCGTGGGGATCTTGTACAGTGTTGCCTACGCTACAGCAAAGCGAATAATCTTCATCTTAGTGAATCTTCTGACTTTGACAGTGACGAGCCTACGAGCTATCTGTTCTTAATCTACTGTAATAATTTGTACGGTGAGTCGATGCGACACCACCTCCAGTCAGGGAACTTTCGCTTTGAGAGCTCGCCGGAAAACATAGACTGGTCCAACCTGCCACAGGACTCGCCGAACGGCTACATCATTGAGGCGGACGTTGAAATTCCGCACGATATCCAAGACAAATTGCAGGACCTGCATTGACTGACCAAAATGGAGATCCCACCATGCGATGGTAAGACAAAAAGCTTTTAATGACGTCAACAAACAAGAGGAAATACGTTGCGCACTATACAGTGTTCCAGTTGGCAGCTCGACTAGGAATGAAACTCACAAAAGTACATCGCGTACTAACTTTCTCCCAATCTGCTTTTATGAAGAAATTTGTCGATTTCAACGGAGAGCTGAGAGCCCAATCGCAAAACCAGTTTTATCAATACTTATACAAGCTCATGAACAACGCGAGTTACGGACGACTGTTGATGAACACACGCAACCAGCGATACGTCTGCATAGTAACAAGTGAGCACGCGCTCCAGAAACCCATCCTGCAGCCGCGGTTTGCAGAATACGTAATAGTTTAGCAAAATGTAGTAGCAGTACACATGTGAAAGAAAGCCGTCAAACTGAACGCTCCCATTTACGCGGGGATGTGTTTCTTGGACATATCAAAAGTTCACATGTTTTAATTTTTCTACGACGTGCAGTGCAAACATTTCAACACTTCTGAGTTGAGTCTAAGACTTTCCTACACTGATAAGAACAGTTACCTGGTTCAAATCGAAACGGAAAAATGCATTTTCGATATACTAAGAATGCCATCAATTGTAAAACACTTAGATCAATCTGCCTATCCGCACGGTCACCCGCTAAAAAACTATCAGAACAAGTCCAAAATCGGTTGTTTTAAAGACTAGGTGCGTGATCGAAAACATATCCAAGAATACGTAGGCTTGCGTGCAAAAATGTATGCTTACCGATACAGCTCCAAGGAGGATGACGTCAAAGTCACTTCGCTTAAAGCAAAAGGTCTTAAGAAATCGTATGTTAAGAAACATTTGAAGTTTGATATGTACAAAACAACACTGCTTACAGGAGTCGAGCCGGAAAAGGCCGAATTCAACCTGATCCATAGTAAAATGTTCTGGTTGACGTTTGCAACATTTGTCAAAAAGTCACTGTCACGCGATGATGACAAGAGACATATACTAGAATATGGTACCTACACCATACTACCACCATACTACTGAATATGGTATTCAGTAGTGGATACGGCCACTACTGATTACTGCACAATACTGTGGAGGACGGTGGTGACAACGACAGCGAATGAACACACTTTACGATTTGGAACTGACTGCGATCTGTAATTACTTGACAGCCACGACGGACAACATTGAGCAGGTGCAAGATATACAGCTAGTCCGAGAACTACCTCTGTCCATACAACGTGACGGTTACAAAAAACTAAAACTCCTCTGGATGAATAAACGACCCCTACCGCACAGTCATAGGATATACTAGTTCCGGTATTTGGATTTAAACAGTCTAGGCAAAGAAGAGTTTATTATGGTTACTAATCACCCCAGTCAATTGCACCCAGAGTTTTGGCCGTCTCTAACCGACAGAGCACACGTATTTTTAAACTATTACGAATTTCACATTGGCAGTCAAGAACCTTTCCTCTTATGTTGCCATTGTTTTCTTGAGTCGTTCAAACCGGCAAACGAATGTGATGACAATTTAAACCATCACGAATTTTGGAAATCAATGAATTGGAAGTTTTATGACATTGTCCACCATTTTATCACTACCCCTACGGTTTTTGTCCGCACTGTACTAAAAGCGAAGAAAAGTTGATGTGATTGATACGTGTTGTCACCCTTGTTTCAGCTGTACAACTGGCAAAAATGTGCTGACTTAACATATATCCACGAATACGATGACGATAGTGAGATTCAGACATATCAGATTTAACAACCTTTGATCGTAACGAACTCACTGATCCCTTCTAATGGTAATGTGTAGCGTATTTTGTTAACTCATTGCTTTTCGTTGAACGATTGTAGTAGTAAGGGTGGCCACTTGAGCCCCAACATGGGTTCTTTTGGAGAATAAAATAACATGGGCTCTTATGATGAATAAATTATCTGGCGGCTTATTGCTTCTTTCTGTAGCTAACTATCTCACCTTCTGTGGTTAATTATCTAACCACGCTTCTTTCTGCGTATCTAATCTCACTTCCTTCTGCATATCTAATTTTACTTCCTTCTGAGTATCTTATCCCACTTCCTTCTGCGTATCTAACCACAACATCCGCAACAAGTATCTTTCAGCAAACTCCTATACTGTTAAAATACTGCTCTGTAATAGGTCGGAACAAGCTTGCACCCCATTGGTCGTAATTAGGCGTCCTGCGCTCTGATTGGTCGAGACATTTCCCCCACCACAAATCTCAGCTCTCGTGCCGCTCCTTTTCTCTCTATTTGCTCTCAGCTTTCGTTGTGATTGGACCTGTCCCAGCACTGCTCCGCTCTTAGCGTAACATAACCTTACTTTCGTGTGACATAACCTCAATTTCGCGTACCTGCGCGACTGTCTTGTTCATGTTTGACTTGTCTGTGTTAAGTGCGTTGTATGACCTGCTAGTGTGTAGTAACTTCAGATTCTTGTTTGACTTGGTTACAGCAGTGTTACGTCTAACGTGCTGACTATCCTCACCTCCAGTAACCTTTGAGAGTTACCATAGCCTTACTTCCTTGTGTCAAGAGTAGTGTAGTGGTGTATTCACCACACGCTGGCCGTATGACTTGCCAGCGTACAATAACCTCAGTTTCTTGTCTCAAGAGTAGTGTTGTGGATTGTATTTCATTGTTTGACTTGGCTACAGTGTAGCGTTGTGCGTTGTATGGGTTTACTAACATAACCTCACACTCAGTAACCTCAGTTTCTTAGTTAACGTAGCCTAACTTCCTCGGTTTAAGAGCCTTCCTTGTAGAGTCTTCCTTGTTGTGTGATTTTTAGCTTTATCTGAATTGCTGGTGTAACCTCACTTTTCCCAACCTCACCCTTTACGCGCCAAAACATATAGACTTACTGTATTATATTAATTTTATTTTCCGTGTACTTTATTTAATTTTTGTGATGTATGCGTGTTTATTGTCTTGGCCACCCTCAGTAACCTTAATTTCTGCCCTTGTTCTTTTGTGCAGTAATCTCACATGGTTGGAGTAGTTCTTGGTTAAGATAGTGATTGCTACCTTTATTAGAATAGTTTCCTGACTTTCGGTAACCACATGACTTCTATGTGTTTGCTTTGACTCACGTAGTTTAAGCGTTAGTGTTTTCTGGCTTGCGTAGTTATACAGGTGTACTGTGCTCTCTTGTAGATCCTCTGTACCTGTTCTTCTTAGAAAACTGAATCAGTGAAAACTAACTAACAGTTCTAGCCGTAAACTTCCAGAAGTAACAGTTGCAAACTCTATCTTGTTCATTTTATAACAGTTAAGGCTGCTGCTAAGTAACAGTTCCTAAAGTAACAGTTCCAACAACGTAACAGTTCCGGCCGTACTTGTTCCAACGGTTCCAACAGTAATCGTTCAAAAAGTAACAGTTCTAGTAGACCAAACAGTGACAAAGTAACAGCTCTGTTCTATATATATCTCTTACAACAAGCTCTGGTCCTTCAGTCTGATTTCAATCGTGACGCTGATCAGACGTGTTTTGCGCTGCTCTTGCGTAAGTGTTCTCTTGCACAGATTATTATTAATTCTGCATAATTCAGTTATATCCGTGTGAGCTTGACTCTGATCGGTGTGTTTTACTCGTTTTAAACGTTAGAGTGTTGTGTATAACAGTTAAGCTTGTTTTGAGTATTTAATTCTTTGTTAAAGGATGGAAGTTTCCAAAAACAGTTCCCCTAACCCAGTAAATTTAATTGTTATCTCTGAAACGTATGTTAAAAATTCAGTTTGTACTGGACTAACAATATTTTCAAATTTACTAACCCTCCAGGTGGTATCTCTGAGTTTGACTGGATCCGTAAGGGTCTTAATAAAATTATTGAAAATCTAAAGCCGACGCTGTACCCACTGATTATCTAGGATTTAAAATGCAATTGATAAATTTAAAAAGTTCTGAACCAGGATACGTAGATTTGAGGCCTATCTCAGAAATTACGGGTGATGTCCTTTGGGAGATTTTCGGGAGCATTATTCAAAGTAACTCCGAATAAATTAAATCTACAGATACATTTAGAGTAAATGTAGCTAGAATAAATGTGCCTGTAGATAAAGGGAGAGTTCATCCAGAAATGTACAATACTTTTAATGAAGAATGTAAAGCAATACGGGTTATTATTGTAATAAATAACAAAGACAATTTATGTCTGACTAGAGCGTTGATAGTAGGCAAAGCACTTGCTAAAAATGATCCCCAGTATAAAGCTATTCGCCAAGACAAGAGTAAAAGGCAAACCTTCAGAGCTAATAAGCTCATAGAAAAAGCCCGTGTAGAAAGGCCGGAGAAGGGCGCAGGCATCCCTGAGCTTCACGTGTCTGTGTCTGTTACTGTTTTATCTTGTTTTTTTATCTTCTTGTAGAATGTCTGCTGAACATAATACATCCTCTATTCAAGGGGTGTTTTTAAAGTTTATATCTAAAAGAAAGTTAAATGAAAATTCAAAATTTCGCATTACATCCTCAGAGTATGAGTTCATTCTTACTGGACCGATAGAAGTATTGGAATGGCCTTTGGTGTTTTCGGAGTTTATAGTATATAAAATAACGGAGAACCCCTCATCAAACACCTACATCGGAGTATCAATAAAGCACGGTGATATCTCAGGAAATATACCATTCTTTCCTTTAGGGAATCTAACACCAACAGTCTTTGATGATCACTTTGAACAAATATTTTGTAACGTTGAGAAACTATCTGGTGTTTTACGTCTTGAAGTAACACTTGTCTAAATTCCATGTTGCTACCTTCGATAAAGTGAGTGGAATACAATGATACCACTTGTATATACCACTTGTCACTAATACAGTTACATCATTCTGCTCCAAGTTGTGGTACTGATCAGACGTTCTTCTGCGCTCCTTTTACCTGTACTATTGAGTAAATTTCGACATGGCTGCCAAGTTCTATACATTCAATTACAAACCGGTATTGGTTCTGTTTGATAATGAAGGAAAGCCATGGTTTAAAGCTAAAGACTCAGCTACTGCCTTAAAGCAGGTTAATGTTCGGAATGCAATTCGGAAACATGTTGATGACGGTGATAAATTAACAGTAGTGGTGAATTACCGGTTTAACATCACTTCCAGCGCTTTTTCCCCATGTTATTCTTATGGGGAGCCGTTTTTGCGCCAACGCCAGCTCCCGCCCATAGAGCTCCCGCGCGTTGGCCAATACTAATGTCTAACCCTTGCCTATATTAAATATATTGTCCCCATCCCCATCCCTCCTCTATATTTTTAAAAAGTAATTTTCAAATTCAGGCTAAAAAACTATCTTTGGTGTTTACTGTCCGATTTGTCTGCAATTTGGATATGTTATTGTCCTAGGCAAGTGTTTTAATAAATTTCACTTACATTTCCCAAATTCACTATTACGGTCAAAAATATTTTTGAAAAATACTGCCAATTGCCAACTTCTTTATTTACTGTCCGATTTGTCTTCAATTTGGATATGTTATTTTCCTAGGCAAGTGTTTTAATAAATTCCACGTACATATCCCAAATTCACTATTACGGTCAAATTAAAAAATATTTTTTGAAAAATACTGCCAACTGCCACCTTCTTTATTAACTGTCTGATTTGTCTGCAATTTGGATATGTTATTGTCCTAGGAAAGTGTTTTAATAAATTTCACTTACATTTCCCAAATTCACTATAACGGTCAAATTAAAAAATATTTTTTGAAAAATACTGCCAATTGCCACCTTCTTTATTAACTGTCTGATTTGTCTTCAATTTGGATATGTTATTGTCCTAGGCAAGTTGTTTAATAAATTCCACTTACATATCCCAAATTCACTATTACGGTCAAATTAAAAATTATTTTTGAAAAATACTGCCAATTGCCAACTTCTTTATTAAATGTCCGATTTGTCTGCAATTTGGATGTGTTATTGTCCTAGGCAAGTGTTTTAATAAATTTCACTTACATATCCCAAATTCACTATTACGGTCAAATTAAAAAATATTTTTGAAAAATACTGCCAATTGCCAACTTCTTTATTTACTGTCTGATTTATTTAAAATTTGGATATGCTATTGACCTAGGCAAGTGTTTTAATAAATTTCACTTACATATCCCAAATTCACTATTACGGTCAAATTAAAAAATATTTTTGAAAAATACTGCCAATTGCCAACTTCTTTATTTACTGTCTGATTTATTTAAAATTTGGATATGCTATTGACCTAGGCAAGTGTTTTAATAAATTCCACTTACATATCCCAAATTCACTATTACGGTCAAATTAAAAAATATTTTTGAAAAATACTGCCAATTGACAACTTCTTTATTTACTGTCCCATTTGTTTAAAACTTGGATATGTTATTGTCGTAGGCAATTGTTTTAATAAATTACACTTACATTTCCCAAATTCACTATTACAGCCAAATTAAAAATTATTTTTGAAAAATACTGCCAATTGCCAACTTCTTTATTTACTGTCCGATTTGTTTAAAATTTGGATATGTTATTGTTGTAGGCTAGTGTATATGCACCATCCACATTTTACAAATATTGCGGTTAAATGTTAAAAAATTTTGGAAAAATACCGCCAATCGGCAACTTCTTTATGGTCTGATTTGTTTAAAATTTATGTCATTATTCTAGGCTAGTGTATATGTACCATCCACATTTGACAAATTAACTATAATGGTCAAATTTAAAAAATATACTAACAATTTCAAACTTCTTTATTTATGGATATGTTATAGCTCTTATATAGGTAACAAGACCACACTACCACACGCTCCACTACCCCCATACAATACAGTATTTTGCTATAATCCCAAAACTGACTGTTTATTGTCCGATTTGCCTACACTTTGGATATTGTCCTAAGCATTTATTGTCTGATTTATTTTTTGGATATGTTATAGCCCCCAACTATTATATCTAAAATTACAATATTATTTCCACCTATAATACAGTTGTTTGTTTTGCCGCAACCTAAAAACTAATATTGGTATTTGTGTTTTTACAAAACTATATTTTGCAAATTACTACCAATAACTCCTTTATTTACTTTTCGACTTGTTATATCCCCTTATATCTAAATTTACCGTACATTTTTCCCTTTTAGTGTTGTTTTGTCGTAACCAAACTTTGGATGCAATATATTACTGGCCATTGCATAAGTGCATTTCCAAATTCACCATTACGGTTGGATTAAAAAAAATAAATACAAGCTTATTATATACGCTAATAAGTAATATATATCCACAATTATGGTCAGAACAAACTTTGGATATGTTTTAAGCCAATGCAAAAATAAATTTTTAAAACCCAAAACAACTAATCTTTCTTTGTGCTTGTTTGGAGTAGTCTTTATTTTATCCAACTTAATTTTAATTTTGTAGTTAAAATCAAACTTCCCACATTCTAGCTCCCTTTCCAGCCAGTGACATAAAGGTTACGAATATTTTCAAACAATATATCTTTTTCTTCCCCTATGTTGGACTTGTTTAATAGCGCACCATATTCCAAATCCTCCAGTCTACTACATTCTTTAAATTTAACATTGCCTTTAATATCTCTATGTCTTCTTGTCCATTGTTACGGAAACTTAGGTTTTCTATTTTTGGAATCGCCACAAAATGTTGCGGTTCCGTTAGTGTTAAAGCTTGCAAGTGGCTCGTTGGTAGGTAGATAAATAATGTCCAAATCACCACCGTATGGCAACACGCCTTCCCTATTCTTATTTATCTCTATAAATACAGTTTTACAGACACCTTTAACATAGTATACACACCTCCTTTTCTGCCAACACTCCCACAAACTTGTTTACTACAAACGCATACACACAATGCTCTAGATCCTCCCAACGTCGCAGGAAGTAATCTTTTAATTTATTCTCTCTTTCCCTTCTTTCTTTAGCCAACTGTGCATTCCTCTGCAACAGTATTTTCCACATATTCCAATGTCTTCTAATTCCAGTTTCCTCTCTAAGAAAGGCTTGGAAAGTGGCTCTATTTCTTTAATAGTGTATGGGTACAGTTTATTGGTCCGGCTTCTTAAAACGTAGGGAGTAAGGTTAGGACTTTCCAAATTGATGTGTTTAGGTATAGTGGAGAAAGGTGTATTTGATGTGCCCCCAGATTTGATGTAACACTTATGCTTTACACTTATGGCATCCTCCATTACCTCTACATAGTTGGTAAACAGTTAAAGCTAAATGCAGATAGAGCACACTTTATTAACTTTTCCCTTGATCTTTTGGCAGTTTTAGTTGTACTCCAGTTATCTTCCCCCAATATGCATCATTAAACACTAAACAACAACTGTTTTGTAATTGGCAACTTTCACCCACATCTTATGCAGAGGTACAGAATGGAGCATTTTGAAAGTACCGTTTGTTGTCTTCTATTAGACTTAAACAATCTCTTAAAGGTTCAAACCCTTTACCAAAACCTCTACAATAGATTGTTGCCTCTAACCTTGCCATTCTCTCTAGCCAGTTGAGAACGTTTCTTTTAGGTTTACAAAGTTTATTATATGGTTTCCTATACTTTTAATTACTCCAGGGCTTGTAATCTGGCATATAAATTTATTATATATTTTTACCCTGCTATTTACATCATGTTAAACAGTCTTTACTAACATTATCTACAACAACATTATGGGGGTCCATTCGCCCCCCTGGTAGCAAAAGTTTTCTGTAAGATATTGGCACATTTCCTCTTTATTAAATATTCCAACCAAATCTAGTGTTATATCGAAATCCATAGTACATTTCTTTTTCCAGATCTTGCAGTATCTTTGGAAGGTCTTCCAACAAATCCTTAATTTTAACATTTGCAAGCTCAATTTTATAGGGAATTGCTATAGGATCATCATACTTTTGTTTAATTTGGTCAATATCTTTCTTTATTATTTGTAACACACCCTCGCTTTGGGAGAATGGTAGTTTGGCCACAACACCATGTCGAGCTAAAGAGAACTTTTTAAATATTCCTCATAAGTAGCTATTAAACGAGCCACATATTTCCTTCTTAACTTTAAATTTATTCCGAACATTGGTTATCTTAACTAACATCCGTTATAGATGTTATTTAATTTTGGTTCACCCTCGCAATAGTTTATATTACCTATGTCTGTAAGAAGGTTATTATTACGTAGATTTTCTAATAAAAACCATATACCAAATCTTTCGTTAGTAGGTTTAATACAATTCCCCAATAAATGGCTAACAGAGTACATTTATTTTATACAAAAGTAGCGGAAACATGTAAACAGGACAGATTACACCATAGGCATATAGAGGTTGTAAATATATGGATATTGTATATAAACACAGGCGAGCGGTAAGTGTAACATGTAAGTGGACACCCACATGCAAATATGGAATACCCACTATTAATATAATTCCAAATTCGACCAATTAAGTTTATAGTCTCAATATAATTAACATATTAACATTAGTACCCAAATTGTCGAAATTCTATAATTCTATTCTTAGTCCTTGTATTAGGTTTTGTACTATTAAACCCAACACCCCGTGCAGTAGAGCAATATATGTATTTAATACAGATACGCACATTCTACAAGACCCATACATCTGTTGTATAAGCAGCAGAATAGACGTCTCATTGTGTTGTTGTAAAGTAAAACATAAATTGTGCTGGATAAATATCCAGCACAATTTATGTTTTACTTTACAACAACACAATGAGACGTCTATTCTGCTGCTTATACAACAGATGTATGGGTCTTGTAGAATGTGCGTATCTGTATTAAATACATATATTGCTCTACTGCACGGGGTGTTGGGTTTAATAGTACAAAACCTAATACAAGGACTAAGAATAGAATTATAGAATTTCGACAATTTGGGTACTAATGTTAATATGTTAATTATATTGAGACTATAAACTTAATTGGTCGAATTTGGAATTATATTAATAGTGGGTATTCCATATTTGCATGTGGGTGTCCACTTACATGTTACACTTACCGCTCGCCTGTGTTTATATACAATATCCATATATTTACAACCTCTATATGCCTATGGTGTAATCTGTCCTGTTTACATGTTTCCGCTACTTTTGTATAAAATAAATGTACTCTGTTAGCCATTTATTGGGGAATTGTATTAAACCTACTAACGAAAGATTTGGTATATGGTTTTTATTAGAAAATCTACGTAATAATAACCTTCTTACAGACATAGGTAATATAAACTATTGCGAGGGTGAACCAAAATTAAATAACATCTATAACGGATGTTAGTTAAGATAACCAATGTTCGGAATAAATTTAAAGTTAAGAAGGAAATATGTGGCTCGTTTAATAGCTACTTATGAGGAATATTTAAAAAGTTCTCTTTAGCTCGACATGGTGTTGTGGCCAAACTACCATTCTTCCAAAGCGAGGGTGTGTTACAAATAATAAAGAAAGATATTGACCAAATTAAACAAAAGTATGATGATCCTATAGCAATTCCCTATAAAATTGAGCTTGCAAATGTTAAAATTAAGGATTTGTTGGAAGACCTTCCAAAGATACTGCAAGATCTGGAAAAAGAAATGTACTATGGATTTCGATATAACACTAGATTTGGTTGGAATATTTAATAAAGAGGAAATGTGCCAATATCTTACAGAAAACTTTTGCTACCAGGGGGGCGAATGGACCCCCATAATGTTGTTGTAGATAATGTTAGTAAAGACTGTTTAACATGATGTAAATAGCAGGGTAAAAATATATAATAAATTTATATGCCAGATTACAAGCCCTGGAGTAATTAAAAGTATAGGAAACCATATAATAAACTTTGTAAACCTAAAAGAAACGTTCTCAACTGGCTAGAGAGAATGGCAAGGTTAGAGGCAACAATCTATTGTAGAGGTTTTGGTAAAGGGTTTGAACCTTTAAGAGATTGTTTAAGTCTAATAGAAGACAACAAACGGTACTTTCAAAATGCTCCATTCTGTACCTCTGCATAAGATGTGGGTGAAAGTTGCCAATTACAAAACAGTTGTTGTTTAGTGTTTAATGATGCATATTGGGGGAAGATAACTGGAGTACAACTAAAACTGCCAAAAGATCAAGGGAAAAGTTAATAAAGTGTGCTCTATCTGCATTTAGCTTTAACTGTTTACCAACTATGTAGAGGTAATGGAGGATGCCATAAGTGTAAAGCATAAGTGTTACATCAAATCTGGGGGCACATCAAATACACCTTTCTCCACTATACCTAAACACATCAATTTGGAAAGTCCTAACCTTACTCCCTACGTTTTAAGAAGCCGGACCAATAAACTGTATCCATACACTATTAAAGAAATAGAGCCACTTTCCAAGCCTTTCTTAGAGAGGAAACTGGAATTAGAAGACATTGGAATATGTGGAAAATACTGTTGCAGAGGAATGCACAGTTGGCTAAAGAAAGAAGGGAAAGAGAGAATAAATTAAAAGATTACTTCCTGCGACGTTGGGAGGATCTAGAGCATTGTGTGTATGCGTTTGTAGTAAACAAGTTTGTGGGAGTGTTGGCAGAAAAGGAGGTGTGTATACTATGTTAAAGGTGTCTGTAAAACTGTATTTATAGAGATAAATAAGAATAGGGAAGGCGTGTTGCCATACGGTGGTGATTTGGACATTATTTATCTACCTACCAACGAGCCACTTGCAAGCTTTAACACTAACGGAACCGCAACATTTTGTGGCGATTCCAAAAATAGAAAACCTAAGTTTCCGTAACAATGGACAAGAAGACATAGAGATATTAAAGGCAATGTTAAATTTAAAGAATGTAGTAGACTGGAGGATTTGGAATATGGTGCGCTATTAAACAAGTCCAACATAGGGGAAGAAAAAGATATATTGTTTGAAAATATTCGTAACCTTTATGTCACTGGCTGGAAAGGGAGCTAGAATGTGGGAAGTTTGATTTTAACTACAAAATTAAAATTAAGTTGGATAAAATAAAGACTACTCCAAACAAGCACAAAGAAAGATTAGTTGTTTTGGGTTTTAAAAATTTATTTTTGCATTGGCTTAAAACATATCCAAAGTTTGTTCTGACCATAATTGTGGATATATATTACTTATTAGCGTATATAATAAGCTTGTATTTATTTTTTTTAATCCAACCGTAATGGTGAATTTGGAAATGCACTTATGCAATGGCCAGTAATATATTGCATCCAAAGTTTGGTTACGACAAAACAACACTAAAAGGGAAAAATGTACGGTAAATTTAGATATAAGGGGATATAACAAGTCGAAAAGTAAATAAAGGAGTTATTGGTAGTAATTTGCAAAATATAGTTTTGTAAAAACACAAATACCAATATTAGTTTTTAGGTTGCGGCAAAACAAACAACTGTATTATAGGTGGAAATAATATTGTAATTTTAGATATAATAGTTGGGGGCTATAACATATCCAAAAAATAAATCAGACAATAAATGCTTAGGACAATATCCAAAGTGTAGGCAAATCGGACAATAAACAGTCAGTTTTGGGATTATAGCAAAATACTGTATTGTATGGGGGTAGTGGAGCGTGTGGTAGTGTGGTCTTGTTACCTATATAAGAGCTATAACATATCCATAAATAAAGAAGTTTGAAATTGTTAGTATATTTTTTAAATTTGACCATTATAGTTAATTTGTCAAATGTGGATGGTACATATACACTAGCCTAGAATAATGACATAAATTTTAAACAAATCAGACCATAAAGAAGTTGCCGATTGGCGGTATTTTTCCAAAATTTTTTAACATTTAACCGCAATATTTGTAAAATGTGGATGGTGCATATACACTAGCCTACAACAATAACATATCCAAATTTTAAACAAATCGGACAGTAAATAAAGAAGTTGGCAATTGGCAGTATTTTTCAAAAATAATTTTTAATTTGGCTGTAATAGTGAATTTGGGAAATGTAAGTGTAATTTATTAAAACAATTGCCTACGACAATAACATATCCAAGTTTTAAACAAATGGGACAGTAAATAAAGAAGTTGTCAATTGGCAGTATTTTTCAAAAATATTTTTTAATTTGACCGTAATAGTGAATTTGGGATATGTAAGTGGAATTTATTAAAACACTTGCCTAGGTCAATAGCATATCCAAATTTTAAATAAATCAGACAGTAAATAAAGAAGTTGGCAATTGGCAGTATTTTTCAAAAATATTTTTTAATTTGACCGTAATAGTGAATTTGGGATATGTAAGTGAAATTTATTAAAACACTTGCCTAGGTCAATAGCATATCCAAATTTTAAATAAATCAGACAGTAAATAAAGAAGTTGGCAATTGGCAGTATTTTTCAAAAATATTTTTTAATTTGACCGTAATAGTGAATTTGGGATATGTAAGTGAAATTTATTAAAACACTTGCCTAGGACAATAACACATCCAAATTGCAGACAAATCGGACATTTAATAAAGAAGTTGGCAATTGGCAGTATTTTTCAAAAATAATTTTTAATTTGACCGTAATAGTGAATTTGGGATATGTAAGTGGAATTTATTAAACAACTTGCCTAGGACAATAACATATCCAAATTGAAGACAAATCAGACAGTTAATAAAGAAGGTGGCAATTGGCAGTATTTTTCAAAAAATATTTTTTAATTTGACCGTTATAGTGAATTTGGGAAATGTAAGTGAAATTTATTAAAACACTTTCCTAGGACAATAACATATCCAAATTGCAGACAAATCAGACAGTTAATAAAGAAGGTGGCAGTTGGCAGTATTTTTCAAAAAATATTTTTTAATTTGACCGTAATAGTGAATTTGGGATATGTACGTGGAATTTATTAAAACACTTGCCTAGGAAAATAACATATCCAAATTGAAGACAAATCGGACAGTAAATAAAGAAGTTGGCAATTGGCAGTATTTTTCAAAAATATTTTTGACCGTAATAGTGAATTTGGGAAATGTAAGTGAAATTTATTAAAACACTTGCCTAGGACAATAACATATCCAAATTGCAGACAAATCGGACAGTAAACACCAAAGATAGTTTTTTAGCCTGAATTTGAAAATTACTTTTTAAAAATATAGAGGAGGGATGGGGATGGGGACAATATATTTAATATAGGCAAGGGTTAGACATTAGTATTGGCCAACGCGCGGGAGCTCTATGGGCGGGAGCTGGCGTTGGCGCAAAAACGGCTCCCCATAAGAATAACATGGGGAAAAAGCGCTGGAAGTGATGTTAAACCGGTAATTCACCACTACTGTTAATTTATCACCGTCATCAACATGTTTCCGAATTGCATTCCGAACATTAACCTGCTTTAAGGCAGTAGCTGAGTCTTTAGCTTTAAACCATGGCTTTCCTTCATTATCAAACAGAACCAATACCGGTTTGTAATTGAATGTATAGAACTTGGCAGCCATGTCGAAATTTACTCAATAGTACAGGTAAAAGGAGCGCAGAAGAACGTCTGATCAGTACCACAACTTGGAGCAGAATGATGTAACTGTATTAGTGACAAGTGGTATATACAAGTGGTATCATTGTATTCCACTCACTTTATCGAAGGTAGCAACATGGAATTTAGACAAGTGTTACTTCAAGACGTAAAACACCAGATAGTTTCTCAACGTTACAAAATATTTGTTCAAAGTGATCATCAAAGACTGTTGGTGTTAGATTCCCTAAAGGAAAGAATGGTATATTTCCTGAGATATCACCGTGCTTTATTGATACTCCGATGTAGGTGTTTGATGAGGGGTTCTCCGTTATTTTATATACTATAAACTCCGAAAACACCAAAGGCCATTCCAATACTTCTATCGGTCCAGTAAGAATGAACTCATACTCTGAGGATGTAATGCGAAATTTTGAATTTTCATTTAACTTTCTTTTAGATATAAACTTTAAAAACACCCCTTGAATAGAGGATGTATTATGTTCAGCAGACATTCTACAAGAAGATAAAAAAACAAGATAAAACAGTAACAGACACAGACACGTGAAGCTCAGGGATGCCTGCGCCCTTCTCCGGCCTTTCTACACGGGCTTTTTCTATGAGCTTATTAGCTCTGAAGGTTTGCCTTTTACTCTTGTCTTGGCGAATAGCTTTATACTGGGGATCATTTTTAGCAAGTGCTTTGCCTACTATCAACGCTCTAGTCAGACATAAATTGTCTTTGTTATTTATTACAATAATAACCCGTATTGCTTTACATTCTTCATTAAAAGTATTGTACATTTCTGGATGAACTCTCCCTTTATCTACAGGCACATTTATTCTAGCTACATTTACTCTAAATGTATCTGTAGATTTAATTTATTCGGAGTTACTTTGAATAATGCTCCCGAAAATCTCCCAAAGGACATCACCCGTAATTTCTGAGATAGGCCTCAAATCTACGTATCCTGGTTCAGAACTTTTTAAATTTATCAATTGCATTTTAAATCCTAGATAATCAGTGGGTACAGCGTCGGCTTTAGATTTTCAATAATTTTATTAAGACCCTTACGGATCCAGTCAAACTCAGAGATACCACCTGGAGGGTTAGTAAATTTGAAAATATTGTTAGTCCAGTACAAACTGAATTTTTAACATACGTTTCAGAGATAACAATTAAATTTACTGGGTTAGGGGAACTGTTTTTGGAAACTTCCATCCTTTAACAAAGAATTAAATACTCAAAACAAGCTTAACTGTTATACACAACACTCTAACGTTTAAAACGAGTAAAACACACCGATCAGAGTCAAGCTCACACGGATATAACTGAATTATGCAGAATTAATAATAATCTGTGCAAGAGAACACTTACGCAAGAGCAGCGCAAAACACGTCTGATCAGCGTCACGATTGAAATCAGACTGAAGGACCAGAGCTTGTTGTAAGAGATATATATAGAACAGAGCTGTTACTTTGTCACTGTTTGGTCTACTAGAACTGTTACTTTTTGATCGGACAGTAAATAAAGAAGTTGGCAATTGGCTGTATTTTTCAAAAATATTTTTTAATTTGACCGTAATAGTGAATTTGGGATATGTAAGTGTAATTTATTAAAACACTTGCCTACGACAATAACATATCCAAGTTTTAAACAAATCGGACAGTTAATAAAGAAGGCTGCAATTGGCAGTATTTTTCAAAAATATTTTTTAATTTGACCGTGATGGTGAATTTGGGATATGTAAGTGAAATTTATTAAAACACTTGCCTAGGACAATAACATATCCAAATTGCAGACAAATCGGACATTTAATAAAGAAGGTGGCAATTGGCAGTATTTTTCAAAAATAATTTTTAATTTGACTGTAATAGTGAATTTGGGAAATGTAAGTGGAATTTATTAAAACACTTGCCTAGGACAATAACATATCCAAATTGAAGACAAATCGGACAGTAAATAAAGAAGTTGGCAATTGGCAGTATTTTTCAAAAATATTTTTGACCGCAATAGTGAATTTGGGAAATGTAAGTGAAATTTATTAAAACACTTGCCTAGGACAATAACATATCCAAATTGCAGACAAATCGGACAGTAAACACCAAAGATAGTTTTTTAGCCTGAATTTGAAAATTAATTTTTAAAAATATAGAGGAGGGATGGGGATGGGGACAATATATTTAATATAGGCAAGGGTTGGACAATAGTATAGGCTAACGCGGGGGAGCTCTATAGGCGGGAGCTGGCGTCGGTGCAAAAACGGCTCCCCATAAGAATAACATGGGGAAAAAGCGCCGGAAGTGATGCCTCTTTCCTGTTTACCCACTACTACACAATAACTTCTAAGTTGTTTACATGTGTTGTTTATTTAGTGTGGAGTTATTTTTGAACTCGTGGATTTCTGCAAAGGATGTATTAAAATTAATGCAAATTTTAAATGGGGGAAAATAAGGCAGGGGCCAAAAAGAAAATTTGTGTAGGGTAGGATCGGGCGTCGGCGCAAAAACTGATCCCCATAAGAATAACATGGGAAAAAAGCGCCGGAAGTGATGCCTCCCCCGTATTTCACCACTACTATTAACTGTTGGATGTTTTTCTGAGACCCAAAAACAGGGTATTGGACCGACTGAGAAAATAACAGTTTTCATAAACGAAGCCGGATTATGTTCTTTGATGTTAAAGTCAGCTACTCCCGAAGCAAGACTGTTAATAAGACGTCTGTTGCCGGAGAAGTTTTACCTTACTTACACGAATATGAAAGATGAAAGTTCACTTTAAATGTTACTTTTCTTTTAAATCACAGTTCCTACTTTGTGTGTGTGTGTGTGTGTGTGTGTGTGTGTGTGTGTGTGTGTGTGTGTGTGTGTGTGTGTGTGTGAATGAAGGTCACTGGCTCGGGTGACGAAAATCCTGAATGTGTGATGAATGGTTTAGTAGATTGAGGCGTCTAGCTAACACCTAGGCTACTCCTTCGAACGGCCTGTACGGTGAGACTTGTAAAAAAACAACATATGCAAATAAAAAGTACACAAATAAATATAAAAAATCAAATGACAAATAAAAAGTAGGTAGTTAATCGTCGGTGGCTACCACTGTGAGAGGTGATGGATGGGGCCTCTCACCCCAGAGGATTAGGGCTCCTGGCGACGCTCTGGGTAACCAAAAATAACGTAACGACGCTCCTACGGCCTTAGCCTAATGGCTTACCGTGGTGTGGAAAGTTAGCGTTCAAAATTATTTCACCGGGGATAGAAATGTTTGACCGAGAAATTTAAGAAGTTTCGGTCAAGTTAAATATAGTTCCCAACCAAGTACTTTCAGTGGAGGCCGGAGTAAATGACCGATAAATTTAAAACACAACGGTCAAGTAAAATGCATCCCTCGGTAAACAGTTTTCACTGGCCTGTAAAACAAATGACGGAACAATTTGAAAGATCCCCGATTAAGTAAAATGTAACACCATATAAAGTTCTTTCAACGGAGGCAGGAAATAATGACCGAGAAATTTAAGAAGTTTCGGTCAAGTTAAATTTAACCCCGAAAAGTATTTTCAGCGGACGTGGAGACGTTTGGCCGAGATATTTAAGACATTGCGGTCAAGTTAAATGTAACCCCCGATAAAGTAACTCCAACAACTATATTCACGTTAAACAATCAGTCAAAGTATAAGTTATGTTGTGTCGGTTTGTCTCACAAAAGTTTACTTGTCAGTTGTTAGTTTGTTTAATATGTTTAGATCACGTGTATTTGATGGTGAAATTAAGGATAAAGGTGTAGATAAGGAAGATAAGTATAACGCTTTAAATATACTCTCTTATCTATTGATAAATCCCCCTTTTACTGAGAATATAAATCTACCTTCATCAACGAATCTGGACTTTACTCTCTTAATTTAACATACCAAATATAAGCTAAAACTCTCTGGATACTATAAATAATAAGCTAAAATTAACACAGAGCTAGAAGCTAAAACTTTCAAACACCCTGAAAACTAGTAATACAGAGCTTGAGATTAATGTTTCTGTAATGTTTCTTCTTTAGAGAGATTACATTGCCAGAGCTTGGGTTAACAAGTACCAAATTGCATTTCAATCACCCCAACTCCTCTCAAGATATTACATTTCAAAGTATATCACCTTAAATTGTTTTGATACTTTCCCACAGTACAGAGTTTAAGTATTTTTAATTCATAGAGGATGTTAACAGGTACCTATATACCGAGTTTCATTGAAATCGGCCAAGCTGTTCTTAAGATATTTAATTTTAAATTACTGCTCTTTCATTTATTTTGATACGTTCCCTCAGAGCAGAGTTTAGATTTTTGTAAATGTAGAGGATGTTAACAGGCACCTACATACCAAGGTTCGTAAAAATCGGTCCAGCCGTTGAGATATTAAAGTTTTTAGTTTTGGCGGCCATCTTGGATCCGCCATTTTGGTACATATTTTAGTCATGTGGGCAGATGTCCCTCGCGAGTATCTACATCACGAAGTAGGTGGATTTTGTTATCAGAATCGCTGTAGGACTTACCGTTTTCGAGATATTAGCGATTTTAGGAAAATTTTTAATAAAATGAGAAGAATAAGAAGAAAATTCTGAGATAGAAGGGTAAGGTGGAGGAAGGAAGGTGAGAGAGAGTAAACATAACATAAGAAGAAGAAAACCAGACACATAATAGAGAATACAAATAAAACATGTACAAGGAGCAGAGAGGAAGAGGAAGGAAGGAAGGTGAGAACAACAGAGATCACAAGTGATAACAAGCGGAGTAGGGGTGGCAATGATTGAGCAAGCCAATCAGAAGCCAGTATTTTGGTCACGTGACGTGTGACGTCATTAGGCTCCGCTCCCAATATGGCGGCACCCATGTCGGCTTCACTTTTTTTCACGCCAGATTCCCGTTAGGTTACGATCATGGCCGGTTAAAATTAAAAAACTAAAGAGCGTGACCAAAGAAAAGTAATTGATTAATGAATAATGGAACCATTACTTCACATTTACGGACAGTTAAAGAAGCTAATAATTAATGAAGAATGTCATGGACATTCAAAACAGTTAAGTCACAGACATTTAGAATACCGCGGACTGCAAAAAAAGATTAGACAGCTATATCATTGCCACCCCTACTCCACTTGTTAAGGACTTTGAACTTCTTCGCTGTTTTCAAACGTATAGTAGCCTATTTTCTGAACTTTACTGATTATTTGCGAGAATAGTAGATATTTTGGCTGGTGCAGTGATTTTCTAAAGACGCATACATTTTAGAATCACAACCCTTGATGTTCTGTAAGTAGGCTAAACATGAGACATGTTTTAGCGCAGTTTGAAGGTCCGCAAATGATGCATCTGATCGAGCTTGGCAATAGAGGACCGTGATTCTTTGCAAAACTGTTCGCCGCTTGTTCAGTCAGTCTTCCCAAATCAGTATTTATGTCCAACGTGTAACGCTGTTTTTTAAACTTCACTCCGCACAAGCTACTCGTCGACAACTGGTGAGCTACATATAAAGCTTCGCACATTTATATTTTGGAGTCCAGGGATAGGCTTTCGTTGAGATACAAGTCGCGATGTTGGAAGGACGTGGAAAGGGACATGCCGATCGCCGTCGTGGGGTTGCGAAAAAATGCGGCTGGCGAGGTGTGGCATCAGGAAGAAAGATCGGTGGAAAACAATTTCGACATATTACGTTTGGTGATGTGATCAAACAGTTTGGTGATGTGACAGAGCGTTTACCTACAACCCTACCAGTAACTTGGTCAGACTCAACAACTAAGCTCCGCTCACCGAACCTCTACTTAAGACAGCTGAGGTCACCTTCGCGCTCGTCATTCACTCTTCAGGCTTCGTCACCACCACTCCGCTATGATCAAGAAAACAGTGTTTGATTTTAACACTTTTGTAAGCAAGAAGACGTCGTTATTAAGGAGTTGACTGTGGTATTGCGGTAATTAGGGGACAGGGAATCAGGTCTTCAAAAAGTTTGGAAACTAACAGGCGTCGTATGAGGAGCGCGACCATAGTGGTGCTGAAGGCGGTTCGAAAGCTTAAAAAAGGCAAGTTGGCGAGGCCTTGTGGTGGTTGCCGTGGTGATCCTCAAAAAATAGTCTTACCTTTACCAAAGTCTGGAGGACTGTTACCACTACTACCGATTTTCGCGGGGCTAAGTGCTTTGGGCAGTCTCGCAGGTGGTGCCGCCGGAGTCGAAAAGGCCATAAACGAAACCAGAGATGCCAAGAAGAAGTTGACCGAGTTGCAAAGACACAACGAAACTATGGAGGCTATTACGTTGCGCAATGGCAAAGGTTTGTTTATGCGACCGCACAAGAAAGGGTTGGGTCTGCACATGATGCCGTATACGCTGTGTACAAAAAACTGCTAAGCGTTCTGCCCAAAAGGGCGTTGTACGATGTGGATCTAGAATCGTTGGCGAGTGAGCTTCGGATACCACACTTTAGAGGTGTTCTTATGCGTTACAATTTGCCTAAGTGACCGTAGTGTCAATAGTCGGCTATCGTTAATTTTGACAACACCAGTGGACATGGTACACATTAGGTGTGTTTTAGAAGGAGCGGCAATCTTGTGAACTATTTTGACAGGTATGGAGATTTAAAACCTCCTTGTGAAATTCAACGCTATCTCAAGGGAAATGTTATTTCCCATAACAAAACCGCTTATCAGTTTCTTAGCTCAAATAGTGAAACTTATGGGAAACTTTGTTTGGCGTTTTTATCAATGTTGGATTGAATAAATACAAGTACAGAAATACGTGATGCGTTTCATTTCTTTGTCAGTCATGTCTGACGTTTACCTTTACGGGCACAGGGTCTACTCTGTCCAGTGACTTTTTCCTGCTGTGGAACTCGGCAATTACGAGTCTTGGGAAATAGGTCTGTTGAACTTTAAGTCGTTCAACTCTATTCCTAACGTGGATGTTGGCAATAACGTGTTCCATTTTAACAACGGTATGAGGATCGTCATACCGACCGATTCCTATGAGGTTTTGGATATTGCAGACTATTTACAGAAGACGCTGTGGAAGGTGGACAAGAAGCTGCATATCGAGTTGACTCCGAACAACAACACTTTGCACACCGTGATCAAATGTAACTTCACAATAGTCCTGACACCCAATGATTCTATCGGTCGCCTGTTGGGATTTACACCAGTCAAGCGGGAAGCGGACCAGGAACTAGGTACTTTAGGGGTTACTGACATATTCGGGGTGAATTCCATTCTTTTGAACTGCAGTATCGCTACAGGGTCGTATATAAACGGAAGACCTGACCACACTATCTACCAGTTTTATCCTAGCGTCAGTCCAGGGTACAAGTTAGTTGAAGAGCCTTCACCTGTGGTTTATCTTCCAATTACCAAGAACACTATAGACAATATCACGCTACAGATCATGGATCAAGACGGACGCTTGGTGAATTTTCGAGGTGAACGAATTACCGTGCGGCTACGTTTGAAGCGTCGACCTTGATGAGTTTCGTGTACAGTCCATGGAGAGTGGCACCGTTGGCACCTACAGGTTCCTATTTAATTA